>CM070622.1:30665657-32014931 GCA_036346255.1 Ampelocalamus luodianensis
ATGGACGACTTCGACATACCAGCCCAACGTGGACAGTCCTACGACAAGGGGAAGGCCAGCTAGGAGTTCAACGCCGTGCTAGCAAGGAAGGTAAAATGGCCCCGGTCCACGTAGTAGGTCAGGTCATTACGTAGTAATCCCCCGTGCTACGCCGCATGTT
The DNA here is from genome assembly GCA_036346255.1 of Ampelocalamus luodianensis. Lineage (NCBI taxonomy): Eukaryota > Viridiplantae > Streptophyta > Magnoliopsida > Poales > Poaceae > Ampelocalamus > Ampelocalamus luodianensis. Next base: position 30,665,818 of record CM070622.1, read on the forward strand.
TTTTACCATTCCCTAAAGGCATGTATAGTTATATGGTCCGGATGCTTGTGTCGCAATGTACCATAGAAGTAGCGAGGATGACTAAAGCAATTAGCCGAACCATCATGCCATGTCACTACGTGTAACATGCTTCTATCCGCGGACTCTAATGTAGTTCTGGTTCCGTGTCTCCGCTAAGCCATCAAAGCAAGCTTATATCGCAAGTATGCCTTTTCTAGTGGAATCCCAAAAATAACCATTCGCATCGACATCGAATCCTCCATGTTTTAGGGCATCTTCATAATCACAACGAGCGTTCTCAACCCCTTCAATCATATTCTCTATAAGCTTCATAAAGTACTTCATCGACTGCCTGCCTATATACGTTCAGACGACTTCATCGAGGAGAGACTCCAATAGTTTGGACAACAAGTGTTTCAGCAGACAGTTTGCTTGGATGACATCCTCAAGGTTATACTTCATCTGATATGCTTATCAATCATCCTTTCTCTAAACGAATAAAATTATACAAAAATTACAAAAGCAACAACACTATGATGGGAGGCTCCACAAAAAGTTTCATAATTTTTCTAAACTCATTTGCTATATTTTGAAATTACTACAAACAGCGCTGAAACAACGACGAAACCCTGATTTTTGACTTTGCAAATTATGGCGAAAGAGGGCTGCTTTTGAAATTAAATGTTGCTACAGGGCCACAAATGCAAAAATTTCGTAGGAGTCCTTCGGTTTGTTGCATCGTGCATGATGTTGTTTCTTATACACGTAACCAAACCATGTGCGCCGTGTAATTCCTAGCTTTATTATAAAGTCTATTTTAATTATTCGCGTAGCAAGGCATCCAACAACATGATCCCAACTTCAAAACGAGTTTTGGAAATAGGCACGAAATGATCTACACCCACAAAGTGACGAAGAGCACCACCTATCATTCCAGTAGGATTTCTACGCTTGTTTCCTCAGCGGTATTGTCTACCATATGTCCATACTTCCACAAAAAAATTATTGGTTCATATAGGTATTTACTCTCAGTTAAAAGGATGGTGTTATCTTTGGTTCACAAATAGATTCTCTATTTTTAAGTTATGGATTGTTAAATGTTACATGTACATGGTGTTATGTATCACCGTAACTTCAATTGTTTTTTATCTTTCAAAATGTTCCAAATCCATAAATCAAGTCTCTTTGTTACCATCTTACCACCAAATCATAAGGTTCCAAATCCATAAATCAAGTCCGAACTAAATTCAACCATGAGCACGAATTTATAATTTACAAACCAATTTCAATTATCACGCCATATACCATTACTCTCACGCCATGTCGTATGGCGTGACAAGGTATGCTTGTCATGCCATATCGTATGGCGTGACAGATGCCACGCAAGCCCTCCACGCTGGCACGGCGCGCAGCCGAGGGCTTGCGTGGCATATTTTATCACGCCGAAACGGGTGACGTGACAATATGCTTTGAGCACATCAGGGGTGGTGATGTGACCAAAAAAGATAGCTTTGGAAATAAAGTTCGCAAGAATTAAATTTAAAATATTAATATAAAAAAGATTTAAAAAAAAATCCCGGTCTTCCTCTCCTCAGTAGAGGAGCATGGCCTGCCACATGGTTGCTGGCATTATTGCCTGCCTTTACATGCACCCTTAGTGGATGGGATTGGATTGGATCTGAAGGTCCAACTTTGTCCTGTGGAAAACAACTCAAATGGGTACTCCTCCTTGCCATCAATTGAACAAATGTCCTTTTAGGGTTCATAGACTTACATTGCGCGCATACCGTCGGATGGCAAATCGATGCTTAGGATCGGCTACACGGTGGGAAGACATCGAGCCACTGAATATCACGAAATCTCTGTAAAAGAGCAGCGCTAGCTACACGATGTTGCTGCATCCGGCAGTGTCGAGAGGCATGTGCTTGGGACTGAGCCCTGGATGGTGTCCGAGACCGAGAGCAGGTGTTTTTTTTTTTTGGCTTTTGATCAGATCTTCAGGCAGCGCTCGGTGAAGCGCCAGTGCGCCCACAGCGACTTTCATGCCTTACAGCCCTGCGTTTGTATACATCTTTATACATCTCAAGTGGGCACCGGTTTGTTTGCACTATAGTTATAAAACCCGGATCAGCCCGATGATTGGGCCCAAAAAAACTCAGACACAGAGGTTTTATCGGGCCGGTCACACTCACACGACTGGAGATATAATTGATCTGAAAAAACCGGATATGGTTTTCGTCGACCCAACTGACCCAGCCGGGTTTTGCTCATGCGGCCGTTAGACTAGGTGTTGCTAGGGTTTTAATAAAAACACCAATGTGAAATTAGCAACTATACATAAAAAAATCATCTTTCTCACTCCATCATTTCGGCCGGTAACTCATCTCTATTCTATTCTCTGCTTAGCTTCGCCTCCATAATACCGTAATAAATTAACAAAAATAGAACATTTTAATCGTTTTGTGCTACATTAAATGTAATTAAAACTGTATATTTGTAGAGAATTAATATTTTTATGTTCACATATGTATTTTTTATATGATGTGCATATTAAATATATTTTAATAAAACATACCATCCAACCGTTGACCCACCGGCCGACGAGTGACCCGACACCTTAGCAGGGCCGATGACCCGACCGGATTTAATAACTATGGTTTGTACCAATGCACACTGCATTAACCCCAAAAAATAAAGACAAGAAAGAAAAATTAGTGACACCTCAACCCTTGGTTTGTGTAAAATAGCACGTAGAAATCTTTGGTTTTTGCAGAACAGAAAAATATATAAGCCTATCAATATGTATTCTAATCTTCTTTCTCACGGTCAACAACTCGGCAAAGCGGCAGGCTCGCATGAAGGTGAGGGCTCATGATGTAAGCAAAGATGGAAGAAGGTGAAGGGCTCTTAGCAAATGTGCCATCTTATATAAATTGTGGGGAGGGAGTGAGGGACTCCTGTCTGTGCCATCAGCTCCACAAGAAGCTGCTGAGAGACTGAGGGGTCCTTGGATCACTCAGTCTCAGAGCCCCCTACCATTCCCCTACGAGGTATTCTCATATCAGCACTTCAATTTCAACTTCTTTTCTCATGGAGAGTTCTTCACCTGCGTTTTTCCATCTCTTTTCCCCCCTTGTTCCTTCTTCCATTGTGGTTTCATTTCAGAGCTAGTAGTTCAGATGAAATTGGAGTAAGTCTCTTATGTCTGATTGTTTGTTTATGGTACTCCCGTTCAATTGCCATGTAATGGTTTGAAGTGAAATCTTCACATTATGCGGAGAACAGTTTTGTTCTAATCTGTCGCATCGAAATCCTGCTTCTGAAATTGATTTCCCGTTCTGGGCATCCCGGTTGGTGTTTTGGTTTTATTTCCATCTTGAATTAGCTCTAGACAAGACAGGACAAGAAAGCACTCCACTAACCAGTGCTTAACCTAGAAATGTCACCCACTGCAAGATTAAAAATGGATAAACTTGAGATTACTGACAAGGCAACGGCAATCCTAAATCCAATGCAGTCCTCTTGTTTTGGTTTTGATTTTGATTTTTTTCCTTCCCGATTTCTTCATTTGCACAGGCACTGACAGTGACTTGTGTTACCAGCAAAGTGCCGCCCTGTTACACTTTTTGTCAATATTTCCGTAGATCTTACGAGTGAGACATATGAACAACCAATTCTTGATTATTTCTTTACATTTCTGGTAATGGTGATACGTTTCTTGCTCCAGATATTCTTCAGTAGAGAGTAGAGTTGTAACCACACTGCGACATGGAGAGGACGAAGAGGGGGTGGTTTGAGCGCATCAAGAGGCTCTTCATCTCCGAACCCAAGCAGAAACAGAAACCAGAAAAGGTTTGCACTTCTTTACGCGATCTTGATAATCTTTGCACAACTCATTGATCCACAAAGCTGACGAATGAATCTTGTTCGGAAGGTTAAGAGCAAGAGATGGATGGCAGGGAAGCTCAAGACCCAGCAGTCGTTCGCCCTGCCGGCTCCGGCGCCGCCGGAGCCGGTGACGGATCAGATCAGGCAGCCGGAGGACGAGCAGAGCAAGCACGCGATGGCGGTTGCCCTCGCCTCCGCGGCGGCCGCGGAGGCGGCCGTCGCAGCCGCCCATGCGGCCGCCGAGGTGGTCCGCCTCACCGGGCAGCCGGCATTGGCGACGGCGCATCCCCCACCGTCCAACCAAGAACAGGCCGCCGTTGTGATCCAATCAGTTTACCGTGGATACCTCGTAAGTGAGCATTGCATCCTGTCGTCGTGTAGGGTGTGTTTGGTTGGCCGCATGCGTGGTAGGCAACAAAATGGTAATGCGGATTAACCAAAAGTTTGGTAGACGATCACAATTTAGCTCCCTTCTACATTTTGACCGTCTTCAATCAGTTCCTTGGCCCAAATTTGTTGGCACATAATTTTGGGCGTCAGTAATCGGCTAGCCAGATAGACGTCTATACGACGAAATGGCCCTGTGTATATGGCAATTAACAGCCAAATGCCAATGGATTTGGCATCCAATTCGATACGTGACCAAAATGTTTTTGTTGCGCCGTGCTGCTAAAAATTGGCATATCAGATCGTAAACACCAACCAAAAGTTGGCTTTAATGCTCGAAGAGCTTACAATACTATGCACATGTCACGCAGGCGCGGAGGGCATTGCGCGCGCTCAAGGGCCTGGTGAGGCTGCAGGCGCTGATCCGCGGGCAGGCGGTGCGGCGACAGACGGCGGCGACGCTGCGGGGCCTGGAGTCCCTGATGAAGATCCAGGCCCGGCAGCGCGCCAGGGCGAGCGCCGCCGACCACCGCATGGACGCCCTGCTCAGGAGAGGACGGGAGCTGTACGCCGCCGCGCTACACTCGGATTTATTGGTGAGTTCTTCAGGCGGTTTTCGTCAGCCGGGATGAAGAAAAAAAGGATCGACGAACGTGCGAATCATTTGGGACGCACATGCGGTGCATGTGGGCTAAAAGTTGGCAGCAGAGGTGACTCGGCGCGTCATGTCGATGTGTCTTCTCGCCATCCTCTGATTAGCAGTGGTACATGCACGCATGTGGGGTGATTCTCGAGTCTGTTGGTCTCTGTGTCTGCTGCTGCTATCTACGCTACACTACACAATGGCACCAATCAGTTGCATTTCGGCGGCATGCGGTTGGGTGGCCAGTAGTCTACAATACACTACACTACACTACACTACACATTTGCATCAATCAGTTGCATTGGGGCGTCTTCTTGGCATGTTTCGACCGCCGCGCGAGTTACTGCACCGGTGGATGCAGAAGTGTCGGGGAAACGATTGACCCCGTCGTCGCTGAGGATTCTTACTTGTTCTTTCGCGTCTGCAGGAGCAGCAGCAGCAGAGCAAGGGGTGGGACGGCAGCGTCTTCTCAAAGGAAGAGATGGGCGCGATGACGAGGAGCAGGGAGGAGGCCGCCTTGAAGCGCGTGCGCGCGCTGCAGTACGCCTCCTTGCAGAACGTACGCGGACTCCTCCCCTCTTCGCTGACATTGCAGCATGTGCTCCCTAATTCAGGGGCACCGCAAATAACTGTCACTGACAGACGGGTCCCGGTCTCAGCCACACGCGCGATGCAGCTCATCTTGGACCGGTTTGTCGGTGACTGTTGGTGGACCATCTCGCGGGCATCTCCGCGCGTGTGGCTCACCCGGCCATTACTTCGGTGTGTGTGTGTGTGTACTACCTAGCTTACAGATCGAGTACTGATGGCATGTCATGTCACGATGTTGTGGGTGTCTAGGAGAAGATTGGCATCAGGAGGCAGCCCATGTCCAAGGACGAGCTGGAGACGCTCAACCAGAGGTGGAGCTGGCTGGAGGAATGGGTCGGATCGCGGCCGTTCGACAAGGACATCGCCGTGGCGCACCAATCCCCGTGCAGGGCCGTCGCCCACCAGCACCAGCAGCCGCCAGCGCCGGTCCTTCGCACCAGGGACTCCCTCGCCTGCATCGGCTCGCCGCACCCGGGCGACGACGACGACAGGCAGCTCGGCTACTCGGCCAGGCGGTCCTTCGTGCGGGCGAGGAGCGCGACGGCGAGGGACGGCGGCGCGCTGGCGGCGTGCTCGCCGGCGCCGTTCCCGGGGTACATGGCGTCCACGGCGTCCGCCAAAGCCAAGTTCCGGTCGATGAGCACGCCCAAGGAGCGCTCCGGCGCGTCGGACGTTTACTCGGAGCAATGCTTCCCGTTCGCCGACCGCCTGCTGTCGCCGATCCCGTCCATGTCGCCGATCCCTTCCATCGCCAGCGACATCGTATTTGCTCGGTCCAGCAGGCCGCCGGTCACGCAGCGGTCGCCACGGGTGAAGGGACCCATGACGCCGACGAGGTCCCGGTCCCGGAGGTCGCCGAGCCACCATAGCTTCGGCTCTGAAGCCGCGCTGCACCAGTTGCAGACGGAGCAGTACACCCCTATCCGGTAAACGAAAAGTGCTTGTAATGCAACGAATGATGCATCTCTGGTCCCTTGTCTGGCGATAAAAAAGAAAATTCCTGCTCGTCGTGTCTGTTCATGTTTTTTTGACTGGAAGGCTTCTCAAATTGAGCTGTGCAGTAGTGAAATATGAATCTGCAAACGACATGTGACACGTACGTATAGAACATGGAAGAATACAAACAGCACGGGTCAAGCGAATTCACTCGAGAGTTTATATAATTGTAGCAAATACAAGCGTTTCTTGATGGGCAATATTCAAGCTGATTTTAAATGAACACATGCGCACACGCACCCACACATTGTAAATAACAAGGTTCCAAAGTCGCGTCGAGAATATTCAGTAAAGGGCAAAAAATAAAGTTGATCTCAGATTTGACTTACACAAGAGCCCGATCGAGCAGTAAACTACCACTGGTGTACATTCCAATTGCAGACTGGAGCAAACGTCAAGTATCTCCCGCGGACGATTCAAGAGAAGCCATCGTATTGGGATCATGCATCAAGGCAACAAGTTCCTGATTAAATAATGTGGAGATGTAATATGAGTACTTATCCAACATTAGTGACAAGAAAAAAAATGTAGAAATTTTGGTTTCCTTTAAATCACAAGGAGTGAAACTCACATGGAGACACTGTAGATCGGCTACTTGATCATGTAGAATTCTAGCATCTCTTGTTCCACAGGATGAGTCTCTCCCACTATGATAAGGCAGTGAAGGGGTGCACCAAAATCAACATCTAGTAGTTCTTTCATAGGACCAGCAACAATCTTCTGATCATCACTTCCGAGGCGAGCTACGCCTATGCATAGTGAATCTGTGCCGTATGCTGGAAACAAATGATCTTTAAATGTTACTCTCACAGTACGACCCAATTGCCTACGATAAACAGAACATTTAAAGCATTGTACAAAAATGCAATATTTGCCGATGCAGGATAGGCAAATACTCCTGTTTGAGAAGAGATTTTCTCAAGAAAGCTAGCTAGAGAAAATAAGTTCAGAGGCTAGAGAATACCAGATCCCCCGCACACTTCCTCCACCTCCAAAAGCTGACTTATTGCAGTGTGCACAGTCATGAATCTCGGTGGTTCATACACTTTCTTTCCTCTGAAAGTGAATAGTCAAATTAAATCCAATGACAAGTGATAAATCTATCCTAAATAACAGCGTAACAAGCACAACCAATAAGAGCTGCTTGCATTTCACAGAACATTGAGCATAGCTAATTATCATAATAAATGTAATTCTGCACTGTGAGCTACTGAATATCAGAGACAAAAAAAAGGAAATTACCTGCATAAGGACTCGAGTGTTGGCTCCTTAACACGAATATCTGCATTAAATAATTGAATTGATCAGCTTTTTTATATTTAACACACTGAACCAAGCCCACTAGCAGTAGCAGACAAGGTGATAATAGTACAAGCAGTAATATTGAAAACTCATGATGATAAAATATTTTTGTTGTTCAAATAACTTAGGCTAGAAATCTGAAGCGTTGCATGCAACAAAAATCACCATTGACAACATTTGTTTGACAATTTAGGATCAGTAGATGCTTAACTAAATTACAAAAAACTAATGACTAAGAAAAGCAAGTGACTAGTACTCTCATATAGAACAATTTTTATATGCTCAAATCATCAGAACTATACCTTAATTGTGTTGCAAACTATAAATATTTTGAACATTGATTGCATCTGTCATTACTACTTACAATAATCAAAATTCATTTGTATTATGGAAATGTTTACTGGAAAACATGTCACCATTTTGAAAAGGTCAAGCAAGCATTATGAACCTAGTAGGCAAAGTGTGTGCAGCCCAAGCCGGCGATTGTTCTGAATCTTCTCATAGAAACTATCCGGTCTCCATGTCTCTGTGAAGAAAGGTATAGAGATGGTCTCTCCATAGCGGTAAAGTTGCAACCCGCAAACTCCAATTGCATTCATGACAGATGCATTGTGGATTACCTTCACTTCTACCCCCATGTTCTTGGCACGAACAACCAGATCAGTGTGCGTAGTTGCCCTGCCCAAATCTCATTGGAATTAAATACAGAAGAAATAAAACTCAAAGAACTAACACAAGCCGAGAACACTGCATGGATATCACATCTGGGTGAAAGCTAGCCGTCTTGGACAAGAATAATTGCTGGATGATACAAAGTTAGGTGGTTGTGTTAGGAGTAGCCAAGTTGTAGTAAGATCTTTTTTGGTAATAGGGTAGTAGTTGATAAAGGTAGAGTTAAGTGAGCGGTGTGGTGTTTTCAGATGTGGCAGCGTGGTCTGCAGTCTGATGCTATTTCCCTGTTCTCGTTTTGAACTTTGTGAACTCAGTTCGTAGTGTTTTCTAATAATGGAAAATGGGGATCTCCCCTTTTTTTTCCCGAAAAAATCACATCTGAGTGGAGTCCATGCCCCTAATCAGACTTGCATGCACGCACAATGGAATATATGCACACAAACAGGAAAACAAAATGCATGCCTACACAAGCGATCCTACTTTTCCACTCAAACAAAGGTGGACTCAACTAAAACATGTGCACATATATACACATAATACATACAGATGGAGAATGACATGAGGTACATGGTATTTTTCCTTTTGACAAAAATAGATTTTAAACCCCGAAGATATGCATTGAATTGAGGCCTGTGAAATGTAAGTGACAATGCACAACTATACTACATTACCAATACTTAACTGACACACAAACATATAAATTTTTAAAAGAATGCGTGCACATAAGTACGCATAAAGTAGAATATGCATATAAATCCACACAAGGACGTTCACATACGAACAAGTGAGTGCACTGCCATGGGTATCCTCATGTTCACGTTCACGAACTCCGCAAGAGCACACAATCGCGGACAAGGCATCCAAACCCCCATGTGATAAATGAGCAGGCGAATGCTGTATGTGCACGCCCTCGCAGAACCAACTCAAACAGCGAAACGAACAAGAGCAATCATTACCCGAACGGGTCGCCGACGACGAGGAAGGCGACGTCCGCGTCGGCTGCCTCGCGCAGCACCTGGTCCGCGCGCTCCTCCACCATCTCGCGGTCGGCGACCGTGATCTCCTTCCCGTACAGCTTCTCCTGCGCGGGGAAAAGCAACGAGGCGTGAGCGACGGCATCGAGCCAGCCACGCGGGCATTTGCACGAACAGGTGGCGAGCGACCAAGAGACGCACGAGGTTGGCGAGCGCGGAGGGGTCGAGGCCGAGGGAGAGGAGGGAGGTGTAGGCCTCCATGTAGACCTTGGTGCAGCGGCGGACGGCGTCGAGCCCCCGCACCGTGATGTCGCGCTCGTCGCCGAGGCCGAGGCCCACGACGTACAGCATCGCGTCGCGGCGTTCGCTTTCCTTTGCTCTCTCCTTCGGCTCTCGTGGAGGGTGGGAACTGTGAACTGGGGAGTTTTGGACTTCGCGGGGCAAGTGGTAATGTCTCTCGATCTCTGTTTTTTTTTTTTTTTTTTTTGTATGGAAAGGAAATTTGCGGGGTAATTTAAAAGGAATTAGGATTTGCCAATATAAAGATTTGTATTTAATGATTTGTCATTTCATGTCTAACTGACATGTGGTCATTTTGGGCAATTCTCAAATCTCCCTTTCTAGACTTGTATTTCGAAGGTAAAATTGGACATATGTCACTAAAAAATATAGCGATTCGAGATACACCACTCCAAAATATGAAATTTGAGATATACCACTCCAAAACTTGGTACCTTGGCTAAATGCCACTTCATACTTTATTTGGACAATTATACCCTTGGTCTTTCTCACCATCCTGCCTCCACAACTCACCACCACCAACTCCGGCGACCTCCTTGCTCAATCCTGCCCAAATCCCACACATCTCCGACTGAGGTCTTGCCAATCCATCCCCTTCCTCTTTCTCCCGTCATGTCTCCACTGCTCACCTGCACCTCATCCTCAACTTCGGCAACCTCCACCAACTCCGGCGACCTCCAGGCTCCATCTTGACCAAATCCAGCAGCAACCTCCACCAACATGTTGATGGTGGACGACGACCGACATCCTCCTCGTAGCCACTCGTCCGAAATTGGGTGGCGTTGTGGTCAACGTCGAGCTCGCTAGACTTCTCACACTGCCCCACGCCACTCGCCGTGCGCCCTCGCCCCACAGGATGCTTTGCTAGAGAATCTCCAGAGATGGCCGGTGTGGCACGGTTGGAGCTTGTTGAGTAGAAGAGCAAGAGTGAAAGACAAAACCGTCCAAATAAAGCATGGAGTGATATTTAGCCTAAGTACTTAGTTTTGGAGTGGTATATCTCAAATTGACAAGTTTTTGAGTGACATGTATACAATTTCACCTATTTTGAATGCCAAAACACTCCTTTAGATGGTACTATATGTTGAAAATGAGGGTAATATTTTAATTCTAAATTTTATTAGAAGACAAATATTACAAAATACTAATGATGCATAAAACAGTACTGATAGCAGACAACTCATTGTACTTCACAATATATGAAAAACAGGATGTAAACAAGTCAATCAATCACACAAGAGACTTACGATGTGTCCGATGAAGAACAGAAGCAAAGCAGACTTGATGCGATGCGAAACGTAGATGTCGCGGTCAAGAAGCGGTCGCGCAGATGCGCTGCCGAAACCTTATTGCCGCCTTCGCGTGCGGTCTTCACGGCGAAGAACGGCTCGAGATACCGCTTCCCTTCTTCACGGTGCACGCCGAGAAGAAGAGTCGCGAGGTTCGATGGCGCAGCATAACAAAGACGATTAGAAGGAAGAAGGAATGGAGGCTATACTTCTAAACTCTATGCATTTGGACGTCTCGGGCATATATATAGATGCATCGGTAATCGACAGATTAAATGACCATTTACCCATCGTAATCGACACACTTAATCAACCATTTACCCATCGTAATCGCTACACTTAACCAACTATTTACCCACCGATAATCGTCATCATCATCACCCAATAAAGCCTCAAATTCAAACATTTGAATCTCATTCAAACAGAGATAGAGAGATGAATGGTTCAGCAAAATTAAGGTGGACTTGGTCTGCCAAATGGCGCGCCACGTCACGGCACGGTCGCGCGTCCCAAGTCACAAGTCACGCGATTTTTTCACGCGAAAATACGCGAACGCGCGCGCGCGTGCGCGCGCGCACATGTGTATTTAGCCAAAGCCCTCCTCCTGCCACCCTCATCCATGTGTCACATGTTTCAAGGAGTGGCAAGGACTCCACCTTATATGTTGGTCACCTCCACCTTGCCTTAGTAATATGGTACTAAACCATAAATGCTTTGGAATTATAGAAAATAGGCCTCACTCATATGGGCCAATTTCTAACAATCCCCCACCAATTCCAAAGCAAGAAGCAAAAAGGATATCAAAGATATTGTGCTGAAGTACTGTTAATATACCAGTCTTTTAGTGTAAGTCCCGTACGGGTTGAACTTGCACATAGAATGACAAGATTCATCTTCTCACAGCTGATGAATGGACTATGCCTTGAATTCACAACTTTTTGTGATTAGATTTCACTTGAAATCTCAACTGATACTAGGCTATCAAAGAACCGCGCCTAAACGGAGCATTATTTGATCATGCTCCCTTATCTGCTCATGAGCTTTCTAGAGAATGTCCTATTCTCGTGAACTGCGACCTCACAGTTGGGCTCAAGTAGGTATATTCTTTCTAGGTATCCTGCAGGCTAATACCCTTTCCTCATTTGGACAACAGAATATATTAAGGCTTTATACCAACCTTCCATACAGTCGAGAGTAATTTATCTATTAGGACATGGATTCAATGAATATATACTCTCTTGTTACAACATCAACTTGTTTTTCCCATTGCCTAAGTCACGGGATCTCCGATCAAGAAAGTATGGGTTACTGTTGAGTTGTAACTCCAATGGGCCTCATTCCCATGTCCATAGACGCAACGGAAATCACCTTCCGTGCTAGCTCCTTTGTGAAAGGGTCTGCCAGATTTTTCTCAGTGCGTATATAATTCACAATAATCACTCCGAAGTTCCACAATTTTTTGACAGATTTAAGCCTACGCTTCACATGTTTGGAGGACTTCATGTTATCCTTAGTACTTGTAACCTTAATCAACACTGTTTGATTATCACAGTACATTAGGATTGCTGGTATTGGTTTCTCAACCAAAGGGCAAGTCCAACGAAGCTCTCTAAGCCATTCAACCTCGCAGAGGCGTGTCTAGTGCTACAAGTTCGCTTCCATAGTTGACCTCGTCAATATAGTCCTGCTTACACAACCTCCATGAAACTGCGACTCTGCTAGGTAAAGACATAACCACTTGTAGCTTTGATCTCATCTGCATCAGAGACCCAATTTGAATCACTATATCCTTCTAATACAGAAGGATGCCTAGTATAGTAAATTCCATATGAGGTTGTCTCTCTCAAATTGTGCAACACTCTCTCAAGTGTTCCCAGTGATAATCTCCTGGGTTAGAAGTAAACCGACTTAATTTGCTCACAGCAAATGATATGTCAGGTCTTGTTGCACCAGATAGATACATAAGTGATCCAATAATTTGTGAAAATCTTAATTGATCTTTTCCTAACCCTTGGTTCTTTCGAAGCTTAATGTTTGCATCATAGGGCGTTGGAGAAATTTTACAATTCTCATAGCCAAACGCTTAATATTTTCTCAAAGATAATGGGATTGGCTCAAAGTGATCCCATCCTCGTTCTTGATTAATTTAATATTGAATAACATCCGCCTCTCCTAAGTCTTTCATATCAAAGCATCGAGATAAAAAGATTTGACCTCGTCAATTACTGCAGTTGTTTGTTCCAAATATAAGTATGTCATCTACATACAGACACAAGATCACTCCTTGACCCCCACCATAATGATAATATACACATTTATCACTTCATTCACAACAAAGCCAAAGATATGTTAAAGTTTTATCAAATTTCTTGTGCCATTGTTTAGGTGCTTGTTTTAGACCATATAAGGATTTCAATAATTTACATACCTTATTTTCCCGTCCGTAAATCACAAAACCATCAGGTTGATCCATATAGATTTCTTCCTCCAACTCTCCATTAAGAAAAGTTATCTTTACATCCATTTGATGGACATGTAGACCATAAGAAGATGCTAACGCAAGGAGCACTCTAATGGTGGTTAGTCTGGCGACAAGAGAATAGGTATCAAAGAAATCTTCTCCCTCTTTCTGGGTGTAACCCTTGGCCACAAGTATTGCCTTGTACTTCTCAATAGTACCATCATGCCTTAGTTTCTTTTTAAAGATCCACTTGCATCCTACAGGTTTGCACCCGATAGGACGATCAGTGATCTCCCAAGTCCCATTAGCCATGATAGAGTCCATCTTGCTCTGATCGCTTCTTTTCAATACTCGAGATCGAAGATGCATAAGCCTCTGAAAGGGTCTTTGGCACATCATCCACGAGGTATACAATAAAGTCACCACCAAAGGTTTTCTCAACCCTTTGTCTCTTGCTCCTACGAAGAGCTTCTGTGACTAGATTGTTATCCTCCTCAGGGATATCACATATTGGTTCAGAGATGGTGGGGAGTTCAGAAGTTTGATAATTCTCACTTTCAATATTTTCAGTTTGAACATTCTCGGTTTGTGAAGCATCGCTACTGTTCTCATAGGAAAATAATCCTCAAAGAATGAAGCATCTCTAGACTCCATTATTGTGTTAGCAATAATCTCAGGAATTTCTGATTTAACTACTAAAAATCTATAGGCCGTGCTATTATGAGCATATACTAGAAAAATACAATCAATTGTTTTAGGCCCAAGCTTTCTCTTTTTCTGCAATGGTATATTGACCTTGGCCAAACAACCCCAAGTTCGCAGAAAATTGACATTGGATTTTCCCCCCTTCCATCCCTCATATGGAGTAATATCACTCTTTTTAGTGATTACTCTGTTTAGGACGAAAGTTGTTTGTCAATATAACTTCCCCCACCATGTCTTAGGCATACCAAAGATTCTCTAACATGGCATTAACCAAGTCCATTAGTGTCCGATTTTTCCTCTCGGCTACCCCATTTGATTGGGGTGAATATGGTGGTGTAAATTCATGGACTATTCCATGCTCGTAATGCAATGAGAAAATTCATGAGAGATGTATTCTCCTCCACGATAAGACCTTAGTCTTTTTATTTTGTTCTCTAGTTGGTTCTCAACCTCGACCTTATAAGTCTTAAAGTAGTTTAAAGCTTCATCCTTAGTTTTTAGCAAATACACATAGCAGTAGCGTGTTGCATCATCGATAAAAGTTAAAAAAATATCTTTTACCTCTTTTTGTCAACAATCCATTCATTTCACACAAATCTGAATGAACAAGATCTAATGGTGCCAAGTTCTTTTCGTCCTCTAATCCCTTAAAGGGTTTGCGAGGCTGCTTTGCTTGCACACATGAGTGACACTTTGATCCTTTGACAATTTCACATTTTGGAATTAAATCTAATCTGGACATTCTAGCAATACTACCAAAACCAATATGACAGAAACGAGAATGTCAAATATTTGCCTCACATTTATTTAAACTAGTTGCAACATTCAGATTATAACAAGACTCTAAAGTGCTTAGGCGGAACAAGCCTCTGCTCTCATAGCCTTTACCAACAAAATTCCCGAACTTAGACATTACAATTTTATTTGACTCAAAGACTAGCTTATAATCGTCCCTACATAGAACAGAACCACTAACGAGGTTCTTGTTTATTGTAGGAGCATGTTGCACGTTCTTCAAGTGGACAATCTTCCCTGAAGTAAGCTTCAGTTCTACCGTACCAACACCAAGAACAGAAGCTTGCGACCTGTTTCCCATTAGGACGGAGGAAGCCCTGCTGCTTGGTAAGAAGAAAATAAGGAAATATCAGAACATACGTGAACATTAGCACCAGTATCAACCCACCAATCAGTGGATTGACATGCTGAAAAAACAACAAGAGAATTACTATACCCTCTTGAAGTCGAGGCCTCGCCTATGATCACGTTGACAGCCTTCTTCTTTGGCTGTTCACCATCTCTACTTTTGCAAAAATGACAGTCTTTCGCCATATGACTGTTTTTCCCACACACAAAGCAAGTGATGTTCTTCATATCCTTCTTCTCAGTTTTCTTCTTAAAGCTAGTTGTCTTGTTCGTTTTGTCGGATTTGTACTTCTTTGCAACAGTCTTTTTCTCTATGAAATTTGCATTGTTCTGACCAGAAGTGCTTTGGGTGCATCTTTTGTTCTTGCCTTTTCTTCCACATCGAGGGCAGCAATGAGATCTTCAACAGAAATTTCTTCCCTCTTGTGTTTCAAACTAGTGGCAAAATTCCGCCAAGAAACAGGAAGTTTGGCGACAATGCCTGCAGCCACAAACTTTGGAGGCAACACACAGCCCAGATGCGCAATCTCACCAACCAATAGATGGAGATCATGAGCTTGTCCAACTATGGACTTAGCCTCATCCATGGTAAAGTCGAAGAATTGCTCACACATGTAGAGCCAATGACCTGCCTCTGCCTATGCATATTTGTGCTCTAGTGCATCCCATAACTCTGTGGCGGACTTATAGTCCATGTATACATCATAGAGCTGATCTGCCAGAATGGTCAGAAGGCAGCCAAGAGCAGTGTTGTTCGCATTATCGAACTGCATATACTGGTCAACCGTAAACGGATACTGCGGGTGGATTGCCCACCACAGCCCCAAAGACATGAGCCGAAACTTGGCTCTAGTCTGCCATCTACGAAAATTCTGACCAGAAAACCTCTCAGGTTTCATAGCATCAGAAGCTCCAGCCATAGTTGTGTTGCAACAAAGTTTACAATAAAGTTTCTGGAATGTTGAAAATGAGGGCAATATTTTAATTCCAAATTTTATTAGAAGACAAATATTACAAAATACTAATGATGCATAAAACAGTACTGATAGCAGACAACTCATTGTACTTCACAATATATGAAAAACAGGATGTAAACAAGTCAATCAATCACACAGTAGACTTACAGATGTGTCTGGTGAAGAACAGGAAGCAGCGCAGACTTGAT
Source organism: Ampelocalamus luodianensis (assembly GCA_036346255.1). Taxonomy (NCBI): domain Eukaryota; kingdom Viridiplantae; phylum Streptophyta; class Magnoliopsida; order Poales; family Poaceae; genus Ampelocalamus; species Ampelocalamus luodianensis. The sequence continues at coordinate 30,682,334 of CM070622.1, forward strand.
GCAGTGCAGAAACGTAGATGTCGCAGTGCAGCAAGCGGTCGCGCAGATGCGCTGCCCAGAAACCTTATTGCCACCCCCGTGCAGGTCTTCACGGTACCAACGGCTCGGAGATACCGCTTCCCTTCTTCACGGTGCACGCCGAGAAGAAGAGTCGGTGAGGTTCAGACGGCGCAGTACAACAACACAGATTAGAAGGAAGAAGGAATGGAGGCTATACTTCTAAACTCTATGCACTGGACGTCTCTAGGCATATATATAGATGCAGACTAGTAACTCACAGATTAAACAACCATTTACCCACTGGTAACTGACACACTTAACTAGTCATTTACCCACTAGTAACTGTCACACTTAACCAACTATTTAGCCACTGATAACTGCCTGTCATCACCACCCAATAAAGTCTCAAATTCAAACATTTGAATCTCATTCAAACAGAGATAGAGAGATGAATGGTTCAGCAAAATTAAGGTGGACTTGGTCTGCCAAATGGCGCACCACGTCACGGCACGGTCGCACGCCCCAAGTCACAAGTCACGCGATTTTTTCACGCGAAAATACGCGAACGCGCGCGCGCATGCGTGCGCGCACATGTGTATTTAGCCAAAGCCCTCCTCCTGCCACCCTCATCCATGTGTCACATGTTTCAAGGAGTGGCAAGAACTCCACCTTATATGTTGGTCACCTCCACCTTGCCTTAGCAATATGGTACTAAATCATAAATGCTTTGGAATTATAGAAAATGAGCCTCACTCATATGGGCCAATTTCTAACACTATATGTCTTCTCCTCGTAAAAAAAAGGATAGTATATGCCTTCACTCTCAATAAAGATAGTACATGTCATTTAAGAGCTCAAGTTGTCTTCGATCCCATGATCTTTACTCTGTAAGCTCGATTAAAACTTTTGAAGCACTTTACCATCACATCACGTAGACTAGGGGCAGAATCAAAATGTAGCCAGTGCTAGTGGGACAGGAGCACTTCTTCCACACTGTAATGGGGAAGGTCCCAAGCAGGGGGGAAAAAACGCGGATTTTAAATTTAAATTCAAAATTTTGACGGTTAGATTCTAAATTTAAATTTATTTAGATGAATTTTAACTGCATTTTTCCTGGGTTTTCTGGTTACCGACCGCCCGACGAGATTTCACCCGGTAGCAGTTTCTTGATCCTTAATCCCACGTAAGGATGGCAACTAGGCTATTCACTGTGGGGAATGTCCTCTTGTTCTCACTCTCTATTTTGTTACGGGGCCGATTTTTCTTCTATTCTCATCTTACCGGGGAATTGGTGGAAAACGGTCCGCTAATAACAACATGAATTTGGGGGATGTCCTATCGTTCTCACTCTTTATTTAGTTACGAGGGACGATTTTTCTTCTGTTCTTATCTCACCGAGAATTGGTCGGAAACGGTCTGCTAATAATAACGTGAATTCGAATAGAATTAAGATAATTTCATAAATTTATCGTATGTTTATATAGAAATATGCAAATTTATTAATACAAGATGGTTTAATAATACCAAATGAGTTATATAGTACATATTACACAAAACTATATTAGTCTACAGAGAAAATACCAATTTTGTAGACATTCAGATGTATCGATGTACGTGCATGCCATCCCACATCGCCATCCTGTGCGGAAAGCGCGCACCATCTCTCATCGAGTCTGGTGGCGCAGGCTTGTCACTCCAGCTCGAAGAGTTGGCGAGCGACACGGTTCGGTTTCGATCACGACTCCCGAGCCTGGGTCTGTGCGCTTGAGCCACAAAGGCCAAACCTGAGCCCCGACCCCCTTGCACGCTTGAATTGAGACGTGTTCCGGGGTACCGAGTTTTTAAAAATTGATAGAGTTTGATTTGATATTATTTTATTTATAGTTTGAAAGTATTTTTAGAGCCGAGCTAACGAGCCGAGTCAGAGTAAAATCTAACTTCATTCGAAATTGACTTATTTCAATATTTAACCAAATAACGAGTCTAATTAGAGCAATTTTGAACCAAACCAACGAGCCCACTAACGAGCTTTTTTGTTGAATTTTTTAATAATCTATTTTTTATTTAGAATTACAGAAATAATACCACTTAATTTTTTTATCAGAAATAATCATAAGTCATCGTACCGATGGGCGATTTACACCTAGTCGCCCATCCATTGAGCGACTTGACATAGTCGCCCAACCACATAGCGCCAAGCGTTAGACTCGCCTGGTAGTTGAGCGACTTACTTGAAGTCGCCCAACCACTAAACGATTTTAAGTACCAAATCTCCTATTTAATTAATTCGATTGGAATAATTATGTGGGAATAAATGTTACTTTTTGTAGGTATTACATTTAGAAAATACTGCTGTAGGATGTTATTTTTTTAGAAATAAAATGGTGGTGGCAAGATTGGTTGGTCTGTTTGTGATTTTCGTAGAATCTGAAGAGTCTGAAATTTGTGAGACTCGTAATAATATTTTGTGATCGTTGTATGTTGTTCTAATGCGCTAAATTTCTATAGAATTTTGTGAGGACGACAGAGGTAGCAATGATTTGTAAGTACAAAGGTAAGTGATATTGCGATACGCTAGGAAATTCATACATGGTGGATTTTGAAGAAATGGTGCAACGATAATAGTACGACATTTGATCCGACAAAGGGTTACATGGCAAGCAGGCTAACGAACCAAGAACGGTACACACATGCCTTTAGGGACAGGCTGAGAAGGATGAGAAGGGTAAGAGGGACAGGCTGCGCGAGGAGCAGGAGCGCAAGCATGCCAGGCAATGGGAGGCCGAGAGGGAGCGGAAGAGGTCCATCGCGGCAAGACATAAGGCTAGGTGATGAGTACAACGCCGAGCTCAGCCGCAAAGGCAAATAGCCACGTTCCACGCAGTAGTTTGACCCTCTTTGTCAACATGTCCCATGTATTTCTATTTCCCTAAAGGCATGCGTGTACTGTCCTTAGTTTGTTAGCTTGCGTGCTATGTAAACCCCTTGTTGGATCAACTATCATGTTGTTATCGTTGCGCCATTTCTCCAAAGCTCCACTGTATATGAATTTCCTGGGATGTTCTGGTAGAGGTTTCTGCTACGGGAGTCCTTTTGCTGCCAAGTCGTCCAATGGTTCAATGACTAGGTCACAAACGATAGGAAAGTAATCACTGAGTAAGTAATAGTACAATGCTAGAGTGAATGCATAGACAACTGACGAGGATTAAAACCTCTATGTATTATTTTTAATACATAGTAGACCATACGTCTTCATGGTCGTAACCCCTGAGGTGCACGACCTCACTGGTCGTAGAGATTCCAGAGGTTACATGATGGGTACCCTGGACGGAAGAAGGCCTAAGCCAAGCTTACGACCAGGAGAACTGCTCGTAAAAGGTACGAACTGATACTTTGAACTGATTTCAGGTATATTCTCTATCGTATGATGAATGGAACACGTGCATATTCCATACCATACGACGTTTCTTATCTAGAAGCACTGAAGAATAACCACCATACGGTTATCTATCTCATAGACATATAATCGTCGAACGGTTGATTCTTTATCAACCGTCACTTGACTCCGACCAGACGCAATGTAACATCCCAATTTTGGGCTTGTGTTTCAAATGTAAGAAAATGAGTAGAAATTAAAACTTTTTTGCATCATGTATTTCTTGTATGTACTAAACAATTATTGTACAAGAGTTATGGAAATACATAGTCACAAGTCTTTGATCCAAATCTTGATCCTTCAAAAACATTCTTGTTCCATCATGTGATAATCTCCTGGAAATATTTTTCCTAAATTCTTGGGTTGGTATGTGACCCCTCTGAAAAATTTCACAATTTTTAGAAATTGTTTGAATATTTTGGAGGTCAGTCAAACCTGTTCAAATTCTGGTCAAACCTTGGACCAGCACATTGTGGAATTTTTGGAGGAAAATGTATAGCACAGAAACCTCTGGAAATTTTATACAAGGTCAATAACTCAGCTAGCAAGCTCCTGTAAAAATTTCATAAATTTTGGAGTGGGTTTGCTACCTCAAATAAATCCTCCAACTTCAGATCAGTGAAACTCAAATTTAGGGCTGAGTCAGACTCGGGCTCGAGTCAAACCCGAGTCCGACCCAGCTTTTGGTCTCGGTCGAGCCAGCCGCTTAGACCTCCTCGGGCTCGCGCCACTCGGGCGTCAGCGGTGGGTGGTCCAGGCCGTTGGATTCTCATCCATTGCTCACGACCTCCCCAGGACCTCCTCATCCGCTTAAGACCTCCCCACCTAGGGTGATCTGGGACGTCCAGGATCACCCCATGCCAATCGGGATCGTCTAGGACCTCCCTCAGCCCTGTCCCTCTTCCTCTATACCTCCTCGAGTTCTGGTCGTCATGATTTTCATGCACCTGCACATGTGTCAGGACCAGAGCAGTTGGGGGCAGGGAGATGTCACCTTTTTGCTTCTTGTCAACGGCTCTTTTTGCTGCCATGCATTTAATGCCAGTCAGCTTTAACCTCCAAAGTCTCCACCCTGCTCTGCCCCCTACCTACCATGCGTGCTTTTGGCAGGGGCATGGACATTGTTCACAGTGAACTTGCCCATGCCATTGCCAAGCTTCCAGGCTATGAATAGCCTGAGACCCCCCTTCTCCTTTTCTTTCTTCGTTCTGTGTTGTGCTTGAGCTCCCTCAGTGTGAGCTGGTCCTCAAACTCAAGCACCCGAGAGCCCCACCCTCTCTGCCACCATTGCTAAGCTTTGGGGCTCCCTGCCGAAGCTCGAGCTCCAGTGGTCCCAGCAACTTCCTGGCCTTATTCACTGTCATCTTGATCTCCTCAACTCAAGCTTGCTCTAACTTGGCTTGGTTCACATTGCCGAGGTGAACGAGTTGGGAGGTAGCTTTTCGGGGTCGAGACCATCTTCTTCTTCCTCTCCGGCAAGCTCTTCATCGTCGGACTTCGTCGCCTTTCTCCAAGCTCCTCCGACCTCACTGGTTCCCTCTCTGCCCTCAGGTGCCCTTTTCTTAGCTTGGTCTTTGCATTTTTCTAGTCGTCATAGAGCTCGGTTGGTTTTCGTAGTTTTGCCGTATTGCACTCCTAGCCTATCTCCGACTCGCCGGCGTTCAAGGCCGTCGCCGCCGTCGAGAGCACGCCCTTTAGATTCTTGACGTTATTTGGAACTCAGTCGTGTCCTTGGTTCTCGCCGGTGAGCTCCCCATCGCCGGCGGTGAGCTCGTTTAGACGCTCGGGCTTTTGTCGCGTAAGATTCGGACAGCCCCTGTAGCCAATGATTGGCTGTCGGAATCGCGGAGGCCTCTCGCTGCGAGTGGGCCTCCTCCTCCTGTTGTCGTTCGGCAAAACCCCGCCCAGACCACCCCGCTCGACCTCCTGAGGACCCGCACCATTAGGAGCACCTTGGACCTCCTTGGGTAAATCGCGGCCGCCCACGACCATCCCAGGGTAGATCCGAGCCTTTGGCTCCTTTCCGAAAAGCTTAGCCTCTGGACCTTCCCCTAGATGAAATCATAGCCGTTGAGATCACCTCCCAGTCAAATCTGTACCGTAGAGGGCTTTCCGTGTAAATTCCAAGTCCCAGGACCTCCTTGGATCAATCTCGGCCGTTAAAAGACCTCCTAGGATTAGCTCTTAGCCGTTAGATCCTGGTCTGCGAAAACCATAAGTGCCAGGACCTCCCCTAGTGTCGATCCTAGCCGTCTAGGACCACCTCGGTTAAATCCTAGCCATTTAGACCTTTCCCCGTGCGCAAAAGACCTCCCTCGGTCATTTTGCAAAGACCACCCTCGGGGTCCTCCTTGTAAAAAAGCCAACCCTGGTCTTTTGCAAAGACAACCCCCGCTCAGGACCTCTTAGGCTCAATCCTAGCCGTTCACGACCTCCCCGGATTTAAATTTGAGCGTTAAATCCCTTTTGTAAAACCCTTAGCCTTCGGACCTCCCTCCGCATTGATCTGGACCGTTCAGGACCTCCCTAGGCCTAATCTGAGCTGTCCAGAGCTCCTCCGATTAAAACCCTACCGTTTAGGACCTCCCTTGCTTGATCGTTTCCGTTAAAGACCTCCCTCTGGAGATCTAGACCGTTGAAGATCTCCTCCGTGAGATCTTAGCCGTCCAGACCTCCTCTGTAGATTTAGCCTTAGGACCTCCCCTAGTGCTCGGGACCGCCAGATCTTGATCGGACGGTCCACGACCTCCGTTAGCGCGAGGACCTCCTTTGCGTGGCGCCGTGCATGCACCGGTCGTGGCCGTTGGATCGAGATCTCAACGGTCCGGACCTCCCAGTCGGGAGGAGGTCTTTTGTGCGCCGTGCCGAGTCCGTGGCGTCGTGTGATGAAGGATCGACGGCCCACGACCTCTCCTTTTTCCTTCAGTTCATTGGACCTCCCGAGAGCTCGCATTCTCTAAGTCTCTTGATGTTTCAAATTTCAAAAGTGCATAACTTTGTCATTTTAACTCCTTTTGGAATGATTCCAGTTGATGTAGCTTTGTTATAGTATGAACTTTAATCTGAGAATAAATTTAGGCACTGTTATGTAGCAAAAAACGGTTTTAACTACATGATCTTGTTTAGTGAATAATGATGTCTAGAAATTCTTTGAAAATTTGTCAAATGCATAGCTGTTTCTCTGTAAATCCAAACTGAGCAAACTCAACCTGGTAAAAGTTATCTGTAGACATGCTTTATTGTGGACTAGGCCTTGTCCTTAGTTATGTTCCTGATAAGTGATATATGCTAGCTTTAGAATTTAGAAAAATCATAACTAATTCATTTCAACTCCAAATTGTGCAAACTCAATTTTGTTGTTGTTAGGATAACCACATCTACCTACCATAAAAATGTCAAGTTCCAGATCATTCTAGAAATTTTTGTCATGAACAGTAACCAAAATTAATTTAATTATGATTTTTCAGGCTGAGAGAACTTAGATTAGCCATAACTTTTTCATGCTAAGTCCAAATGAAGTGATTCTTGTTTCTAAAATGGTCTAAAATCAGCCCCTAGCTGATGTAGAAATTTCATGGGTTTTGGTTGTTCTTTGCTGTTGAGTTCCTTTTGGTGTTCTTCGTTCTTATCGATTTTTATCGCCTTTTCGCGTTAGGTTCCGAAGAGAACTTTGAACCTGAGCACTCCCCTCTGCAGCAAGACCAATCCCAGCAAGGCAAGCAGTTTGATCATGTTAATCCCAGTATTTTAAGTATTTATGTTGTTTACAAATTCTTTGTATGCATTGCTATTTGTGTTAAACTATTGTCGTTATTGACCTAGTAGATGCATTTCCTTAGGCAAATGATTATCCTCTACTACCATGAGCCTAGGCATTGCTGTGATTTAGAGTTCGTGGATGAGCTCTTGTTACTTAGTAGTTTGCAAATTAATTGTTTAGCCATGCTTAGTTTCCGGTAGAAATGGGCGGTTATCGACTTGTCGATAACCTTGATCACATAAAATTTATTATGATCTATGATTTCAGCCTTGTGCTGTGTCTACTTATGAAAATTAAAAACTGAAAACAAAATGATTTAGACTTGGGCACAATGGTAAGATGGTGTGATTTTGGGTGTGACTGGAATGGTGCCCGGGTCAACAAGGACCGAACATCTTGTTACACTAAACCAAGCATTTTTAGCGTGCTAACCACACTAGAGGGTATGAGACCTCTCTTGACTTAGTACTTTGGCGTGTATTCGCTCCGGGTCGCATGGAGTCGCAGGAGGGATGGTGTTGGGGGCATTGTAGTGTCCGAAAGGCTTCACCCGTAATGGGATTTGTTGTCTTTCGGTTTGCAATGTAAGCGTATGGGTTTCTATCCATACGAGCGGCTCGTAGTCAATGCACAATATTGGAAAATGTCTTGTAAGACTTAGCCGTGCCGGCATACCTTCAGAAGTGTGCTTGTGGCTTAAAGGCGGTCTGGAGTGTGGGTACATTGGTACACCCCTGCAGGGTTAAAACTATTCGAATAGCCTCGTCCTAGGTTATGGACACGCTTGGCAAGGTCTTTCAAGAGTTAGACTACAACCTTTTTAATTAAAACTTGATGGGTGGTACGAATCAGGGATTCGTGCTATGTTGTGGTGGCTATTGGGATAGTCACTTCTAGGTGGTTACTTGTATTTATCATTATTTTCGCTGTTACTTTCAACATTAAAATTGGTTTGTAAACTTGCTTTCAAATGTATTACATTATTGTAAATAAAGTTGGCTTTGTGCAAAGTGAGATATACAACCTCCACTTAAATAAGCTTGCATGTAGTTTATGAATAGGTCGCTATTCCACACGCCGCCTTGCGAGTACCTTTGTGTACTCGGTTATCTTGCTTAAATATATTTGTTTGAGAGGAAGAAGGTGAGCTTGAGGGCCTCACTACGTGAGTTGTCTTGTGGTAGCTTGCGAGGCATCTAGCTTGGCGGCCCGGTCGGTTGCCTTGTGGGTGGTGTGGCTAATCGGTCGACTTTTGTTCTAGCCATCTTATGGCACCTTTTGCTTCCGCTGTTATTCTTGTATATTGTTCTATTTGGCCGGTCGGCTCTCTTTTGTAATAACTTACTTTATCTATGTCTTTTACCAGACTTGTTAATGTATGTTGTATGGAAATGATGTGTAATTTTGTGGTGATGTGCATATGCTGCAATTCTGGGAAGCATATGTCCATCGAGGCTTAGAATGTTTAATTAGTAATGCTAGAACCATTTGGAGGTTAAGTGTTACTAGTTAAATATTTTGGGTCCTCACAAAGTTGGTATCAGATCCATACTGACCGTAGAAACCCCTAGCTTGGTCGCCTCTAGGATATTTTGAAAACTTACTTTCAAAAGGTTTACAAAACTTAAGTAAGTTCTCTGATTTTACTCCTTACCTGTCTTAGCTTGCTCATCTCACCTTACTCTTGATCAAGTTTTGGAAAAGTTGTTCCTCTCTTCCTTTCAAAAGCTAGCTATTTATCAGTTAAGTTGGTTTTGGGAGAACCATGAGAGCTTGGAGAAAGGAATCTGGACAGCTAGCTAGTGGTTAGTGAATAGGGTAGGAAATGAGAGGTTAATTCAATTAAAACTTGTGAGAATAAAAGGGTAAGAAGTGATATGAGTTAGCTAAGTACCTCATGCTCTATTAAGTAATTATACCTCGGTTTTTGGGCTGTTTAGAGTAGGGTTAAGTTCTGAAATTTTGCCTTCCTAAGCGGTTACTCGTTCTTTCCATACGGGTTATTCGTTTCGGGGAGTTGATTTGGTGACTTATGGTCTTGTGCTCTTTGGTGGTTATTCTTGAGCCCTTTTTAATCGAGTTTGGATTTCTTTGCCTTTTGATCTTGGGCTTGTAGCTAACTTGTCTTAGTGAAACAGGATGGCAGGAGGGACACGTAGTGGTCGGAACCAGCCGGGTAGTCCCGATGAGGAGCTTCCCCCTCCTCCGACCATGGCGGAGGTCCTCATGCAGATCGAATGCAATCGTTCGGAGGACCGCGGGGTGTTGGAGGTTATCGCGAGGAACACCTCCACTCCCTCTGGTGCCTCTGGATCCGGAGGAGGTGGTCATCAGTCTCGTGGGGACTTGCGGAGTTCCTTCGCACGCAGCCTCCCACCTTCTCCCGGTCCGAGTTTCCTTGGGCGCACGATCGGCCCAGGCTGCGTGAGCGGAAGCTCAACGTTGCTCGATGTTAGAGCAGAGCGCACTTTCGCATCCCATCGGTTGGAGGGGCGACACTCTCATGGTGGGAGAACTTCCTCGCCATGCAGCCGCGGACACGTGGTCTCGTGGGAGGAGTTCAGGTCGGCTTTCCGTCGGGCCCATGTTCCCGCCGCCCGATGAAGTCAAGAATAAGGAGTTCCTTGCGCTCAAACAGGGCGCAAGTGCGTGATCGAGTACCTCCACGAGTTCAACCATCTGGCGAGGTGCGCCTCGCCGAGGTGGCCACCGATGAGGCCAAGCAGAGAAGTTCATGGAGGGCTTGTCTCGAGGAGCTTCGTGACAAGCTCTCTATTGTGGACTTCCCGACTTCCGCACCTTGGTGGACAAGGCCATCGCCGCGAGCACAAGGCGAGAGCGCTGGCAGTCCCACAAGCGCAAGTGGGAGACCCAATGTCCGCACAGCCGGCCGTTCGTCCCCCGAGTTGGGCGGCACGGTGGCCCGTCCTCGAGCTTCCTACCGCCGAGGCCTTTGGCACCAGCTCCACGCCCTCCGCAGCCGTGATTCGCCACGCGCGCTGCGATCCAGCAGCAGGTTGCTCATCGCAACCCCGCGGCCGACGTCACCTGCTTCTACTGCCACAACAAGGGTCACTACGCGAGTAGTTGCCCTAAGAAGGCTGGAGCGGCCCCTCGTCCTAATGGAGGACGCGGGCAAGGGAGTGGTCACCCACCTAACCAGAAGACCTCGGGCTTGGGGAGCGGACGAGTCAACCATATCTCGGCTGAGGAGGCACAGGAGGCGCCCGACGTGGTGTTGGGTACGCTTCTTGTCAATTTGCGTCCTGCTACAGTTTTATTTGACTCTGGAGCTTCGCATTCTTTTATTTGGAGGTCGTTTGCTGTTGATAGTGGTCTCCACTGTGTTCCTTTGGGGGTTCCACTACTTATTCGCTCTTCGGGTTCGGAAATGAGAGCTGACCAAGTATGTCGGGACGTTCCTATCCACATCGAAGGAGTGGGATTCTTGGCGAGTCTTATCCTACTCAATTCGGCGCGCTTGGATGTGATTCTTGGCATGGATTGGTTGTCCCAACACTTGGGGCAAATCGATTGTGCCAGAAAGGTTATCTACCTCACCAGTCCTTCAGGTGAACAGGTTGGGTTTTCACCGCAGTTGCGAGAACCCCATCTTTATGCCCTTGAAGCAAAGCCAACATTGGAGATTCGCGATGTCCCCACTGTGTGTGACTTCGCGGATGTCTTTCCTGAAGACTTGCCTGGGATGCCTCCCGTTCGAGACCTGGAGTTCGTAATAGAGTTGCTGCCCTGCATCGCCCTATTTCAAAGAGGCCGACGCATGCCTCCTAATGAGTTGGAGGAGTCAAGAAGCAACTAGGTGAGCTGCAAGAGAAGGGTTTCATTCGTCGTAGCTCATCTCCTTGGGGTTGTCCAGTTATCTTTGTGAAGAAGAAGGACAAGACCTTGCGCATGTGTGTTGATTACCGTCCGCTTAATGAAGTGACGGTCAAGAACAAGTATCCTTTGCCCCGTATTGATGATCTTTTCGATCAGTTGACCGGAGCTCGAGTCTTTTCCAAGATTGACTTGAGGTTGGGCTATCATCAAGTCAGGATCAGGGCCGAGGATATTCCTAAGACGGCCTTTGCTACTCGTTATGGTCTTTACGAGTACACCGTCATGTCTTTTGGTTTGACTAATGCTCCTGCTTTATTCATGAACCTTATGAACTCGGTATTCATGGAGTATTTGGATAGGTTTGTGGTGGTATTCATCGATGATATCCTTATCTACTCCAAGAGTGAAGAAGAGCATGCTGAGCATCTTAAGTTGGTTTGGGCAAGCTGCGCGAGCACCAGCTGTATGCAAAGTTCAGCAAGTGCGAGTTCTGGTTGAAGGAAGTGGCATTCTTGGGCCATGTTCTTTCAGCAGGAGGTGTGGCTGTAGATCCTAGCAAGGTCAGTGATGTGCTATCTTGGGGTCACCAAGTCGGTCCACCGATGTGCGGAGTTTTCTTGGTTTGGTGGCTACTATCGCGCTTTATCGAGAATTTCTCCAAGATTGCAAAGCCTATGACCGAATTGCTCAAGAAAGACAAGAAGTTTGAGTGGTCCACTTGCTTGTGATGTGAGTTTTCGGAACTCAAGAAGCGGTTGACCTCATTGATGCTTGTTCTCCCGATATTCACAAGAGTTTTGATATCTATTGTGATGCTTCTCGTCAGGGTCTTGGTTGTGTTCTTATGCAGGAAGGCAAGGTAGTGGCATATGCATCAAGGCAGTTGAGGCCCCATGAACTCAACTATCCTACTCATGACTTGGAGTTGGCTGCTGTGGTTCATGCACTCAAGATTTGGCGGTATTATCTGATTGGTAACCGTTGTGAGGTGTATTTTGACCACAAAAGCTTGAAGTACTTGTTCACTCAGCCAGATCTGAACCTCAGGCAAAGAAGATGGTTGGAATTGATCAAGGACTATGATATGGGCATTCAGTATCATCCGGGCAAGGCCAATGTTGTTGCAGATGCGCTTAGTCGAAAGGTGTATTGCAATACTTTGATGCTCCAAGAGCAACAGCCTGCCCTTCTTGAAGAATTTCAGCGCCTCAATTTGGGTTTGATCGAGCACGGTTCTCTTGTTACCTTGGTTGTGCAGCCAACCTTGGTGGATCAGATCAAGGCCGCACAGCAGACAGATGTTGGGGTGAGTCAAATCAAGCAGAACATCAAGGATGGGACAGCCAAGTGCTTTTCAGAGGATGAGCACGGAGTTGTGTGGTTTGGGCAGCGTCTTGTGGTTCCTAAGGTCATGGAGTTGCGGGATTTGATTCTCCACGAAGCCCATGATTCTCCTTTGTCCATCCATCCCGGGGCTACCAAGATGTGTCAGGACCTTCGTCAGAGATTCTGGTGGACCCGTATGAAGCGCGAGATTGCCAAGTTTGTTGCCGAGTGCGACGTGTGCTGTCGTGTGAAGGCCGAGCATCAGCGTCCAACAGGCCTCCTTCAGCCCTTGCCAGTGCCAGAGTGGAAGTGGGATTCTGTGGGCATGGATTTCATCACCGGGTTGCCCCGCTCATCCAAGGGGAATGATGCTATTTGGGTCGTGATTGACAGGTTGACCAAAGTGGCACATTTCCTTCCCGTCAAGACTCAGCTTCGTGTGGGGCCTTTGGCCGAACTTTATGTCTCGAGGATTGTGAGTCTTCACGGTGTACCGAAGACGATTATTTCCGATCGTGGTGCGCTGTTTACCTCGCGGTTTTGGCATAGTCTGCAAGAGGCTATGGGGACCCGCCTTCATTTCAGTACAGCTTTTCATCCCCAAACTGATGGTCAGACGGAGCGAGTCAACCAAGTATTGGAAGATATGCTCCGTGCCTGTGTTCTTTCCTATGGGAAGAAGTGGGAGAAGTGCCTACCTTTTGCTGAGTTCTCCTACAACAACAGCTTTCAGGCTAGTCTTGGCATGGCACCATTTGAGGCCTTGTATGGGAGGAGATGTAGAACCCAATTGAACTGGTCGAGATCGTGGCGGCGCTTTTCGCCCCGAGTCGATTAATGAGGCCAAAGCGAGTCCAGCTTGATTCGCGAGCATCTGCAAGACGGCCGATCCAGCGTAAGAGCTATGCGGATCGTCGTCGCCGTGAGTTGAGCTTTGAGCCCAATGACTTTGTGTATCTCAAAGTCTCACCCTTGAAGGGCCATCAGCGTTTTGGCATCAAGGGCAAGTTGGCTCCTTGCTATGTTGGGTCTTATCGCATCATCGAGAGAGTTGGGGCTGTGGCATACTGAGTTGGAGCCGCCGGCCACGCTGAGGGTGTGCATGATATGTTCCATGTGTCACACCTGAAGAAGTGCCTCCGTGTCCCGACTGAGGTAACTCCGTTGGAGGTTCTCGACGTGCAAGAGAATTTGACTTACCGCGAGCATCCTGTTCGTATTCTTGAGGAATCTGAACGGAGAACAAGGAACCAGATCATCAAGTTCCTTAAGGTTCAGTGGTCAAACCATTCTGAGGATGAGACAACTTGGGAGCGAGAAGATCGCCTTCGTGCAGATTTTCCTTCTTTCTTCTCCGAGTAATTGGAATCTCGGGTCGAGATTCTTGTAAGGGGGGAGAGTTGTAACATCCCAATTTTGGACTTGTGTTTCAAATGTAAGAAAATTAGTAGAAATTAAAACTTTTTCTTGCATCATGTATTTCCTGTATGTACTAAACAATTATTGTACAAGAGTTATGGAAATACATAGTCACAAGTCTTTGATCCAAATCTTGATCCTTCAAAAACATTCTTGTTCCATCTTGTGATAATCTCCCGAAATATTTTTCCTAAATTCTTGGGTTGGTATGTGACCCTCTGAAAAATTTCACAATTTTTAGAAATTGTTCGAATATTTTGGAGGTCACTCAAACTGCTCAAATTCTAGTCAAACCTTGGACCAAAGACCTTGTGGAATTTTTGGAGGAAAATGTATAGCATGAAAACCTCTGAAATTTACACAAGGTCAATAACTCAGCTAGCAAGCTCCTCAAAAAATTTCATAAATTTTGGAGTGGGTTTGCTACCTCAAATAAATCCTCCAACTTCGGATCGTTGAAACTCAAATTTAGGGTCGAGTCGGACTGGGGCTCGAGTCGACCCGAGTTCGACCCGAGCTTTGGTCTCTGCCGAGCCACCGCTTAGACCTCCTCGCTCGTGCCACTCGGCGTCGTGTGGGTGGTCCAAAGTCGGGACCCAAAAATGCACTGCGGACCCTCTGTATACCGCACTAGTCCAGATCACGCTTAGTGCACACAGTGGCAACATCGATGAAATATCATTTCCATATACAAAGATGACTAATAAATAGACAAATAACAATAAATATCGAGTAGAGACCTTAAGGTCGGCTTACAATTAATGCCTCGTAAGGCTTAATAGCTCAAGAAGGCTGCAATGAACGAAACGGAATAACTCGGTGAAGCCCATCCATATGTCCACAGCAATCTACAAGGTGCGACCTAATTCTTCTCGATCCTTGAAGTAGACCTTGTTGACCGACGATTCCTCCATTTCTGTAGGTTTGGGCGCAAGTTTTACAACAAGCATGAGTACACAACCGTACTCGCAAGTCATACCACAGAATGCAATGTATAGATGCAGGCTTATTCCAAAGGAAATGGCTTTTGTGGTTATTTTGCAGAAATGCAATATTTGCAATTGAATACGAATAATAGATTGAAAGCATAATTCAAAACAAATAGATAATATTAATTTAACAATTGTTTTCACAAAGACACATAGCCTAATCAAATTCTTTCACACAGCCATATAACTTAAATCACACAACTGTCCCTTCCCAATAGTTTTATGAAAATCTACCCCTCGTGTGAAATCCCCGAGTATGTCCATGACCACGGACGCGGCTATTCGAATAGATTGTTTAACACTCTGTAGAGGTTGTACACTTTACCCACAAGACGCAATCAACTGGATCAGAGCTGATCACAACAAAACCTTTCAGAAACTTCATCTCAACATTGACACTCCCGACGTGCTTGCAAACCGCTATGCCAACCCTAACGAAGTGCTTTGGCATAACACACATCGTTGGACAGGGAAGCGACGAATCGTCCCGCGATGTGAGCCGCCATCGAGGTCAAACACACCTCCACCCCGGCACATAGCCTAACCTACGATCCGAGTAATCAATGCCAAGAATCCATAACCTACTAAGTTAGGCCCGCCCCATACCGCATGTGGTCGCATGAAGGCTCGCTTCAATGGCGCACAAAGTTAAGTCCTTAATTGACCAATGCAAGACTTCCATTTTCTAACTAGATCACAAAGATTATCATTCCCATCACAAAGTCCACCATATCACACACTTCCACCACTTGCCCTACCCAAATCCTTTACCACCTGTTGGTTTTAGTGCAACACATGCCATCACGAAGTAATAACACATAGCACACAGCTTTACACAAAGTTCCATAGTCACTTAGTCACATTTAATAATTGCAACTTACATGAGATGTGAGACTCGTAGCATGACTAAGCAATCTA
Source organism: Ampelocalamus luodianensis (assembly GCA_036346255.1). Lineage (NCBI taxonomy): Eukaryota > Viridiplantae > Streptophyta > Magnoliopsida > Poales > Poaceae > Ampelocalamus > Ampelocalamus luodianensis. The sequence goes on from CM070622.1 coordinate 30,698,022, forward strand.
CTCGTACTAACCAACCCACGTTGGTAATACCATAGCACCAACTAAATATGAACCAATCTAGGGTGACAAAAGATTATGACATACAATAGACAATGTGGATATAACAAATTGGATTAATATCTAACCCCAGAAGCATTTAAATAATTACTTAAAGTAAATGCAATAATTTGAATCAAAGAAATTTTAAAAACTGGGATTCAATATGATCAAAGGTATAACTTGCCTTGCTATAGCAATGATGATCTTATTTTATCTTCAATCTTCTACTTGCTTGATCTTCAGCTCCTTCGGACGATTCCAGGACTTCGACGTCTAACGAGAAAGAAAGCGCAAAACAAACTAAATTCAAAAGGCAAATCAAATAAACTCCAAATTGAAATTGAATGGTACTGAAAGGTAGATATTGAATTTAGATGAATTTGGGAACTTGAATGGGTTCAATCGGAATTCGGACGAAGAAGATATGGCTCTCGGAAGATTGGAATTCACATGAAATGATGAAAAAGCTCTACGGAATATTCTCAGAATATTCTATTCCGAAAATATTAGAAAAAGAATAAGTGTATAATAGGTGGGACCGACTGATATTTATGGATTTCTAGAATTAAAATAATTCCAGAAATAAGGTAGAGAGAGTGACATGTGAGACCAATAAGATAAATGACTTTTCAAGAATTAAATTAATTCCCGAAAATAGGATTAGGGGTTGACATGTGGGCCACTGGTCTATGGACCAGGTCCACAGAGATATGCTAGTCCACGATGGACCAAGCTCATGAACTAGGGTTTGACCAAGGTTGACTGACATACGGGACCCGCGTGTAAGAGAGATAAATAATTAGGATTTTAATGTGGGTGGATGACACGTAGGGTCAACATGTAAGTGAGATAAATATTTATTCTTTTGTATGACATAAGGGGCCACACAACAGGAGAGAGAGAGCATACGTTGGGAATCATGCTTGCATTGGTCCAGAGAAGAAATACAAACTTTGGACAAAAGAACATAGAAGCGGCAATAGAGGGGACAGAGCTCCGCCTGCTCCTAGTGCATGCAGGCAGCGGCAAGGCAATAGAATATGTACCTGCTTGTCGAGAGAACAAAAGATAAGCAAAGCATCCAACGAGAAGAACGAAGGAATCAAACTGATAGCAACGAACGAAGGAAGCCACGATCGACACAACAGCATGAATGAGAAATGTAAATTTGATGATTCTTGCTCACGGTGGTGACGATTTAACGAGGCGAACCAACGGTGGCGAAGGGCAAACGGAAAGGAAACGACGAGCCGGAGATGATGACGCGTCCGGACATCAAGATTTTGCTTCATGCGATCGCAGCGACGTGAAGAACGGCGACGACGGCGGCCTCACGGCGCCAGAACACTTCCGGTGACAATCTGCGAAAAGGAGGTGAGCACGGCGTAGAACGCGCGACGCGAACTCAACGGTGGTGGAGTTGAAGGCGGGGATCAACGGTTGCGAGTAATTGGCCGAGAAGGACGCGAACAAGAGGCGAGAGAACGCCGATTCTCGGCGCACGGTGGATGAAACTTGAATCTACAAGAGGGGAAAAATAGATATTGACGAGGGGCACAAGATGACGCGGTCGGATTTTAGAAAAACTCACCGAGGAAGCGAGGAACGCGATGAACACGCTTTCGCTTTAGGGCTTGACATGGCGGCGGTGCTCGGCGATCTTCGCGAAGAGGAAGGAACCATGACGTAGAACGCGACGATGCGAAGCCAACGCCGCAGACGGTTCGGCCGGGGGACGTAGGATGAAGGCGCTGTTCGCTGGAGAAGAATCTCGGTTGGAGCTCGGTTTTCTGGAGATTGCGGCGAAAATAGATCGGTTTGGAGGAAACCAATTCAGGGGATTGGAAGAGAAGATCAATACGGACGCGTGAGCGCAAACGGCTCGCTTTTATATGCAACGTAGAGGAAGATATGGAAAATTGAAGATTTGAGGCCAACACGTTCACGAAACAAACTCTCTGGTCGGTTCTGGAGATTGAAGATGAACAGCACCCGCGAGTTTACTGTAGCATGTGGGCAGGAGAGAGAAAAGGCTGTTTTTCCGGAATTAAAATAAAAGGCCAAAAATCGAGGAGATCAAATAAATAGCAAATAAATCCGGAAAAATATCAGAAAATACCCAAAAATTCCTTGAAATACAAGGAAGCCAAATAACACAAGTTTTTATTTAATTCATGTTTATATTAGTCAAATTAAATATTTTTAATTTAGAAAATTCCCAATTAAGCTTTATTAATTCAAATAAAATTGGTGAAATTTTACAGGGACCTAAACTACTCAAAAGATTTTTGAAAAGCCAAATTTTGGGACGTTACATCCAGGCTGTTGGATTCTCATCCATTGCTCACGACCTCCCCAGGACCTCTCATCCGCTTAAGACCTCCCCACCTCGGGTGATCTGGGACGTCCAGGACCACCCCATGCCAATCGGGATCGTCCAGGACCTCCTCGGCCCGCCCCTCTTCCTCTAGACCTCCTCGAGTTCGGTGCGTCATGATTTTCATGCACTGCACATGTGTCGTGACCAGGCGATTGAGGCGGGGAGATGTCACCTTTGCTTCTTGTCAACTCTTTTTCTGCCATGCGTTTAATGTCGATCGACTTTAACCTCCAAAGTCTCCACCTGCTCGCGCCCTACCTACCATGCGTGCTTTTGGCGGGGCATGGACATTGTTCACAGTGAACTTGCCCATGCCGTTGCCAAGCTTCCAGGCTATGAATAGCCTGAGACCCTTTGGCTCCTTGCCCTTCTCCTTTTCTTTCTTCGTTCTGTGTTGTGCTTGAGCTCCCTCAGTGTGAGCTGGTCCTCAAACTCAAGCACCCGAAAGCCCCACCCTCTCTGCCACCATTGCCAAGCTTTGGAGCTCCCTACCGAAGCTCGAGCTCCAGTGGTCCCAGCAACTTCCTGGCCTTGTTCACTGTCATCTTGATCTCCTCAACTCAAGCTTGCCCTAACTTGGCTTGGTTCACATTGCAGAGGTGAACGAGTTGGGAGGTAGCTTTTCGGGGTCGAGGCCATCTTCTTCATCTCCGGCAAGCTCTTCATCGCCGGACTTCGTCGCCCTTCTCCAAGCTCCTCCGACCTCACTGGTTCCCTCTCTGCCCTCAGGTGCCCTTTTCTTAGCTTGGTCTTTGCATTTTTCTAGTCGTCATAGAGCTCGGTTGGTTTTCGTAGTTTTGCCGTATTGCACTCCTAGCCTATCTCCGACACGCCGGCGTTCAAATCCGTCGCCGCCATCGAGAGCATGCCCTTTAGATTCTTGACGTTATTTGGAACTCAGTCGTGTCCTTGGTTCTCGCCGGTGAGCTCCCATCGCCGCGGTGAGCTCGTTAGGCAGCTCGGGCTTTGTCGCAGAAGATCGGACAGCCCCGTAGCCAATGATTGGTCGTCGGAATCGCGGAGGCCTCTCGCCGCGAGTGGGCCTCCTCCTCCTGTTGTCGTTCGGCAAAACCCCGCCCAGACCACCCCGCTCGACCTCCTGAGGACCCGCACCATTAGGAGCACCTTGGACCTCCTTGGGTAAATCGCGGCCGCCCACGACCATCCTAGGGTAGATCCGAGCCTTTGGCTCCTTTCCAAAAAGCTTAGCCTCGGGCGCCTCTAGATGAAATCATAGCCGTTGAGATCACCTCCCGTACCAAATGCATCCGTAGAGGGCTTTCCGTGTAAATTCCAAGTCCCAGGACCTCCTTGGATCAATCTCGGCCGTTAAAAGACCTCCTAGGATTAGCTCTTAGCCGTTAGATCCTGGTCTGCGAAAACCATAAGTGACAGGACCTCCCCTAGTGTCGATCCTGGCCGCCCTGGGACCACCTCGGTTAAATCCTAGCCATTTAGACCTTTCCCCAATGCGCAAAAGACCTCCCTCGGTCATTTTGCAAAGAGCACCCTCGGGGTCCTCCTTGTAAAAAAGTCAACCCTGGTCTTTTGCAAAGACAACCCCCGCTCAGGACCTCTTAGGCTCAATCCTAGCCGTTCACGACCTCCCCGGATTTAGATCTGAGCGTTAGATCCCTTTTGTAAAACCCTTAGCCTTCGGACCTCCCTCCGCATTGATCTGGACCGTTCAGGACCTCCCTAGGCCTAATCTGAGCCGTCCAGAGCTCCTCCGATTAAAACCCTACCGTTTAGGACCTCCCTCGCTTGATCGTGTCCGTTAAAGACCTCCCTCTGGAGATCTAGACCGTTGAAGACCTCCTCCGTGAGATCTTAGCCGTCCAGACCTCCTCTGTAGATTTAGCCTTAGGACCTCCCCTAGTGCTCGGGACCGCCAGATCTTGATCTGACGGTCACGACCTCCGTTAGGCGTGAGGACCTCCTTTGCGTGCGCTGTGCTTCGAGGTCCGTGGCCGTGTGATGAAGGATTGACGGCCCACGACCTCTCCTTTTTCCTTCAGTTCATTGGACCTCCCGAGAGCTCGCATTCTCTAAGTCTCTTGATGTTTCAAATTTCAAAAGTACATAACTTTGTCATTTTAACTCCTTTTTGAATGATTCCAGTTGATGTAGCTTTGTTATAGTATGAACTTTAATCTGAGAATGAATTTAGGCACTGTTATGTAGCAAAAAACGGTTTTAACTACATGATCTTGTTTAGTGAATAATGATGTCTAGAAATTCTTTGAAAATTTGTCAAATGCATATTTGTTTCTCTCAGAATCCAAACCGAGCAAACTCAACTCGTAAAAGTTATCTGTAGACATGCTTTATTGTGGACTAGGCCTTGTCCTTAGTTATGTTCCCGATAAGTGATATATGCTAGTTTTAGAATTTAGAAAATCATAACTAATTCATTTCAACTCCAAATTGTGCAAACTCAGTTTTGCTGTTGTTAGGATAACCATATCTACCTACCATAAAAATTTCAAGTTCCAGATCATTCTAGAAATTTTCTTCCGCTGTTGTTATGGCACCTTTTGCTTCCGCTGTTATTCTTGTATATTGTTCTATTTGGCCGGTCGGCTTTCTTTTGTAATAACTTACTTTATCTATGTCCTTTACTAGACTTGTTAATGTATGTTGTATGGAAATGATGTGTAATTTTGTGGTGATGTGCATATGCTGCAATTCTGGGAAGCATATGTCCATCGAGGCTTAGAATGTTTAATTAGTAATGCTAGAACCATTTGGAGGTTAAGTGTTACTAGTTAAATATTCCGGGTCCTCACACGCAACGCTTCACATTAGACGTCTTCTCAAGAAATTGCCACCTCTTCGAGGGCTATTTAAAGATGGAGCCTGGACGGAGTAAGGGGGGACGGAGAGAAACAAACAAGATAGAGCCATCAGACTAAAGCACAAGTCTTAGATTCGTGTGGTAGGTCTGATATTGTAAAGGAACAAGCAGTGTTCTCAGAGCATACCCTGTAAAACCGAGTTCATATTAATAAAAGAGTAGTCTCATTATTTCCCTAGATTTTCCACGTCACTTTCTCCTTTTCTTTTCGTAAGATCAACGTCTTGATCGTCGACAGCTGGCGCCGTCTGTGGGGATCGCGGCGTGGAATCTTGGAAGAATTTCTTTGCTCATCAAATCTTTGTCCATTCCCCGTTTGTGATCGCTGATGCGGTAATGAGGGGAAGTTGGGATGAAGAAAACTGGTTCGACCTGGCGGACTACGCCAACCTCGACATGGACGCATGCATGCGCGCCATGCAGGAAAACGGAATCTCTTCATCATCCTCCTCCGCCGGTTCGCCCATCGCAGAAATCGGCGAAGTCGATCGGATGGATGAGGATACACCGCTACGATCAGTAGCGGTTTCAGAGGAAGTGCTTCCGACCAGTTCGGAACACCCTAAAGCCTCAGCAAGCCCGGGCCTTTCGACCGGCAAAAGAGGTGATGAAAATTCAACACCGCAACTCGAGGTTCAATATACCTTTGATGCGATCATGGTTGATAGGTACTCACCGACGGCTTCTAGCAATTCCAGGAGCCAACCGACACCTGGTGACAGTGTCAATGAAACCTCCATTGGTCATAAACCAAGTGGGGATGATAAGGTTGAGCATTCGATCGGCAACTCGCCGGATCAGGTTGAGGCCCTTCCAAAAACCTCAGGAAGTGCTGATCACCGACTGCTCTCCGTCGTGGAAGCTTCTCGCAGAAGCTCTGAAAGGCTCTCCATCGATTACGACGGAAGCTCATCGGAGGATCACTGCTGGAAGCACGAGGTCAATGCGATCGAAAATACCGATCAAAATGTCGTGTACGGTTCTCCATACGTTGCCTCGCCACCACGTAATAATGGAGATGGTACGGGCGGTCAAGCACCAAATGCCGGAGGTAACTGAACTGGTGGACGTCCATCAGTTAATTCGCCTGATCCTACCCCAACCAATGTAAGGGACCAGGCAAGATCGACTAGGAGATCGGGGGATTCAAACCACCACACACCTTCTTCTGGCAAAAATCCTTCGAGACCTTCGGTAACAATACAAAACCCTGCTTTGGCAGAGACTCCAGGTTTTGCCCAACTTGTAGGTTAAGTATCAAAGATTATCCAACAGACAATGCAGCGCACAGAAGCATATCGGGAACGAAGGCACCCGCAAAGTCAGACCATGACTTCGTCTCAGCATTCTTCCCGAAGCAGGGGCCTGCATGGTCGTGTTGAAGATCAGTTGACACTACGACCACTTCGATGATTCCGACCAACAAGTCATGAGGGGAGGAGACTATTCCAGAAATCCTCACCCTCACTTCGTCGAGAGGAGCAATTTCTTGGACCTGGTGATCTTCGACATCACCTAAACCAGGCAAGCGGTCGGAGGCGTTCTAGTAACATCCATGACCGAATCGGGATATTGGAGCACCGACAATCTGGTCCTAGAAATCGGTCTCCAACCGATTACAATCCGACACCTTTTCAAAGAAGGCGCCACGAAACTATCACAGACTGTCGAGCCTTCTTAGCAGGGCTCTAGGCTGTACGTTGGCTAAATAGGTTCCGACCAACCAATATGGATAAATTCAATGGGACCCAAAATCCTTTGAAATTTCTCCAGATATATACCACCGCTATTAGAGCCGCTGGTGGTGATGAAAATGTAATGGCAAACTATCTTCCTACGGTATTTGAAGGATCAGCCCGATCATGGTTGCTTAACCTTCCGGTCGGGTCCGTGTATACTTGGGAGCAACTCTGCGACCTTTTAATTGTAAATTTTCAGGGTACCTACGATCGCCCTGGAAAGGAAGATGATCTATCGCCCTGGAAAGGAAGATGATCTCCATAGAATACGACAAAAATCTAACGAGACTCTCCGACAGTACATCAAAAGATTTAGCCAAATTTGTAACTCAATACCGGAGGTTGCAGAATCTTCCGTTATCCAAGCCTTCAAAGCGGGATTAAGAAATCGAAGGTTTACAGAGGATTTAGCTATACATCCCCCACGAACAACCATCGAGCTCTTCGACATGGCTGACAAGTACGCAACGGCCAGTGAAGCGGTCGAGTGGAACGAAGCCATTGATCGAAAAGGTAAAATTCCCCAACCTGGCTTAGATAGGACAGAAAAGAAGCAAAAGAAGACTCTCAAGAAAAAGAAGCATGGCAGAACCAACGACAAGGAGGTTCTTGTTGTTCCCGAAAAATTTACCAAAGGAAGAAAGGATTATTCTGGTCATGGCAAGGCTAAGGCTCCGACCAATGATTACAAGAAAAATAAAAAGTGGTGTCCTCTCCACCAGCAAGCAGGACACGACCTGCACAATTGTTGCGCTTGGCAAAAGAAGCTGGAAGATTATTATGCAGGTAAAGGTCCACTCCCGTCGATACAAGAGCTCGGGGAAACAAGCTCCAAGAAGGACAAAAATGGTGACGAAGAAATGGAGTACCAAGAACCTCAGCACACCGTCGATGTGATCTTCGGTGGATCTTCTTCGTACGAGTCCAGACGTCACCTGAAAGCCATGGAGCGAGAACTCAACCTTACCGAACCTTCGATCGCCGATAAACCTTCAAGGTGGTCGGAGACGATAATCTCCTTCAGCAAAGAAGACTGCCCCATTCCTTCGACTCGACCAGGTAGGTTTCCAATTGTCGTTGAGCCTACTATTAATAACTGCTGGGTTAATCGGGTCTTGATAGATGGGGGTAGTTCTCTAAATATTTTATTTGCAAGTGCTTTGGAAGACATGTAAATTCCCAAATCCAAGGTAAAACCTGTGAAATATGCCTTCCATGGCATAGTTCCTGGATCTACCGCTAAGCCAATAGGGCACTTGTCCCTACTGGTTATGTTCGGAAAGTCCGACAACTTCCGGACAGAAAAAATTTCATTTGATGTGGTAAATTTCGAAACTGCATACAATGCAATCCTTGGTCCTCCAGCTTTAGCAAAGTTCCTGATAGCCACGCATTACGGTTATCAGAGTTTGAAAATGCCGAGACCAAAGGGTGTAATCACGGTCCGAGGTGATCATAAAATAGCCTACGCATGCGATCGGAAATGTTTAGAACTGGTTGATGAACTTCCGATCAGGGGAACTAACACCATTAACATGCAAGTCAAACGCTCAAGGCCAAAGATGACACCAAAACCTTCCGACCAGATAAAAGAGGTACAACTTGACGGAAGTGCTTCTCCAGAGGGTGCCAAGATACTGGTCGGAGTAGGACTCGACCTTAAATAGGAAGAGTCGCTCGTCTCCTTCCTCCGAGCTAACCAGGACGTATTCGCCTGGCAGGCGTCCGATATGCCCGGAGTCCATAGGGAGGTGATCGAGCATAGGCTAGCTTTACAGCCTAACAAAAAACCGGTCAAGCAGAAGCTAAGGTGTTTCGCATCTGATCGGAAAGAAGCAATTCAGTCAGAGATTGACAAGCTTCTCAAAGTTGGGTTCATTCGTAAGGTCGACCACCCAGAGTGGCTCGCCAATCCTGTAATGGTTAGAAAAGCCAATGGGAATGTAACATCCCAATTTTGGGCTTGTGTTTCAAATGTAAGAAAATGAGTAGAAATTAAAACTTTTTCTTACATCAAGTATTTCCTATTTATACTAAAGAGTTCCTGTACAAGACTTATGGAAATACAAAGTCACAAGTCTGTTTATTCAAATTTTGATCCTTCAAAAACATTCTTGTCAAATATTTTGATCATCTCCTGGAAATATTTATCCTAAGTTCTTGGGATGGTATGTGACCCCTCTGAAAAATTTCATAATTTTTAGAAATTGTTTGAATATTTTTGGGGGTCAGTCAAACCCAATTAAATTCTGGTCAAACTGTGGGCCAGCACCTTGTGGAATTTTTGGAGGAAAAAGTATAGCACAAAAACCTCTGCAAAATTTACACAAGGTCAATAACTCAGCTAGCAAGCTCCTCAAATAAATCCCCAAACTTCAGGTTAGTTTAAAACTCAAATTCATGTCTGAGTCTGACTCGGACTCGAGTCGAACCACCATTGGACTCGGTCGGGCGGTAGCCTGGACCTCCTCGGGCTCGCTTCCCTTGGGCCGTTGGATCTCCATCCAATGCCCCAGACCTCCCCTCTGATCTCAGCGCTTCGGGGTGGTCCAGTCCCTTGGATCTTCATCCAACGGTCGACGACCTCCCCTGGACCTCCCCGTGCGCTCGGACCTCCTCTGCCCCGAGTGATCCGGGACGTCCAGGACCACCCCGATTGCATCAGGGACGTCCAGGACCTCCTCCGGCCCTGTTCTTCTTCCTCCGACCTCCCGAGGTGCAGCCGTCATGGTTTTTCCCGCACCTACACATGTGTCAGGACCAAAGCAGTTGGGAGCAGTGATAGGTCACCTTTTGTCCTTCCCAACGGCTCCTGTCTGCCAGGCATTAATTGCGGTCAGACTTTGCCCGAAAGTCTCCCCTTCCTGTCTTGTTTTGTCACTGTAACCAGGGCAGACCTTGATCATTTCATTCCTCGGGACTCCGCTGTGGTTCACTTGCCATCTCAGCCTTATAGGTCACCGAGCCCCTCCTCACTCTTTTGGTCACCATCTTCCTCGACCCTTGGAACCACCATTGTCGGTTTTGGAGCTCCCGAAGGCCAGTAGAGCTCAAAGTGGTCCCAAAGAACTTTCTCCCTTTTCACTGTTATTTTGATCACCTAGGGCTTGCTCTAACTTAGCTCGGTTCACCATTGCAGAGGTGGACAAGTTGGGGAGCTACTTTTCGTGGTCAAGATCATCTTCTTCTCCATCGCCGGCAAGCACTTCATCGCCGGACTTCGTCGGCCATCTCCGAGCTCCTCCGACCTCCCTGGTACCCTCTCTGCCCTCAGGTGCCCATTCCTTAGCTTTGTTATTGTTTTCTAGAGCTCGTGTAGTTTCGTAGTTGCTGTTTTAGCCTTCCTAGCCTATCTCCGGCTCGCCGGCGTTCAAGGTCGTTGCCGCCGGCGAGGTTGCCACCTTTAGCTCCGTGATGATATTGAGGTTCCATTCCAGTGTTTAGTTGGCGCCGCCACGGCCGGAGTCGCCGGCGGCAAGCCGTTGAACGCGCTCGGGATTTTGCCGGTGCAATCTCCCGTTTTCGTCATTTTCTTAGGACAGCATTAATGCCCGATTATTGCTAATCATTGGGTGCATTAATCATGTCTTAAGTTGTGCCGTGTGTCACCGACGTGTGGGCCATAGGCTTAGAATTAAAATCCAGAAGCCATTAGTGTCACTTTTAGATTCTTTTATTGCCAATCATCAGCAACATTAATGTTGTCTTAGCCGCCACCTTTTAGTCGCTGTCCTGAGGACCCGCACCTTTGAAGCACCTTAGACCTCCTCGGGTTGTTCTTGGCCGTCAATGACCTCCCCGGGATTAGATCTGGGCCTTAGGTTCTTTTCTGGGAAAACTCTAGTCCCAGGACCTCTTAGACTCGATCCTAGCCGTATAAGACCTCCATGGATTAGTTTTTAGCCGTTGGATCTAGCTCTGTGAAAAATCTTAAGCACTAGGACCTCCCCTGGTTAGATCCTAGCCGCCCATGACCTCTTTAAACTCAATCTAAGCCGCTAGGACCACTCCTGCGCAAAAAGACCTCCCTTTGGTCATTTTGCAAAGACCACCCCTAAGACCACCCTCTGGGTTCTCTCTATAAAAGACCACCTCGGGTCTTTTATAAAGAGAACCTCCGAACCTCCCTCCGCGTTGATCTGGACCGTTCAGGACCTCCCTAAGTCTAATCTGAGCCGTCCAGATCTTCTTCCGTTGAAACCCTATCGCATAGGACCTCCTCGCTTAGATCTTGGTCATCCATGACCTCCCTTGCGATATCTTAGCCGTTCAGGACCTCCCCATGGAGATCTTGACCGTCTAGGATCTCATCCTTTAGATCCGTAGCTTTAGGACCTCATCCTCAGGTCTAAACCGTTAGATTTAGATTTAACGGGCTAGACCTCCCTCCGTAGATTTAGCCGTAGGACCTCCCTCTGGAGATCTAGACCGTTGGGACCTCCCCGAGAGATCCTGACAAAGGATGGCGTAAAGTTGATCAGTTGGTTCTTTTGTTTGGGAGTGTTATTTTGCTCTATCCCCTTGGTCCTTCATATTTGTTTCTCCCCTATCCTTGTTCTCCTCTCCTAAGTCCTTGAAATAACCAACAGATGGTGAACCCGCATCACTCGGGAAGTGGAACCAACAATGATGGGAATGCCCCGATTCCACCATCATCAGCAATCAATGGAACAGAATGGCAGCAGATGATGGCCAATCAGAACCGTCTGATCGAACTGCTTTCCCAGTCCATCAACAACAATCAAACCCGACAAGCTACGACTCTAACTCCACCTCCACCACCCTAGAGGACCAGCATGTCAGAGTTCATGAGGATGCGTCCGCCAACTTTTTCAAGCAGCACAGAGCCCATGGAGGCAGATGATTGGCTCCGAGCGATTAGTAAGAAATTGGACATCGCTCAGTGCACCGATCGTGAGAGGGTGTTGTTTGCTTCACACCAACTCATGGGTCTAGCTTCCGAATGGTGGGACAACTTCAGTATCTCACATGCTAATGCTCAGACCATCACCTGGAATGAATTTGTCCGAGCTTTTCGCCATGCACATATTCCTGCTGGCATGATGACCCTCAAGAAGAAGGAATTTCATTCGCTACGCCAAGGCAACCGCTCTGTGACTGAGTACCTACACAAGTTCAATCAACTCGCATGTTATGCACCCAACGATGTTGCAAGAGATGAAGACAAACAGGAAAGATTCCTTGAAGGACTCAATGACGACTTGTCCGTTCAGCTGATTTCCCAGGATTACACCGACTTCCAGCAGCTAGTCGACAAGGTAATTCGTCAAGAAGGCAAGCACCGCGAGATGGAGAATCGCAAGAGAAGAATGGCTGCACAACAGTCCAACTTAGGAAATTTTACTAAAGCCAGAAGAACTTCATCGTATCAAGTCAAGCCCCAACCAGCAGCAGACAACCCAGTCAACTTGGAATCCTAAAACACATATGAGGATGCTCAGGCACAGAAGGACCCATCTTATGTTGCAGGCATCACATGCTTCAACTGCCATGAGGTTGGGTATTTCGCCAGTAAATGTCCAAAGAAGCAGCAGGCAGCAAACCCAGTCAACCCTGAAGTCAACATCATGCAAGCAAACAAGAAGCCGTAAAATTCTGGACGAGGACGTTTGTACAATGTCACAACTCAAATTCTGTCAGATGATGAGCAGGATGTAGACGACAACAACTCCAGTTGAAAACCTTGTACCCCTAGCTTCCTTTCTAGCCACTCCGAATCTCGGGGATGAGATTCCTTTTAAGGGGGGTAGTTTGTAACATCCCAAAGTTATGTTACCAAAATAAAATAAAATAAAGTTATTGTTTTATTGGATTTTCTGAGAATTTGCTAGAGTTTGATTGCTTTATTTGAATTTATGAAGTTGTAAAAGTCAAAATTTAAAGTTTACTTGAAGTTCTTGTAGTTTCTTTTGGCTTGATCTGGAAAATGAAATTTTAATTAATTTCTGGAATTTTCTGAGTTTTTAAAAGCTTTTTCCTAAATATTTCAAAGCCAAAATAATTTATTTGCAAAAACTATAGCCAACTTTAAGTTGGAACTATTTTACTTAAGTCCTAAATAACTCTGGAAATTTCTGTGAATTTTTCTAGAATTTTTTGGATTTTCTAAAACTATTTTGAATTTTTGGAATTAAATCAATTGAAAAATCAAAAGAAAAATCTAAAATAGCCAATGGGCCGAATCTTGGACTCGGCCCAATCCTTCCCCCGTGCGCCAGCCCATCCGCCCGCTCCACTCTCCTCCGCCCTACTCTCTCCTCGCCGCTCGATCTCCATCGCACGGCCTCGCGCTCCACGCCACCCCGCCTCCTCCGCCGTTGGTTGCGAATCCAACGGTCCGCATTCTTTCTTCCTCCGCGCCTTCTTCCCCTCGGCTTTCTTCTTGCGATCTACGCCGCCATTAGCGCGCTGAAACCGTCTCGCCGCTATTCCCGCCCCATTTCCTTGCGCGAATCGGCGCATTAAATTCCGTGTTCCGCCGCCTCCTCGGCATTTTCCTCCATCTCCGGCCGTAATTACCTCAATCGCCGCCGACGACCTCGCTCGAACAACAGCGCTACGCCATCTTGAGCTCGCCGCACCGCTATAAATAGCGCCCTAGTACCGTCGGAGCCTCCTCACCTCAGTAGCACCACCCATATCTCCCCTCCTTGCTTCTAACGCCCGCATTTTGAAGCTTTTCGCCGGCGGTGAACCTCCGGTTCTTCTTCAATTCCGGCGCCCCATCGACACCCGCCTCATCTTTGCCACCACCGCATCACCGCGTCGCCGCGACCCGGTGCCACCACCCACTCGCCTCGAGGACCTCGGAGCTCCTTCATCGCCGACAACCCCTCCGCTGCGCGCCCTTGCGCGCGCCGCGGCCACCGCTCGTGCCCAACCGCCGCCTAGGTAAGCCCGTGATCCCGCACCCTCCGCGTCTATTGGCACCTCGCCGGACCTCGCCGAGCCGCCGTTCGCGGCACCTTTGGACCCCGAGCGCCGCGGTGTTCGCCGACGTGGCCGCCACCGGCCGCCACTCGTGCGCCACCTCACGCCACCTCGGCACCTCGCGCCGCTGTCGCCATGTGGCGCCACATCACCCCACCATGCGGCACCCACCCCGCACCTTTGTTCACGTGCCGGTCCACCATGGACCTTTGACCACCGTGGACCGTGTCCATTGACCTTGGGCCCACCATAGAGAGTAGTTTTTCCTTTTTTAAAAAATAATTCGGCCTGGAAATTGAAAATCCTGAGGGCTGGCGTCATCCGATGCAATAAACCGATTTTCCTTTAGGAAAATAATTCAAGAAAATCAATAAAATCTGATTTTAGGGTTTATTTAGATTTAGAACTTCCCGAGTTCGTTCTTCCTCATACGAACTCCGATTTCGTCGATTCAAATTCCTAAATTCATATAAATTCAAGATCTAGCCAACCAAACCAAAATTATTTAATTTTGAGCTCATTTGGCTAGTATTTCCTTTAAACCTTAATTCATTATTCCATGTAATTTCAATCTTCTAAAATTCATATCTTTTGCATCCAAACTCCGATTTGGGTGGTTCAAGTTGCAAAATTTGTGTAAAATTATAATATAGCTAACTAAATCAAATTATTTTAATTTGGAGTTAATTTGAATGTCTTTTTGAATTTATTTGAGTTGAATTTGTCGTATTTTCACGAGTAGATTTCAACGACTTCAGAGAGTCAGATTTCAACGCTGATTGAAGAACAACATAAGATGATTGATTTTGACTGTATGATCATCGTGATCGTACACTTGGACTACCTGAAGATAGTACTTGTAAGTACTAGGTGACACATTAAGAAAAACAACGTCACCTCAACACGGGCGTTACATAAGGTGATCATTAAGAAAACAACGCCACCTCATCAAGCAAGGCAAGTTATACCCTTGATCATATTTATCCCACTATTTCAAATTATTTATATTATGTTTTAAATTATTATTGCATGCATATGTTAACACAATTATTTTAATTCCCTGTTTTAATTTCCTAGTTATTTCAATTTTCCTTGTATGGCCAATTTGAATATTGAACGTGAATACATTGTCACCATTGGACAAAATAATACTAAAATAATCATATGCTTAGCCATGCTGATAGACCAAACCTGTTTATTTTGGGGAATTTCAGCCAGAAATCAATTGTTGTTTAGATGGTTTCCATGACATCGGTATGTTATGGAAGTTTACGACTTTGAAAAAGGAAATAAATGAAAATGGTTTGGACTTGGGCATAATGGATGTTTGGTGGGTGCAAGTTTATGCACGGGCTCAATCGAGTATGGTTGAGGCCCATGGGTTTTGATGGAAAGTTGCACAGGTCAGTTAAGGACCGGTCTTCGGGTGTATGATGCTAAGCCATACCGTACCACCACATGTCCCTAGTATGGGTCGGGACCTGGCTGACTAATTTGCAAAGTTCCATTGCGGTCGACCCAACTGTTGCGGTGGGTTGTCTTTCATGACTATGTTCCCCCACCTGGCACAAGAGGGGGCTTCCGAAAGGTTGTAGCCAATGGAAGTGAAACCTTAGTGAGGGTAGACTGCGGTGGAATGGCGCTTTGTAAAGGCCTTGACACATGCTCTAGACTGCTTACCTAAGGTAGTGAGCGGTGGTATCGACTGATATCGAATAAACTAGAGAAGTCGTGTCTTGTGGGTAAAGCTGTACAACCTCTGCAGAGTGTAAAACTATTCGAATAGCGGTGTCCACGGTCATGGACATGCTAGCAGAACTGCTCAAAGTTAGACTCTGATTTTGTCTTCAAAATACTTTACAAAATTTTTTATTACATGGATGGGTGTCCATGAGAAAAGTTATGGGTTGAAGCTCCGGGTTGATGCCCGTGTTTATGTTAGTGTTAGGTTGGTGCCTACACTATCTTTATTACTTCAAAATCAATTTTAGTTATCGAAAAACTTGAGCGTTTGAACTTAATACAGGTATTTAAAGAAAATTGCTGCTTTATGCAAATCAACTTTACGCCATCCTTTGTTACATCTATATATGCATGTCATTCTGTTATTTGACGGGTGTAACTTGCGAGCACGGAAGTTGTGCTCATACTTGCTTTATGCAAACAAAATTTCAGAGGAGAATGACTTCACAACAAGTTTGGATCGTGACGACTAGGCCGTTACCCCAGTCGATTGCCTGTGGTAGATTGCTGGACCCTACTACACCTTCGTCTTCCACTGTGTTTATTTTATTGTGGGCCTGTAAGCCTCCTTTGTAATCAACTCTGTTGTTTATTAATAAAGTTGTGATATGAATTTGTTACCACATTTGTTGACTGTGTGAACTAGCGACTCATCATGGACTAGTTCGCTTATGCACGTAAGATCCGGGATGTTAATCCGGGTTACGCGATATGGGACCTCTCTTGACTTAGTACTTTGGCGTGTATTGGCTTCGGGTCGCAGGGAGTCGCGGGAGGGATGGTGTTGGGAGCATTGTATTGTCCGAAAGGCTTCCCCTGTGATGGCTGGTTGTCTTTCGGCTTGCAATGTAAGCGTATGGATTTCTATCCATACGAGCGGTTCGTAGTTAATACACAATATTAGAAAATATCTCGTAGGACTTAGCCGTGCCGGCATACCTTCGGAAGTGTGCTTTGTGGCTTAAAGGCGGTCTGAAGTGTGGGTACATTGGTACACCCCTGCAGGGTTAAAACTATTCGAATAGCCTCGTCCTAGGTTATGGACACGCTTGGGTAAGCTTTTCAAGAGGTAGACTACAACCTTTTAATTAAAACTTGATGGGTGGTACGAATCGGGGATTCGTGCTATGTTGTGGTGGCTATTGGGATAGTCACTTCTAGGTGGTTACTTGTATTTATTATTTAATTCACTGTTATATTCAACATCAAAACAGATTTGCAAACTTGCTTTTAAATGTATTACATTATTGCAAATAAAGTTAGCTTTGTGCAAAATGAGACATATAACCTCCACTTAAATGAGCCTGCATGTAGCATATGAATAGGTCTGCTATTCCACACGTCAGTCTTGCGAGTACCTTTGTGTACTCAGTTATCTTGCTTAAATGTATTTGTTGCAGAGGAAGAAGGTGAGCTTGAAGGGCCTCACTTCTATGAGTTGTGCTGTGGTAGTCTTAGAGGCGTCTAGCATGGCGGCTCGGTCGGTTGCCTTGTGGGTGGTGTGGCTAACCGATCGACTTTTGTTCTAGCCATCTTATGGCACCTTTTGCTTCCACTGTCATTCTTGTATATTGTGTCATTTGGCCGGTCGGCTCTTTTGTAATAACTTACTTTATCTATGTCCTTTACTAGACTTGTTAATGTATGTCGTATGGAAATGATGTGTAATTTTGTGATGATGTGCATGTGCTGCAATCCTGGGAAGCATATGTCCATCGAGGCTTAGAATGTTTAATTAGTAATGCTAGAACTATTTGGAGGTTAAGTGTTACTAGTTAAATATTCCGGGTCCTCACAAAGTTGGTATCAGAGTCATACTGACCGTAGAAACCCCTCGCTTGGTCGCCTTTAGGATATTTTGAAAACTTACTTTCAAATGGTTCATAAAGATTTAAGTAAGTTCTCAGATTTTACTCCTTACCTATCTTATCTTCCTCATCTCACCTTATTCTCACTTAAGTTTTGAAAAAGTTGTTCCTCTCTTCCTTTCAAAAACTAGCCACTTATCGATTAAATTTGGTTTTGGGAAAACCATGAGTGTTGTAATTTGGAGGATTGGCTGTCCATTGCCAAAATTGGGAGCTTCTGGAGCAGGAATTTTCGACCAGAAGCTTAAAGGAACGAGTTTGGACAGCTAGCTAGTGGTTAGTGAATAAGGTAGGAAATGAGAGGTTAAATTCAACTAAAACTTGTGGGAATAAAAGGGTAAGAAGTGATATGAATTAGCCAAATGCCTAATACCCTATTAAGTGGTTATACCTTGGTTTTGGGCTGTTTAGAGCTAGAGTTGAGTTCTGAAATTTTGGTCTTCTCAAACGATTACTCGTTCTTTCCATACGAGTTAGTCATTTCGGGAAATTGATTTGGTGACTTATGGTCTTATGCTCTTTTGTGGTTATTCTTGAGCCCTTTTTAATTGAGTTTGGATTTCCGTGCTTTGGGTCTCGAGTTGTAGCTAACTTGTCTTAGTGAAACAGGATGGCAGGAGGAACTCGTAGTGGTCAAAATCAGCCAGGTAGCCCCGATGAGGAGCTTCCACCTCCTCCAACCATGGCTGAGGTCCTTATGCAGATCGAACGCAACCGTTCGGAGGACCGGAGGGTGTTGGAGGTCATCGTGAGGAACACCTCCACTCCCTCTGGCGCCTCTGGATCTGGAGGTGGTGGTCATCAGGCACGTGGGGGGCTTGCGGAGTTTCTCCGTACTTAGCCTCCTACCTTCTCTCGGTCCGAGGATCCCCTGGACACGGATGAATGGCTGCGTCTGGTTGAGCGGAAGCTCAACGTTGCTCAGTGCTAGGAGCAGGAGCGGGCACTCTTCGCATCCCATCAGTTGGAGGGTGCGGCACTCTCATGGTAGGAGAACTTCCTCGCCATGCAGCCCGCGGGACACGTGGTCTCGTGGGAAGAGTTCAGGTCAGCTTTCCGTCGGGCCCATGTCCCCGCCGGCCTAATGAAGCTGAAGAAGAAGGAGTTCCTTGCGCTCAAACAGAGCGCAAATCGTGATCGAGTACCTCCATGAGTTCAACCATCTTGCGGTATGCTCGCCGAGGTGGCCACCGATGAGGCCAGCAGAGAAGTTCATGGAGGGTTTGTCGAGGAGCTTGTGACAAGCTCTCCATTGTTGACTTTGCGAGACTTCCGGACCTTGGTGGACAAGGCCATCGTCGCGAGCACAAGGCGAGCGCTGGCGAAGTCTCGCAGCGCAAGTGGGAGGCCCAAATGTTCGCACAGCCGGCCTTGTTCGTCCTTGTGTTGGGCGGACCGTAGCCCGCCCTCGAGCTTCCTACCACCGAGGCCTTCGGCACGGCTCCACGTCCTCCGCAGCCGTGACTCGACCACGCGCGCCACGATCCAAAGCCAGGTGTTCCCGCAACCCATTTGGAGGTTAAGTGTTACTAGTTAAATATTCCGGGTCCTCACAGGGAAATGGCGAATGTGTATTGACTTTACAGATCTTAATCAAGCTTGTCCAAAGGATGACTTTCCCCTTCCTCGCATCGATCAACTTGTAGACTCTACTTCCGGGTGTGAGTTGCTAAGTTTTTTAGATGCTTACTCAGGGTACCACCAGATTAATATGAGTAAAGAAGATGAAGAGAAAACTTCCTTCATCACTCCATATGGTACTTTCTGCTATGTAAAGATGCCTTTTGGTCTAAAAAATGCTGGTGCAACATTCCAAAGGTTGATGCAAAAGACCTTTAGTCCACAGATAGGTCGGAATCTTGAAGCCTACGTCGATGATCTGGTTGTAAAGAGCATCAACGCCGGCAATCATATTCTAGATCTACAGGAGACTTTCAATAACTTAAGACGTCATAACCTTAAGTTGAATCCAGAGAAATGTGTGTTCGGAGTTTCATCGGGAAAGCTTCTCGGACTCCTAGTTTCGGCTAGAGGCATCGAAGCAAACACAGCGAAAATTGTTGTTATCGATCAGATGCGCACTCCGACCACCAAGATGGAAGTTCAGAAACTAACCGGTTGTATGGCAAAACTAAGTCGTTTCATAGCACGGTTAGGCGAAAAAGGACTAACTTTCTTTAAACTTCTCCGAAAACACGGAAGTTTCGAATGGACTAAAGAGGCAAGCAGCGCCTTCGAAGAACTAAAACGGTACCTTACGAGTCCCCCAATCTTAGTCTCTCCGAGATTGGGAGAAACATTGCTAATTTATGTGGCTGCAACGCCACAAACGGTTAGTGGTGTAACGGTCGCATAACGAGACCATATTCAATGACCGATATATTACGTAGTAAGTCTTGCATGGACTAAAAGAAAGGTATCCGCAGTACAAAAATTGCTCTATGGTCTCCTTATGGCTTCAAGGAAACTAAGGCATTATTTTTAGGCCCCCAAAGTGGTCGTATCAACCGATATCCTCTGGTCAAGTCCTAGGAAACAGGAGTCATCGTGACGAATTGCAAAATGGGTGGTTGAATTTGGGGCGCTCGATCTCCATTTTATCCCACCGATCAAAATCAAGTCCTGTGCAATAGCGTAATCATTGCGAATGAAAAACCCAACCCACCCAAGGGCCCGAGTACGAGCACCACGATGAGTGGACAATAGATCTTTGTTACAAACATTATCAAAGACTTATACCATGGTCATTGTTATTACTCGCTTTAGTCTCGCTTCTTTTGTAAAGTTCATCTACTAAAACAAGCGATCGGGGCTAGGAGATACAAGAGTATTAAATAACATCAATAAGACAAAACAAGAACTTCATTGATGATAAAAAGTAAGTTTCATTTTACATAGTCTAAATATTACATCCATTTACTTGTTGGGACCACTGCATCGGTCGCTCCATGATGGAGATCCGACTTCCATTTCTCAAGAACTTTCTCCGAAGGTCTTACTTCCTCGAGTTTTATTGCTTCATTTTCTTCGAGGCAATGAGTCTTCTTCAACAAACTCTAAGACTAACTTGAGGAGTTGAAGCCTTCTGGCTTTGCTAAAGCAACACTAACTCCATTGGCAATAGCTTCCTTCATCGTCTAGGTATGGTTTTCCCTCATAGTTTTGAGCAGGCCTTTGAGATCTTCCAGAAGTTGGCCAAAATAATTCATCTTTTCCGCTGGATCTCCTAAGGTAGGCAAGCTTGATCCTGATCCCATATCAAAGATCATTTTGTTAAGAGCCAAGATTTTTTTCATCAAGGCCAAATACAAGGGCTGCCTTTTGGCCACGCTCAAACTCGAGAGTCTTCTCCTCTCGTTCAAGTGCTTCGGTTTTTTCTGCACGGGTGGATAAAAAGAAGTTAACATACTCTTTAAAATTGGAGTCATGGAGTACTGGTTAAGTCTACGACCAATTACCTTTGATTTTGTTCTCACAAGAGTCGAAAACCTCCTTTTGCCTAGTCATCGCATACTCGATCGACCGGTCTTTACCTTGATTTTCTTCCCTGAGTTTTATTATTATGGCTTCCTTAGTCATGACATCTTCTTTAATTTTCTCTAAATCTATCAAATATGATAGGAAGAGAAGGTTAAGTTATAAGAGAGAAACAAGATGATAAAATTTAGGAAGTCAAACTAAAAGAGAAATGTTCTTACTTCTCAGATCGGAGTGTTTTTGCTCCAAAGATTTTATTCACTGGGTCAGTCCTTCGACTACAACATATTTCTCGACCATATGCTACAAAAATAAAATCTCTTTCTTTGGTAAGTTTTCAAAGAAATTTCAAAGGAAAGAGTTGTAAGGATGGTCGTGGAACACTTACCCGAATTGCCATGTCATTATATTCGGCAAAAATCATATCTGGACCAATCTCAGCTTGACGGTCCGATATCTTTCCCCAGGCCTCGTCAAGTTCCTTATCCTCGATAAATCGGGGGGAAAAAAGGAAACTTGTTAACCTGAGACGTATTTCCAGGAGGAAGTGGAACCTGTTGGGGATATATGGAGATGACTATCTCTGGAGAAAGAGTAAGGATTACTAAAGGATCTTGAGCACGGCTCTGAATCAAAACCCGCCGGGGCTTTTGTACCACTGCCCTCCTGGATATCCTCTTGGTCAAGTCCTAGGAACAGGAGTCATCAGGACGAATTGCAAAATGGGTGGTTGAATTTGGGCGTTCGATCTCCATTTTATCCCACGAACAGCAATCAAGTCCCAGGCAATAGCAGAATTCATTGCCGAATGAAAAAACCCTGAACCCACCCAAGGGCCCGAGTACGAGCACCACGATGAGTGGACAATAGATCTTTGTTACAAACATTATCAGCACTTATACCATGGTCATTGTTATTACTCAGTTTCTTAGTCTACTGCTTCTTTTGTAAAGTTCATCTACTAAAACAAGCAGTCGGGGGCTAGGAGATACAAGAGTATTAAATAACATCAATAAGACAAAACAAGAACTTCATTGATGATAAAAAGTAAGTTTCATTTTACATAGTCTAAATATTACATCCATTTACTTGTTGGGACCACCAGACTGGTCGCTCCATGATGGAGATCCGACTTCCATTTCCTCAGCAACTTTCTCTCCGAAAGGTCTTACTTCCTCGAGAAGTTTTATTGCTTCATTTTCAGAGCAGTCGGAGTCTTCTTCAACAGCTCTAAGACTAACGGAGGAGTTGGAAGCCTTCAGTTTTGCTAAAGCAACACTAACTCCATTGGCAATAGCTTCCTTCATCGTCTAGGTATGGTTTTCCCTCATAGTTTTGAGCAGGCCTTTGAGATCTTCCAGAAGTTGGCCAAAATAATTCATCTTTTCCGCTGGATCTCCTAAGGTAGGCAAGCTTGATCCTGATCCCATATCAAAGATCATTTTGTTAAGAGCCAAGATTTTTTCATCAAGGCCAAATACAAGATTGCCTTTTGGCCACGCTCAAACTCGAGTCTTCTCCTCTGTTCAAGTGCTTCGGTTTTTACGCGGGTGGATAAAAGAAGTTAACATACTCTTTAAAATTGGAGTCATGGAGTCTTGGTTAAGTCTCGACCAATTACCTTTGATTTTGTTCTCACAAGATCGAAAACCTCCTTTTGCCTAGTCATCCATACTCGATCGACGGTCTTTACCTTGATTTTCTTCCACGAGTTTTATTATTATGGCTTCCTTAGTCATGACATCTTCTTTAATTTTCTCTAAATCTATCAAATATGATAGGAAGAAAGGTTAAGTTATAAGAGAGAAACAAGATGATAAAATTTAGGAAGTCAAACTAAAGAGAAATGTTCTTACTTCTCGGATCGGAGTGTTTTTGCTCCAAAGATTTTATTATTTGAGTCGATCCTTCGACTACAACATATTTCTCGACCATATGCTACAAAAATAAAATCTCTTTCTTTGGTAAGTTTTCAAAGAAATTTCAAAGGAAAGAGTTGTAAGGATGGTCGTGGAACACTTACCCAATTGCCATGTCATTATATTCGGCAAAAATCATATCTGGACCAATCTCGACAGCGGTCCGATATCTTTCCCGAGCCTCGTCAAGTTCCTTATCCTCGATAAATCGGGAAAAAGAAACTTGTTAACACGAGACGTATTTCGAGGAGGAAGTGGAACCTGTTGGGGATATATGGAGATGACTATCTCTGGAGAAAGAGTAAGGATTACTAAAGGATCTTGAGCACGTGTCGGAACTGAAACCTGCTCGGGGGCTTTTGCAGCCACTCTGTCCTCTCCAGTCTTTTCTGGAAGGATATCTTGCTCTGGAACCTCCACGACCACCTCTTCCCCAGGAACCTTTTCCTGAGGGGCATTCTGGTCGGAAACAACCGGAATACCAGAAGATCTACGAAAAAAGAAGGTAAGGAAGATCAAGGTTTTGAATACATCGAAAATATCCAAGGTATGTATATATACGACCTCTTCATTTAATATATACCTGGTCGTTTTTTCTGAGTTTAACCTTGTAACGCATAAAAGCAAAGTCCGTTGCGCTGGCCTTCCTCTTCTTCTCAACTGATTTCACCGGTTCTAAACCGGTAGGGTTGGCTAGATCTTGCACATCCATTGATCGAAAATCAGAAGCGATATCCACGACCAGTTGGTCAAGGATAAGGTCCCTGATCACCGGATCAGTAGGTGTAGATTCGTCGACCTCCAAAATAGTAGCCTCAGTAGACACTGGTGGGTCTTCAGTGACCTTGTTGGAGAGTACGACAACCGCCTAAATACATCATCAAAGATAGTTAGGCGATGAACATCATTCGTCCAAAATATTGTTTATGTTCGGTCACCTACCTCTGGAAGGCTGACATCCTGTATGGTCGAAGGGGTCGTCGGATCATCAATCGGCTCACATCTTTCAGTGGCCTCATTGATCCTCAACCCGACCGACTACACATCAGAGAGGATTTATGGTATACCGATTAGAAATAATATATACGACAACAAACAACGGTTGATATTATTACCTTAAGTCTTTCAATCCTCTCTTCAGTGGAAACAGCCGCTAAGATCCGGGGGAAACTAGCCTTGTCGCCAGGCTCTCCGACGTAGATCATTTTGATCCGACTTCTAATCTCATCAGAAGATAGAGCTGTAAAGGTAAAATAAAAGATTTAAGAATACAGAAATAATCAACTAAGATAGGTAAACTGGTCGGAATCATTCATGGCTTACTCTTTTCAGAATCTTTGGTCATATCACCACAACCAATATACCAGAGCATCCGGTGTGCTCGGGCCTTCAAAGGACTGACCCGGCGCATGGAAAAATCCTTCACTAAGAAGCTTGATTGCTTTAGCCCATCTCTTTATTTTTCCCTCTTTTTCTGTAGAGGAGCGCCAATTCGGATTCTCGACCGCCTTCTTACCAGAATAATAAAGGCTGTCTTTCTTCGTGATCTTCATATAGAACCAGCTCTTCTTCCACGACCACGAAGATTTAGAGTACATAAATATGTACTCATCGCTTTTCGTCATGGAGGCGTAAGGTGCACTCTCGAGCGTCCCAATCGTCTTCCCGGACTTTGTCATCCTGTAGTAGTACTGAATAGATCGGATCTCTGGAATCCCCAAATGCGCTTCACGAGGTAGATAAATATCTTGAGATTGGTGATAGCATTGGGAGCAAGATTCACCAATTCAACTCCATAATACTCAAAATTTTAGGAAGGAAGGAGTGAATCGTGCTTTGAATCCGCATTCGACATATGCAAGAAAAGCGGGATTTCTCCTTCTTCATTACTCGGGAATGTTCTCGACGCGGATCTCAGAAATCGCATCCTTCTTTGGAAGCATCCCAATCTTCTCCAAGCTCTCTAGCTTCTTCTCACTCAAGTCGAACAGACAGGTTGGTGATTTGGTCCGACATGGTCGATTTCTTTTGGGTGAGGAAAGAAAAGGAGGTCGGATGCAATTTTTACTCGGAGATGAAGAAGGAAAGCGAGAAGTGAAAAACCTAAGTCCACAAAGGGTTTTTATAAGCTTAAATAAATTCCAACTGCAATAAGGAGTTACCCAAAAAAGTCCAACGGACATAAATATTTTAGTCCAACGGACATAAAAACTCTTCAATTCCCAAAGCAAGTTCTCAACTTTAAAGTGAATACAAACCGCTTCAAATGTCATTGCATTTAATGGCGTCGATCCGATCGATTTCATCGGAAGAAAGGTGTTCACGACCTATTCATTTAAAGTTCGGGGCTGGTGCGAGATTAAAACCTCTATGTACTATTTTTAATACATAGTAGACCATACGTCTTCATGGTCGTAACCACGAGGTGCGACCTCGCGATCGTAAGAATTCCGGAGGTTACATGATGGGTACCACGGTGGAAGAAGGCCTAAACCAAGCGACGACCGGAGAAGCGCTGTAAAAGGTATGAGCGATACTTTGAGCGATTCGGTATATTCTCTCGTATGATGAATGGAACACGTGCATGTTCCATACCATCGACGTTTCTTATCCAAAAGTCTGAATACTAACCACCACAGCGTTATATATCTCATAGACATATAACGCGAGCGTTGATTCTTTATCAAGCGTCACTTGACTCGACCAGGCGTAACGCTTACATCGAGGCGTCTTCTCGGAAATGCGCCACCTCTTCGAGGGCTATTTAAAGATGGAGCTTGGACGAAGCAAGGGGGGACGGAGAGAAACAAACAAGATAGAGCCATCAGACTAAAGCACAAGTCTTAGATTCGTGTGGTAGGTCTGATATTGTAAAGGAACAAACAGTGTTCTCAGAGCATACCCTGTAAAACCCAGTTCATATTAATAAAAGAGCAGTCCCATTATTTCTCTAGATTTCCCATGTCACTTTCTCCTTTTCTTTTCGTAAGATCGACGTCTTGATCGTCGACAACAACCATGTCATAGTAACTACGAAGTAGAATACGTAAAAACATAATACAAATTATAGAACAATACTCGAGGGAATGCATAGACAACCATGTCGAATACCCCCTACTGGTCACCCAGTACACCACCCGTAGCACCTCCTCCGTCGTCTCCACGTCCCACACCCGGTTCACACCCACCAATACACCCCCGCTTGGGCTTCCGAAGCGCAGGGTGCTTGGGCCAGGGCCTAGACAGGGAAAGGCGCTCAGGAGGCCTACTGATTCGTGCTCCCAAGGGGGTCGACTCCACCTGTGCTTGCATGATAACTGGGGCCCGCTAAGCTGTGACTCGAAAAGAACCTCGACAGGTGTGGGCTCAGCTCCTCCCCTGACCTCCTCGGGTAGATCCGCGAAGTAGGCGTCCACGTCGTCGTGCGGGGACAACTGAACTCCTGGCTGGAGCAGGAAACCTGCAGGACAAATAATGTTAATCTCTACAAAATATCAACGATCAACAAACCTGAAGAGAGAAAATGTACTTTGGTCAGGGGCTATGCACGAGAAAGGGTCAAACCCGCTGTACTAACCATATCCGCCGTACTGACCATACGGGCTTGGCGCTCTCGGGTAGGTGTCCTGGAACGACGACGGTGGCGGCGGCTGTGGTGGTGCGTACCCACATGCCCACCCGGACCCTCCAGGATGATAAGGCGTAGGTGGGGCACGAGGAACGTGCACCTCCTGAGCCTCCTAACTGGGCTGTAGGATGTGCCAGCCTCGACGTATGCGTCGATGTGGCCACCTCCTGGACTGTCATGCACGACGTTAGAGAAACGGCATGCCTCGCCGCACTACAGGCCTGACAGACAAACTGTACTAGCTCGTCGCGCATCACCTCCACACCAATAGCGACCCTGTCCAGGATCAACTGGCCGTCCATGGCAATCCCGACGTTGATGTCCGTCTGCAAGGAATATATGGAAGCGTCAAAACTATAATTTAGGTAACCGTATATAGATATTTTAAAACACGATAATACGTACGCGATGTGCAAGTTTTGCGCGAAGTGTGCGAATGCAGCGTCGGTGGTGCTTATGCGGAGGCGGGAGGGTCGAGCGACATGTACCCGACCTAGTGCGTGTTTGCGGGTGTACCAGCGAAGGTACTCGTCGTGCGCTGGCCGAGGTCGTCGGGTGTCCTCCGCACGCATCCGGAGGCGTTAAGCCACTATGCCACCTGGCTCCATCTTCGTCGACCACTACGTCTTGGTGTCACCCTCCTACTATGCACGCAAAACATACCACGCAATTAGAAACCGTCGTAATAGGCCGGCAAAAACATATCGTACATGTGTGTGTGTAACTCACACGTGGTCAGTGTCAGGCACCCTCGTCCCGACGGGAACTGGAACAACCTGGCGGAGGCCGAACTGGCGTATCACCATGTGCACTGTGTAGTCCTCGATGAACACGTCGAAGATGAGCTTCTTCTGCATCCGCCGATCACCCGATCGCGCCCGGCCACGGTGAGGACATCCCGGAGCACAGGCCTCCGTCTCTTGATCAGAGTACGGCTCCCAGCGCACGTCGTCAGCTGTAGGGATGAAAACGGATCGAATAATTGTCAATCGATCCGGATGAAAACGGATTCGGATTATCTCGGATTGGATTATTCTCATATAATTTTGGGTGGAAGCGAATGGGATTTTTGCAAGCGAACCATCGGTAGACATGCTGTCCGGTGAATACGGATTATCCGAATAAGGCGAAATCCGGATATCGGCAGCCCCCACAATGTTCCTTCTAGGTGCCATGCCACCACTCGCTACTCGATTCCAGTCTCCACCGCCATCTTGCCGTCCACGGCTTGAGCGTTCTTGCGTCGTCGTCGGCCATCTCGCCCGTCCCCGTGGCTCACGCACCTTCATCGACTCACTCGCGCGAGCACGAATGCGGCCCAAGCCCAGCGGAGGGAGGCGGCGAGCTAGGCGAGCCGTACAAGCGCCGAGCGGAGTGCGGCGCGAGAACAGGCCAGCGCAAGTAGGCGGAGGAGCAGCGTAGGGAGGCGGCGGTAGATCCAAGCACACGGCGAGGAGGTGGGCCGGCCATGGGCGGCGTGGGAGGAGCGAGCCGGTGGCGTCGAGGACGGGAGCGAGAGGCGGCACCGGGCGCGTGGCGCGATGGCGGACAGAGGCGGTGGCAATAGAGTGGCGGGTGGCGCCATGGCGCTAGGAGCCAATAGAAGTTCTGGGTGGAGCATTCACCAAGAAGCAAGAGAAAGAAATGAAGGTGAGAAGAATTGGGGGAGAGCAATGAAGAAGCAAGTGACCAAGGGAGCTCATGTCGGGCGAGTGAATGAGAGGAAAGAGAGAGAGAGAGTGTGTGTGTGGAATAAAGTACAGGAAATAATGAGTGGCCATGGAAATTCGACCAAAAAGAAATGGTAGGATAGAATGGAGAGAGGAAAGGAGAGACTAGGAGCTCCTTTTCGGCTGAACTAAAGGAAATAGATAAGAGAGAGAAGGGGTAAACTAAGTGTTATGTTTTGTGATGAGCTAATTAATGTACTTTGCTAGTGCCAATATTATGTGTGGTTACTGAAAATACGAACAATTCATGAATGTTTGCATCAAACAAACTAGTTACATATTTTTGTTAATTTATGGTATGCAATTTAAGGGATTTTCATATTCCGAAAAATATCCATGTGTATTAGATTCTGATTCAGTATTTGATATTATTCGATCTGTATTCATATTCGGGTATCCGTATTGTATCCATATCAGGGAAAAATATGGCGAGCTATTATTTTTACGTATTTGATCGTTTTCACCCCTAGTCGGATGAGGTGGCATGCTCCACGAGTGCTTGTACACACGTGTGACCATGCGTATGCATCTGTGCTGCGAGCGAACAATGGTTACAAAGGATGACCGTAATATGGTGAAGTAAAGATATGGAAATGCGTGCCATCTGGCACCAAAGGGACCCTACGGTCGGCCGGTCCACCGCGTCCCCATGGTACATATCCTCGTTGTGCGGATGGAGTCTACCAACATGGGCCATCCGAGAGAAGTGCTCAAGCGACCACGGTGCGCGGAGGGGGCAGCCTATGAGGATAGATCTGCCTCGTCCTCTGACATGCATCGCACATGCCCGCGATGCGTCGCGGTAATCGGTTGATCCCGGTGATCTCGGCTCCTCGCCGTCGGCGATGGCCTCGCGTATCCACGAGGTGGGCATCGGCGAGTCACCGTGGTTCTTTGGTAAACAATACCCGCCAGAAGAGCCACGGCAGTCGCCTCGAGTTGCGCAACACGGTTGGCGGTGGGCTGGGACCATCCGCTCGACCTACGCACAAGCGAATAATTAGTAAGCTTTGCAATGGCTGGATAGCGCATCGCTAAACATGAAAAATAGGTGTAAGATCGAGGAGGCCGACTAGAGGGGTGAATAGGCATTTTGAAAACTTCTATGCGCTAAAACCGATTTCTAATGCGAAGCTAATACAAATACTGTTTTGCACAATTAAAGCCTAAATCAACTAGATTCAACTAAGTACACCAACAATACAAGTCTATTGATAATAATCAATCAAGCATGAACTTGTAAGTAATTCAATTTAAGCAATGTAAATAGCACATAGCATAACAAGCATTCATACACAATGAATGAGCAACTTAATTATATGAATGTAAATTGCAATATGGTAGAGCTCAAGAATGCAAACCACAAGATGACACGCGATGTTTTACCGTGGTGTTCGGAGACTTCGGTCTCCCTAGTCCACGTTGAGGGAAACCCAAACCAATTGGGCTGGCTCCACGAATTAAGCCTTCCTCCGAGGTATCAACACCTCGCTCCACTAGGGTTGCTCTTACTCCACTCCGGAGATGGCGAGCACCAAGCCACTCACAAACCACTCGGGTCTTCTCACAAGCCTTCTTTGAGAAGATCACCGACGCATGACGCCTCCACGCCGTCTAGGTTTCGGCAAACACCAAGAGTAATAAGCCAAGCCCCTTGCTTGACTCTCACCAAGTGCAACACATGCACAATTGGATGCTCAATCCAATTCTCGTTGCAACACATGCAACTAGACCCTCTCCCTTTGCTCACAAGGTGCAACACATGCACAATAGAGAGTAGAAGCTCACACTAGCTCAAGAGAATGAAATAGGATGCCAAGAGTTGCCCCCCAACTGACCAAGGTGAGTATTTATAGCCCACACACAAAAATAGTCGTTGGAAGAGAATGCTCGAAATTGGAAACCGGTCGATCGCATGCAAGTCCGGTCGGTCAGGCTCTGATCACGTTATAAAAATAGCCGTTACACACATTCTCGGTCGATCGCCCTCACGGATCCGGTCGTGGGACCCGTCGATCCGGACCTTGGAGGTAGAAAACGAAAAATACGCTCTCGGAAAATCAAGCGCCGTCCATGGCAATCCCGACGTTGATGTCCGTCTGCAAGGAATATATGGAAGCGTCAAAACTATAATTTAGGTAACCGTATATAGATATTTTAAAACACGATAATACGTACCGCGATGTGCAAGTTTTGCGCGAAGTGTACAGGGTACGCGTCGGTCGGTGCTTGTACAGGAGCGGGGGGAGGGTCGACGACATGTACCAGCCTAGTGCGTGTTTGCGGGGTGTACCAGCGAAGGTACTCGTCGTACGCGCTGAGGTCGTACGGGGTGTCCTCCTGCACGCAGTCCTGGAGGGCGTTCGCCCACTATGCCACCCACAGCTCCATCTTCGTCGACCACTACGTCTTGGTGTCACCCCTCCTACTATGCCTGCAAAACATACCACTGCAATTAGAAACCGTCGTAATAGAACTGACAAAAACATATACGTACATGTGTTGTGTGTAACTCACACGTGGTCAGTGTCAGGCACCCTCGTCCCGACGGGAACTGGAACAACCTGGCGGAGGCCGAACTGGCGTATCACCATGTGCACTGTGTAGTCCTCGATGAACACGTCGAAGATGAGCTTCTTCTGCATCCGCCAGTACACCCAGTCGCGCCAGCACAGTGAGGACAGTCCCCCGGGAGCACAGGCCTCCGTCTCTTGATCAGAGTACGACTCCCAGCGCACGTCGTCAGCTGTAGGGATGAAAATGGATCGAATAATTGTCAATCGATCCGGATGAAAACGGATTCGGATTATCTCGGATTGGATTATTCTCATATAATTTTTGGGTCGGAAACGAATTTGGGATTTTTTGCCGAAAACAGAAACGAATACGGTAGACATGCTATCCGGTGAATACGGATTATCCGGATAAGACGAAATCCGGATATCCAGCTTGGCCCACCACAATGTTCCTTCTAGGTGCCATGCCACCACTCGCTACTCCAGTTCCAGTCTCCACACTGGCCATCTTGCCCGTCACGGCTTCAGGCCGTTCTTGCCTCGTCGTCGGCCATCTCGCCCGTCCCCCGCTGGCTCACCTGCACCTTCATCGACTCACTCGCGCGGGCACGGATGCAGCCCAAGCCCCACGCGGGAGCAGGGGCGGCCGAGCTAGGCGAGCCGTACAAGCGCATGAGCGGGTGCGAGCGCAGGGAACAGGGCCGAGCGCAAGAGTAGGCCAGAGGAGCACGCGTAGGGGAGGGGCCGGGCGGTAGATCCAAGCACACGGGCAGGAGAGGCTGGGCCGGCCATGGACGGCGTAGGGAGGAGCAGACCGGCGACGTCAGGGCACGGGGGAGCGGAGGCGGCACCGGGCGCGTGGTGCGACGGCGGCACAGGAGGCGCTGGTGGCAATAGGACTGGCGGCGGGGTGGCGCCATGGCGCTAGGAGCCAATAGAAGTTCTAGGTGGAGCATTCACCAAGAAGCAAGAGAAAGAAATGAAGGTGAGAAGAATTGGGGGAGAGCAATGAAGAAGCAAGTGACCAAGGGAGCTCATGTCGGGCGAGTGAATGAGAGGAAAGAGAGAGAGAGAGAGAGTGTGTGTGTGTGTGGAATAAAGTACAGGAAATAATGAGTGGCCATGGAAATTCGACCAAAAAGAAATGGTAGGATAGAATGGAGAGAGGAAAGGAGAGACTAGGAGCTCCTTTTTGGCTGAACTAAAGGAAATAGATAAGAGAGAGAAGGGGTAAACTAAGTGTTATGTTTTGTGATGAGCTAATTAATGTACTTTGCTAGTGCCAATATTATGTGTGGTTACTGAAAATACGAACAATTCATGAATGTTTGCATCAAACAAACTAGTTACATATTTTTGTTAATTTATGGTATGCAATTTAAGGGATTTTCATATTCCAAAAAATATCCATGACTGTATTCGTTCTGTATTCGTATTTGATATTATTCGCATCTGTATTCATATTCGGGGTATCCGTATTCGTATCCATATCCGGGGAAAAATATGGCAGAGTTATTATCTTTTCTGTATTTGATTCGTTTTCACCCCTAGTCAGCAGTGAGGTGGTCCAGCTGCTCCACGAAGTGCTTGTACACACGTGTG
Organism: Ampelocalamus luodianensis; assembly: GCA_036346255.1. Taxonomy (NCBI): domain Eukaryota; kingdom Viridiplantae; phylum Streptophyta; class Magnoliopsida; order Poales; family Poaceae; genus Ampelocalamus; species Ampelocalamus luodianensis. The sequence goes on from CM070622.1 coordinate 30,730,471, forward strand.
ACCTGTACGTATGCATACTGTGCCTGCGAGCCAGAACAATGGTTACAAAGGATGACCCGTAATATGACTGAAGTAAAGATATAGGGAAGTACGTACCATCTACAGCACCAAAGGGACCCTACGGTCGGCCGGTCCACCGCGTCCCCATGGTACATATCCTCGTTGTGCGGACTGGAGTCTACCAACATGGGCCATCCGAGAGAGAAGTGCTCAAATGACCACAGCTGTAGCAGGAGGGGGCAGCCTATGAGGATAGATGCTGGCCTCGTCCTACAGCATGCAATGCACATGCCACGGTATGTCGCGGTAAGTACGGTTGATCCCCAGCTGATCTCCAGCTCCTCGCCGTCAGCGATGGCCCTCGCGTATCCCACGAGGTGGGCATCGACGGAGTCACCGTGGTTGCTGGTAAACAATACCCAGCCGAAGAGCCACAGCAGGTACGCCTCGAGTTGCCGCAACACCTGGTTGGCGGTGGGCTGCGGGACCATCCGCTCGACCTACGCACAAACGAATAATTAGTAAGCCTGTCAATGGCTAGGATAGCGCATCGCTAAACATGAAAAATAGGTGTAAGATCGAGGAGGCCGACTAGAGGGGGGTGAATAGGCATTTTGAAAACTTCTATGCGCTAAAACCGATTTCTAATGCGGAAGCTAATACAAATACGGTTTTGCACAATTAAAGCCTAAATCAACTAGATTCAACTAAGTACACCAACAATACAAGTCTATTGATAATAATCAATCAAGCATGAACTTGTAAGTAATTCAATTTAAGCAATGTAAATAGCACATAGCATAACAAGCATTCATACACAATGAATGAGCAACTTAATTATATGAATGTAAATTGCAATATGGTAGAGCTCAAGAATGCAAACCACAAGATGACACGACGATGTTTTACCGTGGTGTTCGGAGACTTGCCGGTCTCCCCTAGTCCACGTTGAGGGAAACCCAAACCAATTGGGCTGGCTCCACGAATTAAGCCTTCCTCCGAGGTATCAACACCTCGCTCCACTAGGGTTATTCTTACTCCACTCCGGAGATGGCGAGCACCAAGCCACTCACAAACCGCTCGGGTCTTCTCACAAGCCTTCTTTGAGAAGATCACCGACGCATGACGCCTCCACGCCGTCTAGGTTTCGGCAAACACCAAGAGTAATAAGCCAAGCCCCTTGCTTGACTCTCACCAAGTGCAACACATGCACAATTGGATGCTCAATCCAATTCTCGTTGCAACACATGCAACTAGACCCTCTCCCTTTGCTCACAAGGTGCAACACATGCACAATAGAGAGTAGAAGCTCAAACTAGCTCAAGAGAATGAAATGGGATGCCAAGAGTTGCCCCCCAACCGACCAAGGTGAGTATTTATAGCCCACACACAAAAAATAGCCGTTGGAAGAGAATCATGAAATTTAGGAAACCCGGTCGGTCGCATGCACAGTCCGGTCGGTCAGACTCTGATTGCAACGGTTATAAAAATAGTTGTTACACACAATTCTCGGTCAGTCCGCCCTCACAGGATCCGGTCTGACCGGACCCCCGGTCAGTCCGGACCTTCCGGGAGGTAGAAAACCGAAAAATACGCTCTCTGGAAAAAAATGACCAGCCTTACAAGGACGATCAGTCCGCGGGCATATGGGCGGTCAGTCCGGGCTTTCAACTGCGGTCAATCCGCACCTGGATTTCAGCACAGGCGACACTCGAAAAACGATCATAACTTTTGACTCCGATGTCGAAATTGAGTGATCTTGGACTCTATTGAAAGCTTATTCAGAGGGCTACACAACTCACCTATTTGATTTGATCTTAAACACATTTTATCAAATCAAAAAGCACAATTTCAAAGAGCCACTATCATGGTCTAAGTCCAAATAATTAGCAACAAACAATCTTAGACCATGTCAAAGGAAAATACATGAATCTCAATAATTTGCAAAACAAATTTGCAAACTTAGATCATGCCACAAGGAGTAGGTACATGGACTTCAACAATTTGCAAAATATATTTGCAAAGTATAGTCACATGCTACAAGGATTAGATGCATGAGCCTCAACTATTTGCAAAACACATTTGCAAATAATTGCATCATGCCACGGTGAGTTAGAGCAAGCAAGATTGAGCTATCAACACATGATGAGACTCAAGTTAATAGACAAGACCCCTCTTAATAGTACGGCAACCTATACTAGCAATCCGGTCTTCCAACCAAACACCAAACACCGGTAAAAGACTAGGAACACATCCTTAGCCCTAGCTAGTCATACATTTGCCTTGAGCATCTTCTTCAAGCTTGATGACACACATCTTCACTTCAAGTCCGGGTCATTTACTCGATGATCATCAACATAGGATGATTTCCTTTACTTCGGGATCTTGGCTTGATGCTCATCAACACATGATGACATCCTTCATCTCGAGTCTTCATATGCATCAACACATGATGTATTTTTCACTTGATGTCCATCAACACATGATGGATCTTCTTTTAACTTGATGATCAACTCATGATCATCTCCTCTTCTTGAACATCATCAACACATGATAACTTCCTTTTCTTGAACCTTGACTTGATGACCATCAACTCATGATGCCATCCAAAGTCTTAATCGTCACGGAATATAACCTATTTATCCAACTCATGGAAAATGTTAGTCTCATAATGTGATTGTCATTAATTACCACAACATACCATTAACTCATAATGGTGGGTCAAGATACTTCAATCTTTCCCTCTTTGGTAATTGATGACAACCATCACAATAGCAAATAATTGAATAAATATTTGTATGAGTATATACGAACTACACAAATTGTACATACTCAAAAGAGTGTGTATGAACTACACAAGTCTCATATACTCATATAAGTATATATGAACTACACAAGTTATATATACTCAAAGATATGTTTCAAAGTAGAGATCTCAAATATGTGGAAAGGGAATATAGATCAATACTAATGAAACCACAAAACATAGAGTGAATTTCCCCTAAATGTGTGCTTATACAAATGTGTCTTAAGAACATATGCACATATTCAAGTTAGACTTTTGGTAGAGTTCATCCTATATTTTGGATCCGAGGAATGCAACAATATATATAAATATGAAGTAGAATGCATACCTTTTGTGTTTTTTCACTTTTATATCCACATGAGACTAAACAATAGGTAATCAATAAAAGTGTTAGTCTCACAAATAGATTTGTCATTTTGAATGCATACCTGTTTGGATTTTTCCTTTTATATCCAAGCTGAGACTAATCATAGTATAATAATAAGAGTGTTAGTCTCATAAATAGGTTTGTTATTAATCACCAAAATACTTCATTAACACATAATGGTGGGTCTAGATCCTTCAATAGGTAGCACACGTACCTGGAACTGCGAAAGCCACCGTAGGGGCAGGCCATGCCGCTGTCGCTTTGAGAAATCATAGTACGGTGGCGCGGCCTCCGCAAGAAACCCTTAAAACCTGCCTAGCAGGGCGTCGCGCCAGTTGACAAGCGCGTCCTGCTGGAATGCATGGGCTCCCGTGATAGGTAGGCCGAGCAGCATCGCGATATCCTACAGAGTAGGGGCTATCTCCCAAATGAGAGGTGGAATGTGTGCGTCTCGGGCCGCCACCGGTCCACCAGGGCTTTCAGGAGCGATCGGTCAAACGGGAACTGTCGTGACCGCTCTGGACCGACCTGGAACTCCCCATCGTCCTTGACCGGAGCGCCATCCTCTTCGATGGCCTCCACCATCCACGTGAGAGGTATAAGGCTGACACGGCTGAGCCTGCAAAGCACGAAGAAGTAACTACATAGCAGACATATGACACAAAACAAATGGCACAGCTTGCGGACAAACCTCTCTACCCAGCGTGAGTCCAGTCTCCAAGCCTGTTGGGGTGTCCGCGTACGAACCATCCCCAAGTCAGGCGCGTCATCCCAACAAACTGGATGCGGGACACGACGGCTCGCGCGATGCTGCGTGTCCACCAACCGATCGAGCAGACCGAAATGCTAGTCCGAACCACAAGGGTCGTGAACCATACCTGTAAACCAAGAAATTAAAAGTATTAATGTTAATTGAGCATTTAAATTATATTCTAATGGCAAATAAATCATATTTGGTATGTTCTTAGTGGCACTAAAACACTATGCTCGAAAATGAAGCTAATAAATATACAATTTCATGAAACCCAAGTGGTAAACACACAATTTTTCCTATAAAAAGCTATATTACATTAACAGCTATACATGCTGATATGGATTGCAAAATACTTAAAACATCATCGTTGCTATGCATATTTATAATGGGTGAAGCTTTCAGGAAAAAATCATAATTTCACATGTTTTGGAATCTTATGGGTTTGGAACCATGTATATATGATTTTTGTCTTAGTATTTTATAATTCCTTAATCCAAGCAAAACTATAAATAAAATGTTATAAATTCTTTATTGTGCAAATAAAAACATGTATTTAACATTCTATAAACTAGCATCTGCGAAAGCATAGGTTATCGACATGTTTATATAATAGAAAACTAACACGTTATCTTTCATCAAGCCCAGGCGCAATTAGCGCAGCACGCGAAATAGTATAACTGAATTAATTCTCACCGACATATTTTTTCTCCATATGAACTTCCAAACTAATTGTATTAACCATGCTATCTCCAAACTAAGATTTTTAAATTAACCTACTATTATTTCATTTGCTTACAATATATCAATACACATCATGTTGTTTACTAACCTACCATGGTTTTTAAAATACACGCATATAAAATAATCATAGAAACTCGCCATCATCGTCGTCACTACGAAGAAACTTTTTTCCCACCTCTCCCTCTTCCTCTCCTCTTCTCCCTCTCCCTCTCCTCTCCTCTCCTCTCCTCTCTTTCTCTTCTTTCTCTCGGTCTCGACGTCGCTCAATGAAATGACGATTGTTCACGATGGCCACGCGCGCGGGGGGTATAAAACCACCATAAGTCGCCGCCCAACGATTTGGCAACTAGGGTTCAGCGCTCGAGCGACGCGTGTCCAAGTCGCGCCACCGTACGACGACTAAGACCAAGTCGCCCATTTGTTCGGCGACTAGGAGACGAACGGTCCGCCCACTTCACTGTTAAGCGACTTAGACACATGTCGCTCATTCTTTGGGTGACTATCCCAAGTCGTCCAACTGTGGAGCGATACATGATTATTTTTGATAAAAAAATTAAATGATATTATTTCTGTAATTCCGAATAAAAAATAGATTATTAAAAAAACTCCTTTTTTTTTTCTACCACAGTAGTATGGATGCGCACGCACCCACGTCGCGTAGCCCCGAACGTGGCGTGGCGGCGATGGGTTTTTGTTGGAGCTTGGCTCGCTCATTGACCACCCTTCTCGGCAACTCTTTTTTTCTTCTTTCAAACTTCATCATCAACTGTGGGCCTGTGGCCACACAAGCTGTGATTGTTACCAGGCACTGGGTTAGTGTTCGACAAAACAATGAGCAACAGGCAGATGCAGTTCTCAAAGCCAAACGCCATCAACTGCTATGTTAGTAAGAAGAATTTCCCCAACTTTTGTACACAAAATTTCACGGCAAGCTTTGTCACATTAATTATCAGCTATGTCCAAGTGTTGATGGGTTTTCCAATACTAGCATTGAACCACCGAAGCTGATGATGGGCTGATGAAAACATCAGCATCTCTACTAGTCGAGAAAGAGCCGAAGAGCATGATTTTCATATAAGTTGTGTTCTAGTACATAAAAGATGGATGGATTACAGAGGAAGAATGAAATGAAGTATGAAGCCCGCAAAACAAAGAAAAAGCCCTCTATTTCTTCTTCCCAGCTTTGCCCTCCTTCCTTCTGACAACCTCGTCGGCATATCGAATACCCTTTCCCTTGTATGGCTCGGGCGGCCTCCACTTCTTTATAGCAGCAGCAAATTCACCAATCGCGCTCTTGTCGTAGCCACTCACAATGATCCTGGTGTTCTCTTCCACCTTAACCTGCAGCCCTTCTGGGACAGCCATCCGAACAGGGTGCGAGAATCCCAGGTTCATCACGAGATCTTTACCCTCCACCGCTGCACGGTACCCAACCCCCACTAACTGAAGCTTCTTATCAAATCCTTTTGACACCCCTGCGATGATGTTGTCCGTCAGGGTTCTGCATGGAATATTTGCACCCATGTTTTCAGAGGAATAAGTAAAGGGCAAGGCGTCGCAAGATCATAAATTTGCAAGATGATTAATATAACCAAGCGATGGTTAAGAAATTTGCAAACATCATTCTGTGCAAGGTCCTTAATGCACACGGCAAAGAAAATTTATATACCGTTGAGAGAAATAGGAAAGGATTGGCTGAAGCCTGAAGACCAAAAATAAGCTCATAAAAATAGTGAAGGATAGAGAATTTGGTGACCAATCACACCTTTGATCAATACTTGCTCGCGCATAAAACACTTGTATTTGAAAACCCCTTAACCAAGGTGGGTATTTTTCCCAATTTACACATTCCTTTTATATATTAAAATAATACAAAGAGAAATCATAGCCCAATTGCCACAAACACTAGATGATATTTGGTGTATGGACAAAAGCAGATTTTGCAGTTCTTGAACTCCAGAAAAGTGGCAATAACATAGCCTATGTCACTTATTTCCTCGGTATGAAATATGAATAGAGAACAGAGAATGATAAATGCAAGTAGAAAAACATTCATATCCAAATATTTGTCCAACGTATTACAACTGTGAGGGTTTCTTCCTTCAAGGCGGATTAGATTTTCTCCGGTGTACACTCAAAAGCATAGATCCTAGTTCCTGAGCTTCAAAACAGAGAGATCATCCCCTATATTGGTTATTGGTAAGATAGGAGTGCTAAGGGTATTAGTGGTATTTTCTATATTTTAGTGTCAACCCTTTTCCAAATGCAATGCTATTGCATACGCTTTGCATTTGATGGAGGTGTTAAGGGTATTAATGGTATTTCCTATTGTTCGAGGGTTTAGTCTTGTGTCCCCTTTGTACCCTATATATATTCCATTGGGCCTCTTGAATACATACACAATATTCATAACAAGAAGATCAGAGATTGACAAATACAAGAAGTTAAATACTGCTATATATAATCTGGATCCTTGTAGTTGTAGAAGCTAATAGGCTTGTAGGAATGTGATTATCTATTCCTACATGGCAAATAGCATGTGTGATACAACTTATTTTTAAGGCACTGGTGGTATCACAATCAAATATCCATGTGATTCCTGTGTTTATGGGACATTTTCCATACTACTGTTCTTGATTGCAAGAAGTGATGGCTCAAATATGCGAGTTGTGATGAGAGCAGAGAGATGATAATTTGGTAGCTAACTTTAGGAATGCCAGAAAATTAAGTGGTATCAGAGGTCCAAAGAGAAGTTCCTTTTAGACGGGGATAGAAATACGCGCTATTATCATTTGATTGCGAATGGGAAGCATAGACTTCAAAGAATTTTTCAGCTCGAACAAGAGGAAGGAATAATTCGGGGTGATGTACAATTAAAAATGTATATCACCAATTATTATAGAGATTTGTTTAGACCTCCCGAACATAATCATTTATCTATGATTGATACAGTTGTGAATGATTTACCTCAAGTCTCTGAGGAGGAAAATAAGTTTCTTACATAGGTATTCACTGAAAAAGAGGTGAAAGAAGCGATTTTTCAAATGGATCAAAACAAAGCACCGGGGCTAGATGGCTTTCCTGTCGAGTTTTATCAGGTGTTTTGGGATGTCATTAAATTTGACTTGTTAGCTATGTTTCAGGATTTTCATAATTGCTCTCTCTCTCTTTGGCTTGAATTTTGGGATCATTACTTTGCTTTCAAAAAAAACAGATGCTAAACAAATTCAGCAGTACATACCCATTTGTCTTTTAAATGTTAGTTTTAATTTTTTTTACTAAAGTTGTTACTAATAGACTTATGAGAGTTGCTCATAAGATTGTTAGACCGTCTCAATCAGCGTTTATGCAGGGAAGATTTATTCTTGATGGAGTTGTTATCCTTCACGAAACCATTCATGAACTACATAAAAAGAAATTGGATGGGATTGTTTTCAAGATAGATTTTGAGAAAGCTTATGACAAAGTTAAATGGTCTTTCTTAATTCAAACTTTAAGGATGAAAGGTTTTTCTGCTATGTGGTGCTCTTGGGTGGAAAGTATAGTTAGGGGAGGGAGTGTTGGAATAAAAGTGAATGATGATCTTGGCTCCTTTTTCCAAACTCAAAAGGGTCTTCGGCAAGGTGATCCTCTGTCCCCTATACTTTTTAACATTGTAGGGGACATACTTGCTATTTTTATTTCTCGTGCTAAAGCAGCAGGCCTATTATCAGGAATAATGCCTCACTTGATTGACGATGGGTTATCAATTTTACAATATGTTGATGATATTGTTCTCTTTTTGAATAATGATTTGGAACAGGCCAAGAATCTGAAACTCATTCTTTGTGTCTTTGAACAGTTATCGGGGTTAAAGATTAATTTTCATAAGAGTGAGATCTTTTGTTTTGGCTCCGCCAGATCTGTTGGAACTCAGTTTACACAGTTATTTGGTTGTGAAGTGGGTGCTTTTCCTTTCAGGTACTTAGGCATCCCTATTCACTTTAAAAAGTTGAGGAATAATGATTGGAAAGGAGTAGAAGATAGAATTGAGAAAAAACTTAGTAGTTGGAAAGGAAAAAATATGTCAGTGGGGGGGGGTTAGTTCTTATTAACTCGGTGCTCAGCAGTCTACCAATATTTATGTTTTCTTTTTTTGAAGTGCTTAGACAAGTTCTCAAACGACTTGACTTTTATCGATCTAGGTTCTTCTAGCAGGGCGATAATCATAAACGTAAGTACAGACTTGCTAAATGGAGTTTAGTTTGTTCACCCAAAGAGTATGGAGGTCTTGGTATTCAGAACTTAGATGCAAAAAATAAAAGCTTACTAGGGAAATGGTTATTTAAGCTGATTAATGAAGAAGGGGTTTGGCAATCCTTGCTAGCTAAGAAGTATTTGGGTGAAAAGAGTCTTTCGCAAGTGGTTAATAAACCTGGGACTTCCCAGTTTTGGTCGAGGCTTATGAAAATTAAAGATCATTTTCTTCGATTTGGGTCTTTCCAGGTTCAAAATGGGATGCAAACTAGGTTTTGGGAAGACATTTGGGTAGGAAATACTCCGTTAAAAAGTCAATATCCTGCTCTTTATAATGTGGTAAGGAGAAAGGATGATACGGTGACAACTATTATGAGATCGACCTCTTTAAATATTTCCTTTCGAAGACCTATTGTTGGATCCAAGTTAATGGCTTGGAATGAGTTAATTTTGAGAATTGTGCATTTACAGTTAAGCTCTCAAAATGACAACTTTAAGTGTAATTTAAATAGATCTGATTTGTTTACGGTAAAGTCTTTCTATGGGGTACTTATTAACAATGATCAAGTCCCTATTAGGAATTTATTTTGGCGAATTAAAATTCCCTTAAAAGTGTAAATTTTTCTTTGGTATCTTGAAAAAGGAGTTGTTTTAACTAAAGATAATCTGCTTAAACGCAATTGGAGGGGAAATATACAGTGTTGTTTCTGTATTAAGGATGAAACAATTCAGCATCTTTTTATTGATTGCCCAGTTGCACGTCTTGCATGGTGGGTTGTTTGATGCGCGTTTAATTTATCTCCTCCAGTGAGCATAGCAAACATGTTCGGGAATTGGTTAACCGGTATTCCAATATCTTCAAAGTCACAACTCTTCGTGGGAGCTAGTGCTTTATGTTGGTCTATTTGGTGTTATCGGAACGATGTTGTTTTTAACAAAAAGATGATCATTAATCCTTTGCAGGTTATCTTCTTGTGTGGATTCTGGCTGCGTGCTTGGGCAAATTTACAAAAATCGGCCCAAAAGGAGTTTATGGTGGATGGAAGTCTCAGATTGGAGTGTGTAGCAAAGCAACTTCTCAACTCTCACGGGTGGTAGCTTAGTCACCGGATTGGCAATTGATCATTTAATTTTCAAATGGTCTATCTGTGGTTGTAAGGCTTCTAGCCATTTTTTTAGCAACTTTGGTTATGTTGGTACTGTTGTCTTTTTGGCTATTTGGTGTTGTAAGGCTTCTAGCCATTTTTAGCAACTTGGTGATGTTGGTACTTTAATCTGTTTAATAAATGGGCTGTGTGGATCTTCGATGCAGAGGCCGGAAGTGACTTTTGCTCTTCTATTATCTAAAAAAAAAAAGAATGCTAGAAAATGATAGGGACACAAAGAATAAAATAGTGAAACAATTGAACACATTATGAAAACTGAACCAGCGAAAAATGAAATAGGCACACTCATTTTGTAGTTTCCATTTGTCAGTTTTACCTGAAAAGGCCGTGCATCTGGTTCGCCCTTTTGGTTTCCACTGTCTTGTAGACTCTCAGCTTACCAGATTCTTCTTTCACAACTTTCACTTCACCTGGATAGCTTAGCGATAACTCCCCTAGTGGACCTTTAGCTTTGACAAACTGCTCCTCTAGAGTGAGGGTAACATTTGATGGAACTTCGATCGGCTTCTTTCCAATTCTAGATTCCTTGCATTCCACTACTTTTCTGACAAAACCAACTCTGCCAGCTGGGATAATACGAAGACGAATCCCTTGTGTCGTACCAAGGAAGCCAGTTCTTGAATTGCTGATTTATTTCAGACAGACAGAACTTCATCAAAATTTTCATATTATATTTTAGAGAAAAACAACCTTTCATATTAAAAACTAACACATTACTTTATTTTTAAACACATTAGTAAACCGAAATGAATTTAAAACCATGAGCACTCAGCAGAACAATTGTTACTAACTAGAAAGATGGATCCAAAAGACAAACAAAAAATCCACAAAACCCCAATATTGGCTTGCTAAAAACAGCATCTACACCTTGAACTATTTGGGCATCATACCAAGCTACCAACTACCGAAGTGCTTTTCTTTCTCAGTAATAACAACAACAACAACAAAAAAACATTCAAGAACCTATATTCCTGGAGTTATTTCAGTTTCTGCCTGAAACTTGCATCAAATCGAAATCCTTGTTTGGTATGTGGTTTATCATTAGTAGGACAATGCATTAATACATTAAAAACTTTTGGCAAGTTAAAACTTCCAATCCAAAGCAGAGCAATTTTCCCAAAGCACTTTGATGTGATGTGTCAATGTATGTTAACATGGTCATGGGGTTTGTTACACTCCGACACCCCTTCTTATGCGTAGTAACTCCCGGATCGGATCAGAGTTTGTGAGATACGGCATGAGCATACACGGTATTAAGAATAAAGTAAATGAATCTCGTAGAGAGAACCGAAATAACGGCGACGAAGCAACCACGACGAGAGAGAAATATTTGGCGAAGTTGGTATTTGGGTTTGGCCGCTCGGACCCTCCACTTGAGAGCTCTTTTCTTGTATAGTTTGGTTAATCACACCTCATGTTCCTGCAACCCTCCAAGCCATAGGCTTGTACTTCCTCCGAGTTCCACCTGCTCGTTAGTACCGCGTAGTTGGTCCAACCACTTTTCCTTCTTCCAACAGCTCACACCGTCACCTTTGCGACTGCCAGGTTTTGCAACCATCTTTGCAGCTCCGCACATAACTGCAGATGAGATCTAAGTACCCATCGCTGACGATACGATTTCCTTTTCCTGGCCAGGATTTTTACCAGACCTCCCATAGGTTGTCTTTCCCTTAGGTTTACCTATCAATCAGTATCCTCCATTGCTTTAGATACTTTTCATGATTATCTGCTCTTTGCAAGTAACTCGTATGACTCCACCTTGAAGTGATACCTCATAACCTTCGAGGTAAAGTGACCTCACAGATATTAGATTATTCTTTAAGCCAGGAACATACCGAACTCCTGCCAACGTGTGATGTGCTCCATCATACATCTCCAATGTAACTGTTCTCACCTTAGTAATTGCATACTCCTTGCAATCTGTCAAGTGAACAGTTCTATCCACTAGGCATAGAGATCCTTCGTCAAACATCTTCCTCGTTGAACATATGTAGAAGCAACAACTTGAATCTAATATTCATCTATGAGAAATACCTGATTGATTGACGACTAGTACTTCTGAATCATCTTTCGCTACCATCACTGAGCATGCACCCTTCATTTGCTTCAAACTTGGACAAACTTTTATCATATAACCTTCCTCGTTAGAATACACGTGTGCCCTTGCTCTTGCCTATTTTCTTCATGTGACTTTTGCTTTTGTCTACAACACCTACGACAGCTAATGCTTGATCACCCAAGGATGAAGATTCTGATGGCTTCTTCAAGGACTCCGCTTTCAATAGATATGCAACTGTCTCATTAAAGTTGATAGTGTTTTTTCCGACGAGAATATTCATCACCAATTGCTCCCATGATAGTGGTAGAGATAATGTTAGTACGATGACTTTGTCGTTCTCCTCAATTTCTCATCCACGCTAATTAGTTGCGTGACAAGCTTGTTGAAGAAGACATTGAGATGTCAACGAATCATGTGCTTTCCTCCGTGTGCAACCTGTACAGTTGCCGCTTCAACACCCACCGGTTTGTCAACGACTTCACTACATACAATTCTTCTAAATTACTCCATAATTTCTTCAGTGAATTCTCCTCGATCACCGAGTACTTTACCTCATCGGAGAGACATAGACGAATTATACTGACAGTCTTTCGCTCCATCATCTTCCAATCTTCATCGGATGTCTTTTCTGATTTGTCCCCTTCAAAAGCATCAATCAACACTTGTTGGACAAGAATATCCTTCACCACGCATTGTCACACGCTGAAATTCCCCCGCCGTCAAATTTCTTTACTTGACTCGACATCGTCGATATCGATCTTGATTTTGTGCTTCTTGATGCTTTGTCGACCTTTTCACAAATTAGATTAATCCGACCTTGGCTCTAATACCACTTGTTATACTCTGATACCCCTTCTTATGCGCAGCAGCTCCTCGATTGGATCGGAGTTTGTGAGATACGACACAAGCATGCACGGTATTAAGAACAAAGTAGATGAATCTCGTGGAGAGAACTGAAATAACGGCGGCGAAGCAACCAGACGGGAGAGAACGATTTGGCGAAGCCAACCGCAAATTCCTTAATCACGACCTCAAAAAGAGTACAAGGGACTGTTGCTCTCCACAAACCTCAAATCCTTGCTCTATACAAGAATCTAGTGCTAAAGAATAACCTAGGTTGTAATCCTCTCGTGCGCCCTCTGCTTTGGATGAGATCCTCTTGCTTGGCTTGTGTTATGATCCCTAGATTATAGGGGTAAACATCACCGGGAGGATAGCTGGGTGGCATCGGTTGATAGGGAGAGGGATACTATAAATTGGGGAGACGAAGGGGATTGTGACTTAGACTATTATATTTTCATTGCTTGCTTATGAATGGTGCGACTCCTCTCTTTATATAGATGAGGACCTGAGGTTAGCCCCTAGCAATACGAAAAGTAACATGATCTAATGCAACCAATCACTAAAGATAAGATACTATCTATACCATCCAAATATAAAGATATGGATTTAACTATTCCTAATATGAAGATACGCATGCATGTTATGGATTCCATGCTACTGCCCCTCCTTGTGCGCAGCCCCTAATGGGGCGTGTCCCCCCGGGACATGTCCCTAACAGCTTGCTTCTTAATTGTTTGGGTCTCTATGGCCACCCCACATGGGTTTATATAGTGTCTTAATTCTCCTCCAAAGTGAAGTAGAAATCCTACTTGAAAGAGAAGTAGAAGTCTTAATCCTATTAGAATTTATCTAGTTTTCTTTGTAGCACACTTATCCAAGTCCTAGTAGATTAGGATGTAGACTAGGATGTGAGTCACTGTACTCAACAAGGTTGTACCGAACGGTGCTAACAGGAACAACTTCATGGTTCATCATTACTACCACATTTGTGTAGTTATAAGGTTTCAGATATCGAAAGGATAAATACAGAATATAAGTAGGTTATCAACTAGTGATCCATGAAAGCAAAATAAGGTACTATATGCAAGGTCTAAGCACAATGAACTAACTGATCGGACAATTATCATCGTTCATGCAACTCTAACATTTCTGTAAGACAGGGCACTGCACTCACCCAAATTGTTGAAACCAACAGGGATACTTCCATCCAGAGCTACAAATCCTATTAGGAACAAAATGAGCAAGCCCACTTACATTTATGAGTTTATGAGCCTTGCGAATTCTAACTTACTAAGCTGACTGAAATTCTCCTACAAATGTAGGAGCCAGCCCATTGGCACAGTGTCCTTGAGCCAATTGCATCCGAACCAAGAATGTTCGGTGCCACTACCACCCTCCCTTTCCCCCCTTTTTTGGCGGGCTACGAGACTACAGCAGCCTATAACTAATGCCGGTTCTTGGGAGCAAGAAACACAGCAAATTTATCCAAGACCGAGGCACCGAGGGGGGAGGAGGCGTACCAAGGTAGGTGGAGGGAAGGGGAGAGGGATGCCATGGACGGGGAGGAACTGCCCCCGCTTGCTCGCTGCGTACTTGCCTCGTGTGCGGTTTTCTTATCTTTATGCAGCTCGCAGCTTTGCTCCTCCGTTATCCAGAGGAAGGGGGTGAAGCCGTCAAGGGAGACTGGACGGGTTCGAGTCCCGTGGGCCGTGGGCGTTGATGATAAACTCAAGTACTCAACCCATCTTATGAAGTTCCAGCCCTCCGTTTCAAATCTAAGGCTCAGCAGATGTTCAGATGTTTTTTCATTTCGGTAAAACGGAAACGCTTCACAAACGACGTTTTCTTTACGATGTCAGCCCGGCAAGTTCACATTCATGTGAGGAGCCAGAACCCAGACAATAGTAGGCCCCACCACCGCATTCATTCTACAAGTTTTTTTTTCTTAAATGACAATGTTATGGGTGTTTTCAGCAGAAGTAGCGTTTTGGCGTCGTATTGCAAAAAATGACAATACGGATGTGCCTCACACTGTTACATGTGCAATTTTGATCACCCCCAACCTGAAATCAATATCGTCTGTACGCCACCGTCCAGACAAAGCCGTGTCCGCATGCTCCCCGCGCCGGACAAGCCGTGGTGGTGGTGGTGGTGGTGTGGGGAGCGAACAAGACTTGTCTAAGTGGTAGACGTGCGAACGACACACGTGTAACCATACCGTCTGTCCGAGTGATGGGCATGCACACATAACGACGTGAGAGACATCCGGACTTCCTTCTTCCTCAACCGTTGCTCAGCCCCAACTCTCTCTCTTCCTTAGCTCCATATCCATTAATATCTATTCCGCAACAAACAGTTACCATAGAAACATTTTTTTTCTTCCCAAAGGGCCTTAGAAACATATTTCAATGATTCGTGAGATAGTTTGCTTGTGCTGAAATTCAATATCTGACAATAGTTAGCTCATGGTTTAATCCCAATCTTTTTTAATCACTACACTTCAATGATGTAGCAAAATACTTGTAAAAAAATTCCAATAGAACTGCTTAATCACTTATAGGGTGGTTCGCTTCAAACCAAACATTAAAAAATGTCAATTAGGCAATTAGTATAAGCTAAAAAAGGCAATTAGTATAATAAAAAAAAGGCAATTAGTAGTCAAACTACCATCATTAGTATGAGCATGTACATTAGGAAATACTTACATACGAGTGATTAAAGAAATATAAAATAATCATGTCATCGAGCATTTATGTAAAATTCATTTCCTTCGGTGCAAACATTTCTTTTGGAAGTGTTTAGATAATTATATTATCTATTAATTGTATATAGTTATATATATAAACACCCTTTAAACATCGGTGTTTAATAAATATCGATGTTATAAAATAAGTATCTTATCTGTCTAATGTGGAAAAGAAAATAGTTTTTTTTTCTTCTAACCACCTCTCTAACGACCCTCGTCACCATTATACGTAAGCACCACGAAACCCACCTTCCTCTCCCTTTTCCCCTCGTCTTCCCCACTTCCTCCTCTGTATTCCCTTCATCTCGCCGGAACCCTAGCCATACACTTCTCCGGCCACCTCCCCTCGGCGGAGGAGGCCGGATATGGAGGACGTCGGCGGTGGTTCATCCGGGCCGTACGCCAAGAAGCTGCCCCACCTGGCACGGTCGTTGACGTACCACCACCACCCCTATCAGGGCCAGGGGCGCCGCCTGCCGCCGTCGCTAGCGTCCAGGTCGCGGCGCCACCATCTCCAGGACGATCCCCGCGCAGCGCGGCCGCAGGCGGTGGTGCTCTACACGACGTCGCTTCGCGGCGTTCGTCGCACGTTCGCGGACTGCTGCGCGGTGCGCGCCGTGCTGCGGGGCTTCCGCGTGGCCGTGGATGAGCGCGACGTGTCGATGGACGCCGCGCTCCGGCGCGAGCTCCAGGCTCTGCTCGCCGCGCGGGGGCGGGCCTTCTCCCTCCCGCAGCTCCTCGTCGGGGGCCGGCTCGTCGGCGGCGCCAACGAGGTCCTGCAGCTGCACGAAGCCTGCGAGCTGCGGCCCCTCCTCGAGGGCGCTGCGGGGCAGGACCCCGCGTTCGTCTGCGACGCCTGCGGAGGCGTCCGCTTCGTCCCCTGTCCCGCCTGCTACGGCTCCCGCAAGGTGTTCGTGGAGGAGGAGGGACAAACCCGCTGCTGCGACGACTGCAATGAGAACGGCTTGGTACGCTGCCCCAATTGCTGTTCTTGATCGCTTAGTATATAAACCTTTGAGTGTTAATCGTACAAGGATTCGGTAGTAGATAGAGGCAAGAAAGGAGGCGCCTTTCTTGATTTCTTGGCCTGTGAATTGTGGTTATGTACACATTTGGGTATTGAGTTTGCTGTTAGTGTTTGGGCGAGGAGATCGAATGAGTTCTTGCCCCTATAGTTGTGAAATTTGCAGTGTGGCAAAAAATCACGCTTCGTGATTTACTAGCAGTGCTTATATATGTGTTTGTATGTATGAAATGTATCAAATATTCTGCACTGGAGTTTGTCAGATCAATGTAAGTAATAGGCTTTGGGATAATCATTATTCATTGTCTGTCTCTCCCCATTTTGTTCAATCTTTTTTATGGTTTGCTTGACTTCTAGGTGAGTGGATAAATAAACATTTGTGCTGCTATGAAATATGTGATGTGCATGTGATTTAACACATATCTCACTCCTAGCTTAGAATTATTTTTTATACAAGAACTATGTTCATGCAGTTCAATAGCTTAATTCTAACGTAAAAAACCATAACCATGGAGCTTAGTTGTCCATCCATAACTGCAATATTATCCCCTTTTTTCTTGAAGAATGTTAGTATTGTTGTTTGTAACGTGTAGTTTAAGAAAGAGTAAATTGCGTTGTGTGTCACTGAACTTGTTTAGTTGGTTCAAGTAGGTCACCTAACTCCCAAACTGCATATCTAGCTCACTAAGCCTCCTTGCTCGAGACCCTTATCACTATCATTGACTTTGCCCTGTCTCAATTCCTTGCTGCCAGTAAGAGTCACCATCGCAAGATCTAGACAACAGCACGTGCCACCGCCCTTGCGATCACCTCAGTCGCCACAGCTCTTAGGGGGTTTCGAATTAGGGAGAAAATTGTGAAAGACAAAAAAAAACTAGCGGTTTAGTTCAAATTACAATTGCTATGCCTTTCGTCATATGCACCCATATGCACCCTGTGCCATGGTGGCATGAGTCAATGTGACATTTCATTGGTTGTAGTTTGACCGGTGTACTAATGACCTAGAGGCTAGAGTGACACACTTAAACTTATTCAGGGACCTAGATATGCAGTTTGAAAGTTCGGTGACCTACTTGAACCAGCTGGCCAAGTTCGGTGACCCATAGTTCAATTTACTCTTTAATAAAACAATGTTTATTCAGCAACTCGGTTAAGTTCTTCCTCTTACTGAGAAAAACTTCACTGCATATAGTATAATAGTGGCACTGAGCCAGTTTTGACAAAGCTATCCCTTTAGCGTGAAAAAAAAAATCTTTCCGTATGACAAGCTTTAGAAAAGGATACAGATAGATGGGTCAGCATTCAAGATAATCAGAAACAGTAGAACCAGTATTGAAAATATGTGTTCTTCCTGATTAGTACCTCTGTTCTCTTTTACTAATTAGTAATCAGTGCCACTGAAAGTCTGAAATTAACAAAGCCATCCATTAAAACCTGTTAAAACCATTGGACAGAATGAACCAAAAATTTGTTGCTGTCATCATTTAGGGATGTACTTGGTTGTAATTAACAGGCAATGGCTATGCTTCATCTCTGTTTGACAAAGAGTGAACCTAGGTCACGTCCATGGGTATGTTTGTTGCACAAATAATGGAAGAAGAAGTAAGAACTTAAAACAGAAATGTTCACTATGTTGGTCGTTAGCTTAACGACATTGATATTTTTGTACAGTATTTTTCTTTTATTTTGAATGAGGTGTGTTGTTTTAGAACAATAATTTCTTCTTTGACAGTTATAGCTGTCCCTGTTGGAGTTTTACATAATTCCTGATTATCCATCATCTAATCATAACAGCTAACATCAACAAGAAAATAGCACAAACTCGGGATGAGTTTTCTTTCAAGTGCATCAATTGTCTTATATTACTAGTTGATAAACCGAAGGTTTGGATTTGATAAGTTCATTATGTCATCACGGATTGGTTTTATTTGTTATGAAGGTATAATCAAATAAGATTGTGATAATCTTCCATCTGAACAGCAGCAGCTGTTAACTAATGTTGTGAATTAAACTCCGAGCACAACTGGGGTTGTTGTAGTCCACCTTTGAGTCCCCAGAGTCTTTTTCATGTGGCATGTTACACAGTGGCCATGCTCTTCTCAAGGCATGTTACTGGAGCCTCTTTCACCTTAGGTGTACTATCTTTGTCACCAATAGTGCTTCTTTCTATTTTAGATATTCAAATCTAAGTATATATTTGATTAAAGCATGGCGAGTTTAATTTTTCAGGAGGATTATTATTTGCTGATATTTTCTGCAGCTGCTGATGATAGCAGCCAGCCAGCAGTGCAAGAACAATGAATTATTAATATCTTATGTACTGCTACTCAACCTTGACAAAATTACCATGTTATAGTTGTTAGATGTATATTCTTGGCTGTGTATTTTCCCCATTGTATTAGGGATTTTCTGCATATATGTCATACATGTACTTGTATATATATTGGCACATCGGCCTCATGATGAATACAAGCGTTATTCATAATATAGTATCAGAGCGAGGTTAGGGTCTGACAGTTGCCGCCACCGCCGCCCTTCCCGTGTCCTCTACCACCCGTCGCTGGTCGTCGCTGCTGATCTCCTCTGGGCGCCGCCTGAAGCCGCCGCACCGTCAGTCGCTCGTGGTCGCCAGAAGCCGCCGCGTCCGACGCTGACGTCGTGCCTCGGCCGCTGCCGCCGTTGCCTCTTCATCGACTCCTCGCCTGTGGTCGCTACATCCGGAGCCATCACCGGGGAGCTGTCGCCACCACTTGGGGAGCTTTGGACCACCGAGTCGCCGCCGAGCCTTGGTCATCGCCTTTCCTCGCCCGTGGCTGCTCGGGGATTGGGTCCGGCCACCCTCACACCAGTGCTTCACACGTTGCCTTTCTTGACCGTGAGATCGCCGCCGCCGCCATACTTCGCTGCGCCGTGCCGCCTTTGTCGCGCGCCGAAGAACCTTAGTTCCCCCTGTGCGCGGTGCTCTCTGTGGGCTTTTGGCTCGTGCGGGGCTGAGTGCCGCTCTTTAATTGAACCGGCCTGTAAGTAGTAAAAAAACGTCGTTCTAACTGCCGCGTCGTCCAGCGCCGCTGTTAGACTTCGTTGCCTTGGTCGCCGCGCCGTCCAGCGTCACCTACCAATGGGCATTGTTTCCGTTCCTCGCTGCCTGATGATCTTCAATGGTCTCAATTATCGGGACTGGTTTCAGCATATGCGCCTCCACATACGTGGTCAGCGCCTTTAGGAGTTTTTTACTGGCGAGTTGCCTTGTCTGCCTTGCCCTGCTCCGCCTGTTGAGCCTGTACTCCGAAGGATGTTTTCGAAGACGCTCGTACAAAGGCATCTAAGGTTTTTGAGGATACCATGGAGACTTTTCAGACTCAGTATGCTGCCTACAAGACATGGATTGATAAGGATGCTCATGCCTCTACTATTATGGTTGCTAGTATGGAGGTGCAATTCACTGGGGATGTGGTTGGTTTGGCTTCAGCACAGTTGATGTGGACACATCTGCGCAACCGCTACGAATCGTCTGGTGATTCGTTGTATCTTTCTGTTGTGCGTCAGGAGCAATCGCTGCAGCAGGGAGATGCCACTGTGGACGAGTTCTATGCCCAATTGTCCGCGGTATGGCGTCAGATTGACTCGTTGGGACCAGATGTTTGCCACACGTGTTAGTGTTGTCAGCGTTAGCAGTCTCACCTGGAGCTTCGTCGTATTTACGATTTCTTGACCCGTCTCCGGGCTAAGTATGAGCAGACTCGTGCTCAGTTGTTGGCGCGCCACCCTCGTGTGACTCTGTTGGAGGCTCTTGTATCTGTTCGTGCTGAGGAGATTCACCTTTGTGCTGCGGGTCTGCTGTCGACACCATTGGTTCCTTCGATTCTGGCAGCTTCTACACCCGCTACGACTCCAGCTACTCCTTCACCAATGGTGCCTTCACTAGTGACAGCTGCTATTGGTAGGGGACTACACTGCACTTACTACAACAAGGATGGACATGTACAACAGACCTGCTACAGGAAGAAGAAGGATTTATGTTGTGGTGGCCATCCTCCACAGGGAACTGGTGGTTCCTCCTCTCAGAGGAGCTCTTGTGCTTCTGATTCTCAGGAGTTTCTCGCATTGTTGTGTCGCATGGCTACTCTTGCACCGTCTGGTTCTATTGATTCTGCTGCACAGTCTTCTAGTGAGAGACCACCATCTACTTCGTCCTTAGGTATATCACCTTGGATTTTTGTCTCTGGTGCTTCCTTTCATATGACATCTGATTCCATCAGTCTCACTTCATTCGTCCTTTAGTTGCCCCTATCACTGTTCAGACAACAGATGGTACCTCTCTTTCTTTCACAGGACGAGGCACTCTTTCAAATTCCTCTTTCATATTCCTGCTATTTCTCATGTTCCCAAACTAACCATGCAGCTCATATCTTCCGGTCAGCTCACTGATCATGGTTGTCGTGTTATTCTTGATTCTGATTTTTGTTGTATTCAGGATCGACGCACGGGGACTCTGGTTGGTACTGGCCCTCGCCGTCGTGACTCACGATGTCTCTAGGAGCTTGACTGACTTCATCTTTCTTCCACTGCCCTTGCCAGTCTTGTCGTCTCCACTGTCGCCGTCGCTTTTGTTGCATCCTCCACTGCGTCTTTTGCTCAGTGGTATCATCGTTTGGGACATCTTTGCGGGTCGAGTTTATCTTTTTTACTTCGTCGTGGTCTTTTAGGGTCTGTGTCTAGTGATGCTTCTCTCAATTGTCAGGGTTGTAAGCTTGGTAAACAGCTTTAACTTCCATATCCTTCTAGTGAGTCAGTGTTAAAGCGTTCTTTTGATCTTGTTCATTCTGATGTATGGGGTCTAGCTCCTTTTGTTTCGAAATGAGGTCATCGATATTATATAATTTTTATTGATGATTTTTCTCGACACACGTGGATATATTTTATGTCGTCTCGTAGTGAGATTCTATCCATCTACAATACTTTTGCCATCATGATCCGTACTCAGTTTGACTCCTATTCGTGTTTTTCGTGCTGACTCTACTGGAGAATACTTGTCAGGAATCCTTCGTGGTTTTCTTCTTTGGCGGGCATTCTCTCGATTTCTTGCCCGCATCGATGCCCGAGCGGTGTGGTGAGCGGAAGCATCGTCATCTTCTTGAGACAGCTCGTGCTCTTATGCTTGCTTCTACTGCTAGTTTCCTGATTAATATTCAGCTTTCTTCTGCTCTTCAGGGTGGGATCCCAGTTGAGCGTCTCTATGGCAAGACTCCTGATTACTCTAGTCTTTGCCTCTTTGGGTGTGTGCGCTATGTTCTTCTTGCACCTCGTGAGTGCACCAAGTTGATCGCTTTGTCCGTGGAGTGCGTTTTTCTGGGCTATAGCGCTGAGCATAAGGGCTATCGTTGTTGGGATCCTGTTGGCCGACGGATGCGGGTTTCTCGGAACGTCACTTTTGATGAGTCTCGTCCTTTCTATTTTCGTCCTTCTCCTTCCACTACTCCAGCATCTCTTGTCGAGCCACTTTCTTTCCCGACTTTTCCTGCCACCCCCCATAGTCACCACACCTCCATCCAAGCCTTTGGCCTCCTCGGTTCCTCCTTTACCATCTCCTTCGCCACCGCCACCCTCTCTAGAGGATCCTCCCGGCCTTCGTCCTTCTTATCCTCTCTACTACACTCGTCGTCTGCTAGTTGAGGATTCTTCTGATGGTTCATCTTCTTCGGCCTTTCCTCGATATGCTCTTCGTGATCGCTAGTCCATTCGGCCTCTTGCGTGCTTTTGTTTAGCGGCTCTTGCCGAACCGACTTCTTATCATGATGCTGTTGTTCATCAGGAGTGGCAACATGTGATGACAGAGGAGATTGCTGCCCTTGAGCATACTGGCATGTGGGATTTTGTCCCTCTTCCCGCACGTGTTACTCCTATCACGTGCAAGTGGGTCTACAAGGTTAAGACCCGCTCTAATGGTTCTCTTAAGCGGTATAAGGCTCGTCTTGTGGCACGTGGTTTTCAGCAGGAGCATGGTCGTGATTATGATGAAACATTTACTCATGTCGCTCATATGACCACCGTTCGCACTCTTCTTGTTGTGGTGTCTGCTCGGGCATGGTCCATCTCTCAACTTGATGTCAAGAATGTCTTTCTAAATGGTGAGCTGCGTGAAGAGGTTTATATGCAGCTACCACTAGGGTATTCTATGCCTGAGGGTATGGTTTGTCACCTTCGCCGATCTCTTTACGGCCTCAAGCAAGCTCCTCGTGCCTGGTTTGATTGTTTTTCTTCTGTTGTCATTGCAGCTGGTTTCTCTGCTAGTGCTCATGATCATGTTCTCTTTATTCACACTTTGCCTCGTGGTCGGACACTTCTCCTTTTATATGTTGATAATATGATCATTACCGGAGATGATTCTCAGTACATCACCTTTGTAAAGGAGCGTTTTAATGAGCAGTTTCTCATGTCTGATCTGGGTCCTTTTCGCTACTTTCTTGGGGTTGAGGTTATTTCTACACCTGAGGGCTTCTATCTGTTCCAAGAAAAGTATATTCAGGATCTTCTTGATCGTGCTTCTCTTACTGATCAGCACACCGCTGAGACTCCTATGGAGCTTAATGTTCATCTTCGGTCCACTGATGGTGAGCCTCTTGCTGATTCTACTCGCTATCATCATCTGTTTATCTAGGTGTCACTCATCCTGACATTTCATATCCAGTTCATATCCTGAGTCAGTTTGTTTCTGCTCCCACTCAGCTCCACTATAGTCATCTTCTTCGTGTTCTATAATATCTTCATGGGACCATCACTTGTTTGTTTTTCCCTCGTTCCAGCTCTTTACAGCTCCAGGCATATTTTGATGCCACCTGGGCTAGTAATCACTCTGATCGCCGATCTCTCTATGCTTATTGTGTCTTTCTTGGTGGTTCTCTTGTTGCTTGGAAGACTAAGAAGCAGACAACAGTTTCTTGTTCGAGTGCTGAGGCTGAGTTGCGAGCTATGGCTTTGTTGACAGCGGAGATGACTTGGCAACGGTGGTTACTTGAGGATTTTGGTGTTTCAGTTTCAGCACCCACTCTTCTTTTGTTTGACAGTACATGGGCTATTAGCATTGCTACCAATCCGGTGAAGCATGAGCTTACTAAGCATATTGGTGTTGATGCTTCCTACATGCGGACACAGGTGTAGGATCAGGTTGTTGCTCTTCAGTATGTGCCCTCAGAACTTCAGTTGACAGACTTTTTTACAAAGGCGCAGACTAGAGCTCAACACAACTTCTATCTCTCCAAACTTCATGTTGTTGATCCATCATAAGTTTGAGGGAGGGGGGGGTTGTTAGATGTATATTCTTGGCTGTGTATTTTCCCCATTGTATAAGGAGTTTCATGCATATATACCACACATGTATTTGTGTATATATTGACTCATTGGCCTTATGATGAATACAAGCGTTATTCATAACAATAGTCAGTAGCTAATTGTTACGTCAGTTTATATCTATGTTTACTTAGAACTTTACACACTTTGGACAGGAAAATTTGCTCTGTACTGTTTAGCTTTTGCCTTAACTGCTTTGCTCCAATTGGAGTTTGCTAATGGTAGGCTGGCTTCAGGAATTCCTTCCTGTCTAACACCCTGGTTATAAAACTTTCTCCCTGCTGTGTTTTTCAGGGCCTGTTTAGCATAGCTGCAGCTTTTCTAAGTTCAGCAAAAACATCGAACATACTTATATAGGGTAACAAAGCTTACATGGGGTGTAACAATTCTGAACTTGCACTGAGCCACTAAGTTGTTTCTGGTGTTTAATTTCTGATTACTGAAGCATCGTAACCAATTCCTACAAACTGCCATCTTCCTGTTATTTTATGGAAAATTGAATAGTTGCCACAACATTTCGGCCTTGCCATGCATGGTTGACAGCAGCATTTTTCATGCTTTGCCAAGCATATCATGTTTTCTTTAGAAGAAACAAAGGGAGCTACTAAACACTGAAAAATGTGAGATGGAGAAGACCACATTACCTACTGAAAAAGGAGCTTCAATGGTGGGCTGTTATGGTCTTGCTTAGACCATAACGGGTAAATACCACCGAGAGGATGGCCGGGCGGCGGCCGTGTCCTTCGGGAGAGAGGAGACTAGAAATGAGAATGAGCTTGTTATTCTTTCTTGCTTAATAAATTAGATGACAATGTCGTGCTTGTATAGAGCCGACCACCTAACAATTAAATCGAAACCTTCCAATTAATAAAGATAACATTCTAGTTAATTCCAAACTAGATAACGAAAGATATAACTAAATATGGCGACTAATCAATTTATTCTCCTTAATTCGTGGGATTGCTGCTGCTGTCAAGGATTCATTGCAGCTGGCCTGCACCCATAACACTTCATCCCACGCTCGGCGAGACAACTCGTCCTCGAGCTATCAGGTGGCGACCATGGTTGCAACCCAAGATGTTCCCACAACGATGAGAGGTCGTCGTGGCGGCAGAACGTCGCATGGAAGAGAATCAACCATGCTCCAGCAGCGAGGACTGCAGTCTCTTGGCGTGGTTTGACGTTGCGGGTGACGCCGATGGCATGAACAAGTAGCGTGGGGCAGCAGCGATGCTCTTCCCGCCATAGCATGCTACTGTAGTGGGAAGAACGTGATGTCATTGTTGTCCTGACACTTGCCATGTCCCGCACCTATGAAGGTACGGTGTCACCCGAAGGCTGCTAGACAACAGCCTTCTTCTTTGGTGAGGGCATCACTGGTGTAGCCACAAGCAGCGATGTCAAGAGAGGAGGCGTTGTGGGTGGCAGCAGTGGTGTCTTCATTTGGGGTTTCACGGCCAGCACAGCGTTACACGGCCTCTCCTTCGCCATTTGCGAGGCCTTGACCTCCATAGCGACTCTCATGCCGTTCTTGATAATCTCGGCAACAGAAGCATGGAGGGTGGCTCTGATACCAATTGTTATAGTCTTGCTTAGACCGTAACGGGTAAACACCGCTGAGAGGATGGCCGGGTGACGGTGGCCGCTTTGGGGAGAGAGGAGACTAGAGATTGGAATGAACTTGTTTTTCTTTCTTGCTTAAGGAAATTAGATGACAATGCGGTGCTTATATAGAGCCGACCACCTAACAATCAAATCGAAGCATCCCAACTAATAAAGATAACATTCCAAACTAGATAAGAAAAACTATAACTAAATATTGTAACTAATCAATTTATCCCCCTCAATTTGTGGGATTGTTGCTGCTGTCAAGGATTCATTGCAGCTGGCCCACGCCCATAACATGGGCCGAGTTGGTGATGTATAGCTAAAGTTCGATTCAATTAGCCGCATATTTTCACTTTTCTTTCCTATGGCAAAATCTTCCATATTTATTCAGTATATGGCAATATAGTTGTGTTGTAGGATTAACATGACTGTATTGTTAATATGACGAGCTGCAAGCATACTACCATTTTTTGCTTACTGAAATATCTATGGATTTGCATATTGTAAGTTTGCAAAGTGGGAGGACATTGCAAGGCCCAAAATTGAGCCAGTTCGGCATGTACTGAAGTTCCAGCACTCTGTTCCTCCCCCTCCTGCATTGTGTGTATACCTGGAGAACATTTCAGTGGATCACTTATCCAATAGTACAACCTCCACTACTAATTTGTGACAATGCCTTGCGTTTTCGTCCTGAGATATGTAAAATTTAGCTGTGTTGTCTCCCGAGTCCGAGACATGTAAAATTGGGGCTTCCATTGCACTTGGTTGTCACTCCAATATACTATTGTAAGTTACAACATATCAGATTGAACTTTTGTCGACAGTATTTTGTTTGCAAATTGTGATGTTCTACAATATTTTGTTTGCAAATTGTGATGTTCTACAATGGAGTTGATTAAGCTTTCCATATGATTCAATGTTCTTTCCATTGTTCGGTAGGGCGACGCGAAGCACGCCGAATGATCTAGTTGCCCTAATTAGCTCGATCCAGGCTACCGTTGCTCGACCCATGTCATGGCAATGACACCATAGCTTGATCCATGTTATCATAATGCTATTGACAATTTGTTCACGCGTCGTAAGCAAAGGGGAAGAGGCGGTGGTGGAAGCCGGCATGCAAGAGGAGGCACTTACAAACAAGTCTAAAGCCACATCCAACGCCGGTGCTTAGAGGGAAAACCCGGTTTTCTTTGCCATGTAAGACAACTATAGGTACTTGAAAAGTGGAATTATTTGGCTAAGAATCGATGCTTGGAAATTGCTCTGCTCGTAGCTGTCCATTTAGCCATTGCAAAGAGAACTAACTAAGCACCAATAAGAAGAATACTTGCGTTGGAGGGTTAGACATCTCTTAGATGGATGTTTGGTTACATGGCATACTTATTCTTTTTTCTCTGAAAACCTTATTAAGTGGCTCTTGCATTGGACATGCCCTAAGTGGGTGGATCTACGGAGACCCGAAGAGAGGAGTGGGTGGATCTACGGAGACCCGAAGAGAGGAGTGGGTGGGTAGGGATTTGGTTCGAAGGGTAGAGAGAGAGAGAGAATGTTTCAAGTAAGGTCATGTACAATGGACTTACATCAGCTGTCTACAGTATCTGTCACGTAGGATTTAAGCTGATGTGGATGAAAGAGAATAAAGTGAGAGAAATATGCTACCTACAATCCTTTAGCCGACTGTATCACCAAAACCAAAGAGACTATCTAACCATATTTTTTAGGTCCATGAAAGCATTAAAAGATTGTGTGATCTATAAAGACAAGTAAAAAGATAACCCATTGTATGAGCCGACTTTAATGCTGTCTACAGGTGATATAGAGAGTTGCTATAGATAGCAGCTGTATGTACCATTGTACATACTCTAAGATATTTACAAAGAAGCATGGAAAAAATAGGCCAAACACTCGAAAATTCGAGCTCCACCTTCCTTTTTAGACGCTAAGGCCTTATTTGAAATTCAAAACACATAAATTCCACGAAATTTACATAGTTATTATACTTTTCGATGAAATTACTCGTGAAATTCTTATGTTCTCATTTTAAACACATCCTCCCTTGAAACAAGTGAAGCTAACCAAATGGCTTTTCCCATACCTTTCGCGGCTATTGCCATGCATGTTTGATGTAATCCATATCGAAAGGCCCAAACCAATACTGAAAGGCACCCACTGATGGGACGAACGATGGGCCCACTTATCAGCTTCGCGGAGATGGGAAGGATAAAACGAATCCAAATACACACCGGGCCGATCAGATCCTAACCGGAGAAAACGGAAGCGGGTCCGAACGAAAGCCCACGAGGCGGCCCAGTCCGGCCAAGCTCCTCCCGCGAAACACTAGCGAGCGAGCCCCTAATCCCACTATAAATTTCCACCAACGCCGCCGCCTCGGAAACCCTAGAAACCCCCTGCCTCCTGCGCTTCCACCACTCTCGCCTCCCTCTGGTAAGCGCGCCGCCGCCGCCGCCTCCTCCTATCTCGCCTTCCTCTCGCTCGCCGCTGCATCTAATATCGTCGCCGTGTGGTTCCTCGCAGAGATCGTAGATCTGTTGCGGTGAGAAGACGAAGAGGAAGAAGAGGCCATGTCGTCCAGCGAGGTCGCCTGCACCCTTGCCGCCCTAATTCTCCACGACGACGGCATCCCCATCACCGTACGTTCTTCTATCTCGCTACGTGCGTTTCTTGCTTGGTTTCGTTGTCTGAGCTTGGCCGTTTCTTGGTGACGGGCGAGCAGTCCGAGAAGATCGCGACGCTGGTGAAGGCGGCCAACATCAAGGTCGAGTCGTACTGGCCTGCTCTGTTCGCCAAGCTCCTTGAGAAGCGCAGCGTTGACGACCTCATCCTCTCCGTCGGATCTGGTATACTTTCCTTTGCCCCCTCTACTCGCTCTCTTATCACTGCGCCTTTATGTCTGTGTCCGTTTTGTTTATGCTTTATGAATTAGCAGCTCTTAGCTATGGTACTTGACAGATAATTGTTACTACTTATCGGATGTTACGCGATGCTAATTAGGGTATGCAGCAAAAAGTATTTGCTTGGATCATGCTAAGTAATTGTTGTTGTAGCTCTTGTTGTAATCGTTGTTCTAGTATTTCATTTTGGAAGCTGAAAGCTTAAAGGCTTGCCTATTGCGTATGTTATTCTGGAACTATTGTATTATTTGCCTAGCAATTGGGTTGCATGATTTGGCTGTCTCTGTTAAAATTATGCATGTGCTTTTGTACTATCAACGCTGGATGCATTACAGTGAAATCGAGTTAAAATTACTCATTTGTTTTTGTACTATCTATGCTGGATGCATTACAGTGAAATTGAGCTAAAATTATTCATCTGCTTTTGTACTATCAACGCTAGTGAATTACAGTGGAATGGAGATTTTGTCTGTGTTTGGTTGTTGCATTGCTCTGTTGTTGATGGTTTAATTTTCTGCTCCTGAAACAAGCATATATTTATTTGTGCATTGATTTTGTTTGTAGGTGGTGGTGCTGCTCCAGTTGCTGCAGCCACAGCCCCAGCTGCTGGTGGTGCAGCTGCTGCTGCCCCGGCTGCTGAGGAGAAGAAGGTGAGCTATCATGCATCTAGGCAACACTTTTATTGTCACAACTAATATTGTGTTCAACAACTTAAATCTTTTTTCTGTTGACTATTGTCAGGAGGAGGCCAAGGAGGAAAGTGACGATGACATGGGTTTCAGCTTGTTCGATTGAGCAGTCCGAGCCCAGTTCTAAGCAAATTTGCCTATGCTTCCCAAGACTATCTTATGTTATATCTTTTAGTTTTTCAGTACAAGTACTCAATTTTTGAGGTTTTTGATATGTGATGTTATGGGAATTTAGCATGTGTCATGAGAACCACAAACCTCTTTGGATGGTCCTATTAGATTGAAACTTTTTCTACATTTTATGCCCATGCTTATTCGATTCTGTTTTTGATTGTTCATCAATTATGCTTCATAGTTTATCTAATTCAGTCCAATGACTATTTTGAATTTCATCGACAGAGCTAGGTCTATGGACATGCTCCTTTCTTGATTTCTTGGCCTGTGAATTGTGGTTATGTACACATTTGTGTGTTGGGTTTAATGTTAGTGTTAGGTGGAGAACAAATGAGCTCTTGCCAATTTGCAGTGCGTCGCACTTGTTAATTAACAAGTGGTGCTTGTATGCCTGTTTATTTATGAAATGTATCAAATATTCTGCTCTGGAGTCTGCTGGATCAGTGTAGGTAATTGGGTTTGGGATAATCATTATTGTTGAATGTCTCCCTATTTTGATACATTTATATGATGGTTTGCTTCGACTTCTAGGTGAATAGATAGATGAACATTGTGCTGCTTTGAAATATGTATGTGAAGAATTGTAGTATTGAATGTCTCCCTATTTTGTTCCACCTTTCTTGAAGAATTTTAGCATGTATGCAATGTTTAGTTTGTAAAGGATTGTTTCTTCATCAACTTCAGTTCAGTTCGAACTTTTTGAGAATTTTTTTCTGCATATGGTTTCACCCAACCAGTTCTAAATCAGCTAGTCCTTGGGTAAAAAGGAAAATCTTTCCAAATGACAAGCTCTAGAAAGTAGGGTAAGCATTCAAGGTAATCAGAACAGTAGATCAGTACTGTAAATGTGTGTTCTTCCTGATTAGTACCTCCGTTCTCTTTTACTAAATGGTTATTTGTGCCACTGAGTCTGAAATTGACAAAGCCATCCATTTCTTTGTTGTAATTGACATGCAAAGACTATGCTTCATCTCTGTTTGACAGAGTGTTGTGAACCTAGTTGACTTGTTCACGTCCATGGATATGTTTGTTGCACAAATAATGAAAGAACTAAGAACTTAAACAGAAATGTGCATGCAGTATGTAAGTTGTTTCACAGCATTGTTTTTGTACAACATTTTTCTTTTATTTCGAATGAGGTGCGTTGTTTTGGGAAATTTTTTTTCTTCTTTGACTGTTATAACTGTTCCTGCGGAGTTTTACATAATTCCTGATTATTCATCATCTATTCATAACAGCTAACATCAACAACAAAAATAGCAGAAACTCGGGATGAGACTTCTTTCAAGTGCATCATTTGTCTTTTATTACGAGTTGATGAACTGAAGGTTTGGATTTGGTAAGTGCAATATGTCATCACGGATCGGTTTCATTCGTTACGATGGCATAATCAAATAAATTTATATCCTTTTTTTTATTAGCAATGGTAAGATCATATATATTTTCCAAACAACCATTCTACCCAAGGATCCCTCTAACCAAAACACAACAAAATTTTGAAGGCCTCCTGTTATGAACTGATTGATACTTCTCGAAGGCCATCCACCAAATTTCCGTCTCAAGTCACAGTCAGGTGGACCTTATGAGACTTGCAGTGGAGCTCACCTTTTCACTGAGAGCCTGAGCCCTTGACTACTGCTCCACGTTTATTGCAAAATGCAGCTCCTTACTGGTGATCTCAGGGACCCTTGTTTTGTCGCGTGAGATATGAATGGTTCTGATATCGTATTGCTCTGTAAGCTGCGCCGCTAACATTACTTCATTGTGCATATGACGGTAAAGAATGTAAAGGGAAGTCGGAACGTACGGGCACGGCATTATTGCTCCTACAGCGTACGAGCAGAACTACTAATTGTTTGTCCTTGTTCAGGTCTCCGGACTCCCATGATGCAGATTTCAAAAATCTTACATCCAGCGGTTCAATTCATCTTT
The DNA here is from genome assembly GCA_036346255.1 of Ampelocalamus luodianensis. Taxonomy (NCBI): domain Eukaryota; kingdom Viridiplantae; phylum Streptophyta; class Magnoliopsida; order Poales; family Poaceae; genus Ampelocalamus; species Ampelocalamus luodianensis. The sequence goes on from CM070622.1 coordinate 30,761,875, forward strand.
TAATATGGCAAATGACCTGAGCGTTCAAGGCTTCAAAACCTCTGTTCCAATCTCGCATATCAAGTAGCAACTTTACTGTAATAGGCTTACAGGCATTCTGCTATTCATCCTCCAATTCACGTGTTCATGCTTCATGTCACTTCACCTTGATTAGCTACAACATGGTCTAATTCTCAAGCAGTCGCAGATCCTGCAGTGACATCGCTAGAAACATACGAACCAATGGAAATTGAGTTTCATACAGACGGAAGCTACATCCTTTACATCTTATGAGTTGCCATTAGATTCCCCTATACCAAAGAATGGCGACTCTTAAGCAGTCCAAAGCAAACAAGAGATTGCCATGAATTCTACATCAGCACCACTCAGATTTCTTTGGAGTGACATCCAGTCATCCACAGGCACCAATCTAACAGATGATGATAGCTAAAACAGGCTAAAAATTAATACAACTTGTTGGCTTCAGAATCACCGCCTATGTATGGCTGCAGTTCTAGCAATGTGATTCATGGGCTCATGCCAGGAGAAAAGATGAATTCACTCATCATTTCACTGTTCCTTCCAAATTCTCCCAGTGACCCGCAGTTTGAGCTCCTTCCTTTCACCTCCAGAGAAGAAAAGGGCCATGTTACGCTGGATGATTAGCCCATCATAGCTATCACGGACCTTCCGATGGCTGTCTCTGATGCTCCGTGGAACCCCTTGCCAGATCATCTTGCGACCATTGCCTCCGACCTCCAGGCTGTAGCTGTAGTTCTTTGCTTCCGTGTCATCTCCCATGAACCTCAAGAAGGCGATGTAGACAGGTGCCATGCCCAACTGAAATGCTTCGAAATGTAGGCAGAAGTACTGGCCAAAGCAGCTGAAAACCTAGATAGAGACATTATAATTACTTAGTTTACTTCGTTCGATGGAAAAAAAAAGGAATGATGCTTCGAAATGTAGGCAGAACCGCAGAAGTACTGGCCAAAGCAGCTGAAAACCTAGATAGAGACATTATAATTACTTAGTTTACTTCATTTGATGGAAAAAAAGGAATGATCATATTTTGGATTGCACTTAAATAAAACAGTGAGATGAGGAAAGGTAGCAGATAAAGATGCTGTTTGAAATGTTAGTTAATCTGCTGAAAAATAGTCAGACTTTTACATGGAAATGGATGCAGGTGGATCTGTACATGTATAGTGTTTTATAAATCATAACTGAGACACTATAATGGATTAATGGTTCAACAAGTATATAACATGATCAGCATCTTCATCATATATGTACAAAAAACAGTTGGCATAAAAAACACAAACCGTGATCATATTTTACTAGTCCCAAAAAGTTCTCCTTTTTTTGTTGACAGAGATCCACAAAAGTTACTACATAAAGTGATTTTTATCTTTGCAGAAGTAAGCAACAGTAAAAAATGCTCGATGGAAATTCTTAATCAAAATGTTGGTGTCGACGGGAGATACCGTAAGCATCCAGGTGGCATTCTCAACTTCATGAGGATTTGACTTGACATAGCGATGGTTGAAGGTGCTTCCATTGTGCATGTCAACTTTGTGATCATCTTTTAAGTGGTTTACCAAATATGGGATGTCACCAGCAACTGTGCATTCAGATCCAGCATATGGACAGCTATAAGGCCTATATTGGCACTGTGACTCATGCTTCAGCTTGCAGTAGTAAGGATAAATGCCTAAGCAACCAAAGTTCTGGTACTTGCATGGAAGTTCAAGAGATGCAGCCACCTTCTCGAGAGCAAGGCATCTTATGTTACCCAGTTCATGCCTACAAGTTGGACAGCGATTGTGAACCCTTGGTTTGCATCCAGAGCACAATGTATGACCATTAGAGCACTGCATACACAAAAGATGGCATTACAATATAGTAAAAGAATGTGTGTAGTGCACATACAGTTTAGTCAACTTTTTTTTTTGGTTCTTAAGCATACAAAATAACATTTCAATAATGGAACAGAGCATAATTGGGAAAGCAGCTTACAATGACCGTTTTGCACTGGAAATGACAGAAAGCAACAAGAGTGCTTCATAAACACTGGAGTACAAAATTACCTAGGGAATTTTAGACAGACCACAATAGAATGGTGATAGCAATTATGAACTCAGGATACTGAAAGCAACTCTTAAACTAATCCATATTTTGTTATCCAAATGACTACATTTGAACATGACTAAGTCAATATAAGCAGATAACCTTTTTAGCAGAAAAAATGTAACGGAACAGTACAAATGGAAAATGCGCACCTGATGTATAGGAGGATACATGGCACTCAAGCAGACCGGACATTCCAGAAGTTCGCGCACGCTGCTAGAAACTACCACATTTGGTTTTGGTGAATGATGAACATGATCGCCAACAAGTTCAGTAACATCCAGTACCTCGGACTTTGGAGGATCGATAACCTCAGAACTGGAATCATCAATATAGGCAGCTGAGGCCATGGGCAAACTTCAGAGATAGTAGAGTCCTGCTAGGGAAAAAAGACAAATATTTGCCTTATAGCATGAGAACTATACAAGGACGGGAAAAAACAATAAAGCACAGTTGCTCAGTTCCAACACAGTCTCTTTATATGATTGGATACTGTTTAAAGGCTTTGAAAGAGATAGGGCCATAATGGAGCAGAAATCATGAGAGCACATGGGCTAGTGCCTCACATGAAACTTTCAAGTGTTGATCAGACAGGTCTTCTTAGTTCTTACTACATATGCAACAAATATATCAAAAGTGTCATAGTGCATGTTTATGTTTTCTGTAGGCTTTATAGTTTATATTAATAATTTTTTTAGTACACCTGTTAGAAGAAGAGATGTACATTTTGAGAAAGAGGGTGACATTTGGATTGCATTTTTCATCCATTTGTGCACTTGTAGTTTAAGTTCATTTAAGTTGAATTAATGCTTTCTCTTTATATGTTTTTCTGTAGGCTTTATATTAAGAATTTTTTTTAGTACGCCTGTTAGAAGAAGAAATGTACATTTTGAGAAATAGGGCCACATTTGGATTGCATTTTTCATTCATTTGTGCACTTGTAGTTTAAGTGCATTTAAGTTGAATTAATGCTTTCTCTTTAGAAGCATGGCTTCTTTTGAGGAAGTAAAGGTTATCTTTATTTAAAGAACATAGAAAACCTTGCAGCTAAACCCTAATGTCTGCAAGTACTGACTATAATACCTTACCGAGAGAGACAATTTTTCTATATTTAGCTAATAATCCAATGCAAAGTTTGGAAGGGAAGTATATAACACTGGTAGAGGAGAAGTACGTACTAGTAATGACTAGAAAAATATTTCAACTCAATATAATACACCCATTAACAATTCCAAAATTTTCGGGAATGTAATATCAAACGTGTGAGCAGTCTAACAACCAAATTATGAGCACAAAGAGGACATCCGCACAACTTAGTCCTAAGATCAACACATCATTAGCTGCAACTGAGTACAGAAATTCGTAGGAAACTGAGCCTGTAAGTGCATCAATCTCAACTTGCAACATGACAATAGCACATACATCACCACATCCGCATTAAGCACACCATCTCGAGCTACATTAATAGCCATTATGCACAGGAAATAGTAGCAGACGGGCGACTAAGAAATCAAAGCTTAAAATTTTATCAATCAACGCACACAGTTAATTTGGAGGAAGATTGATTTAGCCAATAAACAAGCGCATCTGCACGGCACGAAACCACATCAGATCGAGAAGCAACCCTTTGCCCCAAACCAAGCAACCAACAAGCACGCAGCCGCAAAACCCCTACGCCTCACAGCCGCTACGCCCGCATTTAGACCACTCGAACGGAATCGACCCGTGGACTCCAAGAACACCTCGGGAACACCCTAAAACCCAATCTGTCACCCCCGCCCCCCCAAACCTGAAATTCCAAAAAAGAAAAAAAAAAAAAGGGAGAGAAAGCAGCAACGACTCGAGAACGGCGCCCTACCTTGGGGGAAGAGGGACCGGGATGGAGGCCGGCTCCGGCACGGCGATCTCGCCCAGTGCGGTCTGCAGCGGCGACGGTTGTTGGCGAGGGGGAGAAGAGGCCGAGATGAGAGAGAGAATTCGAATTAAAGCCTCTCTCTCCCCTCCTCTCTCTCTCTTCGCGTTTTGTTTCGTTTTGTTTCTCTGGTTGTTTTTGTCCTGTGAAGCTTTTTGTTTCCTTGCGGCGTTCGTCTGGGCCCGCTCCTCCTCCCTCCTTGGGGTTCGGAATTTCGTTAATTACAGTTTATACTATAACGAAATATAATAGTCAATTAATCCGACTGGGCTAGCTACGTACGGAATGCAGTAAATTATCGACAGTAAAAACGGCGGATCAGTGTTCGAATTATACGGGACTCCACTACTCGTTATACTCCGTCAATTTGACCGCCTTCTCGTCGTAATCTAAGGGTATCTTTAATAGTGTATTTATTATCGTCTCTTAACTATATCACATCAACAAAATTCTACGTGGAAAAGAGGTGGAGAAGAGAGAGAACATGTCGTCTCTTCCTGAAGAGATGATCGGACACGCGAAACAAGATATGATACATTAATTTACTTTAGTTGACATGTTGACCCATTTTAAAGAAAAATTATAAAATATAAGTGTTGGAGAGTATACTAGAAGATGTCTATTGGAGATGTTGTCTCTAAAGATGATGCAATATATATTAGAGACAAGATTGTCTCTAACTATTGTAGATACTCTAATATGGGTGTTAGTAGTATTTTGCTAGGACTAGCTAGTCTTTCCTACTTAAAAAGAATTTATCGGTGAGTGGTGACGATGATACACTCCCTCCTCTCATCTCTCTTCCATATTCTAAAAAACCCTATAACATTTTTTTTAATAACTTCCCCAACAAACAAATTACACATCCCTACAATCTCTAACAAAATAACATAAAACTAACTCCTAACAAACAAATTAACTTCATACAAATTGTAACGTGTACTGCAACGTAGCCAATCGCACGGTGTAGATCGAGTATGTCGGCAGAGACAAGACGCCAACTTGACCGGAGCTCAAATGAGCGAGGAGGCGGCACCAAGGGTGCGGAGCAGGTCGATCCCGATGACGTCAACTCGATGTGCTAGGATAAAATGTTTTTTTTTTATCTATAGCAAAGCACAAGCATACAACTAGTACTCCAAAGTTGTTTTCAAACATCGAGACGCGTCACCACAGAGGATGGAGACGATAAAACTAAAAACTACGCATGCTTTACGTCCGCGGAATAGTTGAAGTATAAACCGATCGAAAAGGCTTTAGCCTTGTTTGGGACGACTTCGACTTTTCGCTAGGAAACGCCGGAAGCTGTTCCATACAGACGGTTTATTCTAATCGCTTTTGGAAAAGCCGGAAGTCATTTTCAATGTGAGGAAGCCGTAGTGGGCAGCTTCCATAGCTTCGACGGGATGGAGTTCTGAGTTCGCCTTTAGAGTTGGAGAATTTTTGCTTGCTCCTGCTATGTATATAATCCCAAATCCCACCCCTCTTACCGGATTCCCTATTGACCCTCTCGCACTCGAACCCTAGCCGCGCCCTGCCTCTGTTAGCCCGACCGGATCCCTCCTCTTCCGACCGGCTCCCTCCTCCTCCGGCCCAACCGCCTCCCTTTCACTCCTCCTTCACTGCCCATCTCGTCCACCCGTGTCGTCGCGTGCCGCCTCCGCCCGCCCGCTTGGTGTTGCCCTCAACCGGCAACCCTGACCGCCTGCCCACCTCCTCCCACTCGCCTCCGTCGGCGCCGCCGCCTTGACCTCCTCCAGTCGCCGCTGCCTCCTTCATTTTCTTTTTTCCCTCTTTTTTCTGATATAGATGAATTACTTATGTAATCATTGAATTGATTACTTGTGTAATCATGGAATTAGATCAATTTTCGTTGATTTTCGTCATTTACGTTAATTGTTGTTAAGATAAATTTGTGTGTAAATTGTCAATTGTCACTAATTTCTGTCAATTGTCGTTAAGATTTACTTGTGAGCGAATAGTTGTTAATTGTCGTTAAGATTTATTTATGTGCAAATTATCGTTAATTGTCGTTAAGATTTCAATTTTTAGTGTAACGGTTTGTATTTAATACTTGGTGCAATCCTTATGGTCGTTAGTTGTCGTTAATTATCGCCAGTTGTATTTAATTGTCGTTAAATGACATCAAACACACCATCATTTATCTTAGGGGCATTTCAGATGCTTTCCAACTCAGAAACTCCCATCGACCTACCTAAAAGCCAAACGGTCAAACACCAAACGTCTACAACTCAGCCGTCAGCCTAGCTGAAAGCTGCTTTTCAGAAAAATAGTAGCCATACCAAGCAGACTCTTTAATTGATCGTTCAAACAAGCAACACGAATACTACAATACAACACTGGTTTTTCCCCGTTGAGTTCCACGAGTGTGCGATGAGAGGCGTGACGGCGCTCGAGGAGCGAACGCAACCAACGCATCCAGATCCAAGCTCTGTCAAACACAATTTGAACGGGAACCGGCACTAGCAATGTGCAGGTGACAGTCGGAACGATGTTTTTTTTTAGGAAATTTCTCACAACCACACAAACTTTGACAAAACTATCACAAAATCACACTTTTAAGCATTAGTTTCATAGAACCATACTTACTTCTGCATGATATTGCACAAAACCACAGTTTTAAGCATCATTTCATAGAACCACACTTACTTCTGCGTAACGTTGCATAAAACCTCACTTTTAAGAAATGTCGTTGTATGCAGCGGGATGGCCTTGTTACTTTGATGGTGGGACTGAGATGTTTGGTCCGTTGCATATGACGGTATTGCTTAAAAGTGCGGTTCTGTGAAACGTTACGCAGAAGTAAGTGTAGTTCTATAAAATTGATGTTTAAAAGTGTGGTTCAAAATCTACTCATATTTTTTTATGCGTGATGCTTAAGGTCAGTAAAAGCTCCAAGAAGAATAGAAAAAAACACATATAGTACCTATTATAGCTGTTATAATTATACGATAAATACAACATATAAGCGAGCTCTCGGATATTCCATGAAGGAAAATGGAGTCTGCCAGAGGAGCGACTAGGATACACTGAACCGGATTGGGTGTTCGTCGTTGCTGAATGATATCTCGTCGGAGGAGGGCGCGTACGGCGGATCCGGTGACGGAGAACCAATCGGACGGAAAGAGAGTCTCCGCGCCTCCGATGCATCGTACGCACGAACGACGGTCGTGTGTATAGCCGCACTGTGTGTTCCTTCTACGGTCGACTTGGCACGTGCCAAATAACATCACACATGATGAGGCCGACCGATCCAATCCATAGCTGGTTTGGTTTATGGCCAGTCTCACCTCACGGTTCCTGGAGAATAATTCCTCACGGTTCAAATGCTAAATGAGCATAAGCCATTACTTGCAGGTAGATCTGCTAATGGTCCAGAACCCAATCCACATCTAACCCAGATCATAACAACAACTTACATTATCCCAAACCAACCCAATGCACTAATCATCCATCGAAACCCAATCCAACCCAACCCACATAATACTTTAACCCAAACCAAACCAAACCAATTCCCTATTATGGGTTCAATCCATTTTCCCAACCCATTTCAACCCATGTCCAACCCATACATCAATATATGCTGCTAGCTGTTGCAGCTTCGATCTGCTCCAGCTCCAGGAGGTGGAAGATGATCGGGTCCACCGGCGCCGCAACGAAGTGCCCCTCCAACGGCCGGTTCTCTTACACTTGACACCCGGCGGCGGCACCGCTCTTGGTGGCGGGTCTAGCGGCGGAGGCGGTGGCCACGACGGCACTGCTCCTTTGCGGCCCCTCGTTGCAGATCTTCTACCGACCAAGCACAAGCCGGCTGATGGAGCGAGATGATGAGGTAGATGGAGCTAGCAGATTCGTCTCCAAGCAATGCAAAATCAACACCAAAGAAGATATAGCAGACGAAGCAATATCTAATCAAGTCCATCGCAAGGCTGGATGGGGTAGATCTCGAAACAAACAAGCTAGATCCGAAATCGGAAGCAAGAATCACCAGAAACTCTCTGACATAGAGAAAGAAAAAAAAGGAGATCTAGAGAGAGATCAGCGCGAGGGTAGCTAGGACGTTTGTACATCAGAATCGATTCTTCTCCTACCTCCAATTGGGTCGGTCGCCGTCGGTCAGGCAAGCTTTCTGGTTCAGGGATGAAGGCCGAAATGGGCAAAGTTTGATTGCGTCGAATTTCCAGGGCACTGACCTGCAACCTTAATCACTTTCCTCTTCTGCAGCGACATCCGCGGGTGGTCCACGACGTCCCATGGCGATGGCGCCCTCGCCGCCGCCGACGTGGATGCCCGCGGCATGTCGGGGAGGGACCGCGCCTCTCGGCTCGGGGAGGCCGTCGATGCCCATGAGGCGCGCGACGAGGCTGGGCGTCTCGGCCTGACGACGGCGCTCTACTAGCTATTGCTCAAGTGCTCAACCCAAACCACAGAGAATCATGGGTTCAAACCGAATAAAACCGAAAATACTCCATTCAAACCAATCCGCTTCACAAGCAAACCCAATCCAACTCAGTCCGTTTTGCTCTTCAACTCATTTAAATCCATCCAATTATACCTATTTCTTGAACCTAACCCATTTGAATCCGAACCATTACCGGGCCTACTCGCAGGGAAGAGCTTCTCCTGGGGCCTGCGTGGGTGTGTAAGTTGGCCATCTTGGAGTCAGACTTCGCAAAAGGATCATCGACCACCTTTCGACGCCGAGCGAAGAATGATCCACAGATATATGCCTTCATTCTGCAGGGAACTGGAAGAGTCGCTCAAGATTCCACCGAGGTGTCCTTAGAAAAGTGAGACAGTGGGCAAAATTTTGTAGCACACGGACTAGCCCAGTTGGCCAATTGAAAAATAATCATGGGGGCTATGTGGAGCCAGAATGCTCTCGAGTGGATTGAGTTGCTCAGGAATGTAATTTACTACGAAGGTTGGCGCGCTAAGCTGCGTCCGTGTCGAGAGTGTTAAAATTGTGCGGAAAAATAAGCGTCATTTTTTTTCTTTCGATTGTGTATTTGACAGAACATTAGCTATTTTTCTGCTAGCCTGAAGGCATTACGATGGTTTAAGATAGTAAATAAGGCTAGATGGATCCGGATAAATACAGGAGCACACACACCATGCTTGTACTTGCTTATATATCTATGATGACTAGAAAGCAACCTTAATTTAGTATAATGTCGCAAACACCGGCCGTGAGAATAAGATAGGACTCGGCAATACGAACAATGAATCTATAAATCTATATTGGAATTAACTTGGAGATCAGTTGTATGATTGATTAAATGCTATAGTTCATGAAGACAAGAAAGATGGCATGTCAATATCTGGACATAGAAGTCCTTACAGTGATCAACATAGCTTACAAAATGAGTAGTTTGGATGTTTATACATGCAAACGAGGCAAACAATATATAGTAGGATGAACTAATCAGGAGTGCACACATGTCCATGCACTTGGGCAAGATAGGAAGAAGACCATGGAGCCAGCAATTCGAACAACTCGCACGATGGAAACACTTTTTCCATGAATGAATTGTCCCCTATAGTATTAAAAAACACGCAACATCGTAGTACTATCAGGCATGCTATAGATTACATCCAGGATAGTCATTGATCGAAAGGAAGCTAGAATGTTTAGTGTAGTCATGTATATGTATATGTATAGCATATGTATGATATGTGTCTAAATTTTCCATACAACAAATGTCATTAGACATAATTGCCCATGTCTACTATAGTAAAAATCCTTGATCTCCAACCTACAATCATGCAAGATCCTAAATGAGAGGAAACAAAGCAAATCTATTATGTAAAACCATGGAATATATATAGTTATTTAATACTAATTGCTCAACCAAGACCAGCATGGTGCTACGTAAACTAATTCATGGGATGAAATGGCAAAATAGAAAACAATAATTAATTAATGGGATGAACATTTGTACCAAGAAAATACAACTATATAAACACCTAAAAAAGCTAGTGACATTATGTTATCATGAGTAGCAAAAAGCATTTCTATGGAGTGGGCAGCCAAGGAGAATTCTATATGGAGAATGGTGAGGCTCATATATATAGTCATATACCCTCAATTATATATTTTTTTGTCAAGGAAGAAGCTAGGATGATTTTTTTAGCATCTATTTATGACATGTCACTGTAGTATCATAGGGTAAAGAATCGATAAATTTGGCGATATTAATATCTCTGATGGACCTTAGTAGACATGAACCTCCTAGCCAGCATCATACAAGACCAATTTTAAAACAAGGAAATACAAATTATGAGCCTTGTTTTCTAAAATTCCCAAAATTAAGTTATAATTATTTAGTAAAGGGATATATTATTTAGCACAGCAAGCTATCATGTGAAACCATAATGAAAAAAGAGAGGAATTACTGCAGAGAGAAGGGCACATATTGAATTACTAAGCAATACAAAGAGGTACAGGAAAACATCGGTAGTTAATGTCGAGGGATTTTTATTAAATGATTAGTGCTTCAAGTTTTTGCCTTAGAAGCCTTAGCAGCAGCAACAGACACTAAGATGCCACTTGCACCACCTGCTAAAGCTCTGCAAGATGCATACAACCATATAAATTGAGTAAGAGAATGATATCTAAATAAATTTTGTGAAGCTACATAATACAAACATTATGCTTATAGAAAAAAATGAAAGCAACCAAGATCTATGACTTACAAACGACAGACGACATAGGCACAATACAATTAATGGCACAACTAATAAAGAAAGACACACGTTAAATCAAATTTATATTTAAATTCTTAACCTTTGTTGTGCTCTACCTAGGCATTCTATACACATCACATGCATCTACTGTACTAAAAAAATCAAGGGAAATAATCGACAACAGACAAAAAGTATCAACCCTTGCTGAGGCATACCATAATACATGTGGAAAATGTAGCACCACCTTCACCTCTTCCACGTTTTTCGGTCTTTCACACCCAAAAGATTTAGATATATGTTATGATAAGCACTAGAGGTCCATCATAGAGAAACCTCTTGGGGAAGGAGTGGCAATGGCAAGGCACAACATACAATACCTGGTTGCATTGCTGCTTTGACGTTGTGTTCAGTATATGTCAATGTAAGGAACATAGTAAGGACTCGTAGGAGGCGCAAGCATTATTTCCATGGCACCACGCTTGAAGCCTGCAAAAACAAAAGGATGTTTGTTAGCCAATGTAATGTATTTTCCCAACTGGCAAAAGTGGGAATGTCATAGGAAAAAAAGGCAAAGGATCTAACTACTAACCATTGAGAGTTGACTGGCAGTGAATTGGATTGTGCAACACAACTGAAGCATAGAAGCTAGGGAATGAAATCGCAGGTAATTTTTTTTGCCCAAAGAACCAACTGGGCTTCAATCATTATATGCAAAATTCATCGGTAGAAAGTCAATAATACATGTCCCAATTTACTGGACATGTTGTCGGGACCTAAATATGCAAATCTGGACCCTCTGTGTATAATACACTAGTCCAGAATCACGCTAGTGCACACAGTGTCAACATAGATGAATATCATTCCACACAAGGTGAATATAAGAATAAATGACTAATTTGATTGATAAATAATGGTTATGACCTTATGGTTGGGTTTACACTTATTAAACCACGTAGGGCTGAGCACTAAATAAAAAGACGACATCATAAAAGAAACAACTTCAGCGGGAACCCATCGACTTACCACATGCAACCAACTGGGATCAGGACCTAGCGATCATCCTCCTCGTTAAACTCCTCCTCAAAAGCAGGTGAAGACTCCTCCACTTCAACTGAATGATTACAACAAGAATGGGCACTTCACGTACTCAACAAGTTGTACCACATAATGCAATAATAGATGATGGCTTATTTCAAAGGAATGACTTCTATGGTTATTTTGTAGAAAAGCGACACTTGCATTTGAATACAAATAATAGATTGAAAACATAATTTAAAACAAATAGACAATAATAGTTTAACAAGTATTTTCACAAAGCTCACAAAACCTAAATCAATTTATTTCACACAGCCACATGAGTTAAAGCACACAACTGTCCATTCCCAATGGTTTTTAATGAAAACCTATCATTCGTGTGAAATCCTTGAGTATATACATGACCGTGGATGCGACTATTCGAATAGATTGATTAACACTCTATAAAGGTTTGTACACTTTACCCACAAGATATAACCAGTGTAACTAGCACCAATCATAACAAAAAAATTCAAAACTTTATCTCGACAATTGACCCTTCCGATGTGCATACTATCGGTACCAACCCTTATACAATGCTTTGGACCGATGCACACCGTTGGACCTGGAAGCAGCGAATCGTCAATAAATATGACCCTACAGAGTAGTCCACACCTCCACCCTTCACAGAGCACTTAACCTACTACCTAAGTAGTCAATGTCGAGACTCCATAACTTACTAAGCTAGGCCTATCCTATACCAGACATGTGGTTGTACAGTTGCAACTTAGTTCAATGGTGCACAAAGTTAAGTCCTTAATTGACCAAGGCGAGACCGCCAAATTCTAACTAAGTCACCACAATTCACATTTCCCAACCATAAGTCCACCACGCCACGATTCTTTCCACTCGCCTCAGTCTAAATCTTTTCTCACCTTATTGGTTAAGTGCATCACATGCCATCAGCGAGTAACAACATACAACACACAATTTTTTTCACAAAGTTATTCCATAATCACTTAGTCAAGTTTAGATTTGCAACTCAAAATGATATCAATAACCCGTTGCATGGCTAAGCAGACTATTCGTGTCTAACCAACCCACGTTGGTGCTATTATAATACCAACTAATAATTAACCAAGCTAGGGTGACAAAAGATTATGGTAATATAATGAGTAAAGTGGATATAGTCAAATGGGTGTATAACTAATCCCAAAACATTTAAAGAATTAAATAATTGAAGTAATATACAATAATTTGAATCAAAGTAGTTTTGGAAAACTGATTTCAACATATTCAAATGTACAAGTTGCCTTGAAACAAGTCTTGGTACTGGTCTTGAACTGATCAACTCCTCCTTCCTTGAAAGCCCCCGAAGTAACAATATCTACTCACAAACGAAAGAGAAACCCAAAATAAATACAAAACAAAGCAACAAATAAACTAAAAAAATTAAATAAAAATCACAAGAAGGTAGCACTTGAATTTAGATGAATTTAGAAACTTGAATGAGCTCAATCGGAGTTCGTATGAGGAAGAACGGACTCTCGGAATATTTAAATCTAACAAAAAGAGAAAGAAAATACTATTTCAAATTTTCTTTCTAAAGGAAATTCGAAATATTGCATCAGCATGATGTCAGCAATGAAGTTTGGAATTAAAAAGAAATCCCAAAAATAGAGAATAGAGACTGACAAGTGGGACCCAGGGTCTATGGACCGGGTCTATGGGTTTAGCTCACGGGTTCATGGAACAGTGGACTGACAAGAGGGGCTCACATGTCAGTGGGTAGGTCTACCATGGACTAAGTCCATGAGGATTGGCTCTGATGTGGGTGAGGGTGAGGGCTGAAGTGGCACTAATGCAGCGGACACGCAAGCACAGGGTTGAGGTGGTGCTGACATGGTAGACACGTGGCGGCGATGTGGCTTCCACATCGACTCAACAGCGGCGGCGGCTCGGGATCCTACGGTCACCAGTGTTTAGGGCCACGACGGAGCAAATGGAGGCATGCATTGGGTAGCTAAGGTGACGGGGATCTCATTGGGTGATCTGCGGACGTAAGGGGATGACGGAGTTGACTAGCGGCGAGACTTGAGCAGCGGTGGAGCACGGTCCTCAACAGAATCGGAGTTTCAGTGATGCTCTGGCGAAAACAAGGGACGGGCAGTGTAGATCTGGACATTGTGATCTCAACGGAGGTGGCGACGAGGGACGGGGGCGCGAAAAATAGCGACAAGGGTTTCGGCGGTGGCTAGGGTTTTCGAGGGCGGCGCGACTTAGGGTGCAAAAAATGAAGGCCCTCAGTTCCTTTGAAAGGCGGTGATGATGTGTTCGAGATGAATGCGATGGCAGAGTTGTAACGGACTCGGAGAAGAAAGTCCAAGTCAGGGACGACGAGGACACACCTGATAGGTGGGACCCACCTATCAACGACATCAAGCGGGCGCAGAGATGGGCTGCGGAGGCACACGGGTTGAGCCAGAGCGGGAAGAATGGGCCGAGCAAAAATAATTTCAGCCCAACAGTATTTCCTGGATTTGAATTAGGTTTTCTATTTAAAAAATACCAAAAAATACAAATAGCAAATTAAAAATCGAAAATGACTCAGAAAAATTCTAGAAAAATTTGAAAAATATTTCTAAGCACAAAGAACTCAAATAAAATAGATTTGGAATTAATTGATGTTTAAATTAGTCACATTAAATTGTTTTGGCTTTAAAAGTCCTATTTAAGCTTTATTAAATTCAAATAAAACTTTGTGAAATTTTCTAAGGGACTAAACTACTTAAAAAGATTTTGAAACTGAGAAAATTGGGATGTTACAAACCTCCCCTTAAAGGAATCTCGACCTCAAGATTTAGGCTAGCTAGAGAAAAGGCTAGGAAACTCGGTTTTTAGCTCTTCTTCACGCTCCCAAGTTGCTTCACTTTCTGTGTGATTGCTCCCCTGAACTTTGCAAAAATGGATGCTCTTGCTTAATGTTCTACCACATCCAAAATCTTGACTAACTGTTCTTTGTAATTGAGATCCTCTTTCAACTGAATTGAATCCAAAGGAGTCTGCTCTGTTGGCACACGCTGACACTTCTTTAACTGCGAGATATAGAAGACGTTAAGTACTCCTGCTAACGATTGTGGTAGTTCAAGTTGGTAAGCAACTTCTCCTCAACGCTACAATCTTGAAAGGACCGACATACCTAGGGGCAAGCTTCCTTTTGGCATGAAGTCTTCTGACACCTTTAAGAGGAGTAACTCGAAGATAAACAAAATCTTCTGGCTCAAAGCTTAGATCACAACGACGATTATCAGCATAGCTCTTCTGCTGGGTGAGTTATCTTCAATCCTTCTCTGATCATGGACACTTGGTCCTCTACCTCTTGAAAGATATTTGGTCCGAACACTAAGCGCTTGGCTGTCCCTTTCCAATTTAGAGGAGTTTTGTAGGCACGACCATATAAAGCTTCAAATAGTGACACTTGCAGGCTGGCTTGATAACTATTGTTGTACGAGAATTCTACATAAGGCAAACTCTTGTCCCAACTAGTAGCATGGGCTAGAGCACAGGCTCTCAACATGTCCTCCAATACTTGATTTATTCTTTGAGTCTGCCAATCCATCTGAGGGTGATAAGCAGTACTAAATTTAAATGAGTCCCCAAAGTTTCACGCAAACTTTGCCAAAAATATGAGGTGAATTGTGATCCTCGATCTAACACTATATTCTTGGGCACACCATGCAAACTGACAATCCTTACATGTACAATTCTTGAAGACGATCTCCTAAGTAAGTGGTTTTGATTGGCAAGAAATGCGCTACTTTCGTCAAACGGTCCACTATTACCCAAAATGGAATCATAACCTAATTGAGTCCTGGGTAAACCGGTGATAAAATCCACACTGATCTTTTCCTATTTCCACTCTGGAATTTTCAAGGACTACACGGACTGCTGGTCTCTGATGTTCTGCTTTTACTCTCTGACACACGTCACACAAGACAACAAACTCTGCAACTTCTCGCTTTAGAATTGGCCACCAAAATTTACCCTTAACATCCTGATACATCTGGGTACTTCCAGGGTGAATAGAATACTTAGAATCATGAGCCTCTTTTAAAATCAGCTGTCTCAAATCATCTATGTCAGGCACACCTATACGTCCATTGATCCAAAGCGTATCCTGATCATCCTTAGTGAAATCTTTAAACTTTTCTTCTTCCATCTTTAGCTTAATATCCTTAATCACATGATCATCTGGTTGGGCTGCACGAATATACTTTTCCAACGTAGACTTTATTTCCAAGCTGACTACGAATCATTCGGCTACAACTTCTAACTTTAATTTAGGAAATTCTTCGTGAAGTTTTGAGCAATTCTCTTTTACCTGTAAACATTACAGTAGCTTTTGCAACTTAAAGTATCTGTCACAACATTAGCTTTACTGGGATGGTAATGAATTTTGAGATTATAATATTTTATTAACTCCAATTATCTTCTCTGCCTCATGTTCAGATCAAACTGGATGAAAATATACTTTAAACTCTTATGATTCGTATATATCTCATAACGATTACTAATAAGATAATGACGCCAAATTTTTAATGCATGCATAATGGCAGCTAACTCCAAATCATGAGTAGAGTAGTTCTCTTCATGAGGTCTTAGTTGCTTCGATGCATAGGCAACCACTCTTCCTTCTTGCATCAGAACATAACTTAATCCTTGACGCGAAGCATCACAATAGATATTAATTTTTTTTTCAGATATCTGGCAGTACTAGCACTGAGGCTGATGTCAAATGTTTTTTCAACTCCTGAAAACTTCTTCACAGGGTGAAGTCCAAGCAAACTATTTCTCTTTTTTTAGCAACTGCGTAAGAGGCTTAGCAATTGTTGAAAATCCTTCAATGAAATGATGATAATATCCCGCTATTCCCTAGAAACTACGAATCTAAGTCATTACCATGGGCGGCTCCCAATGTAACACTGCTTTAACCTTACTGGGATCAACTGCTACCCCTTTGGTTGTCATTACATGACCAAGGAAATCAACTTCCTGTTTCCAAAAGTCACACTTGCTAAACATAGCATACAACTGATGCTCTCTGAGCTTCTCAAGTATCATTCTCAAATGATCAACATGTTCTTCTTCCGTCTTGGAATAAACAAAAATGTCATGAATGAACACTACCACAAACTAGTCCAAATATTCCATGAAAACCTTATTCATCATATTTATAAAGTATGCAGGGGCATTAGTCAGACCAAACAATATGACTAGGAACTCATAATGTCCTTACCACGAAGAAAAAGCAGTCTTCAATACATCCTTTGGACATATCTTCAACTGATGATAACCTGATCGCAGGTTGATCTTGGAGAACACTCTGATCCCTTTCATCTGATCAAACAAATCATCTATCTAGGGAAGTGGATATTTATTCTTGATGGTAGCCTCATTGAGGGCACGATAATCGATACATATCCTCATACTTCTATCCTTCTTCCTGACAAACAAGACTGGTGTTTCCCCAAGATGACGAACTTGATCTCACAAAATCTTTCTCAAGAAGTTCTCCAATCTGTTTCTTCATTTTAACTAACTTATCAAATGACATCCGATAGTCTCTTAGAAAATGGTGTTGTTCCAAGCACTAAATCAATAACAAACTCGATGTCACGATCTGGTAGCATTCCTGAAAAATCTCCAGGAAAAACATCCGGATACTCTCGAACAACAGGTACATCCTCTAAAGATATGGTCTTTAGTCTATTGATTACCAGATGCCTATCACGCACTATCATGGCTAGAAACTCCACTTTCTTTCCATCGGTACCTTCAATCGTTACGGCTCTTCGGCCACAATCTAGCACAACTTTGTGTTTTGACAACCAATCCATACCAAATATGATATCTAAAGTGTGGGTGTCTAAGATGATGAGGTTGACTAGAAACTCAACTCCAGAAATGAGTAACTTAGCTCCTAAACAACCGACCATAGAGCTTAACTCCGCTACAGACGACTGAACTAACAAGGTATGCTTAAGATGCATAACTCCAAATCATTCTTGCTTGCAAAAACTCAAGAAACAAACAAATGCGAAGCTCCAGAATCAAACAAACCTGATGCAGGTACTAAGTTAACTTACCCAGTACTTCGGTGGGTGCTTCCTGAGCTCCTTCCATGTTGACGTGGTTGACATGGCCTTTAATCACGAACTATGGTGCTCTTCCAGCTTGACCGATAACTTGAGGTGCTCCTCGCTTATTGACTGGCGTTGGCGTCTTGGTTGGGGTAGCTCTGAGGTTGAAATGAACTGGAGTCACCACTCCCTTCTGAGGGCAATTATTGGATAAATGCCCTGGTTCTTGGCAGGTGTGGCAAAGTCTAGGACCACATGGCTGGTTGCTCCCTAGGTTAGTATTGAATTGGTCAGGACTACATAAAGTCTGAGTAGCTCGACAAGGTGTTGGTGTAGGTGTAGGCATCTTGAATGAATTCTGAGGTGGAAAGCGAGTAAACTACTGAGGAACTGTCCTTGCTCTTTGTTGAGACTGATGGCTTCCTTGCTGAGTCATTCTGCGCTTACAGTTGTCATCCAACTCCTTGCGCTTATCCTCAAGGACAAGGGTTTTATTGACTAACTCCTGGAAATTCGAGAATGTATGAGCAATCAAACTGACTTGTAGTCCTGTGTCCAATCCTTTCAGAAAATAACTCTGTCTGGCTTTGTCGGAGGCGACGTCTTCTATAGCGTAACGAGCAAGCTGAGAGAACTTGTTGAGGTAATCAGACACCATCATACCTCCTTGCTTAAGTGCATGAAACTCATCCTTTTTCATGTCTATGATTCCTTCCAGCACATCGTACTGGCGAAATGCTGTAGAGAAATCTTTGCAAGTAATGTTCTGCGGAGTTTCATGCGCAGCACAAAAATTCTCCCATCATTTAGCATCAAGGCCTTCCATCTGATGGTAGCATAAGGAACCTTCTCGTGATAATTGCACTAAGTGATCAGCAACTTCCTTTCGATCGCGCGAAGCCAATCGTCAGCTTCCATGGGCAAAACACTTACAGAAAAAGTCGACGGGCGAGTCCTCATGAACTCTGCTAGCTTAGACTGTCTGTGGTTACCATGAGCAACTGGTGCTGCATTGTTGTTGGCTTGATTGTTGTTCATGTTCTGCATTTGATTCATCATTGTATACATCATCTGAGTCTAGGCGGCCATGAACGCTCCAAAATTCTACAAATCTATCGGCGTTGCTTGAGGTGGAACTGCTCCTGCAGGGGTCTGTTCACTCCCTCTGCTCCATTGGCTCTATTGGTTCCTGGTCCACTGGCAGCGAAGTTGCGAGTTTGAACCATTTGACGGAAGCTCCAAGGGATTAGATAAGGTAGCAAGTATAAGGTAAGTTAAGAACTAAGCAGGAGGTAAGTTAAACCCAACAAACACAACACAAAGAACTTCAACCGAAACTAATATATTAATAAGGTTCTTAGCATGGTTGCAACAAGTGCCTAAGGGCTCTTGCATCTCATACTGCACACACAAGAAAATGAAAGGAGACCCTAACACACAATTTAACGTCTAAAGGATGACACTACTAATCTTAAGCTGACGTGGCTCTCACACACTGAGCCTCAACTGACTTAGCCTAACTCTCGGTTGCCTCACTCACTAAGGTAACCTCCATAACCACAACAACACTCTTCCCTATTGTAGGTTGGTGGACGAGTAGTCATCCTTGTGAACTGATCTTGATTACTCAAAACTTGCGCAACATGAATAGGCGGCTCAGGCTCAAGCACAACCGGATCTAGCTTCTTAGGCTCCTTAGGTAGACGCACCAACGGCTCCTAGGTATACAAAGTTTCCTCCAGCTCTACGACCCTCTCCTCTACAAGCTGCAGCATCTCGTAGGTTCCCTGTAGCTCTGCTGCAGTAGTTTCCAAGGCTTCCTCCTAGGCGGCGATAAAGTGAGCAAGGTGAACTACAGTAGTATCTTCTTCTCCATTAGTGGACAGGTAGCAGGCTGGACAGTCCACTGCGGAGGTGCGAGGATGAAGGCAAAAAACTGAACCCTTCAACTCATTTGTGTAGATGTTGCACACTTGTAGGATGGCAAGACGTGAAGACTCTTGGATCCCTTCCTCAAAGACGATCCTCCGAACGGTGATGTTCATGGGATGATGGCCTTGGTATCCTCTCGAGCGTAGATCGTCAATAGACACCTCGACCACGACCATTCACCATCCAGTTGGTGTCTCGGTAGAGTGGCCTATCGAATCCTCCAAGTGCTTGTAGAATCTTCCATGATTCAGCAGCGAAAACCTCCGGCACGCTCTCCATAGGTGTGAAGTCGTGCCATTTAACAAAGACAGGCAATAGGGTAAGAACCAATTTAAAACCAGTGGAGAGAAGAATTTTAGCAATAGGAGAGTTAAGAGAGAGACAAGAAAAGTCAAGCAATTCATTGATCTTGCAAGTTAATTTTTTGATATAGAAAATAGTTTTTAATTTCTTAAGGACGACCGATCTAGCTAAGGTCAAGGCCTGCAGTCAGTATGACTCTGATACCACCTCTGTCGGGACCCAAATATGCAAATCTGGATCCTCTATGTATAATGCACTAGTCTAGAATCACGCTAGTGCACACAGTGTTAACATAGATGAATATTATTCTACACAAGGCGAATATAAGAATAAACGACTAATTTGATTAATAAATAATAGTTGTGAACTTATGGTCGGGTTTACACTTATTAAGCCACGCAGAGCTGAGCACTAAATAAAGAGACGATAGCAGAACAAAACAAGTTCAACGGAACCCATCGACTTGCCATAGGCAATCAAGTGGGATCAAGACCTAGTGATCACCCTTCTTGTTAAATTCCTCCTCAAAAGAAGACGAAGACTCATCGACTTCAGACGAATGATTGCAACAAGAATGAGTACTCCAAGTACTCAACAAGTTGTACCACCGAATGCAATTATAGATGGTGACTTATTTCAAAGGAATGACTTATGTGGTTATTTTGCAGAAAAACGACACTTGCATTTGAATACAAATAATAGATTGAAAGCATAATTTAAAACAAATAGACAATAATAGTGTGGTGGTATCAACGAATGCCAAACAAACTATAGAATTCGTATGTTGTGGAAAAATTTGTACAACTTTGTAGAGTAGAAATCTATTTAAATAGCCGTTCTCGCGGTCATGAGCGTGCTTGGTGCGGTCCATCAGGTATATTCTTTTTTTTTTTTTGCAAAACCGGTTCTTGTTGGAAAAACAAGAGAAGGGTTTTGTTGTTGATATTTGGGTTGAGTCTATGGCTGAAAGTAAGATGTTGATCGTAGCCGAGGAGGGTTGAGATTTATTATTTATAAAGTACTTATTTGTTGATTCTTTAATTACTTAACTACTCTTTAAATTCCGTTGCAAATTACCAAGTATTGATATGACAAATAAAACTTGCTTAATGCTAAAAATAACATGTAGCATAGAGCCTCATCCCTTGTTAGCCATGCATATATATATAAAGTTTACGATATACTACAAGTCTTGCTAAGTACGCAATGTACTCAATTTTGCTTAAATTATTGTCCAGAGATAGAGGATCAACCTATACCGGACGATGCGTTCTTTTCACCCGGTACCAGAGGGTTCAGTGACGGGTATTTCTAGGTCTTATTCCTTGTTGGTTGACTGAGGGTTTGGATGGACATGCCGTTGGACTTTTGCATCTAAGTTATTATATTTCTGCTGCTACTTCTGACACTTGAGCTTTTATTTGGCGGTCGACCCTTGTGATGTAAACTTTGTAATCGCTTAAATTATACCATATTTGCTTCAAGTATGTATGCATGGATGTGTGTCAATGTTGTGGATGTGTACTAGCCACTGATCATAGGATTAGTACGGTACACATACGAGGATTTTCGGTATTCAAAGTCCGCGGTCCGACAATTATTCCTTCACCAATCGTGTGTGGAAGTTTATCCTGCACTCAAAATAATGATTAAAAACTAAAATCAATTTCTAGATATAGAATAACTATTTTGGAACTTATTAAGAATATTTAAACTAAAAATGTCGCTTTATGCAAACTTACACATATAAACCCTCCTTTCTATACCTTCATGCATTATAATTATGTTATTGGGTGTAACTTGTGGAGTATGTTTCGTACTCACCTTGCTTGATAAAATTATTGATCAGAGGAGTACTTCATTGCTGGTAAGGACTTAGACGACTAGGCCGCTCCCTAGACGATTGCATGTGGCATATCGTGTGGTCTACTATTACTTTATTTATGCTTCCACTGTACTTTTCTTTTAGTCTCGTGCCCTTTTGTAATAAAACTCTAATAATATGAATACAATGTGTGATATGAACTTGATATCATTTTTGTTTAACTGTGTACACTAGCTGTTTCTGGACTAGTGTGAGAAACACAGAGAATTTATCATCCTTCTACCCTTGGGTTTGTGTGATTCAAAACATAAGCAACAATATTAACTTCTGCAACAAATCTCTTGGGATCATGAATATTATTTTTAGGTCTGTCAGCTGCAATGGAACATTGTGGTGATTGAAAGACAACATGAACATTCTGTATGTTTTTGTTTTCAGTTTCTAGTGTAGATTCTGAATCAATAACATGCTCTATCTACACGCTTGATTTTTGTGGCTTCTCAATGGAAACATCAATAGATGGTTTATCATACAACATGACAGATTCATCAAAATAACACTTCTACTAATAACTACATTTCTAGTTTAAGGATTTCACATTTTATATCTTTTCACACCAGGTTTATAACCAAGGAAAATGCACTTAGAGACTCTAGGCTTCAATTTACCATTGCTAACACGACCGTAAGTAGGATAACCAAATATTCTAAAATTTGAATAATATGCTGGAGAACTAGACCATACCTCAGGTGGAGTCTTCTTATCAATTGCTAGGTTGAATGATCGATAGATCAAACAAAAAGTAGTGGACGCGGCTTCAACCCAATAACTCCTAAATAAGTTGGAGTTAGATAACATGCAACATACCTTCTCCATAATGGTTCTGTTCATGCATTTGGCTACACTATTTTACTGAGGAGTATCTGGAACAGTGTAATGTCTCACAATGCCCTTTGATCTGCATGAAGCTTGAAATTATTCAGAACAAAACTTCAAGCCATTATTAGTATGTAGCTTCTTGACATGCTTGTCAGTTTGCTTTTCAATCATGATCTTTCATTGCTTCAATGTCTTGAACACATCCGATTTGTGCTTTATAAATATGGCCAAACTCTTATTGAATAATTATCAATGATGGTCAACATGTAGCCAACACCTTCAAAGGACAAAACACATGATTCTTCCCACAAATTAGAGTGAACATAATCCAATATGTCTTTTGTAGAGCGAATTGTTGTGTTTAACTTCACCCTCTTTTGCTTGCCGAAGATACAGTGTTCACAAAACTTCAACCATCAAGGGGTCCTCTTTTTCAGAACTCTATCATGTCAATTCACCCATATGCCCTAGACGTATATGTCAAGATTAGAAGTATTAGAATCAGATGATTTATTTGAGGCAACAACAGCATTACCTGAAATTGTAGTACTTTGCAGATGATATAAGTTGGTAATTTCATATCATCTTTCATCACAACAAGAGAGCATTTGAATCTTTCGAAAACACAAGAGAGCCTTTGGAGATCTTCAGAGCTCCACCTCCACCTGAATACTTGTACCCTTTAGCATCAAGAGTAATTAGCAAGATAAAATTTCTCTTTAAATTCGGAATGTGTTGAACATCCGACAAAGTTCTGATGGTGCCATCAAACATCTTAATTTAGATAGAAACAATGCCTGCAATCTTGTATGGTGAATTGTCACCATCAACACATAATCACTTGGCGTAGCTTCATAATTCACGAAACCAATCTTGGTTTGGACTCATGTGGAAAGTGCAGGCTGTATCAAGAATCCACTCACTACTGGTTTTAGAATTACCGGCAAAGGCAACGAGAACATCTCCATCAGAATCTTGTTTAGTAACAATGGTGGCTTTATCATCATCATCTTTTTTAATCCTTCTTGAATTGTTATTTCTTTTCTCATTTTCCTCTATTCGCCAGTACTCAGATGTGTTGTGCCTATCTTTCTTGCAATACATGTACGACTTGTACCTGTTTCTAGATTTTGATATGTCTTTGTAACTTCTGTTCGACCTTTTGCCATTTGAATCTCGTTTGAACTCCTCTTTTGTTATCTACCACGAACAATCAGGCCTTCTGCATGTGAATTTGACTAGACAACATTCCATGTTCAAGGAGTTGGATGAGAGCATCTACGGCAGTCAAGTTCGGTGATGGCTCAACTGTGCAGATCGAAGGAAAGGGCAAACTACTTCTCCAGTTTAAGAATGGTGACCAGAAACAACACATCACCTTCTTATCAATTGTGGCTACACCAAAAGGGTTTGGAGCGCTATCGCAACGTGGGCACAACGCAATAGCCTGTCGCCGATGCACTGGGGCACTCATGCATCGATCCTTGACTGGTGGATGGCTGCGTCACAAAGTGAAAGGGACGCGGGCAAGAAGGGCCAAAGCTCCTTAGTTATCCTAACCTTGTGGCAAATTTGGAAAGAAAGAAATAAAAGAATTTTTCAGCATCAGCGAATTGACGTCATCGGGATGGTTGCGATCATCAAGAAAGAGGCCAGGGCCTGGATAATCAGCGGGGCAAAGAATTTGGTGGCCTTGTTACCGGCGGGAGATTTGGCAATTTAGTGAGAATCGGCGTTTCGTTGTTGGATTTTTTTTTTTTTTTGCCTTGCTCCCTTGTTAGCTTTTCTTCGACCTCTTTTTTTTTTGCCTGTTTTTCTGTTCTCTCCTTAGTTTTGCTCCTTTTGTGTCTCTGTCTTAGTCGTTCGGTTACTTTGTTTGTCTTTACTGTGCTTCTCCTTATTTAATGCAAAGATGGCAATGCTTTTGCTATTTTCCTTTAAAAAAAAGAATAGTGACCAGAAAATGCTGCCCAAGTTATACTTTGTACCGAATTTGTGCAGCTATATCATTAGTCTTGGACAACTTGTAGAAACTAGGTGTAGAGTTGTATTGCACGGTGCATATTTGTGGATATATGATAGGGAAGGCATCTTGTTCATGAAAGTGAAGCGGTCACCTAATAGGCTTTACAAGGTGTTCTTGGAAACCTGCAAACCTATCTGTCTAGCTGCCAGCTTGGAGGATCTTGCATGGTTGTGGCATGCAAGACTTGGGCATGTCAACTTTCCGGCAACGAAGCTCATGTCCGAGAAGGAGATGGTGCTGGGCATGCCAATAATCAACCACCCCACACAAGTTTGTGAAGGCTTCCTGGTTACAAAACATACCAGGATCCCGTTCCCGCTGCAAACCAATTACAGAGCCGTGAAGCCTTTGGAGCTGGTGCATGTTGATTTGTGTGGGCTGATAACACCACAAACCCTGGCTGGTAACAAATATTTCATGCTCCTTGTGCATGATTTTACCAAGATTATGTGGGTGCACATGATCAAGACAGAGGACAAAACAGAGTAAAACAGAGTAGTAGAACGCCCGAATCGCACGGTGATGTCGACATCAAGGATTTTTCTCAAAGAGCATGCGAGTGCCAGGAGAAATACACGTCAGTAGGGACGTGGTATTTGAGGAGGAAAAGGAATGGAGATGGAGTGAAGATACCAACAGTGACGTGCAAGTGCAATCATGGGTAACATTCACTGTTGAGAATGATGCAGCCATGCAGGTGTTGGCAACTTGGAACCATTTCCAGACGGGTAGCAGGAGGCTATCTTTCTGGCCGTGACGGTGGACTCGCCTGGTCCTGCCTTGCCGGGTAGTATGGCTGGTCCTGCTTCGCCGACGAGCCCAGGTGCAGGCACACCGGGGAGCTGCGTCGAACACAAGCACTAACTCGCCTAAAATGCCGGCTGCACCGCTGCTAGTGACATCGCCAAGAAGCTCCAGTGCAGGTTCAGAGGATTGGCAGGAGATACTTCTTGATCTCTCAGAAGTCTATGCAGAAACTGAAGAGGTTCATATTGATGTAGATGAGTTGTACCTGCTGGCCGATGAAGAGCCTGCAACCTACCGCGACTCTGCAAAAGAGAAGCAGTGGGAAGAAGCCATGTCGAAAGAGCTGGAAGCCATTGAGAAGGACAAAACCTGGAGTATAACCGAGCTACCTGCTGGACACAAGCTCATTGGGTTGAAATGGGTTTACAAGCTAAAGAAAGATGCTAATGACAATGTTGTGAAGCACAAGGCGAGGCTCGTGGCGAAGGGCTACGTGTAGCAGCATGGATTCATCTCCGACGAGGTCTTTGCTCGGGTAGCCAGACTTAAAAATCGTGAGATTGCTAATTTCTCTTGCAGCTCACAGTGGGTGGGAGGTTCACCACTTGGATGTCAGGTTGGCATTCTTGAATGGTGATCTCCAAGAGGAAGTGTACTTGAGGCAGCCGGAAGGGTTTGTTCAGAAGAACCAAGATCGCAAAGTGTACAAGCTATCAAAAGCATTGTACGGGCTGCGGCATGCGCCAAGAGCGTGGAACGTCTGATTGGACAGGCCTCTGAAGAGCCTTGGCTTTGTTAAGTGCCCATAGAAGCAAGTGGTGTACAAAAGGAACAATGCAGGTGAGACGCTCATTGTTGGTGTTTATGTTGATGATCTGATAGTCACCGGTACAAGTGCAAGGGAGATCAAGGAGTTCAAACACCAGATGATGAGAGATCTTGGCCTTCTCGCATACTACCTCGACATAGAAGTGGAGCAGAGGGAGCAATGCATCACACTCAAGCAATCATCTTATGCCAAGAAGATATTGCTGCGGGTAGGGATGAGTGAGCGCAATCCAAGCAAATTTCCCATGGAACAGAAGCTCAAACTCGGGAAGGATGAAGGAGGAGAAGTTGTGAATCCAACTGAGTACAGAAGCATCATTGGAAGCTTGAGGTACCTGACACACACCCAGTCAGACCTAGCCTATGCTGTTGGGATGGTGAGCAGGTACATGGAGAAACCAACGAAGCTGCATCTTCAAGCCGTCAAGCAGACTCTCAGATATGTGCAAGGCGCGATCGACTTTGGGCTGGTTTACACCAAAGGGAGAATCAATGAGAAGTTGGTCGGCTACACTGACAGCAATATAGCAGGAGACACGGATGACAGAAAGAGCATAAGCGACATGGCGTTTTATTTCTGTGGAAACTTGATAGCATGGGCGTCACAGAAGCAAAAGAGTGTCGCACTGTCATCCTGCGAAGCTGAGTTCATGGCGGTAATGGCAACAGTATGCGAAGGGATATGGCTGAGTCATTTATTAAGTGAGCTGACAGGAGACGACCCAAATCCAGTCACGTTGTATGTTGACAAGAAGCCAGCCATTGCCTTGATGAAAAACCCGGTGTTCCATGGGAGAAGCAAGCATATGAACACTCGTTTTCACTTCATACATGAGTGTGTGGAGAAGGGGCAGATCCTGGAGAAGGGGCAGATCCTCGTCAAGTATGTTGGTACTGAAGGACAGCATGTAGACATCCTCACAAAGGCGCTTGCTCAAGTTAAGTATGGAGAAATGAGTGAGCTTCTGGGGGTCAAGAACCTTGCGCAAATCAAGTCTTGATTAGGGGGAGAATGTCAGAAAATAATCAGGACTTGGTCGTGTTGGAGCCGAGTCCGAAGGCTGAGACGTATGGAGTGCGTGCATGCGTCTGCATGGCACTATGTTGTTAGTGGGTCGAGTTGTGCGCTGTGATGCACTTTGTTCGGATCATGCATGTAACACCCCTTTTTTTCTCTCTTCCTCCTTGGTTCTTCACCGCCGGACCCCCCCTTGCGCGCCTCCATGCCCCGCCCGGACCCCCCCCTCGCGCGCCTCCGTGCCCGCCGCTTCCGCCGGCACGCCCATCCTCGCTGCTCTGCACCGCCGCCCGCGCCGCGCGCCTGTCACCCCGCCCTGGTTTCTCTGCCGTCTGCGCTCGCGCAAAGCCACCGCTTCCGCTGGTGCCCTGCCGCCCGCGCTGCACGCCTGTCATCTCCCTCCCCGCGTGCCCGCTACCCCCGCTGGTCACCACCCCCTACGCCCGCCTAGCCCGTGCACGCGCCGCACGCTTGCTCGGACCCCCTTCCCGAGCCTCCCCCGCTCCTCCTCCCCGGCTATAAAAGCCCCGACACCTCCCTTCCCCTCCTCCCCACTTTTCTCCTTCTCCCCCTCCCCCGAGCAAGAAGAAGAAGAGCAAGAAAGAAGACGAAGAAGGAGGCCGAAACTCACCTCCGCGAAGCCGTGTCCGCCGCCGCTCGGTGTCCTTCCCTTCCCGGCCGGTGAGCCCCGTGCGCCAACATTTCCCTCCGGCAGCCGCCGTTGCCGCCGCCGCCGTGCCCTCAACCCATCCTCTCCCCGCGCGGCGCCACCGTTCTCTTCTCCCGCGCCGCTCCGCCTTTTTGCCGCGCCCGAGCCGTCGAAGCCGCCCTCTTCGTCCCCGACCACTACTCACCGCCGGCCGAGACCGCCGCAGCACGCCCTGAGCCCCCCTTCTCCCCGCGCGCCGCCGCCGCCCCCTCTTCTCTCCCCGCGCGTCGCCGCCGCCGCCGCCCCATCTTTCTCCCCCCCTTTCCCTTCGCTCGGCCCGAGCCGCCCGCCCCCCTCTTTTCAAGCCGCCGCCGTGGGCCGCGCCCGTGCCCCGTGGGCCTTGCCCGCGCGCGCGTGTCGGTTTTGGCCCAAGGCCGTGGGCCGGGCCGATTTGTGATTGTGGGCCGCGCCGGTTTTTCAATTTTTGTTAATTTTATTTTCCTTTTTATTTTTTAATTCAAAAGTGAGGCTTTAAAAATTAGTATCTCCCTCATTTTAGCTCCAAAAATTATAAAGTAAATTTTCAAAAAATTGTTAATTCAAGATCTTGCTAATGGCATAGGTCTTGTTCAATTTGGAGTTAATTTGTATTTAATTGCTCTTTTTGCTTGTCTGTGCCTTTTTCCGGTACAATCGCCCGATTAGGATTTGAAGATGCAGACGACTTCTAAGTTGATCGAGCACAAGATTATCAAGATCCTCTTACCTATATCCAAGGCGAGTCAATACTTTGATCATATTGAGCCTACATTTTATGCAAATTATATTCTTTTAAAGTAGCAAATTGCAAGCTTTAATTCTTTAATCAAATGTATGTTTGTTGGACCGAAAAGGCGACTAGAGGGGGGGTGAATAGGAGCACGATATCTTTTTCTCCCAAATTAGATTCAATACGAATCTCACTCCAATAGCTATGAAAGCTATGAAGATCAATCAATCAAGCACAGCGGAAGACTTGTATTGAATCCAATCAAAACCCCGAAGCAAAATCAACATAAAACCAAAACATAATTTCTCGGCGTCCGACCTCTCACGGTCGGACTGTTGGTCGGACACCTTGGCCTAGCGGTCGACCTCTCTCTCGGCGGTCAGACCTCTAGTTCAATGAACAGTGAAATCAGCACGAAAAACTAAAACGCAAATTGAGCTAACTTTCGATTCGTGCGTCCAAACCTCATGAAACTTGACACACACCTTCCCAAGGATGTCAGGAACCTTTTCCAACCAACGATCATGAAGATCCTTGTCAAAGTTCAGACCTTTTTCTATTTGAGTGAAGGTGGTTCAAAAACTGAGTCAAGAACGAGATATGATCTAGAAACTTGCTCGTGGGTGATTGATGATCAAGATGACCCTAGATAGGTTCCCACATGTTGCAGCAAGTTAGATCACAGCAAGAAACCAACCAAAAAATCGCGGATCAAAGAAAGACTCAAAATCACCAAATAGAGAGAAAGAAAGCAAATGAACTCATCTTTGAGAGAACTTTCTTGGATTGATTTGATATGGTACTGGTTTACAGCCACTCCATCAATAGAGGACAAAGCTCAAGACATGAGCACGAAATCAAATCAAAACTCTCTAGAACCCTAACCTCCACTACTCCTCTCCCTAAGCAAACTAGGGTTTCAATCACAATGAAAGGGTTGAGGGGGTGCAGCTACCTCCCTCCTCTATTTATAGTGGAGGCCTAGACCTTCTAGAAGAGTTTCCATAATGGGCTCCCGTTAAGGCCCAAAACAAACGGGTCACACACGCACGCATTTTAAAGCGCCGTCTTCATTTCCTCTTGACCTAATCCGCTTCTCCACGCACCGTCTTGCGCCGCGGGTTGGCAAAAGGTCACCAAGGCGGTATTTGTAAAATTACCAAATACTCCTTCTCGGTCCTTCTCCAAGACCGAGTCCAGACAGCGGCACTTGCTTGCTCCGCCACGTGTAGGTTGATCCAACGGCTCTCATCATGTTGGCAAGTCTCTCCCATCCGCTCCCACCGAAACCACCATGGCACTTGCACCACCCCGCGCCGCTTGATCCAACTCCGCCGCACCGAATCGCCTGCTCGGTCACCTTTGTCCATCTTGCACCATGCTTGAGTCCAATGACTTCACCCGCATCGCCGATCGTTCAACCTCGCACTCCAAGCCTAGTCCGATCATCTCGCGCGTTGACCGCCGTTGACCACCAAGCAACTCGCACAACAATAGACAAGCAAATCGAATCCGGAACAAGTTCTTCACAACTTGACCCACGTTAGTCAAAACATGCATCATGCAACACATATGCAATGAAACCCATGAACTTGACCTAACTAGTACACATCGCTGCCACACGGGACGACGACTTAAGTCAAAACCAGTCAGACCGCCGCCATGGCCGGTCTGACCGCCAAGAAACGGCCGGTCTGACCGCCACCAAGGGACTAAGCCAAAATTCCAACTCTGAAATCCGCAACCTCTCTGGAAATTTCAAACGAATAGAACTTTTGACCGAAGGCTCCAAAAATTATGGGACCAAGAGTAGTAGAACCTCCTCTCTTGCCTACACCTCTATTTTTGGCCCACCAAACTCCAACACAACTTTCAAGGCGGTCTGATCGCCGCCAGAGCGGTTTGAGACCGCCACATCGCCGGTCCGTTCGCGCCGGCCGGCCGGACCGCCAAAAGTTCACCCGATAAACCACTTGAGGCACGGCCGGTCGATCGCCACCAAGGCGGCCTAACCGCTCGAGGCTCGACAGACTCGATCTTTGCCGAAAACGCGTGTTTTCGCAAACCTTCAACGTCATTGGCAATTGTCACATCATCCTAAGATCATGAACATATCCCAATGATATCCACAATCTCCCCCTTGATGAACACATTGGCAATTCCCAACAAATGCAAAATTTTGAGGTTTGAAAAGTAAGAACTCGACGTTTTCGCGCAAAGACACAACTTGGTCCATATGCATGAGAAAGTAATGGAAATGACCAAGCTGGCTTTAGAATAGTATAGGCAAGTGAGATAAGGCAAAAGAAAGCTAGAAAGCTTCATTTTCCAGAAAGAGTCAAAATCCCACTTAAGGTCCATATAAAAGAACAATTGTTCGATATGACCTTTGATCATCGTGAGGTTCAAGAATTGCAATTCAAGTTCAGAAATGGCAATACGATCAAACGAATACAAATATGAAACTCCCCCTCACTATGATCCTCAGATTTCAGAAAATTTCAAATTCTCCAATTTTCTCCCTTTAACACTTTTATATCTTCTCCCTTTATACATCTCGAAATATCTTCTCCCCCTTTGACAATGGAGTCATCAAGGAAACACGTCTTCCTCTCGTCTAGAGATAATAAATGCGAATGAGGGAAAAACATAAGAAGGAGCATGCATGAAATGCAATGGAGTGACTTCATATTTTTGTATTTTTCAATTTTCCTCCCGCTATAAAAGCACCGCACCTCCTTCCCCTCCTCACTTTTCTCCTTCTCCTCCCCCCGAGCAAGAAAGAAGACGGCGAAGGAGGCCAAACTCACCTCCGCTGGCCGTGTCCGCCGCCGCTGTCCTTCCCTTCCCGGCCGGTGAGCCCGTGCGCCAAATTTCCCTCCGGCACGCCGTTCGCGCGCCGCGTGCCCTCAACCCATCCTCTCCCGCGCCACTGTTCTCTTCTCCCGCCGCCCGCCTTTTTGCCGCGCCCGAGCCGCCGGCCGCCGCCCCCGGCCACTACTCACCGGCCGAGACCGCCGCAAAGACGCCCGAGCCCCCCTTCCTCGCGCCGCCGCCCCTCTTCTCTCCCCGCGCCGCCGCCGCCGCCCATCTTTCTCCCCTTTCCTTCGCCGCCGAGCCGCCCGCCTCTCTTTCAAAGCCGGCCGTGGCAGCGCCGTGCCCGTGGGCCTTACCACAAGCGCTCGGTTTTTGGCCAAGGCCGTGGCAGGCCGATTTGTGATTGTGGGCCGCGCCGGTTTTTCAATTTTTGTTGATTTTATTTTATTTTTTATTTTTTAATTCAAAAGTGAGGCTTTAAAAATTAGTATCGCCCTCCTTTTAGCTCCAAAAATTATAAAGTAAATTTCCAAAAAATTGTTAATTCAAGATCTTGCTAATGGCATAGGTCTTGTTCAATTTGGAGTTAATTTGTATTTAATTGCTCTTTTTGCTTGTTTGTGCCTTTTTCCGGTACAATCGCCCGATTAGGATTTGAAGACGCAGACGACTTCTAAGTTGATCGAGCACAAGATTATCAAGATCCTCTTACCTATATCCAAGGCGAGTCAATACTTTGATCATATTGAACCTACATTTTATGCAAATTATATTCTTTTAAAGTAGCAAATTGCATGCTTTAATTCTTTAATCAAATGTATGTTTGTTGGACCGAAAAGGCGACTAGAGGGGGGGGGGGTTGAATAGGAGCACGATATCTTTTTCTCCCAAATTAGATTCAATACGAATCTTACTCTAATAGCTATGAAGATCAATCAATCAAGCACAGCGGAAGACTTGTATTGAATCCAATCAAAACCCCGAAGCAAAATCAACATAAAACCAAAACACAATTTCTCGGGCGGTCTGACCTCTCACTCAGGCGGTCGACTGTTGGCCTAGCGGTCGGACCTTTCCAAGCTGGCCACCCTCTCTCTCAGCGCGGACCTCTAGTTCAATGAACAGTGAAATCAACACGAAAAACCAAAACGCAAATTGAGCTAACTTTTGATTCGTGCGTCTAAACCTCATGAAACTTGACACACACCTTCCCAAGGATGTCAGGAACCTATTCCAAGCAACGATCATGAAGATCCTTGTCAAAGTTCAGACCTTTTTCCATTTGAGTGAAGGTGGTTCAAAAACCGAGTCAAGAACGAGATATGATCTAGAAACTTGCTTGTCACAGCCCCAACTAATTAAATTGGATTAGTTTGTAATTCACTAACATGCATTCTCAAATTCAAATCAATTCATAATTTATTGCACTTGGAAAATCTGTTAAAAACATGAACCTACCCTTCAAATTTGATTTTCAATTCAAATCAGTGATAAAAAGTTGTGATCATCGTCTGGAACCAATTTATTCAAATACTAAATTAATTATCAAGAATTAATATAATTTTTCCAAAATTTTTGGGACTAGTTTGAACCTC
This sequence comes from Ampelocalamus luodianensis, assembly GCA_036346255.1. NCBI lineage: Eukaryota > Viridiplantae > Streptophyta > Magnoliopsida > Poales > Poaceae > Ampelocalamus > Ampelocalamus luodianensis. The sequence continues at coordinate 30,795,143 of CM070622.1, forward strand.
ATTAAAATTCAAACAACATTTATAGACATACAAGATGTTTGAATTTTATATCACAAACTATATATTGAACAGTAGGGTTTTATAATTTTTATGGGAACTATATATTCCAAGGAACCCCCACAAATTATTTCATGATCTTAGGAATTTTATTTTTATTTTTAAGCCTCATCAAAGTAGAGTTTTCAAATTAAATGTCATCAACCCAAACCTAAACCCTAGTCGGCACTATTCATCGGTCCAGCCCGACCAAGGCGAGTCGACTCGATCAAGCCACCTAGTCGCACCAAAACTTGGCGTCGGATTATGATCGTAGCGCCCCATTTAAGCCACGTCTCACCGATTCGCCTCACGCCTTGAGTCATCGCCGCGTTGGGCTCGCGCGATTCTTCTTCAACCTCTCGGTGGTTTCGCAGAACGCCGCCACGCGGCCGGCGATGCCTTGCGCGCCGTGGTGCCATCCCGTCACCGCCCGAGTGACCACTCCCGTGGCTTGAGCGCCTCACACCGCCCTCACCCTAACGCCTCGCGCCTTAAGACCTCCATGCCCACCTTTACCCTCACCTCTTCTCTGTTGGATCGAGGAGGGAGGCTAGCCGAGCTCCATACACGGTAAGCTCCACCGGTGGCTCCTCCTTTCTTCTGCTCGATGCCATCTCCATTTTTGCTAAGCTCACTTTTGTTCTTGCTTGTAGCTTCGGTACATCTTGAGCTCTCGGCCATTTTCAGAGCGCGTCCGGGGACACTTCTCATGCCATCTTCGTGTCCGGGAGGTACTAGCCTAAACCTTGCGCGTCATCTTGTGTCCTTTAGTGCGCTTAGACTTTCCCTCAATCGATTTGATCTTTGCACGAGGATCTTGTTGATTTGAAGATTGAACCATTTTCGGCCGGGAAACAACCTTTCCTCTCCCACTTCGTTTTGGTAAGCCATTCTTCAATTCTTTGCTCATAAAGCATTCTCATATGGTCCTTGAGCTATCTTAACCATTCTCTGTCCTTAGGGTTTCTCCAATCATCTTCTCCGCGTAAAGCCGTGTTGTGCCGCTACTTCTTCTCCGGCGCCGACACTGCTCCAGCCATCCCCAAGCTTCCCCAGGCCCTCTCCTAGCTCAGGTAACTTCCTCATGCCCCCTAGGAGCATAAGCATGTGTCCATTTGCTCAGAACGTTTTCAAACCGGCGTAGCTCCTTTTGCCGTATTTAGTACCGCTCGCCGTCGGCTAGCCGCTGCCTGGGGCGGCTCGGTCGTCGGGACTACTCCCATTAGAGCGCCTTGCTATTCTCCATCCGTCCATGCTCTTGGTTCACGCCGCAGTGGCGGGATCGCCGACAAGCCGGCGGTGAAGCGCGGATCGAATCCGTTGTCGTGCGCCGACCGTCATCGAGCAAGTCATTAGCCGTTAAACTCCAATCATTAGCATTTAAGTGATGTCTTAAGCGCTACGATGAGTCTATTACATGCGGGCCCACGCCTAAAAACGGAAGCGTTTTGGTTAAAGCCACGATGGTGACATGTGGACCCTAAGACTCTAAACACGTGTGAGAAACTAATTGTACCGAGTTAATCCGACCATCGGATGCGAAAGGAACGCCTGGATTTGTGAGACATTCGGACCGTCCTATTGCACTCGAATATGGACCGTTGGATCTTGATCCAACGGCCGCATCGCCGCCAAAGACGCGCGCACGCGCGCGCCTACGCAATGGGCGGCTGACGAGCCCGGCTGGTCGATGATCATGCATTTAGCACTGCACTCGGTGAGAAGAGTTGCAAATGATTGTAAAATCTGAAAACCCTTTTCTTACACACAGAAAAATATGTATAACTTCTAAAATGCATAACTAAATCATTTCAACTCCAAATTGACTGAAACCACTTCTGGAAATTTACATTCTTAATATACTTCCTATTAAAATTAGTTTCAAACCTGTCTCTGTAGCAGAGGGCTGTAATTGGAAATTTGTTCATTAAAATCATTATCTCTACAATGGGAAAATGGACTGAAATCTTTAAAAATACATATGTAAGTATTGGAAACTCCAAAAAACAGTGGGACCACTTTTGATAATTTTCATTTTCAGTGAACTTAATTCTAAAAATGGTCTCCACATTACCTCGGTCACAGAAACCATTTTTGGGAGAATATACTCCTTAACTCCATTATTTTTATACTATAAAAGGCTGATAACTTTGAAAATCAATAACTAAATCATAAGAACTCCAAATGGGACAAACTCAACTATTCTGAACTTGTATTAATATTACCTATGTACCCATGCAATCCTTTGTCCCACCACTGCCCTACAATTTTTCACTTCATAATTAAATTACTCAAAACGGGCATAACGAAACCTGAAATTCAAAATGGCATACCTTCCAATTCATAACTCCAAATGGAATAATTCTTTTACCTAAATCCATCTAAAATCATGACCTAACTGTTGTAGAAAAATCATGCATTTTTGAGCATTTTGGTTTTTGAGCTGTTTTCTCGGTATTTATTCGATGTTATAATTATCTAGATACCGAGCTTATTGATATCGACTCCTACGCAACTGAGAGCGAACAACTTAGCTACCTGCAAGGCAAGCATCCTTTGAACTTTCTTTTTGCATCATATTTGATCCCAATTTTGTTAGGATAGATGCAATGATAATTGCTTGCATTCTATTTTGATAACGTCGCTATTTTTGTGATGAATAGTTAGACACATCCTATTATGTTGTCATTGTGGCTATCCATGAATTATTCCATTGCTGAAATGTTATGATAGGAGGTGTGAGGTTATATTGTTCGAGTTTGCTTAGCCATGCAAGTCTAGAACCGGTAGTTGGTTGTCGGGAATAACCCGACAACTATGGGATAAACACAACCCTCTTTATATACTTTTGTTTCAGATCTTCGTACCCGTTTTACAAGTTAAATTTTGTTATTTTAAATGAGCTTTTGGTCTGAACAAGTGTTGGTTAGTGATGGTGCTTTATGCACGAGATTTGGGTATGTGGTTGGACTTGTCTGGGCAATTAAGGACCGAACTTTGGTAACGTCGTTGATTCAAGTACTTTCGTGCTACCATACGCAGTATATGGGTGCTGTACGGTTAAGTAGGGGGAAGGTTCTATTGTGTTAAGTCTCATGGTGGTGTAGGGGCATTTGTGTTTGATCATTTGTCCTTAGGAATCGATGTCAATGTTCTATAGTGTGCAAGGGAGCACCAATTACCTTTTCATTACATCGGTATTTCCAATATAACATGTGAGCCCCTTAGCAAGTGCTATATGCTACTTGTACTAAGACCGGAAACATCTCACATGGGGGACTTAGCGCAATAGGGTTTTCTTCTTTAAACGATCAGATCTCGATTCTCCCGCCAAGATACCAAAGGAAGTGTGCCATTATCCGGAGGATTACGGGCTAGTCGAGTCGTGTGGGTAAAGTAGTACACCGCAGGTATAATCTATTCGAATAGCCGTGTCCACTGCTATGGACAACCGCTTGAGTTCGGAGTTACTATTGTTAGACTTGAAATTAAAATTGTGGTTATAACTCATTAATTAGCATGAATGGGATGTTCATGCTTGTTGTTGTATCAAAGTGGGCAGCAGCTTTGTTATTTGTATGTTTTATTTGTTACTTAGATCATTACTTATTCACATGCTTTACTTCTACTTCAAATCTGATTTTGAAATGGCACTTGAAAAACTAGTATGTGTAGGTTGTACCTTTATTGCGTTTTTTGCAAAACTAAGCCAATATGAGCCTTCCTTTGAATGACCTTATGCATAACTATTTTTATTTGTGTAAGACTTGCGAGTACTCCTTGGTACTCAACGGATGTTTCTTGGCTTTTACGGTGAGGACGATATTGAGGTTGAGGAGTTCACGGTGTCGATTTAGGTGACACCGACGAGTAGTATGCTATCTTCTAGCTCCCGATCGGTTGCTGGATGGGTTGTGGGCATACCACTGTTGGTCCTTTGGTTTATTTACTCGCTTCGCTATAAACTTGTTAAATTTGGCGGTGGCCCTTATGTAATTGTACTCTTAGAAGCGTGTTGTAACTTTTGTACTACTTATGTATGATGGTTGTATGGATGTGACTAACGTTGTAATGAGGGTATGATTATATTGGTCACCGATCTTGGGAGCCAATATAGGTCATACTCGCTGTTCTTGGATTCCTATTTAACTCGCTAAGTGTAGTGCTTGACTTGTTGGAGAACCGACAATCATGTAGTGCTAGCAGGGGAGCAGCGCGCATGGTCGTCAGGGCTCTAGAATTGAGTTGAGTCTCTCACTTAGACCGAGTTAAGTTGGAATCCATTTACCGGAGATCCCGAGTTATGTCCCTAAGACCTTGATTAGTCTCGGTCTTAAGGAGATAACCCCGGGGTCCCCACATTGCTCGTGGGTGATTGATGATCAAGATGACCTTAGATGGGTTCCCACATGTTGCAGCAAGTTAGATCACAGCAAGAAACCAACCAAAAACTCGCGGATCAAAGAAAGACTCAAAATCACCAAATAGAGAGAAAGAAAGCAAATGAACTCATCTTTGAGAGAACTTTCTTGGATTGATTTGATATGGTACTGGTTTACAGCCACTCCATCAATGGAGCACAAAGCTCAAGACATGAGCACGAAATCAAATCAAAACTCTCTAGAACCCTAACCTCCACTACTCCTCTCCCTAAGCAAACTAGGGTTTCAATCACAATGAAAGGGTTGAGAGGGTGCAGCCACCTCCCTCCTTTATTTATAGTGGAGGCCTAGACCTTCTAGAAAAGTTTCCATAATGGGCTTCCGTTAAGGTCCAAAACAAACGGGTCACACACGCACGCATTTTAAAGCGCCGTCTTCATCTCCTCTTGACCTAATCCGCTTCTCCATGCACCGTCTTGCGCCGCGGGTTGGCAAAAGGTCACCAAGGCGGTATTTGGTAAAATTACCAAAATACCCCTTCTCGGTCCTTCTCCAAGACCGAGTCCAGACATGCGAGGCACTCGCTGTTCATCACGTGTAGGTTGATCCAACGGCTCTCATCATGCCGGCAAGTCTCTCCCATCCGGCCCCACCGAAACCACCATGGCACTTGCACCGACCCCCGCGCCGCTTGATCCAACCCGTTGCACCGAATTGCTCGTTCGGTCACCTTTGTCCATCTTGCACCATGCTTGAGTCCAATGACTTCACCCGGCATCGTCGATCGTTATGAACCTCGCTCTCAAGCCTAGTCCCGATCATCCTCGCTGCGTTGACCGTCGTTGACCACCAAGCAACCCGCACAACAATAGACAAGCAAATCGAATCCGGGAACAAGTTCTTCACAACTTAACCCACGTTAGTCAAAACATGCATCATGCAACACATATGCAATGAAACCTATGAACTTGACCTAACTAGTACACATCGCCGCCACACGGGACGGCGACTTAAGTCAAAACCGATCGGATCGCCACCATGGCGGTCGACCGCCTTCGCGGTCGACCGCCAAGAGACGGCCGGTCTGACCGCCACCAAGGGACTTAGCCAAAATTCCAACTCTGAAATCCGCAACCTCTCCGAAATTTCAAACGAATAGAACTTTTGACTGGAGGCTCCAAAAATTATGGGACCAAGAGTAGTAGAACCTCCTCTCTTGCCTACACCTCTATTTTTGGCCCACCTCAAACTCAACACAACTTTCAAGGCGGGCATTGCTCGCCAGCGATGGCAGGTTAGACCGCCACATCGTTGGTGCATCGCGCTCGCCGGCGGTCGGACCGCCAGCAAGTTCACCCGATAAACCACTTGAGGCACGGCGGTCGACCGCCACCAAGGCGGTCGACCGCTGAGGCCTCGACAGACTCGATCTTTGCCGAAAACGCGTGTTTCCGCAAATCTTCAACGTCATTGCCAATTGTCACATCGTCCTAAGATCATGAGCATATCCCAATGATATCCACAATCTCCCCCTTGATGAACACATTGGCAATTCCCAACAAATGCAAAATTTTGAGGTTTGAAAAGTAAGAACTCGACGTTTTCGTGCAAAGACACAACTTGGTCCATATGCAAGAGAAAGCAATGGAAATGACCAAGCTGGCTTCAGAATAGTATATGCAAGTGAGATAAGGCAAAAGAAAGCTAGAAAGCTTCATTTTCCAAAAAGAGTCAAAATCTCACTTAAGGTCTATATGAAAGAACAATTGTTCGATATGACCTTTGATCATCGTGAGGCTCAAGAATTGCAATTCAAGTTCAGAAATGACAATACGATGAAACGAATGCAAATATGAAACTCCCCCTCACTATGATCCTCAGATTTCAGAAAATTTCAAATTCTCCAATTTTCTCCCCCTTTTTAACATTTTTATATCTTCTCTCCTTTATACATCTCGAAATATCTTCTCCCCCTTTGACAATGGAGTCATCAAGGAAACACGCCTTCCTCTCGTCTAGAGATAATAAATGCAGACTGAGGGAAAAACATAAGAAGGAGCATGCATGAAATGCAATGGAGTGGCTTCATATTTTTGTATTTTTCAATTTTTGATTACAAGAAGCTTTGGAGATTACCCAAAAGAACAAGCTAGCATTTCTAATATTGCACAAACAACATATCAGCCTGAATACGCTAGCAAGACCATGATAAGACATATATAACAAAGCTAAAGTTAGAAGGCTCAATATAAAGCAATGAATTTTAGCATTTTAAGCAAAGCTTCAAATCTAGCAAGTTCATCAACAGAGATCCTAAGATGATACTGGCCATGTCAAAATGTCAATGTGAGATCAAAAAGCTAACAATGACCACATTAAGAGACAAACAGGTCCTGAATTGAATCATGTTGCTCAAATTTTCTCTAACGCCTATTTTTCAACAGTTTTTCATTTGCAATGAATATTGAAGTTGATTAAAGGTATATCTTAGTGAAGAAGATCCTGGACTAGGAGCCACCCACAAACTCTTCCTAAGCTTCTACCAGGGCGACAAATCTTGAGGTTCATGTCAATTTTGACAAGCAGTCCCCATGAGATCGTCTGGATCATCAAACTATCTCCAAGTTCATGTCTATGACATGCAGTCTCGTGAGAGTAGTTTGGCACATTTTAAGCACAAAACAATCATTCAATTTGATTTTTCATTTTTCACAAGAGCAGTTTTAGATTCTTAAAAGAACAAGAAGCTCAAGTAATGATCAATACTAGATTCAAGAGCTAACACAGCAATTTTGACAGGGCCAATGTCACAAAAGGAGCACTAATTGCGCAACTAGCTAAAACATCCACAAATTGCAGTTTTTAGTTCAAGTTGTCTTAAAGTTACAGCTCATTCAGCAAAGACTTAGCTACACATGTGAAAGCATGATAAATCTAGGAAGTCAAAGAACTAGACATGGCATTGAGCAGAATTGAAATACTAAACCTCAAGAGGGTAATAAGCAAAGCTTCATCAATTTTAAAAGACAAGCAGAAAAGCTTATATTACAATGCATCTTTTTGGATTTTCATATGAATGCAATATGATACAATGAGATGCACAAAAGACTTAAAAGCCTAAAAGTGCAAAAGATCGAAGAAAATACCACTAGAAGAAGGTATAAGAAAAGATCAGAAAAACTCAGATGAACAAGGAAAGTTCAGAAGAACAAGGAAAGTTCAGAACAGAGCCAACTCCCCCTCAAACCAACCCGTAGGGATAAATTACCCCTAACTCACTTCTCAAGGTGGCAAACCTAGTTGGATCTAAAGGCTTGGTGAGGATATCAGCCAACTGAGCCTCAGACTCCACGAAATGCGGCACAATATCACCCTTCTCGACATGATCTCTAAGGAAATGATAGCGAATGTCTATGTGTTTGGTCCTAGAGTGTTGCACAGGGTTTTTAGCAATATTTATAGCAGAAGTGTTATCACAGAAAAGAGGAACACTATCAAAAGCCAACCCAAAGTCCTTAAGAGTGGACACCATCCACAAAATCTGACTACAACAACTAGCAGCAGCTACATATTCAGCTTCAGTAGTGGATTGTGCAACAGAAGACTGCTTCCTAGAAGACCAAGAGACAAGAGAAGTGCCTAAGAAGTGACAAGTGCATGAGGTACTCTTCCTATCTAGCCGACAGTCCGCAAAATCATAATCAGAAAACCCCCGAATGGATAAAGAAGAAGAACATGAATACCAAATGCCATACTGGAGGGTAGAATGTAAATACCTGAAGATGCGCTTAACGGCTTGGCGATGGGAAGTCCCCGGAGACGCTTGAAACCTCGCACAGAGGCAGACCGCGAAGTGGATGTCCGGTCTTGAGGCCGTCAGTACAAGAGGGAGCCGATCATCTTTGCGGTACTAGCGTTGATCCACGCTTCTCCTTCCTCATCCGGATCCAAAAGCGATGAAGTCGCCATGGGAGTGGCGATCGGCTTGCGATCACCCATCTCGGCGCTTGAGCGGATCCTTGGTGTGCCGTCGATGGATGAAGATCCTTCCTTGCATTACTTGATTTGAAGCCCAGTAGTTGAGTTCTCCCATCATACTCATCTCAAATTCCCTGGACATGGTCTCAGAAAAACTGGAAACAAGAGCATGATAGGAACCACCAAAGATAATATCATCTACATAAATCTGAGCAAGCAGGAAGTCATTGCCACGCCTAAGAATGAACATAGTCTTGTCTACCTTACCCATCTCAAAATCATTCTTAAGCAAAAAGGTCTTAAGTCTATCATACCAGGCTCTAGGGGCTTGCTTGAGACCATACAAGGCTTTAGATAGCTTGAAAACATGATGTGGATGCTTGGGATTCTCAAAGCCTGGGGGTTGTCTAACATACACTTCCTCCTCTATAAAACCATTCAAAAAGGCACTCTTAACATCCATCTGATATAATCTAAAGCCCTTAGAAGCAGCAAATGCAAGTAGAATGCGAATGGCTTCCAATCTAGCAACAAGAGCAAATGTCTCATCAAAATCTAACTCCTCAACTTGGCTAAAACCCTGAGCTACTAATCTAGCCTTGTTTCTAACCACAAAACCATCCTCATTTTGTTTATTTTTGAACACCCAACGGGTTCCTATCACATTATGACCACTAGGAGGTTCTACTAGGTTCCAGACCTTGTTCCTCTCAAAATTCTCTAACTCCTCATGCATGGCATTGACCCAGCTAGAATCAGATAAAGCATGTGATATATCGCGGGGTTCGAAAGAAGCAACAAATGCAGAATGAGAGTAGAGACTTGGATCGTGATACCTGGAGCGAGTGACTCGCTCATGAAGACTACCAATCATCTGATCCGGAGGATGACACCTCTGAATGTGAAGTGCAGCGGTCGGGGGAGATAGCATCTCTTCGACCTCCGTAGGTACTGCTGATGATGAAGATGCAGCAGGAGCCTCAATTGAAGGTGAAGTAGTCGTAGCAGGTTCTGGAGCTTGGACAGGAACATCAGCAACAGGTGGAAGAGCAGTATCAAGTTCATCCTCCTCTTCTTCAACAAAAATGCTCTCTTTCACCTGTAAGTCACCTGAAACATCGGATCTAGCTCCAGGGCTAGTCTCATCAAAAGTGACATTGCATGTCTCCTGGACAATGTTAGTTTCAACATTAAAAACCCGAAAACCTCTCGAATGTGCAGGATAACCCAGAAATAAACCATCAAAAGTCCTTGATTCAAATTTATCTAGGTTTCCTGTCTTGAGAATGAAACACTTAGCTCCAAAAACTCGAAAATGAGAAACAGAGGGTTTTCTACCAAAACGAAGCTCATATGAAGTCTTGCCCAAAGACGGTCTCAAGAAGACACGATTTGCAATATGGCAAGCTGTAGCAATAACTTCGGCCCAAAACCTCCTCGGAGTGCTATTCTCATCTAGCATCGTCCTAGCCATCTCGACTAAGGTTCTGTTCTTCCTTTCCACAACGCCATTTCGTTGAGGGACGTGTGGAGAAGAGAACTGATGCTCAATTCCGTGCTCAGCACAAAAAGAGGCAAACAAGGCATTCTTGAACTCCGTGCTATTGTCACTGCGGATCGCTCTTAAGGTACCCGGAAGTTCAGAAGCCAAACGAAGAACAAGATCATGATAATGACCAAAAGCTTCATCCTTCGAAGCAAGAAAGAACACCCAAGTGTATCTCGAAAAATCATCGACTATGACATGAATGTACCATTTGCCACCAATTGGCCAGAACCTAGCAGACCAACGGTATCCATATGAAGCAACCGTCACGTCCGTCAGTCATGACCATAGTCACTGAAGGGTTTGAGGCGGCAACTTGCTTGCCATGCCTACAGGGCGCACATACAGCATCCTTGACGGCTTTGAGTTTGGGCTAGATCAAGATTGCTAACTCGTGTCAGATGATCAAACCCAATGTGCCCCAAACGTCAGTGCCAAAGCCAGAACTCAGAAGAAGATGTAATCAAACATTTAAGAGAACCAGCAAGAGATTCAGAAAAATCAGCTCTAAAGATCCTAGCAACTCTATAAATCCCAAAAACGAGCTCACCAGCTGAATCAAGCACCCGACAAGCATTTTTCTTAAATGTAGTCTCATAGCCATCATCAAGAAGCTGTGAGACAGAGAGTAAATTAAACCTGAGCTTGTCCACAAGGGCGACGTCCTTTAGGATGAAATTATCGTTCACCCTGATTGACCCCATTCCTTCAATCCGCCCTTGAGTATTGTCTCCAAAGGTGATGAAGACATCACCTATCGACCTCGTGAAGGAGGTGAACCATTTTGAGTCTCCGGTCATGTGGCGTGAACAGCCGAAGTCGACGAACCACATGTCCTTCCTTCCGCGGCGATCCTGAAAATCAAGGCACAGAAGAACGATGTGTCTCAATCAAGTTAGTTAAACATGACTTGGGAACCCAAGATCGAGACACACGCGTATGAGTAGTATGCAAAGCAGAAGTGCTATCCTTGATTCTATTTGAAATTCTGTTATGAGCAATGGTGACTCTAACATGAGAGTTATCCTGTCTAGGAGCATGTGAATGATTAGCATGTGAAACAAATCCTAGACCAGGTTTCTTCCTTTCTAAATTACCATGTCTCACAAAAGCTCTAGGTTGATTAGATGACATTCTAGCAAGATTTTTCTTAGCGTTTTTCAACCTACGCCAACAGAATTCAACCAAATGCCCATCCTTCTTGCAATAGGTGCAATGGTACTTGGTACCACTGGGAGAAGCACCTTTTGACTGAACAGATGGTTGGGCAAAACCTGCAGATTTGAAAATGATCTTGGCAGGTTGGGTATCAAATTCAACTAAACCATTTTTCAATATTTGAATGCCCTTAGATTTGTCATGTGCAAAGTTGTATCCTAACCCTTGGTTCTTATAAGGACTCTTTGACTTGTCAAGGATCATGTTTAATCTGTTTCTTTCCTTTAGAAATTTTTCTAATGTATCATTAAGGTAAGCAATTTCTTTTCTAAAGTTAACACATGAATCACAAGTTTTAGCCATAGACCTCTTCTTATAAAGAGCAACCTCAAGCTTAAGAGCTGGACATAAAGCACATGTAGCGCTCAATCGTCCTTAAGCTTGGTATATTTAGCTCTAACTGCTTCTAAGATATCTTTGACTTCATTTTCACGTTCTAAGCAGAAAGTGCAAAAGCTAGATTTCACATTACCAGAAGCATCCAACTTGCTAGACTCTAAGCATTTATCACAAGGAGTAGATTTAACTTCAATTAACTCACTTCTAGCATTTTCAAGTTGATGCAAGGCAACATCATGAGCAGATTGCAATTTAGAAAATTCAGAGTGCAGAACATGGCAAGATGAACATTCATCAGATTCAAGAGTCTTAGCATTTACAAGTTCTAGAGTTAAATTATCCACTTGTGACTCTAAGTCCTTGTTCTTAGCCATGGTAGTTTCTAAAGCCTTATCCTGACTCAAGAGTTGCTCAAAGAGATTATCACATCTAGCAGAAAGTTCATCATAGGAGAGAGGTACCTCATTGTCATCGATGTCGACGGAGTCGGCCATGAAGCACATGCCGGTGAAGTTTTTAGCCTTCCCTTTGTTCTTGTCTTGAGGAAGCTCCTTCTCTTTGTCCTCCTCGCTCCTGGAGTCCACATCGCTCAAGGATTGTTCTCCAAGAGCGGCAAAGACCCGGTGAACAACCTTCTTAAACTTGGCAGCATCAAACTTGGACTTGTACCCTTGAGGCTTCTTCCAAGCTGGCTTCTCTTCCTTGTGGTTGCTCTTACCTTTCAGCTTAGGGCAATTTGCCCGAATATGATAGAGCTCTCCACACTCATAACAAGTCACAGGGCCGCCTCTCTTCTTGTTTCTCACATTGTTATAGGCACGTGTGACCTTTTTAATTATGAGGGCCAACTCTGGCTCAGAAAGACTCTCAAGCTCTTCTTCATGAATAGCAGATAAACACGCAAGAGAAGAAGAAACGGAAGAGGACTCACACAACCCATCAGAAGCTCTCATGAGCGGGTCTGCTACCAAAGCCATATTTTCCTTCTTAGAATGATTACCCCTCTGGATCTCATGAGTCTTGAGCTTGCTATAGAGCAGCTCCATAGTCAGATCAGAGAGGTTAACGTTCTCCTCAATGGCGGTAGCCTTTATCTCCCACTCCTTGGTGTTGATTGCAGCCAAGAGATGGATAGCATTTTCAAACTGAGAATATTCAATATTAACAGCTTTTCAACTGATTAATTACTTTGTTAAAGCGACTGAAAATATCATCGATGCTCTCTCCAGGACGCATCTCGAATTTGTTATACTCACGCTTGAAGACCGTTTGGCGTACTTTCTTGATTTGGGACGAACCTCATGGTAGGTTTCGAGGTGTTCCAAATCTCGTCTTGCGATCTTAAGATTGCAAATCCGATCATACTCCCGCCTATCAAGCCCAAAGATATAGAAAATTCTTTGCCTTGTTGTTGCTAGCCAAAAGAGCGTCTGACGCCAGCGTAGCAACTTCGGGCAAAACAAGCGGGACTCGAACAGCCTCCCATATAGCTTGTCCTTCGCATTCAAGGAAGACTTGCATGCGATTCTTCCAAAAGGCATAGTCGAACCCATCGAAGATATGCGGCTTGGTTGAGTACTTCTCCATCGCCAAGTTCAGTGACCGGTTAAGATCAAGATTGAACTAACTGGGCTCTGATACCACTTGTTGGACCGAAAAGGCGACTAGAGGGGGGGGGGTTGAATAGGAGCACGATATCTTTTTCTCCCAAATTAGATTCAATACGAATCTCACTCCAATAGCTATGAAAGCTATGAAGATCAATCAATCAAGCACAGCGGAAGACTTGTATTGAATCCAATCAAAACCCCGAAGCAAAATCAACATAAAACCAAAACACAATTTCTCGGGCGGTCTGACCTCTCACGGGGGCGGTCAGACCGGTTGCCCTAGCGGTCAGACCTTTCCAAGCGGTCGGACCTCTCTCTCGGGCGGTCAGACCTCTAGTTCAATGAACAGTGAAATCAGCACGAAAAACCAAAACGCAAATTGGGCTAACTTTTGATTCGTGCGTCCAAACCTCATGAAACTTGACACACACCTTCCCAAGGATGTCAGGAACCTATTCCAAGCAACTATCGTGAAGATCCTTGTCAAAGTTCAGACATTTTTCCATTTGAGTGAAGATGGTTCAAAAATCGAGTCAAGAACGAGATATGATCTAGAAACTTGCTCGTGGGTGATTGATGATCAAGATGACCCTAGATGGGTTCCCACATGTTGCAGCAAGTTAGATCACAGCAAGAAACCAACCAAAAACTCGCGGATCAAAGAAAGACTCAAAATCACCAAATAGAGAGAAAGAAAGCAAATGAACTCATCTTTGGGAGAACTTTCTTGGATTGATTTGATATGGTACTGGTTTACAGCCACTCCATCAATGGAGGACAAAGCTCAAGACATGAGCACAAAATCAAATCAAAACTCTCTAGAACCCTAACCTCCACTACTCCTCTCCCTAAGCAAACTAGGGTTTCAATCACAATGAAAGGGTTGAGGGGGTGCAGCTACCTCCCTCATCTATTTATAGTGGAGGCCTAGACCTTCTAGAAGAGTTTCCATAATGGGTTCCCGTTAAGGCCCAAAACAAACGGGTCACACACGCACGCATTTTAAAGCGCCGTCTTCATCTCCTCTTGACCTAATCCGCTTATCCATGCACCGTCTTGCGCCGCGGGTTGGCAAAAGGTCACCAAGGCGGTATTTGGCAAAATTACCAAAATACCCCTTCTCGGTCCTTCTCCGAAGACCGAGTCCGGTTGTCGGCACTCGCTGTTCGCCACGTGTAGGTTAATCCAACGGCTCTCATCATGTCGGCAAGTCTCTCCCATCCGGCTCCCACCGAAACCACCATGGCACTTGCACCAACCCCCGCGCCGCTTGATCCAACCCGTCGCACCGAATCGTCCGTTCGGTCACCTTTGTCCATCTTGCACCATGCTTGAGTCCAATGACTTCACCGGCATCGTCGATCGTTCGAACCTCGCTCTCAAGCCTAGTCCCGATCATCCTCGCTGTTGTGATGCGTTGACCACCAAGCAACCTTGCACAACAATAGACAAGCAAATTAAATCAGGAACAAGTTCTTCACAACTTGACCCACGTTAGTCAAAACATGTATCATGCAACACATATACAATGAAACCCGTGAACTTGACCTAACTAGTACACATCGCCACCACACGGGACGACGACTTAAGTCAAAACTAGTCAGACCGTCACCATGGCGGCCGGACGCCCGCCGGCCCGATCGCCAAGAGACGGCGATCGACCGCCACCAAGGACTTAGCCAAAATTCCAACTCAAATCCGCAACCTCTCTGGAAATTTCAAACGAATAGAACTTTTGACTGGAGGCTCCAAAAATTATGGGACCAAGAGTAGTAGAACCTCCTCTCTTGCCTACACCCTCTATTTTTGGCCCAGCCTCAAACTCTAACACAACTTTCAAGGCCGGTCTGACCGCTCAGTGAGGCGGTCGACCGCCACACCGACCGGCCGTCGTCGCGCTCGACCGGTCGGACCGCCAGCAAGTTCACCCGATAAACCACTTGAGGCACGGCCGATCTGACCGCCACCAAGGCCGGTCTGACCGCCTGAGGCCTGACAGAACCTGACCTTTGCCGAAAACGCGTGTTTCCGCAAACCTTCAACGTCATTGCCAATTGTCACATCATCCTAAGATTATGAGCATATCCCCATGATATCCACAATGTTAAAGCTTAAGGTAGTTAAATACCTATTTGATGATTAATTAATTATTACGCCATCCTTGACAACTTGAATCCCTTAACCATTGTCACCCTAGTAACTATGTGGTAATACTAGTTATAGGTTGTACTTAAGCGACATGCTAGTCTTACTTAATTACCAGGACATTAAAATGTTCCAATCATCATCTCTTCAAATATGAAAATATTTTGGTCAGTCATTGGTGGTCCATGACTGAGACAAAGGTGGTAATCTGGTTTTACTTCTCAAAACCCTAAAATTGCTATTACCCCGTCTGGGTGGACGGTAAGATGGATGGTATGATAGTGGGTGCTAATGTAGCCCAAGGACTGTTGTGTTGTGGATCGGAGTGTGGAATGAACCGCCCAGACAACCCTAAGGACTTAATCTTGTCATGAGCTCCCGTGTAAAACAAGTGCAACCACAAGTCTGTAAAGTACAACCTGGCTAAATAATTTGTATCCATCAGTACGAGTTGCATCAGATAGATGATCCGCGACGCCGTGAGCCTTTGTGGCAAGGGGTGTCGGGGTGCGCGACATAAGTCGTTGGATGGCGCAAGAGGGGGTCCAAGTAAGGGTTGACGGGTCTAAAAGAGCGTAACCCTTTGTGGATGAAACCTTAGCGAAGTGTAACTAATACTGATAGATGCATTGTAAAGGTCTTGTGATGATCTCCCCTTGATTCACATGTCTTCAGAAACGTATGTATATATCAAGACGATTATCTCTTGTGGGTAAAGTGTACAACCTCTGCAGAGTGTAATAAACTGTTTAAACAGCCGCGCCTACGGTCAAAGGCGGACATGGGAACTTAACTTGAGTTAGTTCTATTTCAAAAACCTTTGTGGGTGGTATGAAAATGTGGTGGGCTCACCTAGCCCTAGGTTGGATTTTTTCCCCCTGGGTTTTGCAGACTCAGTGATGTTAATATATGGGGGTAATCCCAATCAAATTAAGCATTGGTAGAGTTTCCGACGGAGGAAACCTCTGCTGTTATTAAATATTGCACAATTACTCTCTTTCTAAAAATGCAATTTGTTAAAAATGCTAAGTGATAGGATTTTGTAATTATGATAATTGAAAACATCGCTTTAGCAAATAAAAGAACTTGAGCCATCCTTATTAAGCCTTGCATGTATATTATTGCATTGTGTATTGGCTCGCGAGCACGGAAGTTGTGCTCATCTCGCTATTTCCCCAAAAACCTCAGAAGCAGGAAACCCTGGAGATTACGACTACTACGAGGATCCAGAAGTCGGAGGACCGAGAGATAATGAAGCGTAGTGTAGTCATTAGTCGTTCTAGTCTCGCCTTGATCCGGTGACTCGTTGGTTCTTGCGTGCATCTTATATTATCCGAGTCTTTAGGTAATATCGGACGCACACGAGTTTCCCAGGGCCGCTTGCTCGTGGAGAGATGTGCTCTCACCCCTTTGCTTCGTTGTCGCTTCGCTTTGTAATGTAATCAATTTGGCCTGTTCGCCCTATTGTAAAACTTCGACCGACGCGGTCTATGTAAACTCTGTTGTGTTGAATTAATGAATGGTATAGTTCTACGCCATGTATGAATTGATTCAACGATGTATTCTATGAGTGCTAGCTACTGATCCAGGGAATAGCACAGTGTTTCACAGAGGATTCTGGATTAGAAAATCCGGGTCCGACAGAGCTGGTATCAGAGCATACGACTGTAGGAACCTTAGCTAGACTGGTCGAGCCTAAGGACTTGAGTCTTATTTTCAAAAACTAATAAAAACTTTGGCAAAAATATAGCATATCTATTGCTCTTACTCACCCCTCTTAGTTCTTTACTTACCTCCTTTTGTGAGCCTACTCCGTTGCTGGCTCTCTCTTTTGTTTTAAAAATTCTAGATAACCGTGTCGTCGTCCGATGGCCCGTGGGATTTCTTCTCTCGCGGTGAGAACGACGACGAGTTTGTCGGTATTCCTCCGCAAACTCAAGCAGTACCTCGGTTCGTCACCGGCCCATCCTCAGAGGTCGAAAGACCTAGGCTCTGGATCAAGAGTCTCGTTCCTTAGAGGTTGAGTTCATCGCTCACACCTTTCGGACTGAGCATCCTAGGAGCCGCTGTTCTGATGTCATTCAGAACATAGCGCGCTCCGCCTCGACTCACTTGTGCCAGGTGCACAAGGATCTCTTTTTGAGGTCGCCTTTTCTGTTCCTTTTCGTCTCTCCAGGGGGGTGGGGGAACGCTACCCGAAGATCTTCGACATCAGGTGAAGAACATCGCCGTTGTAGTAGCCATCGTGATGCATGCCCCAGCTCCTCCTGCACTAGCCATCATCCTCAGCAACCCGGCGCTAACCAGACATCTTGGACCCGCACAAGGATCGCTGCACGCAAGAGCATGCGACACCCCAGTCCGCCGCCCGTCATCAACATCGAAGACTCCAGTCGAGGACACAGCCTTTCTCGTTCTCGCTCTTATTCTTAGTTGCTTGACTTCAGTCACAACCATTCCCATTCCCGCTCCCCGGGCAACTGCACTGCTTGTGATGGTCAGCCCCGTGGGAGTAGTCAGACTGGTTAGGTTAGCTAGCAGTGCTTGTTAGGCAGTCTTTTGGTCTGCAAGCACCTTTTTCTTTCTTTTACCCCAGTAAGTAGACGTTGTGTTTATATCTTGTGTCATGGCTTAGCATAGCATATATGCTATGTTTTAGGAGTCATGTAACACCTAATCCCCCTTAATATAATGCAGCCATTCTAGGCTTTGTATTGTATTTGATTCTCTCTTCTCGTTTGGTTTAAGTGTTTCTGTGTGTGCTCTAGAGGGCTAGTAACCCTCATATATACCCCACCCTTCCTCCTCGTTCTGAGCTTCAGAGCTTCTTCATATGCCAACAAGAAGAGCCGCCGCCCCAGCCCGTGGAGCTTACGCAACTGGTCGAGGAAGAGGCCGTGGCAATGGCCGTGGTCGTGACCGCGGACAAGGTCTACCTCCTCCACCCCCAGCAGACCCAACCATGGCGCAAGTCATGTTGCAGCAGGCTCAAATTCTTCAAGCTTTGCTCGCTAATCAGCAGAATGGATCAGCCGGTCGCAATTCCAAGCTTGCAGACTTTCTCAGGACCAGACCCCTCACCTTCGCCACGCGATGAACCCTTGAAGTCAAGACCGCTCGAGAGATCGAGAGAAAGTTTCGTCTCGCCCGCTGCTCAGAAGAAGACAAAGTGGACTTTGCCACCCATCAGCTGAAAGGAGCTACCGCTGCTTGGTGGGAGAACTACCTCGCTGCCCGAGGTGGTGACAGTTCAGAAGAAGAAGAGGTAGAAGTAGCGGAAACCGTGGCCTCTACGATTGGAGCCCCACAAGAGTCCACTGTCGTCACCGCTGCCGCTATAGAAGAAGTTGCTGAAGTACAACTAGAAGAAATTGAACCCGCATGGCAATCAATTCCTTGGGCGGAGTTCAAAGCCGCTTTCAGAACCAACTTCGTACCAGCTGGTACCATGAGGTTGAAGAAGAACGAGTTCAGAGCTCTCAAGCAGGGTCAGATGTCAGTTAATGAATATCTAACCAAGTTCAACCAGCTTGCTCGCTACGCCCCCAATGATGTAGCTGACGAAGAAGAGAAACCCTGGAGATTACGACTACTACGAGGATCCAGAAGTCGGAGGACCCAAAGATAATGAAGCGTAGTGTAGTCATTAGTTGTTCTAGTCTCGCCCCAGTCCAGCTGACTCCGTTGGTTCTTGTGTGCATCTTATATTATCTGAGTCTTTAGGTAATATCGGACGCACACGAGTTTCCCCAGTCGCTTGCCTGTGGAGAGATGTGCTCTCACCCCTTTTGCTTCTGTTGTCGCTTCCGCTTTTATAATGTAATCAATTTGGCCTGTTCGGCCCTGTTGTAAAACTCGACCCGACGCGGTCTATGTAACTCTGTTGTGTTGCATTAATGAATGGTACGGTTCTACGCCATGTATGAATTGATTCAGCGATATATTCTGTGAGTGCTAGCTACTGATCCAGGGAATAGCACAGTGTTTCACAGAGGATTCTGGATTAGAAAATCCGGGTCCGACAATGCAGGTGTGGCACGCTTCCTCTTTGCTGTTATCTAAGTAGTTTAAGATTCAAAATATTCCTATTTTCAGTTGCAACGAAGAGATAAGAAATACAGAAAAAATGGCTCCAAAGTGAGTCTAGCTCTTGCGTGCGTTCTACCTCTGTTATTCTATCTTCTTTTCGTGCTTTGGCGTTCTTGATCCAGGGCTCAGGCCAACATGCGGCACGCCCGCTCCTTTCCCGGGACATGCACCGGCGGCGGAGGCGGCTCACCTTCCAGGCGTGGCAGCAGCAGACGACGGCTCCTGACGAACACCCGACGCTGCGCTCTTCATTTGTTTCTCTCCTCTTCCTTCCTTCCTTCCTTCTTCCTACCTGGCTCCTTCCTTGCAACAGCACATGCAGCTACAACAGGCAACAGCCAGCGGTGCATGCAGCGGCAACGGGCAGCAGCCAGGAAAACAGGCAGCGGCAAGCCGGCAACGGGCAACAGCCAGGCAAATAGGCAGCGGCAACGGGCATGCAGCAGCCAAGCAAGCAGGCAGTGGCAGCAAGGCACACGCACGACAACCTTACAGCAGTGCGTGATGGATTTAATCTCGTTTTGATATTTTTTGTTAACCATTTTAGATTTGCTAGTTTTGGTAGGAATATGAATGCGAGTCTGTTTTGATACGGATTAGAAATCCGATTGTAACTCTGTAATTTTGAGTATAAATATACAAAAGACTAAAAAGAGGAGTACCGCTTGGGGCTCCCGAAACAAAAGAAAACTCGACTCAATTCGTGTTCTCGCTGTTGCTTTCGTTTTGTTTTGGTGTCTATTATCTCCAGCAATTACTGCCTGGTGTTAGCATCACGTGAAGAGGAAGACCAGGAGGGTGGTGCTGCTACTTCACGTGAAGAACCGAAGACCGAGGCACTGCTTGGAGAGCAGGGACAGGTACAGCAGGAAGGTGCTGCTCCGCTGCTTCACGTCGAGTCACGTTGGGAAGACAACGTCACATCACGGGACCCACGGAGAAAAGGGAGGCGCATCGACGAAGCATCATGCCGCGACGGCGGTGGCTCGCAACAGTGGCGACGGCAAGGCAGCAACAGATGGGAAAAGCGGCAGCAGTTAGGGGCTTAGGGCTCGGTTGCCTCCCCAGTGTCATCACTTTTACATTTACATTAGTCCATTTCAACATCACAACACATGGAAAAATAAATCAATCATCTCTTTGCATATTCACATGTCATGATTCGAAAAGGATCTAAGAGTCTAGAGGTATCGTGACTGAGGTGATCACAACACTTCCTTTTTTTTTTTTTCCCTTCCTCTCCTATTCTTTCTTTTCTTGCTATCCAAGTAAATAGGATATTACAAACCCAAACCACCATGCGATTTTGGCTGCAGCATTCTATCCCAAGAAATCCACTGAACTTTTTTTCGCCCATTTCCTGCTCCCCAACAATAAGCTCTGATATGCTTCATGAGGTCGTTACATAAGGACATTGGGAGCTTGAAGACACTCATGGTGTACTTCGGCAAGGCTTGCGCCACCGATTTTATTAGAACTTCCTTGCAACCCGCCGAGCAAAACTTCTCCTTCCATATATATGCTGCCATTCTTCTACTGAATCGCTCACCCAGTGACCGGAAAACTCCTCTGGGCATGGGACCATTCGGTGTGGGCAGACCAAGATATATACTTAGGCTCAAACTCTACTTGTTCCACACACAGTATGGATCGGAGCAGCTCACCCTTCAAACCTTCCGATTGATTTCCTTTAGGGATAAGCACAATTGAAGTATCATTAACTCCCACCGGCATACACTACAAGAAAGAAGGGATTAGCCAGCCTTTCTGAGGCAACTTGATAGTGTTGGCCCAGATCCAGGAGAAAACTCACACATTGCAAATAAACATAGAGAACACAGGAGAATTTGCCTCCACCGCAACTACGAATAGCCGAGTTTTCTAAATTTCTCTATTCTCTTTCTTGCTTTCTTGTTTTCTTCTTACAAAATCTGATTATATAGGGCCTCTTTTATAGGCACAACTGGTGCTACAATACTCATCTCGGATTGCTACAGTAAACAACTCGGATTGGTACAGTACTTGGGCTCGAATTGCTACACTACTCGGATACGGCAAAAACAGGAACTAATACTAAACAAAGACTACTTCCAATATCCCCCTTAATCTTTGTACACTTAATTATTAAGTGTACTCAGCTGTCAGTTGGACTCGACTTCAACTTAGCTCACACACACTCTGCCGGAGACGGTGGCACAACTCAAACACGTCTTGAACTCTTACTCATTGAGGCCGTCGGTCTCAACTACGACTTACTCAACTCGTACTCAACTTAGGACGGCGAATACATCTTCTTAACGTCTATGAACTCAACGACTCAGGACGGCGAACATATCTCCTCAACGACCCACCACTACTACAAAACAGATCATACTAGACGCCTCATCACAGACGGTTCCAAAGGAGCCGTCTGTATTGAACTTATACAGACGGTTCCCTTTAGAACCGTCTGTGATAGTGTCTCATCACGAGCGGTTCTTATTACCAATCGTCAGGATACTTCCTGACGGTTCATAATAAGAACCGCTCGTGATAGTGCCTCATCACGCACGGCTCCTTCTACCAACCGTGCAGGAAGTATCCTGACGGTTGGTAGAAGGAGCCGTGCGTGATGAGGACACCTCATCACGCAGCGGTTGGGATTAACAACCGTCAGTGATTTTGATTTACTATGGCTTAAAATTTTTCTTACTCTCGATTTTACCATGGCTTAAAATTTTTCTTATACCATGGCTTAAAATTTTTCTTACTCTCTGATTTTACCATGAATTGGAGAGAAAATTTGAAGTCATGGTAAAATTAGAGAGAAAATTTGAAGTCATGGTAAAATTAGAGAGTAAGAAAAATTCTAAGCCATGGTAAAATCAGAGAGAGGAAAATTCTAAGCCATGGTAAAATCAGAGAGTAAGAAAAATTCCAAGCCATAGTAAAATCCAAATCACAGACGGCTCTTAATACCAACCGTCTGTGATGAGGTACATATCACAGACGGTTCGTATTAAGAACCGTCTGTGATGAGTTACTTATCACAGACGGTTCGTGATACGAAACGTCTGTGATTTGTCATCACAGACGGTTTTTGTATGAAACCGTCTGTGATTCGCAGCGCGGGAATTTGAAAATTTTGAATGTGTGCGCGGGAGGCAAAATATGTCCTTATATATTACGGCCGACCTCCTCTGGGCGCTCAGTCTCGCACTCCCGCAGTCCCGGTCCTCCTCTAGGCTCGGTCCTCCCTTGCTCCGGTAGTCCTCCTCCGAGCTCCGGCTGGTAGCTGCTCCTCCGGTCCTCCCGCAGCTCCCTGGCCCCCGCTACACCTCCAGGCTCCGGTCCTCCCTTGCTCCCGCAGTCCCCAACCTTCGACATGGTCTTCCTCCCCAACAGTTGAGAGTCGACGCCGACACCAACGCTGACCTCCTCTAGTCCTCGGCGCGCGGACGCCGAGCTCCTCCAGTCCTCCTCCGACGTCGATGTATGTTGGTACTTTTGTATATGAGGTTCTATTAGATTCGAGATCCGATTTGTATGTATGAGCTTGTGGTACTTGTGTTAGATTCATATCCAGTTTCTCATTAGATTCTCTTCCGATTCTACATTGGTACTTGTGTATGATCGAGTGTATGTGTGTATCCATGAATCCATGGCTTGAGAAATTTATTGGGAGGCTTAGGAGTTGGGAATCCATGTATATGTATCAATGAATCCATGTTTGGAAGGCTTCGGAAATGGCGGTGTATGTGTATGAGTGTATCCATGAAAAATGGCAATATTTTTGTAATAAAAAAGCTATCACGAGCGGTTTGGAACAAGAGCCGTGCAGAAAATAGTATCCTGAGCGGTTGAACAAGAACCGCTGCGTGATAGTTGATATCACGACGGTTCTTGTTCAACCGCTGTGATACCGCTTTCCTGACGGCTCTTGTTTCAACCGTGCAGCGATAGCTTTATCACGAGCGGCTCAAAAACCGTCAGTGATAACCGCCGTTATCACAGACGTACTTTTACAGACGGTTGGAAATCGTGCGTGATGACGGTTCCAACCGCTGCGATGAGGTTTTCTGTAGTAGTGCACGAACTTGACTCAGGACGGCGAACACATTTTTTCACTGTCCCAGACTCAACTCTCTGGACTCGACTAAGGACGGTGAACACATCTTCTCAATGTTCCAGACTCCTTGAGCGCGCATGTACACTTTCATCTTGATTCCTCATAATGCATAATTGCTCTTCGTGAGTGATGAGACAGCAGAACTCTCCTACGCCATCGCACCTGACGTCGCCTCGTCACCGGTGACACAACTTTCCGGAGAGCATGACATGACAGGCTCTGATACCACTATTGGCCCAAATCCAGGAGAAAACTCACACATTGCAAATAAACAGAGACAACACAGGAGAATTTGCCCTAGCCGCAATCGCATAGCCGAGTTTTCTGAATATCTCTATTCTCTTTCTTGCTTACTTCTTTTCTTCTTACAAAATCTGATTACATATGGCCTTTTTTATAGACACAGCTGGTGCTACAGTACAGAAGCTCGAATTGCTACACTACTCGGATACGGCAAAAACAAAAACTAATACTAAACAAAGATTACTTCCAACTGATAGAGTTAGTCTCAAAATGGTGTTCTGAGAAAAAGTATTAGCCTCATAATTGTATTTTGAGACAGAGCATGTCTGTCTCAATTTGGTCTTGTCATTCGACGCAAACGATCCAATTCTGAGGCTGGATATCTTGCCTCAATGTGTTTTCGAGGCAAACATTAGCTTGCCTCGGAATATTTCCGGTTGGCCCTCGAATTTTCATATCAGCTGCCCAACTTGTTAGAGTATCTTGCTCGAACTCTGGTCATGTAGATGTAGCAATCTCCAAATAGTTTAAGTCCAAATATCACGCTTATCCATTTTATTCTATGAGTATCTTGTGGTATAATAATCAAGGTGTACAATACAATTTATACAATTTAATATTCCTTCATGGTATTAAAGCGGTTTCACTTCTATATATGCCGGTTCCTAGCCATCACAAATCCTCACACGACATTGCCCTTGAGAGAGACGATATAATAACAAATCCTAGTTAGATGTTTTTTTTTGTGTGTGTGTGACCAATACATTGTTCTATCCGGTCGATCCTCTTTTTGCTTGCTGATGTTGTTCAGAAAAAAAAAATATCTTTGACCATATGTTGCATTTGAGGAAGGGCTAAGTGGGTACTAGCGTGGCATCCTTCTCTACTGCTCCAAACCAATCCAAAGGAAGGAAATCATCTCTAGTGTCAATATGTGATGCTTGGTTCTGGACTGGAGAGGACACTTGCTTTGGTGGGAAATTTTGGGTAAACTAGAGCAGAGTGTGTCGGCCAAAAAAAGTTCTGCGGGCTAGGGGTGTTGGCTCTAGAGCCGTTTAGTCGTGCACTTTGTCTCCGATGGCTTTGGTACCAATGGAAGGCGTCGGAAAAGCACTGAAATGGGATGCCATTGCCGATAACTGAGACTGACCAGGCTTTGTTCCAGGCATCTACAACGATAAGCATTGGCAATGGAGATAAGGCAAATTTTTGGAAGGACAAATGGTTAGGTACAAGGCCACTCAAAGATTTGGCTCTGGGACTATTTCGCATTGCAGCAAGAAAAAACCGAAGGACGCAATGCGTGAAGAAAAATGGGTAGCCGACCCGAGGAGAAGAATTACCATGCATTTACTGCTAGACTTTGTCAAAGTTTACTCCCTGACTCGTCAGGTCACGCTATCTCAGAATAACGATGATATAACTTGGAAATGGATAACCTCAGGTGACTACTCAGCCAAATTGGCTTATGATGTCCAATTCTTGGGAACGGTAGAGGCTCCATTCAAAAGCTAATTTGGAACATTTGGGCACTGCAAAAGTGTAAATTTTTTTTGCATGGATTCTCATCCAGCACTGGCTACGGACGGCAGACGTCCTAACCCGCCGTCATATGCAAAACAATCATTGGTGTCCTCTATGTACAAACAACCCGGAAACGGTTATGCATTTGTTCGTTGAGTGTCCTTTCACCAGGTAGTTTTGGTCTCTGATGGCGACATGTGTGCAACGAGCTAACCTAAACCCCTCACAATGTCATCACGATCACAAATAGTAGACTGGTGGACAAACCTCTTCCATTCTGGGCATGGAATTTGTAGAAAAGGCCAAGCCTCGTTGATAGTCCTTATCCTCTGGCACATTTGGAAAGAAAGAAATAGATAGATTTTCCAACATCTCAGACAAACACCAATAGGGTTACTTTCCATGATCAAGGAAGAAGCCTGGGCATGGATGTAGAGTGGGGCCACCAAGCTAAAGGTCTACCTACCAGGCGGGAAGGACACTCTCATCAGAGGACCAGCTTAAGCAAGCAAGCCCTGTGGATACTCACGTCAGAGGACTGACATGCCTATGGGTTGTCGGTCCTTTTGATTAAGTATCCTTTGGGATGAACGCATTTTTGTTTTCTTGCTTCTTGTCTTTCTTCCTTCTTTTATTTTCTCATGTATTTGGTTTTCCCTTTGTTTGTGACTTTCTGCCCTCTTTAATGCAATAATGGCATTTTGCCGTTTCCTCAAAAAAAATATGTGATGCTTCATTTGGGATTCATTTTTTCCCTGATTCCTACTAGAATAGGCAATTATTTCAGTTGAAATTTGTGCAAAATTCTGCGTTCCAAACGGTCCTGAAGCCATACATACATCTATTTCATTTTGCCTAAAAATAATTTTGGTAATCGGCCTCCTCGCATGCGTGTGTTTGGCATGACTGTAGTTTTTTTTTTCTTTTTGAAAAATAGCTTCCGGCTGAGCTGTATGACTGGAGGGCTAAACGACGGAACGACGGAGTTGAAGACGTTTGGTGTTTAGCAGCCTAGCTTTTAGTTAGGCTGGTTGGCTGTTCTGAGTTAAAAAATATCTGGAATGCTCCTGAGGCAAATGATGACTTGTTTGATGCCATTTTAAGGACATTATGAGTGGATTTGATTTATGTTTTTTTTGCACATGACATACAAATGTAAATCTAACGTTAAACATAACACATTCATAATTTCCAGGTTAATTGAACACCAGCATACTTGAATAAGGATTCAACAAATTTACAGAATTTTCTATGAAATCATCCATATAAGTTAATTTTGCATTCAACAAATCAATTTGGTGCAGATGAATAAACTTGAGCTACATACAAGCATACACATCAGTAGGAAGGAATCAATTGAAGAAGAATTTAGAAACTGGTACAAGATAATGCTAGCTACTTGACGATTCATGAATATTTCAGCATGCAGCAGCACCAACGCACGGCCGGCCGGAGACAAGACTATTGTTTCCCAGTGGTGGTTGATGTGGAGGATAGGAGGAGCTCAATCTTGAGGAGAGTAAATCCTAGCGAAGGGAGGCGGTTTGGGCAGTGGACAGAGGTCGACGGTAACGGTCGGAGGCAGTGCCGGTCGGAGATGAAGGGGAGGTAGGAGAAGGCGAAACCTTAGGTTGCTGTCTGTGGTTGTCCAGATCGGTGACAGAGGAGGCTGGGTCGGCGACGCGAAACCTATGGTGGCAGCACGATTGGGAGGTGTCAGAGAGAGCCAACGCGAAGGGAGGCGACCGAGGGAGACAAAGCATGGGGGGCGACGACGACCAAGGTAGGCGGCGAAGCAGCTAGAGGCGAGAGACAGAGGAGGTCAGTGCCGACGGAAGGAAGAGGAGGGCAACGCCGGCGCGAAGCAAGCGGCACCGGCGGGAGGCAGAGGAGGGTGGCGCAGGCGGATTGTGGGACAGCAAGGAAATCCACCTCACCTCCTGCCTCATCAGGGCCGAATGGGTGGGAGTGGGGAGAGGTGTGGGTTGGGCTTGTTAAATTACTTAACAATGAAATGACCCATATAAATTACATAAATGGTTCTTATACTATATGGTCTAAGTGTGATTATTGCTAGACAAAAAGATTAAGAATCATGGGGTTTAAAATTTCCCTCTCCTCTCCCTTCAATTTATAAAAGATAATGTTGTGTACTAATGACGGTGATAAAGTTTTATGAGCTGTGATCTACTTAATGTCATGCATCATGCAAATAGTGACCTCGTGGTTACAAATTTGTTCATTATTTCTATGAATAGATTAATGCTCTAAGGAAGTACTTGCCGGCTTCAGTTAGACATACTATTATTGCTAGCTGCCGGCTTGTACATGTTAATTGTCATGATGTTTAACTGATGCATGTATCAGTTTCTCATGTGAATGGACATATGTGATGAAGGGTTGCACCGGTTCATGTGTAGCCATTGGCCACTATATATACCCTTCCGACTTGGTATAAAAGGATGACTAAAGGAGAGGCTCTAAAAGACAACCAGTGAACATAGTACACGCACATGAAAGTAATCACTATTTCCTAATCATCAAGGGAACTATTCTAGTAGAAGGAATAGAGATGATAAAATACGATATGCAAGGAGCTAGTATGTCTCAAGGTGGGTTTGTGCATTGTTGCACATATGAAGGTTGCAATTTGGTTGAATGAAATTATGCTAAATGATATTGTAGCTTCCGCATTTTGGCTAATGATTGGTATCAGAGCCATGCTTAACACTTTTGATTCACCATAACAACAGTTCTTTTGTAATCAATTAGTTGATTTTTGAAATTTGTTCATGGTAAATAAATAAAGTGGTGTATTTACTGATGAAAATTTATTTCTTGATTAATCTTATAATTTGCATGTAAATTTTATTGAGCGTCATGCTAGTGCCACTACTAGGAAACAGATCATCCCTCACGGTTCAAAACCGTCAGAAAAATGCAAAAAACCGTCAGGTTTTAATTTCCTGACGGGTTTCCATCAGGCAAAACCCCTCAGGGCTAGCTGGAAAGGAAAATTATATTTGGCTGACGGTTACCCGTCAGGGAAATAAAACCTGACGGTTTTACTCGTCAGTGAAATGTAACCTTACGGTCTTACTCGTCACGACAAAATGTATTTTCCTGAGGGGCCAAACCGCCATCAAAATAATTTAGCCTGACGGTACTACCCGTCACGAAAAAAGGAATTTTCCTCCCGGGCCAAACCGTCAGCAAAAATACGTTTTACTGACGGTTCAGTCACCGTCAAGACAATTGACCTGACCCGCAAGAAAAATGGATTTTCTTGAGGGGGTAAACCATCAGCAAAATTAGCTGGACCCGCCAGAAAAAATGAATTTTCCTGAGAGCCAAACCGTCAGTAAAATGTATTTCATTGACTGTTTGTGTTACCGTCAAGAAAATATAGGCTGACGGTTTGACCCGTCAGCAAAATTGATTTCCTGTGGCAGAAAATACTGGCATGTTATAACAGAATTTTTCAGCCGACAATGAATTTGTAGCAAACAACTTGCGAGATAAGCATTGATATCCAAATCTTACACATCCGTGCATTATATAATCAAATTAATCACAACACCATCCTTGCATCAATCAAGAAACATATAATTGAACAAACATATAAAAAGTTTAGTTTTCATAAACAATCCCTAGATTTATTCATATTCACTAACACAAGCATACCAATTCATAAACTTTACCTCCAGATTAGTTCATGCATCCATAAGACATCTAAAGTCAAGTACCACATACAAAAGTCTCTATTTCCATTACATTCAAGTTCAGCTAGTCAAAAGAACTACAAGAGATCACTGAAAGTCACAGAATGACAGCATGGTTGTTGTCGCCATCAATGTCGCCACTGCAGTTGTCCCTGTCATTTACATCAACGTTACCATCAACAGCACCGTCATCCGGTTGTGAGCCCACATGAGAGGATCTAGTCCCAAGCCCAGTTCCAGTCCCTTGCTGCAAGGTGAAAACATTATGTCAACTTGAGTTGAAGAAACTGTAATAACTTGTAATGTTGTTTGAATTATCACAGTCATATATTAAATATGCATCCCACAATATCATGTCTTGTACAACATGCACGGTATCTAGTTTTCATAACTAGACAAAAGACCATAGCAACAAAAAAAAGGAGAGTTGGATAGAGAAATCCACATGACTATACGTAATGAGTACATAAATGCATGTGAAGATCTAAAGTGTTCTTGTTAATTCAACATAAAATTATGCAAAGAAGGTAGCTATATATGATACTGCTTTCGCTAGCTGCAGGTTGTGTAAAAGTAAATACAAGAAAGGAATGAAATGAACACACACACACACACACACACACACACACACACACACAGAGAGAGAGAGAGAGAGAGAGAGAGAGAGAGAGAGCACATGATCAAACATGCATATATGGATGGGCATTGGTTATTGATGCAAACTTTACATGGGAGGAGCAAACACAACGAATATATATGGGATATGCTACGGTTCTAAGTTGGTGCAAGTTTTTGCAGCGGGGTTCAGTAAAGTAGTTCCTCATTGATTGATTTTGAGGTTTATAGCTTATATTCCATGCACTGGTGCTCCAATTGTTTTTCATTTATTATTTTATTATCTGTTTACAACTGCAACATTTTCTAAGACTTCACAGTCGAATGAAATGACCTTTTCTTTGCACATTTTTGCGAATGATAATATTGTCTGCAAAATGGATGTCCTGTATACTCAAGTCCCTGTTTCAGGGAGAACCTACTTGACAAAACAGTGCATAATATGACATCAACAGATAAATCTGATGCATTTAAGATATTTCATATTCATTTAGTTTTTGTTACAGGAAGGCCTTGTTAGGCTGCCCATGTTATGTTTTGGCAAAGAAACATGCCATAAGATTTGTAACTGACATGTTTTGTTCTTTTATTATTGCTTTCCAGTGCATCAGTACCAAGACTTGTCAAAGAAATGAAATTATCTTCATTACTTAAGACAGTTGCCCGTGATGATTATGTCTGCAAAATGAGATTCTCGAGAGAGCGACCTAACTTCCAATTAGTAAATAAAAAAGGTATTATTTGTACCCCTAGATCTACTAAGTTAACAAATCACCTACAAACTTGTCTATTTGAGCTTCGACTTCCTCTCCCCTTAAATGCCTAGGTGCCTCCTCAAGTACTACTGTGTTCTTTCGAAATGCTTTACCTTGGGTTCTGAATTCATGGTCTCTAGGTAGGAAGCGTCTATGATAATCAAACCAGCAAGCCTTGCGACCATTACGGAGTTGAAATGCTTTACCGTCACACAAGCATTCTGGATACGCAAATGAACTATGTGTGCTCCAACCAGCAAACATACCATATGTAGGAAAATCATGAACTGACCATAGATATGCTCCCCGCATTGTAAAGTTTTGCTTAAGTGAAGCATCCCATGTTTGTACCCCCTCCCACAACTTAATAAGATCGTCAACTAAAGGTTGTATTAGAATATTTAATTTTTTCCCAAGATGTTCAGGTCTGGGGATAACAAGGCCAAGGAATATGTACTCCGGCTTCAAAAGCATGCCCGATGAAATATTTAATGGAGCCACAAACACTGGCCAACATGAGTAAGGAGCAGCACCCAAACTAAATGATGTGAAACCATCTGTTACTATAGCAAGGCGTACATTTCTAGGATCACTTGCAAAGTTTGGAAAGTCCTTGTTAAATTGTTGCCAAGCTTCCCCATCACATGGGTGCACCATCTTACCAGACGTTGACTGACTATGTGACCGCATTAGCTTTGTTGTCTCCTCGTGTGCATACAACCTTTGTAGTCTATCTATAATGGGGAGGTACCATAATACTTTATGTGGGACTTTATTATGGCCTACCTCGTAGCGAGAGGTATCACATAAGTCACACTTGTCTTTATGCACATTATCTTTCCAGTAAAGCATGCAATTATTATAGTACACATCAATTTTCACATATGGCATTCCAAGACCCTCTTAACAACTTTTTTGAACAGTAGAAGTCCTCGGACAACTTAGACTCTGGAGGCAAAAGTTCATAAATTATCTGTAATACATCGTCATAGTGTGCAACTGACATATTGTACTGTGACTTCATAGCTAGCAAACGAGCGACAACAGACAGACTTGAGTGTGTTGTGTTCTCATGGACTAGTTCGTCAGCGCTAGCGACCATTCTATAGAAAGCCTGGGCAGAGGCCGTTGGCTCCTCATCAATTCCCGGTGGATGGTCACCGCTTAGGTCAATCAACAGATTGTCCATCCGATTACATTCATTGATTTCCTCGTGATCTATTGAAGGGTCGTGTTCATCATGTGTTGTCCATGTTTGATAGTTTGACCTAGACCCATATTTACTTAAGTGCAACTCTACAATATGCCTGTTGTGCCTAAAATACTTCCTGCACATTGCACATGGATACTTAATGGTGTCACCTTCAATTACCCTAGATTTGAGAATGCATGATCTAAGAACTGTGTAGTTTGTTCAATCCATTCATTTGAGGGAGCTTTACCACGCTGCCAGCCACTATACATCCATTCATGGTCTGCCATGAAATAGTTCTGTGTGCACAACATGAATATATCAGATACAAAATTATATTTATTAAAACTAGGTATGTTGCATCTGTACTGTACAAATATCCTATAGTGTTGAGCCCAATTTAAGATTAAACCACCATGGCATATTGCAATTTATTAGAAAAGATTCTATACTATGACCGAGTTGACTAAGCAATATCAATCTTATTCTCGTGATTACCAAGATTAGAACATTTGCACATAATTAATAATATAGCAATCAACAGAAGAGT
Organism: Ampelocalamus luodianensis; assembly: GCA_036346255.1. Classification (NCBI taxonomy): domain Eukaryota; kingdom Viridiplantae; phylum Streptophyta; class Magnoliopsida; order Poales; family Poaceae; genus Ampelocalamus; species Ampelocalamus luodianensis. The sequence continues at coordinate 30,827,198 of CM070622.1, forward strand.
AGAAAGGAGCTTACCAATAATAGTTGTTAGTAAACAAAGGATTAGAACATTTGCACATAGTTAAATGCATTATATTACTCATTAAACCAACGCAACGAACACACTACACATTACAACAATCCACATGCATGTGTTGATCCACCACTCCACTTATAATCAAAGGGAGTCATTTCGCAACCAACCAAATCAAATAACATTACAATAACAAGTGTTCAAGTGTCCAAATGAATGCATGAAAATATAGAAAGAAAATCCATACCCTAGGGAACTCCTTGTTGTGGATGTGCAGATATGGGTACGCCTGCAACAACACAAACAAAGGAGAAAGACCATACATCAGATTCAGTCCATAGCTAATCCAAACCCCAAAGTGGCAAATACGTTTTCAATTATACAAGAACATGTGTATATCAAGACTTCACAAGCTATAACTTAATTCATATGTGTATCAATATCTAGGCTATTAATTAAATAGATTAATTGGCATGCCCAAGAGGTGAATGGTAAATGGCAGTTGTATTGTGCTCTATATCATTAATCTAAATTAAGAACATGTGTATATCTAGACTTCACAAGCTATAACTTAATTCATATGTATATCAATATCTAGGCTATTAATCAAATAGATTAATTGGCATGCCTAAGAGGTGAATGGTAAATAGCAGTGCCCATAAATTATTTAGTGTTCTGCAAACTCAGTATGGTCATGATTAACATAGAGTCCAATCTCTTGTTTAGGTTCTAGGGTGACCTGGTGCTGGAGGTCATCTACTTCGTCCATGTGGTTGGATCCGTGAAACAGTGGCAGAGCTAAAATCTTCAGGAATCTAAAGAAACATGGAGTAAATTGGCATATGCTAACTCGGTGTTGGAGGGCCAACATAGAGGCTTAAACAGACTTGCTGAAGATCATTGGGGGCCTATGAATTTGTAATGCATTCTTGTAGCCATCTTGCACACAGGAAGGTAAGTTTATTTGTTTGGTACATGTTAGTTGGACTGTGCATTTAAAAAAGTGAAATTTCTAATGTATCATATATTTATCAGATCATGTTGTTAATTTTCTGGGTGACATTAGAATCTGTTTTGAGTTATGGATTGATGAGCATAGAAAAAAACCCAATGACCATGTAAATGGCTATGCTTCTCAGAATCCTCCCCCTCTTTCTATGTTACCACTGATGACAACCATTGCTAAGATTGTGTTTTAGAATAACATGAAAATTACATTATCCATGGAAATAAAGATCAATCTTGACAATTATATATTGCTTTTAAATGGACTGGAGCTCGGTATTCCCAAAAAGGTTAATATTGTCAGCCTCTGTTACATATTAAAAAATCCATACATTTATTATCCATTTTGCATGCTAACTAGTTGCTTACTTACTACCATTTGCTCTAGGAAAAAAAATCATAGTGCTCCATGCTAAATGCCAACAACTTTCTATTATGTTATCATCAGTGGGTGGAGGTGGCTATTGATCAACACCAAGAACTGATTGCCAAATCATTATTGGCTGTAACAGATGTTCTCGTCCAAATAAGTCTTCATAATTCATATGCAACAGATAGGCATTGCAGCTTGTGTTCCAGAGTAAGGCTTCCCTTTATGAAATTGCCACCGTTGTATATCTTGTACTATGTATGTTTAAAAAATGTTCCTCCAATGTATTAATGGGCATGATCACATCTAATTTTGATAGTAAATTTTTTTACTATCACAGACTTGCTAACTCATAGTTATGAAATTATAGAAAATAGCAAGTTGGCAAACACTATACTCATAAAATCAACTTCTGTATGCATCAGAAAAATACCTGTTGTGTTGTGCTCCTGTCCGTAAAATTTTAAGTAGTTATACATGCTTATATTTAATGATATAGTTTATACAATTGTTTCAATGTTTCAATTATCAATGGTCGATGGACAGATATGTGTATATGAATATACCACGGACGAGATCTGACCGCGACTCCTCGTGGTGGGGGTGCCCCTCGGAGAGGGTGTATGCTGCCAGGAGGGTGCACGTCACGATCCCAACGTAGGTGATCTTCTCCCACTTGGCCGTCTCATCTGCGAGAGAAGATCAAAGGCAAAATCCATACCCAAATCAAGAACCGATGGGGGATCCAAATCAAAAACTCATTGAAACAGTGAAAAGACAAATGCGGGGCGGAATTGGGGCGCCGAACGGCCGGCGGAGGCTGGCGCGTCGGGCGGGCGGATTTGGGGCGGTGGGCCGGAGCTGGGGCGTCGAGGGTGGGGGAGGATGGTGGGGACGACCTGAAGGGGTGGGGAGGCGGGCTGCGCACGGAGGCGGGCGTCGGGCGGCGGGCGGACCGGGAGGCCGGCGCGGGGCGGAGCTAGGGCTTTGGGACGTCGGGGCGGAGCCTGGTGCGTTGGGGCGACGGGATGGAGGCAGCTGAGATGAGGAGGTGGGGGACCTGAGGTTGCCGGAGATGAGGTGGGCGAGGGGATGGGGCGGAGGAGGTTGGCGAGGGGATGGGGCATAGGAGGCGGGCGATCGGAGGAGAGAGCAGATCGATGAGTGGCGGCGGCTGCTGTGTTTATTTGGGGGAAACAATTGTGTTAGAACCCGGGATTAATACCCCAGATCCTCTGTGCATAACTGAACTAGTCCCATGATCAGTAGCTAGTTCACACAGTAAACAAATATGATAACAAATTCATATCACGACTTTATTATTAATCAACAGAGTTTATTATAAAAGAGGCTTACAACCAACAATAAAGAACACAGTGGAAGACGAAGAAGTAGTAGGGTCCAGCAATCTGCCACAGGCAATCGACTGGGGAAGCGGCCTAGTCGTCAGGGTCCATCTCGATAGCAAAGTCCTCCTCCTCTGAAATTTTGTTTGCATAAAGCAAGGTGAGCACAACTTCCGTGCTCGCAAGTTACACCCGTCAAGTAACAGAATGACATGCATATATGGATGTAACAAGGATGGCTTATGGGTTGATTTGCATAAAGCAGCATTTTCTTTAAATACTTGTACTAAGTTCTAAAGCAGTTATTTTATAACTACAAATTATTTTGTAAATTCTCAGATTTATAGTCAGATAACATTCACACATTAATGGTGAAGGATACCCTCCTATCACATGGCTTCCTGCCCAAATCCCATTTGGATAAACCAGTTTGAAGAAGTCTTTTCCAAACAAAACCAAAGTCTAACTTTGAGCAGTTCTGCTAGCATGTCCATGACCGTGGACACGACTATTCGAATAGTTTTACACTCTGCAGAGGTTGTACAGCTTTACCCCCAAGACACGACTTCTCTAGTTTATTCGGCATCCGTCGATACCACCGCTCACTACCGTAGGTAAGCAGTCTAGAGCATGTGTCAAGGCCTTTACAATGCGCCATTCCACCGTAGTTGCCCCTCGTAAGGTTTCGCCACCCCCTTTGGAATAAAGACCTCCGGGTTCGGGCCCCCTCTTGCGCTAGGTGGGACTAACATAAGTCATAACATGACTACCCATTGCATCTGTAGGGAACGACCACGGTGGAACATTGCAAATTAGTCAGCCAGGTCCTACTCCCCATACCGAGGACATGTGGTGGTACGGTATGGCTTAGCATCATACACTCGAAGACCGGTCCTTAACTGATTTGGGCAACTTTCCAACAAAACCCATGGGCCTCAACCATCCCCGATTGAGCCCGTGCATAAACATGCACCCACCAAACTTCCATTATGCCCAAGTCCAAACCCATTTTTAATTTATTTTCCAAGTATAAGCATTTTATGAACTTTCTATGGCAAAACAATACCATAGACCCAATTTAAATCACATTTGAAAGATTTGGCTAAAACTTCCCAAATACAAGATTTGATCTAAGCATTGGCTAAGCATTTAATTATTTCCAATATTATTTTATCTAATGGTGACAAGGAAACGATAATCAATATTCAAATTGGCTATACACAAGGAATTGGAATAACTAAGTATTTAAATAGGGGATTAAAATAACTGGATAAAAATTATGCATGCAATAATAATTTAAAAACAGAATTAAATAAATTTAAAATAATGGGATCGATATGATCAAGGGTATAACTTGCCTTGCTTGTTTACTCGTTGTTCTTAAACGGCGTCGAAATCCGGTCGTCCGAAGTCGTCGAAATCTATACGTGAAAACGAGCTAAATTCAAATAACACTCAAATAAAATCCAAATAAAATCCAAAATGAATACTGGGAGGAAGGTATCGACTTTATATGAATTTAGGAAGTTGAATCGACGGAATCGGAGTTCGTATGAAGGAGAACGAACATCCGGAAGGTTGATTATCATATGAAAAGATGAAATTCCGAATTTCAGAATTTAAGGAATTATTCTTTTGAAGAAAGTCCCTTTATTGTGTTAGCATCAAAAATGGGTTTGGTCCACGGTGGACCGGCCCAAGGAATAGTATCAGCCACGCAAGCGCACACATGGGCTGCCACGTGGGCTTGGGACGATGAGGTGACCGTGACATAGCAGTGATGAATTATTGCAAAATTCAAAATTTTGTTTGAATAGAACAGTAGATAATATTGAAAGGAACATGTAGGTAAAAGGGTTCGAGCAATTACCCAACGGATGAAGAGATCGGGCTCGCCGGAGTTTTTGTCGGACTTGGGGAAGAAAATATGACCGGTGGTGAACAATTAAGTAAATCAAAATTCCACTTGAATAGAAATGTGGAGAATCTCAATAGGATATCGCCGGTCAAATTTGGTGCACAACGGAGCAACGGATGAGGAGATCGGGCTCGCCGGAGTTGTCGCCGGAGTTGGAGAAGATGCCCGTCGGTACTTTTATGGCCGCGGTGAACCAATAGGATAATCAAAATTCGGCTTGAATAGAAATGTAGAGAATCTCGAGAGGAACTCACCGGTAAAATTTGGCTAACAATGGAGTTGCGGATGAGGAGATCGGGCTCGCCGGAGTTGGAGAAGAAGGGCTAGCAAAGGGGGCTCCGGGAGGATTTTGGCAAATCTGAGCGAGAGAGATGTGGGGAATGGGGTAGAGAGGCTACGGTTCAATTTATAGGGCCAAAGGAGTAACCGTTTGGTGGGAATTGCTCGCCGGAGTTATTGCCAGAATTAATGCCTTCGAAGTTATCAGAAGCGACAGAATATTCCAGAATTTCTAAGGAATATTCTTTTGAAAATTCGGAAAGACTCCAATTAATTCCGGAAAAATAGCAAATTAATCCCAAAAAATCCAAAATAAATCACAGGTATTAAATACAACATTTTGAACTCAAATAAAATATTATTAATAATAACAATAATTTTATTATTACACATTAATTAATTTTATATTGCTAAAAATTGATTTTAAACTTGAAAAATAGTAATATAGGTCTAAAAATTCAATAAATTTTCAGAGTAGTTAAATAGGGTATTTTGAGCTTAAATAAAATATTTTCCACACAAATTTGGTTTTTATTTGCGTTCAGCAATTCATTTTTAATTGCTAGATATTACAAAAAAACAAAAAGGGACTTTTAGAAAATAGCAAATAAAATCCAAAAATTCTAGAAAAATTCACAGAAATTCCTAGAGTTATTTTGGACTTAAATAAAATAGTTCCAACTTATAATTGGTAATATTTTTTGGAAATAAATTATTTTGGCTTTAAAATATTTAGGAAAAAGCTTTTAAAATTTCAGAAAATTCTAGAAATTAATTTAAATTTTATTTTTCAGATCAAGCCAAAAGAAACTTCCAGAACTTCAAATAAATTTTTCTTTTGACTTTTAAAACCTCAGAAATTCAAATAAAACAATGAAACTCTTTCAAATTTCAAAAATCCAATAAAATAATAATTTTATTTATTTTTATTTTGGTAACAGAACTTTGGGATGTTACAAATTGGGACTTAGGGTTTTACAAGATCCTCTTAATTTCTTTAAGTGTCTTACCGGTCAGAAAAATTGCGCGCTACCCTGAATTCGGCAGTCCGTGGCACGTTGTAAGAAAATTAGCGGGCGGGCTAGGCGGGCTGGAGAGGAAATTTTACAATTTTTGTTACAGTTCATTAAGACCGTAAAAAAAAAGAAATCCTAATGGGTAAATCTAATACCGTCACAAAAATAGTGTATTTCCTTGGCGGCTTTATGAGCCCGATAGGAAAATATATTTTTGCGACGGTGATTCGTGGGCCCGTCACAAAAATTGATATCCCTCACGTTCTATGCGGACCCATCAGGAAAATTAAAGCCCGTGAGGGATGACCCGTTTTCTAGTAGTGTGCATCAAAGTTCATGTTTAATCTAACTGCATGAGTTGGCATGAATAATCAAGGTAATATTATTTTATTTAGACATCAAGTGTAATCTTGCTTTACCATACTTTAATTTGGCCATGAAGCTTCGGTCAAACTAAAAGACTTGTTGTACTAAATTTTATCTACATAAAAGAATCACATCTGTTCCGTATTGTTAATGTATGGAATTTTTCTGTTCCTTAGGTCATGGTTTATTCTTGTGAGCATAACTGAAATGACATGCCAATTAAATATTTATATTATTAAAAGCATGTTACTCAACAAAGTGGCCTTGCTTGAAAGGATCTTAGATATTTAATTGTGCTTTTGAATTATTCATATTTTGTTTGATGATGTTATATCTGTGAGCATATTTAATATTTGCAATATCCATTAATTTAATGAGTTAAAGCTATGGGCTTGTCAAGTTCAAGGGAATGAAATATGTTGATTGGTCCGAACAAATCCGGTTTCAACTGGGTGTTATGTATTTGGACCTAGCACTAGTTCTTGAAGAAAAGCTCGTAGCTATTACTAAGGAAAGTACTGATGATGATCAATCCCTTTATGATTATTGGGAACGGTCTAACGGGCTGGGTTTGAACCTAATGCAGTTGACAATTGCTGAAAATGTCAAGCCATTAATGCCCCGACATGATGATGCAAAAGAATTCATGACGGTTGAAAGAATACTCTCAGTCAGACATTACTGACAAGTCCATTGTAGGGAGCCTCATGAGTGAGTTGATGACCAATAAATTTGATTGGTCGCAACCCATTCATGATCATGTAATGGGCATGGCAAACATTGTCGTAAAGCTCACGTCGATGGGCATGGATGTGAGTGATTATTTTTTAGTTCAAATCATTATGAACTCACTTCCTCTCGAGTTTGGCCAGTTCTAGTGTAAAGATCCCCCCATGGACCGATGCATTGTGTCAAAGACCAAAGGTCCATGCACTCTTAGGTAGACCGAGCCAATGACACATGGGTCCTACCTGTAAGAAATAGATTTCCTTTAGAAATTAAAATGAAAAAGAAAATAAAATCATTGGGCTCACCTTTCATTGACTAAGATTTTCGGTTAGAAAAATAAATCAAAAGAAAAAGAAAAAGGGTGCGGGTCCCACCTGTCAGAGAGAGGTTTCTCTCTCCCCTTTTCTTTTTTTGGGATTTTCAAATCGAACCAACTTCAAACCTTAATAACTTTTGCTACAAAACTCAAAATTGAATGATTTTTGTCTCTAAATTTGTCTAAAATCATAATCTACCTGAATATGCAAAAATATTTGAATTTGGTTATTGTTAGAATTTATTTGCATTATTTAATTGATTTTTGACTATTTTTGAATTAGACGTTGATTATTCGAGCGGTATCTTCGACAACCAACCAGCTTCATATTCAGAGCAACAAGAGCAAGGCAAGCACCTTTTTTGATCTTGTTGATCCCAGTATTTTACTTATTGTACTTTGGTTTGCAAATTCTATTATGCATGCGTAGATGTGTTGTATGAAAATGCTATGTTCGGGAATTCGGTAATTGTAAATCCTAATTGCTGCATTTAGCTCCTCGAAAAATTGATGTCTTACTGTTGTAGCAATTAGGTTATGGGTTAGGCAATATATAATGTCAACTTGGGAGTTCTGAGTGCGATTATCGCACAAATGCTAACTAGAGTGATAGATTTTCTAAGAAGTTATAAAAGGACAATATGATAAATGTGAATTTGGGAGATTTATGATAAATGTCCAGAGAGATTTACCTCTATTATTTTATATAAAAATAAAATGCAAAACCTAGTTTTGGACGCGGGTGAGTTATATTATATTATAAGAAGAGTGAGAGAGGAGTCTCACTAGTAGATAGGGGGGGATTCTCGCCCGAGGTCAACTAAGGACCGAACGTCGGTATATCCGAGCTAAGCGTAAGTGTACAACCACATATGTTAGTATGAGGATGGCCTTAGCTAATTAAGGTAGCTAATTAAGGCCCTATTTGTTTAGGCTTAAGCTTTTTGGTTTATAGCTTAAATCAGTTTTTTTTTTTGCTTAATCAACTTATAAGCCCCTTAGCTTTTAAGCCAAGTTTTGGTGTTTGGTAATCTAGCTTTTATAGGATGTTGGCTTATTGAGTTGTGTGTGAAAGATAAAAAGTCTGAATTGCCCTTAAGGGTTTAAAGGACCTTGTTACATATGTATTTAAACTTAATTTTACATGAGATTTGTAAATATAACGATACATGCAAGTATGTATTAATCTTAGACATTGCGTAATGAAAAAAATTAATATAGAAAGGCATATATTAGCCAACCAAACAAAATAACACAGTAACAAAATAATATTCGATCATATCATCTAGGTTCTCAGGTGGTCAGAAGTAGGCTAATTGGTCTGAAATAACAACATTTAGCATGCAAAAGTAGACCAATTTTCATGTATGAAGCATCGAATATGTCACGCATGTCGATCGTAATACATAAGCTTCATAACTCATCAAACAAGTGAATTAACATTTGAAGTATCGACAAGAACAAACTAGTCATTGGTCATGCTTCAAACCAAGAAACAGAGGTGAACAGATCAACTATGTGTGAAGAAATGTTAAGCTTCAAACTCTACTACTAATCGCAAAATCACCAATTTTCCACAGTACATGAGACAAACTACAAACTTTGGAGCATTTGATGAGAAATCTAACAACAACTCAACCAGGTAACTCAAGGAGCAACATAACTGATGATCTCAAAGAACCATTAACCCAGTACTACATATTACCACATAAGGATGCAGAGCAGAGGTTGACAGTAACAGATCTTCATGACAATCGTAGTTCAATGAAAGGATCAAAATTGACAACGTCTAAATTGGAAAACGTTTGATTAATAGCATTCATCTGCTATCCTAGAAGGAAATTGTTGTATTCATAGCATTTGCTACTTTGTTCATTCATCAACTAGACTAAATCCATTCAAATGTGATGATCGTTCACTGGGGGAGGCGGCATCAGAGGAGGAAGGGCTGGTGTCGGGGTCGTCAGGAGGAGGTGGCGGGCTAGGGGAGCTGGCGGTGTCTTCCTCGCTAGCGCGATGACGTTTGGGGAGGGGAGGGGAGGCGACGGCGTAGAGGAAGGGAGCGGTGACGTGGGGGAGGGGAGGGGAGGCGGCTGCGTGGTGGGGGGAGGGGACAGAGACTCACTGGGGGAGGCGGCATTAGAGGAGGAAGGGCCGACGTTGGGGTCATCAGGAGGAGGTGGCGGGGAAGGGAGGCGGCGGGGAGGGAAGGTGGCGGTGTCTTCCTTGTGGGCGCGACGGTGTTGGGGGAAGGGAGGGGAGGCAGCAGCCTAGAGGAAGGGGAGCGACAGTGTGGGGGGAGGGGAGGCGGTGGCGTGGTGGGAGAACTGAAGGAATCAGGGGGAGAGAAAGATGGAACATCAAAAATGGAAGGATTGGGATTTATATACAATGACATTTTGTGGGTAAGTTCAATGAACTTCAATGGCAGACTGTTATTCCATTCCGCAAAAGCCAAAAAAAGTACCTCTCTCATGGCTTATGGCTTTTAGGCTTAAATTGGCTTAAGCTTTTTATAAGCTAAATAAAAAAGCCACCCCTTTGTTTAGGTTTAGGCTTTATTTTTAAGCAAAAAAAAGCCTAAACAAACAGAGCCTAAGTCATTGAAAACCTAGCCTTGCATGTAGGTAGGCAGTAGAGTGCGAACAGGGCCAAAGGACAAGCATGTCCGAAGGGGCTCCCTTCTCTGTGGCATTAGGATAAAGCCTTCTGACACAACTGCGAATAACTCACTGAGACGGGTATACTCGGGTTCAGTGTGAAAAATGTAGCACTGGAACAGGTATACTCGAGTGAAGTGAGGATCAACATTCACTGGGCTAGTGCAAGGGTAAGACTAGATGATGTAAAGGCTTTAACACGTACTCTAGACTGTTTACTTAAGGTAGTAAGCGGTGGTATCGGTAGATGCCAAACAAACTAGAGAAGTCGTGTTATGCCGGTAAAGTTGTACACCTCTGCAGAGTGTAAATCTATTATAATAGCCGTTCTCGTAGTGATGAGCGTGCTAAGTGTAGTATTGCTGGGTATAGTCTCAATTTTCACGAAAATGGTCCTTGTTGGGAAATGAAGGAATGGTTTATGTTTTATATTTGAGTTAACTGCCATGTTGTGGCTGAACATGAAATGTGCTCGCAGCCAAGGAGGGTTGCGAGTTGTTGTAGTTTTTATTGTTGATTCATTCAATTACTTAGTACTGTCTAGTATCTATTTAACTGCTCTTTCAAATTCCATTACAAAGTACTACTTATGAATATTGCAAATAAAATCTGCTTAATGCAAAATAACTTATAGCGTTGAGTCTCCTCTTTGATTAGCACTATATTGATATACATTGATACACTACAAGTATTGCTGAGTACGCATTGTACTCAATATTGCTCATATTGTTGTTCAGAGTATGAGGAAGAGCCAACACTAGATGACGCTTTCTTCGCACTTGGAATCGGAGGGTTCGGTGATGGGTCTATCTAATATTTGTTCCTTATTGGTTGCCTTTGGGTTATGGATGGGCACACCACTGGAATTTAGTTTACTATCATCACTTTTGCTTCCACTACCATTTCATTACTTTGTTGGTACTTGTTTTATTTGGCCGGTCGGCCCTTGTGATGTCAATATTGTAATCGCTCAAGTTAATTACCATTTTGCTTACTTTGTATATGTGAATGTATGGATATGTATGCCAAATGTTGTGAATACATGTACTAGCCACTGATCATGGGACAGCACTGCTACAAAAAGGCTAATACTAGACGCCTCATTACAGATGGTTTACCAAAACTGTCAGTATTAAATACAATCACAGACGGTTTTTGTTCAATGGCCATCTGTGTTACTAGCTGCGCTAAAAACCGTATGTGAAGAGGTAATATCATAGACAGTTCATGTTGAAGAACTGTTTGTGATGTTACTAAATTCATAGACGATTATTTATTGGAACCATCTGTAATGAGAAACAACTGGTTAGTCAATTCCGACCAGTTCCTCATGGTTGATATTTTAAAGTGGTCGAATTAGTTGATCTCCAACAGAAGAAAGCAGAAGATATGTAATCTGGTAGGCACCTTGTTTTGTATATTTAGTTTCACTATCTTTGATGTGTAACTTCCGATCAACGTACAAACTTGATCAGAAGTTACACATCATAGACAGTGAATTGCATGCTCACTTGATTGTAGGGATATTATTCTTCTACTAGAAGATATGTAATCTGGTAGGCACCTTGTTTCTTGAAGATTTCAAATCCATAGACCAAACTGACTTTCTGATCACCTTAATTGAAGTCATTGATCCATGGATTTTGTTCTTTCTACGGTGATTGAAAAGTCAATTTGTTCCGTGAATTTTGTCTTACTAGAAGGGTTATGGAGATAAGAACTTTAAGAAGAAATAGAAGTAAGAAAAGATGGGACGTTTGTGAGTGATTTTTTCTTAGTTCTGCCCTTCTAATGGTTATTTATAGGCCTACAACTTGTGGCAAGATTAAATGAATAAAGACGGAAGTCCGACGGATAGGATTTATTAGAATCTGCTTCAAATAAATCGTTGGTAACCTAAGCATCACCGTCTTTTCGGGAATTGTTTTTCATAAACACGGTTGACGTTCCTTTTCCTATCTTCTCAGGGAAAGTAATTCTATCTTTACAACTTAAGCTAGAGGCCTCATCATAGATGGTTTTTAACAAGAACCATCTGCGATTACACGCATCACAGACGGTTTTAAAATAAGAACTGTTTGTGATAATTCCCAGACGGTTCTAAACAAGAACCGTCTGTGATTACAGACGTCACAGATGGTTTTTAAATATAACCGTCTATGATAATTCAATGTTTCGGCTTCCGCACGATGTGTCTCTTTGTCTCGCCTCGATGTTACGATGCGTCTCTTCGTCTGGTGCACCGACGTTACAATGCGTCTCTTCATCTCGCGATCGTGTATCTTCGTCTCACACGCCGGCATTACTCCTTGTTTTATAAGAATGATCATCGCACGCCATGGTGAGGACGCACATACGGTATTGATCAATACGTACGCAGCTAGCTAGTTTCGTCGATCGCGCGCCATGGTGAGCACACGGAGCATGTCAGCAAGGACCAAGGCAAGGATGTCGGTGATCGTCGTCGCTCTTACTCACGAATCGTCATTAACATCGTTGGTCGTGTGGTCGCGAGCTCTCCTCAGCCCATGGCTGACCTCTGCAGCCTAAGAGCCATGTGCAAGGCCATGTACAAGACATCCAAGGAGCGCGCCGTGGGAAGGCGCATGGCGCTGGAGCGGGAGGAGGCAATAAAGTGGCTGGACAGTGAGCGCTACCTCGCCGTCGTCAACCACCTGGCCGGCGCCAACAACCCGTAGGCCTACTTCATCGTCAGCCTCATGCTTGTCTTCATGCACCAGGACATGCAGCGCGGCCTCGACAGCCTCGAACGGGCGACCGTCGCCAGCCACAAGATCGTGGCCTACGTGCTCGGCCTCCTCCTCTACACAGTCGGTGAGGCACGCAATGTTGGGAAGCACTACATCAGCCAGGTCGAGGGAGAGACGACCAGCGGCGGGTGCGAGACAGCTAAGAAGACCAACCGGGAGTGCAAGCGGTGCCAAAGGCTCGCTGCAGACGCGGTCTAGGCGGCGACGTAGAAGAAGATGGCCAAGCCGCAGGGCCGCGTGTTGGCGCTGCTGAAGGACGGCCACCAGTGCACGAGCACCAGATGCGGCATGTCAGTAGGATGGGACGACTATGAAGTCTTCTACAGCGACGGCTATAGAATTAGACATGAGTACGCCAAGTTCTTTGCAAAGGTGTCGAACTACTTGAAGTAAAGCATATTGTCATAAAATTAGCGGTTTTAACATAGCTTTAGCAAATATTCATATATAATTCCTCACTATTTTTGTCAATATTCTTCACTAATTAAATATGACAACTGCAAATCAGACTTTGAGTTGAAACTAATGCTTTACTAATATGTGAATGTGTCATATGTTCTGAATTTGCATTTATTTATATGATAATATTTATTATCACAGACGGTTATTTATTGAAACCGTCTGTGATGTGTATTTATCACAGACGGTTCTACTTTAAAACCATCTGTGATGTGTATTTATCACAGACAATTCTACTTTTGAACCGTCTGTGATGTCCATTATAGCAGACGGTTCTACTTTAGAACCGTCTGTGATGTCCAACCCTATTTATATATGGACTCTAGGGTTTGCCCGCGCCCCCACTCAAATAAGTAATACATTTCTCTAACTCTCTCCCCTTCCATGAGCCCGTCACCGCCGCCTCCTTCCCTGAGCTCGCCGCCTCCTCCCTGAGCTCGCCGCCTCCTCCCTGAGCACGAGCTGTTGCCTCCCTAAACCTGGCACCCCTCCTCCCTTGAGCCCGGCGCACCTCCTCCCCTGAGCCCACCACCACCTGCCCGAGCATGAGCCTCCGCCTCCCCGAGCTCGGCGCGCCTCCTCCCCGAGCCTGGCACGCTTCCTCTCCGAGCACGAGCCGCCGCCTCCCTGAGCCCAGTGCCCCTCCTCCTCCGAGCCCAGTGCGCCTGCTCCCCGAGACTGCCTGTTCCCCTCTCCCTAGCACGCATTGCCTCTGGTAAGGTACCTTCAAAGTGTGTAATATGGACTTAGGTCTTCTGTTTCACATCATGATGCCCTGTAAGCATTGTTCTTCCTACCTGCTCAATAGTTTGTTCAATGTAGGTTGAATTCATGAGTGGTTTGTGTTACATCATGATGCCCTTTAAGCACTGTTCTTCCTCGCCAATTTGTGTAGCTCCCTTCTTTGAACCTCTGTGTGATTTGTGTTACTTTTGCTTATATGCTATGCTATTGGATATATTCAATCTGCTCTGTGTGGTAGTACTAGTACAGAAATGTTGGTTGGGGATAGTGCTTCTTCTCCTAGTAGGTAATCCAAACTCCAGTGTGACAGCAAGTACATGCAAAAAGATAGCATACTTCCTAAATTACAAGCTTCAATAATTTTTTTTCTAGTGCAAACAAGTAGTTTATTTTGCAAACAAGCTAGTATCCATGGAGCTTATACACAAGGATATGAAGCATCACCAGAAAGTACTATAAAAAGCCTAAACATTGCAGTGGAGCTATTGAGTACTTACTTGAAATGCTCCCTTTGGTAACTGCAGATTAAGTGCTGGGGTGGTGTACTAAATGAGGAACCAACACACCCATTTTTGCTCTTTCCTCTTATCCTGATCTCTTCTCTATAAAATCTCTATGCAGTGGCTGCTTGTGCCTTTAAAACCAGCTTATATATATAGTTCGTAGTCCCTTGTTAGCTAACTCGAGGCCTGAATTCAGCTAGCTAGCTCGCTCCTTGAGCGTTCATCCTAAACATGCAGGTGAACCATATCCTACTTCATCGAACCTGACACACTGGAATGTGTGATTTGCTTCATGCCAATCCTCCAAGTGCTTGTAGAATCCTCCTAAACCACAACCTCAGAAGTAATAGTAATAGAACTGGACAAGAAGTTAGTGGTTTAGGAGGATTCTACAAGCACTTGGAGGATTGGCATAAAGAAAATCACACACTCCAGTGTGTCAGGTTCGATGAAGTAGGTCGTGGTTCACCTACGTTTAGGATGAACGCCCAAGGAACAAGTTAGCTAGCTGAATTCAGCCTCGAGTAAGCTAACAAGGCTATATATATATATATATATATATATATATATATATATATATATATATATATATATATATATAAAGCCGGTTTTAAAAGCACAAGCAACCACTGCTTGGAGATTTAATAGAGAAACAACTATCACAAACTATTCCTTAGGACAAACCGTCTGCGATACACCAGCTATCATAGACGGTTTCATCTACAAATCGTCTGTGATACATAAGCTATCACAAACGGTTTCATCTACAAACTGTCTATGATACAACTAATCGTCTGTGATAGTCTATATCAAAGACGGTTCGAAAACCGTCTGTAATGACCTCATATCATTATTAACTCATAAAGTCAGACGGCCCACGAAATTGTCTGTGATGATCTTTTCTGCAGCAGTGTAGTACGGTACACACATAAGGTCTTCGGGTATTTCACGCCTGGGGGTCTGACAATACACTTGAATATCTTGCTTGTAATGTTGGAAACATATGAATTCAATGAAAGTTTTGTTTTGCTTGTTATCCGCATTATGGCATATATGGTTATAGTTGTGGTGAGATAACAATATTTGTTTTCCTATTAAAGTTTGTTTGGGTTGGGTCGATTGTGATACATGGAAGGAATCTAGTCGCTAAATGACTTGTGACCGCCATGATTCCGTCGTCTCAACTCCACTTAGTGTTGAGTTGATAATTCAATGTATGGTGTGCACCTAAAAGTTTATTATTGAATTTTCAAGTCATTACATGGGCCAAGTGGGAGATTGTTAAATTACTTAACAATGAAATGACCCATATAAATTACATAAATGGTTCTTATACGAAATGGTCTAAGTGTGATCATTTCTAGACTAAAAGATTAAGAATCATGGGGTTTAAAATTTCCCTCTCCTCTCCCTTCAATTTATAAAAGATATGTTGGAATAATTTCCTATTACGTGGACTTACATGAGTTTAAATAAATATCAACTATCTATTTTGTTTGGCTCAAAATATATAAAGTAATCAAATAATATTATTAAGAGTATGATTATCTATTAAGGAAAATATGAACTCGGATTTTAAATCTGTGTAGAGACATATTTGGAATCTATATCTAATTATGGGTCAAGATAGGATTCTATGCCAAAAGACTATAAATAAATGTCAGGTCCTCTCAGCAGGGTAACTCATACCATACCACCTATCCCTATTTGTAGTTTGAGAATTTGGCTTACCTCTTGCTGGGAAAGACCCAACCTAGGTAGATTGAGCTCCAGTTCATCTACTGCTTCAGATCAGATCTATTACGAATAATGGCATCTTCATCAGGTTTGCTTCCGCGTTTACAGATTTTATGGGTGTTACAATTACCACATGAGATCATGTTTATTTAGTTTTGATCATCTGGTTTAGATCATAAATTATCTATCAAGATAATGTCGTGTACTAATGACGGTGATAAAGTATTGTGAGCTGTGATATACTTAATGTCATGCATCATGCAAATAGTGACCTCATGGTTACTAATTTGTTCATTAGGTCTATGAATAGATTAATGCTCTAACGAAGTACTTGCCGGCTTCAGTTACACATACTATTATTGCTAGCTGCCCGCTTGTACATGTTAATTGTCATGATGTTTTACTGATGCATGTGTCGGTTTCTCATGTGAATGGACATATGTGATGAAGGGTTGCATCGGTTCATGTGTAGCCATTTACCACTATATATACCCCTGATCCTTACTTGGTATAAAAGGATGACTAAAGGAGAGCCTCTAAAAGACAACCAGTGAACATAGTACACACACAAGAAAGTAATCACTATTTTCTAATCATCAAGGGAACTATTCTAGTAGAAGGAAGAGATGTGATAAAATATGATATGCAAGAGCTAGTATGTCACAAGGTCGGTTTTTGCATTGTTGCACATATAAAGGTTGCAATTTGGTTAAATTAAGTTGTGCTTAATAATCTTGTAGCTTCCACATTTAGGATAACAGAGCATTTATACCTAGTATAGGGTGGATAAATAACTTCAACTTTCAAGGGAAAAGGCCTAATTCCAACCCGCAAAAGTCACAGAAAGCTGGTTGGGGGTGGTTAGTGGCTTTTGGCTTCTCCTAATTATGAAGTGCCTTCGGCTTCTTTAAAAGCTGTGTCGGAAAGCCATGTGTTTGAGACGGCTTCGCTTCTCAGAGAGAAAAACTGCAGCAGAAGCCTTCCCAAACTGGGCTAGTCGATCGATTTCGATGAGATGCAAGAAGCGGCCAGGCCGGATCGAAGCGAGAGTCGTTGGAGCCAAATCTACGTAATCAATTCATTTCTCTCTTTGTTGTATAGTCAAAACTCAAAACACAGGCCAATGACCTACCCTAATTAAGGTGGCCTGCGCATTAAATAAACAAGTACACGCTCTTCTTCTATTCGTGGAGAAACTAACTTCACTACTTGGATATATTGCACATTCGTACGCATGCATGCTTGCCTTGCATGCGGTGCTTATGGGATCCGAATCCTAATGCGGACGAGGCATTGTACTAGCAGTAATACGAGCACGCTGCTACAGTACTCAATAGTGTACTGTGCACAGTACTGTAGAAACAATGACTGTTTTTACCATATGTATAAAACACTTGTCGATTTATTGTGTAATACCTGATCGATTTATTGTGTAAGTCGTTCTCTGGTGCTAGGACAGTGCAGAAGAGGCTTGTGAGAACCCTTTTCGTGCATGCGTGCGTGTATATATATATATATATTGATTTCACCTAATGTCAACCACTAATTACAAATAATTATGTATATATAAACACGGTTTAAAGTTTAAATCAGCCACGTGCGAAACCGATCGCACTCATGCCGTACGTACGTCCATGTCGAATCGTTGAGTCGATCACAACGCATGCATAATTAGGAATACTCAATGGGCGATACAAACCAAAAACGATTTCCTAACGCCACAAGGGATTGACCAGTAGCACCAGTGGTTGGTCGTCTGAACAAATTAGATCGACATGCAATGCATACAGCTAGCCAACGCCGAATCAAAAGTCGTCTCTACAACGTGCTTGAAATCACTGCTGATCGATGGAGTACGGAAACCAAGACTTGGTTGCCAATGTATGTATGGTGACATAGTATGCATATCAGTAACGACCAGGGTTTTCAAATTCGGTTGAGCAAAAATTTCGGGGTGCAGCGAAATTGCCGAAATTACCGAAATTTCGGTAATTTCGAATTCAATTTGGGCAAATGGCCGAAATTGGTATTCAAATTTGACTAAATTTCATCAAAAAAATTGACGAATTTTGTTTGAATTTGACCTGAATTCATATGCAACCGAATTTTTTTGACCGAAAGGGAAAAAAAATCGAGCTCCAGCGAAATACACGAAATTTTGTGAAATTTCGTCGAAATTTGAAACCCTGGTAACGACCAGATCTCTAGTCCATATATATTACCCTAAACTTTCTTGAAAGTTTACTTTTCACTGATTTGGCTTAATATTTGAAAGTGAAAATGCTGGAAATTACCCCACTCATTACAAATGCAGAAATGCTTGTCTGTAATATATATGCATGCGTGTGGGCAGCTTTTTCTTACTTAATTTGATCACTATCACACAAAATGAATATCTAAATTGGTCACATTAATTGTACCGACAGAATTGTTGTGAGACATACTTCCAAACCATTGTGATTTTAAAAAAAAAAGATTTCTCCAACTAACGTATGATGATTATTAAAAATAACAGTCAAATGTATTCCTTAGAGAACGTACGTGCAATCCCTCGTACATTTATAAACGGAGAGAATACTGTAACTTGAGAACCGAAAGGCGTATTTATATAGGAAAAGGATTGCACAGTCTCTTGGTTTATGAATTGACAAAATTTGAATGAAGTCAATCTTTGTTGGTTTTGTTGATCCCAATCCATGGGCACGTCGAAAGTTTGCTGCTCGATCGTAGTACTCGTCTCCAGCCATGCTGCCATGTAGTACGCATGCACACCGATCTCACGCGCATTTGCGGTTCGGCTCAATCCGTCGTTGCTTTGCATCGGTGCTGGCATTGGAGTACCGCATGGCGCGAATGTGTAGTACTATATGACTTTTCCTGATCTCCAGAGCGCGTGCTATTCGATCCTAGTACTAGTTTTTGCCTTGTACGGCTAAGCCCGCGCGCGCGAGGGGGATTGGAAACGCGACGTACGGTGAGGAGGAGCATAGCCGCGCTCACGTATATACACGTACCTACGTGGTGAGTGCCAGGCCACTCGATCGCGCGAACGAGCTCTACGCACGGAGCTAGCCATGTGCGTGCGCCCACGCGCGCGGCTGCGCAACGCGGCGCGCGCTCGGACCACGCGCCGGGTTTCCGGCCGGCTGGTTTCGATTTGGAGGCGGAGGACTAGATCAACTTGAAATCAATTAATGCAGCGTGCGCCGGCCTTTTATTAGAGTTTAATTGCACCCGTACGCTGAGCATTTCTGTTCATGTAATTGAGACCGAGATCTGTACAGTACAGTTTCCTCCAACAAAGCAAACAGGCCCGATTAATTTGCACAAATCATCAAACGCCTAATTGAACCAAACACTGCCGAACAAACTGAACTCTCCAGCAACCGGTTCGTCGATCGATTTGTCCAAATCAACACGTACAATTGCTTGAGCCCCACAAAACAAAACAGCAAGCAACGAGTTGAGATGAATAGATCAGCGGCATGAAATTGATCGAAGGTTCTTTAATTAGTTTGCACGCCCGGTAGTACGGTACCTACCTAGCTGGCTACCTTTAATTCTCCGTTGTCCAGCCTTAGTAGCCTCACCGCCACCGGCGACAGCCTCCCGGGGCTCACCACCATCATGCCCCTCCGCGCCTTGCGCTCCTTGATCGTCTCCAGCCGCGGCGACCACGGCCGCCCCCTCGCCGCGCCCACCAGCTGCTCGTAGTGCTTCCTCAGCTCCGGCGTGCTGCACAGCGCCCCGCACGCGCCGTCCCCCTCCTCACCGCCGCCGCAGCCTGATCTCGCGGTGATGGCCTCACGATGAACTCCGGCGTGACCTTGATCACCGTCCGCCCGTCGTCGCCCTTGATGTACTCGAACGGGCTCTTGGGCCCCCCCGCGATGGACCCCGCCGGGCCGGCCCTGTGGTAGGACAGCGCGGCCAGGGACGCCGCGGTGAGCGCGTCGTAGCCCTGCGGCAGGCGGTCGACGGGGAGCACGAGGTATGTCCTGCCGGCGACGAGCCTGTCCTCGATGGCGAGCACCGGCGCGGGGCGGCCGAGGTAGAACCCGTCGGCGCAGCACACGACGCTGTCCGTGAAGTCGAGCATGACCTGCCCCGCCAGCTTCCCGTGCCTGGCCACCCGCGCCTCCCCGCCCCACAGCACCAGCCGCGCCGTGCGCCGCCGCCGCGATATCGAGAGGCAGAAGCAGCACGGGATCATCGTCAGCACGCGGCCTTTGCCCATGGCAAGCAAGCTAGCTAGAGAGGATAGTAGGTGACGAACTGGTAAGAGATCGAGCTAGAGTTGCTTTTATTAGCTAGGGTTTACTGGTGACGGAGGAGGGATGTACGCTAGCTTGTACTCTTCCCGGCCGGGTTGCTTATATTAACATGGACGCGCGCGCCGTAAGGGGTAGGTTTGACGGCGTGTGCGTGCAGCGCATGGAACACAAGCCAGCAGCAATCGACAGTCAAAGTCGACGGCGTACTGTGCGCGTGCCTTTGTCTGGTTGCTCCTTTCTGTGTCTTTCATACGGGTATCAGCTAGCAGGGTGTGGATGCGTGGTGTGGAGTGGACAAAGTCCAAGCAAAGGCTTTCTAACTTAGACTAGCTACTATAGCGACTGGTACATTTACTGCAAGGTTTTGCTGCGAGAAAGTCGTGCCTTTAGTTGCTTGATGCCGTCAAATCAATTAGTATATATAGCTTGTATGACACAGCAAATTACTTGCAGTTGCCGTTTACTTGTGTGGGTGTGTAGATACAGACGAAGTCGTTTTGGTTTCCACCCCATCCGTTCAGAAATGTATCATGTACTAGCTAGAAAGCGTGCTGTCAAACTTTTCTAACTTTAACTTATAATATATGAAAAACTATTTAGATTTGTCATGAGATAATACTACCATTATATTTGTCATGATAAATATTTTAATAATATAATAATTTTGTAATTTTTTTAATAACTTAATCGTATGAAAAGTAATGGTCAAAGTTGAACATTAGAGACCATATTGATGTTCAAAATACCATACATTCTTGAACAAAGGGAGTAGTTTTCTAGAGCTCGATCCCCACTGACTACATCTTATGTGGCCGTGATTTTTGAAATTTGATTACCTTAATTCAGGGGCGTATATAGTTGGGCCGGACTGGTTGGGTGCAATGGCGTAGCTAGGATTTAGGGCATGTTTTGTTCGAGGCACGAGAGTCAGACGAGAAAAAGGGGTGCACGAGTAGCTGAGAAGCAGATGATTTTTGCCTGATGAGACAAGTGCGGAGATATAATGTTTGGTTGATGATACGTGCCTGGAGATAAAAAAAGAGAGAGAATTAACTAAAGAAAGAAGCAAAAGAGAGCTGCCTGGCAGACGCTTATTTTTCACGCCTGGCGGCCAGACCTTCCTCCAAGCAAACTCCGGCGCCACCCGGCCACTACTACAACGTCATCACGAGCGGTTGGGCCGTCATCACGAGGCGGTTTCGAACCGTCTGAAAAAGTTCGCTCTGTGATAATAGACATTATCACGAGCGGTTCCAAACCGCTCATGATACGAATATCACGAGCGGTTCGAAAGTAGAACCGTCGTGATAGTAGTTATCATGAGCGGTTCTACTTCAACCGTGCTGTGATAGTATATTTTCAAAGACGGTTCGAACAAGAACCGTCTATGATATTACTATCACGAGCGGTTCTTGTTCGAACCGTCTGTGATAGTTTTTCAATGCAAAAAAATACTAAATGTATTCCCCTTCGCTGTCCGCCTCTCCGCCTTCGGCACCTCCTGGCTCCACTCGCTCATGAGCCTTCTGAGATGTGAACTTGAAAACAACTCTGCAATTTCAAATCTTTAAAGGCAAGATCTCTTCAATCTATGTGAGATGTGCACACTGGAAACATGCAAGGTTGATGGCCCCGGCACCCTAGGAATCAGTAAACCTGTCGAGTTTGGCTGCTCCATGAAGCATCAGAGTTGGCAGCTCAAATGCTCAAGCCACATTGTTCCCTATCCATTCAACCAAGCCACATTGTTCCCTATCCATTCAATTACAAAACTATATTCAAGCACACATTCAATCACAAAACTATATTCAAGCACACATGTATACCTCGATCTAGGAGAAGCCGGCGGGGAAGGGCCCAGTGGCGCGAGAGGAGGGCGGCGCGGGATGGGGCGGCGGAGGAGAGAGCCGATGGGGAGACGCGCCGGCCTTCGGGGAGGGCGAGCGCGGGAGGAGGCGGCCGGAGGAGCAGGTGGCGGGACGAACGGGAGGATGAGGAGCATTTGGGAGTCCTTACTAATATATAAAGAGTACTCCTGCTACTCCCGCGCACGCATTCAAAATTTTCGAACTCCCGCGTTGTGAATGACATATCATAGACGGCTCGTATCACCAACCGTCTGTGATGAGGTACTTATCACAGACGGTTCGTTAAACGAACCGTCTGTGATAGTATCAGAGACGGTTCTATTAAAAAACCGTCTCTGATAATCTGCAGTATCATAGACGGTTCTATTAAAGAACCGTCTCTGATAGTATCACAGACGGTTCTATTAAAAACCGTCAGCGATCTGCAGATTATCGAGACGTTTTAATAGAACCGTCTATGATACTATCAGAGACGGTTCTTTAATAGAACCGTCTATGATACTGAGTATCATAGACGGTTTGTATTACAAACTGTCTGTGATAGGCCCGACAGACACAACACAGACGGTTCCATTTTAACCGTCTGTGATGAGGTGTCTACTATTGCATGTTTTGTAGTAGTGGGCGTTGCTCCCCACAAGGCACATGACGTGAGGCTTCGAACCAAGTAGGCTCTTAATGTCTGTGGGGTCAATTCTCTAAAATGTTATGGACTTCAATAGAAACTCTTTTAAGTATAGGGTTGCTTCGTAAAAATCTGTGGGGTCAATTGACCCCATAGCTTATGTGTAGCTCCGCCATTGGTTGGGTGATTGCCAAACTCGTTGCTAATGAACAGTGTATTGGAGAAGTAGTTTGCCTACTCCCTCTAGTTAAAAAAAAAACAAGTTATTTTGGAATACGTACCGTCAAACTTTGGAACTTTGATTGTTGATATATTTTTAAATATTTAAATTAGATCCATGAAAATCATATGTGTTGTGTAGAAGTATTTTTATAATTTTATTATATTTTATAAATATATTGCAATAATAATTAGTGATCAAAGATGCATTTTGAGGACAGTGTCAACTTGTGTTTTGAACTAGAGTGGTCTTGTGTTTTAGACGTCCACCCACCGATTCATTCCCGGCTCAGCGAGCCACTGCTAACATTATTGGTTTGTCATTAATCAATTACTGGTTGTTTAGTTCACATTATTTAATTTATCTTCCGATTTTGTGATTACCCATGCGATGTCTTATCCACGTGATTGGACATTTTATTAAAAAGCATGCATTCATGCATCCACAGATTGGATCGATCTGTGCAAGATCTAGGATTTTAATGCTTTTGGCATGCTATGATGCAGGGAAGAGAGAGAGGAATAATTGTATGCATGTGTGCATATTAGCTAGATCAGACTGTAGTCTTCGCCTCCGTGATTTGTATGCATTGACAAATACACAGTATTAGTTATTAATTATTCGTTCAAATGTCATATACTCCATGTCATAACACTTGTTAAATTAAAGAACTGAAACAGAAGGTAAACGCGAACTAGCTATATATTCAATCTTCAAATTAATTAAATAAAAAATAATTGAGCTGGGTTTAGTTAAGCTGACATAATTATATAGAGGCGAGGCGAGCGGTCTCCAATTCAGTTTGCTCAACTAGACCCATAATTAGACACTGATCAACGGCGTTTAACCGTCAAAACAAATTACTCCACAGTTCGGTCAAACATCACGATCAGTGAGCTCACGAAAGATACATGAGTGGCGTTATCCAAATTAAAGAATGGCGTGCGGCGGGTGTCGGAATTCTTCCGATGGTTATATTTAAAAAATTAAAACGGTAAACAAATGTTTAATTTAAAGAGAAAACAAAGAAAAGATTAGGTATATCAGTATATGTGTGGCCCAACGAGACGAACATATGGATCTCAGAATGTTGGTGTTATGCATTCATCCGTATGATTATGTACTTGCAATTTCTAAGAAGGCGCTAGTTAGTGTAATAGTATCAGCTAATTAAATTAATTGTGTTTTTTTTTTGTGTGCAGCACTAGCGAAGCTAATTTCATTGCCTACCTTCGAATAGCATGAAACGGTGCATGTAGCTTAATAGTGTGTATGTACCATACTTTTTATTATTATTATTATTATTATATATATACACACATATACACACACTTTAAAAATTAGTGTTATTGGTCGTCCGTCCTCCTACCCTTTTTGGCGTCCTTTGGATTGGCGAGCGGAGCATCGACAGTTCAAATTGTGTCGCAGAGCACGGTTGACAACCCGACGTGATGGAACTACGATTTTTTTAACCTACAGCAAAACATAGGCATTGAACTAGTGTGTGTATATGCACACACGTATACTCACTGCAATGCTGCTGCTCAAGAAGATACTACGTTTTAAAAATTAGCACGGTCTTAATTAAGCTGCTTAAAATTAATTAAACCTTCCGGACGAAACCAGTATCTATATAGTGCGTCTATCTTGCCCATGCAGATCACGTACAGATGTGGACACCAAGTCGGCCCACGGAAAAGCGCAAGAAAAAACACCAAGATTTGTATTTTTCCCTTACAGAGACACTGAGAAAACGTGCATGGTACCTATCCGGCCGCGAGGTCTAGTCAATTGCAAGCTTAAAGTATAGTGGTATTCTTTAATTGCGTCGCGAGACTTCCATGTGATCACTGGATTGTTTATGAGCTTGTCTTGGCGTGATCTCTATAAATTGAAGCAGTGGTTCGTATCTTTAGACTTTGGAGTAGTGCTTGGATGATTCAGATATGATTACTTTTATCAGAGGGAAATTCAGACATGTTTATGTGCGTGTCCACCGCGCAACCATCTGTGCATAGTACTAGTTTAGTCATTGAAAAGTCCGACAGGATCGATACAGAACCATAAATAGCAGGTGCACTCCTTGTGTTGTGACATCGATCCGGTAGATCGATAGAGAAGTGTTTCAACGACCACTGTTATTTATACAACCTGCAGCTTGCGACTTTTTGGCCGTATTGGTGGGGCCGGTCGACTCGAGCTCCAGAATTTTCGAACCAAGCTGAGCCCACTGACCGGCTCGCATAAAAAACGAGCCAAGGTCAAGTCCGTTGGCGAGCATAGTTTGGCTCGAGCAGGGTACTTATGATCGTGCAGTGCGCACTAAGGGGCTGTTTGGATTGCATCTCAAATAAACCAAATTAAATTTTGGTAATATTCATAAAATTTGGCTATCATTTGGTTTAATGCTAAAATTTGGCTTTGCCTAAAAAAATTTGGTATTGCCAAGCTTTGTCTAGCCAATTCTTTGGCTGAATTTTGCTTGCAAAATTGGGCGGCAAATATTTGGCTTGGCAGCATAGTGATGTATTAATTGCAAGATAAGTTTGATTAGTAAGTTTCAAATGATCATATTTCCTAAACCGAGTATCTGATTTCTGATCCGTTTAAACCGTTGTGTTTCTTGTCATTTTATCAACAAAATAATATCACTGTTGGCATATTTTGAGACAAAAAAGAATATATGTCATGCGGGACCCACGTGTCATGCGGGGCAAAAAAAAGCAAAATTTAGTATGGTTATAATCCAAACATATCAATTTCAGCATTACCTATGAATTGGTATGGTTACGATCCAAATAACATTTTTTGCCTAGATTTTAGTATTACCTAGGTTTTAGTATTATCAAAATTTTAGTATAACCACCTGGATCGTAAACCAAACATGCCCTAAACCCAGTCGGTAGTTGCTCTCCCCCGTGAACTGTGATTCCTTCCTCATCCCGATCCCCAATTCCCCTTCTCTCCCGCCCCGTCCAACGCACCGCCGCGCCCGATCCTCCCTCGGCGCGTGCTCACCGATCCTCCCGCGCACACCCGTCCTCCCGACCCCGTCTTTGCCCGTCCTCCTCACTCGGCCCTGGTGCCTCAGATTTATTGTCTGTTTGGATGCCACTTGATGCATTCTTGGTTGATTTTGAACCATTTTTTGTGTTCACTTCATCCAGGTAGACATGAACATCTTCATCTAATCATCTTCCTGCTTCACAAGAAACATCAACATGTAGCAACACAATCAGAGCATGTAGAATCTCAAGTTACTTCTGTCCAAGCTCACCTTCGTAGCGGCAGCGAGGTCAGGATTAGGGCGGTGGAGGGCAACAGGCTACTTCGTCATGTCTTGAGGACGAGGTGGAGGGATCTGCTACGGGGCAGCGTTGGGGGAAGAGGGGCGGCTCGGGAAGGAGGAGGAGGCTGGCGCATCGACAGCGTCGGGGGAAGAGGGGCGGCTCGGTGTTGGTGGTAGTGGCGGTGTCGAGGGAGCAGCTGCCGTGTCAGGGCCAACGGCGACGGCTCGGGGGAGTTAGAGAAGAAGGGGAGCGGGGCGACGACGGCGACTAGAAGGAGGACAAAGAGGAGAAGGAGGGGAGGGCGGCTTGGGGGAGGAGGAGGGGAAGGGGGCGGCACCGTTCAGGGGAGGATGGTGGTGCGTGGGCGGCGGTGGCTAGGGGTGGCAGCTGCTAGGGCACTGAGCGCTGGTTTAGGGAATTTGGGTAGGACGCGCCGTGTGAACGAGGCAAGTAGAGCGCAGCAAAAAAAACTGGCGTGGCGCCTAAAAAAGTGGCACGCAGCAAACAAAAAAGTGGTGCAGCATTAAAAAAACTGGAGGCAAAAACGAAAAATACATTCCCTATAGTTTTGCCCATCTAAGTAGGGAAAGTTGCCACCATGGCGCTGACATGACATAGTCTATTTCTCTCTCCATAGTCTTTCCTTAGTAAGTTATGTAAACAGTAGGGAACAATTTCGTTCCCTAGGTTTTTTACCTCACCCCAGGGATAGATACTTTCCTTTGGATTACAATTCTACTACTAAGGAATGTTTTAAACTATAGGGAAAACGGAGATTTCTAGTAGTGAATGCTGCCTCCAGGGATCTTTCACCGGACCCAGGAGACCATGTCGTAGACAAGGTTGATGATGGATCTATCTCCTCTCAACATTACACCCAGATGAGGAGCTAGATTCCTTAAGGGGTAAGGATCCATACGACTAGGGTCAGAATTGCACCAAGGTGGGTGCAGAACATGACGAGGGCCCCCCTTCCAAATGTTCAACCAATCCTGAGCTCAACCGATGTAGCACAGCCCGTCCTAGAATCCATCATTCTGCTACTCAACCAACATCTGGTAGCCATCTCCCTACGGTTACCCCTGCAAGGGGCGATGTCGAGCCCGCTTCTCATGCAGGTTCGACCACACCCTCACAGGGTTCACCTTCGACTGGAGATAGTTATAACCTATAATTCCCCTTCTTGGAGGGGATTGTTGTAAGTCGCGAGATGTTGTCTTTCGACTACACCTTAAGTCAGGAGAACTCAGACGCAAGTCTAGATAATAGCATCTAGGAGGTCTTTGTCCTCCCCTCAGATCTTAATCTCTCTCCAAGAGGCAGGGCTGGGGATGCTTCCCATCACACATTCACTTTTGACTCTCGTGGTGATAGCGAGGATGTCTCCGACGATGAACAGGATCATCACCTTCATGAGTGTGACCGAAATCCTAAAAATGACCGCTCTCCACTGAGGCATGCTTTGGCAAACTCAGATGTAGATGATCCTGAGACCATCAAGAGGAGAAGAATTGTAGCCTAGAGAACTTTACCTGGGCGCATCCAATACTAGTCAGAGAAAGCTCAAGAACTTCAGCGGATAAATGACCTAATCGAAAACCTGACTCAAGAGCTTGGACAAGCGCTAGCCTACAACCTCTTTGCTGGAGAGATCACATGAAGGCTTCGGGAGATGATGGTTAGGCTTGAGCAAACTCGGCGACACCATTCTCGAAGTCATACCAGAACTACTCCATTAAATGCTAGTCATTCAAATGACTCTCCTCAAAGAGAACATCAAGGCAACTGGTCCGCTCGTTGTCTTAACAATGACTCCAGTCAGAGGAGAGTCTTTCGAACAACACATGATTGACAAGTTCCTAGGGGAAGTGGTTGTTCACCATTTCTTCCAAGGAATTTGCAACAGCAGATGGAATACGAGGAGTATTACCCTCGTAGAGCTGAAGCCTATGATAGGCCAGGTCCACCTACCACTGGATATAGTTGTGTACGATCGCCTGGTGATACCAACCCTTCTTTCCCGCAAAGGAGGCACCATGACATTATTACCGGATGCTAGACATTTTCACCCAACATTCGAGCAGCCCGCTTGCCACCACAATACCGACCAGCGAATATGGAGAAATTTGATGGGTCACAAAATCCCTTTGAGATTCTTCAAATATACACCAGTGCTGTTCGAGCAGTAGGAGGGGAGCATGTCATGGCCAACAACCTTCCCATTGTGCTTGAAGGATCTGCTTGGTCGTAGTTGTTAAATCAGCTACAAGAGTCGATCTACTGATGGCAGAACCTCTGTGATCTGCTGCTAGCTAACTTCTAGGGTATCTACAACTGTCCTTGGAAAGGAGGATGACCTGCACAGAATGCGACAGAATTCTCATGAGACCCTACGCTAGTTTATCTAGCGCTTTAGTCAGGTTCGCAACTCCATTCCTGAGGTTTTTGGCTCTTCTATCATCAGAGCACTTAAATAGGGAGTTAGTTGAAGGATGACAGAAGATATCACTTTAAATCCTCCTGCTACCGTCGCCGAGCTTTTTGAGATGGCTGACTGTTATGCAACTGCTGCAGAAGCGGTTGAGTGGAATCGTACCATCGATTGAGATGATAAAGGCACTCAAGAAGCAAGTGAAGGTAGCTAGAAGAAGAATAAAAAGGCCAAGAAATCCAAGAGCAAGACTAAAGGCCAAAAGCCTCAAGTCAAGAATTCTAAGGAGGTCTTGGTCATGAGCGATAAGGAGCTAGCCTCGGAGCTCCAAACTATACTCCGACCGGGGCAAAGGAAAACACCCCGAACAAAAGAATGATAAGCCTAGGTGGCGTCCTTTCCACAAAAAGAAAGGAAACAATCATCGCAACTGCCGAGTTTTTCAACAACATCTCGAAGATTACTACACCGGTAAATGACCACTTCCTACGCTCGAAGAGGTAGGACAAATAAGTGATCGAAAGCAGTCGGACGATAATGAGGAGATGCTGTTTTAGGATCCAAAACACACCATCGATCACATCTATGGAGGATCTTCGGCATTCGAGTCAAAGCGACAGCTCAAAGCTTTCGAATGTGAGGTAAACTCCATCGACCATCCTCTTGTCAATAAAGTACCGAAGTGGTCGGAAATCACCATCTCTTTCGAGAAAGGTGATTGTCCGATCCTTTCTACTTGACCAGGTCAATTTTTGATCGCGGTCGAGCCCACCGTCAACAACTGTAGAGTAAATTGTGTGTTAGTTGATGGTGGGAGTTCACTAAACATACTCTTTATGAGTACCCTAGATGAAATGCAAGTTCTCAGGACATAGGTAAAACCGGTACGATACTCATTTCATGGGATCGTACCGGGGTCTTCGGCCAAACATATTGGTCAAGTGTCTCTTCCTGTAATGTTTGGTTCTCCAAACAATGTCAGGACAAAGAAAATTTTCTTTGATGTGGTCGATTTTGACATGGCATACAATGCCATACTCGGTCGACCAACTCTGGCACGATTCCTAATGGATGCTCATTACGGTTATCAATGTCTTAAGATGCCAGGTCCCAACGGAGTAATCACAGTTCTCTATGATAAAAAAGATGGCGCTTATGTGTGACCAAAAATCCCTCAAAATGGTTGGCCAAATACCAACTCGAGAAGCAAGCAAGGTGCAACCTTCGACTAAGTAGTAGAAGCCTAAAGTTGTACCGGAGCCGAATGATCAAGTCAAAGAGGTTCCACTGAATGCAGAGGAACCTTTGGAGACCGTTCGTATCGAAGTCACTTCCGATCATGCATAGGTAAACGCCGTCGTCACCTTCCTCTGAGCAAATGCAGATGTCTCTGCGTGGCAAGCATTCGACATGCCTAGAGTCCCTAGGGGGTGATTGAGCACAGGCTAGCTCTATGGCCTAACAATAAACCCGTAAAACAGAAGTTACCGAGATTCGCACCTAATCGACGAGATGCCATCATATCTGAATTGGATAAGCTACTTAAAGCAGGCTTTATAAGACAAGTCAACCACCCAGAGGAGCTGGCTAACGCTGTAATGGTTAGAAAGTCTAATGGTAAGTGGCGTATGTCTGTAGACTTCACTGATCGTAATAAAACTTGTTCAAAAGATGATTTTCCTTTTCCTCGTATTGATCAATTGGTTGATTTAACTGCTGGTTGTGAAATATTAAGTTTCCTAGATGCATACTCTGGTTATCATCAGATAAGTATGTGCCTAGATGATTAAGAAAAGACCACATTTATTACACCTTTCAGAATATTTTGCTATATCAAAACGTCATTTGGTCGAAAAATGCTGGCGCTTCTTTTCAACGCTTGATGCAAATGACTTTTTCTCTTCAACTAGGCCGAAATTTGGAAGCCTATGTTGATGATCTAGTCATAAAAAACATCAAGCGCGCGCCTTAATCATATTTCCGACCTGCAAGAAACATTCGATAACCTCAAAAAACACCATTTGAAACTCAATCCTGAGAAGTATGTGTTTGGAGTCTCTTCGAAAAAGTTGCTTGGATCCCTTGTCTCTGCACGAGGAATTGAAGCAAACCCTGAAAAGATAAGAGTCATTGAACAAATGCGCCCTCTAACCACAAAGAAAGAAGTCCAAAAACTCGCAGGATGCATAGCGGCTTTAAGTCGTTTCGTCGTATGACTAGGACAAAAATAACTTCCTTTCTTTGAATTTCTAAGGAAACATGGGGGTTTTGAATGGTCAGAGGAGGCAAACAATGCCTTCGAGGATATCAAGAGGTATCTTACGAGTGCTCCTGTTCTGATTTCCTCTTGCTCCTGTTCTGATTTCTTTGAAATCAGAAGAGGTGCTCCTAATATATCTAGCTTCTATGCCACAAGTAGTGAGTGTAGTACTGGTTCCATAACGTGAAAATGTCCAACAACCAGTTTACTATGTTAGTGAAGTTTTACATGGGTCGAAGGAGCAATACCCTCATGGCCAAAAATTTCTATACACCCTCCTCATGTCTTCGAGGAAACTGAGGCACTATTTTCAGGAGCACAAGATAATTATGTCATCCGAGTTTCCCTTAGGAGATGTCCTCCAGAATAGGAAAGCTATGGGACGCATGGCAAAATGGTCAGTTGAACTTGAGGAAATCGACCTCCATATCGTGTCCCGAACAGTCATTAAATCCCAGATCTTAGCAGACTTTGCTGCCGAATGGACAAATCTTGAACTTGTTCAGGATCCCCAGTATGAATCCCACGATCAGTGGATGATGTACTTTGATGGATCACTTACGCTAAGTGGCTCGGGGGTTGGGGTGGTCTTAGAATCTCCTACAAGAGAAACCTTAAAGTGTGCTATTCAGTTAAACTTTCCTACTACTAACAATGTGGCAGAATACGAAGGTTTGTTGGCTAGCATACGAGCAAAAAAAGCGCTCGGGATTCGATGACTACTCATGAGGGGAGATTCTCAACTAGTCATGAATCAGGTCGGTAAATAGTATCAATGCTCCAATACGACCATGTCTCAGTACTTATCGGTGAAGGAATACGAGGTAGGCTACGATAGCACAAACAAAAATTCTACCGTGCAACCAAGGAACCTCCATTAGTAATAGATCACGAGATTACCACTAGACACGCTGACTTGTAGCGGAAGTAGAGTCGATGTAGTGAGTTAATGCAGTCATAGTCGTACTCGCTGCACATATTCTCCTCTTGCTCCTGAGATTGTCACAGTTGCGGATCATCCTAGTGCTGAAGCTTTGCAACAACACCTCCAAGGTATCCACACATACAGGGCTGGGACACCACGTGCTGGAGTGCTAGCGCTAGCGGCGTGGTTAAGGAAGGCATGGCTATTAGGGTTTCGGGAATTCTTCTCATAGAACCTCTTTTTCCATGCCACCGTCGCTCTATATATAGGCATCCATGACAGGTCTCGTACTTGAGACCCATTAGGAACTCGAGGCCTGCAAGAATTCGGATCACCATTCAAATCAAATCCTAGTCCTTTAAGTGTGTGACCCTATAGGTTCATGTGTGATCGGTTGTGACTCGGAAACACTTTTCGACCACGAGTCGTTAGCGGTACCTAGCAGCACATAACAATTCCCAAACACACATAGAATATATCGGATGAACCTTAATACAATATGATCTATGACCAGATCCTTATCATTTACGACTAGCTCAAATTCAGTCACGACTAGTCCATGTGTAGTTACGACCAGTCTGTAACTCCTTACGACCAGTTTGTATCTCCATACAACTAGTCTATGACTATGTTCGACCAGTCTACGACCAACTCGTATCTCTATACGACCAGCTCGTAACTGTGTACGATCAGTCTACGACCAGCTTGTAACTGTGTTCGGCTAGTCTATGACCAGCTCGTAACTATGTACGACCAGTCTACGACCAGCTCGTAACTGTGTTCGACCAGTCTACGACCAGCTCGTAACTGTCTATGACCAGCTTGTATCTCCATACGACCAGCTGGTAAATAGTCAAACTGAACGATTTGCTTGTGTATTCTTCCTTTGTCTCACGACATCTGGTTGAACTCTAGGTGAGATAATCACTACTACAAAACAGGTCATACTGGACGCCTCATCACAGACGGTTCCAAAGGAGCCGTGCGTATTCGCTTTCTCTGAGCGGTTCCCTTTGGAACCGCTCGCGATAACTACTCACCACGAGCGGTTCCTAATAAGAACCGTCAGGTATCCTGACGGTTAATTCTACAAACCGTGCGTGCAGTATCCTGAGCGGTTCCTAATAAGAACCGTGCGCGGTATCCTGACGGTTAATTCTACAAATCGTGCAGGTAGTATCCTGACGGTTGGTAATCGAACCGCAGCGATATCGACGTCTCATCACGACGGTTCCAAAGTAGCCGTCTCGTGTTGAACTTTACTGACGGTTACATTTGGAACCGTGCAGTGATAATGACTTATCACGAGCGGTTCTTTTACAAACCGCTCGTGATATAAGTAAACAAAAGATTAAGAAAAGATCGAGCGTCGCGGACTACTATTTATTCTAACATCTTGACTTTCGTATGTGCGTATATTGGAGTTGCAAGGCCTTGTACAAGGTGTCAAAGGCAGCGCCGTGGGGCGCGTGGCGTTGGAGCGAGAGGAGGCGATGAAGTGGCGGGACAACGAGCGCTACCTCGCGATGCGTCAACCACGGCCGCGCGGCAACCCGGGCTTGTTTCATCATCGGCCTCGGGCTTGTCTTGCGCCCAAGACATGCGGCGTGGCCTCATGTTCCTTGAGCGAGCGGCGTGTGGCCGCCACAAGGCGCGCCTCGTGCTCGGTCTCCTCTTCTACGGCCGGCGAGGCGCGCGGCGTTGGGAAGCACTACATCGGCCAGTCGAGGCGAGCCGATCGGCGGCGGGTGCGAGCGGCCAAGACCAGCCGGAGTGCGGGCGGTGCGAGGCCAGCGGGCGGGTGTGGGCCTTTGTCGGAGGATGGCCACCGGTGCACGAGCACCGGCTGCGGTGTGGAAGGGTGGGGCGACTCGTCGTCTTCGCGATGGACGCATTGCGAGGATTAGGCATGAGTATACCGGTTTCTTTGCAAAGGTGTTGGACTATTTGCCATAAAATTTTAGTTTTTAGGTTTCTAGAAAGGTGGTGCACTGGACTATTTTCCAAATTAAATGAATTTTTAATGCACCAAAATATACGGTCCACAAGGGCGGGGCGATTACAATTCCACGTTGACATCAAAATATACGTCATTTACAGATTACAAGTCCATAACACATGATGTTATGGAATAAATTAATTACAATGGAGTAATTTCTTAATTAAAATATAGTCCTTCATGATGATCGACGCGCATATAGCTAGCTTCCTCGTTGGGTTCTTCCTCGAGCCCGATGTCGATCTCGAAAGGAGGCAACTCAAATCAAATTGATTGTATTCTTCCTCGTCCACTATATTCTCAACTCCGACAATCCTTCTTTTCCATGAAGAACTACGTGGCGCTTCTTATTTGCCGGTCGGTTACATAGAAGACTTGAACAACTTGGTTAGCTTGATCACGAATGGTTCGTCTTTGTATCCGACACGATCGAGGTCTGATGAGTGACGTCGTACTTGTCGGCATTCACATGGGAGATGGACCCAACGGCACGAAATAGGGGATCTTGAAAAGCACGTGTCGAGCTCCTATATCTCCTCTATTTGCCCATAGTACGAGCTCCTCGGCCCATCGGTCTTCGAATGCATCTATCACGGACACCGCTGTTCTAGATCTGTGCTCTTCCTATCACGAGTGCCGTATAAAATGTGTACCCATTTATGTCGTATCCTTGCCATGTGACAATTGTAAATTGTGGCCTTTTTGCCAACCATAGCAACGTATCATCACTTGATGACCTCCGGTCATGATTCGCACCTTTAACCATCGTTGAACCGAGCGGTTGTGCTCTCTCGTGATCCAAACCTCCGACCGGTGCGGATTACGTTGGCGTACCATGTCTTTGTGCTCGTCGATGTGCGAGGACACTTGAGTCATGTGTTGCAAGACCGTGAAATGGGCTTGAGCGTGCGTATCGGATCGGGAGTGATTGATTTCCTTCCGATGGTCCCGATACCATCCAAATTCCCTCATGGCGAGATAGAGGCACACCTATCGGTTCCACCGAGCCATGTAGTCGACGCAGAACTCAATGACCTCTTCGGTTGCATAACCTTCGATGATGCTTGCCCTCGGTCGAGATCGATTCCGTCGTAGGACTTGAGAATTCCCATATACCTCTCGAGCGGGTACATATGACGTAGGAACACGGGCCGCATATCTTTATCTCTTTCACAAGATGAACAATGAGATGGACCATGATATCGAAAAATGACGGAGGAAATACATCTCAAGTTGACATAGAGTCGTCACCACCTCGGCACAGAGCATCTAGTCCTTCGGGATCGATGACCTTCCGAGCAATTGAGTTGAAGAAATAACACGACCTCAAGATTGCCACTCGGATCTTGTTCGGCAAGATACCCCTAATTGCAACAGAAGCATTTGTGTCATCAAAGACATGACAATCATGAGACTTCATACCAATTAATTTAAAATCTTGCATAGAAACAAGTTTCTTAATGTTAGCGGAGTAACGAGACGGGACTTTGACACCATGCAAGCTTTGGCATAATTCATTTCTCTCGGCCTTGGACATAGTGTAGCAAGTCAAGGAAGGTATGTTCGTCCTTTATCGGTCTCTTTCGTGCTAACTCGGTCTTTATGTTCATATCAACCAAGTCACGTCGTGCGTTAACACCATCCTTTGTTTTGCCACTAATGTTCGAGAAGAGACCAATCAAGCTTTCACATACATTCTTCTCCACGTGCATGGCGTCGATGCGATGACGAACTTCTAAGTGCTCCCAATAAGGCAAGTCCCAAAAATTGACCGCTACTTCGGATGTTCTTACGACGGGTTTTAATTTACGTCCCTTCCCAAGCACAACATCGATATCCTAACCATATCATAGACCTCTTTCCCTCTAAAAGCCCTTGGAGTGAGAACTGTCCTCCTTATTTTCGTTGAATTGTTTCTTCATCTTGCGGTATGGGTGACTCACGGGAAGAAACCTACGGTGGCGCATATACACGCTTTTGCGCGAGTTGTTCAGCCATACACTCTCCGTAGCATCTAAGCAGTGCAGACAAGCTTTGGCTCCTTTCGCATCAAGCCCGACAGTTACCAAGGGCAGGAAAATCATTGATAGTGCGAACAATATGGCGCGTAAGAGAAGTTCTCTCGTTTATGCGCATCCCATACTTGTACCCTTCGTCCCACAGTGTCACAAGATCATCCAATGTGGTGCTAGGTACACATCAATATCGTTCCCGAGTTGCTTGGCCCTTGGATAAGTAGTGACATCAAAATGTACTTCCACTTCATACACAGCCACGGAGGAAGGTTGTACATACATAGATTCACGAGCCAGGTGCTATGTCGGCTGCTCATGTTACCGAAAGGATTCATTCCATCTGTACTCAACCCTAACCTTATATTCCTCGGTTCCGCACCGAACTCTTTGAAGGTCCGATCGAAGTTTCTCCACTGGGCATAATCAGCAGGGTGTCTTAGTTTTCCATCTTCCTTACGCTCCTCAGAGTGCCAACGCGACAATCTTGCCTCCTTCGGTTCGCAAATAAACGCTTCAAACGTGGGATCACGAGCGATACCACAACACCTTAGCGAGAGGTCCTTGCTTCACCTTAGCGATATTCTTACGCTTGTATCGGGATGCTTTGCACATGGGACATACATGCAAATCCGCATACTCTTTACGATCTGAGGATACAATCGTTCGGACATGCATGTATTCTTTCTACTTCCATTCCCAATGGACAAAGAACCTTCTTGGCTTGGTAGGTGGTCTTTGGGCAACACGTTTCCCTCGGAAGAATGTCCGCTAGGAGACCTAACAACGCCGTGAAACTCTTGTCGGACCAACCATTGCTCGCCTTCAATTTCACGAGTTCAAGTACGGTTGACAACCTTGTGTATTCCGGCTTGCAGCCAGGGAACAAAGGTTTCCCCGAGTCCTCCATTAAGTGCTCGAATTTACAAAACTCTCTCTCACTGTAGTTTCCTTCTGCATCGCGTAGCATCTGATCCAGATTGTCATCGTACGACCTATCATCATCAAAAACACAGTCCACATCCGGCATATCGTTGACTTCCTTGGCGATGTCATCATTATTAACTTCCTCGGCGATGTCATCATTATTAACTTCTGTATAATCTGCTCTTCACCGTGGTGGTCCAACATGTATACCCTTTTTGAAACCCCTTGAATCAAGTGCCCTACGATTCTGCGGGTTGTTAAAATCTTGATTACGCAATCAATGCATGGACAAGACATAAATTCTATCCCCTTATTCAAGTATATCTGCTCGCGGCTCTTTTAAAAGCAATCTCGCCATTAATGTACTCTTCACTCACACGGTTCGCATCGTACATCCAGTTTCGGTCCATCTACGCTACACACGTAACAATTAGTAGTGTTAAATTATATTAATAAACTGCAAATACGTTACTCCTCCTATTAACCAAATACACTAAAATTGATTAAAGATAAACCTAGAGCAAATATAAAGAGTTAAAGATCGTTACCCTCGGAACTCACGACGAAAATTCCTAATATCCCACGAGATTCCTCACTGTGCTTCTCCTTCAGGCCACAGTGCAATGTGAGACTTAAATGAGCAGGGCAAGAGAAGAGCCACAATCAAATGCACCTCCCCATAAGCTTATCCCACTCGAAAACACCCACACAGAAACAAAACACTCATTCACAACACCCAAACCGAGAGCTACCACCAAAGCCAAGCCTTACAAGGCAAGCATGCAAGCCAAATAGCCATAAGTTGCTAGGGCAACCCACAACTAAGAACAAGGCAAGCAAAATAAACAAGCCTCCTACAGCCAACACAGAGCAAAGCTTCTCAAGCCTCTATTCCAAAGAAGATATCAGAGGCGCTAGGGCAGGGGGGTCTGTCGGGTCTTTATATTTATAGGGGTGGTATATCACAAACGGTTCTTATTCCCAACCGTCTGTGATATGAGTATATCACAAACGGTTCCTCTAACTAACCGTCTGTGTTGAACTTATACAGACGGCTCCATGTGGAACCGTCTGTGATATCCTCCATATCACAGACGGTTAGTAAAGAGAACCGTCTTTGATATACTCACATCACAGACGGTTCTATTTACGAACCGTCTGTGATATCCTCAATATCACAGACGGTTCCATTAAGAACCCTCTGTGATATCCTCCATATCAAAGACGGTTATTTAATGGAACCGTCGTGATATCTTATCACGCACGGTGCTTTAATAGAGCCATCTGTGATATCCTTTTATAAAAAGCGCACCGCTAGGTTTTGCTCTTTACTCGTCACTTCCTCTCCGCGCCCCTTAGGCTCGCACGCTCTCGGCTCCTCTAGGGTTCGCCCGTTCACCTCCCGGCCGTGGGACCCGACGCCGCCGCCTTCATCGGCGACGCCCTCGCCTCGGCGCGCGGCCTCCTCCCGTGTCGGCCTCCTCCCTCTCGCACGGTCTCCTCCCCTGCGCCGACCTCCTCCCCGCGCCATCCTCCTCCCCTGCACTGGCCTCCTCCCGGCGTCGTCCTCCTCCCCGCGCCGTCCTCCTCCCCGTGTCGGCCTCCTCCCCGCGCCTCCCTCCTCCCCGCGTCGGCCTCCTCCCCTGCACCGGCCTCCTCCTTGCACCGTGAGTTGTTGTGCGACATCCTCTCTGTGAGTATTCCTCTCTGTGAGTACTAAAGATATTGCAAATTGATCAGTGGGCTTTGTTGACATGCTTTGTGATGAACTTTGTCTTATACTGAGATTGAATGTGATAGTTAGTTGATTCTTGAGCTCTATTGTATTACTTGCTACTGTCAATTTGATATACTGTTAATTTGTTACTTTCGGTTGAATGCTAGTTATCACAGACGGTTGAATGCTATTGTCAATTTGATATACTGTTAGTTCATTCTTGAGCTCTATTGTATTGACGAACCGTCTGTGATGTGACTTTGATAGTCTTTGATAATATGTGAACTGAAATTGATCAGTGGGGCTTTGTTCTGGTTCGCTCTGTGATGAACTTTTGTCTTATACTGAGATTGAATGTGATAGTTAAGATCATTTTCGGTAACAGTTGAGATCATTTGACAGTTAAGCAAAGTACTGTTTAGAGCTCATAGTTTGAATTTATACTATCATATTCATTTAATGAAGAGTATAGACAATAGGATTGAGATGGCAAAGACTTGTTCTTTCGCAACTCTCCTTTTGAGAGCACAAACCACCATCAATCCTTCTTTATATATTACGTTTGTGCATCATTTTTGGTTAAGTTGAGTAAATCTGCTTGAATCTGGTCGGTTAGAGCTTACACATATTGCTTCGTGCATATATAGATAGCAAGTAAGCGACATGGCGTCCGCCGTCTTCGCGCGCCGTCATCGACGCCGCGAATGCGTCTGGATCTCTGAGGAAAGTGGTACGTCTGCGAGATGGCGAGAGGAACATCGAAAATTCCTCGAGCCTAATGGCCGTCCACGGAGGTCAATGCCAATGGGATCTCTGTGAGTCCCCAAAGCGGCGAGATTCCGGATCATGTGCGGGATACTTGGAAGAGAACGGTCCCCATCACCACACCGGGTGGGACATCGTGGTCGGATGTTCGAGACGCGGTGTGGGGACGAAGTTTTAAAATCGTTCACTTTCCCGGCCGCGACCGGCGCGCGTGGAGCAGCGGCGTTGCTCTCGATCGGAAGGCGTGGAGGACCTTCAAGAGCGTGCTTGTCACAGCAATGCGTGAACACGGGTCGAACGCCCTTCACGGCGTATAAATTCTTATCGCGGGATATATGGGATGCCTTTGTGCAAATGAAGACGACGCCGAATTTCTTGAGGAAAGTCGGCGCTGAAGGCTTTCGGACATGAACACTCACCCCACAAACTCGGCACACTGGTGCGCGTAAAACCGCACAATGGGCGCGGAGGACAAGAACGCAACAAGGCCATTTGCTTTGAGATCACAGACGACCGCGCTCTCTCTTGGTTAGGCGAGGGCATCGATCACGTCTTGGTAAATCTCTTTCACAAACCCGACAGGGGATGTAGCCAACCGTGTGGTAAATATGTCTTCGAACTACCTAGTTGTTAATAAGTCCATAACTTCATAATGTCTATAATAACATGATGACCTCTTGCAGCAAGAATTGAGTTCCGCATGTTCCGAAGGCTCCTTCCAAGCAGACAAGGAGAAGGATATACTATCTACGGCTCTGGGAAACAAGGAGCACCCGGGTCGCACACGAGGCAAAGGGGTTAACGTATCTTGGAGGGATGGATTCCTAGACGACTACTGCACGTATAGGAGCAGGAAGAGATCCAAGGCCGAGTACGACACAGAGTTGGAACATGTGCTTACTACAAAATTTGAAGGAAAGATAGCAAGATTGCAGGACCAAGTGAATCAACTCCTACTCCTCAACCAGTCGCAAGCCGCCCCCGTTGTTTTGGGAGCCAGTCCTCCTCAACATCGGAGTAGCGTTGCGTCCATGCAAAAATTATGAACATGATGACGTCCAATTACCTATCGACGACATCAAGGTAATGTACATCTCTGGAATGCTCCAAAGATAGATCTATAGGACGCCTTAGCTAATTGCGTATCGTTTTGTAGGAGCCGACGCACTGCACGCTCCAAGTGAGGATGGTTGGGATGTCTATTGAGGCTGGGCATGGGG
This sequence comes from Ampelocalamus luodianensis, assembly GCA_036346255.1. Lineage (NCBI taxonomy): Eukaryota > Viridiplantae > Streptophyta > Magnoliopsida > Poales > Poaceae > Ampelocalamus > Ampelocalamus luodianensis. The sequence continues at coordinate 30,867,962 of CM070622.1, forward strand.
TGGCGTATCCATGCATGGAAGGGATAGTGCAGCACGGTGCCCAGGTGGCGCAGGGTTACGCCAGGGACCAGGTGGACATGGTACATGACAATTTTAAGGCCGTCCCATTGGAGATTCGCCCAACGGCGACATCGTAACACTAGGGGATGTCGGTATGCAGTTTATCCGATGGCCTAAGAAGGACATCGCCTCGACCTGCGGTGCCGCCTCAACCTTTGATGACTCCACCCCAACCATCTCAACACGACCATGCCTCTCCAACAGACCCAAGAAGGACATCGCCTCGACCTGCAGGTCGCCTCAACCTCTCGATGACTCTACCCCAACCATCTCGGCACGACCATGCCTCTCAACAGACCTCCATGACTACACCTCAACCTTCGCTTGAAGCCCGCCTCATCGGTTCCGTGGAGAAGACACCGAAAGAACAAAAAAGCGTGCGCGTTTGGTTCCCGAGTTGTCTCACGGGAGGACGTGAGTGGGCAAGTCGTTCGAGACAAATCGAAATCGAAGAACATTAAGGCGCTTCCACCTCCTAACCCTAAGAAATACTCTTTCGAAGTCCGTTGGCGACCACTGCGATTTGGCCTCTGCTGGAATAGGTTGTCGAGTTTGCATACATTACTTGCACAAGACCAAAGAGAAAGGGTACGATGGAATCATCATCGATATACGGAGGACTATTTCCTCCACGAGCCGCCCTTTCGCCGTGGGCTTCGACGACTTATTCGACCTATTCAACCTCAAAGCCCTCGATGCCTCACTTCTGCGATCTTGGACATTTGTAAGTGTGTACAATCAAGTTCTACATTCACGTAATACCGAATATAACAACTCATTGCTTGTGTATAGATACATGATTAAAAATGCCCGATGATTGAAAGAACGGTGGGTTTCCTCGACCCACACGTGGTCTCTGAGCAAACCATCTTGGCGGGCGCATCCTACGTCGAAATACATAACGACATAATTGCTTGCTCAAACGACAAGGACTACATAATGGTGCCCTACAACGAGTAAGTGCTTCACTACTTGCTATACAAATTTCATTTGTACTTTATCATATCTGAACTTAGGTTTAATGACTCAGCGACATACATGAGTAGGCACCACTGGGTCCTTTTAGTCATTATACCAAAGGGGAACCAGTACTATACCTTGATTCCTAATGAAAAAAAGCCACGACTTCACCCTTGTGCGAGTACTCGGCAGTGTGCTTATTTCCTCCATACATAACTCTATTGTAGTCTTCCTTCGTTTGAAATGGCCGACGTTAACTTTTGGAAACATGTAGGTCATTCATCTCCTATATTGCCGAGGAGGGCTATACAAGGGAACGAGCGCCACATTTAATCACAGGACACGATTTCCGGTATGTGCTACAACACAATAATTCTATCATACTTCGTAATAATGCATCTCGAATGACTATACCTATATATGTAATTCTATTTTTGCGGTGTAAATCAAGAAAAGCGAGAAGAATGTGCATTCTCGTTTGCCATCATATGCGATTCTCATGAGTGCTAAGTTGGAGGATCCCGAGGTTGGTCAATCTAGCAAAAATTATTTCCTAATTATAAATTTACGTATATATGCTTACTACTTCACTGTTGCTAGCTACTGGATCTTCAATATAGATTTAGATTCACTTGTTCGAGAGAGATCTCGGATGTTCGAGGAAGCTCTACACCTTCATCATGACGGATATCATTAGCGCCAGCCGAGAGTTTCACTACTCGGCGCATTTGAACGACCTTGAATGATTCAATAATGTAATTCACTTTGAATAGTTGTAATTCAATTGTAACTCCCGAGGCTAGCCAATATTTGATACATATTCGTGTCGAATTGATTTTGAGTTAAATGATCACTTTGAGTGTCAATGATTGATTCATCTGTAATATATCTATTTTACGCTTGCTTGTTTTTAGAGGGCATGGCTAGCAATTCTGAGGCTAGCCGAAAATCAAAATTAAATTAGTTATCTTTGAAAGAGCTATCACGAGCGGTTCATAACTATTGCCGTGCATGATAGATGGATATCCTGAGCGGTTCGTAAAAATGGTAAATCGTGATATATGGATATCCTGAGCGGTTCATAATTATCACCCACTACTACAAAACAGGTCATCTTGGGCGCCTCATCACGAGCGGTTCGAAGGAGCCGTGCAGAGTTAATGTTTCTCTGACGGTTCTCTTTAGAACGAAATGCGTGATAATGCCTCATCACAGCAGCGGTTCTTATTACCAACCGTCAGGATACTTCCTGACGGTTCATAATAAGAACGTGCGTGATGAGGACACCTCATCATAGAGCGGTTAGTATAACGAACCGTCTATGATACTTCCTGAGCGGTTCGTGATACCAGCGCCGGTGATAACTACCTCATCACGAGCGGTTGGGATTAACAACCGCAGCGATTTTGATTTACTATAGCTTAAAATTTTTCTTACTCTACGATTTTACCATGACTTAAATTTTTCTTACTCTCGATTTTACCATGACTTAGAATTTTTCTTACTCTGATTTTACCATAACTTAGAGTTTTCCTTACTCTACGATTTTACCATGGCTTAAATCCAAATCACGACGGCTCTTAATACCAACCGCTGCGATGAGGTACTATCACGAGATGGTTCGTATTAAGAACCGTCGTGATGAGTTACTATCACGCACGGTTCGTGTACGAACCGTCAGTGATTTGTCATCACTGAGCGGTTTTTGTATGAAACCGCTGCGTGATTCGCAGCGAGAATTTGAAAATTTTGAGCAGCGTGCGCGGGAGGCAAAATATGTCCTTATATATTATGGCCGACCTCCTCTGGCGCTCGATCTCGCACTCCGCGATCCGGTCCTCCTGCAGGCTCGGTCCTCCCTTGCTCGGCGGTCCTCCTCAGAGCTCGGTGTAGCTGCTCCTCTGGTCCTCCCGGCTCCTCGGCCCCCGCTACACCTCCAGGCTCTGGTCCTCCCTTGCTCCCACAGTCCCCAACCTTCGACATGGTCTTCCTCCCCAACAGTTGAGAGTCGACACCGACACCAACGCTGACCTCCTCTAGTCCTCTGACGCCGACGCCGACGCCGAGCTCCTCCAGTCCTCCTCTGACGTCGACGTCTGTTGGTACTTTTGTATATGAGGTTCTATTAGATTCAGATCCAGATTTGTATGTATGAGCTTGTGGTACTTCTGTTGGTACTTGTGTATGATCGAGTGTATGTGTGTATCCATGAATCCATGGCTTGAGAAATTTATTGGGAGGCTTAGGAGTTGGGAATCCATGTATGTGTATCAATGAATCCATGTTTGGGAGGCTTCGGAAATGGCAGTGTATGTGTATGAGTGTATCCATGAAAAATGGCAATATATATTTTTTTTGCAATAAAAAAAGCTATCAAAGACGGTTTGGAACAAGAGGCGTCTGTGAAAACAGGTATCACAGACGGTTCGGAACAAGAACCGTCTGTGATAATTGATTATCACAGGCGGTTCTTGTTCCGGCCGCTCTGTGATCTGTTTTCTGACGGCTTGTTCCAAACCGCTCTGTGATAGCTTTATCCTGACGGCTCAAAACCGTGCGTGATAACCGCTGTTATCACAGAGCGTACTTTTACACAGATGGTTGGAAACCGTGCGTGATGACGATTCGAGCGGTGCAGCGATGAGGTTTTACGTAGTAGTGACCGTCGTGATATGTGGATATTTGAGCGGTGCTAGTATAACGTCAGTGATATCCATATATCACGAGCGGCGATTTTACGAACAATGCAGCGATATCCATATATCACGAGCGGTGAAAATTGTGAACCGTCTATGATATTGGATATTACAGACGGTTCGTAAATATAGCCGTCGTGATATATGGATATCACGGTCGTTGTTCATTAGAACCGTCGTGTTGTTACTTATCACGAGCGGTTTTTAACCGTTGTGGTAACCGCCGATTATCACGAGCGTATAAAAATACTGACGGTGCGGCAACCGCGCGATGAAGGTTCTGAACCGTCTGTGATAACGTTTTCTGTAGTAGTGAATTTGTCATCCATGGACTTTTTAATACTTTCTCGATCAAGTGTCGAATAACTTCATGTGATCAACACTTCGACCACTAGTGGTATGGCCACGCACTTTCTTTATCCGACCACAACGAGGGCTTAGAGACATCCCTCCTATGATGTTAGGAGGGGCAAATCCCATATATGACCAGTCACATTCCTCTGCATGTTTTATTGCATACCCGAAAGCTACCTTTATAACTACCCAGTTACGAGTAGCGTTTGGCAACCCCTAAGAGTGCTATTACACATGTAGAAAACTATGCTGATCTCAGGTCTAAGGATTATACATCATCATTGGTTGAGACCAACTGATGACACAAGAAATCATAACAATCTCAATAGTGTCTCAAGGTGGGTCAAACCAACACCATGTTCTCTAACATGTGTCCAAATTATTGGTTTGATATCTCTATATCTATGACCTGTGAGACATAGTCATCAACCAATACATATGCTAGTCTATTCATATATGTTCTCATATGTTTCCGACTAGGGAACGTTTAAGAATAATCATCGCAGAAATACAGAGTTTTACAATCAAGTCACATATTTGATAATAAATATTAACAGTATTATTCTATGAACAAGATAACATATTATCCAATATAATGAACATAACGAAATATAACCATCTCTATGATTGCCTCTAGGGCATATTTCCAACAATCGGAAGTCAGGAAGCTTGAAAATCATTTCTTCGGTTTCGAGTTGCAATATATCCCTCGGAAAGATAATTTCCTCGTAGACTGGTTAGGTCGAATGGCTTCTTCCCGATCACAAGTATTAAAAGGAGTCTTCTTGGAACAGCTCCAGAAGTCATCCCTAGTCGAAACACCATAGACATTTCCCATTAAGACAGCTTCCCTAGAATACGAAGATACCTAGATGAACACCATCTACGAGCATCTTCAGAAGGGCACAGTGCCCCGATGATGATATTGAAGCTGATCATCCTGTAAGGCCAAAAATTATACTTTGGTTGAAGGAGTCCTCTACAAACGAGGAACTCAAGGGGTTCTCATGCGATACATATCGCAGAAAGAAGGATTACAACTCTTTCAAGAGATACATGGAAGCATCTATGGAACTCTTGCTTCCTACAGAACGCTAGTCGAAAAAGCCTTTCGACAAGGTTTCTATTGGCCAACAGTCTTCTATGATGCTAGAGAGCTTGTTAAGAAATGTGTACAATGTCAGTTTCATAGCAGACAAATACACTAACCAGCTCAAGTATTACAAACCATACCTCTTTCTTGGCCTTTTTCAACATGGGGTCTCGATATCCTCGGACCATTCCCAAAAGCATCAGAGGTTTTGAGTTCCTTTTTGTAGCTATTGATACGTTCACAAAATGGATCAAAGCCGAACCTATTACTGGGATAACAACGGAACTAGCCAAAAAATTCACGATGAAAAATATAATCACTCGGTTTGGTGTTCCAAATCGAATAACTACAGATAATGGTACACATTTTTCGAGCGCAAAATTTTAGAAATTTTGCGAAGAATTGGGTACCAAACTATGTTATGCCTTGTCGCCCATCCACAAAGCAATGGAGCAGTTGAAAGGGCGAATGATCAAATTATGCAGGAAATTAAAACACAAGTCTTCGACCAGCTTATAAAGCGCTAGGGGCATGGGTAAAAGAATTACCCTTAGTATTATAGGCTATTCGCACGACTGCTAGTCGGGCTACAGGTGAAACACTTTTCTTTTCTTAGTTTTTGGAGCTGAAGCTATGCTTCCACAAGAACTAAAGATTCAATCGACAAGAGTCAAAAATTACAACGACTCTGGCCAAGAACAACTTCGAGTAGATGATATCAACCTACTCAAAGAGAAGAGGAATCAAGCCTTAATCCGTTCGGCGGTCTACCGACAAGCCCTACACAAATACTATGATCGTAAGGTCCAACCTCACAGCCTCGCTGTAGGTGACTTGGTATTGAAAAAGATTCAATCCCAGTCCAATCGGAACAAACTTTCCCCTAAGTGGGAAGATCCTTATACAATGGTCGAGGTCATGCAACCAGGTTTGGTACGACTAGCAATGGAAGACGGCATGATTCTTTCCAACTCATAGAATATTAATCAATTATGCAAATTCTATGTGTAACCTCTTACATTCTCAATACAGTTTATGCTTTCTCCAATCTTTTTTTCCTTACATTGAGGATTGCTTCGATGATTTTTTTCGATCATTTAAGAAAAAACACTTGATTTTGTTTACACTAGTCGAAAGAAGGTAACATCACCTAGTCGAAGTCTTTCTTCTTTGCACGTGGTCTTGCCCATTCGAAGGAACTTCCTAGTGTCGACCTGTTCCTAACTTTTGTTTCTAACACAAAGAAACTAGGTTCAACAAAATATGGTTGAAATAATTCCAGTAAGGTCTTTTTGACTTAGTTTATTTCTTTATTTTTTGCGAAGAATTATCTAAGTGAGGTAAGATCTTATAATTTATTAGACAACTTTTGGTAAACTCGATTTGATTAACCTGGTTAGAGGAAATAACACCACCTAGTCGAAGTCTTTCTTCTCTGCACGTGGTCTTGCCCACTAGAAGGAACTTCCTAACATCGAGCTATTTCTAACTCTTGCTACTAGTACATAACAATCAAGTTCAACAAAAAAAAAGTCGAATGAATTATTTTTAGGCGCATTCTTATAGTTTGTTCGATTAATTGTTGATGCATTTGATTTGATTAATCTGGTCGGAGAAAGTAATATCACCTAGTCGAAGTATTTCCTATCTGCATGTGGTCCTGCCCACTAGAAGGAATTCCCTAGCGTCGATTTGTTTCTCACTCTTGCTACCAGTACATGCAATCAAGATCGGCAACAAAAATCAAACACTTTCTTTAAAGCAAACCATTTTTGACTATTTACTTAGTTTATATAATTAAACTAAGCAAATAGTTAGGGGCTAGTATAAAGTTATAAATATGAGTTCAATTCTTAGTCTTAAAGGTTCAATTCTCATTTCTATTTATTGTCTTACATGTTACTAACTACTCGAAGAGATAATTTGTAGGAAAATGAATATTTGTATTCATAGACAGGAAATTTGCTTTACAATTACATACCCTATTACAAACTACTCTGATGGAGGAGAACTTATTTGCATCTCCTCCGTGACCTTCTTGCCAACCGATTGTATTTCTTCAATCAGTTGTGCTTCCTCCGCGTTAGTGTAGTCGAAGTCAACTTTGACTGGTTGAAGGTTGAGATTACGGTTGTGAGCCTTAAGTTTTGCTAAGGCATAACTTACTGCACCTTCGACCGCCTCTCTTATCGAGTTGGCTTGGTTGGTCTTTAGAGTTGTTATTAACTCCAGGAGAGTCCTGACTTGTTGTTCAATAGTGCTCGTATGGTCAACCCCGGTGTCTTCAAGAGGAGTGACCTCCTTAGCACCAAGTCCACCAAACACATTATTAAAGAGTGAAATGTTGCCTTGAAGAGTAATCTTTGTAGCCTTCATTTCCTCCTAACTGCGAGTTAAAGCTTTTTGAAGTCGTTTTATTTCAACTGCTTGCTCTGAAAATGGAGTACGACTAGTCAAAAGAAAAACACTTCTTAAGGACTAGTAAATAAACTGATCATAGGTAAAAAAAACTATTACCTACTAACCGAGAATCAAGCTTCTTGATCTCGTCATCGTGGGAGGTAGCATCTTTTGTGTTCTGCTCCTCCCATGCCTTTATACTCTTGTCTTTTTCTTTGGTAATACGAGTAAGCTCGCTGATCACTAAGGTCTTTGAATAGACCTCGGTTTTAAGCTTTCCCATATCGACATCGGTTTCTAAGTAAAGAAAAAGAATTAGAAAAAGAAAAGAAAGTCATTAAAGTAAACAGTCTTAAGTGCAAAACCTATTGTTTATTTCATTTTGCAACTCGCAAGCTACAGAATTTGCCTCCTAAAGGTTCTTCAACAGGTCTTCTCTTTCGTCCCTTAATTTTTGCGCCTCGGCTTTTACATATTCGAGGGCAGAAATCAAGGTTCTTTTGTCACTTCTAGACCTCCATAGGTTAAAGTAGACATGAGTATTGAATGAGTGGTCGAAACGAAATAAGACTTATCATGGCAAATACTTACGATCTCACTGCCAATTGGCAGAGCTTAGCCTGCTACTTCTTCAGCAATACAAGTTGCCTGTGGTATTCACCAATGGTGGCAACTTGTTCAAGAGCTCTCTGAGCAAAGAAAGACAATGAGAAAAAGGAAAGATCTTAATATCAAAATGTTTGGCATCGAGAACTTACACTGATTGTTGACCGAGCAAATTTGTCATACACAAACTTGAAATCTTGTAGTTCATCAAGCCCGTCGACTTGGTCCCACCATATTTTTTGAAGGTGCTTGTCATCAGAAATATGTCCCCAATTTGGAATATCCTTACGGTGTGTGACTCGGTCACGAGACCTGAATGAAGAAGATCTAATGGTTGGTGGACCAAAGAACTCGGGGAAGAGGTCGAAGAAGTCTTCGTCTTCTTCTTCTTCTTCATCGTCGTCGTTGTTGGCAGCAGAAGTGATTCCTCCTTGAGGACAAGAGGGACGTCCTCTACAACCTCCTTCCCGAGATGGTGGTCGGAGGTTCCTCCTCTATCGTGACTGGATGTCTATGGTGATCGTAGGAACAAGTCCCTTCTTCGATTATTGATATCCTCAATAACTGGCTCAATCGCCATAGTATCCACATATTCCATCGTCTTTGCCTCTGCTTCTATGACCACCTCAGTGATCGTGGCTGCTTCAGCAGCAACAACCTCCTCCATCGCCACCATAGGGACAGGGGGTCGATTCTGTGACCACCTCCGCTGCCATCTCTACGATCGTAGGAGAAACCAATACTCCACGTTTGTAGGTGAGGTAATTGCGGGCCTCTCAATAGAAGCATCCCTGGGGGCTAAAGAAGAAGGACTAAAACCACAAGAAGAAAAGGAAACATATCAAATTGTAGAAATAAAAGGTAAATGCTATTTTTTTTACGTTTTTTAGTTTTACATACTTTGGCTTTCTGGATACAATCTTGAATCTAGAAGAAACCTTCTCTAGGGAAGATTTCTTTTTCTTTTTCTCTTCGGCCACCTCAATTCTTGCGACACCTTCAGCCACTAGAAGATTTTTAGTGCCACGAGCTTGAGATGTCGAGGCTTCTTTGATCACATCTGGTCGAAGGTCCTGTTGAAGAGTTGGGATCTCTACGACCATGTCTGATCATAGGTCTTGGTCGATAGGTACTGCTCCCTGAGCTGCTTGCCCCTCTTGATGGTTGAAACTTGTTTCGACCACTTGAGGGACAACACTCGCCTCGACCATAGGCTCTGCTCTTGCAGAGGATTCCTTCATAAAAGACATAAAGCTTTTTCAGTTCTTATTTTCTAATTGCTTGGAAAAGCCATGAGAAGTAGAAACTAAAAATGCCTTGTTGTCATAGTAGAAAGGTACTTTGGTCTTGGGGGCTTTGTGCTTTAGTTCTTCAACCACATCTATTTTCTCTGCAGCGATCACGTCTGCAAAGAATTGCATGATGGGAGTGGTCGAAGGCGGGGCAAAGCTTGAGCCCTCACCCTTTTTACCAGTGGCCTTCACTAGGCGACGCCTTTTAGTCAGAGGAACTCTGTCTTCTTCTTACTCCTCTTCGATAGCCCTCAATTTGACCTGTTGGTCGTCTTGACGGTCTGCCATGCCTACTTTCTGCAAAAGTCAGAAAATGAATATTATTCATTGGTCAAATCCTACAACTACTGAACCTTAAAGACGAAATCAACTTTTGATTACCATTAGGCGTTCAGTTCTCTCTTCTTCGCCTACGACCACCAAGATTTGAGGAACTCCTGACGTAGGCGCGGGAGCCTTCTCACAAATGAGCTTGACCCAGTGTCAATTCCCTTTTGTGAGAGATCTACAGGTACAAAGATATAATCAACAATAATACTCAAAATTTATAAAGAGGATCAAGTTGATTATTTCTTTTTCTCCTTCGTAATCTCTGGTCAGGTCATTAGTCCCCGAATACATCCACATAGCTTGTACTCGATTCTTTAGAGGACTAATGCGGTGCGTGATGAAGTCCTTCACCAAGTGCCATCCGGTTAGCCCCTCTTCTCTCAAGTCTTTGATGGCTTGGATGTAAGGGGTAATCCGGTCGAGATCGCTTGGAGTCGAATCCCAAGATGAACTCTTTTCTACGGGTTTTCCTATGAAGAAGATGTTGTCATCCCTGGATACAGACCAGTAGAACCACCTCTTCTTCCATCCTGGCCACAATGACCAGGTGTACATCTGAATGTACTCCCTTGACTTCCCGTCGTGGAGCTTCAGGCCGCAGCTACCTGCGATTCTGCTATGCTTGCTCATCCCGTAGTAACACCGAAAAAGATCCAAATCTAGAAAGATTCCTAAATAGGCTTCGCATAAGTAGACGAATACACTCAGTATTGTGATGGAATTGGTAACAAAGTTCACCAATTTCACCCCAAAATGCTAGAGTACGAGCATCAAAAAAGGATGCACGGTAGTCGGAAACCACATTCACAGTATGCTTGAAATACTGGAATGGTGTTTTCTTCACCCGAGGGCCAATACTGACCAGTGGCGTTTTGCCACTTCACCAAAGCTCTTCCTAGTATCTTCTCGACTATGACCAGAGCCGTCATCTTCTCCACATCCATCTCTGATTTTTCCCACTTAGAAATGGTTCCGGCCATCTTTTTTGAGTGGGTTTGATTTAGATCTGAAAGAGTTTGGAGAAGTATTGCGAGTTGATTGGCGGCGGAGAGAACAAGAGCTCAGGAGCAGTTGAAGCAAATAAGGAACGTAAAAACCCTGAGCCATGCTCACGGTAGAATTTTATGGCCACAGATCTGAGTTAAAGATCGTGGGAACTCAACAGTTGCCATCCCTTCGGGGACCATTCCAATGGACAAATCTATGAGAGTCAGTTGATATTATTTAATCTGTCCGTTTGGGAAAAGCGATTCTGACTTTTCAACTCAAGTAAAATTACCTTCTTGACCAAGTCAATTTCTGGTCAAATTAAATACCAGTTGGAAAAACTTTGCTTCCGACCATTATTCTACGACCTCCTTTCCAAGTAAGTTATTTTCGAGAACATGCTCATAGCATGGTGGTAAGACCTCTAGATATGAGGCTACCAACCGTGGTTCGACTCAGTTCTCGTAAAAAGCCCTCATTGTGTGTTCCCGTGGTGCGTTACACGTCGCTATCTTGATAGCGTCTTGGTGTAAGAGCCGACTTTCGGGGCTTTTTCTAGACCTTATTAAAATGCCTTCGGGATGTCTCTCCCCTTGGGTCTAGTTTTTTTAAAGTAAGTTATTTTCACTTAAAGTTAGAGGGTTAGATGATGAGGATATAATAATCCTCAATTAACTATTTATCTATAATTGCTATTATAGATGGCAATATCTTTATATTATTCTTAAGTATAATCCTTATTATTCATAAGGAAAAAGCTTAACTAAGTGATCGTAAGCCTTTCTACGATCACCCCATAGTCGTAAGCTTTTCTACGACCATCTTGTGGTCGTAAAGCTTTCTACGACTAGGTCAGCTCGACCACTCAGAACCGATAAACCTACAGACATGTGGGCTCAATCGACTAAGAACTCTTACACGTTGTGTTCAATACACATAGCAGCTAGTATACGCAGTTATTCTCTGGAATAATTGCACGTATTATGCCTCTGTTCTTGACGTAACTGCAAGGCAACGTGGAGTACAGTTTCTCTGACAATAACTACCATCAACGTACACATTTCATCAGGTGTTGAGGCGTCTCTTGGCATGGAGTACCTGCCACCCCTTTATACGCTATATAAGGGCTAAAGTCAGTGGACAGAGGGGAGGGGCGATCAGCATTAGCAGCAAGGGATCATTGAGTCTTAGTTTGAGTGATTTCTTTCCGATTGTAACAAACATAGTGAATACAAAAACACAAAAGTATGGTTATTATTCTCACAAGAGAAGGCGTGAATCTGTATAAATCTCCGTGTCTCTTTCTGTGTGGATCTAGTTCAAGAGAAGCCACAATCATTTATTCGTAAGGGTCATACTAGATCATCCACGATACCACTATATTGATAGATAAGATTGGGACTGCAGCGGTGTATCTACGTACGAGCGTTCGATGAAAATTGTAAAAGGGTGTAAGGACACGGTCCCAACCGTTCGACGCTTCGATTCATACGATGTGTACCACACTACCAACTGCTTTAGCTGGACCGATAGCTACCTACACCAGTCGTTGCAGTTGTCGGTCTTGCAGCGCTGGTAGCATCCGCCCCACTGGAAGAGGTTGTTGATGAGGCACTTCACCCGGCACGTCGCCTCGCAGATCTGGCAGTCGATGCTGCTCGCCAGCTTCCTCACGCTGCTCCCGCCTCCGCCCGCGCCGCCGCTGTCGCCGCCTCGCGCTCGACCGCCGCCGCGGGTGCCGTTGCTGTTGCCTGGGCTGCCGCCGCCCTCTTGCTCGATTGTCACGGGCTCCTCGGGCTCGGGAGCCTGCGCAGCCACGGGCAGGAGCCCGACGGCCGGCAGGAGGAGGAGCAGGATGCAGATAGCTCCTGCCTTCACAGCGCCCGCCCGCCGGTAAAATGCCATTGCTTGATTCGCACGCGCGCGCGCCTGTATGGTTTATATGGTCGGCAGCAAGGAATGCGATCGGTGCTGCGAGTGGGCGCGAAACGGCGAAAGAAGGTGGCGCGCGCGAGGAGGATTTGTACGTGTGACGCTCGGTGTTTTGCGCGTGACCGATGGCAACGGCCGGGCCTGTGCTGGTACCCGGTGGTTGAGTCACGCGTGCCATGGTTTGGCCTAGTCCGACCCGGAAACTCGATTCTGAACAAAAAAGAAAGATACTCCCTTTCTGTTACAAACAACACTGTAAGCCGAGCGATCGAAGCCCAAAACCTCCTATCCAGCCCATCGAGTCTGTCTCATCAAAGAGCAACTGTAGAAGGCATATGATATACAACCATTGTACATTGTCGGTTGCCTGCTTGAGACTGGATTTGAGCAGCTTCTGTAGAAGGCATGAGGATAATCGAGTTGCTGGAGCACCTTCTGATCCTTCGCCTTCCAGTAACCGGATTGGTTTTCATGTAAATACAGTAGCAACTACATACACACGGAGTTCACTAATATTTACAAGAGTAGATGTGACTTATAGATTCAAATCACACACAGAAACATGTAACCACAAGTGCACAAGCAAGTCAGGGGTTGTAAATGCTCTTTGCTTGAGGATAACATGGGTGTGTCCCTCTTGAATATTTTCCTTGATATCTCTGGATGCTTTCAAAAGCAAGGTATGATGAATTGATGATGGTGTTTCTGAATGTGAGATGTAAGAAAACAATGTGTGGTTCTCCAGATGGAATATAATCTGGGGATGATATATTGAGAATGACCATGTCTTGCTATTTGCTAACTCTCAACTGATGCAATGGTGAGATGGGCCCACTCAGTGGCAACTGAGCAATCAGCATTTGGTCTTTTTTCAGGTCAGCTTGTGATCTTGTGATGATGGCAACCTGCTTTAAGCCAAAAACACAAAAGGAGCAAAGTTGCGCATTGTGTGTAACTGGTTTGATGGCAATGAAAAGGACAAATCAGGCAGCTAATGTTCAAAGCTCCAAGCTGCAGGTTATGTAATGCAAACCCCATCTAATGTGAAGTTATGAACAGAAGGAACTGATGAGGAAGGGGGTACGAAGGTTTGATTCAGCAATTTTACCCAGAAGTTCAGTGGATGAACTAAAATTATTTTTATGACCTAAGTTTCTGGTTCGGCAATTTGAAAGTATCTTTCTACGCTTCCGCCGGCTTGGAAAGTATCTTTCTACACCATCTACTCCCACCGATCACAAAAGAGCGACACTCTATAATGTGTGCAGTCATACCCTATTATTTTTTACCAAAGATAATGTTTAAAACATATTGTTTGGATATATGAAAATAGTATGGGTGAATTTGCCATGAAAAATACTTTCATAATATTGCACTTTTACAACTCTCTTCACATATATGGTAAGAGAATTTAGTGGTCAAAGGAGAATCTTGTTGAATTTGAAAAGTAAATAAAAACATTACTTTATTGTGACTGGAGGGAGTAACTATTAGTGATATAGACTTGTATATGTGTTTGTATATGGGCTTGTGTATTCGGATTGTGTATGTATTTCCCATTGTATTCAGCCACCCTACTTTGGCTAGGGTTTTGCCTTGATATATACACCCGCTGGCGAGGCCAAGAGCCTTGAGCCTCCTCTATTAGAATTACCGATAGCATGGTATCAGAGCAAACGATCTAGGGTTTGCTCCACCTAGATTTTCCGCCGCCGGCTCCATTGCTTCGTTCCTCATCCAGCTCTTCCACTGCCGCTGACAGCTCCATCACTCCCACCCTTGCCGATGGCTCCCCTGCCGCCCCGGCGCCGCTAGCACCTCTGTTGCAAGCTGTCAACATGGCTTTGATCAAGACACATATACCCATCGTTCTTGATCTTAAGGCTTCAAACTACACCAAGTGGCGCACCTTCTTCACCACCATGCTCGGAAAGTTTGGCCTACTACACCACATCGACAGCCGTGTTCCTCCCTGCCCCGACGATGCCGGCTGGGCACAACAAGATTTCACGATCTTGTCTTGGCTGTATGGTTACATTGCAAGTGGTGTTCTTGACCTTATCTTGGAGCCTGAACAATAATCTCTTGAGCTATGGACAGCTGTGGAATCCGTCTTCCATGATAACAAGGAGATTTGCACCATCTATCTTCAGGCAGAGTTCAATTCCTTAGTTCAAGGTGATCTCTTGATTACTTCCTACTGTAAAAAGCTCAAGACGTTGGCCGACACCCTCCGTGATGTCGGTCATGCCGTTGCTCACTCTGCACTCATCCTCAACACTCTTTGTGCCCTGAACCTGAAGTTCTCCAATGCCGCATCAATTATCGGCATGAACACCCCGTTTCCAACCTTCATCCGAGCGCGATCTATGCTTCTCCTTGACGAGATGCGCTTCGACAACACTGCAAAGATCGCCATGGCAACTGCTCTCATCACCGCCACCTCCGAGCAACCACCATCCTTCAGCAACCGTGGCGACGGTGCCGGGAAAACCGGGCGTTTCACCAAGAAGAACTGGAAGAAAAAGATGGTGATCTGACGGCCACCTCCCCGAACCCTCGTGCTCCCAAACCCCCTCCAAGTTCCTGGGTTTGTGCTCCGTGGGCTGACCCTAACCCATGGGCAAACCCAGGTCAGCCATGGTCCAGCGTGTGGCGAGGATCCGATGGTCCCAGCGTGCTCGGCCCCCGCCCGCAGACAACCTCGGCTCAGGCGTTTCATTCCGTTGCCACCCCTGTGTCCCTGCCACCATCTACTCCAACGCCCAGCTAGGACAATTCTGGACTCGTTGCCACAATGAACAACTTGCCCATGCATGGCTACCCGCAAGGTGGCTGGGTAATGGACTCCGACGCGACTTCCCACATGGCATCCGACGACGGTATTCTCTCCACCTCCCATCCCAACCCTTCTTCCCTCCAAGTTACCGTCAGAGACAGCTCTTCAGTGCCTATCTCTCATCCTGGTAACTCATCTCTTCCTACTCCTTCCGGCCATTCCTTTCTTCTCAACGATGTTCTCATCGTTCCATCTCTTGTTCGCAATCTTCTTTCCGTTTGCAAATTCACCTGTGATAACTCATGTTCCATTGAATTTGACTCTTCTGGTTTTTCTGTCAAGGACTTGCGAACCAAGATCGAGATTTTTTTGTTGTAATAGCGATGACAATCTCTACACCATCTCCTCCACTGCACCATCGTCCGTCCAACATGCTTCCTTGGTCAACACCAACCTCACGCTTTGGCATCAACGTTTGGGTCACCCCGGCCGCGACGCCCTAGCTTCTTTGAAGCAGTCGTCTTTGATTTCATGTAATAAGGCCGACCGTGTTCTGTGTCATGCTTGCCAACTGAGCAAACACATCCGGCTTCCCTTTGCTAGTTCTACTTCATTTACTACTGCTCCGTTTCAGAATTCCCGATTAATTACACTAACCAGAATTTAGATCATTAAAACAGAAGTGGATGAGTCTTTATTGTGAACATCCTCTCGTGGAAAATTCATTTCATTTCATTTTTGGGCATATATTGGTGATCGCATAGTTTGTATGTACATTTTTTTTTTACATTATGTCACTTATCTCCTGTGAAGTCGAGGAAGTGAAAATGATGCTCATCTTGAATTTCTATGGATCAAGTAGTCACTCCGCTGATTTTTTATAAGCTGTATTTTTGCCAAGCATATAGATTGAAAAAAGTTCTAAGACTGAGAAAGTCAACAAGGAGAATGACTAAAATACCCTTACATTAAGTGCAGAGAATGACTAAAATACTCTTACATTAAGTGCTTTGGAAAGATGAGAGGGAGCAGTTTTGTGTGGTTAATTATGCATAAATGCTTAAGGAAGAGAATGAAATAAATATGGGCAAAAGAGAGAAAATATGAGTAACTTTGGCTTACTGCAACAAGATTGCAAAACAAATATGCCTTATAAAAATCATCGGAGGGAATATATGGTAACAAGAAAAGGTGGGACCTACACAATTTGCACTTTAAAACAAATGGTTAAAAAAATAATTTATTAAGGAATGTTCTTAATATTGCTCACGTACTACAATTAATAACTGTTATGTGAGGCCTAGTCGAGGATTTGAATTCAAAGAATGCTTGTGTATGCAGAGAGAGGCTTTCCACATGTACATGGAGTTATATACATTATTGTGTACCGTTGATTGGAATTTCTTGGATCTGGAACTTTATTGTAATTTTCCCGTGCATTTTCTTGGAGAGGAAGTCCGGAAATGTATATACTTGAAGATGAAATTCCGAAAATGCCGTAGATTGCAGTTTCTTGAAGATGATTTTCCTTGTGAAGATGAAGTTTCTAGATCCGTTCTAGATGCAACAAACCGCAACGGAAGCATTTTCTTCTAATTTGTTGAAGATGGGAAACCAAAAATGCAATCCCCTCCAACATATAAAAACTGAAGAACAAAAAATCCTTGTGAAGACGATGTTTCTATATCCGGTCGGTATGCAATAAACCAAAATGGAAGGAATTTCTTCTAATTTCTTGAAGATGGGAAGCCGAAAATGCAATTCCCTCTAACATAAAAATAAAAAAATATTACAAACTCCAAAAAGTTTACAAAACGCATACCAAAAAATGTAGCAAACTCCAAAAACTATTACAAACCAAATACCTCGCAATGTTATAAAGTTCAAATTTTGAATAGGCATCGAATCATCCCATCATGTGAGGAGAGAGGAGGGCATGTGTATTTCACTCCCCAAATACAAGAGTTATTTTTTTGACCGTATTGAGTGGGTGAATTGTGCACCAATCTCAAAGCGTATGGCACATGTACATGGAACTCCATGTACACGCGGTTTTGCTTTCCGGTGTATGCAACAGCTTTAAAAAAAAAAAAAAAAAAAAAAAAAAAAACTTAGCAATCACACCACGTCTTTCTATCAAGGATGGTATCAGAGGATCCATTGAAATTCACAAACTCTACAATTTACCCCTACGATTGTACCAATACTAGCTAATAAGTATGCTATACACAAATTATACAATTACAATTATACCAGTATTGGTAGTATGCTATACACAAATGTGATGACGTAGTTTATAGAGTGTTTTAGCATCCTTTAAATTTTCAACTCCCAATTCAGGCGGTGTTAGAAGAAACAAAAAAGATAAGATTGTTGTGAATAGTAGCATTTTTCCTTTTCCTTTTCCTTTTCCTTTTGATTTATCATTTGTCATATTTTTTATTTTTTGTTACTTTTAACATAGAAAGAATCTACACTCAGAAATTTTATACACACAGTGAATTGAGTAGTACATCTATAAAATTTTAGAGATTTTTTATGTTAATTTGACGCACAAACAAAAACAATTGCATAAGCTCAGTGACGGATCCAGAACGAAAATGACCAGAGGTCCCCACTCCCCATACATATCACACATATTTAATTATTAAGCAATGTTGTACTTAATAGTAATATGTTCAACAATTCAACATGACTAGATAAAATAGTAGCGACCAAAGTGCTTACCAAAATGAAGAGCTTTACAATTAGTATTGGACTATTTGTTAATTGTAGCAAAGTACATAAATGATGGATAAATGTCCAACTCATGGACAAAAGACTTATCAACTAGCAAGCAAAACACATCATGTCTAATTTTTTCAAAAATAGAATGCAATATTTCCTTTGCAAAACAATGTACTATGTCCTTTTGAATGTTTGGAAACACCATCAGATTATTACCAGGTGCATTGTTGCCTACAACCTTGCCTACAGATGGATTTTGTTCTGTTGTATAAGCATAAAATTCCTTAAAAGTTTCTTTATTGGAGGACACCTCAAACTCATTATGGCCCCGGAAAGATAATCCTTGCTTCAATAATGTGGGAACCTAGGTTAATATTAGTAAGACTTAGACATTCCCGGTCTTACGAAAATAACTCTGAGCCTCCAAGAACTGAAATCCAATTTAATTCAATTTAAGTAAAAGAACCCGGCTGAGCTAGAGCCACAGTTACCATGCATACTGCACCTTTGCGTGTGCTACATGGTGACCAGTTCTCAGCAACCCAAGTCCACACTTAAATTAATCAAAAGGATTTCAAACCTCGGATATGTGTCCCGTGTTAGCTCCCAAGATCAGCGACTAACACACACATATCCTTAAAAACGTCATTCAAAGCCATTCCACATGACATACAATAAGATAACAAAATGGCATACAAACATACAACAACTTTTACATAAGTGGCGGCCGCCAAATTCAAAAGATCAACAAGTACACAGCGGAAACATAGTAATATAAACCAAAAGCACCAGCTAGGTGTACCCATTCCCAAAGGCAACCGAATGGGGTTAGAAACAATGTCATTCGTTAGCGTCACTGAAATCGGTGCTAATGAACTGATCAAGCGTATAATCTTTCTCACCAGCAGCAAGTGGACAATTTGGTTGAGTACAAAAATGTAATCGCAGGACTTACACAAAATAAAAAATAATACATGCTAGTAGTGACCAAAGGAGAGGCCTTAGTGGCTTAGTTTTGCATAAAACACACAATTTCTCATCCCTACACATAATAGTTTGAAAACTACCATTTAGTAAACAAATCTTTAGTAAAAGAAACATGAATGACAGTGATACATGTATAAGTCAAATAATACCAAAGTGACAGCCCACTTTGATAAACTAAATTGCATTAATCACCCTTCATGTCAATACCGAGAAGTAACCCACATCAATTTTAATTTAGAGTCTAACAATAATGTCTCCCGAACCAAGTGGTTATGCATGGCAGTGGACACGGCTATTCGAATAGATTAATCCCTACAGGGGTACAACTTTACCCACACGACTCGACCTGCCCGTAAGCCATTGGAAAAGGACACACTTCTAAGTTGTGCCGACCAAGGTAGATCGAGACTCATTATTTTTAGCAAGACCCTATTGAGTTGAATCCCCATGCGAGATGAAGCCCCAACTCGATTATAAGCTACTTATAGAACTTGCTAAGCGGGCAAGCAAATTGTGTTGGATATGCTAGTATAATAAAGAGAACAAGTGGGTAACCCCCAACTTGAATGTTAGTATGTGGGTGACCCCCAACATAAGAAAAGTGCTCACTCGCACATTATAGTATTACACTGAGATTCCTACGAGCATAAGATCACAATAAATTATGCCCTCACACCACCTGAGTTTCAACCCAACAAGACATTCCCCTTACTTGACTAAGCCAGCCCCAATCCAGCGTGTGGTAGTACAAGTTTTACTTGGAACGACAGCCCAAAGTTTGGTCCTTGATGATCCAGACAAAGTCTACCACGGTATCCGAATCTCGTGCACGAAGACACCCACACTACTAGCACTTGTCCAGATCTAAATCATTTTAAAATAGCAAAGTTTAAACTCAAAAACTAGATTTGAAAATTAGGACAAAATCATAAAAGTAAAGTGATTGGTGTTTCACACAATTGATGGGCTAACCCCGTCAACCGAACTAACGCGTCTACTTGACTTGCATGGCTAAGCATTCATATAGAGAGTAAATACACCATCACAATACATCTACCTTAAGCATAACTGTATAAGAAGGAGAATATCAAGGATAACTGCAAGATTTAGGACATAGCTAACTAGACTCACAAAATATCGATACTTCAAAAATAGCATGCATGCAAGTATATTTGCAATTCAAAATAACTTGGAGTAACAAAAAGTTGGGATCAATATGATGCAATATGATGCTTGCCTTGCTGGTAGTCCACTTGCTCACTATCCGCGCGTATTCACTCACTTGGCAACTTTCGAATCTAGAGAGAAAGAGCGATATCGAATAAACATCGAAAGCCGAAAAATTCAAAAATGCTCAAAATGCATGAAATTTACACAGTAGTGATATTATGATTTTAGATGAATTTAGGTGAAAGAATTAGTTCAATCAGAGTTTGTATGAGAAAGTTATAGCCTTCCAAAAATCTGCTGGGAGAAAAATGCTAGAAAATCCACTCCTTGTTGCTTTTGATAGAAATTAAATATTTTCATGAAACTTTCTAGAATAGTGGTGGAGACAAAAAAAAACTACATGGTTTGCTAGAGAATAAAATTTTATGAACAACCCAATTGGATTCATCTCATTTGGAGTTCATATGAATTTTCAAAGCTAAATGACTTTTCGGTGTAGAAATAATTCTTTTCTGAATTTTCTATCGCATTAATTACTTTTTATATGCAGATTGACCTAGCCTCTGTCAATGATAGGTGGGCCCATTGCATAGTGTTTTCTTTTTCTTTTATTTTCCAAATAATCCTCTACTAACATGTGGGGTCCATATATTATAGGCTCGGTTCATGTAATAGTGTATGGACCAAGGTCCATATACAGTGCCTTGGTCCATGAAAGTGATGACTATGCACTTATCGATTAGGCCCACGTGTCATAGACTTAAAGAAATTAAACTTAGCAGCTAATAAATGCTTTGCCGACAATAATCATTGATTAAACCTAAGCAGCAGATTTGCTCTAATGATTACGCTACTGATTCTTTGTCGGTTCGACAAGCAGGGAGCTTCTTGGGTGCTCCATTGCTCTGCTCATCACGATCACGGCACGGCGGCGCGTGGATGCTAGAAATGGAACCACGAGGCTCATGCAATCTAATCGGTACCAGCAGAGAGCTCGTGAACCACGATGAGTGGCGCAACGAGGATGTGTGTTGCGGTCCTCTATACCTATGCATGTTGTTGTCATTCAAGAATCAAGATGGGCCAATGCCCAATGCACTAGGTGATTGAGGCACAATGCAAGATGGGCCACGTGCCCATGTTGATGACTACATGTTAATTGCCCTTGAGTGGGTGCACAGCATAACTTCGCAAGATGGCCACGTTCAAGCGGGCTATGGGGTCCTCTCATGTTGGGCTAGGGTATCTACATTGCATATACATGGTTATATCCAAGAAAAATGATTTTGGACCCGGTGTCCTTTGCACCTTCTTTGGACTAGAGTAGATCCGCTCTACATGAGCCACTACAAAGTTGGTTGGGTGCGATTGCTATACCTGGGTTTTGATTACGGTTTCCATTTTTACTAGGGGTGCCGATAAATCCGATTTGGCCATTTTTGTTTTTTGAATTTCGCCAAAATTTTCAAGCGAAATTTAAATTTCAAAAATCGCCAAAATTTGTTGAAAAAATGGCCAAATTTTAGTGTCAATCGGTCACCGATTTGCATCTCTACATATTAGATTACACATTTTCATGCATTATAGATTCTGATTTAATCCAAAACACAAAATTCGATTCTGAGTTTTCATCCAAAACAACGAAATCATAATATAATTCAGAGGTTGTAGTCTTGTAGATCCATCTTCATCCAAAACCTTATAAAATCCTCTGTCTCTTTAAATCTGCGTGATCAATTGTGGAGACCCTCCGAATCAAACAATCTTTACGTAAGATCGGTTCTAAAACAAGCGGTTGGCGCCACCGTGGGATCTTACGGTAATTCCTTGTCAGCTTCTTTCTTTTCTCTTTGATGCTACCATGGCGGAGAATGGAGCGAGGAGAATTGGTTCGACTTGGCGATTACGAGAGCGTCGACATGGATGTCGGTTTGACTACTGGTCGAGTATCGAATCTTCGATGGTGTTGCCGCCTCTGGAGATCTTCTATCATATCTCAGAGACTGCACCACTACCGGAGTCGAGGAGGGATCCTTATCCCCCACGACAGTACGCTCAGTCGAGGAACCAACTTCCTCGGGGGGCAAGGGTCAACTTGACCAACAGCAGGACTGCATTAGGGCAAATTCCCAACACGACGAGAGTTTTTCCTCCAAGTGTTCAAGTCTCCCCAAAACAGTATGACTTAGCAAGACAGGTTCTGGAAGCCATCATTTCGGAACTCCATCGGCATCTGATGGTCCTCTCTCTCCGAGTACTTCCGCAGGGAAGAGAATCGAACACGCTGTTCATCCAAATCCAACCGTCCCGCCACAGGACCCACCTACAGACGGAAACGGTTATAACCCGGAGTTCCCCTACCTGGAGGGGTTTACTCCAAGTCGCCAGATGGTGTCGCTTGACTACTCCTCAAGTGAGGAGGTCTCGAGCGCAAGTAGAGGTCACCGAAGGGAGGTCTTCGTCCTTCCCTCTGATAAGGATCGTTCTCCCAGAAGAAGGATTGGCGATGCTTTCCGATGGACATACTCTACACCACCTCGTCGCAATGGCAAGGACACCACCGCTGACGAACGAGACGAACACCTTAATGAACGTGCGGGACATCCTCAACATTCTCGTACTCCATTAAAACCAACTCAGGGGTCTGAAATAGGCCATTCTGAGACGACCCGACGGAGGAAAATAGCGGCTCAGAAAAACCTTCCTAAGTGTGCTTATTTCCAGTCAAAGGAGGCTCAACAACTCCAGCGCATCAACGACTTGCTGGAAAACCTGACTCAAGAACTCGCTCGAGCGCCAGGATATGATCTCTTTGTAGAAGAGATCACACAAAACCGCGACACGATGGCCAAGCTCGGCGTCTTCGTCGACCACGACGGGAAGTCGTAACAATCGACTCCGTCCTCGCGATCGTTCAGATAACTCGTCGTATGGAAGGCGACATGACCTTCATTCACGTCGTTCCCCCGACGTAAGGAAGACACAACAAGCCCCGGAGAGGTGATCTTTCACCGCCGGAGGCGGGATGCATGGCGGCAAGCGGATGCGAGTATTTCCCTCGTGGCCGAGACCTATCATAGGTCCGACCCTCCCGTGTTGGGTATCGGCGAGTGCGATCACCCGCGACATTAACCCTTCTTTTCGCAAAGAAGGAGTTAGAGGTTATCTCGGGGTGTCGGCGTTTTCACCCGACCTTCGAGCGATTTCCGGCGCCTCGTTTCGACCAGCGAATATGGAGAAATTCGATGGAACTCGAATCCCATCGAGTTCCTCGGATTTATACTACGACTATCCGAGCCGCGAAGGAGGAGAGCATGTCGGGCAAATTACCTTAACGTGCTCGAAGGATCGGCGCGATCATGGCTTTTAAACCGGCCATTCGAATCGATCTACTCGTGGCAACACCTCGTGATCTTTTGTCGGCAAATTTTCGAGGCACTTACAATGCGCCCGGAAAGGATGATGACTGCCACCGATAAGCGAAACGACCATGAAATGCTCGCCAATTCATCAGCGCCTTGATTAGGTTGAAACTCTATTTCGGAAGTTTCTGACTCATCTGTGATCAGGGCTTTCAAGGAGTCCGTAGCAGAAGAATAACAGATGATATCGCTTTACATCTACCTGCCACCGTCATCGAACTCTTTGAGATGGCCGATAGATATGCGACTGCTACTGAAGCAGTCGAGTGGAACAATACTATAGATCGTGAAGACAACATCCCTTAGGAGGCAGACGAAAATGGTAAGAAAAATGATAAAAAGGCCAGAAAATCTAAGAACAAGGCAAAGAGACACAAATCTCCAGTTGCCGGTTCTAAGGAGGTCCTGGCCGTAAGCGATAAGGAGCCATGCAACCCCAAACAAAATCCTGATCGAGGCAAAGGTAAGCGCCAAGATCAGAGAAACGACAAACCCAGGTGGTGTCCCTTTCATAAAAAAGAAGGGCATGATCTTCGTAACTGCCGAGTTTTCCTATGGAAACTCGAAGACTATTACTCTGGTAAGGGGCCACTTCCTACTCTTGAACAGGTAGATCAAACAAGTGGACAGAAGGAGTCGGATGATGAGGAGATGTCGTTCCAGGATCCACAACACACCATCGATCATATCTATGGGGGATCTTCGGCATACGAATCGTGAAGGCATCTGAAAGCTGTCGAACGTGAGGTAAACACAATCGACTCCCCTCTTGTCAATAAACTACCGAAGTGGTCAGAAGTCACCATTACTTTCGAGAATGGTGATTGTGCGATCCTTCGACTAGACAGTCGATTCGATAGAGGTCGAACCCACCATCAACAATTGTCGAGTCAATCGAGTTTTAGTTGATGGTGGAAGCTCGCTAAACATATTGTTTACTGAGTACCTGACGAATGCAGTACCGGGACAAAGGTAAGGCCGATACGATATTCATTTCATGGAATCATACCGGGGTCTTCGGCCAAACCAATTGGCCAAGTTTGTCTTACTTTAACGTTTGGATCACCAAGCAATTTCAGGACAGAGAAGGTCTCCTTTGATGTGGTGGAAACCGACACGGCATACAATGCCATACTCGGACGACCTACTTTGCAAAATTCTTGATAGCTACTCACTATGGGTATCAATGTCTTAAGATGTCAGGTCCCAAAGGAGTGATCACGATATACTGTGACAAGAAGATGGCGCACTCCTGCGACCGTCGCTCCCTCGAGATGGTTGGACAACTACCAACTCGAGATGAAAGTCAACCTTCGACTAGCAAGTCGAAGCCTAAAGTCGCACCCTAAGCCGAACGACCAGGTCAAAGAGGTTCCTCCGGGCGGAGGAGCCCTCGAAGATCTGATTCGCATTGGGGATTCTTTCGACCCCAAATAGGAAGACACCTCATCACTTTCCTCCAAGCAAGCGATGTCTTGGCGTGGCAAGCATCCGACATGCCAGAGTCCCGTGGAAGTGATCGAGCATAGGCTAGCTTTACGGCACGATAAACTACCGTAAAACAAAGTTACGAGATTTGCCCTCGATCGACGAGATGCTATTAGGTCGAATTGGACAAGTTGCTTAGCGGGCTTCATAAGAGAAGTCAACCACCCCGAGTGGTTGGCCAACCTGTAATGGTTAGAAAGTCGAACGTCAAATGGCGTATGTGCATAGACTTTACTGATCTTAATAAAGCTTGTCCAAAAGATGATTTTCCTTTACCTCGTATTGATCAGCTAGTTGACTCTACTGCAGGATGTGAGATGCTGAGTTTTCTAGATGCATACTCTGGTTACCACCAGATTAGTATGTGTCGAGAAGATGAGGAGAAGACCGCATTTATTACACCGTTTGGGATATTTTGCTATGTCAAAATGCCATTCACAAAAATACCGAGCTTCTTTTATTTGATGCAAATGACTTTGCTCCTCAACTAGGCGAAACACGGAAGCCTCGTTGATGATGCAGTCGTAAAGCGACAAATGACTCAATCATATCACAGACTTACAAGAGACTTTCGATAACCTCAGAAAACACCATTTGAAACTCAATCCCGAGAAGTGTGTGTTCAGGGTCTCTTCAGGAAAATTACTTGGATTCCTGGTCTCTGCACGAGGAATCAAAACAAATCCCGAAAAGATAAAAGCCATCACTCAGATGCGCTCCCCGACCACGAAGAAAGAAGTCCAGAAACTCACAGGATGCATGGCGGCGTTAAGTCGTTTCATAGCACGTCTGGGGGAAAAAGGACTGCCTTTCTTCAAACTTCTAAGGAAACATGAGGGCCTCGAGTGGTCGGAAGAGGCTAACCTAGCCTTCGAGGAAGTTAAGAGGTATCTTACGAGTGCTCTGTTACGTTTCCCGAAACCAGGAGAGACTCTCTTAATTTACATAGCTGCCACGCCACAGGCAGTGAGCGCAGTGCTAGTCGTAGAACGTGAGAACATTCAACGACCAGTCTACTACGTTAGTGAGGTTTTACACGGACCTAAGGGCGTTACCCTCGAGTTCAAAACTTATATATGCCCTCCTCATGTCTTGAGGAAGCTGCGATTATTTTGAGCGCACAAACTATTGTCTTGTGCGAGTTTCCTTGTGGCGATCCTCGAAATAGGGAACAATGGGGCGCATGGCAAAATGGTCGATTGAACTTGGGGCGTTCGACATCCATTTCGTTTCCGAACAGTAGTTAAATCCCGGATCTTAGCGGACTTTGTCGCGAATGGACAAATCTTGAACTGTTCAGATCCCGATCGATTCCCACGACCGATGGGCGATGTACTTGACGGGTCACTTACTATAAGTGGCTCAGGGTGAGTGGTCTGGAATCTCCTACCGAGAAACCTTAAAGTATGTCATACAATTAAACTTTCGGGCCAATAATAACGTGGCGAGTGCGAAGGTTTGCTAGCCGGTATACGAGCATAAAGCGCTCGATTCGACGACTACTCGTAAGAGGAGACTCTCAACTAGTCGTGAATCAAGTTAGAAAAAGTACCGTGCTCTAATCCGACCATGTCCCGTACTTATCGGAAGTTGAAAGTTAGAAAAGCACTTTTTGGGCTTTGAGGCACAATTTCCTCATGAACCAGCGGCTCGTCTAGCTTCTTCTCGATCCTTGAGTACCGAAAGGGTATTTTTGAACAACTTCAAAAGCCGTCTATAGTCGAAGAACTAGAGACGCCCTATAGAAACAACCTCTCTAAATGCGAAGATACATGGATGGCACCCATCTACGAGTATCTTGAGGCGGGTTTCCTACCAAACGACGATCTAGGGTCAAAATGTATACTTTGGTCGAGGTGTCCTTTATAAAAGAGGAACCTGAGGGGTGCTCATGCGATGTATTCCGCGAGCGAAGGATTAAAACTCCTTCACGACATACGGAGGGATGCTGTGGAACTTATGCTTCTTCGAAACACGGTCGGTAAAGCCATTCGACAAGGGTTTTATTGTATGACCTCTCTAATGCCAAAGAGTGTTAAAAAGTGTATGCAAAGTGCGGTTCATAGCGGCAAATACACCAACGGCTCGAGCATTGCAAACAATTCCTTTGTCTTGGCCTTTGCACTGGGTCTTGATATCCTAGGACCGTTACCTAGAGCTCCGGGAGGTTTCGAGTTCCTTTTGTGGCCATCGATCGTTCACAAAATAGATCGAAGTGAGCTTTGTGGATGGGATAACAACAGGCGGCAAAATGGTTCATGATGAGATGTGTGATCACTCGATTTGGAGTACCAAGTCGAATTATCACGGACAATGGCAAACAATTTCTGGCGCAAAATTTCAGAATTTTGCAGCGAGTTGGGAACTCGTTTGTGTTACGCTTCTGTCGCCCACCCCCAAAGCAACGGGTAGTCGAAAGAGCGAATAGCCAGATAATGAAGGGAATCAAAACCCGAGTCTTCGACCAGCTTGTCAAGCGCTCGGGGGCTTGGGTACAAGAATTACCTTCAGTATTATGGGCAATTCGTACGACGGCTAGCCGAGCTACAGGAGAAACACCTTTCTTTCTAGTTTTCGGTGCCGAAGCCATGCTTCCACCAGAACTAAAGATCAGGTCAGCACGGGTCGACAAGTTTAACGACTCCATTCAAGAACAACTTCAAGCGGACGACATTAACCTGCTCGAGGAAAAGAGGGACCATGCTTTAATCCGTTCCGCAGTCTACCAACAAGCCCTGCGCAGATACTACGATCATAAGGTCCAACCTCGCAGCCTCGCTGTAGGTGACTTGGTATTGCGGCTTATCCAATCCTAGTCTAATCGGAACAAACATTCCCCCAAGTAGGAAGGTCCTTACCTGGTGTAAGTAACGCGTCTAGGATCGATGCGACTTGCAATGGAGGACAACGTGTTCTCTCAAACTCTTGGAACATTGATCGATTCATTTAAATTTTATGTGTAACAAGCTTCTACAACAATAAAGTATCAGGTTCTCCCTACCTTTTTTGTCTCTTTTTTGAAATTCTCTTTTATTTTTGACCATTTTTCTATGCCCATTTCTCCTGTACACTGGTCGGAAAAAGGACAACACATCTAGTCAAGTCTCTTCTCTGCATGTGGTCTGCCGTTGGAAGGAGCTTCTAATGTCGCTTTGTTCTTTACTATAACAACCAGTACAAAGCTTATTGGGCTCAAAAATATGGTCAGAAATTGTTAAGCAAATCCATGTCACCTTAGCTTATTTTGAAAAAAAAGAAAATAATCTAAGAAGAGTGCACCTTTTGAGATACGTTCGACTACTTTTCAATTAACTTGATTGGTTTTTTCTAGCCGAAGGAAGAAACACACCTAGTCGAAGCTTCTCCTTTCTGCACGTGGTCCTACCTACTAGAAGGAACTTCCTAGTATCGTTCTGTTTCCTACTTTTGCTGCCAGGACAACTTCGTCAGGAAAAATGAAAACAGTCGGATGAACCCTTAAGGTCCTCTAGATGTTTGTTTTGCTCAAGTTCTCGTTATTGACTTGATTAATCTAGTCGGAGATGGTAACATCACCTAGTCGAAGCCTTTTTTCTCTGCACGTGGTCCTGCCCACTAGAGAGAACTTCCTAGCATCGATCTGTTTCCACTCTTTCGACTAGTGCAAGATAGTCGATACTCGAAAACTATAAGTCGAACAAACCTCTTTGTTTTCAAGAACCCTTTCTTTACTACTTTCTCAGTTTATTCCTAATAAACTAAGTAAGTAGTCGGGGCTAAGATAAAGTTATAAATATGACTTCATTTCTTAGTCTTAGTTTTTAGAGTTATCATCTTACGAGTTACTAACTACTCTGAGATGATTCGCAAGGAAAATGAAGGAGAAAGGAGGAATCACTCATATGCAGTGCGATTATTTCTTCCTTTTTCATTATCTTACGAGTTACTAACTACTCCACGAGATAATTTGCAGGAAAAAGAAAGGATCATATATTTATGCATCACAACCAAAAGACTTGTCTTTACAAGAATGTATCACAAGACTACTCATTAAAGGAGATTCTATTTGCATCTCCTCGTGACCTTCTCATGCCATTGCATCTCTTCGATCGACTTCTGCGCCGGACTCGATGCGATCGAAATCGGCTTCAACGAATGAGGATTAAGGTTAGGATCACGGGCCTTGAGTTTTGCCAAAACAAAGCTCACGGCTCCTTTGACCACTTCCCTTATCGAATCGATGCGGTTGGTCTTGAATAGACACCAACTCTTGCGAGTACCGACCTGTTCCCCAATGGCACTCATATGAGCAGCCATCATGTCGTCACGAGGAGCAACCCTCCCGGCACGAAGCCCATCGAGTACATTGTTCGAAGTGAGAGATTATCTTGAAGATTAATCTTCACCGATTTCGTCTCCTCACGGAATAAGTGAAGCCTCGTGGAGTTGTTTTATTTCAATCGATCGATCCGGAAAGAGTAATGATTGATTAAATGAAACAATTCTATGAGAAGATATATCAAATCAATAGCGGGTAAAAGTTACGCTTGCCGGCTAATTGAGAACAACTTCTCAATTTCTTGATCTTTCTCCTTCGCATGCGGAGGTCTCAGGACAACTAAGGACTTCTCACGGACTTCAACCCGAGAGACCCACCCCGGCTGAAGGGCCTTATTTTCGACTTCTTTTCTGCAAAGAATGAGAAGTTAAGAAGATGGAGATCAAGATCGAGAGTAGTCGTAGCCACACATCTTTTGTTTATTTTTCCCGCAACAGCTTAGTTGCGAGTTAGCCTCTGAAGTTTCTTGAGAGGTCGATCTTTATCCTTGGCTTTTTCGACTCGGCTTTTTCAAAGTCGAGTGAATCAACAAGATCTTTTAAATCACTCTTAAACTGAAAGGGTAAAGGAAGACATGAACACACTAAAATAAGCGGTCGTAAGTATTTCTATGGCCCATGGGTGGTCGTAAGTTATACTCGACTACTCCCTAGTCGTAAGTTTTCTACGACTAGTACCAAGTCGTAAGTTTTCTCGACAACCTCTTACAATCTTAGAATAAGTAATCGAAAGATTACAAGAATCGATTACTCACCACCTCTCCGCTTGCTCGCAGAGTATGGCCTTCTCTTGTCGAAGTTTGACAAGTTGCCGATTGTATTCGCAAATCGTAGCGACTTGCTCCACGGCTCTCTACAAGGGAGAAAAACGATAAGAGAAAGAGATAAAACCATAAGTGAGTATCGATGAATACTTACATTCATGTTTGACCAAGCAAACATGGAAACTATTCGGGATGGATCCTTCAGCCCATCCATCTCCTCGACTCGTTTCCACCAGACCCCCTCGAGTCGTTCATTGTCAAAGACATCCCCACAATTGGGAATGCTGCTGGGGTGTTGTGAGGACCCCCGAGACCGAATCCGTATCAAGCTAAGTGATTACGCCGTAAACGCAACACTTAAACGTGAGACACACACGATTCCGAGTGACCCGGATATGTGTCACATGCTAGCTCCCAAGGATCAGTGACTAACATGCACATATCCTAGTACACAATATTGCAATCACATCCATACACAATGTACAAGAATAAAAGAATCAATTACAACATCATTTAAATAGAACCTTATAGTACAAGGTTGCATAAGAGGGCCAATCGGCCAAATCTAATTAACACAAATAAATTGCAGCGAAGATAACTTAAAAATAAAAGGAATAACCGAGTTGGTATGCCCACAATCCCACAAGCAACCAAGCGGAGTTAAAGTCGTTGCACCGTCGTTCTCACTGAACAAATAGACAACGTTAGAGTACAAAGTTGTACTCATGAGACTATCAAAAGAAATAAAGATGCATGTAAGTATCAAGGAAGGCTACTACACTAGTCGGTTTTGAGCATAAAGCAAGTTTTGCATATAAATAAAAGATTCTAACTTGCCCTTTTGTAAAACATTTACCTTTTGTAAAACATTTAGAAAACATTTATTAACAGTAAGTAATGATCATCAATGGTATACTCTCCAAATATAATCAACACACGAACATCTCATTCGTGGCACAAATCATTCCCAACAAAATTAACAAACTACGCGTTCATGAAATAATTTCAGATTTGAACAAACTAACATAAAGACATAACATTTCCACCCATAACCCAAACTTAAGTTTCCAAAAGCTAATTGTGCCTGCTTTCCCACAAGTGTTGTCCATAACCTAGGACGAGGCTATTCGAATAGATTTAGTTACTCTGCAGAGTTGTACAGCTTTACCCACACGATATGCATTCCTCTTAATGTCGGCCAATGCACTCTTCCATAGGAGTGTGGTGAGGTAGCATAACGAGGCGTTACAATGTTATGTCCTAACTATCAAATCACACGAGGGCTCGAGAATCCCATGGCGGGCTATAAATGTGCGCTAGAACCACGGTGAAACCTCGTTCGTAAGTAAGTCCCAATCAAACAAGAGACCCTTAAGGACAAGTAAGGCGACCATTAACATGCCCCACGAGATTGACAAAGAACAATTAAATACATAACAATAACAATTGTCAATCCCATTGTGTTTTGATAGCTAACACACAACAAATTATTAAGCCAAGCCTTCGCCATTATCACGGCGTGTGGTTGCACGTAAGACTTGGTTCATCACACCACGAGACCAGGTCCTTAAACACTCGAGGCGGGGCTACACAATTCCATAACAACAACAACAAAGTTTCATGATCACCTACACCCGTCCAAGTTAAGAACATAAATCCATACTCAACAAGTCCACAAACCCCGAATCGAAGATCTGGATACATCCCCAAACCCAACATAATCCAATCCATAAAATCCTCGAATTTCATTAGATTCAATTCAATTCAACGGCGATGGACTAGCTCCATCAACAGCTCTCGGCTAAGACTACTAGCATGGCTAAGCATCGTTCTACAAACTAGTAAACAATCCCATATAACATATAACCTTAGTCATTCAAGGTAAAGGGTAACCAACATTCAAAGGAGGGCTAATGCAACAATTAGGAATTTAACTACTTCTACCCATAAACATACATTTCAAAATAGCATGCAATTGCGATAATAAAACTCACATAAAACATTTAAAAATCAGGAGCAATATGATCAAGAGGAGGGTGCTCGCACCTTTGCTGGTATCACAAGTTCATTCTCGTGTTACACTTAATTTGACCTCACGAATAATGGCATCGTCGAAAACCTAATCGAAAGACGATATCGCAATAAACATCAAATAAAGCCAGAAATTCAACATGCTCAAAAATGTATGAAATTTATACAGTAGGTAGATTATGATTTTATATGAATTTATGTGAAAGATTCATTCCATTTGGATTTAGTATGTGAAAGTAATGGTGGTGTGAATTTCAGATTTTAATAATTTAATTATGAGATGAAAATTTGTAGAGCAGTGGTGAGTACATGGATTACATGGATAAATAGGCAATATTCTTACAAGTTCAAAACAGTTGAGTTTGCTTCAATTGGAGTTTTCATGATTTTGTTATTGATTTCTAAAGTCATCAACATTAATAGTGTAAAAATAATGCCCTTTAGGATCATTTTCCTCAAACTATAGTTTCTGTGATAGAGGTAAGTTTGAAACCATTTTTATAATTAATTTCACTTAGAATTAAAATTATCAAAAGTGGTTTCACTGTTTTTGGAGTTAAAATGAAATAGTTATGTATTTTTGAAGTTAAAAGCCTTTTCTTAATGTAAAAATAATAGAGTTATGGACCACTTTTACAAAACTACATTCTCTGCTATAGAGACATGTTTGAAACCTATTTTAAAATAAAATTCACTTAATATGAAAAATATGAAAACTGGTTTCATAAATTTTGGAGTTGATTTGAATTAGTTATGGATTTTAGAAGTCAAATGTATTTTTCAGTGTACAAATAAATGTATTCTGGACTTTCTCAAGTAATTAACTCTTTTTACACCGAGTGCTATCCTAGCCCAAGTCTATGACAGGTGGGTCCAGTACAAAGTGTTGTTTTCCATTTTCTATTTACTTTCCGATTAACAAGCAGGTGGGCCCTACTTATCAACGACTTGGTTTACAAGCACGATTGCATGGACCAAAGCTAAGAGCTCGGTCCACGGTTCACCACCCATTACTAATCACTTAAAGTGCTGGGCCATACGTCATAGAGACTAAGCGCAAAACCCAACGACTAATTAGTGATTTGCTGCAAAGATTCGTTATTAAATACTAATCATTGCATTTAAATCAAATTACGCCACTACGGTGGCGGTCGTAGCGTCGACAAAGCGAGCTTCGCTTGGCCAGAGCCTCGCGGCGACTCGGCGGCGTCGGCGACATCAAGGCGAGAATGGGTTCTGGTAGCTTCACGGCTTAGGTGGCGATGGCGCCGAGATAACTGCTGCGGCGGCGGCGGCACTCCTACGGCTAACGTGCAAGCGAAGGCACGGTGTAACTTCGAGCTAACCAACGCTTGTTCAAGCTACAAGGATGGTTACTGAAGCTCACCAGAGAGATGGAGAGGTCGGTGGAGCTCGGGAAGAAGCGGTCACCGGTAATGGCGGCGGCGGTGATGCGGCTCACGAGGAGAGAGCTCCCTGGGCAACAAGAAAGACAATGAGTGGTCAAGGGAGCTTGAGGGTGGCTCGTAGAAGGTGAAAATGCAGGGAATCGAAAAATGGCTCACCAGGATGACAAAGTGTTGATGAAAAGTGTTGTCGGTCGAGATTTGGGCAAAACCAGATTCACAAGCTCCTGCGAAAGCATTGTTGGAATTAGATGAGGGGAAATGAGGTTTAGACCCCATGGCCCAAGATGACGCGCAAGAAAGAGATCAATACTCACTGGAGGCAAGAATGACACCAGATAGACATGGCACGGCTCGGTGCACGCTCTAGGATGAAGAATGGCACAAAGCGTTAGGGCACTACACAAGAAATCAAAAGTCGCATTATCCAAAAATGGAAACGACACACAAAGGAGAAGTTAAGGGATGCGGTGGTGTAGCACTTACTGGAGACTAGAGCTTAGAAGAGCCTCTTCTTCCTCGGCCCAGAGGAAGAATGAGGGGAAAGGAGGGTGCCAGTGTTTTAATTGAGAGAGTGAGCGGAGATAGGCACGACGTTGAGTGGAGATGCTCGGGGATAGGTCGCAAAGGCGGTGGAGTCACGAGGGTGACGGAGAGCTCGAGCTCGCGCGGCGTGGCGCCCGCGTTCGAGGCTCGCCTACAGAGGAAGGGAGACGGTCGGCCGGTGGGCGAACACGTCGGCGACTCTGAGGTAGTGGGCCTTGGAGAGAGGTTGGGTGAGTGCGGACCGTCACGATCTCGAATGGGCGGCCCGATCTTGGGTGGGCGTCAGTTGTCCGATCGAGCGCCCGCATGGTCCTCGATCTCAATCGGACGGTCGATACCAGTTGGTGCATTTAGTTGATTAAGCCGAGTCAACTCGCGGGTCGGACTCGAGTCGAGATGCGATCGAGCAGAGAACAATGCGGTTTGGCTGGTTTTGAAATCTATTGATTCTAGTTTGTGAGGCTTTAAAAATAGAAATAAAATTCTAAAATTCTGAAATAAATCAAGGGTGTTCCTGGGATGACCTAGTATTTATAAAAATTATGAAAGTCACTGTTCATAATATAATTTGAGTAAAATAAATTCAAACTTAGTCTAGGTCTTTTAATGGTGTTTGAATTTTCTTAGGGTTTAAAATAGTCCCAAAAATTTGGAAAAAATTATATTTATTCAAGATAATTATTATAGTATTTGAATAAAATATTTCCAGGTGATGATCAAATGTTTTTATTCCTGTTTTTATTTGGAGTTTGAATTCGAAGTGTATGTTTGATTGGTTTGATAAATTTCCAAGTGGAAAAATATATACAATTGTTTCCAAAATATCATGCGTGCTGATAATATGCATACTAAATCCCATTAATTAATTTGGAGATGTTACAAACCTCCCCCCTTACAAAAGATCTCGACCCCGAGATCGATAGGGTGGAAGTTGGATAGGAAGGTTCTAAAAGAAAACATAACATCCGTTATCTTTATTTCCTTCAAAGATAGTGCTAAGATATCTTTCAAAGGTAGAACTAAGATATCCTAACAAAGTTACAAGGAAATTCTATTTCATTTTCCTTCCCATTGCTTTGTTTAACCTTTCCTTTCTTGAATCGAAGACACTTCATGTAGAAGGAAAAAGTTCTGGATACTCTTCTCGCATCCGGTCTTCACGCTCCCAAGTTGCTTCATCTTCAGTATGGTTGCTCCACTGAACCTTGATGAAATTTATGTTACGGTTCCTTGTCTTGCGCTCCATTTCTTCAAGGATGCGAATCGGGTGCTCCCGATAAGAAAGATCGGGTTGCAAGTCGAGGTCTTCTAAATTGGTCGCTTCGGTAGGGACTCGAAGACATTTATTCAGTTGAGATACATGAAATACATTGTGCACATCTGAAAGTGATGGAGGTAGCTCCAACTGATAAGCTACTGATCCTCGCTTCTCTAGAATTCGGAAAGGACAGATGTAGCGAGGTGCCAACTTGACTTTGACTTGAAAGCGTTGCATTCCTTTCATTGGAGAGATTTTAAGGTAAACATGATCGTCCACCTCAAAGCTCAACTCACGGCGCGGCGGTCGGCATAAGACTTTAGCGAGATTGAGTCGTCAGTAGTCTCTCTGGATCATCGAACTTGCTCTTGGCCTCATTTATCATGTCGGGTCAAAGAATTGTCTCTCCCGGACTCGAACCGGTTGAGAGGTGTCCTACACCTTCTCCCATAAAGCACTTCAAAGGTGACATTTGGAGGTTTGCTTGATAACTATTGTTATAAGAGAATTCATGAGCGGCAAGCATTTATCCCATTTCTTGCCATCGGACAGCACACAAGCTCTCAACATACCCTCCAAAATTTGATTCACCCTCTCGGTTTGGCCGTCGGTTTGGGTGTGGTAAGCGGTGCTAAAGGATAGTTGAGTTCCCATTGCTTCATGGAGCAATTCCGAAATGCGAGTGGGCTGAGTGCCTCGATCTGAAACAATTATCTTAGGCACACCATGGAGGCATACAATCACGGAGATGTACAACTCCGCCAATTGATTTCTGAATAAGTGGTCTTGACGGGGAGAAAATGAGCAACTTTTGACAAGCGGTCGACAATTACCCATATGAGTCATACCTGCTGAGTATTTGGAAGTCCGGTGATGAAATCCATCCCAATTTCATCCCATTTCCACTCGGGAATAGGGAGGGTTGAAGCATACCAGCTGGCGTTGGTGCTCGGCCTTTACCCGATTGACATACATCGCACTCGGCAACAAGCGTGCAATCTCCGCTTCATCAGAGTCCACCACAATTTTGCTTCAAATCATGATACATTTTGTGCTTCCGGATGAATGGAGAAAAGAGAGTCATGGACTTCACGAAGGATTAACTCTTTAAGCTTCGCGTCATTTGGCACAACCAAACGCTTCCGAACCACAAAACACCTTGGTGGTCCTCGACAAAACACTTGGCTTTGTGGCCTTCATTTTACGCTTAATTCTCTCCATACCCTTGTCATTCTTACAGGCCATCATGATCTGGTCCTCAAGGTAGGTTTCACTTCAATGCGTGAAAACCTTCACTAACCATATCCAAGTTGAGTCGTTGAAATTCATGGCATAAAACTTCCGTTTGGTGCGCGAACAGAAAGCGATTACATTGCGATTTTCGGCTCAATGCATCGGCGCGACATTGGCTTTCCACTGGTGATAATGAACTCCCATATCATATTCCTTGATCAATTCAAGCCATCTTCTTTGCCTTAGGTTCAGATCGGCTTGAGTGAAGATATACTTCAAACTTTTGTGATCGGTGTAGACTTGCGCGATTGGAAGATAAGAAAATGTCGCCATATTTTCAAGGCATGAACCACTGCTGCAAGCTCAAGGTCATGAGTGGGATAATTCACCTCATGAGGCCTCAATTGCCTCGATGCATACGCCACAACTCGGCCTCTTGCATAAGAACACAACCAAGGCCAAGGCGAGATGCATCGCAATAGATGTCGAAGTTTTGTGGATATCCTGAGAACTAGCTTTGAGCGAAGTTAGACGATCCTTCAACATCGAAAGCTTGCTTCACAATCCGCTGACCATTCATACTTCTTTTCTTTCTTTAACAATTGAGTCATTGGTCTTGCTATTTTGAGAAATTCTCGATGAAGCGGCGATAATAGCCCGCAAGGCCGAGAAGCTATGGACTTGAGCGGACTTGGTTGTCTCCAATTAAGTACATCTTGAACTTTGCTAGGATCCACAACAACTCCTCCTTCGGATAGCACATGACCCAAAAAGGTGACTTCTTTAAGACAAAACTCACATTTGCTGAATTTTGCATAGAGTCGGTGTTCTCGAAGCTTGCCCAACACAAGCCGGAGGTGTTCTTCATGCTCACTTTCAGATTTGGAGTATATGAGAATGTCATCAATAAAAACGACCACAAATTTATCCAAATACTCCATAAACACTGAGTTCATGAGATTCATGAACAAGGATGGTGCATTCGTCAAACCGAAGGACATGACGGTGTACTCATACAAGCCATAACGAGTTGAGAAAGCCGTCTTAGGAATGTCTTCAGATCTGATCCTAACTTGATGATAGCCCAATCTCAAGTCAATTTTGGAAAATAACCGAGCACCGGTCATTTGGTCGAACAAATCATCAATCCGTGGAAGTGGATACTTGTTCTTGATGGTGACCTCATTCAACGGACGATAGTCACCACACATCCGCAGGCTGTGGTCCTTCTTCTTTACAAATAAAGCGGGGCATCCCCAAGGTGAGGAGGTTGGCCTAATGAAACCCTTCTCTTGAAATTCTGTGAGTTGCTTCTTCAATTCAACCAACTCATTTGGCGGCATTCGATAAGGCCGTTTTGATATAGGAGCAGTTCCGGGCTGCAGCTCGATCACGAATTCAATTTCTCGTGAAGGTGGCATGCCCGGTAGTTCCTCGGGAAATACATCTGGGTACTCACATACCACTGGAACTACACTCAAATCTGGCAATTCTTCACCGCTAAGGGCAAAGAGATGTGGATGCTCCAATTTCGGCGCCATTTCGACTAGAAAACCAAGAGGACTTGTGAGAGTGATAACCTTGCAAGCACAATCAATTTGACCATGGTTTTTGGAAAGCCAATTCATGCCAAGAATAACATCAAGGCCCGCTGAATTTATCACTATAAGGTTGGCCGAAAACTTCACCTTTGATCTCAATCTCAACTTCACGACATTCATGAATGCTTCTCATTTACGAACCCGCGATTGAATCATCGTAGGTGCAGGCATCAAGCTGAGTGAGATGTTGTGAAGTGTAGCAAAACCTCTGGACATGAAAGAATGAGATGCTCAGTCGAACAACACTGATCGCAGGAGTTGAATTGACTAGAAATGTGCCCAACACGGCGTCGGGTGCTTCTGTGCCTCCTTGGCGGTGACATGGTTGACATGAGCACGACCAAGGTTACGAAAGGAGACATCGGACCGCTGAACAAGGGAGTTTTCAAGGTCATGGCGTTGATCGAAATGACTTGGTGCTTCACGGACAACGATCCGCAAAATGCCCTCGATTACATAATTGAAACATACTACTAACATACATTGCTTGTGCGGTTTCTTTGCTTCTTTCTAGGTTGCCCTTGCTGAATATCTTTCGAGGTGGATGAGAGACTTGCAAAGGAGCTCTCGGAGAGTGCGGGACTTGGAAATCGAAGGAGTGGGCTGCCAAGTACACGTTCATGAAAACTGCTATGACTTGCTGAAATTTGTGCAACCTTCTTGCGCTTTCGCGACTCAACAACCGCTTGCATTTGTTTTCCACCACAATAGCCTTATCAACCAATTCTTTGAAGTCACTAAAGTCATGTACGGTGAGTGCAGTGCATCACTCTGTTAGCCCATTCAAAGCGGTCTTGCTTCCTTGCATCGGTGGAGACATCGTGCGGAGCATAACGAGCCAAGCGATTAAACTCGCGGAGATACTCCAATACGAACTTGTTGTCTTGCTTCAGCGCGAGGAATTCACGCCTCTTGATACTCATGATGCTGGAGGGAACATGTGCCTCACGGAAAGCTATCTGGAACTCGTCCCATGATGGAGCGGGCGGCGGTGCATGGCGCAAAATTGTCCCACCATGCGGAAGCGGCCCCTTCGAGTTGATTGGAGGCATATAAGACCTTCTCATTATCAGCACACTGAGCAATGATCAACTTCCATTCAATACTCCGAAGTCAATCATCAGCATCAAGAGGATCCTCCGAACAAGAGAACACAGGAGGCTTCGCGCTCAGAAAATCAACAAATCGGGAGCCATAAAGATCGGCTCCTCCGCGCCATTTGAGCACCTTGGACATGGCGGTGTTATGAGCAATATGCTGCAAGATGCGAGTTTGATCTTGTTGACTCCTTTCCATGCGGGCCAACACGTCGACCACGAGGCGGTGAGGAGTCACTTCTTCTTGTCGACCACGTGCGAAATGCGGTCGGCGTGCTCGAATGCGCCGTTGAGGATTGGGGCTGATCATCGATGATTTGAGAACCCACGGCTGTGAGCCCTCCATTACTTCGACATCAAATGAGTTTTAGGGCCCGACATCTGTTGCCATACAACTTGTTAGCAAACAGCAAAGGAACAAGGGAAGCATAAGGTAAGCAATCGATAGCGAGATGGCGAGCCTAGTATGGATGCACGATAAAAGCCATTTATGCATCATGAAAAGGTGCTAAAGTCCATGTGGATAGCACAAGATACAAATGAAAACACGATTAGTTTTTCGACATAGTTGCGATCCAACACGCGCGTAGGCGTGCACAACTACTAGGAATGAAAGAGAGCAAATGGTCACCACAAAATCCAACGTCTACAAGCTCGTGGTATCCTTAGGGGTATAATATCTAAGGGTAACCTAGTTTATTCCTAAAATCGTAGCAAGCGTCGTCTTCTTGTTCTTCCACCAATTCTCTTTACGATGACTACTTAACGTGTCTATTGTTGGAAAAGAGAGGCGAGTAATGGAGAAAACCATTTTCTTAAATCCGAAGAATAGTGAGGTAAGAAATAGATGCTAGGATGGGTAAGGAACAAAGGAATTATATTACTAACATTTTGCCAAACTTTTGATAGTTTGAAAATTTTCTTTTGCAAATCAAAATCCTAACAACGTCCATTTCTACGGCTTTAACCTACAGTCAGTATGGTTCTGATACCAACGCTGTGAGAACCCCCGAGACCGGATCCGTATCAAGCTAAGTGATTACGCCGTAAACGCAACACTTAAACGTGAGGCACGATTCCAGTGACCGGATATGTGTCACATGCTAGCTCCCAAGGATCGATGACTAACATGCACATATCCTAGTACACAACATTGCAATCACATCCATACACAATGTACAAGAATAAAAGAATCAATTACAACATCATTTAAATAGAACCTTATAGTACAAGGTTGCATAAGAGGGCCGATCGGTCAAATCTAATTAACACAAATAAATTGCAGCGGAAGATAACTTAAAAATAAAAAGGGAATAACCGAGTTGGTATGCCCACAATCCCACAAGCAACCAACTGGAGTTAAAGTCGTTGCACCCGTCGTTCTCACCTGAACAAATAGACACTGTTAGAGTACAAAGTTCTACTCGCGAGACTATCAAAAGAAATAAAGATGCATGTAAGTATCAAAGGAAGGCTACTACACTAGTCAGTTTTCAGCATAAAGCATAAAAGATTCTAACTTTCCCTTTTGTAAAACATTTAGAAAACATTTATTAACAGTAAGTAATAATCATCAATGGTATACTCTCCAAATATAATCAACACACGAACATCTCATTCGTGGCACAAATCATTTCCCAACAAAATTAACGCGCGAACTACGCGTTCATGAAATAATTTCAGATTTGAACAAACTAACATAAAGACATAACATTTCCACCCATAACCCAAACTTAAGTTTCCAAAAGCTAATTGTGCCTGCTTTCCCACAAGTGTTGTCCATAACCTAGGACGAGGCTATTCGAATAGATTTAGTTACTCTGCGAGTTATGCGACTTTACCCACACGATATGCATTCCTCTTAATGTCGGCCAATGCACTCTTCCATAGGAGTGTGGTGAGGTAGCATAACGAGGCCGTTACAATGTTATGTCCTAACTATCAAATCACTGAGGCTCGAGAATCCCATGGCGGGCTATCGTACGCGCTAGAACCACGGTGAAACCTCGTTCGTAAGTAAGTCCCAATCAAACAAGAGACCCTTAAGGACAAGTAAGGCGACCCTTAACATGCCCCCACGAGATTGACAAAGAACAATTAAATACATAACAATAACAATTGTCAATCCCATTGTGTTTTGATAGCTAACACACAACAAATTATTAAGCCAAGCCTTCGCCATTATCTGGCGTGTGGTTGCACGTAAGACTTGGTTCATCACACCTGAGCCAGGTCCTTAAACACTCGGACGGGGCTACACAATTCCATAACAACAACAACAAAGTTTCATGATCACCCTACACCCGTCCAAGTTAAGAACATAAATCCATACTCAACAAGTCCACAAACCCAGATACGAAGATCGGATACATCCCCAAACCCAACATAATCCAATCCATAAAATCCTCGAATTTCATTAGGATTCAATTCACTGGCCGATGGACTAGCTCCATCAACCGCTCTCGGCTAAGACTACTAGCATGGCTAAGCATCGTTCTACAAACTAGTAAACAATCCCATATAACATATAACCTTAGTCATTCAAGGTAAAGGGTAACCAACATTCAAAGGAGGGCTAATCGGCAATTAGGAATTTAACTACTTCTACCCATAAACATACATTTCAAAATAGCATGCAATTGCGATAATAAAACTCACATAAAACATTTAAAAATCACTGGAGCAATATGATCAAGAGGAGGGTGCTCGCACCTTTGCTTTGGTATCACAAGTTCATTCTCGAGTTACACTTAATTTGACCTCACGAATAATGGCATCGTCGAAAACCTAATCGAAAGACGATATCGCAATAAACATCAAATAAAGCCAGAAATTCAACATGCTAAAAAATGTATGAAATTTATACAGTAGGTATATTATGATTTTATATGAATTTATGTGAAAGATTTATTCCATTTGGATTTAGTATGTGAAAGTTATGGTGGTGTGAATTTCAGATTTTAATAATTTAATTATGAGATGAAAATTTGTAGAGCAGTGGTGAGTACATGGATTACATGGATAAATAGGCAATATTCTTACAAGTTCAAAACAGTTGAGTTTGCTTCAATTGGAGTTTTCATGATTTTGTTATTGATTTCTAAAGTCATCAACATTAATAGTGTAAAAATAATACCCTTTAGGATCATTTTCCTCAAACTATAGTTTCTGTGATAGAGGTAAGTTTGAAACCATTTTTATAATTAATTTCATTAGAATTAAAATTATCAAAAGTGGTTTCACTGTTTTTGAGTTAAAATGAAATAGTTATGTATTTTTGAAGTTAAAGCCTTTTCTTAATGTAAAAATAATAGAGTTATGGACCACTTTTACAAAACTACATTCTCTGCTATAGAGACATGTTTGAAACCTATTTTAAAATAAAATTCACTTAATATGAAAAATATGAAAACTGGTTTCATAAATTTTGGAGTTGATTTGAATTAGTTATGGATTTTAGAAGTCAAATGTATTTTTAGTGTACAAATAAATGTATTCGGACTTTCTCAAGTAATTAACTCTTTTACACCGAGTGCTATCTAGCCCAAGTCTATGACAGTGGGTCCATACAAAGTGTTGTTTTCCATTTTCTATTTACTTCAGGTTAACAAGCGAGCGAGTGGGTTCTACTTGTCGCGACTTGGTTTACAAGCACGATGCATGGACCAAAGCTAAGAGCTCGGTCCACGAGTTCACCACCCGGTTACTAATCACTTAAAGTGCTGGGCCCATACGTCATAGAGACTAAACGCAAAAACCAGCGACTAATTAGTGATTTGCCGACAAAGATTTGTTATTAAATACTAATCATTGCATTTAAATCCTAATTACGCGCTTCTGATGGCGGTGGCGCGTCGACAAAGCGAGCTTCGCTTGACGCGAGCTTGGCCGAACCTCGCCGGCGACTCGGCGTGTCGGCGACATCCAAGGCGAGAATGGGTTCTGGTAGCTTCACGGCTTAAGGTGGC
The DNA here is from genome assembly GCA_036346255.1 of Ampelocalamus luodianensis. NCBI lineage: Eukaryota > Viridiplantae > Streptophyta > Magnoliopsida > Poales > Poaceae > Ampelocalamus > Ampelocalamus luodianensis. The sequence continues at coordinate 30,911,466 of CM070622.1, forward strand.
GATGGCGCCGAGCGAGATAACTGCCGCCGGCCGGCCGGCGGCGAGCGGCACTCCTACGGCTAATGTGCAGCGAAAGCGGTGTAACCGAGCTAACCAGCGCTTGTTCAAGCTACAAGGATGGTTCTTGAAGCTCACGAGAGAGATGGAGAGGTCGGTGGAGCTCGGGAAGAAGCGGTCCACCGGTAATGGCGGCGGTGATGCGGCTCACGAGGAAGAGCTCACGGGCAACAAGAAAGACAATGAGTGGTCAAGGGAGCTTGAGGTGGCTCGTAGAAGGTGAAAATGCAGGGAATCGAAAAATGGCTCACCAGGATGACAAAGTGTTGATGAAAAGTGTTGTCGGTCGAGATTTGGGCAAAACCAGATTCACAAGCTCCTGCGAAAGCATTGTTGGAATTAGATGAGGGGAAATGAGGTTTAGACCCCATGGCCCAAGATGACGCGCAAGAAAGAGATCAATACTCACTGGAGGCAAGAATGACACCGATAGACATGGCACGAAGCTCTGGTGCGCACTCTAGGATGAAGAATGGCACAAAGGCGTTCCGGGCACTACACAAGAAATCAAAAGCTGCATTATCCAAAAATGGAAACGACACACAAAGGAGAAGTTAAGGGATGCGGTGGTGTAGCACTTACCGGAGACTAGAGCTTAGAAGAGCCTCTTCTTCCTCAGCCAGGAGAGGAAGAATGAGGAAAGGAGGGTGCCAAGGTGTTTTAACTGAGGAGAGTGGCGGTGATAGGCACGGCGTTGAGTGGAGATGCTCGGGGATAGGTCGCAAAGGCGGTGGAGTCACGAGGTGATGGAGAGAGCTCGAGCTCGCGCGGCGTGTGGCGCCGCGTTACGAGGCTCGCTTTGCCCGAGAGAGAGCGAGGCGATCGGTGGGCGAGCGCGTCGGCGACGAGAGGTAGTGGGCGCGGTGAGAGGTTGGGTGAGTCGGACCGCCACGATCTCGAATGGATGGCCCGATCTTGGGTGGGCGTCAGTTGTCCGTCGAGCGCCCGCATGGTCCATACGATCTCAATCGGACGGTCGATACGGTTGGTGCATTTAGTTGATTAAGCCGACTCAACTCACGGGTCGGACTCGAGTCGAGTCTGATCGAGCCCGGGAACAATCTTGGTTTGGTAGTTTTGAAATCTATTGATTCTAGTTTCTTGAGGCTTTAAAAATAGAAATAAAATTCTAAAAATTCTGAAATAAATCAAGGGTGTTCCTGGGATGACCTAGTATTTATAAAAATTATGAAAGTCACTGTTCATAATATAATTTGAGTAAAATAAATTCAAACTTAGTCTAGGTCTTTTAATGGTGTTTGAATTTTCTTAGGGTATAAAATAGTCCCAAAAATTTAGGGAAAATTATATTTATTCAAGATAATTATTATAGTATTTGAATAAAATATTTCCAGGTGATGATCAAATTTTTTTGTTCCTGTTTTTATTTGGAGTTTGAATTCGAAGTGTATGTTTGATTGGTTTGATAAATTTCCAAGTGCAAAAATATATACAATTGTTTCCAAAATGTCATGCATGCTGATAATATGCATACTAAATCCCATTAATTAATTTGGAGATGTTACAGGTGTGGAACTCGGTCGCGAGATCGGTAGGCAGAAGATCCTACGATAGAGTCAGGGCCAAAGAAATCAGCGCAAAAGTTGAAATACTCTTCTTCCTCTGACTCGGTGACGGGAACACCACTTGGAGGGCCGGAAGGAACGTCCTCGACAACCTCCTTACCGGCACGACGATCGGCACTCTCGCTGCCACCGACCTCCGGTATCTCCTTTGAGACCTCTGTCGCCTCCTCTTCAGTCTCTACGACAGCCTTGGTTGTCGTAGCGACTTCGACATCCTCGTGATCGTAGCGACCTCGGCACCGCAACTTCTTCTCGCGCAGAATGGTAGCGGGTCTTGGCTACTACTGCGGTCACACCTCGCCGGATTGAAGGAGTGCGGGGATTCTCCATGGGAGCGTCCACGAAATTTGAAGGCGTCGGGCTAAATCACAAAGCGCTGAAGTGAGTCAACTCGTAAAAACAAGCGAGAAGTAGTTATTACACTTATATTTTTACATACCTCGTGCGCTGGACCTAACTTTCGAAACTTGGGAGCAACCTTCCGACGGAAGATTTCTTCGATTTCTTCTCAACCATTTGTTGGTTGAGATGCACTCGGGACAACGAGAGTCGCCTCCTCCCGACTTCGGGTGGTCGAGGTTAGTCTCGACCACCCTAAGGCGCTGCTCCTCGGCCTCGAGATCCCTTGGAGCGGCGGTTTCCTTCACAAAAGACATGAAGTTCTTCGGTTCTCCTTTTCTAGTTGTCTTATGAAGCAACGAGAAGTGAAAGCTGCGAATGACTTGTTGTCGTAATAGAAGGTACCTTAACCTTGGGGACCTTGCGCAAGGGCAAGGGCCTCTTCTTCTTTTTTCTTCACGCGACCATGTCGCGACAATTTAGCAAAAGGAGCGGGAGGAGCGAACTCGAACCCCCTTGTGGCGACTTTTACGATCCAACGTTTCTTGGTTGGAGGTGACTTCGCCGACTCGCTTGCGATGCGCTTCAACAACCACCAAATCGACTTCCTCGTCATCTTGGCGGTTCTCCATGCCTACTTCCTGTTAAGGAACAGAAAAAGAAAAGTGAACGTAAGTTCTTCTACGGTCACTAGCTGGTCGTAAGTACGACCAACCCAAAAGTCGTAAGTGTTTCTACGACATTGTGTAATCGTAATCCTGTTACGATTATGTCCGGTCGTAAGTTTTTCTACGATCGGTAACGATCGTAAGATTTTCTCGACAAACACATTATTCATATCTCGATGTACGACAACAAACGCCTAAAGGCAAGATTGTTTTTTTTAATTACCTTTAGGCGCTCCTCTTTCTCTTCTACGGTTAAAACCGCGAGGATTCGAGGAGCAGTTATGTTGGCCGAGCTCTTCTCGAGAGCTTTGGCGTGAGCATCAACCTCCCCGAGGAGATCCAAGCATGAGCAGAGCGATTAGCGCACCAAATCGGGATTAATCAAGGATAAAGCCCAAAGAGTAAGTTTTTCTACTCACCGTCCTTGTAGTCCCTGGTCGGGTCGTCCTTTCCCGAGTACCTCCACATGGGAGGAACTCGTGCCTTCAAAGGGCTAATTCGGCGTGTGATGAAGTCCTTCACCACGTGCCAGCCGGTGAGCCCCTCCGACCTCAAGTCTTTGACAGCTTGAATATAGGGGGCTATCCAGTCGAGATTACAGGGAGTCGAGTCCGAGGAAGAAGACCGCTCGGCGGTCTTTCCGGCGAATGAGAGGCTATCTTCCTTGGTAACCTCCCAGTAAAACCACTTCTTCTTCCACCCTGGCCATGACGACCGGGTAAACATCTGAATGTACTCCTTTGACTTATCGTCGTGGAGCTTCAGACCGCAGCTACCGGCAATCCCGGCTTGACGAGCCATTCCGTAGTAATATTGGAAAAGCTCGAGGTCCACCGGAATCCCCAGGTAGGCCTCACACAAGTACACGAACACGCTCCGCATCGTGATAGAATTAGGACCAAGGTTCACTAATTCCACCCCGAAGTGCTCGAGCACGAGTGTGAGGAAAGGGTGAGCAGGCAATCGGAGGCCGCACTCACGATGCGCTGAAAAGCGGAATTTGGCCTTCCTCTCCGACGGCCAATCTTTGCTCGTCGCGCAATCCACTTCACGAGAAGTCCCTCGGGATCTTCTGCGTGACCGAGAGGTCATCTTGGCATCATCCATCTCAGACTCAGCCCACTCGAGACAATCCTAGACATTTTCTCTCAAAGCGAGAAGAATGGGATTTGGGAAAAGATCCAAGCAAGTGTACGGAATCACCGGCGGCGGAAGAGGCGAAAGCAACAAATCGTTGGGTGAAAAGGTGAGAACCTAAGTGTTACCTCCACGGCTCGTTTTATAACCACGTACTTGGAACGAAACGTCGTGGAATCCCAACAATTTCCACCGCTTCGGGAATTGCTCCGACGGACAGGCTTTTAACCTACCCGTTCGAAAGTCCCAAGACACTTTTTCACACCTCAAGTGAAATTACCATCTTGACCTCCGGGTCAAATGAAAAGCCGATCGGAAAAGTTTTACTTCCGGTCATAAGGCCACGATTGCTCCAAAGTCGTAAGATATTCTACGACTATCCTGCAATCGTAAATATTCTTAACAAATTACCTCGATCAAAGCATATTTAGTGAGAAAACGTATGTTGAAGAATTTTCCTTCAACATCCTTCTTACGACCTCCTGATGGTCAAAAGATCATCTACGACCCTTCGGTCAAAGTAAGCTATTTTCACTTGAAGTTGGGGGGCTAGATGACGAGGATCTAATAATCCTCATTTTATTATTCCATAATCATGTAATATGACATCACATGGTATACCCCTTAATATTGTAAGGGAAGAGCAAGTCGGTAGTTGTAAGTTCTTCTCGACTACCCCTAGTAAATAAGCACTTCTACGACTATAGTGTAATCGTAAGTCCCGCTACGATTCGTCCGTCAGAAGTCTTTCGACCGGTGCCCGATCGTAAGCCTTTCTACGACTACCCCTAGTCGTAAAGTTACGCTATGACTAGCTCGCTCACGACTTCCTCACGACCAGCCGGGTCCACTTGCGGAAGGCCCATTTAATGGTGAGAATCAAGCGGTTAAAATACGTGAGTTATGCCCGACATAACTACGGATAATTCTCCACTATCTCGATCGATAACCGTTTGACGAAGATGGGAGGTTACTACTCGATAATTACTCTCATTATTACGCAATAATGAGCGACTAATTAGCTGGAACGACAACGATCACCACTGCATAGTATAAATAGGTGTCTTTTGGAGATAGAAAGGGAGGCTTTTGGGAGACGATTAGTAAGACCCTCGGTGATTCTAATCCGGATACCCAATATAAGATGCAGGAGTAGGGTTGTTATTTTCTCTGAGAAGGCCCGAACTCGTATAAAAATCCCGTGTCTCTTTAAATCTGCGTGATCAATTGTGGAGACCCCAGAATCAAACAATCTTTACGTAAGATCGGTTCTAAAACACCGACAATCATATCGATAATCGAGAAAATCATATGTGTGAAATCAAAAATCAAGGAGAAAATCATAAATATATGCGATGTGTAAAAGCGTAAATACATCACACCTTGGCAGGCGCAAGCAAGCAAGGTATGGTTATGAAGCAACATATCCCTTTGGATTTTCCACACATGGCCGAACTACATGTAATAATATAATGGAAGTAAGCATCATGTGTTGTTTATTCTTTAGGCTGTAATAAAAATATGAGTTGGTCATGAGTAGTACGTAAAGGAGGACACATACCGATAGTCTAGTAGAGGTTGGAAAGATCATTCGTCTTCTTTGTTGGTGCCTTTGTGATATCACCTCCTCCAATGTGACCAACTACGTCGTCATCACCATCATCATCACTCAGAGAAGTGTTGCCCTCTGTGTCTAAATAACTCAAGCTTCCAGAAGGAGTTGACGTGTCCTCACCCCTTCCCACATCATCTTCATATTCATCTTTATGTTTCTTTCGTTTCTTCACCTTATGCTTCCTTATGCTATCAAGGCGCTTCCTCTTTGATGCTCAAACATTGAGAGGCTTGTCGAGGAGTGTTTCACTAGACTTTTCAGGAACAACCTTTGAAAGCATAGAAGGATCTTCAAGCACAACCCTTGAAGGCCTTGGAGGATCCTCAAGCACAACCCATACCTCTTCAAGCACAACCCTTGAAGGCGTAGGAGGATCACCAGGTTCATTCATAATAGGCTTGGATTCCCTCATCGATCTTGCCAACCAATCCATAATTGGGTTGTCTTGGTCATATAGAGCGGTATCCATCATAATTGCATAAGGATCCAACTCCTTAGGTCGATCTGCTTCTTGCAGTTGGAGGCGTAGCTTCAAGTTGTAATGGACATAAACCAACTTGTGGAGTTTGTCATAACCTAGTCTATTTCTCAGTTTTTGTGTGAACCAATGCAAATGTGCTCCAATTGTACTCACACCCGCTTGAGGACACGCACTGTGATACAATCTGCATTGCATACTTTTGCAAGACCTTCGCATGTCCTCCATACATGTACCACCATGCGGCTACGATAAACATCACAAAACATTCATACAATGGCATATGAAACAGTTCATGTACAAGTAGAAGCTCATTTGTGATCTTTAAAGTGTGCACCTCATCATCAAATTCACCTCTACAAGAGCAAAAGCATCAAATTATGCAAGTGCATGCACCTCACTTTGAGGCAAGTCCGCAATTTTCTCAATAGCCTTCTTCAGTGCTTTCACAAATATTAGATTTTTCCCATAGCCGTACTTGTAGTGTGCTTCTGGATCGAGTACACCAGCTGCATGAGCAAGAAAAATAACCATAAAATTCATGACAACAATAATTAATAATTAAATTGCTTTTTCATTGCTCATTACCTGCAACCATGAGAGTGTTCTAGTAAAGGTACTTCACCCTCATCTTCGCAAGGCTCATGAATTTATTATCTCTCTTGGCCTACCGCTCAAATGAGCTTCCATTTCATGCAAAGCACTCATCATCAATGGCATAAATCCGGACACTATGGCTTTTACGTATGTCGACAAACTGCAATACACGGTAGAGTGGTTGCACTGTATCTAGCACCCACTTGACATCCACCCACCATGCACTGTCAAGCAGGAATCTACATATTCATAGTCAGGATCACTACTCCATGCATTATTCCTCCAAGTCTCAGACACCATCCATTGTTGGAATTTATCTTTCCTGTCCTAAAAACTCTGCAAGAAGATAAACATTGTTCCAAACCTTATCGCATTGGGTCTAATGAGCTCTCCACCAATGTTCTTCTTCATCTCGTGACTGCCATGGTTGTAGAAGAACTGCAGATTAAACGGCACTAAGAATAACATTCTCAACCTCCAACTCATTACCTATGTCCTTCAATATTAGATTGAAAGTGTGAGCAACCACTACACCATGATATATAATTAAGGGCAATATATTGCCAGGGAAAAATTGGATTAGTGACAAAACATGTGCTAGCAATATCCAAGAGATTAAGGGTCTCGTTATCTGCCGAAAATAATTATTGTCTAGAACAACTTATCTGTCGGCAATGTTTTTATGTTACCTACAATACATCTGCCCTGGAAAAAGTCAACCAGGTCAATGTATCTGCCAGGGATAATAGCCAACCCTTTGGGTGCGCAGCCGAAAAAAAAAGATGACTAAGGCGCGAAGACCAAGATTCCTTCCCTCTGAAACCTTATCCCTAAATTCCCAAATTCCTTCCCGACCGCCCCTTCCTCTGAAACCTCTCCCAGCGCCTCCTCCTTTCCCTGACCACCCACCTCCCTCCCTAGGCGCCCTCCTCCCAGCGCCACCCTCCTCCCCGGGCGCCCCTTCCTCCCAACACCGCTGCACCTCCCTGGCCGCCCCACCTCCCTAAAAACTGCAAGTTCCTAAAAATTACAAGTGGCTCCTGCATTACTAGGAGAATGGACAAGAAGGGATAACTAAGGCATCAAGAACCACAAGAAAGCGCAGGAAGGATCCTGTTGCTGGCCCCTCTTCTCTTGAGCCTTTGACCAGTGGTGCAAGTACTTAAGGTGGAAATCTTGACCTTTCTCATTGATCTATCATCTCTTGAGTTATCACCGGTAGTGGATGAATGATTAGGGGTTGTACGTGCTTATGTTTTGTGCTTTTTTTTGTCAAACATGATTCATTTTGAGTGCCCATTCTACTTTGATTTGGCACATATGCATACTCACCATTTGTTCACTTCCAATGTATGTACACTCACGTTATAAGAAGTAGAATTAGCAATGTCTCAAGCTACCAAAGAAATATACGTGAAATATATAAGAAGCACTTACATCTTGGAGTCTGCGATGCACATTACAAATTGTAGCCTTCACCTTTCCTACATATGCATGCATGATATATGCTTGTTGCTTGTTGGAATTTGTAGAAGGAAAAAAAGATGGATGGGTCTTGAGTGACTATTTGATGAAGCTATACTTTATAATGGTTTGATGTGATTTGTATCAGATGCTTTGTACTTTGCACCTTTTGATGGAAATTAAGCTGGAATCACCTTTGTTTGTTTGCTCACTTGTTTGCAGGAGGAGCTCTTCCCAGAAGACAAGGCCTACATGCAGTGCTACATCAGGTCAATTTAGGACTACTAATAGGCTCTGGTAGGCTCCATTCTTTTTGCTTAAGACATTATGATCAGTAAAGATTCCATTAAGCAAGCTGTTTCTTTAGGCACTTCACTAATAATTGTTTTGGGGAATCTTTCTAACCACTAACTATAGTTAATTAGTTCCTCTGTGGACTTCCTGTTCATTCCTTGACATTGTGCAGCTAATGCTTTATATAACAACACTACATCATTAATGTATTAGTTACGTATTTACTAACTATTCCTACAGTTGTGAAATATAGGTGACTTTTGAAATTTGATAGTACATAGCAGCTATGGATAAGAGATGGATGGATCTGCCTAGGTACAACATAAGCTTACTATATAAATTTATTTTCTAGTACTTTCTCACGTCCACTCTTATAACAAGTAATTAATTGTAGGCACATGTCGAATATGTACAAGGTGTCAAGAATTTGTACAATATGCTTTTGCCTGATTGGAAAAGCAAATACAATATTATGCCTTTGTAGGAAATGTGTGAATAGTTGTCGGAAAGAAGCTAGTATTGTCCGTGTGCATTTAATATGTGATGGGTTTTTAGAAGGGTACAATAGATGGATTTTTCATGGAGAGGCATCATCTTGTTCTGCACAACAAAATGTGTATGCTGAGATTCAAGTATAGGACAATTTTGAGGAAGGTGATGAGATGTTTGATATACTTCGTGATGTAGTGCATGGGTTAGATGGAATGGGGGATTTAGGTGAAAATAAGGATAGTCTTGAGGAGGATCCATGTGAAGGTGATGAAGATTTTTACCATTTAGTAGGTGATGCCAATCAAGAGCTCTATCTAGGGTGTAAAAGCTTCTCAAAGCTATGCTTTGTTGTCAAATTACTCCACACCAAATTCCTTGGAGGTTGGAGTGATAGAAGTTTTGACATCCTACTACAACTTCTTAAAGAAGCTTTTCCGGATGGCTCAATGATACCTAAGAACTTTAATGAAGCTAAGAAAATGGTTAGAAGCTTTGGACTCGGATATGTTAGTATTCATGCATGCAAGAACGACTGCGTACTATTTTGGAAGCAGTATGAAAAGGCATATTTCTGTCCGAAATATCAAACTTCTAGTTGGAAAACAGAGAAGATGAATCTTGATGGGAAACGTGTGCACAAAGTTCCCAAAAAGGTTCTTTGCTACTTTTTAATAAAGAAGAGACTTCAATACATGTCTCCAAAGGCAGCAAGTGATGCATGGTGGCACATTGAAGGGTGTACAAAGGATGGATTATTTAGGCATCGAACAGATTCTCCAGTTTGGAAGGATTTTGATTGCAAACATCCAGAATTTGGTGCAGAGAGCCGCAATATCAGGGTCACTTTAGCTACCGATGGCTTTAATCTATTTAGATCAATGAACTGTAGCTATAACATTTGGCCTATTATTCTTATTCCATTGAATCTACCGCCTTGGATGTGTATGAAGCAACCAAATTTCATACTTTCCTTGGATTTGAAGGCGAGACATTTTGATGAGACAAAGACCGATAAGTAACTTCTTCTTTGTGATAATAGAGTTAATCAAAATGACTCGAAATGACTTATCAAACATTGGAGAAGTCCCTTGGCCAAAGTAAGCCAAATATAAAAATAATAATACTTGTTATATTGGCATTTCTCTTTTATTTACTGCTTTCATTGTTATAGGCTTGTAGTGACATAGGAAAAGCTAATCGTGCAAAGATGTACTGGCCGCATACAAGTTCTGTAATTGTAGATGCTATAACAACTTTGCACATAGGGATGCCATTCATACTTGTGATTGTCATGTTCTTGACATTATCAGTAATGCTTAAATTCGGATTTTGTCCAGTTTGGATTTTCTGTACATATATTTGTGCGTTGTGGTTTTTGTTTCAGATGTATGGTATCCATCTGTTGTTTGCTTCTGTGCAGAGATTCATCTTCATCTTCTTCCTTTCATTTCATACTATGTTTGCACACTTAAAGTCAGTTGGTGTCGATAGATTGTTTAGCTAGCAATTAAGTCTGTCTTTTGCCTTCCTTTTGTTGCCTCTACTGCAGATCCCTCATACGCTTTGCTTTTTTCCTTTAGTTTCATGCTACTTCATTTAGTTTCATACTATTATTTGATGCATGTATGCTGCTCCTTCTGACCTTAAGGGATTTAAGGATATGCAAGTGCATTGTGAGACCCCGGTTTATTTAGCTTGTAATATTTAGCCTTCCATTGGCTCTAGTATCACAAACAAAATACACCGTGTCTCGATGGACATGTGCTTCCCAGAAATTGCAGCACACATACATCATACAAAAGCATGCATCAATTCCATACAACATAAAATAACAAGTCTAGCAAAAGACATACATAATAATAAGTTATTACAGAACAGCCGACCGGCCAAATGACATAAGTATTAAGTATCAGCGGAAGCAAAAGGAGCCATAAGATGTCTTAAACCAAAAGATGACCGGGTAGCCACATAACACCACAGGGCAACCGACTGGGCCGCCAAGCTAATTGCCCCACACACTGCCACAGCACAACTCACAAAAGTGAGGCCCTTCGGGCTCACCTTCTTCCTCTGCACACAATAAGCAATGCAGGTGAGTACAATAATGTACTCGCAAGACTTACGAGTAACAAGCCTATACATAGCTACATGAAAGCTGCATAAAAGGAAGGTTGGTTATATGGTTATTTGGACGCATAAAGCAAGTTTCATTTGCAATAATGTAAATAGATTGAAAGCAATTTGACAATTCGGTTTTTAAGCATTGAAATAGCAGCGAGTAATAATAATTATCAAGTAACCACCTAGAAGTGACTAACCCAAAAGCCACCACACATAGCATGAATCCCCTTATTCATACCACCCATCAAGTTTTAGTTTAAAATGTTGTAGTCTAACTCTTGAAAAGCTTACCCAAGCGTGTCCATAACCTAGGACGAGGCTATTCGAATAGTTTTAAACCCTGCAGGGGTGTACTAATGTACCCACAGTTCAGACCGCCTTTAAGCCACATGATTTAGCACACTTCCAAAGGTGTGCCGGCACAACTAAGTCCTACGAGATATTTCCAAGTTGGAGTTATAATGATTTACTTATGATTTTTCTAAGTTGTAAACTTAGCACCAGTTACTTTACAGAAATATAACTATACTCAAAACCTATTTTAAATTAAAGTACACTAACAGAGGAATTTAACAAAATTGATTTTGCACAAATTGGAATTATACAGGAAAAGATATGTATTTTACAAGTTTTAATTCTATACTTGGAATATTCAAAATTGGCAGAAATCAAGTTATTTTAGTTACAAAATTTTCTGTTACAGAAATAAGCCTAAATGCGTTTTTATATTAAACTTTAGTGGCAAATGAATTTATTACAGTTGGAAACACCTAAAAAGGAGTTAACATAAATTAGTTATGAGTTTTTAAAGTTTAACTACAATTTTTAGTTGATAAATAAAGACTTACCGAATTAAAGTCAACCTTAACAGAACCAAAACGACGTGGACGCTCGTGGGCCGTTGATGCGAAATCAAACGGGCCACGCGCACGGAGAACAGCGCACACGCGTGATCCTAGCGAGAGTCACCGTTGTATCTAGATCCAACGTCCCGTGGATGGAAACATTCGGAGGTCGAATGTTTCAATCAACCTCGACCGTAGATCCGGAGATGGAGGGCCTAGAGCGCAACGCGTTCGAAAGTCGAATGCACCCACGATCTCGACCGCGGATCGTGAGATGGGCGGCTCAGTGTTTGGGTCATCCGAAGGTCCGAATGTTCCTCAGATCTGGGCCGTTGATCACGAGATCGACGGTCCAAGATCAACAAAGTGCAACGCACAGGGCTTAAGTGCGCGGGGGTTTCAATGCGGCCCATGTCGGTGAGACGGAGGGTCAAATAGGACAATGGTTTAATTACAAAGCCACTGATTAGCGATGATTAGAAATTAAATGTGTCCTAATGACGACCGAAAACAGGCGAGTACGCCCGACAAAACCCGAGCGGGATCTACGGCTTGTCGCCGGCGACTCCGGCCACGGCGGCGCAACCATAAGACTAAAATGGATTCGCAATAGTCTTGCGATCCCGAAGGTGGAGACCTCGTCGGCGGCGACGTCCCTGAACGCCGGCGAGCCGGGAAATGAAGATGGGGGCTTTTACTACCAAAAGCGAAAATAGCAAAAAGCTCTGCTGCAGTCCAAAGAAGCGAGTGCCACGGCCTCTAGGGACTAATAAGAAGCTATCTTGACCGAGGTGAGCTTCAAAGATGGCCAAAGAGCTTTGACAGCGAAAGAACCTGACGGAGTTGAAGAAGATGACACGAATAAGACAACCTGAGCAAAATGAACACCACTGGGTGGTCATAATAGCTACAATATAGCCCATACAAGCTTCATGAGCAAGCAATTGAGAAATGGAGCACTCGCCGGAGCTGAGGAAGAAAGGGGATGGTTTCGGCCGAATTTGAACAAACCCCAAATTTGTCAACTCCTGTGAATGAAACCCAAAATTGAGTGAGGGGAAATGATTAGGGCATTAAGGAGTTGAAAAGGGTACAAGAATATTTGAAAAAGAACCACTGGAGCTTCACGATCCACAATGGAGCTCCACGGGTCAACAATGGTGATTTGGTGTTTTTGGTGTATTAAGCTCCAAAAATGAAGAAGGAGCTAAGAGTGGTGTAAAGGAACACCAGGAAGGGATTTTGGGACCTTTATAACGCTTGGAATGCGCGCTTTTAAAAGAAGGCCCGGTGTAGTTAGTTTACTGGACCGAGACAAGTGACTCGAGCCCGAGTCTGACTCGTACCCGAGGAACAGTGAAAACTGATTTTGGGTTTTAAACTGAGCTGGGACTTTGGGGATTTATTTGAGATAGCAAAACAACTCCAAAATTTCTTAAATTTTTACTGGAGCTTGCTAACTTAGATATCAACCTTGTGTAAAATTTTCAGAGGTTTTTATGCAGTGTATTATTCTCAAAAAATTATGCAAGGCTCTGGTTTAAGATTTGACTAAAAGTCAAACAGGTTTGACTGCCTCCTAAAAATATTCAAACACTTTCTGAAAATTGTGAAATTTTTCAGAGGGGTCACAAACATTCCCAGGAACTTAGGAAAAAATATTCCCAAAGGATAATCACAAAATTTGAGATGAATGTTTTTGGAAGACAAGGTTTTGGATCAAAAGACTTGTGACTTTGTATTTCCATAATTCTTGTACAGGAATTGTTTAGAACATACAGGAAATACACGATGTAAGAAAAAGTTTTAAATTCTACTCATTTTCTTACATTTGAAACACAAATCAAATTTAGGATGTTACATGCACCCCTTCGGATGGTTTACATAGTAGCGCATCTCATGCTTCTCTTCATTTAAGGATATGCAAGTGCACCCCCTCTGATGCGGCCCAAGTACACTATACTAAATTAACGCGTGATGCGTCGCAAGAAAACCTAACGCATGCTACGCATGGGGAGGTGACTCACTATATGGATGATGAAATAATGAAGCATGCTGTGTTTGAGCTGTGTCTGGAGTCGGCATATGTGCATGTGCACGAACACGTGTGTGCTGGAGTCCCAGAGATAAGATTCACAGGAGATAAAAAGGAATTTCGATTTACAAGGAGACCAAGCGGTTTCCTTTCTCTCGGAACTTGGATGGGGCCCACCGGCATGCCAAGAAATCGAAAGCGGAGCCGGATACTACACGTTGGATCAAACGAAAAAGGAGTTTGTTTCCTTGTAAATCACCAAGAGATGGCAAAGATTACGGACTTGGATTTTGCCTGCACATCTTCCTTTGTCTACGCATGTATCTTTCTTTATGTTCACTTGGATGGGGTCCACCTTGCATGCATGTCACGTAATGCACCAAGCCAGGTCAAGATAGCTTAGTCGGTTTGGATTAGTCATGTACGTGAGTTTGTTTCCGAGATGTAAAAGGAAGCATGCGTATTATTTGTTTTTGGAGTAGGACTTCTAGTCATTATGTGTGCGTGTGTGTGCTGGCTATATAAAGCCATAGGCCTTCGGCAATAGGAGTTAAGTTTGAGTTATGAATTAAAACACGTGTGCGTGTTGGCCTTCGGTCGTTAGGGTTCATCCCTGTTCTATGAGTGTTCTTGTGAATTCCAATCTCGGATTTCATCTTGACGTGGTGGTTTCTAGCTGTGGTGCTCGGAGTTCCTCGTTGGATCTTTGATACCTATTTCTCGTTCGTGTACTGTGGTGTGCGCAGGCGTGAGATTTATTTATCCAGGTGCAGATTGTTGTTTCAGATTACTATTCATGTGCATGTTACTGTTTACGTGCATAGTACTGTTCATCCAACGCTAAAAGAAGAAGACGACGCACTACTGATCTTCGAGTTCTACCATGAAAGATCGGGCAACCCACGGATTCAATCTCGTCTTGAGGTTGATCCGCATCAGGTGGTATCAGAGCGTCAAGTTGTTCACGGTGCTAAAATTTGTGACTTGATCATCAAGATCCTTTCCGTTGGTTTGTTGGCTGTGGTGTCGTCAGATCAAGGAGTTGCTAGTCTTATATGGGATTTGATCTCTGTATCAAATTTTTGCATGCTGGTATTGTTTATCTTTTCCTCTGTTCGTGGGCTGCGGTGTCCGCGGGTGGGCGTAAGTCCAGTTTCGGTCACTTCTTGCCGGCCGAGGTTTTGGTGCTGAGTTCCTACTCGATCTGTCTTCTTCTTTGTTGTACCGCATCCAGCGTCACGACTCGTGAGATCATCCTGGTGCTGTTGCTTCAGTTGTCCATTGATTGCTGCTGGAATTGACACCAAAACATCAAGTGCTACTACTGCTTGTTGGAGGCGCAGAGAAACCGATTAGTCTGCTCTTTGCTTGTATTGTTGTTTGGAGGCGCATAGGGCTTGTCTCGTCTTGCTTGCACGTTGAGAGGTTTTGGTGTTGTTCAAGAGATCAACTAGTTGCTGTTTTTTTTTTCTCTTGGAGGTGCTTGCAGCGATTGGAATCACGTCAAGCTTATTACCAAATTTTTATTGCATCTCTGAGGCATTAATTACTTGGTGTTGGCTCCTCCTCACGATGATTGAATCAAGTCATTCTTGAATTGTTTATTGCGTCTTCATATTCATCGACATTTGATTAATCCAGAGAGAGTGTTTCTTTGCGAATTGTTTATTACTTGGTGATTTGTCGCTGCACATACACCCTATACAACTTATCTCACTGGCGATCCGTGATTTAATCTGAGTCCATTATGATTGTTCACGGTGGAGATGGTGCTGCTACGATGTCTTCAGAGGAGAGCTTCAGGAAGTTGAGTTGCAATGTTCTGTATGAAGAGGAAGGCTACGGCGTGGATTGGACTTTCCACTCTCGTTGCAAAGTGAGGGAGATAGTTTGTGCCATGTCGATTGACTGTGAGAGTTCGATTAATGCTGCTAGTATCGAAATAGTTGAGAAGTTGGGGTTATCAATGACACTGCATCCGCAACCTTATGTACTGAAGTGGTATTCTGGCATGCTCAAGATCACGAACCAAGTCAAGGTATTGTTTTCATTGGGCAAATTCTCTTGCGAGGTTTTGTGTGATGTTATACCAGTCACTATGGTTTCGAGTCATCTATTGTTGGGAGGACCGTGGTGCGAGCAACAAGGTGCAGTTACACAGAGTTGGAGCACCCAGGGTTGTACCTTTACATCTAAGGGTACACCGTTCCGTTTGCTTCCCATAGATGTCCAGTTGATTCAAGATGATTACAAGAAGAAGCTGTTAGAAAGGAAGGCACGGAAAGAAGCGAAGAAGGAGGCCAAAACTGCTGAAAATTTTTCAGTTCCCGTGCAAACTTCAGAAGATGGTGAGAAGACCAACTCGAAACCGAGAACGGTTTCGCTTGAAGGAGGGGAGGATGATGCGGCCCAAGTACACTATACTAAATTAACGCGTGATGCGTCGCAAGAAAACCTAACGCATGCTTCGCATGGGGAGGTGACTCACTATATGGATGATGAAATAATGAAGCATGCTGTGTTTGAGCTGTGCCTGGAGTCGGCATGCCTGGAGTCGGCATATGTGCATGTGCACGAACACGTGTGTGCTGGAGTCCCAGAGATAAGATTCACAGGAGATAAAAAGGAATTTCGATTTACAAGGAGACCAAGCGGTTTCCTTTCTCTCCGGAACTTGGGATGGGGCCCACCGGCATGCCAAGAAATCAGGAAACGGAGCCCAGATACTACACGTTGGATCAAACGAAAAAGGAGTTTGTTTCCTTGTAAATCACCAAGAGATGGAGAAGATTACGGACTTGGATTTTGCCTGCACATCTTCCTTTGTCTACGCATGTATCTTTCTTTATGTTCACTTGGATGGGTCCACCTTGCATGCATGTCACGTAATGCACCAAGCCAGGTCAAGATAGCTTAGTCGGTTTGAATTAGTCATGTACGTGAGTTTGTTTCCGAGATGTAAAAGGAAGCATGCGTATTATTTGTTTTTGGAGTAGGACTTCTAGTCATTATGTGTGCGTGTGTGTGCTGGCTATATAAAGCCATAGGCCTTGACAATAGGAGTTAAGTTTGAGTTATGAATTAAAACACGTGTCCGTGTTGGCCTTGATCGTTAGGGTTCATCCCTGTTCTATGAGTGTTCTTGTGAATTCCAATCTCGGATTTCATCTTGACGTGGTGGTTTCTAGCTGTGGTGCTCGGAGTTCCTCGTTAGATCTTTGATCCCTATTTCTCGTTCGTGTACTGTGGTGTGCGCAGGCGTGAGATTTATTTATCCAGGTGCAGATTGTTGTTTTAGATTACTATTCATGTGCATATACTGTTCACATGCATGGTACTGTTCATCCGACGCTAAAAGAAGAAGACGACGCACTACTGATCTTCGAGTTCTACCATGAAAGATCGGGCAAACCACGAATTCAATCTCGTCTTGAGGTTGATCCGCATCACCCTCTCAATGTATGGAATTCATGAGTAAACAGTGATTGTTCAGTGTTAAATTTATAATCTAGTTTAGCTATTTGACGCTCATATCATGTTTGGGATTATATATGGTTTGTGGTTATTGACTTCTCGAATTTCTTTTTAGGTACAAAACATAAGGGTTGTTGAAGTTATTGTTTGCTGATGGAATTATCGTCCTTATTTTGCAAATGGTGATAGCATGATGATTTCATTATGTGAACATCTTCATTGTCGACTTCTTTTGCGTGGATGTTTTGTACATGCCAAGGATAAACTAGTATTGTCGTAGAAGGGGTTGAAGTATTTACATGTGCCAAGGATAGACTAGTATTGTCGACTTCTTTTGTGTGGATATTTTGTACATGCCAAGGAAACCGTTGCTATATTAGAATGCTCAGAATTCTAAAATTGCATGAACTGTGTATGGTGTATTGTACATGTACTATTGTGCTTATCAGAAATTTCATATTTTAGGTTTATGTATTTTGCATCATCTGAATTGACCTATGTGTTGCAGCTGTATTTGATTGTTGATATGACATTTTCTAAGTTGTACGATTGAGAAAATTGAATGTTTTCTAAATTCTGGTTGAATGGTGCAAGCTATTGAGAAAATATTAAATTCACTATTCCTGGTGGCATAATTAAATTTTATTGGTATTTTAGATGTATATTCCTAGGTGCCTAATCTGTCGGGAATCATTCTAATGCTGTCAATATATCTGCCAAGGAAACAGAGCGTCGAGGGCAGTTAACTGCCAGCAATACACTTAACTGCTGGGGAAACTATAACCGCCGGCAATACATCTAACTACCGGGGAAACTCTAACTGTCGGGAAATAACTAACTGCCGGTGAAACCGTAACTACCGGGAAAAAAACAACTTATCTAGGGCAGTTAACTGTCGAGAATCCATATATCTGCCGGGGAATGTCTTTCCCGGTAGCACTTTACCGAGCAGGCAATAAGTGCCGGGGAAACACATTCCTGGCAGATAATTTGCTTTTCAACGTAGTTTTCCCCGACAGTTTGATTGCTATGCATACTAGGTGATGGTATAGTGAACACATGGTTGCCAAATAATATGGGGTCGGGTACTCTGAGACAAGCTGAGCGCAAGCTTTCTTGAAATTAGATCCATTGTTTGTGACTATTTGAACAATCAACTTGGGGCTAATCTCATCAACAACCACCTGTTTGATCTAGTCATACTAGAATTTAGAATTCTACATATGGCCAGTTGCATTGACAAACTTGTGGAGGAACATGCGCTCATTTCAACAAACCATAAAGTTAATTATGCTCATCGATGTAGGCCCAGTCCATGAGTCGTACATGATCGTAACATCGTATACACACCAATCTTCCTTGAATTTCTCCACATACCCTTCAATTTCCTCAAAGTTGCCTTGCAAGTACTGTCCATCGATATCTCTCTTTAGGAATCTGCACCCATTTGCCAAGATTCTGAGTTAGCTTCATTGCTCCTTTAAAGTATGGACAGTCCGCTTTCCTACCAGGGGTGTCGTTCGCATGAAACCACTTCGCCCAAGCTTGCCCAAGTCCTGTTTTAGTCTTCGTGCTCAACAATGTGTCCACCCAAGTTTGCACAGGAGATTTGTTGCATGCTATATCTTAATCAAAGGCTCTACCAGCAGACCTTCCATAGCGAAACAATTTATGAATCCTGCTACTACTACCACTAGTACCAGCATTGCTACCATTCGCACTGACACGTCCTCCACTTCCACTCCCACATCTATGCTCATACATCCTACCACTATACTCCATACTATCCCGAAAATGAAGGTCCCTCAATGACACATTGTAGCCATTTGTTCTTGTAAATCTTCATCGCTAGGCACATCAATTGGTGCATTCATCTCTTCATAAATCAATCTTTCGATTCTAAGCTTTTGATCGTGTGCTTGTCTCCTCCTTTGCTTTCCTGTCTGGTCAGACTTCTTCATCGCATCACGAACCTCCTGCGGCACTTGCTGACAACGTTTTACATTGCATGATATACCCGCTAGATGTTGCCTAAGCCGGATTGCACCTCCTCCTCCAAAAGTCACTAAGCAATATTTGCACTTGAACCCAGCTACTATTGTCTCCCCATGGCTCCAAACATAATCGATGCCTTATGCAATTCCAAAACGGCCAAAAAAATCACCACTTCCATATTCACAAAAGAATGTGTGTAAATTAGCTCGTGCAGGAGGAATGTAATAAATTGGTAGACTCAATGCAACTTAGTGTACAAAGAGACAAAAGGGTGTTTACAAAAGATCCAACTTCAAATATTTAGTGTATAGGGAGACAAAAGTGTACAGAGAAACAATTTCTATATGTCACAAACCAAATGATTCAATGCAACTAGATGATCTAATGATCAGGAACAAAATGACTCAGTGCAACTAAATTTAGTGTATAGGGAAACATTTATTGTTCGGTATACAGAGAAATATTTAGTGTAATAAATCACCATCCACTAGCACAAAATAATTTCTATATGTCACAAACCAAATGATTCAACACAACTAGATCTAATGACCAGGAACAAAATTACTCAATGCAACTAGAGGATCAAGAACCAAATTACTCAATGCAACTATAGGATCAGGAACCAAAATTAGTACAATAATTCACCATTGACTGGCACAAAATAAGTAGTGAGCTAGTGATTACACCTTGATCAGGATACAAATGACTCAAAGCAACTAGAGGATCTAATGATTCCTCAACAGATTGGCGATGAATACTAAATGAAGCCATCAAGAACCATATTCACAAACTTGGAGGCTAGCATTCTTAACAAGAAAGCAGCAGGAAAATGGAAGCAGAATTCATTCACAAATTTCAGAACCGTTCTCATGCTTCCCCAACGCCACTGATCTTGCATAAATCACATTCATTGCATAAAACAAATCGTGCGCAATTTGATTTGTTACCTGTCGTAGATGCTTCTTGACCACGCCCACCATCGTTCCCCGCCACTGCTTCTCGGCTGCCCTCCATGCGCCGTTGTGAGGTGACCCTCCCATAGCCGTACCACCGCCGCTGCGCCTCCGCTACCCTCCATGCGTCGTTGAGGAGGCAAGTGCTGAGCTAGAGCTCAGGAGCTTCGGCCGTGGGGGGAAGCGGAAGAAGATGCCGGCGATGCTTGGGCCTTCACCGCGCCTCCTTCGGATGGGTCGTGGACTCACCGTTGCCGCTAGCTAACATCCATGCGAGCCACCGAAGACGCAAAGAAGGGGATCGATTCGAGGAGAGCCGTAGAGAAGCAGAGAACCAGAGAAGGGGATCGAGTTCGAGGCTTCGGGTTGGACCCTGGAGCAACCTCCAAGGGGAATAGAGGAATGGAGTATTGGGGATTGCGTGTTCTTTGGCTGTGACCACGGTGCGAGACGGAGACCTAGGGCAAACTGACGAAGAGGCCAAATGAACTCAATTGGACTGAACTTCGTTCAAATTAGGCCGAAAATTTTGAACCCCGCTTATAATTCTACCGGGGTGAGCCGGTAGAACCGGAAATTGGCCGGTAAAAATTTCCCTGCTGTACCTGGCGTGATTGATGTCTGGCTTAGAAAGTAAGAAAGAAGGTGACGTTTAGAAAGTAAGAAAGAAGGTGACGTGGCTCGTTGCTGATACGGCACGTGGTGGAGACGAATCCGGGAGAGCACACCTCGGCTCGGAGGGCAGCGAACGGGCGCGCGAGCTCGGCGTCCGTGCCGAGCAAAACTTCCGGGTGGGAGGAGAGACAGAAACTTTGAAAAGATCCGAGTTTGTGGGGGGTGGGGGGCTCTCTGGATGGGGGCACCACGTGCGGCATTGTGTAGGAGGTGGAGGACGAGGCGGAGGCGGAGGCGGAGGTGCCGGTGCCGGTGCGAGGTCGGCGGCGGGGAGGAGGTGGGGGCGCGCCGCGACGGTGAGGGTGGAGGACGCCGGCGAGGGGAAGGGGCTGCCGCCGCCGTCGCCGGCGACGGGGCCGAACGCCGGCGGCAGGTCGCGCGGGGCGCGGCGGCAGGGCGAGACCATCGCCAAGGGGCACAAGAACTACGAGCTTATGCTCAACCTCCAGCTCGGCATCAGGTGCATTTCTCGGCCGCCTCTCTCCTCCTTGATTCCAGTGGTTCTTGGTTACCTTCTTGGCCATCTCTCCATCCAGCCTTGGCGTGGATGCGTAAATTGTTTTTTTCCCCCGTTGAAGGATTATTATTTAATTTAGGCAATGCATGCTAGTTGGGCATTTCATCTTATGTAACGACATTGCCGTACAGAGGAATTTGCATTTGGTTAGGGAGTCAATGACGAGTGGCAAATGGTTTGATTTTCGCCTCCTGCTGTGGATTTGAGATTTCAAAAATTCACCACCTAATGCCTATTCTTGTATTGGTTGAAAGCTGAATTAGAGGCGGGTGATTAGAATTTGATGACTTTGTAGAGAGGATTCATATGGCCTGCCTCTGCCATTCCATTCAAATGGCACGAGTGATAACACCGTGTAGACCTTTCGACCAAAAATCGGAGGTGGGGATGGATGCGGGTGGAAATTTGATGTGCTCATAGCCTTAGAGATTCTTGCTTAACTTGATCTCTGCCATATGATTTTCAGTTGGATAGCTTACGCTTGGAAAGTCATGCTATATGGCATTTCAACTAAGGGTAGTGGATCATAATGGTACAAGATATTCACCCTTCTGTTGCGAATTTTCCAACAACAATACGAAATTTGCTGGATAGTTGTCATCGTCTCGAACTCAAGTCATATAGAGTAACACAATAAGAAACAGGGAGATACTGCGAGGCAAAAGCATACTTTTGCAATTACATATTTTTGCTCTTAGGTAGAGACATCTTCTCATACTAGAATGTCATGTCTTTTGTGACATTTGAAAAGAAATTTGTTCATGCGCTTATTGTCTTGTTTGGGCAACAGGCATGCAGTAGGAAAGCAAGGTCCGATTACGCTTGATCTGAAGTCATCAGCTTTTGACCCAAAGGAGAAAGTATGGACAAGGTTCCCTCCAGAAGGATCAAAATACACCCCGCCACACAATTCTTGCGATTTCAAATGGAAGGATTACTGCCCACAAGTGTTCCGGTTGGTCATCACTCCAATGTCTAATTTATGTGTGTGCCTGCATTGTGGCTTATGCATGCTCATTGTGAGAGAATTGAAACTAGGGTTTGCTATTCATAACTCTTCATCTTATTCATTAATGAAGGGGATATATATAGACATAGATACATGGGCCTCATGGGCTACAAGGGTCATATGGGCCAAGAGAGAGAGAGAGAGAGAGAGAATGTAGAATACACAATACTCTTAACACCCCCCTTCAAACTCAAGGTGGATCAGGAGGATCTGATGCACTGAGTTTGAGTAGATGAAGTAGATGATGTTCTCGAGTCTGAGCTTTAGTGAAGAAATCTGCAACTTGAAGCTCTGAGGGAATATACTTGAGGGTGATGGTCAACTGTTGACAATGAGATCGTGTGAAGGATGCATCAACACCAATGTGTTTTGTCAACTCATGCTTGACTGGATCACTGGCAATTTGAATGACACTTGTAGGATTGTCACAAGGGACACCAAGATCAATCAAGAGCCATCGAAGCCAAATGATCTCGATGTTGTTGCGGCAAGTGCTCGAGCTCGGCCTCGCACTAGAGCGTGACACCGCATCCGCTTCTTGGATTTCGGGCAATGGCGAAGTACCAAGAGATCTGATGGCGATGATAGATCGCGATCGGCGGGATTACTCGCCCAAGTGGAGTCAGAGTAAGCGTGGGGCTGGAGCTAACTCGAACTGGCATAGAATAGTCGTCTAGACGCAGTTCCTCTCAAGTATCTCAGCACACGAAGAGCATGACCATAGTGAACTGAGGTGGGAGCAGCGACAAGCGGCTAAGCACATGAGCGGCATGAGCAATGTCCGCTGGTGACGATGAGATAGACAAGGCTCCCAACAAGGCGGCGATAGCGGAAGGATCTGCTGTGGGTACACCGTCATGGGGCCGAAGCCGCAAGTGAAGCTCCATGGGTATGGCGGCGATGCAGTATCTGTTATCCCAGAGCGAACAAGCAGATCCTGAACATAGCGATGCTGAGAGAGATAGTAGCCATCACCGTCAGAATGAACCTCAATTCCTAGAAAATAGCTCAATGGTCCCAAATCAGACATCATAAATTGTTCACTCAATTTCTTCTTGACAAAAGCCACGTAGTCCGGGTCATCTCCTGTGATCAGCATATCATCTACATACAGAAGAAGCAAAAATCGACTTGCCGAGAAGTGTGAATAAACAAGCAGCGGTCATGCTCACTCGAGTGAAACCAGCACTCGAATTACTGAATCAAACGCTCAAACCAAGCACGAGGAGCCGGCTTGAGACCGTATAGTGCGCCTAAGGCGACAAACATAGCTGTAGGAGCCTCAACACACAGGGGTGGTGCATATAGACCTCCTCATGTAGATCACCATGAAGAAAAGCATTCTTGACATCCATCGAGATATAGTCCATGTGCGTATTCTTTGCAATAAATATAAGAGTGCTGATTTGTGGTCATATAGTAATCGGAGCAAAAGTCTCATCATAATCTCGACCATAAGCTGCTGAAAACCTCGGCAACAAGGCAGGCCTTGTATCGCTCTCGACCCATCGACTTGTTTTTATTTTGTACACCCACTTGCAAGTAATAGGAACGACTCGGATGGTAGCGGGACAAGATCCCAAGTGTTTGTGCACTCTAATCTTTGTGAGCTCCTCTGTCATAGCCAAGCGCCACTCGGGTATCTTGTGACCTCTGATAGGTACTCGGCTCGGCAACTGCACCTGCACGAGAAAAACCCCATCTCTCTGGTGCCTGAATAGAAGAACGATCACGTAGGGCATATCGTGATGTAGTAGAACGATCGTCAGAGTCGATGGTACTGGCCGGAGGAGCAAGTGGAGGAGAGGAGGACTGAGGATCAAAGGAACTCTCTGTCGGCGACTATAGTGGAAGGGAAAAGTGGAAGTGTCAGAAACTGGTGGAGCTGGTGGAGAAGTTGGTGGAGAAACTGTTGGAGTTGGTGGGGAAGGCACACTAGAAAGTGAAACTGGTGGAGAATGTGTATCTGGAGAAAGCAAATCTGATGAAGGAATGAGAGATAGACACAAAAAGTAATTGGAATCTGTTGAAGGAGAAGTGGGATGTGTAGAAGGATGATGAAAGAAAGGTCGAATGCGACGTGCTGAGGGATCATAGCAATGATAGCTCTTATGCTCAGGACTATAACCCAGAAAAACACACTCAACTGACTGAGGACTCAGCTTTGTGCGCTCACGAGGTGCTAGAAGGACATAGCGAGACACAACCAAAAACACGAAGATGAGCATAGTGGCGGGTGCTCTGCATGCAGACCTCACCGGGACACTTGCCGAAGCTTGGAAGAGGGTCGGCGGTTAATAAGATAGATCTTGTGAGACCGCTTCCCCAAAAGTGAGAGGACAAAGGAGGAAATGAGAAGATACGGCGGCCTCGATGATGTGGCGATGCTTGCGCTCGGCAACACCATTCGAGCATGAGCATCGGGACACGAGTTGAGGAAGAGTACCCTCGGAAGAAAGGCGGCGAAAGGTGAGAAAGATACTCTCCTCAGTCGAACGGAAAACACGAATGGAAGAAGAAACGTATGAACCATCTTAGCAAAGGCGATAAATGGAAATCAAGCGAGAGCGATGTTTCATAAAATAGATCCAAGTATATCGAGTGATCATCAACAAATATGACATAATAACTATGACCACCCTTGAAACAAAAGGAGATGGACCTCATACATCCGAATGCATCAAATCAAAAGGATCAAGACCGAGAGGTACTCTTGGGATACTGGAAGTTGTAGTTGTTTCCCGACTTACAACCGAGATAATGAAAACTAGACTCAACGGTGACATGACCTAAGGAACCCGGTGAACTAGAGTCGTGAGGCGGCGCCACAAAGATGACCAAGTCGATGATGCCACTTGCCGAGGAAGACCCAACGAGAGACGAGATGATGACATAGCGAGAAGACACTAAGGCCTTGACGCTTGGTGGAAGGAAGATGTAAGGTGTCCAAGACATAGAGACTAGGAGAGCCTCTACGGCGATGGCCGAACCAATCACTCTTACGCTCGGCGATCTGAATAAAACAAGAAGAATCATCAAATCCAATGAAACAGATTCATATCGCTTAGTTGACCAACGAAAGAAGATTCATAGATAAATGAGGAACAAAAGACACATCGAGGCAGCAGATGTAGATGTAGAGAGAATGCCACGATGGGTAATAGAGCAAGGTGTACCATCGGCGGTGTGAACATATGTAGCATCACTCACGGGCCTCGAGCAACAAGGCGAGAGGCGTCGGATGTGATATGAAAAGAGGCACTGAGTCCAAAACCCAAGGATGAGCGGCGCTAGAAGCGAAGGTGCAAGCGATGTCATAGCGAACAACGATCCGTAAGTCACGAGAGATGTGGATGTGGCGGTAGTGACGCTCTAGAAGGCCCGATGAGGTGCTCCACGATGATGGTCGGATGGTCGCATCAGCACGATAAGCAATAAGCGATCTGGATGTAACGAAACATTTGTCAACATGATGACCGATCCTCTTGCGATGGGAACATACCAACACTCCTGTGGGTGTCGCTCTGGTAGATCCAGACCGCTGTGAGAGACTCAGAACAGCATGTGGTGAGGATCCTGAGAAAGACATAAGCGAATGAAGACGAGTCTCCTCTGCAATCAAACTAGAGAGCACCTCAGTCAAAGTCGGTGGAGTGGGATAGTTGAGCAACTGAGTACGAACAGGCTCAAACTCCGATCGAAGCCCCATCACAAACTGATACATAAGCGTCTGAGCATACTCATCTTTGGCGACCAGATCGACAGACAACAAAGACCTTCGGTGTCATAGACTCTAGAGGACCGATGATATGAGTGAAAGCAACGTAATACTCCTCCACCGACCGATCAACTGCTGAAGACTATGAATGTTCTTGAGCAATGTGAAGCGAAGAGCACTCTTTGGTGAACATATCTCTTCTCAAAGTATGTCCACATCTGCTTGGCTGAAGTATGATACTCAAGACTCATCCGCAGAGAAACATCAACACTCAGCACAATGCCAGTCATGACACGATCATCCTCTTTCTGCCAAAACTTTAATACCTCAACATCAACCATCTTCGGATCAGGAGGATCGTCAGTCAAATGAGAGGCCAAACCATAACCTCTGAGAGTAGTCTTGACTGAGAATGCCCATGCCCGGTACTTCGAACCATCGAGCTTGATATCCGTGAACACAAGAGATGAACTACCCCCAAACATTGAGTTGGATCTAGCCATACCACACAGCAGTACTAATCACAGTAGCACAGTAGCAAATCAGCAGTAAGAGCAACACACTACTAAACAGACCACACCGCGAATCAGCAGTAAGAGCAACTCAGTGCACAGAGGAGATATTCGGTTACCAGATACCAGAGGACCACACCGTGAAGGACTCACGGGCTGCGTGGATCCAGAGGAGAACGCTCGGGCCGGAGCTGAGGAGGCCGAGGGCTGTGTGGATCCAGAGGAGAACCACCGGGCCGGAGCTGAGGAGGCCGACTGCAGATCCAGGCGGCGCGCAAAATACGGGCGGAGGAAGAACCCGGGCGGAGCTCAAGAGGAAGGAGGGCGCTGGCGTCGAGCTTGATCCGGATCCGGCGCGTCGACGAGGAAGAGGATCCGACGTGCGCAAATCAAGGCGTCGAGCGCAAGATCCGGGCGAAGGTCAGCGTGGCCTCCATGCGGCACTAGTCGGTGGCCGAGCAGAGGATCCGGCGCGTCGACGAGGAAGAGGCGCAGAGGAGAAGCAGATGCGACGTCCGGGCCGAGCACAGAGGGGATCTTCGGCGCCGTGATGAAGCAGAGAGCTCAGGCCCGCTGTGGTATCTTCGGCGCCGTGATGAAGCTCTTCGACGCCGTGATGAAGCAGAGAGCTGCTCAGGCACGCCAGCCCAAGCGAAAAGCTCTGCTAGCAGTACCAGGCAGCGTCGGCGGCGGTAGAACTGAGGCTAGGGTTAGGGTTAGGCTCTGATACCATGTGAGAGAATTGAAACTAGGGTTTTCTATTCACAACTCTGCATCTTATTCATTAATGAATGGGATATATATAGACATAGATACATGGGCCTCATGGGCTACAAGGGTCACATGGGCCAAGAGAGAGAGAGAGCGCGCGAATGTAGAATACACAATACTCTTAACACTCATCATTGGTTCAACACACAATTTGTCCTGAATTGGATCGCAGGACACTGCGCAAGTTGTTCAAGGTTGATGCAGCAGACTACATGTTATCTCTTTGTGGAGACCAGGCTCTCCGAGAGCTCTCATCCCCTGGAAAGAGTGGAAGCTTCTTTTATCTGACGAGCAATGATCAGTACATGATAAAGACGATGAAGAAATCTGAAGTAAAGGTTCGTGCCTTGTGGTTATCTTTGTCCAAATGCTTTCTGAACTTCGACGACAACCAATATTTT
The DNA here is from genome assembly GCA_036346255.1 of Ampelocalamus luodianensis. Lineage (NCBI taxonomy): Eukaryota > Viridiplantae > Streptophyta > Magnoliopsida > Poales > Poaceae > Ampelocalamus > Ampelocalamus luodianensis. The sequence continues at coordinate 30,939,219 of CM070622.1, forward strand.
TATACTGAATACGCGGAACACTTGTTATCATGTAGATATTTCTGAAGATGCTTCGAGCTTACTACAATCATGTCCGGGCATTTGAGAACACACTGGTCACCAAATTTTTTGGTCTGCATTGTGTCAAGTTAGCCGGAGCTAACCAAAAGAAGGTCAGAACTTAGTATGTATTTGGTTGTCATGCTACAGCTACTTTATTAATAAATATTTTCTTCCTGAGCTTATATATTTTGCCTGATCATCAGTTTGCTGTACTATTACCCAGGTTCGTTTTGTCATCATGGGAAATCTGTTCTGTTCTGATTACTCTATTCATAGGCGATTTGATCTGAAAGGCTCATCCCTTGGACGTACAACTGACAAGCCACAGACAGAAATCGATGAGTACACTACTTTGAAAGACCTCGATCTTAACTTTATCTTTCGATTGCAAAAACACTGGTACCAAGAGTTCCAAAGGTGAGTGAGGCTAGTGCCAATGAGAAACCATCACATTTTTACTCCCCAGCCCCCATGTTAATTTTGAAGTTGATTTGTTGAAGCAGGCAAGTTGACAGGGACTGCGAGTTTCTCGAGCAGGAAAACATTATGGATTACAGTCTCTTGGTGGGTGTACATTTTAGAGATAAGAGAGATAAGCTAGCAACTGGAGGTTGGTTGAAAAATCAAAACAATTTAAAAAACTTTTTGACATGGTTGTTGTATACCTTACAAAGTTCATTGGTTGAAGGTTCCTTTGATAGTGATAGCAGCAGAGCGCCATCACCTCACCTGTCTAGAGGAGATACTGATACAAACAGGTAAAATAAGAAACTTCATTATTCTTAACTTAGTTAAAGCACATACATTTTCTGCTGTTCCCAATACTTCAGGCATGCACATGCTATTATAATCTGCCTCGTAATATTGAGATGGCTCCTGCTTCCATGATGTTCGTCTTGATCCTAGTGTAATGTTCAATGGGCTTCATGCATTGGGAGAAGAGGGGAGATAAGGTACGCAAAGGGGGAAGGGGATGATGGGGTCCTAGGACAGTTCAAGATGCAGACCTCTCTTTATGCCGCCTTTGGTTCACCTGTGCGGCTGTGCCTTACTAGAATTAAAATGTGCCTCACTGGTATGCCCCCATAGACTCCACCCGGACTAAAAGTTACATGGAGGCGATATTTGTTTGAACCCTGTCATTTGTCCATTCCCTTCATATTTTGCTGGCTGAGTTGGATCTACTTGTATATGCTCCTGAATAATGTAACAGTAGGTAGCACTACATAACCACTCATATGAAAGATGGAGATAGTGCTGTACATACATGATGACAAGAGCATTGATTAGTACCCATGTGATGCCATTTTACCCCCCTTTTCCCTTGAATTTGCATCTGATAGAGATGATTTGGCTCTATTCATGCCTTCTAAGTTCTAAAGTTAACATAACTAAAGACTCTTTGGGTGGACAGGTTATCCACGATAAAACTTGGGTCAAACATGCCAACAAGAGCTGAACTAACAGTACGAAAGAGTGACTATGAATCGCAGCTTATTGGAGAGCCTACTGGGGAGTTCTACGAAGTTATATTGTATTTTGGGATTATAGACATACTTCAAGATTATGATATCAGCAAAAAGCTTGAGCATGCATACAAGTCTTTCCAGTACGACCCAACATCTATTTCAGCAGTTGATCCAAAACAGTATTCCAGACGCTTTAAAGATTTTGTACACAAAGCATTCCAAGAAGACAAGGTAGACAGCTGAAAACACATTGAGACTCGAGAGCTACCATAACCTCTGACATGGATTTCAATGTTGAACTGTCGAAATATCGTGCTGCTCACACTGCGGCAGGCTTTGATGTCTCTACTTGTAATCTTGTACATCATCAGTCACCAGACTGCACTGGATGAGAAACAGCTTGAGCAGAAGCCATCAGGATGATCAAGCCCCTGCTTGCAGACTCCGAGGAATTCATCTGACTCTCATGTAGAAATAAAGCTCCGTTTGAGACAGCGGTGCATTTCAATAATCAGGTTGAACAGTCTTCTTTCTTTCATACAATAGACACAGCTGCCTTTCTACAGCTACTTTGTTACGTCCGCCAGTGTAGCAAAGCGCAGCAATGCCAAGCTATGCTTAAATAGCTATATACATGCATATAGAATTCACTAATGTTAGTGTAGATGCTGACTTGAAGATTATTTCTTCTTTTTTTGGTGTGCACTTTCGGCACACCTGAAGATTCACTTACAGAGAAATTTGTACTGACAAGTTCAGAGATGTAAATGTTTTACCTGAGGTAACATGTCACCATTCTTTTGTTTGTCTCGTATTAAAGAGGTACTCATCTTATGTAACTGACTTCAAGCCTTTTAAAATCCAACAGAATTATAAGAGATATTCTTCATTGCTGAAGTTTATTGCACAGGAGAACCTGAGACTGATACCTCAGTTTCGTTACTCTGAAATAATTTCCATGTGTTCCTGGGTATTTTTGAATTGCTGGTATGAAAAGCACGGAAAATCTTGTGCAATGTAGCTGGGACTTGGGACTAGGGATAGTCACACGTAAGCGACAACACACGTAAGCGACAACTAACTTTACTTTTAAGGGGGAACAATTGACTAATGTAGTCATTCTTAAAGCTCACAATCCGCAAGCCACAGGAATCATATTAAAAAAGTCACATGTGAAAGTCAAAACTCTAACCACTTAGCTAGAAAACCAAAGTGCCACAACTATCAAACAGTTGGCTTATGCAACAGCTCCTGATCACTTCACGTAACAAATTGGCACCAGATTTTCCTAACATGGTACGCAATGTTGTGGCACCAATGTAACATCCCAAAGTTTTGTTACTAAAATTATTTTAAAATAATAAAGTTATTATTTTATTTGATTTTCTAACATTTTAAAAGAGTTTTATTGATTTTTCTGGATTTTAAAGTTAAAAAGCAAATTTAATTAATTTCCAGAAATTTTCTGGATTTTTAAAAAGTTTTTCCTAATTTCCAGAAAATAAAAATAATTTATGTGCAAAAATAAAAGCCAACTTTAAGTTAAAAATAATTTTATTAAATTCAAAATAATTCAAGAAATCTATAATGCACGGACACGGATACATCGACACGACACAACACCGACACGAGAATTCGCCATTTTCCCAAAAATACCGATACAGCGACACAGCTATATATATTTATATAATAAGAATAAATTACACATATGTATTATTTTTTATGCTTCTTCATGCTTGTCGAATTGAAATATTCTAAAGTGTAATGTAAACTCGGAATATGTACCTCTCAAAGATGACCATCGCTTCTTTATTCTTCTTGCAGCCAATTCATGACATATTGATATGTTCAATTCTTCATATGAATACCATTTCCAGACATCAGAATTTCATTAACCTAGGAAAAGAAGTAACATGATCAGTAAGAGTTGCAAGACTATAAAGATAACATGTATACTTGATTCTTGAACAATCAAAGCAATAGAGCAACAACAATTGATAATTGATATCTGATAATTGATAAGCGATAAAAATTAACAAGTAGCCAAGTTCAAACATAGAAACTTCAATGCATAGTTCAACCAAAAGCAATGTGCGACTAGCTAACAGGCAACAGCCCAACATAGGAGTGGTTCAACTTAAATTACATAACAAAATCAAATTCCAGTGGCAAGGCTAAATAAAAGACAGCATGAGACTCTTAGTCTTCCACCTCATCCTCATTTTCTTCTTGGATCATCACAGTAGAAGACTCATCTTCAAACAACACACTCTCTAACTCTGGTTCTTCAAGAGAGAGTTGAGCAACTTCTAGAATGCCAACACCAGTCATAGATTCAAAGCTATCTCCTCCCACATCCCACATTCTAGTTGCTCCTGTTTTATATGTTTCTGTTCTTCTTGATAGAAGTCTTAAATTGTTATGCACAAATACCAAATCTTCAGCACGCTCAGGAGTTAATTTGTTTCTTTTCATGCTGTTGATGAAGCTATATGTGCTCCAGTTTCTTTCATAACAAGAAGATGAGGTCGGTTGGTTAACCAATTTGAGAGCCAAACTTTGCAGGATAGGAATGGATTGTCCATGATTTGCCAACCAATTCATTGGATCAAGGATCCATGTGTCGTAAATAGAATCAAAGTTATTGAATTCTCCAGAACAAGTGGAAAATCTTGCATATTCTTCTTTCGCTTTCTTCAAATCTTCAAGCACAGGGAAGAACTTTTTGAAGGACTTCATTCTGATTTGTGAAATCTCAAGATCCTTGTGTGGGGGTAACGGTCAACACCAACACCTTCTTGACTGATCCACTTCTCACTGTAATATCTACAAACAAAAATGGATTAGAACCTTGTGAAACTGAAGTATTAGCAAAAGCAAAAGGAAGATATGTAGTTCACCTTGGATTAAATGAATGTGGCAAACAATGGAGTAGAGTGTTGCCTTTTGCCCAACGATCAACCAATATGCTTTGAACAACCGAGTAAAAGGTGGACTCCACATTGTCTTCCTTACCTTCATGCCTATATATCACTTTCTTTACATTCTCAATCATTGCATCACACATCTCATAAATTAGATGAAAGCATGATGTGTTGGTGTTCGCCACACGTATCATTTCATAGATTGGCTCAGTGAATTCAACAATGTAGTTCACCTTGTCCCACCACACATCATTGAGTACTAATTCTTTTATGGTTTGTGCCATCCCTCTATATGTCTCCTATTGGTCACTAATCACCATGTTTTGGAGAGCCATCTTGACCATGCAAAACCGTTTCAACATAACCACAACTGAGGAAAACCTCGTTTCAGCAATAGCAAGTAACTTCAGCTTGCTAAACTCATTAAACATTGACAGCCTCATGCCATGGTTTATTATAAAAATTCTTGATCATATTAGCATCTGCAGCAATCTCAGTTATCCAATAGCACTCATCAAAGATTAATTCTTCATCATCAGTTCTTGGCATTTTAGCAGCACAAATACTCTTGAGAGCAAGATTGAGAGTATGAACAACACAAGGAGTCCAAAAAATATGAGTGTACTTCTGTTGAACAATCAAACCCGCACCTTTGCAATTTGCAGCATTGTTAGTGATGACTTGGACAACACTTCTTGCACCCACTTCTTCAATAACAACAATCAACTTCTCAGAGATGTACTCCTTTGTCTTCACCTCGCCTTCAGCATTGATAGCTCACAAGAACATTGGTGCACCCTCAGAAATAGTGAGAAAGTTAATGAGAGATCACCTCTACGCATCTGACCATCCATCTGAACAAATGGTGACACCCTTTTCAGGCCATGTGCTCCGCGTATGCTCCAATTAGGTCTTAATGTGAGTCCTTTCTTATTGAAGAAGTGTAGTCCTCAACTTGTTGTACCCAGGTGGGACATAACCAGATAGCTGGTGATGGCTTGCAACAAAGTTGTACGACTGTTGAAAATGTGGATTTCTTGCTAGATTGAAAGACAATCCTGTAAATTTCACAAGTTCACATACCAAAATTAGTTAAATGCATACGGTAAGTTGGATAAAATTGAAACAATGATTTCAAGTTGATTGCATACCTCCAGAATAAAGCATCCTTGCAATTTGTGCATCTAGTTGATTGCACAATTCCATAGCCCAAGCTTTCTCTAATGGTGAAGGAGGTCCCCTCTGCTTCTTATTCCCCAACATAGTTGAGTCCATGCTTGATGAAGAAACACTAGCACTAACAACACTACCAACAGTTGATGGTGGCAAGGGCACATCTCTTGGCCTTGTTTTTGCTTGTTCATCCTCAGCCTTTGCAACTTCACTTTTAAGCTGAGCAAGAATAGGCATTGTCACCTTAGGACATATCTTGATTCCACCATTAGTAATTCTCAGCAAGTGTGCTTTGACTCTAGAGTAGCTACTAGTGCCAACATATTTGCAATACTTGCATCTCCATTTCACATTTCCTCCCATTTGACCACCCCTGTCTACAACGTCAACATGATTCCACAATAGAGGCTTGAACCTATTGTTGGTGATTTGCTCCTCTCTAGCACTAGAATCACCGGTTTCTATTTTTCTAAAATGATGAAAAACAAGCAATCAATAACATATTAACAATTTAACATAAGAACAAGCATCTGCATCACAACATCAGTGACAGACTGAGGGTGCATCATTGCATATTTGCATTCATTTATATTTCTCTACTCTCTGCATGTATGTACTACACTACACATTTACCAGACAACCTGTCAACCATCACTCCATCTCCATCAGCATCAAGTAATCAACCACTGTCTGGTTGTCAACCACCAGACAACCACCTCGCGCCCATCGGGAGAGCTAGAGCCAGAGAAGTCAGCATCAACCAAGCAACCATCAAGAAGACAAGAAGATAAGAGGAGGACTTACGTGTACAGGGAGAGCCGGAGAGGTTGGAGGCGCGACCACGCAAGGGAGTTCCGAGGTGGCGTGGTGAGCCGGCGGCGAGAGGGAGGAGGTGCGGGAGCCGACGGCGAGAGGGAGGAGGTACGAGAGCCGGCGGCGTGAGGGAGGAGGAGCTAGGGCCGGCGGTGCAGCGAGGGAGGAGGGCGCTTGACCCGGTGGTGCGAGGGAGGAGGCCAGGAGGGAGCTTGATCCAGTGGTGCGAGGAAGGAGCGAGCTCGATTCGATGGCGTGAGGGAGGCGGCGCGGTGAGCTAGCGACGTGGAGAGGCGGAGGGGCGCACGCGAGGGAGGAGCTCAAGGGAGGCAGATAGGTCTACTCGGGGGGGCGGGGATTTGGGAGGAGGTTAGCGCATTCGGCGGGACTGGCCAACCGGGGGTGTGGGTCATGTCCCGGGCCCCACCAGTTAGCCTCCCCTACCTCTCTCTCTCTCTCAACGCCACCCTAGCCCCACTAGTTAGCCTCCCCTGCCTCTCTCTCTCCCTCCCACCGCCATGCGGGCCCTTCCTGTCAGGCCGCCCCTTCTTCCTCCGCACGACCGCCATTGCCGTGCCTCAGGAGGTCCTCAAATCCCGCATTTTGTTTCCCCTTTTCTCACTAAAATGTGCACAATAATTTCCCCCATCACGCCGCCCCCATTCTGGCCCGTTTTCCCTCTTTTCACGTGTGGCTTCATCGGATTACGCAACGACCGCCGCGATCTTCGCCGCCCAATCTCCCACCTCCGTGCCCCTCCGTCCCTATAAAATGAGCACCGGGTGCCCCTCTTCCTCCTCATCCTTCACCCCGAAGCTCAACTCTCCTCCCCCATTCTCCTTGCTGAAATTCAAGTTCTTCCTCGCCAGTTTCCGAGCATCTCCGCCACCGATTGCGCCGCTGTCACTGGAGCTCTACCGACGTCGTCTTCACCTTCGGTACCACCTCTCCACATTCTATGCCGTGCGCACCTTGTCTTCGCCAGAGCACCACTGGAGCTTCGTCGTCATCGTCAACCCAAACGCATCGTCGCCTACGTACTCCCCACTAGCCGTACTTGCACACTGAGCCACCGTGAAGGTGAGCACCGCCCTCCCCGTAGTCTCCTCTCTCCATTCCACCCCTCACCACCCTCCGTCGCACCTCCAGTCGTCGATGACCTCCGGTCACCGTGCGTCGCCGCTGCTATTAAGCCACATGGCCGCCACGTGTGCGCCACCTCAATGCCAAAATCCACGTGGACGCGGCTTGTCGGCCTCGTCATCGCATGTGTGGCTGCTTGTGTGGCGCTAGCCGCTGTGCCATGCACCCGGTCCACTGTGGACTAGGGCATTCCCATGGACCTAATCCATAGACCAGGGCCCACATGTTAGTGACTCCAACTCCATTTCCTTTAGAAAAAAAATTCAATCAAAAATCAAATCCTCTCGCTGACGCAATAAGTGGATTTTCCTTTAGAAAAATAATTCAATAAATTTAGAAAATTCCGTTTCTATCATTTCATGTGAATTTGAATCTTCTAAGAATCTGTTCTCCTTCATCTAAGCTCTGATTTTAGTGATTAAAATTTTTAAATTCATCTAAAATCCTAATCTAGCTAAATATGCTAAAATTATTTAATTTGGAGTTTATTTGAGTTTTATTTGAATTTGGCATATTTTCGCATATAGATTTTGACGGCTTCGGAGAGCTAGATTTCTACACCATTTCATAAAACAAATAATTGAGCAAGGCAAATTACATCATTTGATCATGTTTGATCCAAGTGTTTTAAATTATTTAAAATAAAATAAAATTATTATTGCATGCTTATTTCTACATTTGTAAAGCCAAACTTTGACGTTTGAATATCCATACCTTGTGACCCTAGATAAAATCTAGTTGGTACAATAGTATGAACTAGAATATTTTGATAAAAATTAAACTTAGCCATACTTAGACCTGAAATATTTGATTTGGGAATTTACAGCTAAAAATCAAATGTTGTTTAAATTGTATCCATAGCATTGATGTACCATGGAAGTTTACAAATAGTTTGAAAAGCAAAATAAAATAAAAACTGATTTGGACATAGGCGAAATGGATAGTTGGTGAGTTCAGGTTTATGCACGGGTTTAATTCAGTGAATGGTTGAGGCCCAGGGGTTATTTGGAAGTCGCATAAGTTAGTTAAGGATCGGTCTTCATGCCGCATCTTGCAAAGCTCCACCGTACTACCGCAAGTCTAGAGTGGAACAGGCTGGGCTAAATAATTTGCAATGTTTCACCGTGATTGTGCCATCCGGTTGTGTGGGCGTCAGAATGACATACTTTTTATTTATTCCCACATGGCGCAAAAGAGGGCTTTCGGCGGATGGTTTAGTTCAAAGGAAGTGAAACCTTAGCAGGCATGACTACTTCGTAATGGCATATTGTAAAGGCCTGATGGTAATCACTTAGTCGCACACCAATAGAAGTGTGTGAAGCGGACAGTATGTCGGACCCCCAAGCTTTAAATACCCGAAGCCCTCATGTGTATACCAACTTTGGCATACACATCCATACACAATATACATACATACAACGTGAAACGAATATGGTACATAACTTAAGCGATTACAAAGTTTACATTACAAGGGCCGACTGGCCAAATAAAAGCTCAAGTATCAGAACTAGCAGCAGAAATAAATAACTTAGAAGCAAAATTACAGCAGCATGCCCATCCAAACCCTGAGGCAACCGACAAGGAATAAGACTTAGAAGACCCATCACTGAACTCTCCAGTACCGGGTGCAAAGAACGTGTCATCTGACATAGGCTCATCCTCTATCTCTGAACAACAATTTAAGCAAGATTGAGTATATTGCGTACTCAGCAAGACTTGTAGTGTATCGCAAACTTTATATATATGCATGGGTAACAAGGGATGAGGCTCCATGCTACAAGTTATTTTCAGCATTAAGCTAGTTTTATTTGCAATATCAATATACAGTAATTTGCAACAGAATTTAAAGAGCAGTTAAATAATTAAAAATCAACAAGTAAGTACTTGATAAATAATAAATCGCAACCCTCCTCGGCTGCGATCAACATCTTACTTTCAGCCATAGACATAACACTCAACTCAAATATCAACAACAAAACCCTTCCCATGTTTTCCAACAAGAATCGTTTTTGCAAAAACCAAGACTATACCTGATGTGACTACACTAAGCATGCTCATGGCCACGAGCATGGCTATTTAAATATATTTACATTCTGCAAAGGTGTACAACTTTACCTACAGCATACGAATTTCTAGTTTATTTGGCATTCGTCGATACCACCGCTCACTATCCTTTGGTAAGTAGTCTAGAGCATGTATCAAAGCCTTTACATCACCTAGTCCTAACCTTACATACCTAGCGAATGAATACCCTCACTTGACCCGGGTACACCCATGTTGTAACGCCCTGTTTTCTGAGCTTTTTGAAAATTTTCAAAATAAAAATAACAATTTGGTTTTGTTGAAGTTCTAAAGCTTAACTTGAGATTTTAGAAATTAAAAAAAAATTAAATGACTAAATCTAACTTCAACTAATTCAAAATTTTGGTTTGGAGTTTGCTGGAGTTCTCTGGTATTTAAAATCCACTTTCTCTGTTCGTTCCATTCTCCCCTCGACCTCCACAGGACCACCCTCAAGGACCTCCTATGACCACCCTTCAGTCACAACCACCCTTTTGGTCACGACCACCCTTCAGTCACGACCACCCTTGTGGTTACAACTACCTTTTTGGTTTCGACCACCCTTCCTTTTCGACCACTGTCTGGCTTCGACCACCCTCTCATGTCGACTAGCTTTTGGTTTTGACCAGCCCTTTAGTTTCGACCAGTCTGTTGGTTTCGACCAGTCTGTTGGTGTCGGTCGCCTCTTAGTTTTGACCAGCCTTTCAGTTTGACTGGTCTCTCTTGTCGGCCCCTGCACACCTTCTCTTTCCTCCCTCTGTTTCCTCAGCGACGTGTGCATTAAATGCGGTCGCCTCTGTCGCGCCTACCCCCATCCCGTCCCTCTGATGTGCGCATTAAATGTTGTTGTCTCCGCCCCGCCGCTTTTTCTTTCCCTTTTCACACCGCTCCATCTTGTTGCCTAGTTCTTCTTTCTTTCTCTATAAATAGATCACCAAGGAGCCTTTACCCTCCTATTTTTCTCCTCAGCTTTCAACTCTCCCTCTCTCTCTCACCTCGTTTCACCGTGCTTCGAGTTTCGCCACCGTCAAGCTTCTCCTACCGACGGTCGAACCACCTTCCTCCTCATCGAACCATGTGCTACCTTCGCCTATTTAGGTGAGCATCGTGTGCACCCAACTCTCCCTCCCTCGCTCTTGTTGCTGTGGTTTGCCCGAAGCACCATGCTCCGAGTTTAAGCCTCGCATCAATTCTTGTCACAGAGCTCCTTGAAGCAATCTTCCCTCTCTATTTCAATTTTGTTTCGCAGGAGCCGCCGCGTTTCCTCTTCCCCGTCAGTCCCGGCTGACCCCTTCGTCGCCGTCCTCCTTCGCCTTTAGCTCTGAGTTTCCCCGCCACTGTTCGTAGTCCACCAGCCTCCTCCAGTCTCTCTCTCTCTCTCTCTCTCTCTCTCTCTCTCTCTCTGCTCGTGAGTTCCCCGTACCCTGCTCTCTCTTATTCTTTTGGCCAACCTCCCGTGCCCTGTTCTACTGTTTTGTTCTTTCGACCGCATCGATCCATCAAGTCTTTTGTTCTTTCAACCGCGTCGATCAATCGAGTTCTTTCTTCTCTTTCGACCACTGTTGAGTAGTCGCCCAAGTCAGTTAAGGACCGGTCTTCGAGACTGCTCACCTAAGGTAGTGAGCGATGGTATCGACAAATGCCAAACAAACTAGAGAAGTCGTGTCGTGCGGGTAAAGCTGTACACCTCTGCAAAGTGTAAACTATTCGAATAGCCGTATCCACGGTCATGGACATGCTGGCAAAGCCACTCCAAGTTAGATTTTGGTTTTTGTTTTCAAAATACTTCATTAAATGGTTTTGGATCTCTATCCAAATGGGTTTTGAGCGGATATCCTTGTCATAGGAGGGTATCATTCACCATTTGTTGATGAATGTTATCTAATTATAAAACTTGAGTTTTGGAAAATGAATTTTAGTATAGAATAACTGCTTTGGAACTTAGTACAAGTATTTGAAAGGAAACATGGCTTTATGCAAATCAACTCTATAAGCCTTCCGTTGAGATATCCTTGCATGCATTTTAATCTGTTACTTGACAGGTGTGACTTGCGAGAACGACATTTGTGCTCACTCTTGCTTAATTTAATTATTGAACAGGAGAGGAATGCTACAAGGAATCAGAGACCTTGGACGACTAGGCTACACCCTCTAAACGATTGCCTGTGGACAATCGTGTGGTCTACCTTGATGTTTCTGCTTTCCCGGTAATCTGTTTGTTGGCTTTATACCCCTTTTGTATCAACTCTAATTATTTCAATGAAAGACGTAGTATGGTTCTATTATCATTTCTTGTTTGACTGTGTACACTAGCTATTGATCTGGGACTAGTGTGGAATACACAGAGGACCCGAGATCCTTCGCTCCCGGGCCCGACAAGAGTTGGTATCAGAGCCATATCGACTGTAGGTCGTGATCTAGTTAAAATGGCCGTTAGTCGAAAACTTCAAAACTTATTTTATATAACAAGAAAAGTAAATTGTTCTCCTCTCATCTGGGTCATCTATCTATCCTCAGCATCTCTTAGCAATTTTTTCTCACCTAATTCTCTTTTCACCATTTTATAATGTTATTGGATCCTCTTTCCCCTGGAAAATTTCCATAGATGGTCTCACGATTAGTAACCGTGGTGTCCAGATCACAAGACCAGTAACTGTCAAGAGGACCTCGTCGTGCAAAGATCCCCCGAAGACCACGAGCACCGAGTAGAACGTTGTATAAGGCTATTTGTTGGACCGAAAAGGCGACTAGAGGGGGCTGAATAGGAGCACTGTCTCTTTTTCACTTTGATCAGATTCAACAAGATTTTCACTCTAATAGCTATGAGAGCTATGAAGATCAATAAACAAGTATAGCGGAAGACTTGTATTGAATCCAATCAACTCCCCAAAGAAAACAAACCAAAAACTTGCTCATCAGTAAGAGATGATTAAGATGATCACAGATGTATTCCCACATGTCACAGCAAGCAAGATTCAGGCTAGAAACCAAATGATAAAAGGTCCCAAAATCACAAAAGAGATAGCAAGAACAAGAAGAGACTCATCTTGAGAAATCTTGCTTGGATTGATTTTAGATTGATGTTGGTTTACAGCCACTCCATCTGGAGGACAAAAGTTCAACACTTGAGCACACAATCAATCCAACTCTCTAGAACCCTAACCTCTCCACTTCCCTTTGTTCTCCCTAAAACCAAACTAGGGTTTCTCATGCCAGGGTTGAAGAGTGCACAGACAGCACCCTCCCCTATTTATAGTGAAGACTAGCTTCTAGAGGAAGACATCTAAACGGGCACCCGTTAAGGCCACACACAAACGGGTTTCACTTACGCACATATTTTAAAGTAATCTTCATGAAGCAATCCCATGCTTTGCCACGTGTAGGTTGATCAACTGCTCTCATCATATCGGCAAGTCTTTCCCATCCGGCTCCCACCGAAACCATCATGACACTTGCACCGACCCCCGTGCAGCTTGATGCAACCCATCGCACCGAACCGTCGCGCCACTTGATGTGACCTGTCATTGATGTGACCCGTTGCATCGAACTGCCATGCCACTTGATGTAATCCATCACACCGAACTGCCGTGCCGCTTGATGCAACCAGTCGCACCGAACTATCCCGCTCAGTCATCATTGTCCATTTTGCGCCATACTTGAATCCAACCATCTCATGTTAGTCAAAACACAATCAGCAACACATGCATCCACAACCACTGTCTACGACCAGTGTCCACGACCACTATTCGCGATGACTATCCACAACCACTGTCTATGACTAGTGTCCACGACCTCTGTCTGACCAGAGTCCACGACCACACAGTACTCGATGAACAGTACTCGTAGCTTTCGATCACTCGGTACTCGTAACTGCAGTACTCAATGAACAGTACTTGTAGCTACAACACTTGATGAATAGTACTCATAGCTCTCGACCGCTCGGTACTCATAGCTGCAGTACTCGATGAACAGTACTCATAGCTACAACATTCAATGAATAGTACTCATAGCTTTCGACCACTCGGTACTCGTAGCTGCAGTACTCGATGAACAGTATTCGTAGCTACAACATTCAATGAATAGTACTTGTAGCTTTCGACCACCCGATACAAAAAGCTACAACCACATCCAGCTATGACCACTTGCGATAATACCGCTCCTCAAATGCGGTCATACCAATTTTACTGAACTTGCAGAGAACGAGTGATTTGACACATCCTCAACACCATTGTCAATTGTATCATCATCCTAAGATCATGAGCATATCCCCATGATATCCACACTATTAAAGTTATTTTGGAAAAGCTTCTCGAGTGGTCGTAAGTCTTGCTTCGACCCCAGCCAGTTGTAAGCTTTTTACGACTAGTCTCTATTCATTTTGTTTGGGTCGTTTGTTTCGCTCTATCCCCCTTAGTTTCTCCTCTCTTTCCTAAGTCTTTGGAGATCTAGCAGATGGTGACTACTCGCAACAGCAGTGGCAGCACCAGCAGTCAGGATAGAGAGAATGTGGGTGGCCAAGAGAACTCAATTCCACCACCACCACCCCCTCTAGCTGAAGGACCCGACTGGAACCAGATGATGGCAACCAAGCTCAGTTGATTAACCTGCTTGCCCAGTTGATCAACAACACACAGACCTTGCAAGCAGCAGCAGCAGCTCAACCTTCAGCTTACGTTCCACCTCCTCCAAGGGCCAACATCTCGAGTTCATGAGGATGCGTCCACCGACCTTTTCCAGCATCGCCGAGCCAATGGAGGCTGATGATTGGCTCAGGGCAGTCGGTAGGAAACTGGATATGGTCCAGTGCACTGATCATGAGAGAGTTCTATTCGCCTCTCACCAGCTGAATGGACCAACGTTAGAGTGGTGGGACAATTTCACCCAGTCTCACGCTGATGCTCAGACCATCTCTTGGGACGAATTCGTGCAGGCTTTCCGTCGTGCACATATCCCACCGAGCATGATGTCCCTGAAGAGGAAGGAGTTCCGCACTTTGCGCCAGGGCAACCGCTCCATCAATGAGTATTTACACAGGTTCAACCAGTTAGCCCGCTATACACCAAGAGATGTGGCAACGCATGAAGCCAAGCAAGAACGCTTCTTGGAAGGGCTCAACGATGATCTCTCAGTCCAACTCATTGCCCAAGACTACACCGACTTTCAGCAGTTGGTGAGCAAGGCTATCCGCCAGGAGGGCAAGCACCTGAAGATGGAGAATCGCAAGAGAAGGTTGGCATCCCAGAAGTTTAACTCTAAGGGTTTTTCCAAGCCCCACACCTCTCAGCCTCAGCCACCTCAACAAGGGAGATTCATGACCTCCTCTTTATCTTGAGCACCTGTGCCAGCTTGACATCCAGGCAACCCCGTCCGTGTCACCTCTCCAAGAGGTCAGTACCAGAAGAAGGCACCCGCTACCTCAACTGCAGGAGTTACTTATTTCCATTGTAATGAATTGGGGCACTACGCCAATAGTGTCCGAAGAAGCAGCAGCTAGCAACTCCAACCCAACCAAATCAGGGAGTCCCAGCACCCGGCAGCACTCTAGTGGTGAAGCTGTCAGTCTAGTTCATCAAAGGACGTGTGAATCACGTCACAGCGGAAGAAGCTCAGACTACACCAGATGTGGTCCTCGGTACATTCCTTGTCAATTTAGTACCAGCATCAGTTTTATTTGATTCAAGAGCTTTGCATTCTTTTGTTTCAAATAAGTTTGTGGGAAATATGGGTTATCTATCTCTCCTTTGGTTAACCCTATGTTAATCCACTCTCTGAGCTAGGAAATAAGGACTAGTTCCCTATGCCCAAACCTTACCTTGGTAATATCAGGAGTACCCTTCGTGGCAGACTTAATAGTCTTGCACTCCCAAGGATTGGATGTGATTCTTGAAATGGATTGGCTAGCCAAGAATCAAGGCCAGATAGACTATGCCAATAGGATTATCACCCTCATCAATGAACAAGGAATTGAAGTGGAGTTCAGACCGAGACCTTTGTTCGAGAGAGTTCTAGCCTGACCAGTCTGAAGGAAGTAAAGTTAGAAGATATTTCATTGGTAAAAGAATACTCCGATATATTTCCTGAGGAATTACCAGGTATGCCATCAGATAGGGACATTATGTTCCTAATTGACTTAGTCCCAGGGACTGCTCTAATTTTGAAGAGACACTACAGAATGTCCGCCAATGAGCTAGCAGAATTGAAGAAACAAATCAAAGAGTTACAGGATAAGGGTGAAGAATCTAGACCCGTCATTATGTGTTAATGGAGTATTTTGGTAATTAATGACAATCATCATGTGGACTAACATTTTTCATGAGTTGGTGAAATAGGTTATGTTCCATAAATGATGAAGACTTTGGATGACATCATGAGTTGATCGTCATCAAGTAAAGAGCTTGGAGTAAAGGGTGCATCATGTGTTGATACATATCAAGACTCAGGACAAAGAAAATCATCATGTGTTGATGATGCCCAAGACAAGATCCCGAAGTGAAGAAGATCATCATGTGTTGATGATATTCAAGCCATCATGTGTTGATGTGCTTTCAAGTCAAGAACCCGGACTTGAAGTGAGGATGTGCGTCATCAAGCTTCAAGTGGTTGCGCAAGGCAAAGGTATAGCTAGCTAAGGCTAAGGATTTGTTCTTAGTCTTTTTACCGGTCTTGGTGTTTTGGTTGGAAGACCGGATTGCTAGTATAGGATGTCATACTATTAAGAGGGGTCTTGACTAGTAGCTTGAGTTAGTCATGTGTTGATAGCTCATTGTGTTTGCTCTAGCTCACTTTAACATGTTGCCAATATTTGCGAATGTGTTTTGCAAATAGTTGAGGCTCATGGTTAATCCTTGTAGCATGTGATTTTAGTTTGCGAATGCGTTTTGCAAACGGTTTAAGTCCATGTACTTTATTCCTTGTGGCATGATTCTAAAAGTCGGCAAATGTGTTTTGCAACTTATTGAGAATCTTGCTTTTCACTCTTTGTGGTGTGATTCTATAAGTTGGCAAATGTTTTGCAACTTGTTGAGAATCTCACTTTAACCTTTGTTTCAATCGCACATCAATTGTGCAAATATGTTTTGCAAATTGAGTTGCAGCGAAGTGCAATTTGTGGTTTGATTCTAAAAGTTGGCAAATGTGTTTTGCAACTTGTTGAGAATCTCACCTACATGCCTTGTTTGCATTTCATATCTTTTGCAAATATGTTTTGCAAATTTGAGTTGAAAAAGAAATGCAAAATCCACAGTTGATCTACAGTGCTGATCGACCAGGAGTTGTATGGCGGATCGATCGGACTCGCGGATAATCGCCACTGTCAAGTTTTTCCAGAGAGCGACATTTTTCTGGAAGTTGGCTGAGCGGTCCGACTGGCGTTATGGATGTAGTCTGACCGAACTCCCGGGTCAAGGACCCGGTCAGCTTTTTCCAGAGAGCTGATTTTCTGGTTTCGGCTAGTGCGGTCTGACCAACGTAATGAGATCGGTCTGACCGGCCTGGACGGTCTGACCGGCCAGTGGTTGGCGGTCAGACCGGATGTGCCCCAACGGCTAGTTTTCTAACCGTTAGAGGGGGTGCGGTCTGACCGGCCGAGTGCCTGCGGTCTGATTGGCCCTGCTGATGTTTCAGCAAACTTCGTCCCAACGACTTGTTTTTGTGTGTGGGCTATAAATACCCACCTTAGCCGTGTGAGGGGAAGTTGCTGGTGCCCCATTGAGTTCCTTTGAGCTAAGAGCAAGTCTCTCATACCCTTGAGTGCATGTGTTGCACTAAGTGAGGTTAGAGAGCAAACCCTAAGTGCATGTGTTGCAATTAGGTAGTGGATTGTGTATCCATTGAGCTTAGACACTTGATTAGGTCAAGTGAGAGTCTAAGATTTGTTACTCTTAGTGTTTGCCGACACCTAGACGGCGTGGAGGCGTCGAGCGTCGGTGATCTTCTCAACGGAGGTTGTGAGAAGACCCGAGCGGTTTTGAGTGGTTTGGTGCTCACCATCTCCGGAGTGGAGGAAGAGCAACCCCTAGTGGATTGAGGTGTTGGTTCGTGTCGTGAGAACCGGTCCAAGCGGTTGGACTTACCTCAACGTGGATTAGGGGAGACCGGCAAGTCTCCGAACACCACGGGAAAAACATCATCGTGTCATCGTGGTTTGCTTTCTTGAGCCTTATTATTGCATTTACATTCATTGTGTATGAATGATTGCTTTACATTGTGCAATTTATATACCTCGTATTAAATTGCTTATTCATTGTGTATGATTGCAATAGTACCTTTTACATTGCTTAAATTGAAATTGCTTACAAGTTCTTGCTTGATTGTTTTTTCAATAGACTTGTATTGTCGGTACACTTAGTTGAATCTAGTTGATTTAGGTTTTAATTGTGCAAAATTGTATTTGTATTAGCTTCCGCATTAGAAATCGGTTTTAGCGCGTATAAGTTTTTAAAACGCCTATTCAACCCCCCCCCCTCTAGTCGGCTTTCTCGATCTTACAAGTGGTATCAGAGCTTGGTCTCTCATTTATTAGACTTAACCATCTAGAGAGTAAAGGATGATGACTAGTGATTTAATGCACCTAGGTGAAGCACCTCAATTTGATGGCACAAATTATGCTCATTGAAAAATTCGTATGTCATGCTATTTTAAGGCAATGGGCCTAAATATATGGCGGATTGTAGATGTTCTCTTTTCTCCTCCATTGGATAGTCTTGATCCAACAATTGAGGAAGAGAAATGTTTACATCTCGACTCTCAAGCAATTAACGTTTTATTTAGTGCTTTGAGTGTAGATGTGTTCAATGAAGCATACGATCTCAAGAATGCTCATGAGATGTGGACACAATTACAATGCCATTATGAAATATCCACTTCCACAAGTGATGATTGCATACAAGAATGGATGTCGGGAGAAGAATGCTCAACTTCTAGCTCCGACGATGATAAGACATCAACTCCATCTATTTCGCCTCAATGCTTTATGGCTAAAGGTAAAAATGAGGTAAATAATGATAGTCCTTCATATGATGAGTTAATGGATATGCTAGAGGAGCTAAATGAATATTTTGGGAAAGAGAAAACAAAATTCAAAGTTTTGAAGAAAGGACATATCTCTCTTCAAAATAATTTTGATATGCTAAAAGAAGAACATGAGTCTCTCCTTCTCAAGGAATTCACTAGTTCCAAGGTGGATATAGGCATTACATGTAATTTATTATATGATTTGCTATGCATTGCTTCTAGCCCTTGCATTTCATCTAAGGTTAGCATATCCACCTCTTGTGATGATTTGGATAGTCTTCCCTATTGCTCTCAAATAGATGCTCCTATTTTCTCTATGCTTGTTGATACTAATATTGTAGAGGAAAACAAAAAACTCAAGGCCCAAGTCGCAAATTTAAAAATGACTTGGATAAAAGCTACAAAGGAAAGACCACTCTTGATGAAATATTAAGCAAGCAACAAAATGTGAATGACAAGAGTGGAATTGGCTTCACTCCCAAGAAGATGGAAAATAGCAAGACAAGGCACAATGCAAGACACACGAAGAATGTCAAGTGCTTTGATTGCCATCAAAAGGGACACATTTCCTCCGTGTGCCCTAACAAGAAAATTGACAAGAGAGGACTTGGTTTCACCTCCAAGAAAAAGGTGAAAAGCAACCCAAAGCAATGTGTAAGACAATTCAACAATATCAAGTGCTTTGGATGCAAGAAGAATGGTCACATTACCTCAGTGTGCCCAAATCAAAAGGATGTTAAGCCAAGACATTCAATGAAGAGGCAAGCCGGCAATGAGCAAGATAAGAAGACAAGTCGGGGAAGCAAAAGCCCAACTTGCTATAATTGCCGGGAAAAAGGGACACTTTTGTAACACCCCAGGACCAACATTACCCTGGGATACTACATAACCACTCAACAGCTAGTCAATAATTTCATAAGAATATAAAATTTCAGTGAAGAACTCTAGGCAAGAATCAATAAGCGAAGCAATAACCTCTATGGGAATAAAGATAACAAGAACAAGTTCAATAATTAAACAACCTCTAGCAGATTAATCCAAGTGTAGTCCATAGATGCATCAATAATAAATCAACAGATCACTCATGAATAACGGTCAATAGGCTAAATTCCTCTCAACTTTATTACAAAGATGAAACTATGAATTGAGTGCATTATTGTAGTGCCGCTCTACCCATCCTGAGAATGCTTAAGAATCACCTGAAAGGGAAAGAAACAACAAGAATGAGATAAAATCTCAGCAAGTAAGTTGAATAACAAAGTTAATCAATTGACAAGCAAGCTACAACACAAGTTATATTATTGCATGACCACAACCACATTCCACTATCTCATTCAATAAAACACATGGACTAGCATGAGTCCTGCCTCGTAAGAATTCAACCATTGACAAAAGAATGCAGGTTCTCCATCCACAATGCTTAATGCAAATGCATGCCATGCTCCACTGCACTCTTACCCATCAAGGTAAGAGTGTGCATCGTACTACGGCAATGTACGATGCTGTACCGCACCGGTACGGTCGCGGCCATAAGCGGCGACATCCACAATGCAATGTAATGATATGTTATGAGTGATATGATAATCATAAACCACATATGTGACATCTCATAATGGCACCAACAAGATTAACTTGTACAACTACCACATCATCATTATGGAAAATACATCCATGATCCACATTCGGCACATAAAGCAACCATTTCATGGCTACACACAAGATATCCAATGTAAATCATTAAATAATAATTACTGTCATCATCTCATATGTAAGTCAACCAACCATGGCATAATACCTCAAAATACGAAACTCATAGGGATTGCAAGTAGTAAGAACAACCAATTAAACGGTAGTAACATCGCTACAATTACTTGCCTTCCACGATGTGACGCGCTAGCCGCCAAGGCGATACTCCTAAGCCTGAGGCTTCACCTCCTAAACAAGTAAAATAACTTCAATAAGGTCATGAAATACCCAGCGCTACTAATCGGCATTCTACAATGCTTACTAGACGACTCAGAACGAGTTTACAAAGCTGAAAACGAACAACAACGTTTGCTGCCATAATCTGATTCTGGACAGCAGCACGGTAAATGACATAACTCATGATCTGGAAGTCAAAAAGAGGTAAACCCAATTTCTGTAGATTCTTAACTGACTAATCTACAATACTCTAGTTGACACGATACTCCAAATCGGCCAAAAATAGGCTAACCATTGTCTGAACTTTCAGTACAGAAACTGTCTACACAAACGAACAGCAAAACTAAAATGACCATAACTTTTAATAGGTAACTCTGAATTGATCGTTCTTTATCAATCTGAAAAGGTTATCGAATTACCTACAATAACCTAGTTGGGTGAACTTTCAGATTCTACCAAATTCCTTTCAAATTTTAGGAAATAACCAGACAGATTATTCTCGTCAGATTTCTGGCAGCAGATACTAAATCGATCATAACTTTTTACTCAGACCTCGGAATCGAGTGATCTTCACGGCTACTGAAAGCTAACGACATAACCCACATATCTCTAGGAGATGGAAACTTAAAATTCATCCTCTAAACATACGAAAAAACCCACGCAAGGTTCTGGACAGAATTGCATCTACTGCAGCCCAACAATTAACCATCAATTCTAATCGGTTTTTGCATCTAATAAGGATTAAACAGCGGGGAGGGCATCTCGTTACCCTTGTAGAACCACTAGAAATCGCTGAACCAAACCCCGCACAAACTCTTCTTCTTCTTCTCCTTCTTCTCCTTCTTCTCCTTCTTCTCTCCCTTTCTTTCTTCTTCCTTGCGCAAGGGGCAGCACCTTGGGATAGGGGAGGTGCAGGGGGACAGCACCTTGGGAGAGGGGAGGTGCAAGGGGAGGAGAGGAGTCGCCAAGAGGAGGAGGAGGGGGCGGCTGCAAGAGGGAGGAGGAAAAGGGGAAAGGGAGGGGGGGGGGCGGCTAGGGTTTGGGGAGGGTGGCCCTCCCCCCCTTGGCCGGCCACCACTAGAAGATGGGCCAAGGCCCAGCCCCAAAATGAAGCGAAACGCAGAAAAGCCCTCTCTGTCGGATTGACGAAAACTGAAAATAAAACTTCCCGATTAAATTATTCTCTACCGATTGTTTTTAATTTAATCCGATTCTTGACTTCTCAAACTTCCGAGTATTACATTCTTCCCACCTTAAAAGGATTCGCCTCAATCCAATTCTACTGCACCACAAGGAATGTAACAACAAGCAACAAAGAACCCAACTAGAGTACTTACCACCTCGAAGAGCTCTGGGTACTTTTTCGCAAATGATCCTCCAGCTCCCACGTAGCCTCTCTCGATCGATTCGCCCAAAGGACCTTCACATACTTGATGGTCTTATTCCTCAAGACCCGCTCCGATGTATCCAAGATACGAATCGGACGACTCTCCACAAGTGAGATCTCGCTCCATCAGAACTTCGCTCCGTGTCAATCTTGTGTTCGGATCCCGCAAGTATTTCCTCAAGATAGACACATGGAAGACATTGTGCACACCACTCAATGAGTTTGGCAACTCCAAACGATAAGCCAAACTACCCACCCGGCAACCATCGAAAGGACCGATGTACTGCGGGCTAAGCTTCGGTGGTACCAAAACGAACAATACCCTTGGTTGGAGACACCAAGGAGCACAAGGCTACCCACCGCAAACTCCAACTCTCGGCGCCAACATCCGCATAACTCTTTTGTCGGCTCAGCGACCAACAAGTTTTGACGAACCTCCCAGACTTTCTCCACTCTGCGAACAAGATCCGACCAAGCAACGACCTCTCACCCATCGCATCCCAACAAAGAGGGGAAACACACTCCGACCATACAAAGCCTCAAAAGGAGGCATCTTGATACTCGCTCGATAACTATTGTTATAAGCGAACTCGCCAAAGCCGATAGTCCTCCCAACTACCCTTCCAAGATAGCACGCAAGCACGAAGCATGTCCTCCGTGGTTTGAATGGTCCGCTCGATCGACCATCCGCTCCGAGGGTGAAAAGTCAGATCGAGGAAACTGCTGTGCCTAACGCACCAAGACTCTGCGTAACTTAGAGACGAACTTGGCATCTCGGTCGAAACAATGGACTTGGGTACACCGTGCGGTCTCACCACCTCGGATGTACAACGGGCTAGGTCCTGCCGTTGTGTGGTCGCTTTTTATCGGTATGAAGTGTGCGGACTTGGTAAGCTTGTCCACCACGACCCATATTGCATCTCGCCCTCGGCGGCGTGGCAACCCAACCACAAAGTCCATAGTGATATGCTCCACTTCCACTCAGTACCTCCAAGGGCCGCAACAAACCAGCAGGACGCTTGTGCTCACCTTTACTGTTGACAAACGCCACAAGCAAATGACATATTTAGCAATATCCACCTCATCCGCTTCCACCAAAAGATTTGTTTCAGATCACGATACATCTTGGTCTCTCCCGGATGTACCGAATATGGGGTCCGTGAGCCTCACGAAGAATATCATCCTTCACCGGTGATTTCGGGTACACACACCGCCTTTGAATCGAACCGCACTGTGTTCATCCACACTAAAATCTCGAACGCCTCCGAGATCCTCTTCCGCACCTCAAAGGAGCCGATCGTCTTTGTTGAGCTTCAAGAACGCGCTCGTGGATGGCGATCGATGATCATTTGTGTCTCTCACTGCAGAACCGATGAAGACGAAAGAAATACCCATCTTCTCAAACTCCGAGGCCAAGGATAACGCTACCGAGGTACCCTGTCCCGCTTAGGGCATCACCACCATTAGCCTTACTGGGTGATACCGATAGTCGTGTCATAATCCTTGATTAACTCCAACCACCTCCGCTGCCTCAAATTTAGCTCGCTGTGTGAATATATACTTAAGGCTCTTGTGATCGGTGAAGATATCGCTTTGTTCCCCATACAAGTAATGCCTCCAAGACTTGTGAGCAAACACAATCTGCGCCAACTCGAGATCATGAGTGGGATAATTCGCTCATGAGTCTTCAACTGTCTAGAAGCATAAGCGATTACTCGCCTCTTGCATCAAGACACATCCGAGTCCAATCCGAGAAGCATCCGTGTACACGTGGAAGCGCTTGCCACTCCGGGCAAGGATGAATAGGTGCATTTACCACTTGTTCTTCAAATTCAAACCTACCACAGCGTCCGTCCACACAAAAGGAACCCCTTTGCGTGAGTCGGGTCATTGGTTTAGCAATGCTAGAAAATCTCACACAAAGCGCCGTAATACCCGCAAGACCAAGGAAACTCGGATCTCTCGACACATTGGTTGGCCTCCGCCATCAACCATCGCGCCACATTCTTCTGATCCACCGTAATACCGTGGTCGATCGATGGTATGACCCAAAAATCCTACTTCGGATAACTGAAAGCACACTTCTTTAGCTTCGCATAGTATTTATTCTTCCAAGAGTATCTAGGACCAAAGTTGAGATGCAATCGTGGTCCTCCTCCGCTTTGGAATAAACCAGATGTCGTCGATGAAGACCACCACAAAAGAATCCAGTACTCATGGAGCATCCTGCTCATAGCTTCCATAAAGACAACAGAGCATTAGTCACCCAAAAGACATAACGACGTATTCGTAATGCCCATACCTTGTGCTAAAAGTCTGTCTTCTCTATATCCTCCTCCCGATTCGCAGCTTGATGGTAACTGCATCAGAATCAATCTTGGAAAATATTTTGGCACCTCTCAACCGATCAAGAGATCTTCAATACGAGGCGGGGATACTTGTTCTGATTGTCACTTGGTTGAGTGCTCGATAATCCACACAAAGCCTCTTGGTGCCATCCTTCTTTCCCACAAACAAAACCGAGCACCCAAGGTGACGTGCTCGGCCTAATGAACCCTTAGCTAAGAGTTCATCCAACGCTTCTTTAATTCAACTCGCCAATCGGTGCCATCCTGCACGGGACTTATAACAGGCCGCGTGCTGGAACAAGCTCAATACGGAAGATCGACTCGCCTCGTGGCGTGCCTCGGGAGCTCATTGGGAAAACATCCGGTACTTGCATCACTCACGGTATGTTCTCTAACCTCAAGGCACCTCGTGACCTCCACCAAAGCCCACAACACCTCGACTTCGTGATCCGCCGATTAGGAAACAATCGGCACAACAACGAGAGAGAGTAACGTGGAGCACTCCTTGAAAACAACTTCACGCCTGCATGCAGAACGCAAGGTGACCGCCTTCCGTAAACAAGAGATAACACTTGATACCGCGTGAGCCAATCCATGCCAAGGATCACATCGAAGGGCTCAGGGTATAACCACCAAATTCGCCACGAACTCCTCATCCGCTAGAATCACCACACAACCAGACAAACACGGAACCGGATATAAGCCCACTAGGAGAACTAACAACCACCGCTCCCAATTAATCGCACCGAAAGCCACGCCGCTCAACAAAATTCTCCGAGACAAAAGAGAATCGCCTCCGAATCAAAAAGTACGCAGCATCGAAAGAGTCAATCGATAAGGTACTGTCACAACATCTCCACGATCCTCGCCATCCGGTGTCGGCATGGAGAATGCCGCAGGACACCAAGAAGAAGGATCTCCCACACTCGTAGGTCGGCGCAGTGTCCACCGAGGTATCGGGTCGATGGAGTAGGCTGCGAACCCAGATCCTCCGGTGGGGCGCCAAGACAATGATGAAGGTGTTGGAGGCGCCGGTAACGCGGTGCAGGGACCGCAGTAGGGATCGCGAGGCAGAGCCACGCCCATCATCCGAACGGTGCCATCAGACGAGAGAATCTCGCCAAGGTGTAGGCGCCAACTCCCACCGTAGTTTCCCTGGGATTCGCGCCGCACACCAAATCCTTGTGGTTTTGACCACGATAGCACACCGCCTCTCCAAGAGCGCCACTACCGCTGCGGATCCCCACAACGAAAACACACCAAGCCCATTCCGGCTTCGAGGTGGCACTGATCGCAGAGAGCTCCTCCAGAGCTGGGTCCGCCTGCGCCAGCACTGAGGGGCTGATGACGACGACCCTTTGCCTTCTTAAACATAGGGCCCTGAATGGCCCTCCTCTCGCTATGACCTCGAGGTCGATCTCCTCGCAGGCCTTGCGAGTGTCCTCCGTGTACGCATGCCGCATCTCGATCCCCAAGGCCCGCTCCACCAGTGGTACGAAAATCAGGATCGGAAGGCACCCACAGTGGCGATCGAAGGCCTAAGCCCTCGACGAATCGCTCGCCTTCTCCGCATCATCCCGAGCCACATGTGGGACGGCGGACTATCCGATTGAAGCCCACCTCATACTCGCCACTGCATCGCTTGTCTTGAGTGTATTTTCCCAAGTCAATTTTCATCTTGTCCGAAAGGTCTCGATAGAACCGCCTCTCAAATCACGGACAAACTCCGCCACGATGGAGTCCATGGCACCGTGCGAGCAGCATCGCACTCTTTCCACCAGATCCGGCCTCTCCTTCAAAGTAGCTATGCCACATAGCGCACGCGATCGGCCACTACCTCAAAAGCCTCCATCTTGTCCTCCACGTGGGACAGCCGATCGGCGAGCACTGACAGAGTGGCGGCGCGTCGCCGGCCGCCCACCAACCCTACCCACTCACGAAGTGAGATGCCGCTTGCGCCCACCGCCGCAACTCGTGCACCGGCGCATCGGCACTCGAGGGCCACCGCCCCGCTTCAAAGCCCTCAACTCTTGCCGCATGGCCCCGACCACGCCTGGCTCCTCTTGGTACACCCACTGGCCGAGCATCTCGCCTCCTCAATCGCCATTCAGGCCACGGCACGTAGCAGACTAACACGCCACTACCCTTAGGTGGCATTCTCAGCCACCGCAACCCACAAACAAACAAACAATAAACTGCATAAGTGAAGCACAAGCAATAAATTAAAGAATTCAACAAGGTATATGCAAGATATGCAAACCCTTCCCATCCTACATGTGCAAGTGTGTCAATTTCTTACTTCTCCTAGAACCTAAAGCCTAGGCTCGATAATTAATCAGAACACCTCAGACCAACATTACCTCGGGATACTACATAACCACTCAACGGCTAGTCAATAATTTCATAAGAATATAAAATTTGCAACAACTCTAGGCAAGAATCAATAAGCGGAAGCAATAACTCTATGGGAATAAAGATAACAAGAATAAGTTCAATAATTAAACAACCTCTAGCAGATTAATCCAAGTGTAGTCCATAGATGCATCAATAATAAATCAACAGATCACTCATGAATAATCGGTCAATAGGCTAAATTCCTCTCAACTTTATTACAAAGATGAAACTATGAATTGAGTGCATTATTGTAGTGCCGCTCTACCCATCCCAGAATGCTTAAGAATCACCTGAAAGGGGGAAAGAAACAACAAGAATGAGATAAAATCTCAGCAAGTAAGTTGAATAACAGGTTAATCAATTGACAAGCAAGCTACAACACAAGTTATATTATTGCATGACCACAACCACATTCCACTATCTCATTCAATAAAACACATGGACTAGCATGAGTCCTGCCTCGTAAGAATTCAACCATTGACAAAAGAATGCAGGTTCTCCATCCACAATGCTTAATGCAAATGCATGCCATGCTCCACTGCACTCTTACCCATCAAGGTAAGAGTGTGCATCGTACTACGGCAATGTACGATGCTGTACCGGTACGGTCGCGGCCATAAGCGGCGACATCCACAATGCAATGTAATGATATGTTATGAGTGATATGATAATCATAAACCACATATGTGACATCTCATAATGGCACCAACAAGATTAACTTGTACAACTACCACATCATCATTATGGAAAAATACATCCATGATCCACATTCGGCACATAAAGCAACCATTTCATGGCTACACACAAGATATCCAATGTAAATCATTAAATAATAATTACTGTCATCATCTCATATGTAAGTCAACCAACCATGGCATAATACCTCAAAATACGAAACTCATAGGGATTGCAAGTAGTAAGAACAACCAATTAAACGGTAGTAACACTGCTACAATTACTTGCCTTCCACGATGTGACGCGTTAGCCGGCCAAGGCGATACTCCTAAGCCTGAGGCTTCACCTCCTAAACAAGTAAAATAACTTCAATAAGGTCATGAAATACCCAGCGCTACTAATCGGCATTCTACAATGCTTACTAGACGACTCAGAACGAGTTTACAAAGCTGAAAACGAACAACAACGTTTGCTGCCATAATCTGATTCTGGACAGCAGCACGGTAAATGACATAACTCATGATCTGGAAGTCAAAAGAGGTAAACCCAATTTCTGTAGATTCTAACTGACTAATCTACAATACTCTAGTTGACACGATACTCCAAATCGGCCAAAAATAGGCTAACCATTGTCTGAACTTTCAGTACAGAAACTGTCTACACAAACGAACAGCAAAACTAAAATGACCATAACTTTTAATAGGTAACCTGAATTGATCGTTCTTTATCAATCTGAAAAGGTTATCGAATTACCTACAATAACCTAGTTGGGTGAACTTTCAGATTCTACCAAATTCCCTTTCAAATTTTAGGAAATAACCAGACAGATTATTCTCGTCAGATTTCTGGCAGCAGATACTAAATCGATCATAACTTTTACTCAGACCTCGGAATCGAGTGATCTTCGCGGCTACTGAAAGCTAACGACATAACCCACATATCTCTAGGAGATGGAAACTTAAAATTCAGCCTCTAAACATACGAAAAACCCACGCAAGGTTCTGGACAGAATTGCATCTACTGCAGCCCAACAATTAACCATCAATTCTAATCGGTTTTGCATCTAATAAGGATTAAACAGCGGGAGGGCATCTCGTTACCCTTGTAGAACCACTAGAAATCGCTGAACCAAACCCCGCACAAACTCTTCTTCTTCTTCTTCTCCTTCTTCTCCTTCTTCTCCTTCTTTCTCCCTTTCTTTCTTCTTCCTCATGCAAGGGCAGCACCTTGGGATAGGGAGGTGCAGGGGACAGCACCTTGGGAGAGGGGAGGTGCAAGGGGAGGAGAGGAGTCGCCAAGAGGAGGAGGAGGGGCGGCTGCAAGAGGGAGGAGGAAAAGGGGGAAAGGGAGGGGGGGCGGCTAGGGTTTGGGGAGGGTGGCCCTCCCCCCCTTGGCCGCCACCGTAGAAGATGGGCCAAGGCCCACCCAAAATGAAGCGAAAACGACAGAAAAGCCCCTCTCTAAGCTGGATTCGACGAAAACTGAAAATAAAACTTCCCCGATTAAATTATTCTCTACCGATTGTTTTTAATTTAATCCGATTCTTGACTTCTCAAACTTCCGGAGTATTACAACTTTAGTAAGGAATGTCCCAAAGGTATCACTCCTAAGCCCATTATCTATAATGATCACTATTTGCTTAGGAAGGATAAATATGATAATGTGTTTGCTAGGAATGTTAGTTTACATAAAACAAATGCTAGGGCCATTTGGGTGCCCAAATCCATTGTGACTAACATTCATGGACCCAACCAAGTATTGGGTACGAAAATGCGCTTAAATGCTTGATAGGTACTTGGAGAGGTATTGGAGGTTTGGCTTATTCATGAAGAGGTGGATTCCACCATATGTCAATTTGGAGCCAAGCTTGAGGATTTTCATTTCATATCAAGAACAAATGACATCACGGTAACAAGTATTTACATTGAAGTATCTAGCCCTTTTTACCTTGTGTAGGTTGCATTCATGAAAATCTTATAAAAAGGTTGTTCTTGCTCTTGTGCTTAATCTTGATTATTCAAATCTTGAGCATGTTGGTAGTTGCACATTAAGGGGGAGTGCTAAGTCATTTACATGTATATCACATCCCTAAGTGTGCCCAAATTAATTAAGTGCTAGTAATGTTTTTCAAAATGAGCCATTTAGCCAAAAGTCAAAAATTTGAAATTATTAGTATAAACTTTGAAAAACTAGTTGCAAAATGTATACAAATGTATTTCAAAGGTTTACCAAAGGTTTTGGTTCAAGAAAAACCTATTTTAAATGAAAATGAGTTTCTAGCCAAAATTATAGATCTTAGTATCATGTTTTTGACATAAACTAGATTATTGTGTAAAATCTATTCTAAAAGAAATTTGACATTTGTCCCAAAAGGAAAATCCTAGTGTTGGCCATTCTAAACTTTTTTTGTATTCAAATAATTTTCAAAAGACTGACTTATCAAAAGTTATTTGATTTTGAAACTCGTCCAAAATACCGGTTTGACCATAAAGGTCACTTTCTAGCACTTAAGTGAGTTTAGCCATTTGAGTCTAAATTATTCACATGAATAGGTCCACAATGGTATTTATGACTCATACATGAAATTAGATGTCTAAAATATCTTCATTTGCTCATTTTGGCTCTTTCTATGAAAAATCTTAAAAATATGGTTTCATTTGCAAAATCTAAAGCTTAATTCATAAAAACCATTTGAAAATTGGATTTTAAAAGGCTCTATAAGTGCAAAATGCTCCAAGTATGTTTATTTGGATGCTTATGAAAGAATTTGGAGCAAAATATAAAAATTTCATCGTTTCTCCAAGTTTTCGAATCGAATCGACGTTTTAGTTTTAGCGGCCCGATCCGCTGCACCCATCCGTTCTGACCGCTTGACTCCGGTCTGACCACATCTTTGCCATCGGACTGACCGAACCTGGAGAGTTTTGTTTTTTTTGCGCCAAAATTGTTGATTTCAAAATTCTCATGCATTCTCGTTGCTCCCCAAAAGTCTTATCGTCTTGTGGTCTCTACAAGTGCGATTTAAAGACTATTTCAAATGTGATCCACATAGAGACATATAGACATCTTTTGGTGCTTAATGCCAATGGGGGAGAAAGGTTGCAAATAATAATTTGGTTTTAACAGGGGAGAAAGTTTGGTTGCAAATAAGTTGGCTTATGGATCCTTGTGAATGCATGTTTTTCATAAGCATGAGCTAAATTGTCATATCATTCAATTGTTGCATTCTTTGGATCCAAGATATAGAATGAACTCCACAAAGAGTCAAACATAAATATGTGCATTTAGTTCCATTCCACGTTTTTTTGATGCACACATTTAGGGGGAGTTCTCTATGTTCTGTCATTTCACTAGTATTGATCCAATTCTTCCATCCACCTATATTGAGGATCTCTACTTTGAAATGCATTCTTGAGTATATAAAGCTTGTGTAGTTGATATATACTCATGAAAATTCAATTTTCTATTATTTGCAAAAGGATTGTCATCAATCACCAAAAGGGGAGATTGAAGAATCTAGACCCGCCATTATATGTTAATGGAGTATTTTGGTAATTAATGACAATCATCATGTGGACTAACATTTTTCATGAGTTGGTGAAATAGGTTATGTTCCATAAATGATGAAGACTTTGGATGACATCATGACTTGGTCGTCATCAAGTAAAGAGCTTGGAGTAAAGGATGCATCATGTGTTGATACATATCAAGACTCGGGACAAAGAAGGTCATCATGTGTTGATGATGCCCAAGACAAGATCCCGAAGTGAAGAAGATCACCATGTGTTGATGATATTCAAGCCATCATGTGTTGATGTGCTTTCAAGTCAAGAACCCGGACTTGAAGTGAGGATGTGCGTCATCAAGCTTTAAGTGGTTGCGCAAGGCAAAGGTATGGCTAGCTAGGGCTAAGGATTTGTTCTTAGTCTTTTTACCGGTCTTGGTGTTTTGGTTGGAAGACCGGATTGCTAGTATAGGATGTCGTACTATTAAGAGGGGTCTTAACTAGTAGCTTGAGTTAGTCATGTGTTGATAGCTCATTGTGTTTGCTCTAGCTCACTTTAACATGTTGCCAATATTTGCGAATGTGTTTTGCAAATAGTTGAGGCTCATGGTTAATCCTTGTATCATGTGATTTTAGTTTGCGAATGCGTTTTGCAAACGGTTTAAGTCCATGTACCTTCTTCCTTATGGCATGATTCTAAAAGTCGGCAAATGTGTTTTGCAACTTATTGAGAATCTTGCTTTTCACTCTTTGTGGTGTGATTCTATAAGTTGGCAAATGTTTTGCAACTTGTTGAGAATCTCACTTTAACCTTTGTTTGCATCGCGCATCAATTGTGCAAATGTGTTTTGCAAATTGAGTTGAAGCGAAGTGCAATTTGTGGTTTGATTCTAAAAGCTGGCAAATGTGTTTTGCAACTTGTTGAGAATCTCACCTACATGCCTTGTTTGCATTTCATATCTTTTGCAAATATGTTTTGCAAATTTGAGTTGAAAAAGAAATGCAAAATCCACAGTTGATCTCTCAAAGATCGACCGAGTTGTATGGCGGATCGACTGCACTCGTGGATAATCGCCATGGTCAAGTTTTTCCAGAGAGCAACATTTTTCTGGAAGTTGGCTGAGCGGTCTCACCGGCGTTATGGGTGCGGTCTGACCGGACTCCCGGGGTCAAGGACCCGGTCAGCTTTTTCCAGAGAGTTGATTTTCTGGTTTCGGCTGGTGCGGTCTAACCAACGTGATGAGAGCGGTCTGACCGGCCGGCGGTCTGACCGGTCAGAGGTTGGCGGTCGGACCGGATGTGTCCCAACGGCTAGTTTTCTGACCGTTGGAGGGGGTGCGGTCTGACCGGCCGAGTGCCTGCGGTCTGACCGGCCCTGCTGATTTTTCAGCAAACTTCGTCCCAACGGCTAGTTTTTATGTGTGGGCTATAAATACCCACCTTGGTCGTGTGAGGGGAAGTTGCTGGTGCCCCATTGAGTTCCTTTGAGCTAAGAGCAAGCCTCTCATACTCTTGAGTGCATGTGTTGCACTAAGTGAGGTTAGAGAGCAAACGCTAAGTGTATGTGTTGCAATTAGGTAGTGGATTGTGTATCCATTGAGCTTAGACACTTGATTAGGTCAAGTGAGAGTCTAAGATTTGTTACTCTTAGTGTTTGCCGACACCTAGACGGTGTGGAGGCGTCGAGCGTCGGTGATCTTCTCAACGGAGGTTGTGAGAAGACCCGAGTGGTTGTGAGTGATTTGGTGCTCACCATCTCCGAGTGGAGGAAGAGCAACCCCTAGTGGATTGAGGTGTTGGCTCGTGTTGTGAGAACCGGTCCAAGCGGTTGGACTTACCTCAACGTGGATTAGGGCAGACCGGCAAGTCTCCGAACACCACGGGAAAAACATCATCGTGTCATCGTGGTTTGCTTTCTTGAGCCTTATTATTGCATTTACATTCATTGTGTATAAATGCTTGCTTTACATTGTGCAATTTATATACCTCGTATTAAATTGCTTATTCATTGTGTATGATTGCAATAGTACCTTTTACATTGCTTGAATTGAAATTGCTTACAAGTTCTTGCTTGATTGTTTTTTCAATAGACTTGCATTGTCGGTGCACTTAGTTGAATCTAGTTGATTTAGGCTTTAATTGTACAAAATCGTATTTGTATTAGCTTCCGCATTAGAAATCGGTTTTAGTGCGTAGAAGTTTTTAAAACGCCTATTCACCCCCCTCTAGTCGGCCTTCTCGATCTTACAAAGGGTTATATCCAACAAAGTTCATCGCCTTGGGGAGCACCTGTACTGCTTGACAAAAAAAAAAGATAACAGTATGAGGATGTGCGTGGATTACAGATCACTCAATGAAGTCACAATAAAAACAAGTATCCTTTGCCCTAGATCAAGGACCTCTTCGATCAGTTGAAACGAGCAAGTGTTTTCTCCTAGATTGATTTAAGATCTAATTATCATCAGTTGAAGATTAGACCAGAAGACATCTCCAAGACTGCCTTCACAACAAGATATGGACTGTACGAGTTCACAATAATATCATTTGGGTTGACGAATGCACCAACTTATTTCATGAACATGATGAATAAAGTATTCATAGAATACTTGGATAAGTTTGTGGTCGTATTTGTCGATAACATTCTCATCTACTCAAAGAATGAAGAAGAGCATGAGAAGCATCTCAAGTCAGTTTTGGAAAGACTCAAAGAGCAATAGCTCTATGCCAAATTCAGTAAAAGTGAATTTTGGCTAAGCCAAGTAACTTTTCTTGAACATATCGTGTCAGCAGGAGATGTTGCAGTAGATCCCGTCAAAGTTGAAGCCGTGATGGATTGGAAGCAACCCAAGTCCGTCACCGAAGTGAGAAGTTTCCTCATTTTAGCTGGGTATTACCAAAGATTCATCAAATGTTTCTACAAAACCGCCAAACCTATGACTCAACTTTTGAAGAAAGAGAAGTTTCAATGGTCAAATGCTTGCGAGCAAAGTTTCAAGGAGTTGAAGAAAAGACTAATCTCTATGCCTATGTTAGTCTTACCTGACATCCATAAGGACTTTGAGGTTTTCTTTAACGCCTCTCGTCAAGGCCTTGGATGTGTTCTGATGCAGGAAGGTAAAGTTGTAGCTTATGCATCTCGATAGCTGAAACCTCATGAAGGGAATTACCCGACGCATGATTTGGAATTAGTCGTAATTGCGCATGCCTTGAAATTTAGCGGTGTTACCTCATCGGTAATCGCTATGAGATTTTCACGAATCACAAAAGCTTGAAGTATATCGTCACTCAGTTAGAACTCAACCTCGGACAAAGAAGATGGTTAGAGCTGATAAAGGATTATGACCTTGGAATCCATTACCATCCAGGCAAAGCAAATGTAGTGGCAGATGCCCTAAGTCGAAAAGGGTATTGCAACACTATGCTGGTTCGAGAAAGTCAGCCAAGATTGTATGAATAATTGAGATAGCTGAATTTAGACATTGTTAACCAGGGATGTGTGAACACTCTGGAAGTTGAACCAACCATTCAGAGTCAGATCAGGGAAAATCAGAAAGAAGATGAAGACATCAAAGAAATTAAGAAGGACATGAGAAGAGGCAAAGCCCTAGGATTTTTCGAGGATGAGCAAGGTACAGTTTTGTTCTGTAACCGTATCTGCGTACCTAACCACCAAGAAATAAAGCAGCTGATTCTGAAGGAAGCTCATGAATCACCTTACTCCATTCATCCAGGCAGCACCAAGATGTACCAGTATCTGAAGAAAAAGTACTGGTGGGTCAGTATGAAGTGAGAGATTGCCGAGTTCGTTGCACACTGTGATGTATGCCAAAGACTTAAGGAACATCAGATACCCATTGGACTGTTACAACCTTTGCCAACTCCCGAGTGGAAATAGGAGCAAGTCGGCATGGACTTTATTACCGATTTACCTAGGGCCCAATTAGGATATGATTCCATCTGAGTTGTGATCGACTGTTTGACTAAAGTGGCACATTTCATTCCCATCAAAACCACCTACCAAAGCAGTAAATTAGCAGAGCTGTACATGGCCAGAATTGTTTGTCTACATGGAGTACCCAATAGGATAGTGCCCGACAGAGGTTAGCAGTTCACCTCTAGGTTTTGGAAGAGCTTACATGAAGCCTTAGGGACTAGACTCAACTTCAATACAGCATATCATCCCCCATACATATGGACAAACGGAACATGTGAATTAGATTTTGGAAGACATGCTTCGAGCCTGTGCTATAGACTATGGGAAGAGTTGGGATTAGAACCTTCCTTATGCAAAGTTCTTGTACAACAACAGCTATCAAGCCAGCTTACTAATGTCTCCATTCGAAGCATTGTATGACAGACAGTGTAGAACCCCTCTCCTTTGGGATCAAGTCGAAGAACATCAGTTCTTTGGACCTGATTTGATTAAGGATGCTAAAAGTAAAGTAAGATTGATAAGAGAGCGATTGAGAGTGGCTCAATCCCGACAGGAGAGTTATGCTGACAATCATCGCAGAGAATTGTCCGTTGAGATAGGAGATTTTGTCTATCTCAATGTAACTTCACTCAGGGGAGTACAAAGATTCCAAATCAGAGGAAAACTCATGCTAAGATTTGTTGGACCATACAAGGTTTTGGAAAGAAGGGGCGAAGTCACTTATCAGTTGGAGCTGCCGACATCCTTGTCTGTAGTTCATGACGTCTTCCACGTATCGCGGCTCAAGAAGTGCCTTCGAGTTCCGACAGAGCAAACATCACTAGAAAGCATCGACCTTCAGAGGACCTCACCTATGTGGAGGAGTCAATCAAGATACTTGATGTCACAGAGCGCGTTACCAGAAGCAAGGTCATCCGTTCGTGAAAAGTTGAATGGAGTAAACACTCAAAAGAAGAAGCCACCTAGGAATGAGAAGAAGATTAGAAAGCAGAGTATCCCCACCTTTTTGCTGACCAAGTCTGAATCTCGGGGTCAAGATTCCCTTATGGTTTGTAACGCTGCTTTTCTAAGCTTTTTGAAAATTTTCAAAATAAAAATAACAATTTGATTTTGTTGAAGTTCTAAAGCTTAACTTGAGATTTTGAAATTAAAAATAATTTAAATGACTAAATTTAACTTCAACAAATTCAAATTTTTGGTTTGGAGTTTGCTGGAGTTCTCTTGTGTTTAAAATCCTCTTTCTCTGTTCATTCTGCTCTCCCTTCGACCTCCTCAGGACCTCCCTCAAGGACCTCCTATGACCACCCTTCAGTCACGACCACCCTTTTGGTCACGACCACCCTTTTAGTCACGACCACCCTTGTGGTTACGACCACCTCTTTGGTTTCGACCACCCTTCCTTTTCGACCACTATCTGGTTTCGACCACCCTCGGTTTCGACCACCCTCTCATGTCGACCAGGCTTTTGGTTTCGACCAGCCCTTTAGTTTCGTCCTGTTTGTTGGTTTTGACCAGTCTGTTGGTGTCGGCTGCCTCTTAGTTTTGACCAGCCTTTCAGTTTGATCGACTTCACTGGGCTCCAAAGACACCTTGTCTTTCCTCCTCTGCTTCTCAAAGAACGTGCACATTAAATGCGTCGTCAGATCGTGTATCGTACCCCTATCCCATCCCTCTGACATGCGCATTAAATGTTGTTGTCTCTGCCCCACCATAATTTTCTATTCATTTTCACACCAGTCCATCTTGTTGCCCGGTTCTCCTTTCTTCATCTATAAATAGAGCACTAGGGAGCCTTTGCCCTCCTGTTTTCCCTTCAGCTTTTAACTCTCCCTCTCTCTCGCCCTGTTTCGCCGCGCTTCAAGTTTCGTCGCCGCCGACTCGAGCTCGCGCCTCTGCCTTTAGGGTCGCCGTCAATCTTCTCCTGCCAACAGCCGAACCACCTTCCTCCTCGTCGAACCGTGTGCCACCTTCGCCTATTTAGGTGAGCACCACGTGTACCCAACTCTCCATCCCTTGCTTTTGTTGTTGTGGTTTGCCCGAAGTACCGTGCTCCGAGTTTAAGCCCCGCATCAATTCTTGTCCCAGAGCTCTTTGAAGCAATCTTCTCTCTCTATTTCAGTTTTGTTTCGTAGGAGCCGCTGTGTTTCCTCTTCCCCGCCAGTCCCGACTGACCCCTTCGCCGTCGTCCTCCTTCGCCTTCTACGTGAGTGAGTTTCCACCACCGCTCGCTCTCTCTCTCTCTCTCTCTCTCTCTCTCTCTCTCTGTTTTGGTGAGTTCCCTGTACCCTGCTCTCTATTATTCTTTTAGCCAACTTCTCGTGCCCTATTATGTTGTTTTGTTCTTTTGACCACATCGAGCCGTCGAGTCTTTTTGTTCTTTCAGCCACATTGAGCAGTGGAGTTCTTTCTTCTCTTTCGACCGCTATTGAGTAGTCGTATCCTTCCTGTATTCTTTCAACGATCACGTTGAGTAGTCGTATCCTTCTAGTATTCTTCCTATGACCACGTCGTGTAGTCATATCCTTCCTACGACCGCGTCGAGTAGTCGTATCCCTCTTCCGACCTGATAGTCAAAGCCTTCATTCGACCACCTTCCGACCACCAGTGGTCGAATCAACCTTTCGACCAGGTAGTCCAAGCCTTCCAACCAGTTGGTTGAACCCCCTTCCACCACCTGTAGTCGAACCTCCCTCCGACCAGTCGAACCTTCTTCCGACCATGTAATTCTCAAACTTCCGAGAGCCCGTTCGAACTCCGATTCGATCGATTCAAATTTCTAAATCTATCTACTTCCAGATCTAGCTATCTACGCTAAAATTATTTAATTTGGTGTTCATTCGATTTCATTTGTATTTATTTGAAGTCAGCTTGTTTTCGCGTGTTGATTTCGACGACTCCGGGGAACCTGAACACTTCGAAGAAATAGATCCTCAAGGCAAGTTATACCCTTGATCATATTGAATCCCAGTATTTTAAAGTATTTAAATTCTGTTTTAAACTATTATTGCATGCATATTTAAATTCAAGTAATTTAAATCTCTACTTTAACTTTATAGTTATTCCTAATTCCTTTGTATATCCACACTTGAATGTTGTTTGAATCACCCTTGATGCCTTAGTTAAAAGCTAGTTGGTACATTAGTATGAACTAAAACTTGTTGCAAAAACTCTGTGCTTAGTCGAAGCTTAGCTCAAAAATATTTACTTTAGAGAATTTAGCCATAAATTCAACTATAGTTTAAAATGATACTATGGTATTGTCTTTACCATAGAGATTTATAAAATAGTTTGACTTGTTAAACAAAATAAAAATTGGTTTGGACTTAGGCGAAATGGATGTTTGGATGGGTGCATGTCTATGTACGGGATCGACTCATTTCTATGGTCGAGGCCTAGGGTTTTGTGAAATTCGCCCAAGTCAGTTAAGGACTGGTCTTCGAGCGTATTTTGCTACGCCTTATCGTACTACCACATGTCTCGAATGGGCGGGATCTGACTAACTAATTTACAATGTTTCACCGTGGTTGTTCCATCCGGTTGCGTGGGTGTCGTTTACAACCTACTTTTATGTATTCCCACCTGGCGCAAGAGGGTGCTTGAACCCTACGGGTCTCTATCCAAAGGGGGTGAAACCTTAGCGAGGGGGGACTATGGTGGAATGGCGCTTTGTAAAGGCCTTGCCACGTGCTCTAGACTGCTCACCTAAGGTAGTGAGCGGTGGTATCGACGGATGCCAAACAAACTAGAGAAGTCGTGTCGTGCGGGTAAAGTTGTACACCTCTGCAGAGTGTAAAACTATTCGAATAGTCGTGTCCACGGTCATAGACATGCTGGCAAAGCCACTCCAAGTTAGATTTTGATTTTTGTTTTCAAAAGACTTCATTAAATGGTTTTGGGTCTCTATCCAAATGGGTTTTGAGCGGGTAGCCTTGTGATAGGAGGGTATCCTTCACCACTTGTTGATGAATGTTATCTGACTATAAAACTTGAGTTTTGAAAAATGAATTTTAGTATAGAATAACTTCTTTAGAACTTAGTACAAGTATTTGGAAGGGAGCATGGCTTTATGCAAATCAACTGTATAAGCCTTCCGTTGAGATATCCTTGCATGCATTTTAATCTGTTACTTGATAGGTGTGACTTGCGAGAACTGTTGTTGTGCTCACTCTTGCTTAATTTAATTATTGAGCAGGAGAGGAATGCTACGAGGAGTTAGAGACCTTAGACGACTAGGCTACACCCTCCAGATGATTGCCTGTGGCGAATCGTGTGATCTTCCTTGATGTTTCTGCTTTCGCTGTAATCTGCTTGTTGGCTTTATGCCCCTTTTGTATCAACTCTAATTATTTCAAAGAAAGACGTAGTATGGTTCTGTTATCATTTCTTGTTTGACTGTGTACACTAGCTACTGATCTGGGACTAGTGTGAAATATACGGAGGACCCAGGATCCTTCTCTCCTGGGCCCGACACCTGTCTCAGTGAGGCATTCACCGTTATGTTGGCAAGCTTTATTCCCGACACCGTGGTGAAGGGGGGCCCCTTCGAACATGCCTACACCGGTCATGCTCGCACTACTACGACCTACCAATACGCAAAGCTAGTTTTCTATGACTTAATTAGCTAAGGCTATCCCATACCAGCATATGTGGTTGTACGCTTAGGCTTAGATTGGTGGCATCGGTGTTCGATCCTTAATTTACCCAGGCGAGGATCTCCTCCTATCTACTAGTGAGATACACCTCTCACACTTCTCATAATATAATATAACTTACCCACGTCACAAACTAAGTTTTTCAGTTTTATTTGTTTATACAAGATAACAGAGGTAAACCCCTCTGGACCATCATTTCAAAATCTTCCAAACACATATTCAACATGTCATCTATTTTTCCAATTTTAGTAAAAACTAAAGCTCGGCTAAGTATTTATGCAATATTCGCATTCGAAAAAACCCAATTCGACATCATTTATTATCTAAACTATACCCTAATGGCTACAATAGTAAGGATATCAATATTTCAAGGAGGATCATGCATAGAATAGGATTATAACTATCGTTATCCCCAAATATAGCAATTTTAAGCAAACATACACACATTCATAATAGATTTTGCAAAAAGAAGTACAATAATTAAAATAGTAAGATCAACATGGCCAAAGGAGGTGCTTGCCTTGCTCTAGTTTCTCTGAATAAGAGCATGAAGGATTGTCATAAATTTCTCTCGAGGTATCGACGTCTATTCAAAAAGAGCCGATAACAAATTAAAAATAGAAAAAAAAATTAAGGGCAACAAAATCCAAATATTTTTACATATTCAGATAGATCATGATTTTATTCATTCAATTTGGAGTTCGTATGCAAAAGTTATTAACGTTTTAATTTGCTTCGGTTTTGAAATTCCAGATATTAATAAAAGGGTGACGTCGAAAGTGTATTCTTTGTGGTTTAAGCTTTCCAACAGTGAAAGCGTATTTTCCTCTGAGTTATACAGAGTTCCACGCTTTCCAATAGAGAAAGCGTATTTTCCTCTGAACTGAAAGCTGCCTTTTCACTTTTCTGAATTTTTATTAACTTACACGTGGGCCCTACTTGTCAATGACTTATAGTTTTATTCTCTGGATTTTTATTTATAAAATAGAGGTGGTCCCACATATCATAAACTCATTATTTATTAACTAAATGACCTATTTTGATTTTAATCTACTGACAACTAGGGTCCACATGTTAGTCTCTCTGGTTTTAATCGTGTTTTTAAAATCGAGAATAGTGCGTTGTCCCACATGTCAGTGACACATTTACTATAAATGTTGAAATTAGATTTCTGTTAATCTTTCCGGCTGGTCCCACTTGTCATAGACTTATTATCTTTAACATCTGTTACTTAACGCTAATTAACACTTAATCGTGTGGGGCCCACTAGCAGAGAGAGAAGAGCAACTAGGCGCGCGTGGCCGAGAGGATGAGAAGCTCGCCGGCGGCGAGGCACATGCGGAAAGGCTCAAGGGATCCTAGAAATGGGAAGAGGGAGTCAAGGAGACGCTAGGGGAGGTGAAGGTGGCTAGAGAGATGGACGAAGTCGGCTACGTGACAGCGAAAGGCGGCGGGAAGCCTCGGGTCAATTTGGCATTTGCATTAGAGGCGAAGACAAAGGGCGCTTGAAGCTCAAATCGGCATAGGGCGCTATCACAATGTGATTAGGTGTGGCTCGGGACCCTAGGGTTTCCTGAGGCAAGCTGACGGTGATATCCTGTGGTGGCGCGATTAGCACTACTAGCGATTATGGCATACACGCCCGAAACTACTTGAATTAAAGGGGGCTTAAGCTCTAGCAGCTTACCACGATCACGAGGAAGCTGTTAGCGAGGTTGGAGCAGAGCTGAGATGGCTTCATGATGGTGATCAGTGGTGGCGGTGGCATGTTTCATGATGACAAACCGTCCTGGTGGAAATCAGCTGAAATGAAGCGCATGCATAGCTTTAGGGGGAACTTATAGATGGAGAATTTGACCATGGTGGGGTCAAGAACTCACCGGAGAAGTGTTTTCATCGATGGTGGCGGGGGATAGAGAGGTTTACGATGACAGCTCCGTGTAGGCGACGATAGTTGAAATGGGTCATGCGAGGAGGTT
This sequence comes from Ampelocalamus luodianensis, assembly GCA_036346255.1. Classification (NCBI taxonomy): domain Eukaryota; kingdom Viridiplantae; phylum Streptophyta; class Magnoliopsida; order Poales; family Poaceae; genus Ampelocalamus; species Ampelocalamus luodianensis. Next base: position 30,980,653 of record CM070622.1, read on the forward strand.
TAGTGAGATGAGGCGATGCTCAAACCGGACATGGAGTAGACCGGGACTCATCGGGCGTGAAGATCTTCCGCAGTTGTCGTAGCACCGGAGGTGAGGAAGAAGACCCGATTGCAGTGCTATATTATAATAGAAGAACAGGGAAGTGAGGAGGTGATTGAGTGAGCCAAATAGCGCAAGCTGACACGCACATCGAGGGCTTGGCTCACCAGGACACGATTGTGCTTCGGCGGAGCACGAGCACTGGAGCTTGAGACGATGATGCGTTCTGGGTGTTATAGTGGACCGGGAAGGGGACAAATGGAAACAACAATGGGAGTGGAGGGTTTTGGCACAAAAGGGAAAGCTTCAAGTAGCGTTACAAAGACGAGAATGGCGATGGGAAAAAGGCAATCAGCTCAGGTTCTCGCGATTTTCTCGCGCGGCGATGAGACCCAAGCGGAGAGAAACGGTGTGCGGAGTAGGTGATATTGTGTGACCTTGGTCTCCTCCTGTGGGCGCTCGAAGATGATGGCAGCGACGGCATGGGCGGGGTTCTGGCGTGCTGCAGGGCGGAGCAGATGGTTGCGTGAGGTGGAAGAAACGCCCTAACATGTGGGCCCGGCATGTCAGTGGGAGAGGAAAGCAGGAGCTAGTGTGGGCTAGAGCGGGTGCAAAGAAGTCGGGCTGAGTTGGGTTTCGGCCCAACGTCCATCGAGAAATTCAAATTAGCTTTTGAATTTTCCAAAACTGGCTGAATGATTCCTGGATTTTTGTACTTAGCAAACAGGGTCCACAATTTATGAAAAATTTTGTGGGGGCTCCTCACACAATATAGTTCCTTTTGTAAATATTTTAGTATTTTATCTATTCTGTGTTTTTCTCAAAAATTCTTCCAAGTTGTTGTTTGCATGTAAATTCACTATTTGATTTATGCAACAGCTAAAAAATCATGCAAAAATAGTTTTGTTTGCATGTAAATTCACTATTTGATTTATGCAACAGCTAAAAAATTATGCAAAAATAGTTTTCCACACAGAACATGCTCAAAATCATTCTCCCACTTATTTTCACTATACTTTCCTAAAATTGGGATTTTTGGGATGTTACACATTATAAGCCGATTATCTCTTGTGGGTAAAGTTATACAATCTCTGTAGAGTTTAAAACTATTCGAATAGTCATGTCTATGGTCATAGACATGCTGAGCAAATCCACTCAAAGTTAGACTTTGGTTTTCTTTTCAAAATATTTTACAAAATGGTTTGTGACATGGATGGGTATCCATTAGAAAACCGTGGGTTGAAGCCTCGGGTTGGTGCCCATGTTTAAGTTAGTGTTAGGTTGGTGCCTACACTAATCTTTGTTAATTCATTAAAATTCAATTTAGATATTGTAAAATTTGAGTGTTTAAACTTAGTTATTGTATTTAAAATGTCAAATATTACTTTTGCACAAATAACCCTATAAGCCTTCCTTTGATAATATCCATGCATGCATTAACTCTATCATGGGTGTAACTTGTGAAGTACATTTTTGTACTCATCCTTACTTAATAAAATATTTTTCAGAGGAGAAGGACTTCGCAGTTGCTGAGGATCTTAATGATTAGGCCACTACCCCAGTCGATTGCCTATGGTAGATTTTCTAGGCTCTATTACTTCTTCTTCGTCTTTTGCTATGTTCTTTACTATTGGCTTGTAAGTCGTTCTTGTAATAAACTCTGGTAATTATTAATAAAGTTGTGCGAGATATGATTGTTACCATATTTGTTTACTGTGCATACTAACTACTGTTCCAGGGACTAATTAGAATACACAGAGAATCTAGGGTGTTACATCCGGGTTCGACAGACATGGTATCAGAGCCATATCGAATGTACATCATGACCTAGTTAGAATGGTCGTTAGTTGAAAAACTTCAAAACTTATTTTATACAATAAGAAAAATATATTGTGATATCCTCATCTTTTCTCATCTTTCTATCATTACCTTCTTCATAGCAATTCTTTCATACCTAGTTCTTCCTTCACTATTTTATAATGTTAAATGGATCGTCTTTAAATTGAAAAGTTCTATAGATGGTCAACATGATTCTTACCACTACGTTCAAGACCACAAGATATGGAGCCATCAAAAGAGTATCATCATGCAAGATTCATTAATTGAAGACCGTGAGTAGAAGATACGATGTCAGCCAAGCCATATAGTCCAAGTTTGCCAAGACTCATTATGTGCATTGAGTCGTTTCACCAGCTTAAGAGTATTGATCGAGTAGAGCGTTGAATAAAGTTATTAAAGTTATTTTGAAAAACTTTTGAATTGGTTGTTTCATTTGGAGTTTTGTTTTGCTATATCCCCCTTAGTTATCTGTCTTTGTCTCTCCCCTAACCTTTGCCACCTTCCCTAACTCTCTGGAGTAACCGGCAAATGGTGAACACTCGTCGCTCTGAAAGTGGAACTAACCCCAACAATGATGTCCCTGGAAATGGCAGTGCCCCAATTCCACCACCACAAACTAATGGATCAGAATGGCAACAGATGATAACCAATCAGAACCATCTGATAGAACTACATGCTCAGTCCATCAATAACAACCAAGCTCCAGCTTTCCAAGCTCTACCTTCGCAGTCCATATTGTCATAGTTCATGAGAACATGCCCTCCAACCTTTTCGAGTAGCACAGAGCCAATGGATGTAGATGATTGGTTGCATACTATCGGGAAGAAACTAGACATCTCATAGTGTGGTGAGCATGACAGAGTTTTGTTTGCTTCTCACCAACTGAATGGGCCTGCTTCTGAATGGTGGGACAACTTTAGCGTCTCACATGCCAATGCTCAAGCAATCACTTGGAATGAGTTTGTGCAAGCTTTTCACTGATCTCATATTCCTTCAGGCATGATCACCTTGAAGAAAAAGGAATTTCGTAAGTTGTGCCAAGGAAGCTGCACAGTTAATGAATATTTGCACAAGTTCAATCAACTGGAATGTTACACACCAGAGGATGTTGCAACAGATGAAGCCAAGTAAGAGAGATTCCTTGAAGGGCTCAATGATGATCTGTCCGTACAAATGATCTCCCAGGCCTACATTGATTTTTAGTAGCTAGTCAACAAGACGATTCTTCATGAAGGCAAGCACTAGGAGATATAGAACTGCAAGAGAAGAATGGCTACGCAAAGGTTTAACCCTGGAAGTTTTCCTAGAGCTAAGGGAACCTCATCGCATCAAGCTAGACTGCAGCCAACAACTTCAACCGAAACACCAGCAATGAACAGTCCAGTCAACCTTGGGTCCTCCAACACATCCGAGGGTGGCCAATCACGAAGGTGGCCAATCACAGAAGGACTCATCCTATGTTGTAGGAATCACGTGCTTCAACTGCCATGAGATTGGGCATTTTGTTAGTAAATTTCCAAAGAAGCAACATACCACAAATCTAATCATCATGAACAGCTTCGAAGTTCCAACTATCAACACTAGGTAGGAAAAAAGGAAGCCGCGGAATTCTAGAAAGGGACGTCTGTACAACGTCACAGCTCAGGCCCCGTCAAATGGGGAGCAGGGTACGTATGACGACAATTTTAGTTAAAGACCAAGTATTCCCAACTTTCTTTCTAGCATCTCTGAATCTCAGGGACGGGACTAGCGATGAAAACGAACGGAAACGGACGGAAAAACCCCATTTCTACTTCCGTTTCTATATTTGTTGGCGGAAGCGGGATCGGGTTGGAAAATGCGGGTTCAGCGGAATCGGGATATGCGGGTGCAGAAGCGAACCAATACGTAGGAAACTCAACGAAGCGACGAAAGCCGAACAAGCGGAATACGCACATCTTTATACTCACAATCACAATCACACACATCTTTGTGATGAAAGCGAGTAAAGCAATTGAGATTCAAGCGCAAATGAAAATAGTTTAGGATTTCTTGTCCACACACTAACACGGTAACTTTGTGACACTTATTCGGATGACATCTAACAAATTAAAATGGTGGCATGAACATAGCACATACATCACATAATAACATGGCATATTTTCGGATGTTCATCATCCATCACGACTCTGCGGCATCATCCATCTCGTCAGGATCACTTTCAACTGCCATCTTCACGCATAATTTATTGTTAAATGTTGTAAATATAAGGCTACTACAATGTACAACGCATCGGCATACCTCATCATCGGCATACGCATGCATACGCGGACTTGGAGGCGGGCGAGGCGGCAAGTGGGAGTGGGCGATGGCGACGACTGGAGGCGTGAATGAGAGACAAGTGCGGACTAGAAGTGGAGAGTGAAGACCTAGGTTTTCTTAGATGGGCTAGTGTTGGGCCTCTAGGAGTTGGGGGCCGGGGACAAAGATGGGCTGCCTAGAATCAGAGTAAATTTGGTAAAAATACGAAACATTCAGGCCAAATACGAATTCATAAAAGCGGACGGAAAAGCGCGTTTCTCGTCGTCAGCGTTCAACGACAGTCGAATTAGAACCAATCCGGATATTTCAAAATACGAAGCGGATGGGTCAAATGTAGAAAAATGGGCCAGTTCGGACGGGAAAATTTCGTCGTTTTCAACGCTAGACGGGACTCCTTTTAAGGGGGTAGTTTGTAATATCTCAAAGTTTTGTTACTAAAATTAATTAAAAATAACTAAAAATAATAGAGTTGTTACTTTATTGGATTTCTAAAATTCTAATAGAGTTTTGTTGAATTTTCTAGATTTTAAAGTTAAAAAAAATAATTAATTTCCTAGAATTTTCTAGATTTTTTAAAAGGTTTTTCCTAATTTCCAGAAATTAAAAATACTTTATGTGCACAAATAAAATCCAAATTTAAGTTGAAAATAATTTATTAAGTTCAAAATAATTCAAAGAATTTATGTGAATTTTTCTAGAATTTTTAAACTCTATTTGCTTTTTTCTAAAAGCCCATTTAATTTATTGCTATTTCTAAAATTCAAAAATTAATTTAAATCTCCAAAATTCCTTTCGGTCCGAAACCCTTTCCCTCCGACCCATTTGAACCATTTTCCCACCCAGCCCATGCCCGCCAACCAGCCCAGCCTGCCCCGCCTCCTCTCTCTCTCACCGCCACCCCGTCCCTACCAGTCAGTCTCCCCTGTCTCTCTCTCCCTCCCTCCGCCATGCGGGCCCCGCCTGTCAAGTCGTCCCTTCTTCCTCCTTCCTTCTTCTTCCTCCGCACGACCGCCATTGTGGCGCCTCGGGAGGTCCTCAAATCCTGCATTTTCTTTCCCCTTTTCTCGCTAAAACGTGTGCAATAAATTTTCCCCGTCATGGCGCCCCCATTCTGGCCCATTTTCCCTCTTTTCGCGCGCGGTTTTGCTGGATTACGAAATGGCCACCGCGATCAATAATATTCATGCATGCATTAACTCTATTATGGGTGTAACTTGCGGAGTACATTGTTGTACTCACCCTTGCTTAATAAAATATTGTTCAGAGGAGAAAGACTTCGCAGTTGCTGAGGATCTCAATGACTAGGCCGCTACCCTAGTCGATTGCCTATGGCAGATTTGCTAGGCTCTACTACTTCTTCTTCATCTTCCGTTGTGTTCTTTATTGTTGTCTTGTAAGTCATTCTTGTAATAAACTCTGATAATTATTAATAAAGTTGTGCGAGATGGGGTTGTCACCATATTTGTTTACAGTGTACACTAGCTACTATTCTAGGAACTAGTGTAGAATACACAGAGAATCTAGGGTGTTACTTTCAGGTTTGACAACCAATCCAGGCTGTTACAAGCTACAACTGATGAACGGCAACCGGCTCATAAACACCCACATTTGCTCAGGTAGATGGGGATACCAAGATATAGCATAGAATCATGTTATAGGCATCGTCACTTGCTTGAGACAGCCCATGCTCTCTTACTTGCCTCTTTTGTTCCACCTTACTTCTATGTTAAGGCTATCTCCACTGTCGCTTTCCTCATCAACATTTAGTATTCTACTGCTCTTCAGGGTTCTACTCCGGTCAAGTATCTCTATGATCGGGCTCCAGAGTACCATCGCCTTTTCTGTTTCAGCTGTGTCTGCTTCGTCATTCTTCCACCTCGTGAGCGCACCAACCTGACTACTCAATCAGTTGAGTGTGTTTTTCTTGGTTACAGTTTTGAGAATAAGGGTTATCGCTGCTATGACCTTGTTGCTCGCCAGATGAGAATCTCTTGGGATGTCACCTTCGATGAGTCCCTATCTTACTACCCTCGTCCCTCCCTGTCTTACTACCCTCGTCCCTCTACTGTCAGCCTAAATTCTCTTATTGAATCTATCTCTTTTTTTTTACCTTTCCCGGCCCTCAACACTCTACTTCTGTTTCGCTTCCGCTTTCAACTTTTTCGCTTCCCTCTCCTTCGGCTCCATCATCTCTCTCTCTCCTCCAGAGGTTCCTTCTAGCTCTTCTGTTGAGATCCCCCCCTTTCCACTCCACTACTCTTGACGTCATCGGCCTACTCCTGTCCTCCAATTGAGCTTCCGTCTTTGTTGAGCTATGTTCCTAGCTCTTCTTCTCCGTCCATGCTGGGTCCACATCACCCTCTCCTCCTAGACATCGTCGCACTATCAAGCCTCCTGAGCGCTACGGATTTGTACCGCTGCTCTTTCTGAGGCTATGACCTACCATGAAGGTACTACTCACCCTAAGTGGCAACTCACGTTGTCTGAGGAGATTGCTACTTTGGAGCGTACTAGACTTGGGATCTTGTGCTCTTACCTGCGCGTGTCACTCCTATCACGTGGAAGTGAGTGTACAAGATCAAGACCCGCTCGGATGGCTCTCTTGAACACTATAAGGCTCGTCTTGTGGCGTGTGGTTTTCAACGGGAGCATGGTCGTAACTACAATGAGACATTTGTTCTTATCGCTCACATGACCACTGTTTGCACTCTCCTTGTTATGGCTTCTGTTCGACAGTGGCACATCTCTCAGCTGGACATCAAAGAATATCTTTCTCAATGGCAAGTTGCATGAGGAGGTATACATGCAGCCACCACCTAGGTATTCTATCCCTAATAGTATGGTTTGTCGTCTTCGCCACTCTCTATATGGCCTCAAGCAAGCCCCTCATGCTTGGTTTGACTATTTCTCCTTTGTTGTCACTGCTGTCGGCTTCTCCGTCAGTGATCATGACCATGCTCTCTTTGTTCACACCTCTCCTCAAGGTCAAACACTCCTCTATGTGGATGATATAATCATTACTAGGAATGACTCTTAGTACATTGATTTTGTGAAGGAGCGTCTCAGTAAGCAATTCTTGATGTCTGATTTGGATCGTCTTCGTTATGTCCTTAGGATTGAGGTCCTTTCTACGCCTGAGGACTACTACCTCCCTACATTCAATATATCCTTGTTCGTAATTGTCTCACGAATCAGCATATTGTAGATACTCCTATGGAGTTTGGTGTTCACATTCGCCCTACTAATTGTGAACCTCTTGAGGACCCCACTAGTTACAGCCATCTTATCGAAGCCTCGTCTATCTTGGGATCATTCAACCTGACATTTCTCACACAATTCACATTCTGAGTTAGTTCATTTCTACTCCCACACAACTCCACTATAGTCACTTTTTTCGTGTTCTGTGATATCTTCGCGAGACCATCAATCGTCGCATTTTCTTTCCTCACTCCAGCTCTCTACAACTTCAAGCATATTATGATGCGACTTAGACTAGTGATCATTCTGATCTTCAGTCTCTTTATGTCTTATTGTGTTTTCCTTTGTTCCTCTTTGATTGCCTGGAAGACTAAGAAACAGACTATTGTTTCTTGTTAGAGTGCTAAGGCTAAATTGTGAGCCATAACATCGTTGATAGCTAAAATCACTTAGCTTCAGTGACTACTTGAGAATTTCAGTGTTTCAGTTCCTACACCTACTCCTCTCTTATCAGACAACACTAGTACGATCAACATTGCTCGAGATCCAATGAAACATAAACTCACCAAACACATCAAAGGAAAGGCTTCATGCATAAAATTGCAAGTGCATGAGCATGTTGTTGCTCTGCAGTATGTACCTTTGGAGTTTTAATTAGCAAATTTCTTCACCAAAGCATAGACTAGAACTCAACACAACTTCTAACTCTCCAAACTCAATATTATTGATCCATCATGAGTTTGAGAAGGGTGTTAAGAGTATTGTATATGTCGTGTATTTAGTTACTTGTTTAGAGGGTTATTTGCTTATTTGTCCACACTAAGTAGTTGAACACATTAGCCTTTTGGCCCAATGAATGGAGTAGGGTTCATTGTGTAACAAACTAACAGGTACTGCAAATTACTTGCACGGATTAAAACACAGCCTCAATTCTTCAACAGATTATTCATACACTCAAAGCTGGATTCTCATTTCATCCTTGCTTTCCTCGCCTTTTTGCACTAGGTATGAATCAAGCGGCCATACAAGGAGTCAGCCTGTCCAGTTTATATGAGCAGCCACACAAAAATGCATATACACTGCGACAACACCGGTAACCTGTTAAATGGCACACACCCGACGCATTACATACAGGAGACTACAACATCACACTTGATCACCTCATGCGTCAACAAAACGATGAACCCATATAAAAGGCAAAAATAAATGTACATTCTGGCCAGCAGTTTCTACAAATGATAAAGACGGAGGGGTAAAGAATCTCTACCAAGAATATACAATCATCTAACTGAATGAGCGTCCTACCTTGGACTATTCCAAGGAGAAGGCGGCTTGTATGGAAAACCCTGTGAAGCAGATCCATGTCCTAAATCGAGACTATGGAGTTGTTCCATTAGTTGTGACCTCCGCTCTTTAAAGAAATCTAGCCTCGTTGTTAGCTCTACCAAAGTGGAAGATGCCACCATTGGTTGCCTCCCGTATTCAACAACCTGTCATACAACAAATATGAAAAATCTTCTTTTTTATGTTGTATGTAACTATAAAGCATTGTGATTTCCCCAACCTCAGCTAACTTTGGGGCATTGATGGCCATAGAAGTGTTCTCTGTTGACATGCTTGTGGATGCATCCATGCCTCTTGAATCACTTGAAGACGCATCCAGGGAAAGCTTGCGGGTGAGTGGCCTTGAAGAACCATAAGGAAGCACGTGTTGCTTGATGTTCCTCCATTGTGATGCATCCACCGAGCTCTCCTGCCAAAATGACCCAATGTCGGTATTGGTGGATGCAGTGCCAACTTTACATCAGATTTCAATGGGGAAGCCACTCATAACACAAATGGGTTCATTTCCCTCGTCCTTGTGATGTCAACTCTTAAAAATGTTATAATGTAAATACTAATTTTTTGCAAGCCACAAGTCAAAACATGTAAGAATGGGCCAAAACATGTCACCACCGGTAACTGTGGTGCTACCAGTACCCACTGGTAAAACCGAAAACAAAGCCGCCAGTTTTTGTACCCTGCTCCAGACTAACGGTTGGCCCACTTTTACCAAGATACTGCAAACTTGTGGGAATTCAGCTTAAAATAATAACAAGCGCAAAACTTCAATATGTGCCCAGGCAAATTTTGGATAGAAACTGGGCTAAATTTTGATATTATTCCTAATGATGCAATCTAGAACCAGCGATACAAAACTTAGACAGACACCATCAAAACTGATGAACCTGAAAAGCTATACTAAGAAAGCAAGACATGATCCTTAGATATTTTGTTTTCCATCGCTTAGTTTTTGCTTACAGCTGTCCACTAAATAACCAGACATGAGTACATGAGCAATGCCAGTATTATTTCAAAACTGAAAATTAGTAATTTATTTATAGACCACTATAAGAGTGCATTGAATTATTCATGTGCACAAGCCAAGTTGTTGAAATTCGAATTTCAACAAGTTTCAGTATGATCATTAAGCACTATAAGAGGGGAAATTCCTAACAAACCTCATTTCTCTGCTTCTCTTGATTGCAAAAGGCAATGTTCATGTCAAATCCTGGTTGAACAAAGTTTCTGGTACCAATAAAATAGTGTCAAAATATGAAAGGTAAATTAGGGAAATATAACATATCCAATGCATTGAATTGTTAATTATAACTGCACAAACATTCGTTACAGTGAAATAATGCCTACAATCAAATCCGAGTTACAACCAGCTGCAGCACAATTCTGCACTGCTTAAAGAAATGACTCTGCTTGGATTAAATAGAACTATTAACATGTCCCCACCAAATTCCAACAGCTGAAGAAAATCAAAAGATGCCAGAACCAAAGATCCAGCAATATCATAAATGGAGACCAAAAACGGAAAAAAAAAAAAGTGGTGAAGGATTGTTGTCTTACTGCTGTGAAAAATGACCAGGAACACGGTGATAACGATCATTTGCATCTCCCAAAGGGCCGTATTGGTGTTGGCGCTGTTGGTTGAGTTGGAGATGGAGCTCCGCAACCTTCTGTTTTAACCTTGCAACATCAGCTTCAGCGAGAGCAATCTCCTCAAGCTCTGCCTTTGTCTTAAGGAAAACAAGGGAGGACAATGAGACTCCATGAAATAAGTCCAGCAAGTAGAGCAATTATTAAAGGTACCTTCGAGTCCACAGCACGTGAACTTGAAAACTGTCCGGAAGACATGCTCAACCCAACCTCCAATGCCGCTCGAAGATCCCTCTCAGCTTGTAGCTGCTCTTGCAACCTGGACACCTATAGATATAAACAATTGTGGAAACTATTGTCAAAATAATCAGCCACCACTTAGTATATCCGAACCTGTTCCACAATAACTGCACCAAAACTATTATAAGGAAAGTACCATTTTGGCCCCACAACTTTGGACTATGTTTATGCCCTGAATTTTGTGCAGACACTATCTTATTATGATTCCTCAACTTTGGGGGTGTTTCCAACTTAAGCCTTCCATCAGTAAATTAACCAAGCCTACCTAACCTCCGAGTTACTGACAAGTAGGGCTGTTCACGGTTTGGGGCAAACCGCCAACCCACCCGGACCAACCCAACAGGAACCGTGATGGGCGGGTTCAAACGGTTTGGGTTGGGTTGATGGCCAAACCATCTCCTTTTCTGCATCCGGGTTAGATGGGTTACGGCCTTACGGGTCAGAAGCAGTTAACCCGCAAATCCGTATCCCATCTCAGCCGCTCGTACAAGTGCTATTCACGAGTTCCTGTCCTCTTGATTCTTTTCTTTCCTTTTCTGGGTGAGGAGATGAGCCTAATACACACGATTGACCCCACTTTTGCAGATCTGAAGCTATCCTTGGCTACTTTTTTTTAGAATTTGGTTGTATTTTCTGAAGGATAAGGTTGGATAGTAAAAGAAACTCCGGGAACAACAGAGACTTTCTTGATGGGTAGGTACATTGGGTAGTTGTCGTTTTTCTAATTAATTATTGGTTTTTTGTATTTATTTTGATTGAAATCCTATGACTGTTAGTTCAGAGTCTATTTCTTGGATTATGGCTTTCACTCTCAGTAAGTAAAGCGATTTTCATCTACATGTTTAGCATTTTTAAGAAAATTCTGATAAAAAAATCAGAAATATAGAAATTCGCTTGAGAAATTTTTTCACGATGCATGTTCATTTTGCTTTTCTATCGAGCCCACCTCTCTCCGTACCGTCCAGCAGCCCATCATTCTTCACCTTTCCTGGGAGTCCACTCCTTTTCTTTTCCCATCAAGCAACACCACCATTTAACCCGTGTAACCCAACCCAACAAACCCGCTCCTTCGTAACCCCACCAACCCACGTAACCCGCTAAACCTGGCCCAGCTAAAGCAATTGTGGGTTGGGTTGGAAACCCAGCATAACCCGTCAGAGACCGGGAATGAACAGCCCTACTGACAAGCAAGGCCACCTATCAGCTAGTCTGTCTGTAGGGAGGGTTTCCAACTCCCAGATGGAACCTGATTCTGCTGGTTGCCGGTGTTAGCAAACGCCTGTTCACATGGCTGCCTCTCCATCTTCCCATGCATGCTTTCACATGGCTGCTTCTCCATCTTCCCACGCATGCATGAATGCATGCACAGCATGCCTCCTTGATCTTCTAGTCTCTTCATTTCTCTCTTTGTATTCACACTCATATATGTGTAGCTAATGCTATATATACTTGTATGATGTAACTTCTTTCATCAAGCAATACATACGTGAAGTATTCCACGTTATCATAGTATCAAGAGGGTTCATCTCCTGTGCCTTTTCGCTTCCGCTCCACAAACCTTGAACTCCACCACCAGCAACCATGTCCGGCGTCACCGCCGCTGCCGCCGATCGCGACCGCAAAGCCACTGCCGCACGCGAAAGCGAAGCAGCCCGCGAACGCGAAGCCGCAACTGCACGCGAGCGCGATGCCGAGGCTGCTGCCACCGCTGCTCGGGAACGCGAACTCGCCGCCGCTCGGGAGCGCAAAACCCTCACTACCGCCGCCGACACTGCTACTCGGGCCGCCACCGATGCGGTGCCAGCGTTCGTCTTGCTACCGCCGACCTCGGAGCGTGAGGTCGCGCGCGACCGAGCGCAGCAGCAGCCGAGGCTCGGGATCGCCTCCGCGACGACCACTCCGTCCACGACGACGCCGATCATTACGAAGCCACCCTCGTCACCAACCTGCACGCTCAAGCCGCGGGAGTTCAGAACATCCAGGCCCTTGTTCCCGTTGTTCTCGATCTTCTCTCGCTACAGTACAACAAGTGGCGTGACCTCATGCTCCTCGTCTGCGGCCGCTTCTCCCTCTCCGATCACGTTCTGCGCGACGCCACCTTCCCTGATGTTCCCTCGTGGCACCGCATGGATTGCGTGGTCCTCTCATGGATCTACGGCACGATCTCCACTGAGCTCATGGAGATTGTCCGCGCCCGCGGCACAACAGCGCGCCTCGCGTGGGTCGGCATCGAGCAACAATTCCTCGGAAACCGCGAGACTCGTGCTCTTCATCTCGATGCCGAGTTTCGTAACCTTGTTCAAGGGGACTTGTCGATCTCCGACTACTGCTGTAAGATAAAGGGTATGGCGGATGCCCTCGTTGATCTCGGCGAAGTCATTCACGACAGAACCCTCGTCCTGAATGTTCTTCGTGGATTAAACGAGCAGTTCCAGTACATGTCGGCCCTTCTCAAACGGCAGCGGCCCTTCCCCACGTTCATCGAGGTACGCTCCGATCTGCTCCTTGAAGAACTCACCATGGCGCCGACATCCTCCTCGACACCGTCGACAGCTCTTCTCGCCGCCAAGGGCACCTTTGCCCCAAAGGGATCTCCGTCTGGCGGGAGCTCTTCTCGCCCACCTGCTGGTCCGCCCAACCTCGCCTCGACCGGTAGGGGCTCGGGCTCGGGCGTCGCCGTCGCCGCGTGGAACGGCGGCGGCCGCTCTCCGCCGGTGCGCTCGTGGCCTTTGTTCTACAATCCTCGGCCGGGTCCATCGGATGTGGCCCGCCAGGACGCCCACCTTCGACGGGTGGCCCGCAGCAGTCTACCACCAGGCGCCGCCGCAGCGGCCACGGCCGGCGCACTGCGCGCGCTAGTCTCCCGGACGCACCGTGCAGTTGCGTCGGGGCCATACAAGATCGCCCATACGCACCGCACCCTCGCCACAGCCGACAATAGAGCGGGTTTGCGTTAGCGCACCCACCGGCGCCCGCCCACGCTTATACAACCTCCTTCGCCATGGCCTCCGTGGACTGGTGGCTCCTGGGATCAACAGTCCCTGGCAAATGTGTTCAGCACCATGACTGTCACTCCACCAGCCTCCACTGAGTGGGTCATTGACTCCGGCACCTCCTCTCATATGACGCCAGACACCGGTAACATCTCTTTGTTCCGTTCCCCCCGTACTTCCTTCCCTTCATCTATCATTGTTGGTAACGGTTCCACACTACTCATACTTCCACCGTGTCTGATTTTACCTAGGCCCTTTTATTTTAATAATGTTCTAGTTGCCCCTGACATTACTAAATCTCTTATTTCTGTTCGCCAATTCACCACTGACAACTCTTGCTCTGTGGAATTTGATCCCTTTGGTCTTTCTGTGAAGGATCTCAGGACCGGGACCGCAATCAATAGGTGCAATAGTTCTGGCCCACTCTACTCGCTTCACCTCCCGGCATCCTCTTCATCCAACTGCACCATCCTTGCGCGCGCCTGCCCTCCTGGCATTGCCGCCTTGGTCACCCCTCCTCTGAAGCCCTATCCAGTATTTCTAGTACTTCCGCCATTACTTGTAATACTAAGTTGTCATGTGATACCCTTTGTCATGCCTGTCAACTTGGTCGCCACATACGTTTACCGTTTTATAGTTCCTCTTCTCGAGCATCTCATGTTTTTGACCTAATTCACTATGATCTGTGGACGTCTCCTGTAGTGAGCGTCTCTGGTTATAAGTATTACCTTGTCATTTTCGATGATTGTTCTCATTTTACTTGGACTTTCCCTCTTGTCTAAAATCCGAGACTTTTCCTACTCTAGCAATTTCTTTTCTTTTGTAGCCACCCGCCCAGTAAGACTATCAAGATTGTTCATCGACAACGGTAGTGAATTTGATAATTCTTCGACCCGCACCTTCTTACTCACCCATGGCGTTACCCTCCGTATGTCTTGCCCATACACGTCTCAACAAAACGGTCGAGCTGAACGTATTCTCCGATCCCTAAATAATTCTGTTCGCTCCCTCTTGTTTCAGCGCCCTTCCCTTCTTATTGGGTCGACGCTTTACACAATGCCACATACCTTCGCAACCGTCTTCCCTCAAAAACCCTAAACATGGCCACACCCTACTTTGCTCTCTATGGTGTCCATCCCACCTACAATCATCTTCGGGTGTTTGGATGCGCCTGCTACCCTAACTTGTCTGCCACCGCTCCTCACAAACTCTCCCCTCGCTCTACCTTGTGTATCTTCCTTGGCTACTCCTCCGATCACAAAGGTTACCGGTGTCTTGACCCTTCATCCAATAGGGTCATTATCTCCCGACACGTCACATTCGACGAGTCACTTTTTCCTTCTTCCAGAGATGCGGTGCCTTCCCCAGCGGATTTTGATTTTCTTACTAACTTTGAGACAAGCCTGGTTCCCATCAGACCAGCTGGCTCTTTTTCGTCTGAGCTCCGACGCACTCGCCAGCGCACGGTTCTTGCGCCGCCGGTGGTTCACGCCCCTGCTCCCACCGCGGCTCAACCATCTAATGCGCCCGACTCACCTGCCTCGGCGACATGTCCTACGACCATGGTGCCGCCAGCGCCACACGCGGCCACAGCGACTCCTCCGTCTGCGCCACGCGCGGCCACGGCGTCTCGCTTCGCGCCCGCGCTTCTCTGGCCAGCCGCGCCACGCTTCACGCGCCTCGGCGCTCGCATGCGGTGCGCGCCCATTACACCGCTTTGGTGCCGTCTACAAGAACGGGCCCAACTCGAGCCGTCGCGCTCGCAGCCGCCGTCGCGCTCCTCGATAACAACGGGTTCCGGCCAAGGCTGTTCCCATAGCTCCGGTGGTCAACTCACACCCCATGATGACTCATGGTAAGCACGGTTTCAGGCAACCAGCTGCTAATCACACGAATCTTCTGGCCACTGCTCTGTCTCCTATCCCGAAGACTTACCGCAGCGCCCTGACCAACCCTCATTGGTGAGAAGCTATGGAAGAGGAGTATCGTGCCCTGCTGTCCAACAACACATGGGATCTGGTTCCACGTCCCCCCAGCACAAACATTGTCATCGGCAAATGGATATTTCGTCACAAATTCGCATCGGATGGCACACTAGACCGCTACAAGGCACGATGGGTTCTCCGAGGTTTTACCCAACGTCCAGGCGTAGATTATGATGAAACTTTCAGCCCGGTGGTGAAACCTGCGACAATTCGGACTGTCCTCTCTTTGGCTCTCTCTTGCTCTGGCGGTGCATCAACTTGACGTCAAGAACGCATTTCTAAATGGCACATTGACAGAATGGTCTCATCGCTCCTGACCAATCTGGATTTGTTGACACCGCGCATCCTGACTGGGTCTGTCGTCTCAACAAGTCACTGTATGGGTTGAAGCAGGCTCCTCGTGCATGGTATAGCAGTTCGCCACATACTTACTAGGACATGGCTTTGTAGAGGCAAAATAAGACACTTCTCTGTTTATCTTTCATCGTGGCTCCGAGACAATTTACATGCTGTTGTACGTCGACGATATTGTATTGATCGCCTCCTCTTGGCAAAGACTACTTCATCGCACCATTCAGTGCCCTTCAGCAGGAGTTTTCGATGAAAGATCTTGGTGAGCTTCATCATTTTCTGGGGATTCATGTTGATCGGTCTCCAAAAGGAATGTTTCTTTCTCAGCGACATTACACTATGGATATCCTAGAGCGCGCAGGGGTGTTAGACGCCAAGCCTTGTAGCACACCAGTTGACACCAACTCTAAGATGTCTGGCACTGTTGGCACCCCCGTGAGCGATCCTACCCATTACCGCAGCTTAACAAGTGCTCTCCAGTACTTGACCTTCACTCGTCCAGATATTTCCTACGCTGTTCAGCAGGTCTGCCTATACATGCATGATCCTCGGGAACATCATCTCACTGCTGTCAAGCGTGTCCTACGATATCTTCGGGGTATCATTGATCATGGCCTCTTTCTGCGTTCGTCGGCGCCCTCCGAGCTTATTGTCTACTCTGATGCAGATTGGGCTGGCTGCCCGGACACTCGGAAATCCACTTCTGGCTATGCGGTTTTTCTTGGCGCCAATCTAATTTCCTGGTCCACCAAGCGGCAACAAACTGTGTCTCGCTCCAGTGCTGAGGCCGAGTACCGGGCTGTTGCAAATGGTGTTGCCGAAACTTGTTGGTTGCGTCAGTTACTACAGGAGTTGTGCAACCCTCTACCTCGGGCTACTCTAGTCTATTGTGACAATGTAAGCGCAGTATACCTGTCAACAAATCCTGTGCAACACCAGCGGACAAAGCATGTTGAGATTGACCTTCACTTCGTTCGAAACAGAGTCGCTGTTGGAGAAGTTCGGGTTCTTCATGTCCCAACTATGTCCCAGTTCGCCGATATCTTCACTAAGGGGTTACCGACGTCCGTCTTCACCAAGTTTCGCTCCAGTCTGAATGTCGTTTGTCCCGACGTTCTGACTACGGGGGGTGTTAGCAAACGCCTGTTCACATGGCTGCCTCTCCATCTTCCCATGCATGCTTTCACATGGCTGCTTCTCCATCTTCCCACGCATGCATGAATGCATGCACAGCATGCCTCCTTGGTCTTCTAGTCTCTTCATTTCTCTCTTTGTATTCACACTCATATATGTGTAGCTAGTGCTATATATACTTGTATGATGTAACTTCTTTCATCAAGCAATACATATGTGAAGTATTCCACGTTATCAGCCGGAAATCCTGGCGAGGACTGGGATTTCTAAAATCTCAGGGGGGGGGGGTGTTTCATGCTATTTTGAAGGGGCATTGGTGATGATTCACTATGTAGAAAACATACAAACTTAAAAACCAAAAAGATAAGGCATAAAATAAAGTCATCTGGAAAATAAAAAGAAAACCAGCAATTTTCTGGCAAACCAATGGGAGTAGGATTTTTAAAAAATCTGATATTTGGAACCCTGCCTGTAGGTAACCTGCTCCCAGGGTTGAAGGACCAAAGTAGTGACTGAGGGACCAACGTAGTGACCTAGAAAGTTCAAAGTAAACTGGACCTGACCCTGGGGTTGGGGGACCACAATGGTACTTTTTCCCTCAAATAAAAAAAATAATGATACATACGATGAACAAGCAAATTTGACAAGGCAAGGGAATGCATACATCCTGTTCCAGAGCCAAACGCCGTTCATGTAATGCTTGCTTTCTTCTTTCCAAACTCGCCTGTAGAATTGCATTACCCCTAGCCTGAGACACTTTCCATTAGATTACAGGAAGGTGATAGATAAAAATTAGTGTGTATATGTGCAGTTTTTCCCCCTACCTCTTTGGCGATTCTGTTCTGCAGATCATTTTTTGCAATCTCAAGCCTTTGAATAGCTAGCCTGAAAGGTTTATTTGCATAGCAAAATTAAAATCAATTGATGCATCTAAGAAAAGAACAGCAAGCTATGAAACAAGCTTGTTCATAAATCACCCAGGCAGTAGTGGCAGTCAATTAGTCAGGAAGCTAACAAAAGTTAAAATTTCTACACTAGGTCTAATCTGTAATGATCATCATTAAGTACTGAATTTCCATACAATGATATTTCTAAATAAGCAGGAACAATAGATAAATGCTGCATGAATCAGAACAATCATAGATGATGTATACCATGACCTAAATGCAATACATCTGCTCACAATCACAACTATCAACAGCCACACTCAATGAAACAGTACTGTAAACACATAATATTGGTTCTTAGTGGAAAAGAACTTACTCTTCTTCACCAGATGAGTCAACTGATTCTGAATGTTGGCTTTTTCTTGCCTACATAAACCATGCGTATAAATCAGATTGCTGACTGATACTTCTGATAATTATAAAAGCAACTTCAAGGACAGTATGGAGGAAACCATAATTCAATGGGCCAAAAAAGGTGACTCGGCAGTGTATTATACTATTATGCATACTCATTGGCTCCATGAAAGGCAAAAGAAGTAAAACATAACTAGAGTTCTTGCTTACATTATTCCTGCCCCAAAAGTTACTACGTTTCACCGGGTGAGAATGAGATCCATTTATTTTGGTTGAGTGTCTGTCTACAGAATATTCAGCACCATGATTAGGTAAAGAAATTCCAGGATCCAAAGACGAAAGGATCTCTCCCATAGACAATGGAGTCACATGACCAGATGTTGGGTTAGAAGGGTTCTTTTCACTCAGCGATGTTTCCACATTTGCTGAACCATTTTCAGTTGAACGATTTTTTGGACCTTTGCTTAAATCCGTCTTTGCTTCTGATGCCTTATCATCTACAGAGCGTTCAACATCTGAATCATCAGCATGAACGACCTGTCATTCAATCAGGAGAGGTACAATAAGTAACAAAGCAAATACATCATGATGATTAGGACATGAAAAATACAGCATTAGGATTAGGAATTGCTGCTCAGCATAGGAGAAACTTGAACCAGAAAGGGAACTACACAAATGAACAAGCTATAACAAAACTTAGAAATCCAACTATCAAAACTTCAAGATAGTTCTTACATGAAATTATGAAAACAATGCTATCAATAGCAAACTGCAACAACATATAAATTAAGGCTTTTACCAAAAGATGTTAGCCCTTGGGCATGTTGTACTACCACCATCAACACCACATGGTAATTCTTAAAGCATAATGGATCTATATCTCATGTTCTCACCATTACAATACATGGAACAGGAAATTTACTAGTATATCCTTGAACCGGTATGATTAAATTGCATACATACTTGATACTTATAGGTAACAACAAAAACCAACCAGTATTTCACCCAAGTCATTCAAGTGTGTCGTACACTCTCTCTCTCTCTCTCTCTCTCTCTCTCTCTCTCTCTCTGCCCATGTGGCCCATTTAGCCTATGACGCTCATGTAACAGTCTATATATACCCTCTCAATTAATGAAAAACAGGCATAGTTATGAATAGCAAAAATCCTCCTCTTATCTTTTCTAACATGGTATCAGAGCCACTCAACCCTAACCCTAGTTTCCATTGCTGCTGTCATCATTGAGCTTCTCCAGCCATGGGCCAATAGGCCCTGAGCGGCGGATCCGGATGCGCCGCCGCTCCCTCTGCTCTATCCTCGCTCGCCTCCTCCGAGCGAAGTTTCTCGAGCGCGCCTCCTAGAGTCACCACCACGTCACCGCCCAGATCCTCTGCTTCCACGCCTCATCACCACGGTGTCATCACCTGGATCGTCACCGCCGCGTCGCCGCCTAGATCTGGTGCTTCTGTGCCTCCCGGAGCCTCCCAGTGGTGATCCTCTACTTCTGCACTGTGTCGCCACCTGGATCGTCACCGCCTAGACAGATCCACGACACCCGCGCACAACCGGATCTGCATCTGTTGCCTCCCTATCCACTGCTCCAGCAACCAGCGACGCCCTCCTCGACTGCAATGCTGCCACCTGGAGCAGCGACGCCCTCATCACCGCCGCGCCTCCGCCAACCCTCCTCAGCTCCAAGCGCCAACCCTCCTCTGCTCCAGCAAGCGCTGCTCTACTCCGACCAACAAGCAAAGCCACTCCCTCTGCTCCAGCAAGTGCTGCGAAGCCACTCCCTCTGCTCCAGCAAGTGTTGCTCTGCTCTGACAAGCAAGCGAAGCCACTCAGTACTTCTCTTTTGCTTTGCTTTATTGTTTTGCTCATGTGGATTGCATTGCTACTCTGTTGATTGTGCTGCTCAGTACTACTGTTAATTGTTTTACCACAACTGTTGTGTTGCTGCTATGTGGTTGTGGATGGCCAAGTCTGACTCGATGTTTAGGGGCAGTTCATCTCTCGTGTTCACAGACATCAAGCTCGACGGGTTGAACTACCGAGCATAGATTTTCTCAGTCAAGACTACTCTTAGGAGTTATGGATTGGCCTCTCATTTGATTAACAATCCTCCTGATCCGAAGAAGGTTGATGTTGAGGCAGTAAAGGCTTGATTGGCAGAAAGAGGATGATCGTGTCATGACTGGCCTTGTTCTGAGTGTTGATGTTTCTCTGAGGATGAGTCTTGAGTATCGTACTTCAGCCAAGCAGATGTGGGCATACTTTGAAAAGAGATATGTTCAGTTCGGTGGTGCTCTTCGCTTCACATTACTCAAGAATCTTCATAGTATTCAGCAGCAACAGGATCAGTCAGTGGAGGAGTATTATAGTGCTTTCACTCATATCACTGACCCTATAGAATCTATGATACCGAAGGCTGCTATTGCTTGCCAGTCTTGTGTTGCCAAAGATAAGTATGCTCAGCGGACGCTCATGTATCAGTTTGTGATGGGACTTCGATGAGAGTTTGAGCCTGATCGTACTCAGTTACTCAACTATCCTACTCCACCGACTTTGACTGAGGTATAGTTTGATTGCAGAGGAGACTCGTCTTCATTCGCTTATGCCTACCTCAGGATCCTCACCACATATTGTCCTGGGTCTCTCACAGCGGCCTAGATATAACAGAGCTACACCCACAGGAGTGCTGGTATATTCTCATTGCAAGAGGACTGGTCATCTTGTTGACAAATGCTTGAAGTAACATCCAGATCAGCTTGTTGATTATCGTGCTAGACATCCATTGTGGAGCACCTACTGGCCCCCGAGAGCACTTACTGGAGCAGTCACTGCTGCCACACCCACATCTACTGTGACTTCTGAATCAGTGTCTGCTATGACCTCAGTTGCACCTTCTACTCCTAGCGCTGCTCATCCTTGGGTTCTGGACTCGTGTGTCTCTTTTCATGTTACATCGGACAGCTCTCAGCTTGTTGCTCGTAGGCCCGTGACTAATGCTGCATATGTTCACACTGCTGATGGTACACCTTGCTCTATTACCCATCAGGGCATTCTCTCTGCATCTCGCTTTTATGTTCCTGATGTGCCTTTTGTTCCTCAGCTATCTATGAACCTTCTTTCTGTTGATCAACAACTGAATTACTGATATGAACTGTTTCATTGGATTTTATTATTCTTCTTGTTTCATTCAGCATCGACAAAGCAGAAGAGTGAGTGGTTCGCCATCACTATAGAGGCTCTCATAGTCTCTATGTCTTGGACACCTTACATCTTCCTCCCACCAGTACATCGAATGCCTTAGTATCTTCTACTATGTCATCATCTCGGTCTCGTGTTGGTTCTTCCTTCAGCAAGTGGCATCGTAGATTTGGTCGTCTCTGTGGAGCTCGCCTCACCACTCTAGTTCACCATGATTCCTTAGGTCATGTCACTATTGAGTCTAGTTTTCATTGTACTGGTTATTAGTTAGGGAAACAGCTACAACTTCCATATTCTAGTAGTATCTCTCAGTCTTCTTGTCCTTTTGATTTGGTATATTCAGATGTATAGGGTCCATCTCCTTTTGCTTTGAAGGGTGGTCATAGTTATTATCTTATATTTGTTGATGATCACTCTCGATATACTTAGATCTATTTTATGAAATATCGCTCTCAATTAATTTCCATTCATCAATCTTTTGCTAAGATGGTTCATACACAGTTTTCTTCTTCCATTCGTGTTTTTCATTTTGACTCTGGGGGAGAGTATCTTTCATCAGCCTTTCGTTAGTTCCTTTCTTCTGAGGGCACTCTTCCTCAGCTCTCGTGTCCTGGTGCACATGCTCAGAATTGTATTGCTAAGACAAGAACCGTCACGTCGTTGAGACTGCTCGTACTCTTCTCATCCCCTCATTTGCTCCCTCACTTCTGGGGGGAAGCGGTCTCTACGACGATCTATCTCATCAACCGCCAGCCTTCTTCCAAGCTGCAGGGCAAGTGCTCTAGTAAGGTCTTGTATAGAGCACCTTCTCGCTATGCTCATCTTCGTATCTTTAGTTGTGTCTGTTATATCCTTCTAGCACCTCGTGAGTGCACAAAGCTGAGCGCTCAATCAGTTATTTGTCTTCCTGGGTTATAGTCCTGAGCATATGGGCTATCGTTACTACGATCCATTAGCACGTAGCATTCGTATTTCTCGTGATGTGACCTTTGATGAGGATCGACCCTTCTTTTATCATCCCTCTACTTGTACCACTCCTTCCACGGATTCCACCTCCTTGTATCTACCTCCCATTCCTTCACCAGACTCGCCTTCTCCAGCTACACTTTCTCCATCAGTTCTTGTTTCACCTCCTACTGTGTCTCCCCCACCAGCTTCACCAGTTTCTGACACTTTCACTTTTCCTTTTCACTACAGTCACAGACAGATAGTTCCTTCTGATCCTCAGCCTTCCTCTCCTTCACTTGACACTCCGGCCAGTACCGCCGACTCTGACGATCGTTCTACTACATCACAGTATGCCTTATGTGATCGTTCTTCTATTCAGACACCAGAGAGATGGGGTTTTGCCTATGCAGGTGTAGTATCTGAGCCTAGTACCTATCAGGAGGCTGCTAGTATACCTGAGTGGCAATTGGATATGACAGAGGAGCTCACAACATTAAAGTATACAGGCACTTGGGATCTTATTCCGCTACCATCTAGAGTTGTTCCTATAATTTGCAAGTTGGTGCACAAAGTAAAGAACAAGTCAGATCGTTCAGTAGAGTGATACAAGGCTCATCTTGTTGCAAAAGATTTTCATCAGGCTTATGGTCGAGATTATGATGAGACTTTTGTTCCAGTTGCTCATATGACCACAGTCCGTACTCATTGCTGTTGCAGCAGTGCGCACATGGACTATATCTCATATGGATGTCAAGAATGTTTTTCTTCATGGTGATCTACATGAGGAGGTATATATACAGCCACCCCAAGGTGTTGAGACTCCTACAGGCTATGTTTGTCACCTTAGGCATGCTCTATATAGTCTCAAGCAGGCTCCTCGTGCTTGGTTTGAGCATTTCAGTTTCGCGATTCAAGCTGCTGGTTTCACTACAAGTGAGCATGACCCTACCTTGTTTATTCACACTTCTCAGTGAGGTCGTACTTCGCTTCTACTATATGTAGATAATATACTGATCACAGGAGACAACATGGATTGTGTGGCTTTTGTGAAGGGAAAATTGAGTGAACAGTTTATGATGTTGATTTGGGACAATTGAGCTATTTTCTGGGGATTGAGGTTCATTCTGATAGTGATGGCTACTACCTCTCTCAGCATCACTGCGTCAGGATCTGCTTGCTCGCTCTAGTATGACTGATACACGCGATGCTGCCACACCCATGGAGCTCCACTTACAGCTTCGACCTATAGATGGTCTGACGGTGTACCACTAACAGACCCTTCTCGCTAATGTCAGCTCGTTGGGAGCCTTGTTTATCTCACTATCACCAGGCCAGACATTGCTCATGTTATTCACGTGGTCAGTGCACCCACATCAGTCCACTATGGTCAGGTTCTCCGTGTGCTGAGATACTTTGAAGGGACTGCGTCTAGACGTCCGTTCTATGCCAGTTCGAGTTAGCTTCAGCTCCATACTTACTATGACTCCACTTGAGCGAGTGATCCTGTTGATCGCCGATCTATCACTAGCTACTGCATCTCTCTTGGTACTTCGCTCATTGCTTGAAGTCTAAGAAGACTACGGTGTCACGCTCTAGTGCAGAGGCTGAGCTTCGAGCTCTTGCTGCTACCACCTCAGAGATCATTTGGCTTCAATAGCTCTTGATTGATCTTAATGTCCATTGTGACAATCCTACACCTCTCTTTTGTGACAATACAAGTGTCATTCAGATTGCTAATGATCCAGTCAAACATGAGCTGACAAAGCACATTGGTGTTGATGCATATTTCACACGGTCTCATTGTCAGCAGTCGATCATCGCCCTCAAGTATGTTCCTCAGAACTTCAAGTTGCGGATTTCTTCACTAAAGCTCGGACTCTAGAACAGCAACGGCTTCATCCACTCAAACTCAGTGCATCAAATCATCCTGATCCACCTTGAGTTTGAAGGGGGGTGTTAAGAGTTGTACTCTCTCTCTCTCTCTCTCTCATGTGGCCCATGTAACAGTATATATACCCTCTCAATTAATGAATAAGAGGCACAGTTGTTGTGAATAGAAAAATCCTCCTCTTATCTTTTCTAGCAATTCGCATTGGTATTGATCAATAGTAGTAGGGGCTATAATAGGCCATCCAATATCCATCATGTTTTGTCCTCCGGTAAACTAACAAACTTACATTAAACGTTCACAGTTTGCAGCTACAAAAGTGCCATCAGGTCACAAAAAGACCCACTACTCACACAGATTGTCCAACCAAATAAGGCATATGTATATGTTTAGTAATAACAATATAACACCAGGCACAAATACAGAAGAGAAACTTAAAGGCAGGAAGCATATCAAAACCTTGTAGTCATAGAGGTCACTGCCAGCATATCCACTGCTCTCACTCAATTTTCCACTAAGTATACGTTCTGCACCATTGTCATCATCCATTTCTTGATCTACATCATTTTCTGCATCATGAAATCCATTAGCCTTGGCATCCATATTTACATCATCTGGTGATGCTTCACTACCACTATCTTCAATTTGAGACTCAGGTGACAGGGAACATCTGAGGAGGTGTTCATCCTGTAAAAATGATAAATATAAATAATCAATAGAAAGATATATGCAAAGAAATAAAACATAACATCCGGGAGACAGATGGAATGACAAAGAAGCAATGTTCTGTAGATAGCAAAGTGTTTCATACTTTCAATAGCTGACTCACATATCATAATTACCACATATACAGGTAGAAATAACTCATATGTGCAGCATGGACCATTAGCATTCCAATAGTGATAAAATCAACAGATTATAAACAGAAAACTAATGCCTACAATAACTCTCAGAAAAGAGCAAAGCCACCTAAAGATTTGCAGGCAAAAGAACTTGCAGCATCAATGAATCTTACATCAAATATACTCTCATATTCCTCTAAGAGGGTCGTGACAATGCCTTGAGCGCTGTTAGCGGCATTTGCAGCAGCAAGAAGCTGAGCAGAATCATCACCATCCATATCAAATACGTCATCCATCTCACATTCGCCAGCCAGAAGCGGCCGCAACAAGAGAGGGGCCATACAGGCAGCAACTGCTGATGCGGTCATTCGATTCTCAGCAGTATGAGAAGCAACAGTGTACATCATTTTCAAAATCCTACAAACAAAAATCTCCATGAGGAAAGAGTACTTTGCAATTAAGTGTTTCTTACTAACAGATCAAACACAACAATCAGTGATAAAGATCACTTGGACCAAGACCAAAATAACCAAGTTAGTGTATGTTTCATATGGGAGGGGGGTTTTAAAAAGTGACTTTTTATAATTTTCCAGTCGGTGAAATAAAACTCAGGAAGACGAAAGAATGAAAAAACTGAGCTGTTGAGAGCAAGGTAAAATGTCCATATTAATAGTTAGGGATATTATTATTGCGCGTGCAAGTAGCATCTGCAAGCCAATGATAACATGCTCAGGTTGAATCAGCAGATAAATAATACAAAGAATTTAGCATCAACCGGTAGAGCAAGAGATGTCAAATGAGGGCAATAGAACTTCCCAGAAAAGGCATTTAGATGTTATCCAATACTAAAAATATATACATTGCTACAAGAAAACTGCGAAACCAGGAGTGCAAGTGGGGCGGGCTTGTCCGCGAAACCGCTAGCCTGCCCCGCAAAAACAGCCCATGTATCTGTCCGCGAAAACCCACTTAGTGCTAGCAGTTTGAAGCAGTCCAGCCCACCTAGCCCGCCGGGCACCGCAAAGCGCAAGCCTCGCGTCGCAACTATCGATCTCAATTGCAACCAAACACAGCCACGTAACGGCAGGCTGCCATGGGCTACGTGGGTACCGCATAAACCGAGTCAGGCAACTAGAACAGCTAAGCCAAGTCAAGTACATGACCAAGCCTTGCGTACTTCTAGAAGCTGTCACAACCACGTTGCGTAGGTCGCATATAAACACAGCCAAGCCGACGGCGCCAAGTGGGTAAGGCAAGCCTCGCGTCTCATAACATGGGCAGCCCCAAAACCCACCAATCAATCGTGTATACATGCATCGCGAGCTGTCCGCAGCCGCAACTCTGAAGCGGACAGCGCGAGGTGGGCGCAGGCTGTCCGCAGCCCACCCTACTTGCACCACTATGCGAAACTAACCTCTGTAGCAACCGCCGATTAGGCTCAGGAAATGTCTCAGATATAGCTGAACGCATAGCATTTATCCGAGCTTCCTTAGTTTCCAGCCCTAGGCAAGTAAAACAGAATAGAGACAATTAGCCAAATAAAAAGCAGCAAAGGATAGGGAAAGCATGTAGAATCCTAGCTAGATTCATAGCAATTATTTTGATTTCTGCAAATGTTTTGTGAAGTAATAATATCTAGTGAGAAATATACATAACTCAACTATCTGTTAGAACTTAGGCTGTATCAACAGATAATCAGAGGCCATACAGGGGAACATGCCAGACACCAGATAGAAGCCTACCAAATCTTGGAGCAAAATAACTACATAATTGACAAGGTCATTGTCCCCACCTCCTCATTATCCACAGGCTATCCCAAATGGAGTGAGACAGAATCATAATTGTAAGTAAGCATGTGCTTTTATATGAATAGATACAGAAAAGGGATTTGGCTTTGTATCCTATGCATTTGTCATTAGCTATAGGCTATAGCGATAAACTCTTGACAGTATTTTTATATTATGTGGAATAAAATTATATATATGAGTGACTATGGTACGTGTCTTTGTATTTTATGCACTTTACATACACTTTTTCCACCATGCATCACTAATCCCTACAAGTGGGAATGGGGGAGGGGATGGAAAAAATGTGGGAGGTAAAAAAAATGGGGAAATTTTTGTAGCTAAAAGATTTTTTTGTGCCATAGGACATAGCCATCCCAAAAGTGAATTTATACTGAGGTTTAGCCCTCATGATGATGGATATGCTGCCCACAAGAATTTATACTGAGGTTAAATCTTTATACTGAAGGCATTTCATTTAACATCAAATGTGTAATCTTGAGTCAAATTGAATAGATAGAACTGTTTGGCTTGTTGGTGGCGGTGGAGAGGATGGTGCCAACTGCCAAGCACACATGTCAATGAGACAATGACTACTATTGTTTTAACATCGGTTGTGGTTTGCTGTTATATTTGGGTAGAAAGTTCAGTAGGGGGTATTTCAAATCGGAGAAAAATTGTGGTAATAAACTTATCATTTTTGCTAAAAAAAACTTATCAGGGTGGGAAGGCAATCCCCAACAAAATTGAACGCCAACAAATTTTACATGACATACCACATAACAGAGCAAGAACATTTAGCTTAAACTGAGCATAACACTTACGAAAAGCTTCCAATAATGCTGTACAGCAAGAAGCAGGCACTGGAGAAGATGGTAGCTCTCGGAGAACATGCTGCAGAGATGTTTCCATGAAAACAGTTGACAAAAGGAACTATTCGTGCTCTGTGACGGACCAAAAGTTTTCTGATAAAAACAATGACTGAGGTACCTTTACACAGTCACCGACAATGTGAGCATCCTCGTCAGGTGCAAACTCAGTCCTTCCTGGTATGGAATAGAAACAAGTACAGCATTTAAATTGCACACAAGATGATCAATACAAAGACACCAATACAGATACCAACACAAGAGAGCTGCCAATACAACCAATGTACCATACTAATAGATTAATTAATTAAGAAATGGCATAAACCTTGCTCATATTCCTGCAGCCTCCGGTCAACCTCCTCTACATCAGCAGCCTGACGCAAAATTCCTTCCACTTTTATCCCTGAAAGAAAAGCTTTGTGTAAACAATTAAAATGAATGTTATAAAGATATCTAACTAGCAACAGCCAAAGTCTCCAGGTCTAAAATTGGTGCTAGTTAACATTATTTTTGCCCCCACCATGTTTCTCAAGAAAGCACAGAGCTTTTTCTAGAAAAGATGGGCTGCCATCAATATCCTCAAGTGCAAGCAGAATTGGCCTCCCAACAACTAATGACTTGATTGGCCTCTTCTCTCTCCCTACAAACAATTGGGGAAGGTATGATTGAACAACAAAGAGGGTTTCAAACACTTGAGAAGGAAAATATGCAACAGCACAAGGAGACCAACAGTTTGGAATAGCTCCTTCATATGTGTCAGTCGTGTCATTACGAAATATTCCATTATGTCCCATCACAAGAGCAGCATTTGGAGCCTGTGCAAGAGCTTCTTCTAATGCTGTTTTCCACTCAAATAAATCTTCAGAGGTTTCTGCCTGTGTTAAGCAAATGTAAAATTTCAAAAGGTAAAAAGGAACATGAACATATGTTCTATTATATAATTATAACCTCTCAGCAGCATGAACATATATTCTATTATATAACCTCTCATTTTTGCTTAGAAGGTATAATTTATTAAGTTGGAAAAGGAAAGGCCATCATACCTTAAGGGTGAATGCGCGACCATCACGACCATCGGGGAAAAGGACAGTCAGCAATTTTTTGTCTTCTCTGACTACCACACTGCAAGTGAAAGTGCTTTTGATGCAGTATTATTGATGTCCCAAAAAGGAAAGAAAGAAAACAAAATCACTAGAATGAGATAAATACCTCCCAGAATTATTCAAGTCAATCCCACCCAGAGTAACGTTCACTTCACCACCTCTCTGAGGCAAGGCATTCTACAATCCCAGCAAAAGGCATTAGTCAAGAAGTGAGAAATAAGTGGTGCTTACACAAGATATAAATTGGACAAGTGAAATAAAAAGAGAAAGGAAATGGACATCAAATAGTTCAACCAAACTCCCTAATTGAGTAGGGAAGAACAAGTTGCTTGACACAGCTGAGAATCATGTATTACCATTCTTGAATGATTGGATTTTTTTTATGCAATGAATGTACAGAACTATTGGATCCGAAATAACATAAGAGAAATCTTATTCGACGGAAGCATAGAGTGTAATCGGTCTGCTATCATCACTAAACCTGAATGTTGAATACTAATGCAAGATCATAGTTTCGGTATGCATGCAAAAGATGCAACAAAAACTGAAACCAAATAGAACTATCGAAATTAGTTGTGCACAGAAAGGAAGCAATGCAGACGAAACGTATCCAGGTAGGAAACGTTTTAACTTATTAGACCAACAAGAAGAATCGTATTCTAGCAGTTTCAAGAGTCGATGTCATTTAACTTCACATTCTATTACAGTTGCGCTTTTCCAGGAAACAGTTCAAACGTTATGAGTCATCATAATAATAGAATCTTGGGCAATAAGCTACATAGAGGTTTCCAACCGACTAAGTACTGCACTTCCCAATAAAGGAAACAAATAAGGATAGACACACTAACAGGATCACTCTTGAAGAAAACTAATGATGTTCGTGTGAGGATGAACCAGCGTTTTTTCCATGATTTCCATCCAATTCCTGAAAAGTACATATACAAGAGTTCTCTCACAACAAAAAACAAGAGGTGTTACCAGAAATAAAATTTATAAAAGAACATTGTAACTAGCCATGCGGGGCGTCACTGAAATGAAATCCAAACATCAGACTCTCACAACATGTAATTCAATTCAAATAAAAAAGGTTATTTTGCTTGTGCACCTGAATCATGATTGCTGGGAATCAATTTGATCAAATCATGATTCAGATATACAGAGTGAAATGGTCAACTGATTTAGTGGTTGAATTGCAGCTCTGCACACAAGGCAATCTAACAAACTAGTGTTTGATTTGGAGCTCCGTAAGTAATAACAGATTTCTATTTCCCACATAAGTTGGTGACACTGACAAGGCACATACAACATTCGTGTTAATTACTGATATCAGAAGAATCAAAACTAATTTTTTATATATATAAGCATTGATGATTCCTTCACTTTTCACATGCATGAAACTAGCATATCTTACTGATATTTGAGAAAAGTTTTTTTCTAGATAATTCCAGAATTTTTAAAGTCCGTACATGCATATGTGATGTGATTATCAGTAAAATACTTCTCTATTGTCCTACTTAGGAAACTACAAACATTCTGGCCCTCCCACTTAGCTATAGAATCTGAGCAACCAATCAACAATAAGGAAAGATTCAGTATCAAGAAGGAAAAATGTTATTGCATCTTTGCAAAATGATAGCTTCTCTGATCGTCACCACAAGAAGAAAAAACTTGCAGCATTGCCTCAAAGGCTTGAAACAACAGGACTAAAGCAAATGGAAAAGTTTTAACTTCTTGACCTTGCAGGTTTGCATCACATAAACTGGGTGAAGCAATATTGATGAAGAGAGAGAGAGAAAGAGAAAGAGAGTACCTTTGGATGATATGAAGAGAGGTCCACTCTTGAAAACCTGGTTAGCATGCTATTATGACATCAGAAATGTAGGTGAACAGAAAATGGTAATAGACTAAAAACTGCATTATATAGTCTTCAATCAAGCACTTCTATAGACCAACATCCAGAATCCATAGCATGATCAGAATAAAAATGGAATGGAAAACCTGCATATCTGATGCATCATCACATTTTTTCAATTAATTATTGTGAACTCTAGTGCTAACTGAAAGCATATTGCTCTATGCTAAATGTGGTGAGTATAAACAGGTGCAAGATATCCAAAATTAATATTTTGATCAAATCATTGTGCTTACTGCTTAGGCCAAAGATAATTAACACGGTAGGTTTTGGTTACTAGGGTTACATTGTGCAATGGTTAGATGTGTGTCGATGATCAGGCCATGGTAATATTGAACTTCAAACTTCCAGATACAATGAGGTGAGTGAATCAGCTGGAATCTAGAGTGACACTGTGCCATTTTCTTCCCTCTTGTTTTGTTAAGTGTTAGGACTAATTGAAACTGTTTGATTTAACTTATCCAAGGCTATACGCATATTTAGTATTTGCTACTGTTATGGAAGGCCGGCAGTAGTGTCACGCCAACGGCATTTGGTACTTCCATGAAATCCACATGCTTTGTGGCCCTGAACTCATCAAACCATGCAGAATTCCCTGATTTCCAGATCTTGCAACAATACCTGTATTTGCATGTATCCACCTCCTACAATCTCCACCCCCCTCATGCTGTCCCTACTTCCAACCACAATATTCCTTCTTCCTTCCTTAACCTTACCATATGATCTAACCTTTTTGTGCTCCACCTTAACATAACTGCAAATCTCCCGCCCTCAACTCCTTTATCCACTCTGCCCCAATTCAACCAACATCACTTGTCCCACCATAACACCTCTAGCACCATTTAAACAAAACCGAAATCCATCTCAAGTCAGAGTCAGACTGACAAATGCTCCCATCATATTGAGCAAGCAACAGAACCTCCATAAATGAAGGTTCACGCCCCAGTGGTAAATTCACATCCTCCGAAACCAAATGTAAATCTGCATTGCCAGCAACCCGCCAGTATCATCATCAGTCCGGAAAGTCGAAGCTCCTGGGAGCCCAAAGAAGGCGTAGACTCTACACAGCGCCTCCGATGCGATCAAAGCCAAGTCCAGGCCAGCATATTAATAGCATTACCAGCGAAACAGCAACTCATGCGATGCAAGCAAGACTAAGACCAATCTAGAGCGTCGTACAGTCGCGGCTCAAACCCTCTGAATTCTAGAGCCGGCAGCCGGTACACGAAACCGAGAGAGACGCAAAACCACACCAAATCCCAAACCCAGCCCAGCCACTACCGCCCCCCACCGCGCACGCAAGGAAGCTACCCACGCAACGCAAGCACGCGACGCACCGTGTTGCCGCTGGCCGCCGCCGCCACGCCGCCGCGCTGGTACCGGTCGAACGCCGCCCCCGCCGCCGGCGCAGACGACATCCCCTCGTCCTCCCCCTGGCCGCCGCCTCAGATCGGCCGCATCCGAGCACCGACACCCCCCCCCCCCACCGCCCGGCGCTACAGCACCCGGAGCAGCCGCCGCATTGGATCCGGCCCCGGGCGGCAGCCGATCTGGCGCGCGTGGCACGGGACGGAAGGGTAGGTCGGGAGGGTGGGGGCAGTGGTGGTTAGGGTTTGGGTTTGGGTTGTGGCGGTGGTTGCTCGCTCGCTTCGCTTCGCTTTCTCGGGAGGAGGTGGTGGAGGTGGAGGTGGGGAGGAGGAAGGGGAGTGGGTGGTGTGGTACGCCTACGGGGAAGAAAGCGACGCGCGGATGGTAGCGCACACAGCAGGCAGCGCAGCACAGAATGCCGTTGTGATTGCTACGCCGCTTTCTGTCCCTTGCTCTCTACGGGCTACGGCTGGCTGGCTGGCTGGCTGGCTGCTTTGGAGCCATTCGGGTGTTGGTACGCTTGCCTGGGGCCTCTTGCTTTGCTCTGTTAGCTTTCTCGGATGCTTGCTTGTATTAGTAAACTACGGTAGTTAAACAAGGAATTTTTAAAAAAATATTTTTAAAAAAATTACAAAACTAGGTTATTACCCGAAAACAATTATAAAATCAGGTTTTTGAACTGACGATAGGCTCCTGTCGACAGGGATCAACTGGCAACAGAAACCTAGGAATTTTTAAATATAGCAAATAAACTCAAAAATTACAAAAAAAAATTTGAAGCCTTATGACATAGTGTACTTACTTGTGTAATTTTTTCATAATTTTATCCATTCTGAATTTGTCTCCAAAATTCATTTAAGTATACTATTTGTAATAATTGTTAAATATATAAAATGAGGTCTAAAAATTATAAGTTTTTTTTTGTTGAACGCTCCTCACATAGTGTACTTGATGGTGTAATTTTTTCAGAATTTCATATGTTCTTAAATTGTCTCTAAAATTAAGGGTTTACACAATCAAGTACACTGCGTCGGAAACCTAAAATCAGAATTTTTTAGACAAGTTCAGAATATATAAAATCTGAAAAAAATACACCATCAAGTACACTATATAAGTAGCGTTCAAAAAAATCATAATTTTTGGGCCTCATTTTATATATTTAGAAATTTCTACAAATAGTATACTTAAATAAATTTTGAAGACAAATTCAGAATTAATAAAATTATTAAAAAAATTACACAAGCAAGTACACTATGTCAAGAGGCTTCACAAAAATCATAATTTTTTTAGCTCATTTACTATATTTAAAAATTCCTAGGTTCCAGCCTGTCGCCAGTTCAAAAGGCGTCAGGGACCTAATTTTGTAAGTTTTAGGCGGCAACCTAGTTTTGTAAATTTTTAAAAAATATATTATTTCAAAAAAAATCGCTAAACAAGCCAATGGATGTGGTCACAAAAAAATAAAAGAAGAAGAGCCAGTAGGTGATGTGTTGTCGATCTGGGTTTAGCTCTGTATTTGCAGCTCTATTCCATTTTGGTCTATCTCTTCTTTATCCTAATTCCGACACACGCAATTGCATTTGGCTAAATCAGTTGGGGGATAGGCGTGAGAGGAATTACATAAGGGAACTATGTGTGTATCCCGACCTGTAATGGCCCTCGAAGAATTAACGGATCGTGGATGGCTTTTTTTTCTAGGGGAATCGTGTGCATTTTGGGTCATCTGGTTTGCTCTAACATTTATAATATGTACCATGTGTGTTTGTAGGTGCACTCGCATCGCTAGATTCGTAATGTTATTGGGAACTCAAAAGGTGTGTGAAAAACCTAGCGAATTGAAATTAAACCCAAGATGGCATCAATGAAAAAGAGCAACAATGGCAAGCGAGCGAGGCAAGTAGACAATCAAGTTCTACCTCACCGTTATGGCAGTTACCCGACAAGTGGGGGGAGGGCAAGCGCAACAAAACATCATTTGCAACTCGATAACTGCATAGGTTATGGTTACACGAAAGGAAATTAGTAGCCAAGGCATTGAAGGTGAGATGAGAGGTGGTGAATACAACATGATCATTGCATATGTTAGGATTGCAGAGCAAGGATGGGGAATTGGTTCCCAGGGCATTGAAGGAGAGATGAGAGGTGGTGGAGGGTATAAGCATTCTAGGGTTACACAATTTTAAAAGCAATTTAATAGTGCAAAGAAAAGTATAGGACAGTCGTAAAGAGCTAGTATGTACCTTAAGTAGTATGTTTTGTCAATTCCTACCATTACATTTTACTTCAATCAGATTCGCATCTATTTATTATACCTCTTGTTACACAGACAAACTTGGACAATTGACATTGGAAAAAATGGCATTTGCATAATTGTGCTCTAGCTGTGTGTCAGCTATTTTTTTTAAAAAAAAAATGCTAAGGCTGCATTAGTTAGGCCCCTTTTGAGACAGCTTCGGCTTTGGCTTTTCGTTGGGAAAAGCTGAAAGCCATCTCAAATAGGCGACTTTCAGTAGCCGCTTATGGAAAAGCGGAAGCACAACACAACATGAAGAAGTCGAAAGCAAAGCGGGCTAGGGGGTAGCTTTGATGGCATTTGTGGGATGGAGTTTGGGCTTTGCCCATGCAAGTTGTAAGTATTTACGCACTCCATAATAGGTATAAAAACTAGTAGTCACCTCTCCCCTTCCATTTGCCTCCTCCACCTGACTCCTTCCTCCTCCCCAACCCGACTCGTGCGGCAACTAGGGTTTCGACCCCGCTAGCGCTGCCCTGACCTCCACCTCCTACCTCAGCACCGCCGCCCCAAGCCCCCACGCCTCTGGATCTAGATCCAGATCGCGCGCATTGGTAGCCTTCTCCCTCCGACATGGCGCCTCCCTCTGTTGCTCCCTCCACCATCCACGCCGCCCATTCCGCCTCCACGCCGCCCACCGCCGCTGCCTCGAGATGCCTCCTCCACCCTCTAACGCCTCTGGTCGCCAATGTCGTCGTACGTCTGCCTCATCCCAATGCTGCAGATCTGAGTTATGATTAGTATGCAATAATATTTGCTTCCGATCCAATTAAGTTGGTTTTGTTTACTCTGTATGTGCATGTGCAATTACCATTTAGTTTTAGGATTCCTCTCACGAGTATAGTATAACATCCCAATTTTAAGGCCCTTTTGAAATTTTCAAAATAAAAGGAACTAGTTGAATTTCCTGGACTTGTTTGAAGCTTAAATTGAAATTTCTAAAATTAAAATAATTTAATATGAATAAATCAAACTTCAAATAATTCAAAATTTGGTTTATTTGATTTTCTAGGTTTTCTTGGATTGCTCCAAGTTCTTTTGTTATTTCTTGGAGTTCCAG
Organism: Ampelocalamus luodianensis; assembly: GCA_036346255.1. Lineage (NCBI taxonomy): Eukaryota > Viridiplantae > Streptophyta > Magnoliopsida > Poales > Poaceae > Ampelocalamus > Ampelocalamus luodianensis. The sequence continues at coordinate 31,016,298 of CM070622.1, forward strand.
TTTATTTAATTTATTTTTTGTTTTCCCAAAATTTCTTTTCTTTCTTGTAAAATTTAAATTAAATTAATTATTTCAAAGTGTTGGCTCTTAATTTGGAGTTGTTGCTTATATAAATATTATTCAAATCTTTGCTCCAAAATCTAATCTTTTTGCGGCCAATTCGGAATTCAAATTTTCATTTGAATTCATCTCTTCTCTCAAAATTCAAATCTCACCCGAATTTCAAAATTTAAATTTCTATTTGAATTTTCTCTGAAATATAAATCTCAAAATTTTATTTCATTTTTATTCTTGGGCTGAAAACATTTTTCTTTTCTTTTTCCCCTTTTCCTTCCCCCCTCTCTCCCTTTTCTTTCTTTCTTTTTCTTTTCTTCTTTCTCTTTCTTCTTCATTTCTCCTACTCTCTGTTTTACTTTCTCTGCTCTCTGTCCCGAGCCGCCCAGGTGCCCTACTGTCAATCGCGTGCGTCCCATGGCCCTCTGCCCCGACATCATCGTGCCCTCCTGCACTTGTGTCACCGCCGCTCACACCGGTGTCGCCCCTCTGCTCTGGCCACGCCTGACCCGGGCGGGCCGTGCGTGCCCCGCATCCCTAACCTGCGCACTAGCTATGCCGCTCATGTCATCTGCGCCGTGCCACACGTTCCCCCCATCTTCGCATATATTCAATGCCCGCCATCTTCGCTTGTGTCGCTATCGTCGTAAATGCCGATCGAATCGCCGCCGAGTATCCCGCTCGTGTTCCCTATCGCTTCACTCCCTGGGCAAGCCTATAAATGTGAGCACCAGGACCCCCTTGCACCCTTTTCATTTTGCTCTAGACCCCATACCCTACCTCGCCGCTGTTCGTCCAAAACGCACCGTGCCGCAAGCTTCTTCCCGAGCGCCAATCGCACCCCCATCTCGCCATCCCACCGCTCCAGTGAGTTGTTTGCCCCTCCAACCACGTCACGTCGTGTTCCTGAGCTCCATTAGTATTTCCCCTCAATCAATTTTGCATTTGCCGCAGCACATCGCTGGAATTCGTTGTCTTCATCGTCGCTGGCCACTGCACCTTCCTCACCCGATCTCCTTTGAGTTTTTCACCAATTGAACCATGTCACCATGCATTCCCGGCCATCCTCTTCCTAATCCCCCCCCTCAATTCGGACAAACCATCGCCGTGGAGTGCTGCCACCGCTGCTGCCTTTTTCTCCACTGCCGCCGCCATCGCGCCACCTCCTCGAAGCCCCTCTAGCTTCCCCAAGAACTCCGACTACCTTCCCGTGCCGTTTGCAACCCATGCGCGCGCCGTCACCTACCTGCGTGCAACCCGTGCGCCACCGCCACCGCCACCGCCTTGGGTCGTGTCCTACGCTGTCGCCGCCACCTGTGCATAGGGGACCTCGCCGGGATTCCATTTTGGCCATTGCCAACCGCTCCCGTGCCACCGCTCGTCGCCGACGTCGTACGATGCCTGCTACCTCCTCTGTTTTTTTTCCTTTCTCTGGCTTTCCTTTCTCTCTCAATAACATGTGGGGCCCTATGTCATACTCAGTAGCCCTTCTCTCTTTCCCTCTTTCTTTCTCTAGCAAGTGGACCCAACTTGTCATACACATTGCTTTGCATGAAAATTTCAGAATAGAATATTCCCCTTCTCTATTTTCAAGAATTTTATTTCCCACAAATCTTCAGGGTGTTCGTTCTCCTTCATACGAACTCTGATTCCATCGATTCTTGTTCTTAAATTCGTCTAAATCCAATATCTCTCTCTATTGGTACTAATTATATATATTTGATTTTATTTGATTTTTGTTATTTATTTTGCCTCGTTTCGCGTGTGTAGAGTTTGATGCCGCTGAAGTTATTTTGGACCAATCAGACGCAGTAATCTCAACTTTTGACGAAGGTGAGTCTCCTTTGAATATTTTGTATCTATGATTTCTAAATTATGTTTTCAGTTTTAAAAGTATTATGCATTGCTAATTCACATAAAATGATAAGTTCAAAGTGTAGTTGTTAGTTAAACCTAAAACTTGCTAATGTCTTCCTTGGTAATTGTTACCCTATACCTTTGTAACCCTAGCATAGTAACTCCATAATATTAATCACAACATTGTGGAATAGTTAAACATGTAGAATTGCCTAGACATGCTTTTCGGTCTTGATCAACCTCTGGGGGGAAACCATTATTGCCCTTTATATTATAATTTAGAAAATGTATGACATTAGGTAATGTTAGTAATTGGAAAATAAAATAAAATGGTGGGAAATTGTTTTAGACTAGGGGAAGTGGTATGAGTTTTGATTGTCTCGCTCCGAGTCGATTAAGGACCGACACTTGTGACTATCCAAACTGAGCAATGTCGTACAACCACATTTCGTAAATGGGAAGGACCTGGCCAACTAATTTATCATCTTTCTAGCATTATGCCCGTAGGTTGTAGTTGTTAGGTGTTCCTTTTTGGGATTGTGCAGACGATGGTAATTGACGTCCATGTTTGTTGGGGCTTGCTCCGAGCGATGTTAATAGACATCCATATCCGAGTAGGTTATCCCCCACAATAGTGGACTCCGGGTCGATGGTAAATGACGTCCATGACTTAAGGTTAAGCTCATCGGGCGGGTTGGTGTTAGAGCCTGATATTGTAAAGGTCTTGTGATAGTCGCTTAGTTGCACACCCAAGGAAGCGTGTTATAGCCGACATTATAAGTTGATTATCTTGTGTGGGTCAAGTTGTATAACCTCTACACAGTATAAAACTATTCGAATAGTTATGCCCACGGTCAAGGACAGACAAGGTCACATGTTCTAAATGGGAAGGACCTGACCAACTAATTTATCATGTTCTAGCATTATGCCCACAGGTTGTAGTTGTTAGGTGTTCCTTTTTGGGATTGTGCAGACGATGGTAATTGATGTCCATATCTATCGGGGTTTGCTCCGGGCGATGGTAACAGACATCCATGTTCGGGCAGGTTATCCCCCACAAATAGTGGGCTCCGGGTCGATGGTAAATGATGTCCTTGAATTGAGGTTAAGCTCATCGGACGGGTTGGTGTTAGAGCGTGGTATTGTAAAGGTTCTGTGATAGTCGCTTAATCGCACGCCTAAAGAAGCGTGTCATGACCGATATTATAAGTTGATTATCTTGTGTGAGTCAAGCTGTACAACATCTGCAGAGTGTAAAACTATTCGAACAACCGTGCCTACGGTCAAGGGCAAGTAAGGCGTGTTTTCACATGATAGATTTTGATTTTGATTCCAAAAGAGTAATTTTTTAGAAACCCGGGAGCAATTGTCTCGGGTAGATATTCTGGCAGCTAGAGCTAGTTGGACAACTAGAGCCCTACTCATGAAAATTTGGCGATTAGAGCCTCTATACAAGTGATTGGTAGCTGGAACCTTCACTAGTCAATCTATTTAATTAATTTAATTATTGAAACTACATTTGTCAAATGTGCTTTGTAAAAATGTTTAAACATTAAATATTATTTTGTGCAAAAGAACCCTATAAGCCCAATTGTTAAAGCTATGCATATGCATCTTTTCCCAAGACTCACAGAGTACTTTATGTACTCACATACTACACTCAAATTAAATCTCAGAAACCTTCAACGACATGGAGGAGGATTGCGACTACTTCGCATATGGCTTTGATGAAGGACACCCAGGGTACTAGGTTGCGCTCCCCTAGTCGAATGCCAGTGGGCAATGTGATGGGTCACCACTTAGAGTTTATTATTTGTTGTTTTCGCTGCTGTAAGGTTGAAAGTCTTTTGACCTCTTTTGTAATACGGGGATTGGCATATTTGCCACACCACTTTATGCCCAATTACCAAAATGTCACTCCATGTCTCAATTACATATGGCCTCGGGACCCACATGTCATTGAGACATGGAGTGACATTTTGGCAATTGCACATAAACTTAATGGCAAATATTCAATAATCCCTTTGTAATAAGCTACCTTAAGGTTGGTACTTTGTTATCACTTTTATGTTAACCGTGATTTGTTCGACGATGTTTCCACTGTGTGCACTAGCTACTGATCTGGGACTGGTGCAGAAATACACAGATAGTTCAGATTTAGAAATCCGGTCCCGACATATTAGAGACATCAGATATGAATTTATTGAGTTGTAGTACAAATTGAATTACTGTGCTAAACAACAATTAGTTGGACATTGGTAATGTATTTGCTAGTAGACAGTGATTATATATTTGCTAATTTATGAAATTTGCAATAAATTGGCATGGTAGGAATTTGATATTTGTTGTGGTGGTATTGCATCTGATTATGAAACTTGATCTCTTGTTTCCCCATCCAATTTGAAACTTGGAAGTCAAGAAGAAAGTAGATGTGAAGTTGTTCAAAGCTAATGGATAATAGAAGTTGTTCATATATGAACAAGCTATTTGACCTCTTCCTGTTTTGTTGTGTACATAGGATCTGTAATTAGATATATAAATAAATGATAGCTTGTACATGCTTTCCAACATAACTGTATGACCCAATGATCAAATTCGTATGCCTATTTAGACATCATGAATGAATGATGGTTGTTGTAACATTACTTCTGAACAAAAGCATTTAGGATTTGTTGTAGTATGTGCTCACGGGATATATGGAGAATATAACTTGGTTATGCTCAGTGGCGGAGTGTGAGAGAAACACAAGCGGAGCCCAATTGTCCAATGCGAGTCAACAATGAGTGACACAAGTGCTAACCAAAAAGTTTTGGTAGAATTTTAATCATAGATTTATTAGAGATTGATATTGTTCATTTTTTTTTGTCACAATATATAATATCAGAGCAACTATATATGTGTGTGTGTAAAGTACTCCAAAAGCACAAAAAAAGAACTAAAACACAAGTGAACCATGAAAACTAGCACTAATTAAAGGTACTCTCTTATTTTCTTCAGATTATTAAAATCAACAATTATGTCTTCATAACTATAATTAGCTGTGATTTCCCCTTATAGGTGTATTAGCAAGCTATTGGCAAAAAAGTCATCTTCCATCTTGTATACATGGCCTTGTTTTTATGATCTTCAAACTAGAAAATGCACATTCAACATTGCTCGACTAAAAATGGAGTCAATTTGTCGCACCTGGTAAGAAAGAAGAGGTCAGGAGATGGTAGTGGATATATGGATGCGTCATGAAGAGGAATGAAGTTAAGTATTGTAGTGTTCTGGAATCTAAATAGGCCAACAATACATAGACTCATATCTACATACTAACAAAAAGTTGAGGAAGGGGAGGCAGGAGCCCTCTTTAGCCCCAAAGGCGCTCCGGCGCCACTGGTTATGCTTAGTTCTACCAATTAGTTCAGATATGAGAGTGATTAAATAATGCTCAGGTAGAACTGGATTGAGTTTTGTATCGTGAGTTTCTAATCTAAATCCTAAAATAACTGAATTTGTTGCTTTGATGTGTCTGAAATTTTAGCTAGTTTGTAATTCGCAGTGATCCAGTAGTGGAACATGAACAATTGAAATCAATTTCTGAACAATCATGTGAAGTACAAAGCAAAGAACCTATGTAACATTTGTATTTCATACTTAGAAACCTAGAATTTAGTACGTTCAATGCTTAAAATAAATCAAATCCACTCATAATATCCCTTAATCGGCACCAAACAAGTTATCATTTGTCTCAAGGACATTTCAAACATTTCTCAACTCAGATCAGCAAGTCAGCATATCTAAAAGCCAAACTATCAAACATCAAACGTTTTCAACTTAGCTCTTCAGCCATACAATCTAGCCAGGAGCTACTTTTCAAAAAAAAAAAAAGTAACCATGCTAAACCTGCCATTAATTTGTCAGCGGGGGCGCTGATGGTGGTTGGGCCATTGGACAATGGGGTTACCACCACCTCTAATCCTTTGCCTTTGTTTGCTTTTTTTTTTAATTTGTTTCTTTGCCTACCTGCTACAGCAGTGGGTGCGGCAAGGATGGACGGACGCATGGATCCTTTCAGATTCGGCCACTCTAGCGCCGGACCACACACTCGCGACGCCTCGCTTTGGACGCGTTTGGTATCATCATGGCATTCACGCGCGCGCACCGATCGCTTCGAAAAAATCTTCGTTTTGCCGAGCTGCTGCGAATCTACAGGTTGAACGTATTTTTGTTCTGGCGTGTGTATACGTCTCCTGAGGTGATAACACGATTCCTTGTGATGTTTTTTTTTTTTGGCGGATGAGTAATAAAAACGGTGGATGACGAGTTGGAGATAATCACGGGACGTTGCTATTAGATCCGACGTGAGTTGAATGGTTCAGATTATCGGTTTGACACCTCTGCATGTTGCTAATCTCTATCGTTCGCTTAAGGTGCACCCTTCGTGGCATGGCGAGGTTGGGGCAATCGAAGTTGTCATCTTAATTTGAAAATATGTTCAGTAAAACCGGTGTTTGCTAATTACTCCTTCCGGTCACAAATACATATCATTTTGAATATTGATATGGTCTTCAAAACATAACTTTGACAACTAATTTCTATTGTTATTATGAAAGTACTTTTCAAGACAAACATACACATATGATTTTCATCTATCCAATCTAAATATTTAAAAATATATCAATAGCTAAAGTTTCGAAAACTTGACTATACGCATCCCAAAACGATATATATTTGTGACCAGATGGAGTAGTTTTTTTAGACCATTCACTTTTTTCTATTAGAAGTGAATTCTAATTATTTTTGTAAATAAAATGTTGGGGCTAAAATGACAGCTAAAGTTCACACCATTCAGAAAAATCGGAAAAGGGGCATGCGGAAAAGCATGAAAAAGTCAGATGGCATAATCGTCATGTGAGCACTCGCTTTGAGCTTTCTAAGACAGAATCCAAAATTGGTATAGTTCTCCCTTCCCACAAGAAAGGAAAAAAAAACGGGTTTGCTTTTGCTGCGATAAGCATTCTCGTACTAACAATGATAATAAATCATCAAGAACTAATGACCATGCTGCATCCAATCACCAGACCGGGTCTAAACTCTTCTCTTTTTTTTACTTTCTTTCTTTCTTCCTTTTTGAGGAGATGGATCTAACTTTTCTTGAGCGGTACATAATTACATAAACTTACAGTAAAATTTGCTTATACGTAGAATCTACTGAACAAGGGAACAGTGCATCACATGCTGCAATGCTCATGGGCTCAACCCCTGCTCCCAATCTCGACCTATTCTGGAAGCAGCCACATCAGCTTCTGCAGAGGAGATCATAGCAGTGGTTTTAACCATTTTCATGGCACAGCAAGTGTTACGGTCAAATATCAAGATGGTACTGTAGCATGTGCACGGTAGCATCACGTGCACTGTAGTGCATTACTGTAGCACATAAGCCCTGAGCAGGATTTGTTATTTAGGAACATATCTATTAGGTATTTGACATTATCTATTAGTTAGGCAAGTTATTATTAGATTAGATTGTTAGAGATAAGTTTTCTTATAGATTATTTCTTAGGGGTTAAGTTGGATCGTCCCTATAAAAGAGATAGCATGTATCCATTATCAATGAAGCAAAGAAGTAAACAAAGTTAGTCTCTAACCGGTTGGCTAAAGATCAGAGCCTGCTTGTTCGTCGGGAAGAGTTCCGGCCGAGTTTGGAGGACGATTCCCCGCCTCCCTAGCTAATCACGCATCAGAGCCTCGCTACCTCGATAGGGAAGAACTCTGTTGGCGGTTAGATGAGGGCGAGTGCCCTACTCTCGGTCCTCGGACCCGTACCCAACCAACGACCACAATATTTGGTATTAGAGCCACTCACTATGGCTTCCGGTGCCGCACCATCTCTCTTAGAGAAGTTGAATGTTAACAACGAAGAGTAGAAGTCTTACTCGACAACATAATTGTTGTCCATTGGAGCTTTGTCGATCCTAGTCCACGTGACGCGACGCCATCATCATACCCTCTCATCAACATGTGGTCACCAAAGATTTCAACCGTGGCCACCACCACAGCTCGAGGACGAGCTGGCTCGCTGCGATGGGTGTAATGTTACGGTCAAATATCAAGATGGACTGTAGCGCGTGCACGGTAGCATCATGTGCACTGTAGTGCATTACTGTAGCACACAAGCACTGAGCAGGATTTGTTATTTAGGAATATATCTATTAGGTATTTGGTATTATCAATTAGTTAGACAAGTTATTATTAGATTGGATTGTTAGAGATAAGTTTCCTTATAAATTACTTCTTAGGGGTTAAGTCGGGTCGTCCCTATAAAAGGGATAGTATGTATCCATTATCAATGAAGCAAAAAAATAAACAAAATTAGTATCTAACCAGTTGGCTAAAGATCAGAGCCTCCTTGTTTGTCAGGAAGAGTTCCGACCGAGTTTGGAGGGCAATCCCTCGTCTCCCTAGCTAATCAGGCCTCAAAGCCTCGCTACCTCGACAGGGAAGAGCTCTGCTGGTGTTAGATGAGGGCGAGTGCTCTACCCTCGGTTCTCAGATCCGTACCCAACTAACGACCACAACAGTAAGGTAGTAACTAATGGCTTCTATCAACGATACATTGCCAATGTATCAGGGTAGAAATGCTAGAATCATAAGTCTCTCTTCCAAAAAAAATTGGTAGGCCCGGCAAAAGCATGCCATGAATGAGTGCTGCATGAAAATGTTTACCTGTATCTGGTCCATAGCCTTTGGATTGGTGTGTAGCTTGGGCCTACATGCCCATGCCAAATAATACGCATACGGCTCAAAGCTAATAGGTGGAGTAATTTGTACTCCTTTCAAGATTTAGTCGCGTGTTTATCATGTTTGGATTGTGCAAAGTAGTAAACCACATTTACACGAGGTTAACGTAATTTTGGGATTAGCTTTTAAATTTATGAATTTTCACTGTTAAACAATCTCGGTGAATAAAAAATCAAAAACCCACTTAAGGTTTTGTACAAATAAACAATTATGTACCGTTTACTATTTTTGCTTAAACACAGAAGCAAGAACATCTTGAGAAATCTGCTCTGGAGAACTGACATCTGATTCACCTGAAAATCTGAACAAAAGTTGGCTGCTGCTGTGATAGCATCTCTCAAAGGTATTTCAGTAAAATGGACCACTGCACTTCAGGAACATTTACAGTGATATGGGGAGTCCAGATCATTAGGTTTAGTTTCACTCAATAAACTCCCAGCATTCCTTCTTCATTTTCACTCCAGAAACAATCTTGAATGTTTCAAGATCAACAAAGAAGAGAAGCTTCGTGGAATGTTCGAATGCCTGCGATGTTTTACATGATCCCAATGGGCTCGCATAGTTGGTAATAAGAATCCCCAGTCATAGGTCTCAAAAGAAGCTCAATTTATTGAAGAGAAGTCCCACTATGGCCATGCAGCCATGCAGTCATGATATGAGTAAACAAGAAACAATGACTGCAACTATGATGACAGACAGGCCACCAGCTTTCTAGAGAAAAGAGAAATATAACATTTGAATGGATCGAAATCAAAACATTCCAGATGAGAAAATCCAGTGCTTGGTACCCAAGATAGTCAAGATTGACTGTTGCAATCACAGCGTACGAAGATAACAAATTGCAAGAAGATTCATAAAGCACTGCTCAAATAATTTAGCAAAGGAGCATAACAGCTTAGAAATATATAGTCCAGCTTATTAACTAGGTCTGCTAGTTACATCCAATTTTTGTACTAGTCTTGTGAAAAGAGAATTTCGTTATGCCATAGCTCACCTACACAACTTCTTCCTCCTCTCTTCCTCCTAAGAGGAAAAAACCTAGCCGCCACCAAACAAGCCCCCTCTCCTCCTCTCTTCCTCCTTGCCGCCACCGTCGGCGGCCGCCGGTCAGCCAACGGTGGCGGCGAGGCTTCTTTTTCTCGGTAGTGGCGCCTGATCTGCATCGCGCTTCCGACGCTCGACGTCTGTCCGCCGATTTCCAATGGTGTGGACTATCGTCGGGGTTGGATCTAGGGCCTTTCTCTGTCGGCTCGTCTTCGGGCGTGGCGATCCGGAGCCCTTCTCCGCCGGCTTCTTCCGGTGGCACGGCTTCATCGATGCATGATGGCGGAGGTGGTGTGGTGCAGATCCAGATTTGGCGCAGTTGGTAGAGATCGCGACGGCTCGGTGGCGGTGGCTTGTGCGGCGCTCGGTTCCTCCCCAGTGGACGGTTGTCAACCGGCCGACGCATGGGCTACGGTGGACGTCGCCTTCCTTCTTTTGGCGCGTTGCTTTGTGCGACGTGCGGCCTCGATCCACGATGGACGGATCGTTGGAGGCTCGATCCGTGTGTCGGATCCATGGAGGCGTGTGCATCGTGACTTCACGGTGGTGCTGGCGATGATTGGTCGTTGGGGATGTTGCGGATGCTGTCTTGGCGATCTGGCTTTCATTGGTTGGATCTAGTGACGAGGTCGTGCTGTGGCGTGGTCTTGGAGCACTGGTACCTTCGATTCGAGGTAAAAACTCTTGATCTGGCCTTCATTGGTTGGATCCGGCAACGACATCAGTTTGAGCGGCGTTACCTTCTTGAAAGCGTTGCTTTGGAGCATCGGTACTTGAGCTCCGGAGTGAAAACTCCTGTTCTGACCGTCGCTGGTTGGATCCGGTGATAACGACGTGAGTCGTATCCCTTCTTGGAGGCGTCGCTACAGAGACTAGCCCATCATCACCTCTTTGCTACGCATCTGCTATTCGCGTGTGAGCGATCTCCTGGTTGGTCTTAGAGGCGGGGTTAGGTGGGTTTTTTTAGGCTAGCCTTTGCATGATAATTTGTTTGTTATTGTTGGCTTTTAACCGTTTTTTGTTTTAAGTTTTTAGCTGATGGTGGTGTAATAGATGTGTACATCCTTAGTTGGTGCAGACGTCGAAAGTTGTACTTCCTTTATCTAAAAAAGACAACTACAAATCCTGATGCTGCTTGTTTTTTTTTTCTTTCTTATAAAGAACAGACAGAGCTACCGCCAAGCTTATGTTCCGCAAATCATAACTTCACCATGTGTAAAAATTGGTAACTACGACAGCTAGAAAGTGTTTGACATGTATTAATACCTTTCTGTTTTGTAAAAGATATCTTAAGTTAAATAATACGATTACGAGAAACATGTGATGGCAAGGGAAAATAGGAAATAACCATGTAAATAGCGAAAGTACATTCAGTTGGTAGTTTCAGTAATGGCATTTCATTAATGCTCATCTTACTGGACCAGAGTAACATATTCTGGCAATCAAGATTCAATGCATAACCTTGCTTAGAATTGGTTCCAAGGCTCCGCAGGGACCGCATAGGGGAGAAGTAAACGCAGCACAAAGAAGCCTTAGAGACTGATAAATGGTACTACTACAATTTGCAGAGTGCATACAGCAAAGGCAAGCTCTTCGTAAGTTCAGGCATGAATAATTCTGCACATCAAAATTAATGGGCCACAGCACATGCCATGTCTCTGCATGCGATCTCTTCGCTGGTTTCTTGATTTCTACATGAACAGACAGTCTACAACTCTGAAGAAGATAAGCTGATTAAAAAAAGGACAGGTTAAGTTGCAACAATATATGCATAGATCATGAGTAAGATATCCAGTTTTATCTACTTGCATGTAATGCTAACACAGGTGATTGACAAATTTTGAATAAGTGGGAAAGATCGCATACTGTTCATGAGTAAAGCCATGTCAGCAAAACAATGACTTCCTTGCTAGAATGATTCAACTTGCCACTTCCCTGCCCTTATGACAAAATAAAGCCATATCACCATATTTATTCTAGCGATATTCTAACAAGATTAGTTTGGCAAAAACTGCACCCCGAAACAACTACTTCCATCACTAACAAATAGCACTAAGCTAATTATCAACTCAATCGAGAAGAAAATTAAATTAAAAGGAAAAAGGCAGTTATAGACTTAAAGTGCCATTCCAAACCTTAATTCAGATTTGTTCTAATAGAGGAAACTTAAAGAGTTAAACAGTCAGAAAAACCTTAAAATAGTCATTACTTTTTGCAGAGTAACATGTTTGCTGCTAGTGGTACCCAGGGGCGGATTCAAGGGCCCTCCAGCCTGGGCAATTGCCTGGCCTTCCTCGCGCGTGGCCTTCTAAGCGCTGAGGCCAACACCTCCTGCCCTCCTCGCGCTCTGGGCCTCTAAAGCCTGGCAACATGGGCTCCGCCGCTCCGGGCCACCGAGCCTCCTGCCCTCTCATTTGCTCTCTCCCCAATCCTCACCTCGACACCTCCCCTCATCGGCTGATCCCCTCCCCAACCCCAAGCGGCAAGCGCCAAGCGCCAAGCGGCGGCCTGCCGCAGCCTGCGTCGGCCGGCTGCAGCCTGCGTCGGTCGGACCGTGGGAGCCGGTGAGCCAGTGACGCGGCGAGCAGGGCGATGGTGGACGGCTCTAGCGAGACAGTGGTTCTGGCAGGCAGCGGCGGGAGCCGGAAGCGCACACGCGGGCTCGGCACTCCAGCGGGACGGCGATTCTGGGCCTTCTAGCTCCAGTTCCAGGACCCAGGCAGCTAGGTGAGTGGATTTTCTTGCTCCAATCCCACCTCGGCGCTCCTCCTGGCCTCCTTCCTTGGCTCGGGCCTCAGGCTCCCCATGGCCGCATGGCGCCGCTCCTCCGGGCTCCAGCGGTCCAGCCGCCGGCTCCTCCTGCTGCGCCGCTCCCCTCGGGCTCCTCTCGCGCTCCTCCTGCCTCGCGCGCCCGCCCCTCTCCTGCCTCAGCCGTGGTACTACCGCCCGCCGCCTCGGTTGGGCGCAGGGGTACTACAGCCCGAGGCCTATTGGGGATTGGGGCTGCAATAGGAGCCCTCTTCTTTGGGAAAATTGACTAGTAGGCTTCACTGCTAGGTTGGGGATTGGGGCTGCACTACATCAATCAACTAACATCAATTTGTAGCTAAGTTTGTTGTATATAATTGGGGATTGGGGATTGAGGCTCAATCTGGTAACCTGGTCTGGTAACATGATTAGTTGATTACTACTACTAGGTTGGCACATGATGAGAATTGTTAAAATTTCAGAAATGAGAATGTTTTTGGTTGACTCAAGAAGCTTACCACAACCACAAGATCCAAATATGGCTAATGATGATGATGAGGAGGATGTGTTTAATCTGGATGAAATTGTGTGTGATCCTGCTCTTAGGAAACAAATAGATGATTACCATCCGGATGTTCAAGACCAAGTGAGAAGAGCATACATTTCGATATTTTAGTTGTGTGATTGGATATTTGGACTTTTGTTGTTGACTCGTCGCAACTTTGGTAGTGTCTAGTGAGTTGTTTGTTATCATATCTCGCTCTTATTTTCATCTATGAACCTTTACATGAGTGATGTATTATATCTGTTCTTTTACTTTAAAACTATTATGGATTTGCATGATGTGTAATTGTGTATCCGAATATCCGATGCTAGCGGTTGTCAATAGACCTTAGCTCGCGGCTTGCCCAGGCTTCGAAAATTTCCTAGATCCGCCACTGGTGGTACCTGCTAGCCACTGCTTGCTGCTACATTGGTAGTTGGATGCTTCTGCCATTTCAAACTGACATCAAGTTCTGGAAGGTTCTATTACATAAGCAAATGTCCAACATGAACCATCCGTGATACAGTTTCAGAACACGATCTCATAACCTGATAAAAACTCATTAAACAAGGAAAGGTTCATCCATGTTACAATTTCAGAACCATCCGTGATACAGTTTCAGAACACGATCTCATAACCTGATAAAAACTCATTAAACAAGGAAAGGTTCATCCATGTTACAATTTCAGAACCAGATACAAATTCATAACCTGATACAAAGTTGTCAAAAATGAAGTGCTATTTGTTAGAATTGGAGTCCTTCTGTATTTTGTTATTTGTATATGGTATACCCCCTTGTACTCCCTACATATATTGCTCATTGGGCCTCTTGAATATACACACAATATTTATAACATGATATCAAAGCTAGGGTACAAACCTAGCTCCTTCCGTTGCCATCACGTCACCACCACAGCGCCCGAAGCCGCTGCCCCTGCTGCTATGAGGACGCCGCCGCTCTGCCGATTGCTATTGCCCGCCGATCGCTGCTTCTGGCCGACGCCTACGACCGTTGAAGCCGCCGCACGACGACACCACTCGCCCTCTTGGTTGTTGCCTCTGGCCGCCGCTGAAGCTCACCACAAGCCGAAGCCACCGCCGGATCTGCCGCGGCCTCCACCTCAGCCACTGCTTGCCGCCACTTGGGGCCTCTGTCCGTGCTTGCTAGAGCCGCTGCCAGATCCATCGGAGCCACCACCGTCCCCGGCCATTCCTCGCGATTGGATCATCCCCGTCCACTCACGTTTTGGATAAGGAAACCAAAGGTTTCCTTTTAAAATAGTAGGTTTCCCAAAAAAAAAAAAAGAAGAAAAAAACATCGATCTAACCGCCGCACCGTCCAGCGTCGTCTGTTAGACTTCGTTGTCTTGGTCGTCATGCCATCCAGCGCCGCCTACCGATGGCATCCGTTCCATCAGCTGCGATCCCATTCTCGGGAATAAAACTTCATGGGATGAACTACAGATTGTAGTCTTCACTCATGGAGATCACGCTCGATGGTCTCCGCCTCTGGGAACATGTCACTGGTGCTCAACCTTATCTGCTGTCGCCGGTTCAGCCTCCTCCCAAATAGCCTACTTTTGCACTTACTACAGAAGATGAGGTTGCCAAGAAGGAGGCAGAGGACGCTGTTGCTGATGGGGTCTTTCAGTATGCCATAGACGCTTTTGAGTGCTGGTGCGTTGATTAGGTTCGTGTTCGAGCTATCCTGGTGGTCAGCGTCAATGACTTTATCCAGCTAGACATTGTTGGTCTGCGTGTCACTCGTCAGATTTTGGAGTATTTGCGTGAGCGATACCAGTAGAGCAGCGATGCTCAGTTCTTTTCCCCTTAGCGTGAGTTGGAGACGCTTCACCAGGAGGACTCTTGCGTTGACGACTTCTTCCAAGCCTTGGCCAATCTCTGGTGCCAGCTGGATGAGCTGGCTTCTCCGCTCTGCCAGGAGTGTCTAAGGTGCAGAAGTTGGATCATGACCGCCTTCGCCTTTATGACTTCGTCTGCCATCTTCGCCCAGAGTTTGAGCTTATCAGGGCTCAATTGCTGAGTCGCTCACCGCGATCGACCGTCACCAAGGCTCTTTCGATGCTTCATGCTGAGAAGCTTCGCTGTGGGTTAGCAGCACAGTTTGTTCCGGTTGTGCTTGCTGCCCCTTGTTCTTTGACTACACCGTTGATTTCTACTTCGACTACAGTCCCTCCTCAGGTGTCTGTTTCCGCTCCTGTTTTTGCACTAACTGGGTTTCAGTGCAATTATTGCAAGAAATTCAGGCACGACTACCAGAGTTGTGCGGTGCGAAAAAAGTGGAACAAGGCGCGTGGACGATCCAAGGGGGCGGGGAGACCCTTCCTTGACGGGAGGACAGACCAACATGTCAGAACCTTCTCAGCAAGGTGACTCTATTCAGTAGTTCTGCTAGGCTCTACTTCAGCAGCTCTCTCATAGCTCAGCAGGTTCTGCTAGTCTAGCTCAGACATCTCCTGCAGGTATTTCTTGGGTTCTGGATTCTGGTGCCTCTTTTCACATGACACCAGACTCTACATCTCTCACTTCAGTAGGATCTCCTGTTTTTCCTATCTCTGTTCAGACAGCTGATGGTACTCCACTATCTGTCAGCTGTTAGAGCACTCTTTTGTTCACTGATTTTTTCTGTTCTAGCTGTTTCCCATGTTCCCCAGCTTACCATGCAGCTTCTCTCGGTGGGTCAGCTTACCGATCTCGACCGTAGGGTTGGTTTTGACTCTCACTCCTATTTCGTCCAGGACCGACAGATAGGGACGGTACTTGGGATTGGCCAGCGTCGTATGGATTGTCAGGGTCTCTACATTCTCGACCACCTCCACCTTTCGTCCACTTCAACTGCTTCTATCACCTCTATGTCTACCTCCACCGCCACTGCTGCCACCACCTCTGGAGTTTTTGTGCAGTGGCATCATCGTCTATGTCACTTGTGTGGGTCTCGTCTTTCTTCATTCGTTCGTCAGGGTGTTCTTCGACGTGTTACTATTGACACGACCATGTTTTGTCAAGGTTGTAAGCTGGGTAAGCAGCTACAACTTCCTTACCATTCTAGTGAGTCCTTGTCTTCTTGTCCTTTTGACTTAGTTCGTTCAGATGTATGGGGACCTACGCCTATTATATCTAAAGGCGGGCATAAACTGAGTGCAAACACCGTCATATAATTGAGACTGCCCGCACTGTTCGCCTTGCCTCTCACGTTCTACCACAGTTCTGGGCTGAGGCTGTTTTTACGGCTGCATATCTCATCAATATGCAGCCTTCCACTGCTCTTAAGGGTGTCAGTCCCATAGAGCGTCTCTACTCTTAAGCCCCCCAGTACATCCACCTTCGTGTTTTTGGTTGTACTTGTTTTTTTTCTACTATAGCTTCGTGAGCACACCAAACTATCGGCTCAGTCAGCTGAGTGTGTGTTTCTTGGTTATAGTTCTGAGCATAAGGGTTATCGTTTCTATGATCCTTTTGCTCGACGGATTAGAATTTCATGAGATGTTATCTTTGATGAATCTCAACCTTTCTTCTATCAAGATTCGGCTCCTTCTCCTGTTTCCACCATTGAGTCGATTTCATGGTTGTCTCTTTCTGAATCTTCACTCATTTCTCCACTATCACAGTCTTCCCTGGTCTCTCTCAAGTGGTTCCTTCTATACCTCCACCTCCGGTGCTGCCTCCTGCAGCACCGCCTCTTGTTTCTGTAGCACCATCATCTCGTTTCTCTGGTATTCACTACTCTAGATGTCCTCGTCCTTCACCAGTCTCCTCTCTTGGTATCTTGCCGACACTCACATCTGATCCTCCTGATGATGCTCCTCGTTATGTCCTTCGTGACCAGACATCCCTTCGACCTCTCGATCGTCTTGGATTTGCTCTGATAGCTCATGCTCTCTCTGTCACTAAGCCTAGTTCTTATCGTGAGGCTACTCCTCATTCTGAGTGGCAGCTCGCTATGGTAGAGGAACTTGATGCTCTTCGACGTACAGAGACTTCAAATATTGTATCGACACCTGTACATGCTCATTCGATCACGTGCAAGTGGGTGTACAAGATTAAGACCCAATCTGATGGTACTATCGAGCGCTACAAGGCTCGCCTTGTGGCTCACGGCTTTCAGTAGGAGTACGGTCGTGACTACGATGAGACTTTTGCCCCTGTTGCCCATATGACCACTGTTCACACTCTTGTTGTGGTTGCTTCTGTTCGTCGATGGTCTATCTCTTAGTTGGATGTTAAGAATGCTTTTTAATGGTGTTTTGCATGAGGAGGTCTACATGCAGCCACCACTTGGGTATTTTGTTCCTGATGGGCACATCTATAGTCTTCATTGTACTATTTATGGCCTCAAACAGGCTCCTCTTGCCTGGTTTGCATGATTTACCTTAGTGATTACTACTGTCGGTTTCACTATCAGTTTCCACGATCCTGCTCTTTTTATCCATGTCTCATCTTGGGGTAGGACACTGCTTCTTCTGTATGTTGATGACATGCTCATCACTGATGATGATTCCTCATTCATCATGTATGTGAAGAAGCATCTTAGTGAGCAATTTTTTATGACTAGCCTTGGTTCTTTTATGTACTTCCTTAAGATTGAGGTCTCTTCTATGCCTGAGGGCTACTACATCTCCTAGCAGAAGTATGTCTAGGATTTTCTTGATCGGTCTGGTCTGACTGATACTCGCACTGCTGAGACTCCTATGGAGCTATCCCTCCAACTTCGTGCCACTGATGATGATCTTCTTGAGGATCCTACTCAATATCGTCATCTTGTTGGGAGTTTGATGTACCTTATGATCATTCATCCTCATATTGCTTATGTTGTTCATATATTGAGTCAGTTCTTGGCTCGTCCTACCCATTTTCACTATAGTCACCTTCTTCGTGTTCTTCGCTACTTGCGTGAGACTATATCTTGTCGTTTGTTTTTCCCTATCTCCACCTCACTTCAGCTTCAGACGTACTTCGATGTGACCTAGGCTAGTGATCCTTCTGATCGTCGTTCTCTTTCTGCTTATTGTGTTTTTCTTGGCTCCTCCCTGATTGCGTGGAAGATAAAGAAGCAGATTGCAGTTTCCCGTTCGAGTGCAGAGGCTAAGTTGAGAGCTATGGCAGCAGTGATAGTGGAGGTTACTTGGCTGAGGTGGTTACTTGCAGATTTTGGAGTGCCTGTGATGAGATCTACGACTCTTTTGTCTGACAGTACATGTACTATTAGTATTGCCCAGGACCTAGTGAAGTATGAGCTCACCAAGCACATTGGTGTGGATGCTTCATATACTCACTCACAGATGCAGGAGGGAGTACTTGCTTTACAGTTTGTGCCCTCAGAGTTACAAGTTGTTGACTTCTTCACGAAGCCACAGACTAGGGTGCAATATTTGTATTTTCTCTCCAAACTCAGTGTGTGTGATCCACCATGAGTTTGAGGGGGTGTTAGAATAGGAGTCATTTTGTATTTCGTTATCTATATATAGTATCCTTATCTGTATATGGCATACCCCCTTGTACTCCTTATATATATTGCCCATTCGGTCTCTTAAATACACACACAATATTCATAACACTTTTAGCACTGCAACTTCGTAAAACTTCACCAAATTTAGGACAAACCAGACTTTACAACAATCAGAACAACATCGAGCACAAGTGCAAGTGGAATCCATCCTTTACCTGTTATGTCCTGAAAGATTATTTATAACAGAATTTGGTAATACATGATAAGAATTTCATGGTTCCAGAATTTGATAAAACAAGCATCATATTCACAACTCCAGAAAGGTTCCACGTGCGGAACTTAAGTTACATGTTTAGTGCCAACATCTACACCAGTTACGTGGTTCCAAAAATAGCTACATAATATAATTTAATTAGATTGTTGATAAATACATGACATGTCTGCAGTACATTACAATGACACCAAAAGGTGATCCGGATATTGACAGCATGCATAATATAATTATCCAAGATGTTGGTAAGTTTTGCTGCACGGTCTGACTGGGCTTTCAGAAAGCAAAGCCAACTTATTTCACAAGAAATAAAATAATACCTTTTCCTTGCACGTAGACGAATCCGATTTGGATTTGACCTTTCTTTCTTGTTTCTCAAGTAGTTCACAAAAAATATCTTTAGCTTTCTTGTTGCCTAAGTAGAAAGATTTCAATTTGTATTTTGCTACTTGTTTAACCAGCCACTATTTCTACAGTAGCAACCACCATTTCTACCGTGCAGCCGCCATTTCAATAGTGGTGCTGTTACACCATCCCAACTACTATAAAAGGAGGGTTACCCCCTTGTAATGTAATAGAAAATGGTTATGTTGATGAATATGAAATGAGTTGTGCCACAAAGGCTTTACCCCTTTGTGTTCTATGTGCGTTTGAGAGTAAATACTTGTGCGTGAATTGAGGAGCTGGTGTTCTTCAAATCATATCAAATCCTTGTGGTTCAACCACATGATTCTTTTCCTTCAATTGGTTTGCGTGTTCTTTGTTTGCATCTAAACATCATCTTGTTGTTCTAAGATCGTAAACCAAGAATAGTTATCCTGTTCTACCGTTGTTCCACGTTAAAAGATAAGGCCAACCCTATGGGTTCCTGGTCAAGCCCCGTATCATTTACTCCTATAGGGTTAGCTCGATCTTTCATGGCGGAACAACGGTAGAGCAAGATAACTATTCTTGGTTTACGATCTTAGAACAGCAAGACACTGTTTAGATGCAAACAAAGAACAAAGAACACGCAAACCAATCGAAGGGAAAGAATCACGTGCTATGTTGCACCGATACACGATACTGGTACAACGATACGCAATTTCCTAAAAACAAGGATACCGGTGAGTATATATGTATTTAAAAATTAGAAAAATGTATAGAGGCTACGAGAGATTGAGACAATGAGATTACCTTGATGAAATTAGAAAAATGAATCAATGAAATGTGATTGCTTTTCTCCATGTTTTCCTGCGTGATGAATTGGCTTTCCATGCATTTTCTCTGAACATGAACAAAAAACTGTGTTTTTACCAAAGTGACACAGATAAAATTTTAAAAGCATGAGATAGGAAAGAATGGAGTCCAACCTTGCACGACTGCCTTCTTCCTCATCTCCAGTGGTACATGTGCTGTCTTGACTGGGCAAATGTTTTCAAGTGCTCTTCAAAGGACTGCCAAAAATATGGTTGAAACCTTTGATGTCTAAGTTTAATCACCAATATGTGGGAAAGAAAATGGAAGCCACGTACAAATCAATATAGACAAATACACACCTGTCAAGTGTGGACTTCCTTGCTGCATTGTTGGGAGACCTAAAGGATTGATAAGCCATACATAGATCGGGCGTCGGGAAGGAGGGGTGTCGGGAAGGCTGGAGGGGCGTCGTATAACATCCCAATTTTGGACTTGTGTTTCAAATGTAAGAAAATAAGTAGAAATTAAAACTTTTTCTTACATCATGTATTTTCTGTATGTTCTAAACAATTCTTGTACAAGAATTATGGAAATACAAAGTCACAAGTCTTTTGATCCAAAACCTTGTCTTCCAAAAACATTCATCTTAAATCTTGTGATCATCCTTTGAAAATATTTTTTCTAAGTTCCTGTGATGGTATGTGACCCCTCTGAAAAATTTCACAATTTTTTAGAAAATTTTTGAATATTTTTAGAGGGCAGTCAAACCGGTTTGACTTTCAGTCAAACCTTAAACCAGAGCCTTGCAGAATTTTTGGAGAAAAATGCACTGCATTAAAACCTCTGAAAATTTTGCATAGGGTTAATATCTAACTTAGCAAGCTCCAGTAAAAGTTTCAAAAATTTTGGAGTTGTTTCCTATCTCAAATAAACCCCCTAAGTCTCGACTCATTTAAAAATCCAAAAACTTGGTTCACTGTGCGTTGGGTGCGAGTCAGACTCGGGCTCGATCCATTTGTCTCGGTCCAGTCAACTAACTGCACCGGGCCTCCTGTTAAAAGCGCGCATCCAATCTCTGCCATTGGATCCTAATCGCACGACCCAGCTTCGCGCGAACATTCGGACCGTGCGAATGCGCTAATCCTTTTTGACCGTTGGATCTCGATCCAACCGTCCAGATTTTCCGAGAGCATTCGGACTTTTTAGAGGGCTTATTTAATCGTGGCCGTCCATTCCTGATCTAAGGGCTTGCGATTTCCACTTCTGTTCTGAACCTAAGAATTGTGGAACAATCTCAGCCGTTCATTTCAGATCCGAGGGTTCTCAATCTCTTCTTTTGATTTGAACCTCGGAAGCGTGGCGAGATATCAGCCGCCCGATCAAAATCCAAGGGCTCAAAATCACCGAGCCTTTCTCTGGTCATCTTCAACCTCGCGCTGTGCGTGAACAAAAAAAGAAAGAGAGAGGCATGGCTCTGTCAAATCGTGTTCCCTAGTGAACGTCTCTTTTTGCCGGCAAATCGTGGGCGCAGGTGTTTTCGGCTTTGCCCATGCCCTACTCCTTCACTCCATCACTTCTTTTTCGGGCTATGGTAGCCCTACGAACCTAAAACCCGTGGATCTCGTTTGTTAGCCAAACCCTAATCTTTTAGCTATATAAGGTCCCAAAACCCTTTTCTGGTGTTCTTTTACACCATCCAAAGCTCTTTCTCCATTTTTGGAGCTTAATACACCAAAAACACCAAATCGCCATTGTTGACCGTGGAGCTCATCCGAGGATCATGAAGCTCAAGTGGTTCTTCTTCAAATATTCTTGTACCCTTTCCAACTCCTTAATGCCCTAATCATTTCCTCTCACTCAAATTTCGGTTTCATTCTCAGGATTTGACGAATTTGGGGTTTGTTCAAATTCAGCCGAAACCATCCCCTTTTCTTCCTCAGCCCCGGTGAGTGCTCAATTTCTTAATTGCTTGCTCGTGAAGCTTCTATGGGCTATATTGTAGCTATTATGACCACCCGGTGGTGTTTATTTTGCCCAGGTCGCTATTTTTCTTATCGTCTTCTTAAACTCCGGCGGGTTCTCTCGCTGTCAAACTTTCTCCGGCCGTCGTTGAAGCGCTCCCTGGTCGAGGTAGCTTCTTATTAGTCCCTAGAGGCTGTGGCACTCGCTTCCTTGAACTGCAGCAGAGCTTTTTGCTATTTTCGATTTTGGCAGTAAAAGTCCCCATCTTCATTTTCCGGCCCACCGGCGTTTAGGGCCATCGCCGCCGGCGAGGTCACCACCATTGGGTCCGCAAGCCTATTGTGGATCCATTTTGGTGCTTGGTGGGCGCCACCGCGACCAGAGTTGCCGGTGACGAGCCGTAGTTCCCGCTCGGGTTTTGTCGGGCGTAATCGCCTGTTTTCGGTCGTCATTAGGACACCATTAATGATCCAATCATTGTTAATCATTAGGAGTAATTCGTATGTCTTATCTGGTTCGTTGAGCCGCTGGCATTTGGGCTCGTAGGCCTTAAGCCGCAGCTCCGGAGTCTTTAGGACAAATTGTGGTGTCATTAAATGCTAATCATTATTAGTATTTAATTTATCCTAAACTGGCAAGGTATGTCACTGCCAGGTGGGCCCCCAACCTCTTAAATCCACCTTTGTGCAAGATCTTTAGGACACATTAATTACTAATCATCACTAATCATTGGTTTTTAGTAATTAATCGATGTCCTAATTGGTCCCTTGTCCCACTGACATGTGGACCCGCTCATTAAACCCCTCCCGGCGCACTTAAACTCACGTGCGTGAGTGCGTTGCACTTTGTTAATCTTGGACCGTCGATCTTGCGATCAACGGCCCAGATCTAGAGAACGTTCGGACCGTCCGGTTTCCTAATCGTTCTGGATTGTCCATCGCTCGATCTGCGGCTGCGATCGCGAGTGCATTCGGACTCCCCGAAGGGAGGTGCGCTCCGAGTTGTTCATCTCCAGATCAGCGGCTGTGGATGGCCGAGGCAACCGCACCGTCCGAATGTTTCCATCCTAGTCGACCATTGGATTTTGATCCAACGGTGGGCTCCTTTTTGGAATCGCGCACGTGCACTGTTCCCGGCGCATGTGGGCCGTAGGATTTTAGATCAAGGGTCCGCAAGCGTCCACGTCGTTTTATTTCTGTTAAGTTTGATTTTATTTCTGTAAGCATTTATTTATCAACTAAAAATTGTAGTTAAACTTTAAAAATTCATAACTAATTCTTGTTAACTCCTTTTTAGGTGTTTCCAGATGTAATAAATTCTTATGCCACTAAAGTTTAGTATAAAAATGCTTTGAGTATGTTCCTGTAACAGAAAATTGTGTAACTAAAATATATTGATTTCTGCCATGTTGGATATTCCAAAAATAAAATAAAACTTGTAAAATGCATATCTTCTTCTGTATAAATTCAATTTGTGCAAAATCAATTTTGTTAAATTCCTCTGTTAGTATACTTTAATGAAAAATAGGTTTTGATCATGGTTATGTTTCTGTAAAATGACATACACTAAGTTTACAACTTAGAAAAATCATAAGTAAATCATTATAACTCCTAATTTAGTAAACGCAACTTTGCTGTCATTAGGATGCCATAATCTACTTGCTATAAAAATTTTATGACTTAGATCATTCTAGAAATTTTCGCCATGAACAGTACCAGTAATTAATTTAGTGAATTAATAGGCTGAGAGAGTGTATTTTAGCTATAGCTTTTCCATACTAAATCCAAATTGCATGTTTCTTGCTCCTAATATTGTCTAAAATCATCCCCTAGCTGTTATATAATTTCATTAGATTTGGATGTCTTTTGCTGTTGGAGTTATTTGGGTTCTTCGTTCTTATTTGTTTTATCGCCTTTTCGCGTTAGGTTCCGAAGATAATATTGATATTGATTCTGAGTCATAGCCATCAGATCCTGCACTCCAGCAAGGCAAGCAGATGTAGCATCATTTGATCATTTTGTTCCTACTATTTTTGAATTCTAATATATTGTTTGCAAATTCTATGTATGCATTGCTATGTTGTTTTAACTATTGTCGATAGTTGGCCTAGTAGATGCATTATCAGTAAGCAAATGTTTATCGTCTACTACTGAGCCTAGGTTTATCTTGCTGTGATTTTGGGTTCGTTGGATGAACCCTTGTCACTTAGTAGTTTACAAGTTTGTTGCTTAGCCATGCTTAGCTATCGTTAGAAATGGGTGGTTATCGACTTGTCGATAACCTTGATTACACAAACTTATTATGATCTCTATATTTTAGCTCTGTGCTATGTTCAAAGGGCAAAACTAAAACTGAAAATAAAAACCATTTGGACTTGGGCACATTGGTAAGATGGTGTGATCTCTTGGGTGTGATTGGAATGGTGCCCGAGTCAATTAAGGACCGAACGTCTTGTGAGTACCTGTTATCCAGGCATTTTGTGCGTGCTAACCACACTACAGGGAATGAGACCTCTCTTGACTTAGTACTTTGGCGTGTGTTGGCTACGAGCCGCAGGAGGGCGTGTGTAACATCCCAATTTTCTGAGCTTAAAAATCTTTTAATAGTTAGTAGGGAGAAAATTCACCATTTGGATTTATTTTAATTTAAATTCAAAAGCTTAACATTGGACTTTCCAATCAAAAACATTTAATATGAATAATTCCAACATGAACAATAGTCAAAACTATTTTATTTGGTTTCTATGTGCTCAGATATATTTTCTAGATTTTTCTAGAATTTTTCTGAGTTCATTTGCTATTTTCTATTGCTTATTTGAATTTTCGGTATTTTCTAAAATAGAAAACCTATTTAAAATCTCAGAAATCCTCTCGGGCCGAATTCCCAAACCTCCGGCCCGTTTTCTTTCTTTCTGGCCCAATCCCGCGTGAGGCCCAGCTCCCGCGCGCGCGCCGCCTCCAACTGACATGCGAGCCCCACATGTTAGTCTCTCCGCCTCTTCTCTTTCCTTCCGAGCGCCCTGCTTGTTCTCCACCGTTCGATCAGGGATGGACGGTTGGATGTGCACGATCGATTGGCCGCCGACGTCCCACTGATTGTGAGCCGTTCGATCTCGGACGGACGATCAGATCTTCGGAGTCCGTTTCACGGTCGTACCGCTTCACACGCGCCCGCGCCCGAGCCAGCGTCGTTGACTAGTGGGCCCCATCTTGCCGCGTCAGCATTGTCAACCTCCCGGACTCCTCTTTCCTTATCCTCGCCGCCGCACGGTTTCACCTTCGCCGTCTCCGTCACGGACTCCTTCTGGCGGCCGTGTATAAAGGAGGGGCACGCCTCGGCTTCCGCATCCCTTCCCCAGCCGCCAGCGCCCTAGCTCGGAACCCTAGCCGCTGGAAATCGCCGAAGAGACCTTGGTGCCGCTGCAACTCCGTTGAGCTCGTTCGTCGCCGTCAAAGCCGCTCAAGCCTCGCGCGCCTCCTCAGAAGTTCGCTGTCGAGGGCTACCTCCGGTGACCTCGGTTTATTTCAAGTCCACCGAGTCCCAGATCCGTCGCGCCCGTGACCCAACCTCCACCTAATCGTCGCCGCCGGTCATCTGGGTTGTCCCCAAGCACGCGTGAGACCACCGTTGTGACCCCCATCTCACCCTCTACCTCCTGGTGCCACCCGTCGCCGCCGGCGAGCCGCCGTTCGTCGAGACCCGAGCGCCGCCGCTCTTGTTGTAGTCCACGTCACCGCCACCTCCGCTAGCCACCTCAGCCCGACGCCCCCGTGGCAGTCGCTTGGAGCCCCGTCAGCATCCACGTGGGCATACGCGTGGCGGTCCAAACCTAATCCCGTGAGCCGGTTCGGTGGACTTAGTCTACCGTGGACCGTGAGGCTGACATGTGGGTCCCACATGTCAGTGAATTATTTTTATTTATCTTTTTCCGAAATTCTGATGGCTGACGTCAGCATTGCGCAATAATCCGATTTTCTTGAGAAATAATTCGAAATTCGGAAAATCCAAATTAGGGTTTCTTTTAGATTTAAAACTTCCAGAGCTCATAACTTTTGCATCCTAACTCCGATTGAGCCCATTCAAATTTCTAAATTTATATAAATTCGAGATCTATTTATCTGAGATTTTTATTTAATTTTTGGATCTTGTTTTGCCTCTATTATTTATTTGTTTTGTTTATTTGTTTCGTTTTTGAGTAGACGTCGATTCGTCGGTGAATTTTGGTGAAGAAGGAGCACCCCAAGATCAAGACCAGTACATAGACCTTTTCCAAGGCAAGTCATACCTTTGATCATCTTGAACCCAGTTTTCAAATTACTTTGCTTCAAAGTATTGCATTCTATTTTAATTATTTATTTAAATGCTTTGGGCATAGTTATTATCCAAATTTGTTATCACACCTTGGCCTTGTATGTCATAATTCCTCGTCACCCTAGATTGGTTTATTAGTTGGTAATATTGTAGCACCAACGTGGGTTGGTTAGATGCGAGTACAATTGCTTAGCCATGCTACGAGTCTCACATCTCATGTAAGTTGCAATTTATCAAATATGACTAAGTGACTATGGAACTTTGTGTAAAACTGTGTGCTATGTGTTATTACTTCGTGATGGCATGTGTTGCACTAAAACCAACTGGGTGGTAAAGGATTTAGACCGAGGCAAGTGGTGGAAACTGTGTGATATGGTGGAAGCTGTGTGCTTGGGTTCGATAATCTGTGGCTTAGTTAGAACATGGAAGTCTTGCCTTGGTCAATTAAGGACTTAACTTTGTGCGCCATTGAACTGAGCCTTACTGTACGACCACATGCCTGGTATGGGACGGGCCTAACTTAGTAAGTTATGGATTCTCGGCATTGATGTTCAGGTGGATAGGTTAGGCTGTGTGATAGGGTGGAGGTGTGACTACTTGGTGGTTGCATCGCGGGACGGTTCGTCGCTTCCCTGTCCAGCGGTGTGTGTTATACCAATTCTATGTGAGCCGGTATAGCGGGAAAGCACATCGGGAATGTCAATGTTTGAGATGATGTTTCCAAACTGTTTTGTTACGATTGGTGCTTGCTACACTAGTTGTATCTTGTGGGTAAAGTGTACAACCTCTGCAGAGTGTTAAATCAATCTATTCGAATAGCGCGTCATGATCATGGACATGCTCGGGGATTTCACACGAGGGGTAGTTTTCATAAAATGTTTGGGATGGGAGCTGTGTGACCTCAATCATATGGCTATGTAAAATAATCTGTTTAGCTGTGTGTCTTTGTGAAAACAATTGTTAAATTATTATTGTCTATTTGTTTTGAATTATGCTTTCAATCTATTATTGGTATTCAATTGCAAATGTTGCTTTTATGCAAAAGAACCACAGAAGCCTTTTCTTTGGAATAAACCTGCATCTATACATTGCATTCTGTGGTATGATTTGCGAGTACGGTTGTGTACTCACGTTTGTTGTAAAACTTGCGCCCAAACCTCTGAAGAGGAGGAGTCTACGCCGCTTTGAGGAGGAGTTCGCGAAGGTTGTTGATCGTTAAGGTCCGGATCGATCGGTTGCTGTGGTGAATTGGTGGGATCTACGTTGGTGTTATTTCCGTTCCGCTGCTGTTTTATTCTCTGTTAGCCCTGCGTGGCTTAATAAGTGTAAACTCGACCATAAGGTCAAAACCCTTATTTGTTATTCAAACTAATCGTTTACTTTATTTATCGCTTGTGTGGATCGATATTTACCTATGTTAACCCTGTGTGCACTAGCGTGATCCTGGACTAGTGCAGTATACACAGAGGGTTTCAGAATCGTAATTTTGGGTCCCGACAGCGTGTATGGGTTGCGTTGTGGTAAAATGAGTTGGTTGTGGTTGGGAGCATTGTAGTTGTCCAAAAAGCTTTACCCCGAGGGGTAGTTGTCTTTTTGGCTTTACAATGTAAGCGTATGGGTTTCTATCCATACGAGCGACTCGTAGTTGATTCACAATATTGGAAATGTCTCGTAGGACTTAGCCGTGCCGGCATACCAAAGGAAGTGTGTCAAATCATGTGGCTTAAAGGCGGTCTGAAGTGTGGGTACATTGGTATACCCCTGCAGGGTTGAAACTATTCGAATAGCCTCGTCCTAGGTTATAGACACGCTTGGGTAAGCTTTTCAAGAGTTAGACTACAACATTTTAAATTAAAACTTGACGGGTGGTATGAATCAGGGATTCATGCTATTTGTGGTGGCTATTGGGTTAGTCACTTCTAGGTGGTTACTTGATAATTATTGTTACTCGCTGTTATTTCAATGATTAAAACTGATTTGTTAAACTGCTTTCAATCTATTACATTATTGCAAATGAAACTTGCTTTATGCGTCCAAACAACCATATAACCGACATCCTTTGAATACAGCTTTCATGTAGCTATGTATAGGCTTGTTACTCGTAAGTCTTGCGAGTACATTATTGTACTCATCTGCATTGCTTATTGTGTGCAGAGGACGAAGGTGAGCCCGAAGGGCCTCACTTTTGTGAGTTGTGCTGTGGCAGTGTGTGGGGCGATTAGCTTGGCGGCCCGGTCGGTTGCCCTGTGGTGTTATGTGGCTAACCG
Organism: Ampelocalamus luodianensis; assembly: GCA_036346255.1. Classification (NCBI taxonomy): domain Eukaryota; kingdom Viridiplantae; phylum Streptophyta; class Magnoliopsida; order Poales; family Poaceae; genus Ampelocalamus; species Ampelocalamus luodianensis. The sequence continues at coordinate 31,044,788 of CM070622.1, forward strand.
GTCGTCTTTTGGTTTAAGCCATCTTATGGTATCTTTTGATTCCGCTGTTACTTCTTAATACTTATGTCATTTGGCCGGTTGGCTGTTCTGTTATAACTTATTATCTATGTATGTCTTTTGCTAGACTTGTTATATTATCTTGTATGGAATTGATGCATGCTTTTGTATGATGTATGTGTGCTGCAAATTCTGGGAAGCACATGTTCATCGAGACACGGTAGCTTTTGTTTGTGATGCTAGGGCCAATGGAAGGCTAAGTATTACAAGCTAAATAAATCGGGGTCTCACACGTCGGGAAGGCGGGGCGTCGGCCGTCGGGAAGGCGGCAGGAGGAGGAGGGGCGGCGGGTGGGAGGAGGGGCGGCGGGGAGGCAGGAGGGGCGATTGAGGCAGGAGGAGGGGCGATAGAGAGGTAGGAGCAACGACGGAGGCAGTAGGGGCGACGGTGGGAGGAGGGGTGGCGGAGGGAGTGCTGGCGACGATGGTGGCCGACTTGAGACGAGGGGCAACACATATGGAGGTGGGAGGAGCAAGCCAAGCCAAGAGCTAGGGTTGGCAGCTACTTCGTGAGGTTGGGTGTGGGCCTGTTGGGCTAGGCCTTTTGGAATGGGCCTTCAAATGAATTTGGTTTCGCGTATCGCAGAGTATCAACGACGTATCAGGGATTTTTTATTTTCAAATTCAAATTACACCGATACTCCACGATACTGTATCACGCCATATCCCACCGTATCGGTGCCATATCGTGTACGGGAACGACAGTTTTCTGAATTATTGGGGTATCGGAGCCCTAAAGCCTTCATGGCACAACTCATTTCATATTCATCAACATAACCATTTCCTATTACATTACATGAGGGTAACCCTCCTTTTATAGCCTTTTGGGATGGTGCTACAGTACCACTATTGAAATGGCGGTTGCTAGCAAAATACAAATTGAAATATTTCTACTTAAGCAACAAGAAAGCTAAAGATATTTTGTGAACTACTTGAGAAACAAGAATGAAAGGCCAAATCCAAATCGGATTCATCAATGTGTGTGAGAACCAGAGAAATTAAACTACTCTAAATAATGCTAAGCGGTTATTAGCCGTAAATAAAACTTCCTTTAAACAAGAACAAGACATGATTTCAGTTTGGTATTGGGTGCATCGTTAAACAATTTCATACAAGAATTATACCGTCAAGAATTAAGCAACACAAATGACATCATGAATTATTGCAACAAGAATAAATCATCTATTAACCTCAGAGTCATTTACAAAATTCATTGCAAGCATAATAAAATAATAATACAATCGCTGAATTGATTACAAAAATTATTTACATTAGACGACAATATGAATTACAAGCTTCGAATACAAAAGATTAAAATAAAAATATTGCATTGCATGCCATGGAAGCCTTCCTTGCAATCTTGTCCATCTATCACCACCCATCGAACTCTTCCTTGATCCACATTTTCATCGGCCGCCAACAACCCAAAAGATCAGTAGCAAATTGAGAGCCATAAATAGAAGTTAGAGTATAGGAGGTTGCCATCAGTTTCCACAAAGTTCAGTAGAGTTCCTAGACCAACCTAAGTCAGTCGGCACCTTGATCATCAAGATACCCAGACTTACCTAAGTTCATCAGCACCGTTCACTTACATAGGTTTCATCACCCGGCGTTTAGTAAAACCCAACACCTACATTGTATCGACTTACCTTTACCGTAGAAAATCCAGAGAGCAGTAACTGAAACCCCATTTGGACCAAAGGTCCATGATTAAATAGTTTCATGTGAGGAGGGAAACTCCCTTTTAAGCTCCTTGCTTCACAAAGCCAGCACACAAACATCACAAGCCTCATTCTCTCCCAGCCGAAAGCCACACAAAGCACCCCCTCACAAACTCATTCACAAACCAGGGGTGGATTCAAGGGCTCTCCAGCCTGGGCAATTGCCCGGCCTTCCTCGCGCGTGGCCTTCTAAACGCTGAGGCCAACACCTCTTGCCCTCCTCGCGCTTTGGGCCTCTAAGACCGGGCAACATGGGCTCCACCGCTCCGGGCCACCGAGCCGCCTGCCCTCTCATTTGCTCCCTCCCCAAGCCCTACCTCGGCACCACCCCTCATTGGCTGATCCCCTCCCCAACCCCAAGCAGCCAGCGGCGGCCTACTACAGCCTACGTCGGGCGGTGGCAGCGGGACCGTGGGAGCCGGTGAACCAGTGACGCGGCGGGCAGGGCAATGGTCGATGGTTCCAGCGAGACGATGGTTCCGGCGGGAGTCGAAAACGCACGCGCGGCGACTCCGACGGGACGGCGATTCCGGGCCTTCCGGCTTCGGGACCAAGGGAGCTAAGTGAGCGGATTTTCTTGCTCCAATCCCACCTTGGCGCTCCTCCTGGCCTCCTTCCTTTGCTCGGGCCTCGGGCTCCCCATGGCCGCATGGCGCCGCTCCTCCGGGCTCCCACGGTCCGGCCACCGGCTCCTCCTGCTGCGCTACTCCCCTCGGGCTCCTCCTGCCGGCGCCGCTCCCCTTGGGCTCCTCCTACCAGCGTCGCTCCCCTCGGGCTCCTCCTGCGACGCACACCGGCCTCCCTGCACGCCCGTACTACCGTCGGCCTCCCTGCACGCTCATGCCCTGGCCGGCTCGGCCTGCGGCTGTCGGCCGTGTCGGTTGGGGATTGGAGCTGCAAGAGGAGCCCGAGGGGATATTGGGGATTGGGGCTGCAAGAAGAGCCCTCTTCTTTGGGAAAATTGATTAGTAGGCTACACTGCTAGGTTGGGGATTGGGGCTGCACTACATCAATCAACTGACATCAATTTGTAGCTAAGTTTGTTGTACATAATTGGGGATTGGGGCTCAATCTGGTAACCTGGTCTGGTAACATGATTAGTTGATTACTACTACTAGGTTGTCACATGATGAGAATTGTTAAAATTTTAGAAATTAGAAGGTTTTTGGTTGACTCGAGAAGCTTACCACAACCGCAACCGCAACCACAACCACAAGATCCAAATATTTCTAATGATGATGAGGAGGAGGATGTGTTTAATTCGGATGAAATTGTGTGTGATCCTGCTCTTAGGAAACAAATAGATGATTACCATCCAGATGTTCAAGACCAAGTGAGAGGAGCATAAATTTCGAAGGGTCCAACCCAACCAATTGTGAATTTTCCTCGAAAACAATTGTAATACCCTAAAATTTATTCGAAAGGAATTAGTCGGGAGAGATTAAATAAATCGGGAGGGAATAATTAAATCGGGAGAATATTTTTTTTAGCAAAGCGATTGAACAGGAGAAAGAGGGGGTTTTCTGCGTTTTACCTGGCAACTTGGGCCTGGGTCTTGGCCCATTAGGTGGCCGGCCAAGGGGGGGGTTCTAATCCTAGCACCCCCCACTTCCCCCACACCTCCCACCTCCTCCCCCTTGTGGCCGCCCCTTCCTCTCCCATTTCCCCCTCCAACTTGCGCCCCCTCCAGCAGGGAACCACCCCTCCTTTTCCCCCCTTTGGTGCTGCGCCTCCATCATCAGGAGCTTCCCTTGGTGCTCTCCGCTACTGACCTTTGGTGCTCCCAGCGCTACCAAATGAGGAAGGAGAGAGGCGAGGGGAGGAGCTCATCTTCGCAGGGCTAGTTCTTCGTCTTGCTGCGATTCTACAAGGGTAACATCGCGTGTTCTTCACTAGTTGAGGTGTTTTAGCCGCAATCGATTTCTTTTGGTAGATTGATTTTCGTCAAGTGTTAGATTGCGTTTTGTCCAGATTCTTGCATGGTCAGTTTCGTATGTTTAAAGGTCCAATTAGGAGTTTCGATCTCCTAGAGTTATGTAGGTCTTGTTCTTAGCTTTCAATGGCCGCCAAGAATGCCCAAATCCGTGTAAGGGTTAGAAAGTTATGAATTGTTTAGTGCCGCTGTCTGGTTAATCTGTCAACATCCTGACAGTCTGTAGAAAACTGAGTTAATCTATTAGTTAAAGAAGAAATCAGAGGATCTCAGTATAACAAAAAATGTAGGTAATTTCCATACCTTTTCATAGAGATATAGAACGCAATATTTGGTCATTCGTAGCAAAAGTTATGGTGGTATTAGTGTGCTGTCCAGAGAACCCGACGTGAGTCTTGATGATCTGTTATTTGGCTTGATGGGGGTACTAGATGGCCGAATCAGGAGGACTCACCAACTAGGTTTAGTTGGGTAATTTGATAACCTTTCAATGAAGTCCAAGAACACTTCATTTGGACTCCTGAGCAGAAAGTTATGTATTTTAGAAGTTGACTGTCCGCAATGAACACCAAATCGATCGCTAAAAATTGGAAGATTGGAAACGCTTGGGAGTTTAGTGAGTTCAATTGTGTTGTCATTTATGTTTTTGGTCCAGTATGTTGGTCTTAGATTTGGGTTATCTTTATGTTCAGGTGGGAGCATGATCCCAGGGGCAGCGCCCTCTTCGCGTCCACCATTCTCGCACGGTTGAGGCAAGTATTCGGGTTGTAGAATATTTATGTTGCTTGCTGAAATTAGTTGTGTCTTGCCCGTACTAGTCATACATGGATGACAGTGTGAAATATATATATGATTGAGATTTGGTTACGGCATGTTTGTGATTAAAGAGTAATTTTGTATATGATAATGCTCTACATGTTATTCGGTAAATGAGATGTGGTATGTACACTAAATGAGATGTGGTATGTACTCAGGTTTTCACTTGTTGTTGAAAGTTACATTCTAGTACATACGCATGTTGAGAGCATATACGTGCCTTGGTCACGTGGTGACCAAGTACATACAGTTGAGGTCCCCGTCATGTAGATGACGGGCTTGAGGTCCCCACATTCGTGGAATGTGGGCAATGAGTAAAGAGATAACCATCATTAAGACGATGGGCAAAGGTCCCTATACAAGTGGTGTGTAGGCTCTTGGTCCCTGTGCCAGAGGGCACAGGCAAGGGTATCTATCGACGGATGTATACCCCGCATTACCGGTAAAATGCGAAAAAGAGATAAAGTTCAAAAGGTGCATTGCATGGTCGCATTACATAAGCATGAAGGCTATGTTTAGTGTAATGTTTATTTTGGTATATTGATGCTATGACTGTGAGTTTAGCTTTAGCCTTGTTGATATTTGCTGAGTCTTTGGGCTCACTCTTGCTTTGATGTGTTTTAGGTACAACTGGCAAGAACGACATGCATGAGAGGGAGTAGATGTTGGTTGCACTCACTACCTCACGACCTTAAGGCGTTTGCCATTTAATTTTCATTTCAGGATTAAGTAAACTGCTTGAGAATCACTCATAGATGGTTTTGAGTATTATGTTAATTGTCATAATGAGATTAGTAAGTCTGGATTATGTTTATTCGATCATCTTGCATGCTTGTGTAAACTTGATTATGAAGATATTGATAAATGCCATGATTAATTGTTGGAACCTCGGTATAGTTGACTATACAAAGGAGGTTTTGTCGAAAATTTGTAATTGGTCTTAGTTTAGTTTAGTTTAGTTTAGTTTAATTTTAGTAGCATTCCAGGCTCAATCTTTGAAATGGGTGTTCTGATTGGTATCAGAGCGGGCTTTAGGTCCGTGGTTAATAGAAAAATATTAAATTGACACACTGTGCATAGTAGGTGGGGTTGGGAATTACATTGCTTCCGCATTATCTGTTGTTATGTTTCATTGGTTGAGCAATTGTTGAATTGCCTCTGTACTATCTTTCTTGTTGTTAATCTATGTTACGATATGTTATGATATTCTATATCTATAAATATATTCTATGATTGCCATGGGATGATCACGTATAATCATATTAGATTTTATTGTTTATGCGAGTCGTTAATGGTTGTTATGAAGTGGAGGCCGTGGTTGTGGCCTTGGACTTTGTCAGGTTATACTACCGTTCGTGGTAGACGAATAGAGTAGTTACCCCGAATACCATAGTTGCAGGAGTTGAGCGTGAGCTGCTTTAGAAAGTTGTTTCCTTTCTTGACCTCAAATCTTGGTAAATTCTTGTTCTGTGGTGGATGATGAATTTCTCTTGGGTTCGTGGTTCATGGTAGTTGTTGTGTTTCATGGTCTCTAATGGTTCTCTGAAACAATTATTGTTTTTTTGACTTATGAGCTGTTTTTACTACTTATGATCTTCCTCATTTGGCAATATTGATAATTCCATGGTTGTTCCTTCTTTCTCATTGGAAAAGAATGACTCATGTATTCGTTTGATAGTTTGGGTAATGAGAGTTTCTGTTGCAAGTTTGTTAACATGAGAAAGCTTTGGCTCTATGTATTTATTTTGGATTATTCCGAGTGTTGAAGTTTAATGCATCTCTTTTCTGGTGGAAACTGTTAAAATCCTTTTGTGATGCCTTGTTATGGTTAAATCAGAGATTGTAATCCAATAACTCGATATGGTATGGGTATCAAGTTGAGTCATCGGTGTGGGGCATAATTAATATTAATTAGTAACCTTGGAAGTGAAATTGATTAAGTTCATGTGGTCTTCTACTAGTTCTTGATGAACGGTATATATGAGTAGTGATTGAGAGATATCAAGAAGTATGGAACCTTGATGAACTAGTCTGGTCATTAAAACTGTTTATGTTGCTATACTTGTTGGGTTCTTTGGTTCCCATGGATTAATTTAAATGTGTGGAAAGGGAAATTAGAGAAAATGGTAGGTTTACTTATTCCCTAGTGTGATTAGTTATTGGAATTGTGTACAATCGGTTCAATGGATTGAATATCGGAGGATCTAGAATTTATGAGAGGAGTTCTATATAGTTCCTCTATATAGAATGGCACAATGAAATTAGTTGTAGTGTTGTTGAGACTTTTGATCGATAGAAGATTTCGATTTTTGAAGTTTTAGTGAATGTTTGCCGAAATCCAAATATCAGGAGGAACAATTGAATATGTGTTTGTAAATAACCATGTGACTTGGGAAGGAAAGTAGGTAGCAACTAGATTTCATAATGAAGTCAGTTGATAACACCAATGGTTGGGGTATAACTGTTGTGTGTTGAAGTTTGATGATGAGCATTGCTAAAAGTTGAACTGATATGATATAATAGGTGGCTTATGCCCATATGATTGTGAAATAATCGGATGATAATGTGTCCTTGATGAAAGGGTTTTGGTAAGAGCTTGCCGATTGTGTGGTAGACCCCTTCTAAACTTAAGAGGTCGATGTAGTGATGTTGTATGGTTTTGGTATACTCTCATTTTGAAGATGGGATGAAAAGGTAGTATGGAACAGTTTGGTGAAACTTTGGGGGCTTTCTAATGGAATAGTTGATGATAAATATTCGTGTTCAGAGTATTTTATTCTTGATGTTAGTAAGATTATCTGCAAGAGATTGTGACCTGTGTGTGTGATGATGATTCTTTTAGAAATAAAGTAAATTGATCGTCTTTCGTAATTTGGATTTTGTAGGAGTGTTTCGAGTTTTGCGATGGTGATCATTCGGATCGCTTGAGTTATGTGGTGATTGAGTTGCTTTGAGCAGAGTGACATGTTGAAAGATTTTATTGGTTCTTAAGTTGTTCCTATGATTTGGTCTTAAGAGTTTATCCTGTTTAAGTTGGCAAAGTGATGTAGTAATCACAGAAAATAATCTTCCTTGTTAAAGGAAGGAGTGAAGTATAAGTAATTGAGATTTAAATCACGTTTCGCTTCTTACAGTTTATTTGATAGTGCTTAAACCTTATACAGTTGTTCCATAAGAGTTTATCAATTTACAAATGACATTACCTTCTTCTTATATGTGGTTTGGTATTCGCTTTCAGTAGGGCTTGAGCCCTAGACTGTTGACTTTCCCTTATATTTATTGAGAACTTTGCCTAAGTTACTATTTTTCTTGGTCCTGTCTTCCCTACGGGTGGCACATGTTTTCCTAGTGGATGAAATTTTTTTGATTCCTTTCGCTCTTTCTTTTGAGGAAGAATTAACCTATTCGTTTCACCTGAGTCATTTGAGGTGTTCAGTAATTGTAGTTGTGAAACTTTGGGTTGTAAGTTATTCGATGAGTATTGGAGGATGAAATGATTTCGTAATATAGTTCTTTGAAAGAAGTCTATCTCAATGGAAGATTGTCTTATGAGGTTAAATTGATTGCATTGTTACAGCTAGTAGAACCTATAGTGATTGTGATCCAAGATCTTTTGTTCACTTCGAGTGGAACATTAGAATTACCGAAAGTATGGAAACTTTGATCAATTTTATAGAGTATCACAATTTGGTAGTATTACGAAGTTGTGAATGGTTATTCTTGATGATGTGGTTTAATGAGAGTGGGATTACAAAGTAATCGAAACATCATGTCAATTAATGGGATAAACGAAAATGTAGAGTAATGTCAAGAGTGATTTGGCTTTAAATGAGTAACCTTCTGAGAGTTATAATCTTTGTAAAGGTAAACTGGTCAAGAAAATATTTTCATGATGATGTTAATGAGTGAGTATGTTGGAATTGTGGAATTTTAGGGATTTAATATGAGGATTTCCTTATCTTGTATATGAGAATTTCGTTGCAAGAGTCTTAGAGGTTAAATTTGGGCTTTGTATTATTATGCTAGAACTTTGATCGCCCAATGATAATGTGAAGAAGTAGTATAAGGGTGGATTTCGAATAGTGAGATGATCATTGATAGAAATCTTTTGATGAAATACATGAGACTATGTGAAGTGAATTCTGAGTTGTTCATTCTTAAGGATTGAGGTAACGTGATTACGTGTGAAGATCCATTTTGGGATGCATCAGAAGTTATCTATCAAAGTAATTCTGTCGGTAGAGGAGTTGACTAGAGTATTGTTTATGTGGGGTTGAACAGCCTCTCTACAGAGGTATGGTTGATGTATTTCCGTTTGGGCATAGCGTTAAGAATGCCAAGTTAAGAGAGATGGGTTAGTGTGTTATGCGATGAATCAGGATTCCAAAAAGTTGAGAGAAATTTTATTTCTAAAGGAGAAATTGAGAAACGATTATTTCCTCGAGTACTGAAACGCTCTCTTGATTCTTGTTTGAGCTATGAGTTTATGTCGGATGTCTTTCGCCAATTGGGCTTGACTTTATGTTGGCATGTGTGGTTCTTATCTGTTTAGAAAGAATAAAAGAAATGATGGATTTGGATATTCGAGTGATTTCTCTTTTGGCGAACGTGGTGTTTATTTGCAAATTTTCTAATCTGAAGGTGGAAAGATTTTCGTGATAAATCTTCGATTCTGAATTTGATTTTTTTTAGTACCGAGTTGGTAACGTTTGGTTGCGATGAGAGTCCTTCATTTTCAGTTGGGCTATGTCGGTAAAAGAGTGTGTTTAAAGCGAGCTCTGTTGTGCGTCCCTCGTTAAAGGAGATGATCTTTGTTTGGGTGAACAAGTCCGATTGAGGGGTGGAACAAGAGTTCAGTGCTCTATGCGCATGTTGCGTGGTTCGGTACAACTGGGGAGGGTTGCCCCATGGTACATTGGGTTGTTTTCGCTAGTTGGCATATCGCCAAGACTGTCTCGAGTCCGTGCACGGAGTACATAACTGTAATACCCTAAAATATATTCGAAAGGATTAGTCGGGAGAAATTAAATAAATCGGGAGAGAGTAATTGAATCGGGAGAAGGGTTCTTTTAGAAAATCACCAAAACAGGAAATGAGAGGGGAGTTTTCCGCGTTTAGTGGGCAACTTGGGCTTGGGCCTAGGCCCATGTGGGGCTGGCCGGCCATAGGGGGGAGGCGCCACCCCCTCCCCCAAACCCTAGCCGCCCCCATCTCCCACCCCTCCCCTTTGTGGCCGCCTCCTCTCCCCTTCCCTCTCTCTCCCCCTCACGTCCCAGCCTCCTTGGAGCCTCCCCTTCCTCCCTGGTGGCTGCTCCCCGCTGTGGTGCCTCCCCATCTCGCCTACGAAGCTTCCCCGCTACCGGTTTTCGCGAAGATTCGAGGAGGACAGCAGATTGCTTCAGGCAAAGGAGGGGAGGAGGAGGAAGATCATCTTCTCCAAGGTTCTCCCGCCTACTTCCTAGTTGCTGCAAGGGTAACGAATGCCGATCCTCATCGTTTGATTAGTGGTAGATGTATATAATGTTCTTAGCTTTCAGTGGCCACCAAGAACACCCAAATCCGATTAACGGTCTGAAAGTTATGAATTTTTTAGTATCGCTGTCCTGCTGATCTGTCAGCATCTGGACAGTCTGAAGAGAACTGGATAAATGTATTAGTTAAAGACGAAATAAGAGGATCTCAATATAACGAAAAATGTGGGTAATTTCTATACCTTTTCAGAGAGATAAAGAACACAAGATTCAGACTTTCGTAGCAAAAGTTATGGTAGTTTTAGTGCACTGTCCAGAGAACCCGACGTGAATTCTGATGTTCTGTAGATTGGTTTGGTAGGGGAAATAAATGGAAGAATAAAAAGGGCTTCCCAACTAGGTTTATTTAGGTAATTTAATTACATTTTCAGAAAGTCTAAGATCATCTTATTTGGATTCTGAGCAGAAAGTTATGTATTTTAGAAGTTGACTGTCTCTGATGTGCGCCAAATCGATCGCTAGAAATTGGAAGTTGGGAAACACTTGGGGTTTAGCAAGTTCATTTGTGTTGTTCTTATGCTCTTGGTTCAGTAAGTTGGTCTTAGATTGGGTTATCTTAAAATTCAGGTGGGAGCGTGGTCCCGAGGCAGCACCTCGTCGCGTCCACCGTTCTCATACGGTTGAGGCAAGTATTCGGGCTATAATATTTGTATGCTTGCATGATATGATTGTGGTGTATCTTGATCGTATAGCCATGCATGCACATGTTATGAGATGAGTTCTTGTTTATTTTGATGACTGCTAGTTATGGTTAAAGGTTCTTCCGCATGTTGTTATTGCTTACGTGCCAATGAGAATATGTTGTATTCCCGCATATGAAAATGTTATCATGGTGCATATGCATGTTGAGAGCATACAGGTGCCTTGGTCATGTGGTGACCAAACACATACAGTTGAGGTCCCCGTCATGTAGATGACGGGCTTGAGGTCCCCACATTCGTGGAATGTGGGCTAATAAACAAAGAGGTCCCCATCATTAAGATGATGGGCAAAGGTCCCTATACATGTGGTGTATAGGCTATTGGTCCCTGTGCCAGAGGGCACAGGCAAGGGTATACAGCGACGGTTGTATACCCTGCATTACCGGTAAAATGCGTAAAGAGATAAAGTTCAAAGGAACATTGCATTGGTTGCATATCATGAGTTAAATGGCTATGTTTAGTGTGATGTTATTGAGGATCATCGATGCTATGTTTGTGTTCTTGTTTATGGCCTTGTTGATACTTGCTGAGTCTTTAGGCTCACCCTTGTTTTAATGTGTTTTAGGTACCAGAGGTAGGAACGACATGCATGGGAGGGAATAGAAGTTGTTGCACTCACTACCTCACACTCTTAAGGTGTTTGCCACTTAGCACCAATTTAGAAATAAATAAACTGTTTGGTTATCACCATATATGGTTTTGGTTTGAGTATCGATTATTTGTAATAATGAGGTTGCGATCTTGGTATGTTCATTTGATTATCATGCATGAATGAGTAGACTTGATTATGAGAAATATTGTTAAAGGCCATGTTTTATTGTTGAACTCTCAGTATAGTTTGTTTAAACAAAGAAGATTCGCAAAAATTGGTAGTTTGTGCTAGAATAGTATAATTCAGTAGCATTCGGGCTCTTTGAGAGTTAGGGTGTTCTGATTGGTATCGAGCGGGCTTTAGGTCCGTGGTTAATAGGAAAATATTAAATTGACACACTATGCACAATAGGTGGGGATTGGGAATTGCATTGCTTCCGCATTATCTGTTGTTATGTTTCATTCGTTGAGCAATTGTTGAATTGCCTCTGTCTTTCTTGTTGTTAATCTATGAAATGATATATTATGATATTCTATATCTATGAATCTATTCTATGATTACCATGAGATGATCATGTATAATCATATGTGATTATAATGTTTATGCGTGTCGATAATGGTTGTTAAGAAGTGGAGACCGTGGTTGTGACCTTGGACTTTGTCAGGTTATACCACCGTTCGTGGTAGACGAATAAAGTAGTTACCCCGAATACCATAGTTGCAGGAGTTGAGCGTGAGTTGCTTTAGAAAGTTGTTTTCCTTCTTGACGTCAAATCTTGGCAAATTCTTGTTTTGTGGCGGATGATGATTTTCTCCTGGGTTTGTGGTTCATGGTAGTGGTTGTGTTTCATTGGTCTCTAATGGTTCTCTGAAGCAATTATTGTTCTCCGACTATTGAGTTGTTTTTGCTACTTGTGATCCTCGTCAAATGGCATTATGGATATTTTCATGGTTTTTCCTTCTTTCTCTTTGGCAAGGAATGACTCATTTATTCGTTTGATAGTTTGGGTAATGAGAGTTTATGTTGCAAGTTTGTTATCATGAGAAAGCTTTGACTCTATGTATTCCTTTTGGATTATTCCGAGTGTTGAAGTTTAATGTATTCTTTTGTGTATTTTGAGTGATGAAGATTATTGGTTCTCTTTTATGAAGGAAGATGTTAAACCCGTTAGCGACATTCCATCTTGGTTAAATCAGAGATTGTAATCAAATAACGTGATATGGTATGGGTATCAAGTTGAGTCATTGGTATGGTGCATAATTAATATTAATTAGTAACCTTGGAAGTGAAATTGATTAAGTTGATGTTGTCTTTTTCTAGTTCTTGATGAACTGTATATATGAGTAGTGGCTGAGAGTATGTCCGTACCTATTTGGAGTCGAAAGAGATATTAAGAAGTATGAAATATTGATGAATTAGTCCAGCCATTAGAATCGTTTAGGTTGCTAAACTTGTTGGGTCTTTGGTTCCCATAGATTAATTTAAATGTGTGGAAAGTGAAACTAGAGGAAATGCTAGATTTACATATTCCCTAGTATGATTAGTTATTGGAATTGCATACTCTCGGTTGAATGGATTGAATATCGGTGGATCTAGAATTTAGAGGAGGAGTTCTATGTAGTTCATCTGTATAGATTGACGCGATGAATTTGGTTGTAACGTTGTTGAGACTTTTGATCGATAGAAGATTTCGATTTTTTTGAAGTTTTAGTGTATTTTGCCAAATCCAAATGTGAGGAGGAACAGTTGTATATGTGTTTGTTAACATCCAAGTGATTTGGGAAGGAAAGTAGGTAGCAACTAGATTTCATAACGGCTTGATTGATAACAACAATGGTTGTCGTATAACTGTTGTGTGTTGAAGTTTGATGAGGAGCATCGCTAAAAGTTGAACTGATATGATATAATAGGTGGCTTATGCCCACATGAATGTGAAATAATCGGATGAAATTGTGTCCTTGCTGAAAGGGTTTTGGTAGGAGCTTTTCAATTGGGTAGTAGACCCCTTCTAAACTTAAGAGGTTGATGTAGTGATGTTGTATGGTTTTGGTATACTCTCATTTTGAAGATGGGATGAAAAGGTAGTATGGAATAATTTGGTGAAACTTTGGGAGATTTCTAATGGAATAGTTGATGATAAATATTCGTGTTCAGAGTATATTATTCTGGATGTTAGTAAGATTATCTGCAAGAGATTGTGACTTGTGTGTGTGGTGATGATTCTTTTAGAAATAAAGTAATTTGATCGTCTTTCGTAACTTGGATTTTGTAGAACTGTTTCGTGTTTTGCGATGGTGATCATTTGGATCGCTTGAGTTATGTGGTGATTGAGTTGCTTTGGGCAAAGTGACATGTTGAAAGATTTTATTGGTTCTTAAGTTGTTCCTAAGATTTGGTCTTAAGAGCTTATCTTGTTTAAGCTGGCAAAGTGATGTAGTGATCACAGAAAATAACCTTCCATGTTAAAGGGAGGAGTGAAGTTTAAGTATTTGAGATTTAAGTCACGTTTCGCATCTTGCAGTTTTTTTGAGTGTGCTTAAACCTGATGCAGTTGTTCCATAAGAGTTTATCAATTTTCAAAGGGCATTACCTTCTTCTCTTTGGTGGTTTGGTATTCGCTTTTAGTAGGGCTTGAGCCCTTGACTGTTGACTTTCCCTTATGTTTTTCGAGTACTTGGCCTAAGTGACAGTTTTCCTTGGTCTTACATTCCTTTTGGGTGGCACATGTTTTCCAAGTTGATAAAAAAAATGATTCCGTTCGCTCTTTCTTCTGAGAAAGAATCAACCTATTTGTTTCACCTGAGTCTTTTGAGGTGTTTAATAATTGTTGTTGTGAAACTTTGGGTTGTAAGTTATTCGATGAGCATTGGAGGATGAAATAATTTCGTAATATAGTTCTTTGAGAGAAGTCTATCTCAGTGGAAGTTTGTCTTATGAGGTTAAACTGATTGCATTGTTGCAGCTAGTAGAACCTATAGTGATTGTGATCCAAGATGTTTTGTTCACTTCGGGTGAAACATTAGAATTACCGAAAGTATGGAAATCTTGATCAATTTTATAGAGTATCGCAATTTGGTAGTATTGCGAGGTTGTGAATGGTTATTCGTGATGATGTGGTTTAATGAGAGTGGGATTACAAAGTAAACGAATCGTCATGTCAATTATTGGGATAATAGAAAATGTTGAGTAATGTCAAGAGTGATTTGGCTTTAAACGAGTAACCTTCTGAGAGTTATAATCTTTGTAAAGGTAAACTGGTCAAGAAAATATTTTCATGATGATGTTAATGAGTGAGAATGCTGGAATTATGGATTTTAGGGATTTAATCTGAGGATTTCCCTATCTTTTATATGAGAAATTAGTTGCAAGAGTCTTGGAGGTTAAATGTGGACTTTGCATTGTTATGCTAGAACTTTGAGTCGCCCAAAGATTTTGTGTAGAGGAAGTAGAATAAGGGTGGATTGTGAATAGTGGGATGCTCGTTGATAACACCCTTCTGATGTAGTACATGAGATTGTGTGATGTGAAATCTGAGATGTTTGTCCTCAAAAAAGGGTTGAGGTGATATGATCGTGTGAGAGATCTAATTTGGGGATACTTTCTGAGTGCCATCTGTCAAATGAATTACACAATAAGGAAATTGGTTAGAGAATGTTTTGGTGAGATCATTAGAGTCCCTATTCAAAGGTGTAGACAAGGTGTTTCGATTTGGGTATGGCGTTGAGATCGCCAAGTTAAGAGTAACAAGTTAGTGGGTTGTGCGATGATTGGGATTCCATAGTTTGAGGAAATTTTGGACCTAAAAGAGAAGCGATAAATTGATGCTTCCTCAAGAAGTGAATCGATTTCTGATTCTCGTTTGAGTTACGTCTTTATTGACCATTGTCTTTCGTAAGTTGAGCTCGACATTTACATTGGCGTGTGTGATTCTTTCGATTCGGATGGAATAAAAGAAATGTTGGATTTGGTTATTCGAGTGATTTCTCCTTTGGCGGATGTGGTGTTTATTTGCAAATTTTCTAATTTGAAGGTGGGAAGATTTTCTTGATAAATCTTCGATTTGGAACTTGAATCTTTTTAGTACCGAGTTGGTAACGCTTGGTTGCGATGATAGTCCTTCATTTTCGGTTGGGCTATGTCGGTGTAAGAGTGTGTTTAAAGCGAGTTACATTGTGTGTCCTCGTTAAAGGAGGCGATCTTTCTTTGGGTGAAAAGTCCGATTAACGGTGGAATAAGAGTTCAGTGTTTTATGAGCTTGTTGCGTGGTTCAGTACTACTGGGGTGGAGTTGCCCCAAGGTACATTGGGTTGTTTTCGCTGGTTGGCGTGTCGCCAGGACGGTCTCGAGTCCGTGCGCGGAGTATGTAACGTCTTGTATGTTCTGGTGTGAGTGAGTACCTGGGAGATCCAGAGTTTGAGGTTTCGTTAACGCCGTCGACCGCCGAGCAAGATCTCACCTTCGAGTCTCATCCGATACATGTGCTGGAGAGGTCAGAGAGAGTGTTGAGGTATATACATGGGTATACGTTATGGTGATATGTTCACGTCAGTCTAAGCGAGAAGAGACTTGGGAGGTAGTCTCACTTGATCGAACTTGAACCAAAGTTGCTCACGTTGGGTACATCTTGTTGGTTATTGATTTTCAGTTGCTTTTGATTTTCAGTTGGGGTTGTTGTTGTTTTGCTAGTAGATGACAGGTAGAATTCGGGTCGAATTCTGTTTAAGGGGGGTAGAATGTAATACCCTAAAATATATTCGAAAGGATTAGTCGGGAGAAATTAAATAAATCGGGAGAGAGTAATTGAATCGGGAGAAGGGTTCTTTTAGAAAATCACCAAAACAGGAAATGAGAGGGGGTTTTCCGCGTTTAGTGGGCAACTTGGGCTTGGGCCTAGGCCCATGTGGGGCTGGCCGGCCATAGGGGGGGAGGCGCCACCCCCTCCCCCAAACCCTAGCCGCCCCCATCTCCCACCCCTCCCCTTTGTGGCCGCCTCCTCTCCCCTTCCCTCTCTCTCCCCCTCACGTCCCTGCCTCCTTGGAGCCGCCCCTTCCTCCCTGGTGGCTTCTCCCCGCTGTGGTGCCTCCCCATCTCGCCTACGAAGCTTCCCCGCTACCGGTTTTCGCGAAGATTCGAGGAGGACAGCAGATTGCTTCAGGCAAAGGAGGGGAGGAGGAGGAAGATCATCTTCTCCAAGGTTCTCCCGCCTACTTCCTAGTTGCTGCAAGGGTAACGAATGCCGATCCTCATCGTTTGATTAGTGGTAGATGTGTTTTGGTTCAAATCTGATTAGATCGTATTGCTGCGAGTAGAAAGTTAATTCTGTCCAGAATGTTGCATGGTCTGTTTCATGACTTTAAATGCCGAATTAGGAGTTTTGATCTCCTAGAGTTATGTATATAATGTTCTTAGCTTTCAGTGGCCATCAAGAACACCCAAATCCGATTAACGGTCTGAAAGTTATGAATTTTTTAGTATCACTGTCCTGCTGATCTGTCAGCATCTGGATAGTCTGAAGAGAACTGGATAAATGTATTAGTTAAAGACGAAATCAGAGGATCTCAATATAACGAAAAATGTGGGTAATTTCTATACCTTTTCAGAGAGATAAAGAACACAAGATTCGGACTTTCGTAGCAAAAGTTATGGTAGTTTTAGTGCACTGTCCAGAGAACCCGACGTGAATTCTGATGTTCTGTAGATTGGTTTGGTAGGGGAAATAAATGGAAGAATAAAAAGGGCTCCCCAACTAGGTTTATTTAGGCAATTTAATTACATTTTCAGAAAGTCTAAGATCATCTTATTTGGATTCCTGAGCAGAAAGTGATGTATTTTAGAAGTTGACTGTCTACAGTGTGCGCCAAATCGATCGCTAGAAATTGGAAGTTGGGATACACTTGGGGGGTTTAGCAAGTTCATTTGTGTTGTTCTTATGCTCTTGGTTCAGTAAGTTGGTCTTAGATTGGGTTATCTTAAAATTCAGGTGGGAGCGTGGTCCCAGGGGCAGCACCCTCGTCGCGTCCACCGTTCTCGCACGGTTGAGGCAAGTATTCGGGCTATAATATTTGTATGCTTGCATGATATGATTGTGGTGTATCTTGATCGTATAGCCATGCATGCCTGTTTATGAGATGAGTTACTGTTTATTTTGATGACTGCTAGTTATGGTTAAAGGTTCTTCCGCATGTTGTTATTGCTTCCGTGCCAATGAGAATATGTTGTATTCCTGCATATGAAAATGTTATCATGGTGCATATGCATGTTGAGACCATACAGGTGCCTTGGTCACGTGGTGACTAAGCACATCTGATTGAGTCCCGTCATGTAGATGACGGGCTTGAGGTCCTCACATTCGTGGAATGTGGGCTAATAAACAAAGAGGTCCCCATCATTAAGATGATGGGCAAAGGTCCCTATACATGTGGTGTATAGGCTATTGGTCCCTGTGCCAGAGGGCACAGGCAAGGGTATACAGCGATGGTTGTATACCCCGCATTACCGGTAAAATGCGAAAAGAGATAAAGTTCAAAGGAGCATTGCATTGGTTGCATATCATGAGTTAAATGGCTATGTTTAGTGTGATGTTATTGAGGATTATCGATGCTATGTTTGTATTCTTGTTTATGGCCTTGTTGATACTTGCTGAGTCTTTAGGCTCACCCTTGCTTTAATGTGTTTTAGGTAGCAGAGGAAGGAACGACATGCATGGGAGGGAATAGAAGTTGTTGCACTCACTACCTCACACTCTTAAGGCGTTTGCCACTTAGCACCAATTTAGAAATAAATAAACTGTTTGGTTATCACCATATATGGTTTTGGTTTGAGTATCTGATTATTTGTAATAATGAGGTTGCCAGTCTTGGTATGTTCATTTGATTATCATGCATGAATGAGTAGACTTGATTATGAGAAATATTGTTAAAGGCCATGTTTTATTGTTGAACTCTCAGTATAGCTGTTTAAACAAAGAAGATTCTGCCAAAAATTGGTAGTTTGTGCTAGAATAGTATAATTCCAGTAGCATTCCAGGCTCTTTGAGAGTTGGGGTGTTACAATAACATCTTATCTGTTCTGGTGTGAGTGAGTACCTGGGAGATCCTGAGTTTGAGGTTTCGTTAACACCGTCGACCACCGAGCAAGATCTCACCTTCGAGTCTCATCCGATACTTGTACTGGAGAGGTCAGGGAGAGTGTTAAGGTTTATACATGGGTATACGTTATGGTGATATGTTCACGTCGGTCTGAGCGAGAAGAGACTTGGGAAGTAGTCTCGCATGATCGAGCTTTAACCAAAGTTGTTCACGTCGGGTTCATCTTGTTGGTTATTGGTTTTCAGTTGTGGTTATTGTTGTTTTGCAAGTAGATGACAGGTAGAATTCGGGGTCGAATTCTGTTTAAGGGGGTAGAATGTAATACCCTAAAATTTATTCGAAAGGAATTAGTCGGGAGAGATTAAATAAATCGGGAGGGAATAATTAAATCGGGAGAATATTTTTTTAGCAAAGCGATTGAACAGGAGAAAGAGGGGGTTTTCTGTGTTTTACCTGGCAACTTGGGCCTGGGTCTTGGCCCATTAGGTGGCTGGCCAAGGGGGGGGGTTCTAATACTAGCACCCCGCCACTTCCCCCACACCTCCCACCTCCTCCCCCTTTGTGGCAGCCCCTTCCTCTCCCCTTTCCCCCTCCAACTTGCGCCCCCTCCAGCAGGGAACCACCCCTCCTTTTCCCCCTTTGGTGCTGCGTCTCCATCATCCGGGAGCTTCCCCTTGGTGCTCTCCGCTACCGGCCTTTGGTGCTCCCCCGCTGCCGGCCAAATGAGGAAGGAGAGAGGCGAGGGGAGGAGCTCATCTTCGCAGGGCTAGTTCTTCGTCTTGTTGCGATTCTACAAGGGTAACATCGCGTGTTCTTCACTAGTTGAGGTGTTTTAGCCGCAATCGATTTCTTTTGGTAGATTGATTTTCGTCAAGTGTTAGATTGCGTTCTGTCCAGATTCTTGCGTGGTCAGTTTCGTATGTTTAAAGGCCCAATTAGGAGTTTTGATCTCCTAGAGTTATGTATGTCTTGTTCTTAGCTTTCAATGGCCGCCAAGAATGCCCAAATCCGTGTAAGGGTTAGAAAGTTATGAATTGTTTAGTACCGCTGTCTGGTTAATCTGTCAACATCCTGACAGTTTGTAGAAAACTGAGTTAATCTATTAGTTAAAGACGACATCAGAGGATCTCAGTATAACGAAAAATGTAGGTAATTTCCATACCTTTTGATAGAGATAAAGAACGCAAGATTTGGTCATTCGTAGCAAAAGTTATGGTGGTATTAGTGTGCTGTCCAGAGAACCCGACGTGAGTCTTGATGATCTGTTATTTGGCTTGATGGGGGTACTAGATGGCCGAATCAGGAGGACTCACCAACTAGGTTTAGTTGGGTAATTTGATAACCTTTCAATGAAGTCCAAGAACACTTCATTTGGACTCCTTATCAGAAAGTTATGTATTTTAGAAGTTGACTGTCCGCAATGAACACCAAATCGATCGCTAAAAATTGGAAGATTGGAAACGCTTGGGAGTTTAGCGAGTTCAATTGTGTTGTCATTTATGTTTTTGGTCCAGTATGTTGGTCTTAGTTTTGGGTTATCTTTATGTTCAGGTGGGAGCATGATCCCAGGGGCAGCGCCCTCTTCGCGTCCACCATTCTCGCACGGTTGAGGCAAGTATTCGGGTTGTAGAATATTTATGTTGCTTGCTGAAATTAGTTGTGTCTTGCCCGTACTAGTCATACATGGATGACAGTGTGAAATATATATATGATTGAGATTTGGTTACGGCATGTTTGTGATTAAAGAGTAATTTTGTATATGATAATGCTCTACATGTTATTCGGTAAATGAGATGTGGTATGTACACTAAATGAGATGTGGTATGTACTCAGGTTTTCACTTGTTGTTGAAAGTTACATTCTAGTACATACGCATGTTGAGAGCATATACGTGCCTTGGTCACGTGGTGACCAAGTACATACAGTTGAGGTCCCCGTCATGTAGATGACGGGCTTGAGGTCCCCACATTCGTGGAATGTGGGCAATGAGTAAAGAGATAACCATCATTAAGACGATGGGCAAAGGTCCCTATACAAGTGGTGTGTAGGCTCTTGGTCCCTGTGCCAGAGGGCACAGGCAAGGGTATCTATCGACGGATGTATACCCCGCATTACCGGTAAAATGCGAAAAAGAGATAAAGTTCAAAAGGTGCATTGCATGGTCGCATTACATAAGCATGAAGGCTATGTTTAGTGTAATGTTTATTTTGGTATATTGATGCTATGACTGTGAGTTTAGCTTTAGCCTTGTTGATATTTGCTGAGTCTTTGGGCTCACTCTTGCTATAAAACAGAAGCAAAACAAAAAGGGAAAGCCAGGGGAGTAAGGCAAGTCCAGTAGAGGCGAGGCGGCCGTCGGCCGGGCCGAGCAAAGGCAGCGGTAGCAAGGGGAGCCGATGACCACGAGGGCACGGGAGGCCAGGGCTGAACCATGATGCACTAGAGGGTAGAGCCAGGCTTGGGCCGGGCGGCTAGGGGACGACGAGCTAGGGAGGACACGAGGGGGGAGCTCCAGCCGGAGCTGGAGCCGAGTGGGTGGCCAAGTGCGAGCCAAGCGGTCAATGGCCAGAAACCGGGCAGGTGAGCCGGGCGTAGTAGAGGTGCAGGCCGAGACGATCTTGGATCGAGCCGGGGAAGTGCGCCAGCGCAGGGCCAAGCCCGGTGGCAGTGGCGGCTGGAGAAGCCCCATGGCGCCATGCAGTGGCGAATCTAGGATAAAAAACGAGGGTGGGCTCAACCGCTAAAGCCTCGAATGACTAAACTAATTTGTAACAAATATAGTCTTGTATTTTTGTGCAATCAAATTCATAGTTTTATATATGAATAAAAGCAAAGCAAAAAAAGATAAATACAATGAAAGTACCTCGCTAATGAAAAGTGCATCCCCTAAAACATGTAAATATGGTTCCAGTAGGTAACAACCTGTACATCAAAATTAGAAAAATTAGTGATACAATAGCAAATTATACTTAAATGATCATGAACATTCAAAATAAAAGAACCATACCACTAAGACGCTAACTTGAATCACGACTTTCACGAGGCAAATTCATTCTGCGAGTTTTCATGCCTTGGAAGGATCTTATGATTGTATCATCATCAATGGATCTAAATATGTCTCGCTTGGTGTAGCACACCATCAAATCATTCAGCCACTCATCCGATACCTTGTTGCGCAAATATGCTTTGATAATATTCATTGCCAAAAATATTCTCTCAACAGATGCCGTTGCCACTAGAAGGATCAATATCAGCTCGATGAGGCGATATGCCAATGGAAATGTTCTATCTTTTTTGTTTCAACCATCAATTGTGCAAGTTTCGAAATATCATAACATCCATGAAATGCCTCACTTTTCCTAATGTTGAGAATGAAGGTTTGAAGCTGATTTCTTAACAAGAATCGATCAACCACCGTGAAATCATCAGCAAGTCGAATAAGCTTATCAACATTAAACTTAGAGAATGAGTCGATTGGATCAAGACGAGACATGCATACCAATAACTCCGAGGAAACTTCATTGAAGCGATGATTCATCTCATTCATAGTTGCATCAAGAGCAACATTGAAAATGTTAACTTTGTAGTAATGATGTTGAGTCACTGTATGCTTCCGATGTACAGATTTACCCATAACTCTAATGACATCATTCATATTTGGCACAAAAATCTCATATACGTCACAAAAGCTTTTGACTTGGTCGAACAATAGCTCCCACCCATTGTCCCTCATATCTTGCAAGCGTTCTTTCACATCTTGTATCAAGCCCATAGCTTCAACGATGTCTTGATGCTTCCTTTGTAAAGCAAGTGATAGCGCATTTGTTATGCTTAACAATGTTATAAAAAAATACATGATGAATACAAATTGAAAGGATTCCATATTTTTCATCAAACCTGCTGCTCCACCAAGACTTGTGTTTTGACAAGCATCTTCACTTATAAGTTCTAGCACATCCACAATTGCCTCCCACATTTGGTATATACGAAGCAAGGTTTTGAGATGTGTGCCCCACAGTATCTCCAGGTCTAGCTAGGCCAGATTCCTGATGCAGCCCTCTCCTAGCAGATATCAAACCATTTTCCAACTTGTCCAACAAGATATCATGATGCTTTTCAGTCAACATATCTTTTCTCTTGCAAGATGCACTAACAGTCATAACTATCAGGGGAACATAGTTGAAGAAATCAGAAATAGCTCTACTACAACCTGCAATAGTGACAACCACCAATTGTAACTGATGGGCGAAACAATGGACATAGAAAGCATTTGAATTCTCACCCCGAATAAGTTTTCGCAAGCCATTAAATTCTCCTCTCATATTTGAAGCTCCATCATAGCTCTGCCCACGAAGCCTACAAATAGGTCAACCATGATGATCAAACAAACCAACCAAAGCATCCTTCAATGCCACAGATGTACAACTTGTGATATTCTTGATAGCAAGAAATCTTTCCATGACCTTCCCTTGATTGTTCACAAATCTGCATGCCACAAATTTTGCAAAGTTAGAACAATAGTACAATACAACAATGTAAAAATTGTATAACTAAAAAAAAGAGACGTACAACAAACCTCACAATCACCGCTATTTGCTCCTTTATCGACACATCTCAAGACTCGTCAATAAGCACTTCGAAATTCTTATCTCCAATCTCACCTTTAATCACTTTTGTGACCTCTTGTGCGCAAGCTTTGGAAAGCTCTTTTTGAATATCTGCACAAGTTATAACTGCATGCCCAGGAGCTATATCAAATGCATACTTCACTTCCTCCTTCTTATCCTTGTACCAATCCAACAACTCTTTGAAATTATCTTTGTTGATGGAGGTGGAGGATTCGTCATGTCCACAAAAAGCTTCACCTTGCGCTATGAGATACCTTGCACAATCTAAAGACGCAGTCAAACGAATTTTGTATGCAATTTTGGCCTCCTTACAGTATGTGCTCATTTTACTAGATACACTTGACCGTTGATTCTTGAAGTCATCACACTCACCCCTTGCGATGTTGTGGAAACTATTTGGACCACCAACATGTTTATTGAAAACATCTATAGCTATCTTCCAACGAGAGAACCCAACTTTTGTAAATACATTATTACCAAATGTGTTGGGTTGTGACTGTTTCTTGAAAAGAAAACAATAGAAATAAAAAGCGACATCTTTTTTAACACTATATTCCAACCAATCAAACTTATTAAACCATGATTCTTGAAAGGATCTCCACACTTTGCCATCCAATGTCTTTGGAAAGGTATGCCCAATAGCTCGAGTTGGACCATTCAACAAATACGTCCTCCTCACTTCATCTCTAATTTCATTGGCAAAATCTTCTATTGGTATACGATGCATCGGATCAGGCAATAATTTCATCTAGATTAAATTCTAGTCGAGGCTTATTTGGTTGAGTTGCACTCTCATCGGTTGGGGGAGTACTACTTGAATTATTTATAAAATAATTACGCAAAGTTCGCTTCTCTATTATTGCAAACCTATGAATTAATAGCTAATTGAGTATATCTCTACTACTTAAAAATACGAGTTGGTGACGGTCCGTCCTCCCTCAACGGTGGAGATGCCCTCAGTGGCGCTCTTACATCTGTTGGATCGCGAGGAATGGCCTAGGTCGCGTTGAACGCCACGAACCGCGCCCACACCCCACGCCCACGCCCACCTCCCTCCCTCTCCTTACTCTCGAGCAACTTCTCCCCACCCACGCCGCCCTCCTCTCCCACCCAAGCCGCTGGTCCCCCCACGAGCGCTCTCTTCCTCCCCTCGCCCGCAACGCCACCGCCCCTACCGCATCCACGCTGGATCGGTCGCCAGGCCTCGCCTCGCGCGCCCGCGAGGCCGGATCCGGTCATCTAGGAGGTCGACAAGCGCGGGCACCCCTTCTCCGGAACCCATGTGTGCCATCCCCTTCTCCAGAACCCGAGGCGGGCATCAGCGATGCCCTCGGTGGCGTCACTGTCTTCTCCGCGGCCACCGGCGATCCTCGCCACCACCTCCACGCCTATACGGCATACCCGCTCACTGGATTCGCCCCCTCCCGATTCCAATCCTCCCTTACCAATTCTTCGACCCAACCCAAGCCAACCCAGCACCACCCCAAATCCACTCTCCCCATCTCAAAATCTTGTCGATTTGCCATGCCCCCAAACCCACCACCGTCTACATCGTCCTCCTTGGTAAGCAACGTCGTGCTCTCCTTTGGCCCTGCTAAATCCAATCCTTACTTCCCACCTTCCTCATCTCCTCGAACTTTGCAGCATTTTTTTCTTCCAGCAGAGAGCACAACAGCTGCCGAATGGATGCTTATATGGTGACCATGGGTGGTACGTGCTCTTCCTCTTCGGTTGTGCTGTCATTCCCCTTCCCCTACAGCTAGATTTAGCGTTTTGGTTTTGGAATAGGTGCTCTGGACCTGCTTGATCTTGCGTTGGGGCTTCAGTTTGTGGCCGCTTCCCCTCTTGCTTATGGTCTGCTACTTTGCTCCTTCCTCTGTTCCTCAGGTGGGATGTGGGTACAGCCCCTGGTCTACCACCGGCTACCTCCTTCG
The DNA here is from genome assembly GCA_036346255.1 of Ampelocalamus luodianensis. Classification (NCBI taxonomy): domain Eukaryota; kingdom Viridiplantae; phylum Streptophyta; class Magnoliopsida; order Poales; family Poaceae; genus Ampelocalamus; species Ampelocalamus luodianensis. Next base: position 31,069,788 of record CM070622.1, read on the forward strand.
TTTCGAGGTGTTCTCTGTAATTTCATTGGTAATTTCCTCTCATTCTGATTTATGGGCACATGTGTTAGTGAATTTGTCAATCTGTTTTTTTTGCTGACAGCTATGTTCTTGTTTACCATATTGTTGTGCTTTGAGGATGGGTGGGTTTCTTTGGTTTCTCAATCTGTCAATCATCATGCGATAAGATTAAAGTAACGGGTTTCCTGTCAATCCTTTGAAACTGTCCAAGCAAAATAATTAATTAAAGCTAGCTGACTTTGCTAATTTCATTGCTCCTGATTTTGTTCGATCCTTACCACATGACTGAAGTTGGAATATGTGATCATAATGTCATTTTTTTGTTCTCCAGGTGATTCCCGTTGTCTACATTGTCAATACTCGTGTGTGTCGATGCAAATGTCGCATGGATGTATGTATCCGATTTTCAAGCCTTTCTTAAGATGGTGTTATTTCTTGCCTTAGTTTTATGTGACAGAACATTTTAGAAGTAGTGACTGTGCTCGATGTTTGCCTTTCACGACCTTTCACCAATTAAGGTACCATCTTGCAGTATTTGCATTTGATACTGCTATCAAAGATGATCATGTAACGCTGACACACTTTTCTTTTTTTTTATCCATTTCTGTCTTTTGTGCATGACATTTGCTTACTGTCCTTTTATTTGTTTACATAAGAATGGGTAATCAGCCTTTTATGTTTTTAATCTTTAGTCATGCATTTTTGCATTGATATTTTTGCAATACATTAGTTCTTCCCGTGACTTCCCTTGCATTATTGAATGTTGTTGCCAGCTTGTTGTGAACTGAGAGCAGAAACCAAAGGCTAAATACTATCTCATTAGGCATGAGAAGAAAGAAAAGCATGTTATGGTTTTAATTGTGTATCCGTGAGGGAAGTTCACCAGCGACGCGAGCGAAGACGGGGGCGGAGGCAGCGAGGAGACAGAGAAGGAGACCGGGAGGGGAAGAAAACCGCGGCGTGGGGGTCGAGGCCCGTGGGGGTCAATGGAATAGTGGTTGCAGCTGTAATCCCATTTGCATGTTTACCCTGCTGAGGTAATTAACAATTCTATTGTTTAACTTAGTTTAATTCAAGTAAATGATTTTACCAATTTTATCCAAATTAGTCTCAGAAGCTCGTTGCCATACATGCTTCTTTGCACATGCTGCACATTTTTAGGTTGCATCTAGAGATGGTCCACTGATCATATTGTTTGTTGGTGTGCTTGTAGAGACATATTCAGGTGCTTTGTGATTTTTCATTTTTCTAATTTGCTTATGTTGCTAGCTGTGCTTTTCTACAATATTAACGAGGCAAAACATATCGGAAGCAAAAGCAATTTTCACCCATGTATTTAGTTAATCCTGTTGCTGCTGAGATCATTCAATCAATGGACACGTTGTATAATTGTCATTATTTCTTAAAGGAGTTTGTGCTACTATAAATGCAATGTTTTGGCAATTCTGATAGTCTTTTGCTTGCTAGGATTACATACTTCGTGATGACAAGGAACTGCCATTGTATAGGTGTGTTGTTTAGGTGCAAAGTATATAGATCAGTGTTCAAATTATTAGAACGTATATAGATAAGAGTTCAGATTATTAGAAAGTATATAGATCAGAGTTCAGATTATTAGAATTTGTTGCTCACATATTGTTTCAGTTCTACATTAGAGTTGTTGATGCCAAGGCCCTTATGGCAATTGTGATCCCTGTAAAGGGATCCACACCGATAAAAGGACTGCGAGCTGATGACCTATCTTGGCAAGATTTCCTTAGAAGGGCTAATCGTACCAAGTATGTCACTTTCATATATAGTCTTTCTTGTGCTAACTGGCTGGTGGTCATTGTCATTCTTGTTTCTATTTAAATTTATCATATAGAATGAGTTCTTACATGCTCTTCCAAATACAGAGTAGTTGTTGAAATTTTCCACAGTGGCATGTTCATAATGTGTGATGTGCAAGAAACCCATAAGTTTGTTGGAAATAATTTACTCAACCTCTAGAAAATCCACCCTGTTTTCTTGGAATAAGTAGATTGCACTAATATGGCAAAAATTGCAGGGCTGATGTTTATACCGCAGTTGAGCAACCTGCTTATGCATTCAGCAATGTCCTATTTTCATGAGGGACAACAAAGTGACCTCTAATTTTGATATATAGCGATTTGTTTTGTCAGTTCAAGAACAATTCATCCATTCGCAACTATCTGCTATTCTATTATTTACATCAAACATGCCATAGTAGATCCTCCTTAATGATTATGAGTTGATCACATATTGTTCAAACCTTCTGATGGTTCCTCTTGTTCAGGGGAGCCAAAGGCGATTCCTTAGACACATTTGACCCTTCTAAAGGTAGATGCTGATGGATGGTGTCACATGGATATTCGTAAAGGTGATGTTGTTACATGTCCTACAAACCTTGGTTGGTTGAAGGGCCCCTGGCTTGTTTTTGCCTCGCTATTGAATGGAGTTTCCATGGCGTTGTATAATGGATCCCTAAATAGTTTAGGTTTTGCAAAGTTTATACAGGTACAGATGTATCCCCCCTTTAATGAAATTGACAGAGCTCATGTCTTATTGTTAAAAAAAGGTACATATGGTAGATAATATAATTTTGCAAAAATAGCATCAAAAGTTTGCATGCAAATTTCGTCATCTCAGTTAAGTTCTTCTGGGTATTCATAATGAAACTCAACTGTTTGACATGCTTCTGCACTCATTCTTGTTAGAAAAAAACAATCCTTAAGAAAAGGGAATAGTATGAACATGAAACTGTCCCTTTTTTGTCCCTTTTTTCTATTATACTGTGCATATTGACCTGGAATGTTTCTGTTGTTAATTAATAATCTTGTTTTACATCCATTCCATTTCTTTCTTATTTCATTATATCTCATTACTAGCTATTATATTAACTTTCAAGATGCTAAGGTGACAATGCTTGAGTGGTGCCCAAATTGTTCGCACATGGAAACATACAGATTGTACTGCTGGATTTGATTGGTTAACCATTAGGTAATATCTGGATTGGTCAACCCTCTACACCTTTTTCTGTTTTAACTTGCATAAGGGAAATATGTTGCATCTCCTTAGATGTCAATATGTCATATAGTTTGTCACTAATGGCGTTGTTCATTTGTACAGATGCTTTAGCTCAACTGGGGAGGCATCAAGTGTGGATGATTATTTATGGCTGATGGGAAGAGCTTGCTACAAGCCAGTAATTGAGTACCGTGGTGGCATAGAAATTGGCGGTGGCTTCATTGCTGAATCCGTGCTGCAACCTCAAGCATTGTTTGCATTTAGTACACCTGCCATGGGTTGTAACCTGTTTATTCTTGACAGCAGTGGAAATCCCTTAGTAAGTACTCCATTAGCATGGAATCATTTTTTCCTGGATGCACTTTAGTTTCATTCATGATAAATTGTTACCTTTGCTTTTCAATGTACATAGATTAGTATGCTCTTGCTTAGACATGCATTGCAACTTATACGACAGCTTCAAATAACATAGGCGTCTCTACATCCATGTTAGCACTAACATTACATTAGGTCCTATCAGCGCTTCTCCAGCTTGCAAATTCTGTCACAAATCACATATAGATGCTTATTTGCTTCAGTACTCTGTTAATTGTTAGACCTAACGTCAGTGCTACTCTTCAAACTTTATAGCCAGCCACATGATTCTACTGGTATTGGAGAACTTGCTCTCTATCCATCGAGATTGAGAGGATCTGCAAGAGAGTAAGTGATGCCATTCTTGAAACAATAGCTATTGGAGTTCCACCTCTTGTGATTGGCTATGTATTTGGTTTCTTGACACGGTTAAGATATACTTGCTCAATCGCTATGCTTATTGATATTATTTGTTCTTCGAATCGGAATTGGACTTTTTTTTTGTTGTCACTTACACTGCAAGTGCAATCCGTGTACTGTAGGTCTTAGTTGTATAACATTAAGGATCTAAAGATATGGTTGCTTAAACGCTACGGAGTGCAGCAAAACCTTTTGTATATTGATTAGTTTTTTTATTCTGGTGATGTAAGCTTAAGTCCTGCATCCGACATATCATAACAATTGTTTCTTGTGTACTTGCATATTCCGATGTATAATTGCTCTCACTGATTCTCTTTGTTAGGCACGATCATCTTTGATGGTGACATAACTATATACATATCAATGCAAGAAAAGTTTTTTTTCTAATGCGAAAAGAGCTCTGTGGTATTGTTCACTTCTAATGCTTCCAAGTCTTATTTGACACATGAACCACTTGCAATAAGGAAAAAAAATATACTTCATTTAACATTTTATGATTGTACATTCAGGTGAATAATATGTTTGAGACATAGTTATTGCTCATTGCATATAAATTATTGGTGCAAAGTATGAGTTTTCGTTGCAACGCACGGGCACATGACTAGTATCATATTATATTAAACTTACTAACAAATTAAAAATTAAGCAAATAGTATATACCAGCATAGATAGGCAGGCGCTGAGGTATTAGCTCTGAGCACTTGACTTCTTGACTCCTTCCTCTAATCCTCTCAGGCCTCAGCACTAAACTCTAAACCCCTCACTTGAAACTTGAAAGCCTTCACTTCTTCTGTTCTTTAGCCTAGATGAGCAGCCCAGCCGGTGCCTTGGCCTCCTCTCCAGGGCGAAACCCCCACCGGCTGGCGGCTGCTCCTCCTCCCCAAATCGCCTCCACCTGCTCCTCCTCCCCAAATCGCCTCTGGCTCTGGGTGCTCCCCCTCCCCAAATCGCCTCCGGCTCCGGGCTCCCCCTCCCCTCCCCAAATCACCTTCGTCCTGCGGCTGCCGCCTGTCGGCTCCTTGCCTTGGCTCGGCGCCCCGGCCGCTGGCGCCCAGATCCGCCTCCGCCTTCGGCTCTCGGCTCCCCCTCTCGACCCAACCGCCAAGATCTGCCTCCCTGCTCCCTCCCCGGCCGGTCGCCCGCCCAGATCTGCCTCCCCTTCAACCGCTGGCCCCCTGCCCCTCGACGGTGACGCGCGGACCATGGTGGGCCAGTGGCTTGCCCCAGCTCCCTTCGGCCCTGCCGCTTTAGCTGTCCTCCTCAGCCTCAAGTGCGCATCCGTGGAATTGCTCGATTGAATGGGGAATCGAATGGGGATTGGAGAATTTTGGAACGGGAACTGCCGTGTGGAGCATGGACCGGTGGATGTGAGAGTGTGAGTTGGGCCTAGGCTTCGGCAAGGGCAAGGCCCACACATTTTTTCCACTTTCGGTTGCTCTGCTTGACTGCTTGTGCTTGACCTGCTTTCTTCTTCTTGGCGCAGCCGCTACTGGAGTGCCAGAGGACGGAGGTTGAAGAACTGAAGGACCGCCGGGGGGAGGGGGGTGGTTTCCTGCCGACCGGTGGAGGGGGAGGCTTCAGCCTTACGAAGCCCCCCCGTTGGATTCGCCCCTGGCACCATGGCTTCGGCCAAGAACTGTAGAGCTTTGCTCCAAAGAGGGAGATAAAGAGAAAAGCATTGGGGAAGAAATGGGAATAGGAAACCAAATGGATGTGTTCGGCCGAGAGGATACATAAGAAGGAGAGAGAATGTAGGAAAAGAAAAGAGGAAGGGAAAGAAAAGAGAAGAAAAAGGAAAAGAAAAATTTATAGGAAAAAATGTTAAAAATTAAAAATGGAAAGAGGGAACGCATTCGTAGCATACCTGTGATTTTCGGGTGAATCGCCAGAAGTATAGATTTTTAAACCACGTTGGAATATTTAGAAGTAGATCGACCGGTAGAAAAAATTAAAAGAGGGAAAAATAAGGTAAAATAAATTTGATAAAATCGCCACTGTGTTAGATAAATAATTTAACACATTACCTGCAAGTTTCAGGCGAATCGCCAGAGAAAATGGATTTTTAGTAGACTGACCAGTAGAAAATAAAAATGGAAAAGTGCGTAAAATCAACCAGAGAATATATAACAAAATTGATCGTTGATAAAATCCATTAAATTAGAAAAATGATTTTGATGCATTAGAAATAATTTATTTGAAATGGATTTATTAAATTAAACACCGCCGGAGAATCAATTAGACATATTGCATGCGTAAAAATTGAATAATCCTAGTTGCATGCGAGTACGTGTAGTAATTTTATTTTTGTACGATAAAATGCGAGTATAGGCAACCTTGACCTTAGAGCCGTCAGACTAGAATAACCGCAATTGGGGAGTGCTAACCTAACGGGGACCCAAAAATATTATTAAATTAAAATCTGCTAACAAAAGAAGATCCACTAATTTATGTACGCATAATATCACCTAAAGGCAACTAAGTATTTATTTATATATTATTCGCGTCCGCCGTATAAATTGCAGAAAATGAACCGACGCAGGAGGAGTATCTGATTCGTTATCCGTCGACGTCGATCTTTTATATGATTACGAAGGCAAGCTTATCTCTTGAACATAAATATAGTTATATTAAATGTAAACTATATATTGTTGTATTATATATATGTACTTGCATCAAAACTATGTCTCAAAATCAAGTCGGATAAATGAGATGAAGAGAAGAAAGATGAGAAATGAGAAAAGAGATGAGAAAAGAGGTAATATTATGGCTAGTAAAGGGGGCCAGTGATAGGAAAGAGATGAGGGAAGAGGTGAGACCCTTTACATATGGTTAATGTATAAGGATCAATAAAACTCTCACCCAGATAAGAGGCCGTAAATTAAGTGTCAATCATTTTTCCGTTTTGACGGGCAGAAAATGCTACATTGTTACATAGCTATACTCTCCACATCGGGTAAGTAATATGTGTGAGTGTGTTGGAGGACCCCAGAGCTGGTAGAGAGTCTGGGAGTGGGTGATCCAAGGCGCTATAGTGCTAAGTGGAGTGTTGGGTGCGGAGAGTCCAGCCCAACCAACATTACAGGAACTCAGTGGAGGACTGAGTGAGTGCCCTAGGACACCGAAGAAAAGTAATGGGTGAAGAAATTAATCACGTAACTAAGAAAACATTATGTATTCTGAACTCGAACCCACATAAAAGGAAATGCAATGGACCCAATTCATAGAGAGCTCAGAGTAGCTATGGGTAAAGCGGCACAAGCCTACACAGTGCTAAATAAAATCATGAATTCATGACTGTCTCCTGAATTGGAGTCTACGGGAACCACTAGGGGTCTATCTTCTCTCCGAGTGACAAGTAGTCTTTTCAGTATTAAAATCTGTCACTTAAAGTTTTGATGAGTTATTTATTTTCAGAAAAGAGATGATCTAGAAACTGTGATAACAAACAGAAATGAGTCATCCAGTGTATTTTTTTTGCTATTAATGCTTGCTGAGTACACTAGTACTCAACCTTGCTATTATTCTCCTTTTTTAGATCCTAGTCCGGCCGGGAATTATCCTGAGTGGGACGAAGGACACGCAGGTGCAGAAGAGACCGCAGGAGACGAGGACCCTTACTACGAGGAGCAGGACGAGGTGGATGCCCTATTCAGCACGTGGGACGAGTAGGCGACCAGGGGAGCATGGCAGGCAAGTGAGGGGACTTGATCCCATTTTGCATTTGTAAATTACTATTATAAAAACTATAGCTTTGCGTGGCTAACTAATGTAATAAAGAATACAATTTCTATCTTATTGTTCTGCTGCGCTGACTTTGGTAAAAGTTTACTATTCGTCGGAGCGGTGTCCTACCAAGCATAGTAATCCGTATACCTAAGTGTGATTACCCTCCGGGATAATGACACGGAGCGCCACAACATGCAAGGAAAATATATTATTTTCTTTCTTGCAAAATAAATTAGTTTTGCTTTTTGAAAGCCCGGTCAGATCGTGCTGTAAAACTTCCCAATATCTCTTCTTAGATAATTTGACGTGACTTAAGAGCTCTTTCTAGTTGACAGGTATCTTGATCAAGATTATATTATGCATGCTGTTAATATCCGCATTAAAAGGATTCCAGCACATGTGTAGCTGCTGCCCTTGGAAGGTGCTAGCTGCTAGTGTGGCTGCTGCCCCTGTAGACGCAGGCAATGTTCCAAACACTTGAACAGGGGCATGCGGTGACCTGAACCATTTAGTTGTCACTGACCCTTTTGCTAATTTTTGGTCTGCAAAGACACACCAAGACACCAAAAAGCTAGAGATAATGCAAGACACAACATCACAATAATAATATAATGTAAATGCAAGGCTTGTGTTATTACCCCCATTCAATCTGTTACCACTTCCTTTTGTGTGCACTTCATCTGGTGGATGGATATTCATGTCTTTTCAAAAGGTTGATCCAACAAGACTCAAACTCTTGAACTTCACTTTGCTCACCAACTGGTCCCGTTTTGAATACATGAATGATCAACAGCATCAGCAATAGCCTTGTGCAAATATTTTATTTTCTCCTCACATTGTGCAGCAGCTTTCATACCCGAATTGAATTTTGAACATGTTTCAGAGTACAACATCTTAATAGCAGGTGGAAGCGATGAAGATGACCCTTCTAGGATATGCCCATTTGCATCAAAGATGTTCTTCCGTGTAGCCATTTTAGTCCACCTATCCAGTACAAGATGGCTAGGAATTTCATTACATTTTTGCCCCTTTAGGATAACGATGATGTGAGAACAAGGAATACCCACGGATTCAAACAATCTGCAAGAACATTGTGCAAACTTGGTACAAGTATTATACGAACTTCTCTAATCTTGCCACTTTCATCGTTAATGCCTGTGATTCGTACTTAACCAAGCTGTGCCATACTTTTTACATCACAATTGTCCGTAGCAGAAACCACCTCATCTTGGAAGAGGCTAAATATTTTGAGAGTGTAAACATGCCTATCATGACTCTCAATGCTCCAAGGTGTCTTCAGTTTAGGCAGCGTATGGAGGGTCGTGTTGTCATTCGACAACTCTTTGTGCCGTTGTGCCTCCAAAGCAGTTTCAAATCTTGTCCAAAACTCCAGCAAAGTGATCTGTTGGTTGCTAAAGTGACGAAAGAATGTGATCTCACTCTCAGATCTTGATGTAGTCCTCAATATTCCACAAAGGAACTGTTAGACTTTGGAGAGAAGAATTTTGCTATTCACAACTATGCATTTTATTAATTATTGAGAAGATATTATAGAAAAAAGAGTTGAGCCTCATAGGCTGTATGGGTCACACGGCCCAAGAGAGAGACTAACTAATATGTACAAGAGTCTTAACACCTCTTTCAAACTCAACGTGGATCGGGAGAATCTGATGTACTGAGTTTGAGTAGATGAAGTCGATGTTGTTCTTGAGTCTGAGCCTTATTGAAGAAATCTGCAACTTGAAGCTCTGACGGTACATATTTGTAACGTCCCGTTTTCGAAAATGGCGAATAGTAATTACTTTCGGTTCTTTGTTTCCAAAAATATTTCAAATTAGCAAGTAATTTCAAAACTTCTAGCTTCTATCTAGCTCGGGTTTGTGTTTCAAACCTTTTCGCAACTTTGGAATTCAAATTTGTATTTCAATTTCTCTTTTCAGCCTTCGGGCCTCTTTCTCTGTTGGACCCCTTTCCTTTCTTGCTTCCAGGCTCAGCCCAGCCTGCCATCTCCCGGCCCACTCGGTCCAATTGGCCCATCACCCCCCATGCCACCTTCTTGGCCAGCAGCTCCTCTGGTCATCTTCCTCAACCCACCAGGCCGCCTCCCTCTCTCTGTCCTCAACGCACGAGCCGCCTGCCACCGGCCTCCTCTGCAACCCCCACCTCCACGAGCTCCCTAGCAGCGCCACCCTCCTCCACATGCTCTCTGAGCCGCCGCCCCCACCTCCGCGAGCTCCACTGACAGCCACGACTTCCTCGCCCCCGCCTTCGCCCTATCTCGTCAGCCACACCTGCTTGCCCAGTCCAAGCCGCGCACCCGCGTCCTCGCCGTCCTCATCGCACCAAAGCTACCGGTCCGAGCCGTGCTCCCGCGTGCATCCGCGTCAGCGTGGGCGCCCAAAGTCTTCTACCGCGCCCCCATGCCCGTCCTGTGGTCGGTCTAAGCCACGCAACAGCGCGCGCAGCGTGTGCGCCGTGCGGTGCACCCATGGCGCCGAAGCCTCCTCTGCGGCCTATTTAAGCTCCCCTGTGCCCCTTGCTTCCCTCACACAGCCTTTGCTTCGCTTCTGGTAAGCTCAAGCCAAAGAAACACCACACCCGAGCTCCCTTGGCCGCATCGCCTCGCCGCCGCACCGGTGAGCCGCCGCCCCGGCCGACTGCGTCACCGGGTGCCCCATGACATGAGGATTCCACCCCCTTCTCCCTGCTCCCTCCCCGCCACCGAGTCGGGCCGCCGCCGCCGCCCCTCTTCCTCCGCCCTGGGCCACCGCCGCTGGACCTTCTCGGGTCGCCTCGAGCTTCCCGACTCACGCCCGCCTTCCTCTCCTCGGGGCGCAGGCCGATGCGCGTTACCTTCTACCCGAGCCGCCCAACCACGGGACCACCGCGCGCTCCACCACCCGCACGCTCGCCGCCGCCTATGGCCTTGCCGCCACCACAGCCGCCCCTCTCCGTTGCTGCCGTCGCCGCCAGCAGGGTCGCCACCCTCGCGGGGCCCCCTTTAGCCACTTCACCGAATGCCACTCGTTGGCGCCGGCAAAGTCCCGAGCCGCCCGCGCCATCCTCTGCCTTTTCTCTCTGTGAACCAAAGATGCAATCGATTTGGGAATTGTTTTGAGTTAAATGGCCCACTGTCATTTGGCTTGCCCCCCCCCCTTATTTGACTGCCACGCGGGCCCGACCATGGGTTGGGTCACACACGCCCGTGCGCACCCAGCATGGACTCGGTCCACCTGTGTTTCCACGCACCCGTGAGACTGCGCCGTGGGCCCGTTGTCAGCTTTCTGTCTCTCCCTCTTTTTCTTGTTTTTCCTTTAAGGTTTAACTCAAAGGAGAAACTTCAAAAATTCTTTCCTCCCTTATCGTAACTCCAAAAATTGTGAAACTTGTTTCCAAAATTTTGTTAAATCAAGATCTTGCTTTTGGCACTAATCTTGTTTAATTTGAAGTTCATTTGTTGTTCATTTGTATTTATTTGCTCTATTTGCCGTTGTGCCTTTTTCTGGTTTATTCGTCTGATTAGGATTCAAAGGCGCGGAGGATCTCCAACTTGATCAAGCACAAGAATATCAAGATCCTCTTACCTTTACTCCAGGCGAGTCAATACTTTGATCATATTGAGCCTACATTTTATGTAAATTGCATGCTTTAATTCTTTAAGCAAATGTATGTTAAAGGTTAAGGTAGTTAAATACCCATTTGTTGATTAACTATTTAATATGCCACCCGTGATATTTGAATCCATTAATTCTTGTCACCCTAGTAACTATATGGTAAATACTAGCTATAGGTCGTACTTAAGCGACATGCTAGTCTTGCTTAAGTACCGGGACATTAAAATGGTCACAATCATCATATCTTCAAACATGAAAATGGTTTGGGCAGTCATTGGTGGTTCATGACTGAGATAAATGTGGTAATTTGGTTTTACTCCTCAAAATCTTAATAACTTTCTGTTACTATCTGGGTGGATGGAGAGGTGGATGGTATATCAATGGGTGCTAATGTAGCCCAAAGAATGTTATTTTGTGGATGGTATGTGGAAGAACCATCCAGATAACCCTAAGAACTTAATCTTATCACGACCTCCCGTGTAAAACAAGTACAACCACAAGTCTGTAAAAATTACGACTTGACTTAGTAAATTTATCAAACCCGGAATGCACCTCACTGGTGGTTTGGGAACTTGCAAGCCCACGGTAAATACGGCTTGAATGTGACACCGAGGCAAGGGTGAAGTCACCTACCACTGTGGGTAGTCCAATCCAACTACACCAGCAGCGGAGGTGAACATCCCGCACGAATGTATGGGCGCAACCCCATATAGGTGAGATGTCTGGAAGGGCGAGATATTTAGAAAGGTCATTGTGACGACCTCTCGACTACATGACCAAGGAATCATATAGGGCAACGAATCAATCGTCTCTTGTGGATAAAGTGTACAATCTCTGCAGAGTCTAAACTGTTTAAACAGCCACGCCTACGGTCAAAGGCGGACATAGGAACTTAACTTGAGTTAGTTCTATTTCAAAACCTTTGTGGGTGGTACGAAAAATGTGGAGGGCTCACCTAGCCGTGGGTTGGATTTTCCCTGAGTTTTCAGACTCAGTGATTGTTAATAGAGGGGATAAGCCCGAGTCAAATAAGCATTAGGTAGAGTTTCTGATGGAGGGAACCTCTGCTGTTATTAAATATTGCACAATTACTCTCTTTAATAAAATGCAATTTGGTTAAAATGCCAAGTGATAGAAATTTCTAATTATGATAATTGGAAACATTGCTTTAGCAAATAAAAGAACCCGAGCCATCTTTGTTTAGCCTTGCATGTATAATATTGCATTGTGTGTTGGCTCGCGAGCACGGAAGTTGTGCTCATCCTCGCTCTCTCCCCCAAAATCCTCATAAGCAGGGAATCCAGAAGATTACGACTACTACAAGGATCCAGAAGTTGGAGGCCCAGGAGAGGACGAAGCGTAGTGTAGTCTTTAGCTGTTCTAGTCTCGTCTTAGTCCAGCTGACTCCGTCGGTGCTTGCGTGCATCCTATATTATCTGAGTTTTGGGTAATATCGGATGCACACAAGTTTCCCCAGTCGCTTGCCTGTGGAAAGATGTGCTCTCACACCTTTGCTTCCGTTGTCGCTTCCGCTTTTGTAATGTATTCAATTTGGCCTGTTCGGCCCTTATTGTAAAACTTGACCCGACGCGGTCTATGTAAACTCTGAAGTATTAAATAATGAATGGTATGGTTTTATGCCATGTATGAATTGATTCAGTGATGTATCTGTGAGTGCTAGCTACTGATCCAGGGAATAGCACAATGTTTCACAGAGGATTCTGAATTACGAAATCCGGGTCCGACAATATTGGAGGTCAATGGTTGACTGCTGACAATGAGACCGTGTGAATGAGGCATCAATACCAATGTGCTTTGTCAACTCATACTTGACCGGATCACTAGCAATTTGAATGACACTTGTATTGTCATAAAACAAAGGTGTAGGATTATCACAAAAAAACACCAAGATCAGCCAAAAGCCATCGAAGCCAAACAATCTCTGAGGTGGCAGCGGCAAGGGCTCGAAGCTCAGTCTCTGCACTAGAGCATGACACCGCAGTCTGCTTCTTGGATTTCTATGCAATGAGCGAAGTACTAAGAGAGATACAGTAGCTAGTGATAGATCAATGATCAATAAGATCACTCGCTCAAGTGGAGTCAGAGTAAGCATGGAGCTAGAGCTGACTCGAACTAGCATAGAACAGATGTCTGGACGCAGTCCCCCTAAAATATCTCAACACATGAATAATATGACTATAGTGGATTGAGGTGGGAGTACTGACAAACTGGCTGAGCATATAAACAACATGAGCAATGACTGGCCTAGTGACAGTGAGATAGACAAGGCTTCCAACAAGCTGATGATCGCGGGTAGAATCTAACAGTGGTACACCGTCTATAGGATGAAGTCAGAGGTGGAGCTCTATGGATGTGGCATCATTGCGAGCATCACCATACCAGAGGAGCAAGGAGATCTTGAACATAGCGATGCTGAGAAAGGTAGTAGTCATCACCATCAGAATGAACCCCAATCCTTAGAAAATAGCGCAATGGTCACAAATCTGACATCATAAACTGTCCACTCAATTTCTTCTTGACAAAAGCCACATATTCCATATCATTTCCTGTGATCAGTATATCATTTACATATAATAGAAGCAAAGTACAACCCCGTAGAGAAGTGTGAATAAACAAGATAGGGTCGTGCTCATTTGGGGTGAAACCAACAGCTCGAATCACAGAACTGAAACACTTGAACCAAGCACAAAGAGCCTGCTTAAGACTATATAGAGCACGCCTAAGATGACAAGCATAGATTGTAGGAGCCTCAACACCTTGGGGTGGCTCCATATAGACCTTATGTAGATCACTATGAAGGAAGGCATTCTTGACATTCATCTGAGATATAACCCATGAGTGTACCACTGCAATAGCAATGAGAGTACGGACTATGGTCATATGAGCAACTGGAGCAAAAGTCTTATCATAATCTTGACTATAAACCTGCTGAAAACCTCTTGCAACAAGACACGCCTTGTATCCCTCCACTGAACCATGTGACTTGGTCTTTAGTTTGTACACCCACTTGCAAGTTATAGGAACAACTCCAGATGGTAGTGGAACGAGATCCCAAGTTCTTGTACACTCTAATGCTGTAAGCTCCTCAATCATAGCCAACTGCCACTCAAGTATACTGGCTACCTCCTGATAGGTACTCGGCTCATATACTACACATGCACGAGAAAAATCCCATCTTTCTAGTGCCTAAATAGAGGAACGATCACTTAGGGCATACCGTGATATAGTAGAACGATCGTCAGAGTCCATGGTATCGGCTGGAGGGTCAAGTGGAGGAGAGGAGAACCGAGGATAAAAAGATTCAAGAGGAATGGAGGTTTGAGGATCAGAAGGAACTCTCTGTCGGCGACTATAGTGAAAGTGGTGGGGCTGGTAGAGGAGACACACTAGATGGTGAAATTGATGGAGAAAATATATCTAGAGAAGACAAGTCTGGTGAAAAAATGGGAGGTAGACACAAAAGGAGGTGGAATATATGGAAGGAGTGAGATGTGTAAAAGGATGATAAAAGAAGGGTCGACCCTCATGAGTGGGATGTGTAGAAGGATGATAAAAGAAGAGTCGGTCCTCATCATAGGTCACATCACGAGAGATACAAATGTGACGTGCTGAAGGATCATAGCAATGATAGCCCTTATGCTCAGGACTATAACCCAGGAAGACACTCAACCGACTAAGTGCTCAGCTTTGTGCGCTCACGAGGTGCTAGAAGGACATAGCAGACGCAACCAAAGACACGAAGATGAGCATAGTGAGCATATACTTTATATAGGACCTCATCCGGATACTTTCCCTGAAGCTTGGAAGAGGGCTGACAATTGATGAGATAGGTTGATGGTTGATGAGATCAACTGTCGTAGAGACCGCTCCCCCCAGATGTGAGGGGAAACAAAGAAGGAGATGAGAAGAGTACGAGCAATCTCAATGATGTGACAGTGCTTGCGCTTAGCAACACTATTATGAGTATGAGCACTAGAACACGAGAGTTAAAGAGTACCCTCAGAAGGAATTGACAAAAAGATATACTCTCCTTTAGAGCCAGAACGAAAATATGAATGGCAGAAGAGAACTGAGTATGAACCATCTTAGCAAAAGATTGATCGATAGAAATCAATTGTGAACGGTGTTTCATGAAGTAGATCAAAGTGTATCGAGTATGGTCATCAATGAAGATGACAATAAATGTGGCCACCCTTCGAAGCAAATGGACCCCAAACATCTGAATGGACCAAATCAAATGGACGATCAGATCGAGAAAAGCTGGAAGGATATGAGAGTTGTATTTGCTTGCCAAGTCTACAACCCTTGCACTGAAAATTAGTGTCAACAAAAGAGGACCAAGAACATCTTGATGAATCAAGATAGAGAAGCGTGAGCCACACAAGTGCCCCAAGCGATGATGCCATTGAAAAAGACTTATAAGTAGAAGTAGATGTAGAAGGGCAAGGAGTAGATGGATCAACAACAGAGGATAAATGAATAGGAGTAGGAGCAGTACCAGAAATGGAGGATAAAGGTATAGTCAGACGATCAAGAACATATAGCGCTACAGAACCCCTCTTACGATGACTTGCACCGATGAAAACTCTTGTTCGACGATCTTGCACAAAGCAGAAGCTATCATCAAACCCAACGAAGCAGTTCATATCTTCACTCCCATGGCTATTGCTTCTTCACGTATCATAATCTTGATACCTTGTGTAGCAGGACGACATGACGTGAGCTGAGATGCATCAGATATCACATAGAAAGAAACCCCTCAATCCAACAGTCATGGGAGTGAAGCACCCGACATAAGACATGATGACACAGTAAAGCCGATGGATTCACCGGAAGATGTCTGCGACTGACACAACTGGGTCTGATGGTTGCTCATCTGAGTCTGTATCTGATCAAACTGAGTTACACAAGACTCCAAAGCATTGGCAATGACGGAAGAAGTAATAGCAGCATCATCACCTTCGAACGCCATGAAATGGCGACAATGTAGCAAAAACATAGGAGGCTACCAATGACAAAGAAGACGACCGATGACTAGCGAGCAATGCCAGTAGCAAAGAGAGAACAGGAGCATGCGGCGGCTGGTACAAAAGTAGAGCACCGCAGACACAGTAGCAGCGGCCCACAGAAGTAGTAGCGGTGGCGGCTGGTGAAGAAGCAGAGCACTATGACTGTGCAGAAGCAGTAGCAACAACGGTTGGTGAAGAAGCAGAGCACTTTAGAAGCAGTAGTGGCGGCAACTGGTGAAGAAGCAGAGCACCGCATAAGTAGAGTTGGGCGGCAGTGGCAGCCAGAAATAGCGGGCAGCGGCCTGAGGCAGAGCAAAGGACCCCAAGCAACGATGAGTCAGGAGCAAAGCATAGGATCTGGCCCAGAGCGACGATGACGGCCGGATCCAGCGACGACGGGTGACGTTGCTTTGATCAGAGATGAAGCAAGTGAACCATGAAGCAGAGCAGGGCTTCAACGATGCCGGATCCGGCCGAGCGACGTGGCAGCGACGCCGGGTGACTTCAAGCCGAGGTCCGGAGACACTGTGAGGTGAGCCAACAAGCAGAGATCAGCGGCGATGGTATCAAAGGCGACGATGGACGAAGGAGAGGCCCACGGCTGGTGAAGGAAGTGAACCACAGGAGAGGGAGAGAAGAGAGGTAGCATGCCGGTGACGGCTCGCTGGAGGATGGCAGCGGTCGGACCGGGTGCATTTTATTCATTATTGAGAAGATATATATAGACAAGAGAGTTGGGCTACATGGGTCACATGGCCAAGAGAGAGACTAACTAATATGTAGAAGACTTTTAACAGGAACAAGTCTTGAAAGTAAGCAAGGAACCATGATTTACACGTCTCATACTTATTACTCAACCATGCATTATTTTCTAGACCAAACTCTACAATTATAGAAGACCACTTTGACTCAAACTCGTCTGGTGTCTCTGAGCCCCATAAACATGCCCTAAATTGGCTGTTAAATTCTGTATTGCGGTTTAAAATAGGACTAACTTTTTCTGGGAGCTT
This sequence comes from Ampelocalamus luodianensis, assembly GCA_036346255.1. Lineage (NCBI taxonomy): Eukaryota > Viridiplantae > Streptophyta > Magnoliopsida > Poales > Poaceae > Ampelocalamus > Ampelocalamus luodianensis. Next base: position 31,086,987 of record CM070622.1, read on the forward strand.
CCTAAGAATTTGCCACAAACAAAGTCTGTGTTTAGTGGTTGGAAAGACATCTCTAATTGCAGATTTCATGCTAGGGTCCTAATCAGTTACGACAAGTTTAGGGCAACCCCACCCATTTGCCTTCAGAAAAGTTTGAAATAGCCATGTGCCCATGTGTACAATTTGATCTTTTCATTTGCTAGAAATGCAGCACCAAATGTAACACAAGACTTGTGATGGTTAACTCCGCTGAAAGATGTAAATACCAGGCTATGTCGATTGGTGCCATATGTATTATCACAGTAAACAACATCACTAAACATAGCATAGTTCATTCTTCAGGTGCTATCTGCCCAGAAAACATATTTCAATTTGTCCTTGTTATCTAGTTCGTAATCAAAGAAGAAGGTTGGATTGATGCTTAGCTTCTTTTCCAAAATATCAATAAAAATGTGATCATCTGATGTTACATCTCTATTAGACTTGATGATTTTTTTCTTACTTGGAGAGAAGTTCGTGTGTGTGGGATTCAACGAACCAGGCGACCTCATACTTGCCATCAGCTTTTCTCTTGAATCCAATCATAGCCTCACAACCACACCTAGTAAGCTTGACATTCCTTTTATGTTTCTTGTGTTCTGCAATGGCCTTCTCTTTCTCATTCCAGAAACCTTGCCTTGAACAAAGAAACGCTTCCACAATGTTACGCCACCTTCACCTATATTTTGTGACCCAGTGCAACCGAGAACCCAACATGATGAGAATATGCTTTGTTGAACTCCTCTCCATGCTCCTGCTATCAAATGCCATGCCAATTCAGGCCTTCAAGTTATCCTCGCAGTCGGGCACATACATCAACCCCTTCATGAACAAAAACAATTTTTAGAATCTGTGGATATCATGGGGATATGCTTATGATCGTAGGATGATGTTATAATTAGCAATGGTATTGAGGGTTTGTGGAAACACTCGTTTCGCAAAGTTTAGGATTTTTGGTCCGACCGACTTTATCTTTGAATGTTGATTTGATTGGCTAATTGATTTTGGGATAAGTCATATCCTTGTTTGTCTTTGCATATGAGTTGCATATTGCATGATTTGAGCTAACGTGGGTATGTTGTGAAGAACTTATTCCCGGAGACGATTTCTCTGTCTATTGCTGTGCAGGTGGCTTGCAGGTCAACGACGGTCAACGGCGAGGAGGATCGGGACTAAGCTTGGAGAGCTGAGGTCCAAAACGATCATGGATGCCAGGTGAGGTCAAGTGGCTCAAGCGTGGCGCAGAATGGACGAGGATAACCGAACGGGCAGTTCGGTGCGACGGGTTGATTAAGCGCGCGGGTGGTGCAAGTGCCTTGGTGGTTCCGGTGGGATCCGGACGGGAGAGACTTGCCGACATGATGAGAGTCGTTAATCAACCTACACGTGGCGAAGCAAGCGATTGCTTCGACAGGATTGGACTCGGTCTTCGGAGAACGATTGAGAATGGGTATTTTGGTAATTTCACCAAACACCGCTTTTGTGACTTTTGGCTAAACCACGGTGCGGGACGACGCAAGGTGAAGTGGTTTAGGTTAAGAGATGATGGATACGACGCTTTAAAATACGTGCGTAAGTGTCCCGTTTGTGTTGGGCCTTAACGGGAGTCTATTAGAGAAACTCTTCTAGAAGCTAGGCCTCTAGTATAAATAGGAGGGGTGCTGTCACACAGCCTCTATGCACTTCATTTGTAAATCCTAGTTTGGTTTAGGGATTTAGAGAGGAAAGAAGAGGCTTAGGCTTTTAGAGAGATGAGTTGAGAGAGTGCTCATGGATTGAGCTCTTGTCCTCCTTGAGGGAGTGGCTGTAACCAACAACATCAGGAATCAATCTATGGATGATTTCCCAAAGATGTGTCTCTTTGTATTCTTCATTCTCTTTATTTGGTGATTTTGAGTCTTTCTTTGATCCGCGAGTTTTTGGTTGGTTTCTTGCCGTGATCTAACTTGCTGTGACATGTGGGAACCCATCTAGGGTCATCTTGATCATCAATCACCCACGAGCAAGTCTCTAGATCATATTTCGATTTTTGCTCGGTTTTGGAGCACACTTTGTTCAAACTGAAAAAGATAGAAACTTTGGCATAGATCTCTGTGATCTTTGATTGGAATAGGTTCCCAATATCTTAGAGAAGGTGTGTCTCAAATTTCGTGGGTTTTGGCCTTACGGATCAAGAGTTACGTCGATTTTTGACTTCGTTTTTCATTTTACTATTTATTAAATGCGATTTTACTGTTCACCAGTCTGACCGCACTGTTCATTGGTCTGACCGTTACTGTTCACAGCATGTTCATCTTTTGCGTTTTCTTGTCTTTTGCTTAGGGTTTTGATTTGGGTTCAACACAAGTTCTCTGTAGTACTTATATATTGATCTTCATAACTTCCATAGTTATTAGAGTGATATAGATGTTGAATCTAATCAAGATGAAAAATTGAGAAAACGTCTATTCACCCCCCTCTAGTCGTCTTTCCGGTCCTACAGAATCTCAAAAATTGAAGTGCACAAATTGTAGACATGCATGGAACATGTTCATCAATTGTGGGATTCTTAATATCATAATGAAATTTCTATTGGCAAAAAGATTATTGTTTTACTTGTAGTGTCTAGACCAAACTCGGCTGTAATTACCTAGCCCATGCAATTTAAATAAAATAAGTGGATGTCTATTTCTACTTGCTTACTTCTTGGAAAATGCATATAAAAAGTAGAGTACAATATCTGCAAAGCTCTGACTCCTGAAGAAAAATTCTGATGCTTTTATTGTTCTTTTTCATAATCAAATAAGAAGGTTGGATTGACACTTTGCTTCTTTTTCATAATATAAATAAAAACCTGACCATCTGATGCTTTTATAGTTCTTTTTAAATCACGGTGAGTCGGTGATAGTTCTGTAAATATCACTGTGTAGTTAACATTTTCATGCCCCTCTCTCTACACTAAGCAAAAAAGTGCTGCAGAAGTGATCAAGTGACAACTAATGTGTTGTGACGTATAAATAATGTAGCGTTCACAGCACTACTTACTTGTCTATTTGACTTGATGAATTGTTTCTTACTTGGAGAAATAGGCGCATGTGTATGCGATTCAACAAACCGGGCGATTTCATACTTGCCATCAGCTTTTCTCTTCAATCCGATCACAGCCTCACAACCACACCTAGTAAGCTTGACATGCCTTTTAGGTTTCTTGTGTTCTGCAATCACCTTCTTTTTCTCCTTCCTGAAACCTTGCTTTGAACAAACAAAACGCTTCCACAATGCTACACCCCCTTCACCTATTAACTGTGTCCCTGTACGAAACCAAAAACCCAACATGATCAGCATATGCTCTGTAGAACTCCTCGCCTTGCTCCCAGCTATCAAATGTCACGCCAATCGAGGGCTTCAACCCTTGATGAACAAAATTAATAAAAAAATTAGAATATAAAAAACTGGGTGCACAAATTAAAAAAATGGACAATACTTACAGAAAATGGTGACTACTTGTTCTTTCTGGTGTTTTAAAACCATCTCCATCGAGTGTATCTAATCCCATTGCATCCTAGGAAGATGGCAAATTGTTCATTGAAGTGTTATGGTATAGCCGCACGTAGTTAAGGAATGCATCATAGTAATTACCATGAAAATGTTGTTAGCATCATATTCAAGTGCCATTGCTGTATGAGCCCTGAGCAAGACTTAACATTGGTTCCATTATTACCTGTTTTCATGCAAAGCTAACTGAAGAGATTACGTGCAGTTCCAAGCTGAAAAGAGATTAACCAGTATCTATGTTACTGACGAATTTACACATGCACCATTATAAAGTTGATCATCTAGCACAAGGGAATGAACCTAAAGTTGATGTAGTTCCTCAGCACTATACTTTCCAATGTGTCGGCTGGCCCTAAGTGCTTCACTCCATCAAAGTGCTCCAAATTTTTTCGGCACTGCCAATGCAAAGTTTCAAAACATTAGCACTGCCAGCCGATTTCAGGAAAGATTGGGGCAAAAATTAGACAGACTGGGACGCAGTATATTGAAACTAAAAAGAAAAAAGTTGCAGGAAAAAGTTGGACATAACACTGGAACAAAAATTGGGGGGAAAAATACACAGATTGTGGCATCAATTTCAGGCTTGTGGCGTATTTGAAGCACAAATTGGGACAGCTTGGATTTGGGGAGGAGACCTGTCAGGATTTCTTAGCTAACAGCAATTCTTCGTTGGTTCAGAACAGAATAGAGGTGAGGTAATGCAGAAGAAATGAGATGAGGAACAGGATGAACAAGAGGATGAGGCGGCTAGGGTTTCCTTTCATGTAAAATCTAGAATAATCCTTACAAAAGACCACAGCTAGCTTATATAGTGCTCAGCTGGAGTACATTAAGTATAAGTGTTCATTAGCTACAATGCATTACGAGTAATAGTGATTTCGCACCGGATTGGACACAATGTTTACTACTTGTATTCTGGGGCGTTGGATCTTCGTAATCACTGCACGTCACTCCATCTCAGCCGCACCTTCTGAACATAATGCTTCGCAGCGAAATCAGTGCTGAGCTGCTCCTTCCATCAGACTTCAGCTTTATTCAGTTTTCAACTTCCAAATGCTCAGTCCTGACAACCTCTCCCCTCTTCACAATATTCTTGTCCTCAAGAATGAAAATCTGAAAAAACTCGCGAGATGAAGTCTGCGTCCTCCCAAATCACTGCTTTAAGTGGCAGATTTGTCCATTGAATCAACCATTGGATTACAGGCTCGTTATTCCTCGGCACCATTCTTCTTTCCAGGATTGTGGCAGCGTAAGCCTTCACATATCCATCATCATCGATAAGAGGGAGTTTTGGGCTGGGATCTACCTTGGGACCAAGATGCTTCTTGAGTTGACTCACATGAAATACAGGATGTAATTGACAGCCTTCTGGTAACAACAACTTGTAAGCCACCTTTCCAATCTTCTCTATCACCCTGAAGGGCCCATAGAACTTCAGATGCAGTTTCAGGGATCTGTGCAGACAGAGGGAAGTGTGTCTGTATGGTTGGATCTTGAGATACACCATATCTCTCACTTCAAACTCTCTTTGCTTGCTCCTCTTGTTAGCATACTTGCTAATTCTCTCCTGAGCCTTAATCAAATTTTCTTTGATGACTTGATTAGCCAGTTGTCTTCTCTGTAATAAACCTCTTACTTCCTTATTAGGAGAGTTAGGTAATATGACCTCAGTGAACATTGCGGGAGAGAAACCATAAAGAGCTTGAAAAGGAGTCATCTCGAAGCTAGTGTTGTACCACCATTCAGCTAAAGACAACCAGTTTTTCCACTTCTTAGGACTAGCAAAGGACATGCATCTGAGATAACCTTCTAGGCATTGGTTGACTCTCTCGGTTTGCCCATCGGTTTGGGGGTGGTAGGTTGTGCTAAACCTCAATTTCACTCCTAAGGCTTTGCACAATTCCTGCCATAGATGACTTGTAAAGATTCCATCTCTATTAGATATAATAACAGCAGGCAGTCCATATAGTTTATACACCCCATTAAGGTACTCATGTGTAACTTGTTATACTGTATATGGGTGGCTCATCGCAAGAAAATATGAATACTTAGTGAACCTGTCCACTATTACTAATATCACATCTTTTCCTTCAGATTTTGGTAACCCTTCAATAAAATCCATTGTTATGTAAGTCCAAGCTTGTTCAGGTACTGACAGAGGCTGCAACAACCCCAAATAAGGTGTGTGTTCTCTCTTGTTCTTTTGGCAAACAGGACATTCCTTGACATATGATGTGACAATGGATGTCTCGATCTTTCGGTGAGATGGATAACTCAATTTGGGTGGAGACGACACTCACGATTCGGCTACCAATCGCACATGACCAATATGCCCGGCAATTGCTGAACCAACTCTAAGATTATTATCGACCTTGCTAGAAGTATAATCGACCTAACCACGAAGGTCTATTCCTGCATGCAATCGAAGAACACACAAGAACAAGATAAATAAGCAATTAGAAATTGGAATAGGAAAAGTTTCGTATTGAAAAGTGGGGTTTCTAAGAACAATGTCGCTGTTGTTCTCGTCGAAAAAGAGGACAAAGTATAAACTAGCAAATGCTAAACTTTAATATAACAAAACCCACAAAAACCTAAGGGTGGCGGCTACTATGTATAGGAGGGAGAGGAGAAGGGAGGGGCGGCGGCACTGTTTATGGGTATTGTTCATGCGTGAACAATACCACATGAACAATATAGGCCTAGGGTTGAGTGCAGCGCGGTATGATTACAAGGCCCAAATTGGCCTAAATAGATGACGCAACACCTTCTTTTGATGATTGCGGCGCGCACAAAAGGAATTGGAAGGTGAGGACAGATCCATTTGAAAGAGGACGATATAAGTTTTCAATCAAGTACTCGTTACCTTAAATGGAGCCGCATGTGAAAGTTATGCACCATAATCGATGTTGTCTCCGGAGACCGAATTGGATTCCAGAAGATATTCAACTTGAACTCTTGCTTGACTTGTACAAAAAGCGACGTGGTATTGCACAAATATACATTTTCATCATTAGGTAGCATCATATAGTTCATATAATAAAAAGACACTCCTAAAAACGAGTTCACCTGATAATTTAAGTGAAATGTACGAGTTCTTGTAACTGGAACAACAAGCATAGCAAATATGGTTGTATCTATAGGGGTCATGTCCTCATCATCCTTCTTGAAAACAAAGCTGTCCTCGGCTTTTGATAAGCTGAAAATAGGGTAACAAAGAAGCCAAGGTGTATGCATGGTATATGTATATGTCATCCGTTTTCACGGTTCTTCATTGTTGCACAATTAATGTTATAAAACAACAGTGATCATAAAATCTCATTGCATTATCACCCCAGGAATAATCATATATGATAATGAGCAAAACAAAATTTCTCACACAACAATTATTGCAACTAGTTTTGCAAATGTAAGTGAAGCATTTATGCAATTTAAATATCTGAAGTTGTAAACTTGTAGTGGTAGCACATATGGGCAAAGCTATAACTTTTGGAATCAAACAAAGTTCATCTATATAATCAGATTTCAATCAAGCAACAACAAATTCATCTAGCAATGGTGAAAAGATTTGTAACTTCTTCCATACTTCAACATTATTATTCAGATTACCAATACTAGATGGTGCAATAAGAGATGAACACATAGGCATTGGATAAGCAATAAATTTTATTTTCCTATCATAATGAACAAGATTTAGCACACAAGAATTGTTGTTCAAAACAAAGAGCTTCAATTCATCCATGCGATCACAAGTTATGCATATTCGATATATAATAAATTGATTGTCTACGCCATAATCTCCAATCAAATGAAACTTACACCCAGAGGTGTAGGCACTAAACAAGGATTTCGAACATGTGAATTTAGAAACTTTCTCCATAGCATGCGAAAATTTCATAGGTATATCCAACATAATGTAATATAAAGAATCAGTAGGAGAAATTCTTGTCAAAACTTCGTTATGTCTAACCAATTCTATATGATCATTAGATGTGATTAACTCATCGCAGGAAATACTCAAAACAGCAGACAATTCAATTATTTTATCACAAGGTGCACTCACGCCAATGCAGTCTGAATTTTTTTCCACTAATTTTTGCTCTAACATAGCATAAACAGTGGACAATTGTAGTTCTTCACAAGCATACTCACCTTGAGTGGTGATAGCACTATGATCTTTACCTTTTTGGCTCTCCTCGGATGACGTAGGTGCATCCATCTCCTCATCTTCCTTCTCAACCAATGGAGTTGGTGGCTCAATCAGCTCATTCTCCTCTTCGGTATGGTTCTCAACTTCCTGCAAGTTGTTAGTCACAGAGAAAGACACAAACATAGTTTTGTTCTCATCTTTCCTATCATCAAGCAATCTCAATTTCTCCTTAATCTGACTTTCAATCTTACAGGTAAGTATAAACAAATGGGAGAGAGAACCATATTCTTTGTGAACAAGAAGGTCTTGAATTGCTTGATTAAGCCCTCTTAAGAATCTATTCTCTGTAGCTTCAGCATGTTCCTCTAAGCCACAATGCAACAAACGAGTTTCAATTCATGATAGTATTCCCTTATAGTTCTATGACCTTGTTTGAAACGTTGCAATCTAGCTAACAAATAATCAACATGATATTTAGGAACAAATTCATCTATCAAAAGTTTCTTTAATGCATGCCAAGTTTGAGACACTCTTCTATGTCTACATAAATACTTCCACCAAAATATTGCATCCTCAACAAAAACACTAGTGGCAACTCTAATATTTTGCTTATCTAACCATTTATAATATTCAAATTCTTTGTCTAAAGCTATCTCCCAGTCAACATAGGCATCAGGATCAAATTTACCAGCAAAGGATGGCAAAGTGATTTTAGTTTTACCAAACATACTATCACGATCATGTACCTTCTATAGTGGGGAAACTTGGCTCAAGCTTGCATCTTTCTCGCGGACTTTCTTGCACTCCTGTTCAATGGCTTAAAGAAGATGTGGATCTATCTTGTAATCATCCCGTGAACGTGCCATAGTTAGTAGGAAACAAGAAAACAAATTATAAGTATATGTTCCTATCAACTACTAGGATTTGGAGGCTCAATGTCGCTCACATTCAAGTTAATACCAAGTTCTTACCAATTCTTACCAAGCAAACAGGCGATAACCAGCAACTAGTGTCAGTGCTAAACGATCTATGAAGATTGACAAAGCGATTGCAAGCAACTAGTACTTGTACAGTGGTAGTAGGTGGAGCTAGGATAGGCTTCAATAAGGTAGCAAGGATTAGCAACAATCAAATCAGTAAATACAAGTTAAAAAATTGCTCAAAGTACTAGTCAAAGTTGCTGATACTAACCTAAAAACAGCCAGCTAATCAAAGCCTATTAAGAGAAGTGAAGTGTATGAACGCACACGTAAAGATCAATGTAACTTGATGTAAGCAAAGGAAATCCTCACAACAAGTCCTAGGAGAGACGCTAGCCAACTTACCCAAACTTCTGTATAGGGTACAAGATTGTTCACACGATGTAGAGCACAAAGACGAAATAATGTGCAATGTAAACATCCCTCTTGTTTAAGTAGTAACCAACATCTAGTCTCAAGAGATAAAAAGCAAAATTTTATATGGCTTATATATGCTTATTTGAAAGGGTTCGACGAGATCTACAACTTTGCAGTTGAGGCGAACCCCAAATTCCGAAGGGAAGACCGAAAGAAATGGCAAAAACAGAAACCAAAAACTTGCGACGCGAATTCGGGGCCGAAGATAGCCAATTTTGGGCCCCTAGAGGGCAACTAGTGGCTTAGGTGGAAGGGATACGCCTCGTTGTTAGCTTTCCAACGAGCATAAGAACATCCAAAATGGACACTGTATACAAAAGTTATGTTCGTTTTACTGAAAGTGTCTTGGAAAAGGAATCATACTCAAACTCGAAACCAACTCGGGTTCAAATTTAAAAGTACTATTACTTTCAAACTCGTGGGCCAAACTTGCTGAATTGTTTTGAAGCTTGTGGCTGTATGTAGAAGGCTCCACCAATTTTCATTGGTTTGACGAGCTTTTCAATTTTTGGAAAGGTGGACCTTTTTTTACCTCCTCTTTTTTTTCTTCTCTTTTTTTCCTCTCCCTTTTTTTCTTCTTCTCGTTTTCCTCTCTTGAACAACCAAAACCAACTGATTAGGGTTTCCCTTTTTGATTATTTCTCCTTTCCGAAACTTCAAAATGGCAGCGAATATTGTATTATGCTGCGGTAGCATGAAGGTAGCGGCGACACACGGGAATGCAACGGCAGGAGTTGGCAGCGGCCGCAAGCTATTTTGGATGCCGCGGCAGGGGCGGCAAGAGCTTCAGTGCCACGATAGGAGATGGCAGCGGCGACAACCTATTTTGGGTGCTGTGGCAAGGAGCGACTGCAACGGCAAGAGCTTTGGTGCCGCGGCAACGATGTGGTAGCGGCTGCGGCAGGAGCGTGGTTGCCGTAATGGCGGCAGCTAGCGTTTTCACTTGCCGTGGCAGCGATGTGGCAGCAGCTGCGGTAGGAGTTGTGGTTGTCGCGGTAGTGGTGGTAGGCGTTTTCGGTTGCCGCGGCAGCGATGTGACAGTGGCGGCGGTAGGAGCTATGGTTGCCATGGCGGCGACGGTAGGCATTTTTGGTTTTCGCGATAGTGATGTGGCAGCGACGGTGGCAGGAGCTGTTGATGAACTGTTGTTGCCCCGATCTTTCGATGGGAAGGATAAATTTCGATTGGATGATGATCAACTCTCATGATCCAGGCTATGAACGCAGCACGTACGAACCAAGCAATCGCTGAACTAATCGCCAAGTCGTTATCAACCGTGCCAAAGACCCGGTTGACCTGATCACGAGGATCAATTCCTGCAAGCAATCGAAGAACAAGCAAGAACGAAGTAACAAGCAATCAAAATTGCAAATATATAATTGAGTTCAAAAGGTGGGATTCCGCAGAGGTTCTTTATGGTTGGTCTAGTCGACACAAGCGAAGAACAAGAGTTTTCACAATGGAGAAACTAAGCAAACGAAATCCGCCAAACCCTAATGGCGGTGGCCACTATGTATAGGAGGGAGAGGTGAAAGAAGGAGGCGGTGGTACTGTTCATGCATGAATAGTAACCATGTGAACAGTACAGGCTGCCTAGGGTTACAAGGCCCATGGGCCCAAGTTCGACTCAAAAAACAGCTTCTGACTCTTTTGGTGATTGCGGTGTACTCATAAGGAATTTGGATATGAGACTGGATCCATTGGAAAGAGGATGAAATAATCTTTCAATCAAGTACTTGTGCGCCTCAAACGGAGTACGTATGTGAAAGTTATGTACGTTTGAAGTCGGTGCTGTCTCCGATGGCCGAATTGGATTGCACAAGCTTCTCTTCATGATCAGCTTCTAAGTTCCTGATTAAAAGAACATCACATGCATTAGGTAGCAGAATATTCTTATTAAAAACAAAATGCACTCCTAGAAATGAAGTTATCTGATGGTTCAATTGACGTGCACGAGCTTTTGTGATTGGACCTTCAAGTGAAGAGGTTCAGATCTATCGTGAGGAGTGTTGGTTGTATGCATGGAAGTAATGTCCTCATCATCCTCCTCTTCTTGCATTTGAGTCGTCCTCAACTCAAGCTCATCTTTCTCACCCAAATATGGTTCCAAATCTGCAATGTTAAATACGGGACTAACCCCGAACTCTGTAGGTAGATCAAGCTTATATGCATTATAATTAATCTTAGCTAACACCTTGAATGGACCATAAGCTCTAGGCATCAACTTAGACTTTCTTAATTTAGAAAATCTATCTTTGCGCAAATGTAACCAAACGAGATCACCAGGTTCAAAAGCTAAACTCTTTCTACCATAACTACCAGCAACCTTATACTTAGCATTCATGCGTTCTATGTTTTCTTTACTCATGTAGTTTAAGGATAAATTCAGCACGCTTCTTAGCATCTAAATTTACTTTTTCAGAAGTAGACATAGGTAATAAATCAATAGGAGCGCGAGGATTAAAGCCATATACTACCTGAAAAGGGCTCATTTTTGTGGTAGAATGCAACGATCTATTGTAAGCAAACTCTACATGAGGTAAGCATTCTTCCCACATCTCTAATTTCTTTTTCAAAATAGCTCTCAATATAGTGGATAACGTGTGGTTGACAACTTCAGTTTGTCCATCCGTTTGGGGATGACAAGTAGTAGAAAACAGCAGTTTGGTCCCCAATTTCGCCCAAAGGGTGCGCCTAAAGTGACTCAAAAACTTTGCATCCCGATCTTAAACAATGGTATTGGGCACTCCATGTAGGCGAACGATCTCTCGAAAAAACAAATTAGTAACATTTGTAGCATCATCGCTCTTATGATAAGGTATAAAATGGGTCATTTTAGAAAATCTATCCACAACAACAAAAACACTATCTCTTCCCTTCTTTGTTCTAGGCAGTCCTAAAATAAAGTCCATTGAAATATCCTCCTAAGGAACACTAGGCACAGGAAGAGGCATATACAAACCGTGTGGATTAAGTCGGGACTTAGCTTTATTGCATGTAGTGCAGCGAGACACATAGCGCTCAACGTTGCGCCTCATTCGAGGCCAATAAAAGTGCTCGGCCAGAATGTCCTCAGTCTTCTTGACACCGAAGTGTCCCATCAATCCTCCGCTATGCGCCTCCTGTAACAACAAAAGTCGAACAGAGCTAGCTGGAATGCATATCTTGTTATCTCTAAACAAGAATCCATCTTTCAACACAAATTTATCCCAACTCTTTCCCTCTGTACAATTCAGCATGGCATCTGTAAAAGTATCATCTTGAGCATAAAGTTCTTTAATTGTTTCTAGGCCAAAAATTCGACAATCAAGTTGAGATAACATGGTATAACGCCTAGACAAAGCATCAGCAATAACATTCTCTTTCCCTTTCTTGTGTTTGATAACATATGGGAATGATTCAACGAACTCTACCTATTTAGCATGTCGACGGTTCAGTTTACTTTGACTACGAATGTGTTTAAAAGATTCATGATCTGAGTGTATAACGAACTCTTTAGGCCATAAATAATGTTGCCATGTTTTTAACGTTCGAACGAGAGCAAATAATTCCTTATCATAAGTAGAATAGTTCGAACTAGGCCCACTCAATTTTTTGCTAAAATAAGCAACAGGTTTACCTTCTTGCAGAAACACACCTCCAATTCCAATTCCACTAGCATCACATTCAAGTTCAAAGGTCTTACCAAAATCAGAAAGTTGGATAAGTGGTGCATGTGTGAGCTTCTCTTTCAGAAGGTTGAATAATTGTTCTTTTGCAGGGCCCCAATGGAAAGGAGCACCTTTCTTGGTGAGCTCATTCAATGGTGCGGCAATGGTGCTGAAATCCTTGGCGAAGCGTCGATAAAATCCAGCAAGTCCATGAAAACTCCGCACTTGTGTGACCGTGTTAGGAGTCGGCTAACTCTTTATAGCCTCGATCTTGGCTTGATCAACTTCAATGCCCTGTGGAGTAACAACATAGCCAAGAAACGATACTTGATCGATGCAAAAGGTGCACTTCTCAAGGTTACCAAATAAATGTGCATCTCGTAGAACATTAAAAACATCACGTAAATGATCAAGATGTTCCTCAAGTGACTTGCTATATATCAATATGTCATCAAAATATACCACCACGAATTTCCCAATGAAAGCACGTAAAACTTCGTTCATCAATCTCATGAAAGTACTATGTGCATTAATTAAACCGAAAGACATCACTAACCACTCATATAGACCGAACTTAGTTTTGAACGCTGTTTTTCATTCATCTCCTAATTTCATGCGAATTTGGTGATATCCACTACGCAAGTCAACTTTAGAAAACACAGTAGAGCCACTTAATTCATCAAGCATGTCGTCTAACCTAGGAATAGAATGACGATATCTAATGGTAATATTATTGATAGCTCTACAATCAACACACATACGCTATGAGCCATCTTTCTTTGGAACCAAAAGTACAGGAACGACACATGGACTAAGGCTCTCGCGTATGTACCCTTTGTCAAGCAAGTCTTGCCCGTGACGCTCAATCTCCTTAATCTCCTCCGGGTTTGTTTGGTATGGCGCGCGGTTGGGTAGGGAAGCTCCTGGGATGAAGTCAATCTGATGCTCAATGCCCCTAATTGGGGGTAGCCCCGGCGGTACTTCACTTGGAAATATATCATGATACTCCTGCAAAAGGTGAGCAACAGCAGGAGGCAAAGATGAGGGCATATCCTCAAATGAAAATAATGTTGCCTTGCACACTAAAGCATAGCAAACAGAATGACCAGCTTCTATCTCACTAATGTCAGACTTTGTAGCTAACAAAACAGAAACTTTCAATTTGATTTTACCTTTCTTAGAACTAGGTTCCTTCTTCTTGTGCGGTGCAAGTTCTTTAGCTACAATCTGATTTTCACTCTTGCTAATCTCCTTTTCTATATTAGCTCTCTCTAATTCATCTTTTAAAATTACTTCTGGAGACATGGGCAGCAAATTGATTCGTTTTCCTTTTGACATGAGAGTATATTGATTTGTCCTACCATAATGCACAATATCTTTATCATATTACCATGGTCTACCTAACAGTAATGAACAGACTTGCATAGGTACAACATCACAATCAGCATAATCATGATATGAACTAATAAAAAAGCGTACTCTCACAATGCGAGTTACCTTCAACTTACCACATGAATTAAACCATTGAATGTAGTAAGGACGAGGGTGTTGTTGTGTGGTCAAGGTAAGCTTCTTAACCATATCAATGCTAGCCAAATTGTTGCAAATTTCTCCATCAATAATCACATGACAAGAACACTCATTGACCACAAATTTTGTTTGAAATAGATTGTGGCGTTGATTCTGTTTCGCACGCTCCATTTGAGCACTCAGGACACGCCTCACAATTATGCTAAAAACTTATCACTTGTTTCAGCTCCAAAACATTCTTCGTCGTGTTCAGATTCATATTGCTCGCTTGTGGGGTCAGTTACAAGCAATGCATGTTCTTCATCAATATCACTAGCTGAAGTATACTCACCATCGTCTCGAACAAGAAGTGCTCGCTGATTTGAGCAATCTCTTATCATGTGCCCGGTGGAATTGTATGTCTTGCGTTCTCCCGGTGGAAGCAACTGAAGTAGAACTCTTAGCTTGATGAACTGAAGTTGATTTGCTTGCGTCGGAGGCTCGGGGAGTGGGAGTTGTGCTTGCTGGTCGCCCACGGCCAGAGGGGGGTGGGGGATGGTTAGGAGTGGCAGGGACGACAGGGAGTGGTGCCCTGCCCGAAGACTGCGCTTGATTCTGCCTACCTGCAAAAGAAACTCCAAAAGAGCATCGGGAGCGAGACTGTCTTCCCTGCACTTCACGTTCAGCTTTGCAAGCAAGATGGAATAAACGAGTGATAGAATTATACTCCTTATAATCTAAAATATCCTGAATGTCTCGGTTAAGCCCTCATAAAAATCTAGCCATTTTAGCATCTTCAGTTTCTTCTATACCACAATGTAACAAACCAGTTTGTAATTCTTAATAGTAATATTCTACGGTGTTACTAAGTTGTCTCAAATGTTGTAATTTATTCAGCAAATCTCGAGAATAATATGAAAGCACAAATCTAGCTCTCATAGCTCTCTTCATAGCATCCCAGGTTCTAGGTATGTTTTGTTCATTATGGCACAATTCATTCCACCAAATAGACGCAAAATCAGTGAACTCACTAGTAGCAGCCCTAACCCTTTTATTTTCAGGAAATTCATGGCATGCAAATTTTTGGTCTACGGCTAACTCCCATGTGAGGTAAGTATCGAGATCATATTTGCCAGCAAAAGGAGGCATAGTGAATTTAATTTTTCCAAGTGCATCATTACGATCATGTATCTCACGTGGTGGGTCTCTTCTCATACCTTGTCGATTGAAGCGTCGTTGCCGATGGTCACGATCATTGTTGGGATCGAAACCACCATTAGACTCTGTATCAGCAACATATGTGTTTGCTTCATCTTCTACCTCATCGGCCAATAAGCTAGCAACGAATGGGTTACGACGCGGTTGTGCAATGCCGACAGCAGCAGGAGGTCGAGCTCTCTCAAGTTGCTCCACACGTGCAGCAATCACAGCAAGGTCATTATTGGTGCGATCTAGAACCTCCTCAATACACTCTGAATGTTGATTCAACGGGCGTGAAAAGCGTTGCATGATGTCTTTCATACGAGGCGTGAGAGGTGCATCATCCTCAATGTTGGTCCTACTCCCATGTGACCCTGAACCTGCCATTGTTAGTATCAACAAGGAAAAAAACACGAGTATATAAAATTCCCTATAAACTACTAGGTTCTGGTGGTTACAAGTCACTCATGCTCAAGCTCTTGCAAATTCTTACCAAAGCAAACAGGTGGTGCAATCAGTGGCTCATTTGTGATAAGCGTGACACAAGTGATGAGCAAAGCGATTGCAAGGGTGCAGTACCTGTTCGGTTAGTGGAGCTTGGACAGGAGTAATATATGTAGTAAGGATTAGCAACAATCAAATCAGTAATGCAAGCTGAAAAATCGTTCCACGCCGGTTAGTGGTGGTCCTAGGCTAGACCGTACTAGAGATGTAAGCCTAGAACACAAACGAAAGCACAGTGCGACAGAAGCTCGAAAAAGGATACCGTCTTCACGGGGAACCTTAAAATCACTTGTAAAAGGGCTCTATCAATTTTGAGCGAATTCTGAGAAACTTGCTTTTTTTGTTGCTCCTCTTTCTTTTTGCAAATATGCACCTCACTCAAAACTCTTCAAAATCCTCTTCCGGGCCTAGGGAGGTATATGGGTCACGAACTTTTTGCAAAAGACAGGGGTAAAAAGGTAATTAAAAGATACCCTCTCTCTCTCTCTAAACTTTGTTTTTTTTATCGCGTTGCCGAAGTCATATGAGTCTTAGGTTTCCTTCTGGTTAGGGTTTCTTCTGGCAGCATGAAAACAACCTCTTCTTTTTTTTTCTCCTTTTTCTTCTCTGTCACAAACCGAAACGAACTTTTGTTCTTGGTTAGGGTTTCCCTTGGTGTGGCGGTGGCAGGAGGATGGTGGCTTGCCGCGGCAAGAGGATGGTGGCCATGGTAGGATGCTGCAAGGCATGGCGGCAGCGTTGGTGGTTGCGGTAGTGTGAAGGCAGAGACGACAGTGGCTCTGCCGGGTGCGGCAAGAACTGGCAACGGTGGAGGTAGGTGGCAGATTGAACTCAACCGCAACGGTGCAACCAAACGTGAGCAGAACTCGAAACTCTAAAGGAACTAGACACTAAGACCAGTAAAGGATACGGCGATGCAACCGAAAGTTCAACAATGCAATGCACTGAAAAGAAATATGCAATGGCGCAATCGGTCTTGGACAGATAGGTGATCTAATCCTATAAATTTTTTTTGGCTTTTTCTGGACTTTCAGAATTAAGTAACCTAACTACGAAAAACTGTAAATTCTCACCGTGCAACCTTGAGCTCTGATACCACTTGATGAACTGTTGTTGCCTCGATCTTTCGATGAGAAAGATAAATTTCGATTGGATGATGATCAACTCTCACGATCCAGGCTATGAACACAGAACGTACGAACCAAGCAATCACTGAACTAATCACCAAGTCGTTGTTATCAACCGTGCCAAAGACCTGATTGACCTGATCGCGAGGATCAATTCCCGCAAGCAATCGAAGAACGAGCAAGAACGAAGTAACAAGCAATCAAAATTGCAAATATATAATTGAGTTCAAAAGGTGGGATTCCGCAGAGGTTCTTTACGGTTGGTCTAGTCGACACAAGCGAAGAACAAGAGTTTTCACAATAGAGAAACTAAGCAAATGAAATCCGCCAAACCCTAATGGCGACGGCCATTATGTATAGGAGGGAGAGGTGAAAGAAGGGGACGATGGTACTGTTCATGCATAAATAGTAACCACATGAACAGTACGGGCTGCCTAGGGTTACAAGGCCCATGGGCCCAAGTTTGACTGAAAAAATAGCTTCTGACTCTTTTGGTGATTGCAGTGCGCTCAGAAGGAATTTGGAGGTGAGGTAGATCCGTTGGAAAGAGGATGAAATAAGCTTTCAATCAAGTACTCGTGCACCTCAAACGGAGTCCGTATGTGAAAGTAATGTACGTTTGAAGTCGGTGCTATCTCCGGTGGCCGAATTGGATTGCACAAGCTTCTCTTCATGATCAGCTCCTAAGTTCCTGATTAAAAGAACATCATATGCATTAGGTAGCAGCATATTCTTACTAGAAACAAAATGCACTCCTAGAAATGAAGTTACCTGATGGTTCAATTGACGTGCACATGCTCTTGTGATTGGACCTTGCAAGTGCATAGATTCAGATCTATTGTGAGGAGTGTTGGTTGAATGCATGGAACTGATGTCCTCATTAGCTATGGTTGTCGTGGTGGCGGCAGCATGAGCTGTGGTTGCTGCGGCAGCGACGATGGGCGTTTTTGGTTACCGCGGCAGCGATGTGGTAGTGGCGACGGTAGGAGTTGTGGTTGCCGCGGCAGCGGCAGCAGGAGCCGTGGTTGCCGCGGCAGCGACAGCAGGTGTTTTTGGTTGTCGTGGCAGCGATGGCAGGAGGCTTTGGTTGCCACGGTAGCGACTGGCAGAAGATTGTTTGGCGCGAAGTTGGACACAATTATGAAGCTACGCAAAGGAACACGAAGATCAAGATGCAAACGAGACAATGATAAACTAGACAAAAACTAGAACTAGAAATCAGCAACCTAACATGACTATGCAACCAAGAGTTGAATAATGCAAATTACCAAAAAGAAAATTGCAAGGCACAGATTGGTTTCGACAGAATGAACTAACCCTTTTTTTTTTATTTTTCGTGGACTGTAGGTAGAGGAAAAAATTATCATCGATGAACGAAAGCTCTGATGCCACCTGATGCGACAAAGGGTGTCCCGATCTTTTGGTGAGATGGATAACTCGATTTGTGTGAAGACGACTCACGATTCAGCTACCAATCACACACGACCAATTTGCCCGACAATCGTTGCATTAACTCTAAGATTCTTATTGACCTTACTAGAAGCATGATTGACCTGACCACGAAGGTCTAGTCCTGTATGCAATCGAAGAACACGCAAGAATAATATAAATAAGCAATCTAAAATTGCAAATAGGAAACGTTTCGTATTGAAAAGTGAGGTTCCGAAGAACAATATCACTGTTGTTCTCGTCGAACAAGAGGACAAAGTATAATGTAGCAAAGGCTAAACTTTAATCTAACAAAACCCGCGAAACCCTAAGGGCGACGACCATTACGTATAGGTGGAGGAGGAAAAGGAGGGGCGGTGGCACTGTTTATGGGTACTATTCATGTGTGAATAGTAACCACATGAACAGTATGGGCCTACGGTTGAGTGCGGCCCGGTACGATTACAAGACCCAAATTAGCCTAAACAGATGAAGCAACACCTTCTTTTGATGATTGCAGTGCGTGCAGAAGGAATTGGAAGGTGGGTCCAGATCCGTTTGAAAGAGGATAACATAAGCTTTTAATCAAGTACTCCTGAACCTCAAACGGAGTTCGTATGTGAAAGTTATATACATTTAAAGTCGAGGCTGTCTTCAGAGGCCGAATTGGATTCCATAAGATGTCCAACTTGAACTCTTACTTGGCTTGTACAAAAAGTAATGTGGTGCTGCACAAATATACATTTTCATCATTAGATAGTATCATATAGTTCATATAATAAAAATGCACTCCTAAAAATGAGCTCACCTGATAATTTAAATGAAGTGCACGAGCTCTTGTAATTGGAACAATAAGCATAGTAAATATGGTTGTATCCATAGGGGTCATGTCCTCATCAACACATGCGATGACTACTCGTTTCAAACCCACCCAATGGAAAAGAAGCTTTAACCTCTGATATGTTGCTCTTTCCCCAGATGACCCCCAGTGCTGAGGTGTGACAAGACATGATTAGTTGTTTTCTTAGCTCAGAATTAGCACCTACTACAACTCTATTCTTGTACCTCAATATTCCTCCATTCAACGTATAATTAGGTTCACCATAAGGATCCATAGTTCGCTTCCTGATCAATTCCTTGTAATAGTCATCCAGATCATAGATGCTAAGAATTTCAGTAATCCAAACTGATACAACAGTTGAAATTGCATTGAATTGCTCTCCATTGACAACTCTGGACAAAGCATCTGCTGCTCTATTCTCCCTACCCTTCTTATATTCTACCTTGTAATTGTATCCCAACAATTTGATCAATAATTTGTGTTGTATACCAACTGTTAACTTCTGCTCATGAATATACCTCAGGCTCTGCTGATCGGCTCTAATAATCAGAATAGATCCAGCAAAATAATGCCTCCACTTTTTGAGGGCTTCAATGATGGCCAATGCCTCCTTGTCATAAGTTGAGAATGTTGTAGCCTTAGGGCCTAATGCTTTACTCATGAATGCAATAGGTTTGTGATTTTGCATTAGAATTGCTCCAATGCCATACCCACTTGCATCTGCCTCCAAAATAAATGGTTGGCTATGATCAGGTAGTGCTAGCACTGGTGCCTTAGTCATCACCTCTTTTAATCTCAAGAAAGCTGAATTCTGAGCTTCCTTCCACACAAATGCATTTTTCTTGAGAGCCTCAAACAATGGCTTGCATACGATTCTATAGTTTTGTATGAATCTTCTGTAGTATCCTGTGAGTCCCAAGAAGCTTCTCGGCTAAGTGACATTCTGAGGTGTAGGCCATCTTTCTATTGCAACTATCTTGGTAGGATCTGTGGCTACTCCTTCCCCATGTAAGACATGGCCTAAGTATTCAACCTACTTTTGCCCAAAGGCACACTTGCTCATCTTTGCATGAAGATTATTGCTCTTAAGGACCTCTAACACAGGGGTTAAATGATGTCCATGCTCCTCCATTGATTTACTATATACCAAAATATCATCAAAGAATACCAATGCAAACTTCCTCAAAAACTAAGATAGAATCTCATTCATTAAGGCCTGAATGGTTGCGGGGGCATTGGTTAGCCCAAAGGCATAACAATGAATTCATAATGTCCCAGATGTGTGCTGAATGCTGTCTTCTTGACATCCTCCTTCCTCATCCTGATCTGGTGATATCTAGACCTGAGATCTATCTTTGAGAAAACTTGAGCCCCATGTAATTCGTCCGGCAAATCTTCAATCACATGAATTGGGTATTTGTTCTTAATGGTGTATCAGCAGAAATGGTTGTCAGTTTATGTGATTCATCTCTGCTGTCACAAGCATATACCACTGCTCCCATCACTCCCTTCTCCATCAGCTTTTGTAACTTCCCTATGGTAACTATGCAATTAGTTGTAGGTAACGTCTCATCCTTGAATATGACCTTACTCTTACCGTAGTGATTCACACAAAAATCTCTAGTCTTGAGGTTAAGGCCTATCGGACTGTGTGCATATATCCAATCCACTCCCAAGATAAAATCATAACCTTTTAGGTCCATTACCCTGAAAGTATTACTAAACTCCACTCCTTGTATAGTGTATTGATAGTTCACATATTTGGCTTTGCTCCACAAGGTTTCCCCATTAGCCACTATAACTCTCACAGCTGAATTGTTATGCATTGGGCAATCAGCCTTTAGTGCCATCTCAGTATCAATGGAAGTAGCACTGCTTCCATTGTTTACTAGAGTAGTTCCTCTATCTTGCCCAAGTGAATTATGAGAATAAAGGTCTGCTTGGAGGAGCTAGTCCCTTGGACAAGATGTGTCAGACAAGCGAAATGGGGATTCCTCTTCTCCTTGACCTTCCTCATCTAAAGGCTTAGGTTCCTAGAATTCTTCCTCTTGTCCTCCTCCTTCATCCTCTACCTCTTCCTCTTGAGTAATCATGACCCTCACTTGTTTACTCATTTTACAATCTTGTTTGTGGCCTAGGTACCACTTCTTATTGCATCTGAAACATCTTCCTTCATTCTTTGTAGCAATGTTTTGGCCCCCATTGGATTTGGTGGCTCTATTGGGCCCAGGTTTGGCAGTCTTGTAATTAGTCCCCTTATTGTTGTTTCATTGGAAACTATTCTTGAGATTTCCTCTAAAGGCACTAGGCTCAGATCTTCTGAATGGGTTGGACTGTTCCAGCCTTTTAGCTACCCAATAAGCATCAACTAATGTTGCTGTATTCTGGAGTTGAGAGTGGCTTTGGTTATAATCTTTCAGCCCTGCTATAAAACTCCTGATGTAAAACTCTTCAGGCAAGTAAGGATTATCCCTCCTTACCAATGCCATTGCTTCCTTAAACATATCAATGTAGAGTGATACTGTAGTCTGCTGCTTCACTGAGTGGAATGCTACAATCACATCATACACTGATTGATGAGAAAATCTTTTTCCTATCATCATGCAAAACTGATGCCAAGACAGATTCTCCATGTTGATTCCCGACCCTGTCGACCAAGTCTCAGCCTTGTCTACTAAGTACAATACTGCAATTTCTACCGTTTGATTCATTGACACTTTAGAAATTTCAAAGTATTTGTTGGCCTTTTTAATCCATGCATCCACTTTATCCCTAATGAACTCTGGAAAGTCAAGTTTCGGGCCCCTAGCAAAAGTTCTGTGATTGTAGTTGTCTTGCTGATGGAATCTAGTACCATTATGTCCAATCCTCTCTTCCCAATCTGAATTTGCAAACTCATTGAAGGTAGGGGAACTTATCACCCGAGTGGCCCACTGTTGCTGTAATGTTAGTTCAATTGGCATTGGGCATTGTAATGAGTCAAACTGGAGGTTAAGGGGCTGTTTGCTTTGAGCCCTGGCTGGTTTTTGCCTAGTCTGGAGAGGCCCTGGAGGCTGCCAGGTGCTTGTTTGGATGCTAACCTGAATAGCTGCCAGGCCCAGGCCATCAAATCCAGCGCTTGGGAGGTAGGAAGCAGTGCCTTGGAGCTAGGCTTCTGATCCACCGTTGATAGCTTCAATCCAATGTTCTATTTTTTATTTATTAATTTCAGGCATAGGCTTTCAACCAAACAACTCATCTTTAGGTTTGTCTGGTCAGGCAAAAATCATCTACTTTACAGGCTACCTCTAAGCACCATTTTTTCCCAGGCATGGAATCCAGGGTACTAACCAAACAAGCCCAAAGACCTTGAGGAGTAGTGCCTGTTGGCTGAGATAATAAGGGAGGTATCTTGGTACTCATAAGCACATGAGACAACAGAGGATTGATACTACCCTCTGCTACAGACATGCAATGGAAGTTCAACAATTCTGGAACCTGTGTTGTGCTAGCATAATGGGCTTGGTTTGTGTTAACCCCACTAATAGGTAGAACTATCCCACAATATTGAACTACACACGCTAGAGAAAAATTTGCTATTGCTGGGGAGTTATGATTTCCAAAATTACCTCTGTAACTCGAGAATCTGTCAGACGGTTCCATAGTTTCCTGGCCCCTCTGAGTAGATTGAATGACCAAGGCATTTACCGCCATCGTTAATTGACCCATTTGCTTGTTGTACTGCTCCATTTGTTGATTGTGCTCCATTGACCCTTTCTCATCAGATCCACACTCTCTTTACCTCTTCCAACTCAGCTCTGGTGGCGTACGGCTGACTCTTTCCCTGGTCGAGCCATCCCACACACAGAGATCTGATCAGGGATTTTACCAAGAAAATAAAAAAATTCCTCGACCTGATGCTGATCTATAATCCCCTTCCCACAGTACCCTTAGATCTACTCGAGAACAGATTAAGCTTCAGAATTTCACAGGGAAACAAGTTCCCAAACCCTTGCTCTCACTGCTCATAGTCAGATCTAAAGCCCAGATTGAGGCTCTGATACCATTTTGTCGATTTCTTAGCTAACAACAATTCTTGGTTGGTTGAATAGAATAGAGGTGAGGTAATGCAAAAGAAATGAGATGAGGAACATGATGAACAAGAGGATCGATGAGGCGGCTAGGTTTCCTTTCATGTAAAATCCGAATAATCCTTACAAAAGACCACAACTAGCTTATATAGTCCTCAATGGAGTACATTATGCATAAGTGTTCATTAGCTATAATGCATTACGAGTATGATGATTTTGCGCCGGATTGGACACAGTGTTTACTACTTGTATTATGAGGTGTTGGATCTTTGTAATCACTGCGCATCACTCCATCTCGATCGCACCTTCTAAACATAACGCTTCACGACCAAATCGACGAAAGTTGCTCCTTCCTTGGACTTGACTTTCTTTAGTTTTTAGCTTCCAAACGCGCAGTCCTGACAAGACCTTGCCCTAGATCGATCTCGTGTGTAGTGTGAGCCTCCCTCCCCGAGCTCCTAGTGGTGGTGCTGGTGATCAGGATCTCTGCGGTTGCCTTCCCGAGTAGCAGAGCAGCGGCCAGCAGTTGGGATCTTGGGTGTCGACGCGCGCCACGACGGTTGCTCCAAACCCCAAAGTACATGGCTGCTCCAAGAAAGTAGACACACAATGGAAGGGGCTGCGATTTCATTACCCTAGTTTGTGTAAGGAGACGGTGGAGAGATGAGAGGATGCTTGCCCTAGGCCTAGGTAGCTCGTGTGTGGATCTCTCCCTAGTTGCGTCGAGCCAACTGGTAGCGGAGATGCTAACGGGGAGGCGATGGACAAATGAACGGATGACTGAGTCGCTGATGTTCTTCACCAGTTCAGCCGTGTGGGTGCATTGGGTGGTCTGGTGCGTTGCGGTACTATGATGGCGGTTTTGTTAAGCTGAGGTTACCCTTACCAATTTGTTTGGTGAGGACGCCCCCTCTCTCTTCGTGACGACATCCTCTGTCTCTCTCCCTTCCCTCACTTTCTTTATCTCTGGATCACTTTCTCATCACAACACATGGCGGCATCCCTTTCCCACTTTCCTTCTCCCTTTTCCAATCGGAGGTTGTTGAATTGAAATTTTTTGAATCAAAAATTTTTGGTTGAATCAAAAGTTTTCGAACTAAAAGTCGAAAGTTTTTTAGACAAAATTTTTCATTCATTTGAAAGTTTTCGAACCAAAATTTTCTATTAGAGGGAAAGGAGCGAGTGGAAAAGGGAAAGGGAAAGGGAAAGGGAAAGGAAGTGATGTCACGTGGCAGCAGCTAAATGTGCCGTCAATCAAAGGGAAAGGGAAAGGGAGTGATGTCACGTGGCAGCAGTTTTGCCCATATGGGCATGTGCCCCTACCACATCCATCGGCCATCATGCATCAAGATATTTGTGTACATGTACAAGACCTTGGTATTTTCTTTGTGTATTGAGTTTTTCTTTGCACCACTTATTCCATGTGGGCCTCATGCGTCAAGATTTTTCTCTGTACAAAATTCGGATTTTGTACAAGATTTAAATTATTTTGAACAAAATTCAGATTTGTACAAAGATTCAAATTATTTTATACATATTCGTAAAGATTCAAATCTTGTACATATTCATATTCAAATTTTGAAAAGAATCAAATTATTTTGTTTGTATAGATTTCAGATTTTGTACATTTTTTGCAAAAATCATTTTGTACAGAAAAACTTGTACAAAAATCAGATTTGTACAAAGATGCAAATTTTTTGTACAATTTGTTGTGTGTAAAGATTCAAAAAAATTTGTACACCCATTAGCACAGACTGTACTCCTTATTTATATCAGTTTTGGAGGAAATTAACACATATTGAACTTGAACTTCAAGAATAGGAAATGGAAAATTAGGGGGGGAAACCTAACTTATGCTTGTCGGTTCATTTTTTTTTCATTTTTCGTGGTCAAGAAAATGCAAGGTTGTACCTTAGGTTCATTTGCATTTAAGGTTAATTTGCATTTCCTACCTTCAAGAAAATGCAAGAAAATTTTCATTTTCGGTTCATTTTTCGACTTTTCATCTTCAAGAAAATACAAGGGAAAAAGGGTGTTATATTTTTGCCATAACGAAGAATTGTATATAAAAATTCTAGAGAAAAACAAGAACATGGGCCTGTTTTCCCATCAGTAACAATTGCATGAACAAATTCTCCACCGACCAGATCTATTGCAGCAGTTTGGAGACAAAAAGAGGAAAAGAAAAAAAGGAGCATAGAGAGAGTCCAGATCTGAACCACGCGCACTAACAAACCCTACTAAGTTGTTCTGCAATTTTTACAGATTTTCAATAGGTATCTTGCTACTTTCCTTGTTTAAAAAGCGTCTCTAGCATTTTTTAAAAATAATTACCATGTGCAAATAAAAACAATAAATAAAGTTCATAATATTTTAATTTAGATCTACGCAACCTATGTAGCAACTCTAGATTTTCTTTACAATTTTAAAATGTGTCATGCTATTTTCCAAGTTTAAAAAGTATTTTCGGAACTAACAAAATATTTACCGCGCACAAACGTAAATCAAAATTATGTTAGGATTATTTCAATCAGGCTCTACAAACCGTACTAAGCTACTCTACAATTTTTACAGATTTTCAATAGGTATCTTGCTACTTTTCTTATTTAAAAAGTGCTTCCAATATTTTTTAAAAAAATATTTACCATGTGCAAATAGAAACAAAAAATAAAGATCACAATATTTTAATTCATCTCTACGTGAGCTATGTAGCAACTCTGATTTTTTTACAATTTAAGACTTGTCATGCTATTTTCCTAAAAAGAAATTTTGTCGTTAATAGAATAATTACCTCGCACAAATGGAAACCAAAATTAAGTTAGGATTATTTTGATTAAACTCTAGCTACCCTATTGAGCTACTCTGCAATTTTTACAGATTTTTAATAGGGGTCTTCCTATTTTTGCAGATTTATTCTAAATCGTTTGAGTACTGTAACTATAAATAATATATGTACGATGAACTAAACTATACATAACTCAAATGATGTATTACATAAGACAACTAAAATTATCTAATCTATTGAATTCTATGTCGTTATTTTTATTTGCTAACCGATAAGGTTTCGAAATAATGTACGAAGTTGCAAAAACATGTACCTGCAAAATAACCAACCAGATCTGATACTCCGTCTCTCTCTCCTCCGCCATGAACTTGCAGGGCTTCGCTATATCTCTTCTCCCCCTCTCCTCTCTCTTCTCCCTTTCTTCTCTTTTTTCTAGAATTAAAATAACATTTCCACCGATTTTTGGGGTTTAAATAGCTAGATCTTGTCGCCAGTTGAACTGGCGACAACAACTCGTGGTTTCGTATTACCATTTCAACTGGCGGGCAGACACGCACCTACTTTTGTAATTTTTTTCCGACTATTTAATTTTATAATTATCTTTTTAAATAATATTATTTTGTAAAAAAATTCAAGAATTTTGAGGGAGAGGACGTCGTGGGCCCCACGCCTACGCCATACACCGTAGTTTTCGACGGATGCCATACGGTTGTGTAGATATACACTTCGAGTATTCCTCGTAGACCCAAAAATACGGGCCCATATCCCAAAAGCCCCTACAGGTAAAAAACCCGTTTCCTCGTGCCCTTGTTCTCTTCTCAGTATTTTTTTGTCTTCTGCATTTTCGTTCCATTCTCTTGGAATTTGCATTTCTTACCAACGTGCGACCCCGTGTGTCGTTAGATACGGGTGAGGGAAGGATTCGTTGAGGTGCGATTCACTTTAAGGTTTGTTTAGATACATTATGATCCGACTCAATCCCTTCAAATTGATTCGAAATTTGAACTAAAATCTCTTCATATCCAAACAAGCCCTTAAGACGTAAAGAAGCACTTATTTGACACCCACACAATAGGTCCAGCGAACAGAGTTTGCGTGATACAGAATGCCAGTCTAGTTCATTGTTTAATCTTTAAATTTGCGTTTCGCTAAACTATTGTGTATAATACAACGAACAAAACAAAAATGAGATCCGTATTGCACGTGTGTTTTGTGACATAGTGATAAGTTAAAATTTTAAATGTATAATTGTCAACACCTAAAGTTGCTAGTTGCCATAACCTAAACTTGCTAGTTGCCAACACCTTGATACTGACGTCTATAATTACTAGCAGATTAATTTTTTGCTAATTGCTAGCAGCAAGAGTTGGTAAGTTGCTACACTGGAACCAGTTGTCACACCTAGAGTTGTTAGTTGTCAACACTGTGGAAGTGCAGTTGTCACACCTAGAGTTGTTAGTTGTCAACACTGTGGAAGTGCAAGCCAACATTTTGCCTAAGTACCACTAAACTTGGATTTTGCTAATTGTCAGGAACTAGGGTAGATCCCAACAATTAAAGCTGTTAGCTGCTACGAACCCGACATGTCAAACGTATAATTCTTGCAACTAGCTGCCTGATAACTGATATAAGTCAGCAACCTTATAGTTGCTAGTTGCTAGAAACTCAATCAACATGTCAGTTCAGCCAACTAATTTTGCTAGTCACCGTGATGATAATTTTATTAAGCATGTAAGCATTTTTTTTTAAATATTTTCTTACAGTTCACTGCTCATTTAATTGTCAACTTTGAATTTCATAGCTGCTAGCCAACAGTTATAGTTGCTAGATGCTAGCAACGTTGATACTAGCAACTAGTGCAACAAGTAACATGTAGATCCAACTAATACAACAAGTAACACGTAGAGCTAGCAACTAATGTAGCAAGTAGCATGTAAAACTTGCAACTAACGTATAGTTGGATAGTTAATAGCACATAGAGTTGTTAGTTGTCGGCACCTAAAGTTGCTAGTTGTCATCGCCTAAGTAGTGTAACCTATAATTACTGTTAGTAGAGAATTGTAAGTTGTTAGCATCTAGAGTTGCTAGTAGAGCCCAAAGCATATCCAGTATCGGTCTTGTTTTATTACGGATGTCGTATAAATCACAACGGTCTGGTACAGAATGCAAATCGGACAATAGAAAAGATCATTTAGAGCGAGAGAGAGAGAGAGAGGACTTTGTTTTTGCTTGATCGTGGTGGAGGGGCCGTGCGGTCTGTGACGACGTTGCAAAGCGCGCGTATCGAAAAAAAGGAGAACGGAAAGCAGCCGCATGGGCACAAAAAGGGAAAGAATAGACGAAGTGGGGTGATAGCGCAGTCGCGCAAACGTACTGTTTTTTGTCCTTTTTAGAAATTTGCGTTCCTTCCTTTTTCGTGCGTTGCTTGGCATGGAGTATCGCGCAACATTAACGAATCTCTTTGGAAACAATCTAATTACAAGCAAAATAGGGTAGGCTGCTCCACAGACAAGCGAGCAGCATGATCGGCGGCGCACGGACTGGGGCAGTATGATATTTCAATTTCTGATATAGCACTACTACCTTATGGCATAGATCTCTGCAGATTAAATAGCAGCAGCAGATTCCCAGATCCACCAGATCAAGTTCAATTCGGAAAAGATAAATATAGATTATTCACGCGTCTTAAAAATTTAGCGCTGAGAACAGCAGATATTTTCGATGGTTATTTCGATTCTTTCAAGTTTCGACAACGCCATGTATGGAACTGTACTCTAAAACAAACAAGATTTATCCACTGCTTATGGGGGTAATTATACATTAGGAGACCTCTTATGATACCGCTGTCGGAAACAACTCGACAAGGGAAGTCCATGGGACCTAGATACTCTCCTCCCTTTGGAACAGTATTGACCCAATCATAACGGCGATTCCGGTCACCGCAATTGTGAAGAGCAGTCGCTTGTGCCGTGAACCGTGAGCAGGCCGTGCTGGTCGAACCGGCGGTGGAGGGCGCACCTCTCTCTCTGGAATGGTTCTGGCGCTTCAATTTGAAGCATCCAATTAGTAAGAGGTCTATAGTACTTAACAAACTCAATGAAAGCTAAAAAAAAAAGAATAAAAGATCAACATATAAGTATGCCAGTTCCATTACTCCGAAAAATTATTATCTTGGCAAGGAAAACTCAGCAAAGTGCAAACCAAATAAGAAATATCAAATTGAATTGATTTGACATTACATTGATTGAGCATGTAAGGATCAAGCCTAAGGTATATGATTTGCTCATAATGGTTTAGCTTGGTACGAAAAATCTAAGTTCATTGAAAATTGAAAGTAAGCAGACAAAGAAGTACGCAGCTCTCATCTTAAAATGGACCATACAAAATTCAGCATTTGTTAGAGAAGTGTGTGTGTATTTACCTTGATTCTGCAGAACCATTTGAGTTTACATGGCACTGTATTTCATGCCCTATCCATTCACGGAGTCTAATATACTTCTTGCATGTTTGACAAAACTCTGTTCGGTTTCCACATACATCCTGCATCTCAAACTATTATGATCAGAACATATATCAAACAAATTTCAATAAATATGTAGTTTCAAAGGCAACAACAAATTATACCTGGTGTTCATGAAGATCAACTGCAGGCAATTCGAACTCACAATATTCACACGCAACAATCCTTTGTGGGCACTGTTCACTTTTATGAAGATCCCAGATCTCACGTTGCAAGGTTTCTTTGCAAAGAGAGCAATGTACCTGCATGTCATAAGATACAGTTAGTGTACCTTGCAAATAAATAAAGCATCTGTTCTAAAAATCCTAGAACATGTGCATTTTACTCCTCTTGTTCCTATGGAATGGCAATGTTGCATTTACTCCAGGTTTCAATTGGGATAAAAAAAATTGTATCACACATTTGGCCAATGTAGCAGAAGAAATGTGTGTATCTGATTTGCACACGTACAAGAAGAAGCGAACAAGCTAATATGGTGGTTGGAAGAAGACCATAATTGTCTGCAATTTTGATTCCAACACATTTGGTTTCTATAATTGCTGCAATTAACTGAAGAGCCAACCAATTGTGCAATCAAGCCTGTCTTTCTATCTACTTCAGCTAAGATCTACAAATGGAACACACCAAAACGGAAACATGTAGCATAGATCACACAGAGAATCAATACGGTGAAATGTTCTGAAAATCCAAAACATCACGTTTAGGATGAGATTGCAAACACACCGGAGCATGGTTTTCATTGTAGTGTTCATCCCTAAGCTTCCTGGCAACCATTTCTCCACAGTGTTCACACTTTTGAAGGTTACGAGCACAGTGTGCAGAATGCAGGTCAATGTTTGAAGATGGGATGTCTCGCTGGCTGAAGAAAAAGAACATACAAAAACTAAAATTGGTAACCAACATCCAATGTGGCAATAAAGCATGAATGTGATGCCCATCAAACTACAACTGTACCACAAGTCATAAGTTTCGTAGAACTAGACTATAGTAGTAGTAGTTAGAAGCATTCTAGAATGAAAAACTGCCGATCCCATAGCTCTGCCCCGAAGGTGCCAAACAAAGTAAAACACAGCTATGCCCTAATATATCAAAATGCATCAACATTTAACAATGTCCCGCTACCACTTATCACGAATCATAATCCAATCTCTTACATTTGTTTTCTCCAACTGGCACTGGATTACTTCGACTAGACATCACTTACCAACTCTAAGCGCTCTCCATAACTACAGTAACCAATCATCTAATAAGTGTTTCCCCTCCAATGCATTTGATGGCTTCCGTTGCAAAATGATACTAGCAAATACATGCCCACGCATGAGTAGTACACGACGGGCTAGGACATCACAAAACTTCATATTTTGATACAGTTAAGAACTATCTCGGTTCAATTATAATGCCACACTTGCTGCTGCTGCTGCCAGCATTTCTGGATAAAATTTACAAAAGGCAACTTTCTTCCACAAGTACTCCCAGATTACTAGTGGCCACCTATTCTGGTAGACCAGATAATGAGCTTTTATGGATAGAACGCCATCAACATCAATTGATCGTGCCATATACTAGATCAGAATCGAACAAACAACTTCTTCTGAGACCAACCAAATTGGATCTACCCAGCTCAGATCCGAACCCCATGAGACCAACGAATCAGGGGGAACCCCACCACCGACACGCGACAGTCCACACGAACGTCACGAAACAGGAAAGCGTGAGAGAAGGGGACGGGGCGCCACGAACCAGTGGGCGCAGGTGGAGGTGGCGACGGCGGCGGCCGCTGCTGCCATGGCGTTCGTCGCAAGGCCGGACGGATCGCCTCACCTCTGGGCCTGACCTCCCGCTCCCGATCGAACCGGCGGTCGAGCGCTGTCGTCGCCGCACAGCCGAGCTGGCGTCGCGGGAGAGGAGGCACGGAGGCTGGGCGTCCGGAGGTTTCGAGGAAGAGGAGTCGGGGGAGACGGAGTTTGGTGGGAGGTGAAGAGGAAGAGGGAGATTGTGACGTTGTGTGATCCGGGAAAGGGGAGAGAATTTCTGATGGGAGAAAGAGATGGGAGGTGTAGGTTCGCTGCCCGGCCCAGCGGGGTCCGACTTAAGGCCCCTGTTTAGAACACATGAAACCGTTCGATTTCCACACGAATCGCCGAAAAACCACCCCGTTCCAGGTTCCAACCGGGGTCTTAGGCTTGTGTCTTTGATCTGAATTCGTCTGGTCAGGTAGGCCAACAGATTCTACGTTGAAATAGTGGGAAAAGAGAAGAAGAAAAACCACCATGGTGCATAAACTTAAGGCCTCTTTGGAACAACTTCAGCTTTTCGCTTGGAAACTGTTCAAAATGGTCGGCTTTTCGCAATGGTTTTTCTCGAAACCGAAAGCCATCTATAACGTGAGAAAGCCGAAAGCCACCGAGGGGCAGCTTCCCCCAGCCCCCATTTCGAAATTACCCCTGGAGTTTGTGTTATTTACTCGCCTTGTACCAGCTATAAAAACTGGTCACCTAGCCCTTCCCCATTCGATACGGATTCCCCCAACACTAGCTCCACCCCCGAGCGCGTCGGCCCCCGCCTCCGCTAGGCCGTCGCCCCCGACCACCCGCCCGTGTCGCCTCCCTCCTCCTCCGAGCGGAAGCCATGTGCCACCTCCTTCCTCCGACTCCTATCCCGACCGGGCAAGCGCTTCGGCCGTCTTTGCCCCACCGTGCTTCCTCCTCCTCCGACCAGTTCGCCTCTCCGCCGCCTCTGCCGTGGTGCGCCGCCTCCCTCCTCTGTACCCTATCGTCGACGCCGTCCTCCTCTTCGGCCTGTCACCGGCAAGAAACCCCCTTCCACACCCGCCCCATGGTGCTTTCGCCGTATGATCGCGGCCCTCACTGCTTGAGAGCCGCGCCAGCCGTGAATAGCCACGCCTCTCGCCTGCTCCTAGCGCGTGCCGGTGCGGCCGCCGCGTGCAGCAGCTGTCGGTTTGGTGCGTCCCCGGCCACGGCGCGAGCCTACTGCGACGATTGGGTGCCGCCGAGGCCGCACAGACCGCGACGCAGGTGAGGGGCTGCATTCCCATCCATGGGGTGCTTTGTCTACTGCTTTTGTATGTTTTGCTGTTGCTCGCATAATTTTCGGTGGATGAGCATGTGTCAGGACCTAAAAATACAATTCTAGACCTTTTTGTGTATTCCGCACTTGTCCAGGATTATGCTAACGCACACAGTGTCAATATAGATGAATATCGATCCACATAAGATGAATAATAACATAAACGATTAAATTGAATAGCAAATAATGGTTTTGATCTTATGGTCGAGTTTACATTTATTAAGCCTTGTAGGACTGGCAATAATTAAATAAGTAGCAGCGGAAAAAATAAACTTCAGCGGAATCCTATCAATTCGCCACAGGCAATCAACTGGAATCAAGAACTGACGATCAGCACCTTCATAGTACTCCTCCTCGAATGCAAGCGATGACTCCTCCACTTTTGTTGATTTGATTTAGCAAGTATGAGTAAACAACCGTACTCGCAAGTTATACCACTGAATGCAATATATACATGATGGATTATTCCAAAGAAAATGGCTTCTGTGGTTATTTTGCATAAAAACAACATTCGACCGTTTACAACTTAATGAGCCACGCAGGGCTAACAGAGAATAAAAGCAGCGGAACATAAATAACTCTAGCGAAAATCCAATCAATCACCACAGACAACCAACTGGGATCCAGACCCTAACGATCAGCACCTTTAACGAACCCCTCCTCCAAGGCAGACGAAGACTTCACTTCTGTAGGTTTGGGCTCAAGTTTTACAACAAGCGTGAGTACACAACCATACTCGCAAGTCATACCACAGAATGCAATTGATAAATGCAGGCTTATTCCAAAGGAAATGGCTTCTGTGGTTCCTTTGAGGAAATGTAGCATTTGCAGTTGAATACAATAATATATTGAAATGTAATTCAAAACAAGTTGACAATAATAATTTAATAGTTATTTTATAAAGACACAAAGCTAATTAGGTTGTCCACATAGCCATATGATTTAGATCACACAGCTCCCATCCCAAGAGTTTTATGAAAACTACCCCTCGTGTGAAATCCCTAAGCATATCCTTGACCGCGGACACGACTATTCGAATAGATTGATTTTGCACTCTGCAGAGTTTGTACACTTTACCCACACGATACAACTAGTGTTGCAAGCACTAGTCGTAACAAAACAGTTCAGAAACTTCGTCTCAAACATTAACATTCCCAGTGTGCTTTACCGCCAGACCAACCCACACAGAAATCTAGTTCGACACACACCGTTGGACCTGAAGACGGCGAACCACTCATAAGTGTGTACTACGTAGTAGTCCACACCTCCATCCTATCACGAAGCCTAATCTATCAACCTGAACATCAATATCGAGACTCCATAACCTACTAAGTTAGGCCCGTCCCATCAGGCATGTGGTCGTACAGTCAGGCTCAGTTCAATGGCGCACAAAGCTAGTCCTTAATTGACCAAGGCAAGACTTCTATTTTCTAACTATGCCACACAGATTAACTTTTCCATTCACACAGTCCATCACATCACTTAGTATCCACCACTTGCCTCGGTCTAAATCTTTTACCACCCAGTTGGTTTTAGTGCAACACATGCTATCACAAAGTAATAACACATAGCACACAGTTTTATACAATGTTCCATAGTCAATTAGTCAAATTTAATATTTGTAACTCAAATGATATGTGGGACTCGTAGGATGGCTAAGCAATACTACTCGTATCTAACCAACCCACGTTGGTGTTACAATAGTACCAACAATTAATAAAATAAGCTAGGGTGACAAAGATTATGACATACAAAGACAAAGTAGGTATAACAGATTGGGATAATAACTACACCCAAAAGCATTTAAATACATATTTTAAAGTAAATGCAATAATTTGAAACAAAGTACTATTCAAAATGATCAAGGTATAACTTGCCTTGGAAAAGGTCTAGGTATTGATCTTGGTCTTGGTGCAGTCCTTCTTCCTCGAAGTTCCCCAAAGTATCGACGTCTACTCGCAAACGACGCAAATAAGCAAAACTAAATAAATAACAGAGGCAAAACAAACTCCAAAAATTAAATAAAAAACTCAGATAAATAGATCTCGAATTTAGATGGATTTAGGAATTTGAACTTAGTATTATATTTAATGTCAAATGCTGTTTTTGGCATAAACAACCATATAAGCCTTCCTTTGTTACATCCATGTATGCATGTCACTCTGTTATTCGACGGGTGTAACTTGCGAGCACAGAAGTTGTGCTCATATTTGCTTTATGCAAACAAATTTCAGAGGAGAAGGACTTCACTATCGGTGTGGATCTCGACGACTAGGTCGCTACCCCAGTCGATTGCCTGTGGCAAATCAGCTGGACCCCACTACGTCTTCTTCGTCTTCCGCTGTGTTTCTTTGTTGTTGGCTTGTAAGCCTATCTTGTAAGCAACTCTGTTATTTATTAATAAAATTTTGCGATTATGGTTGTGTTATCACATTTGTTTACTGTGTGAGCTAGCCACTGATCATGGGACTAGTTCAGTTATGCACAGAGGATCTGGGATGTTAATCTCGGGTCTTACAAAGTGCTATCAGAGCCATATCGACTGTAGGTCGTGACCTAATTAGAATGGTCAGTAGTTGAAAAACTTCAAAACCTAATTTACACAACAATAAATAAATAAATAAATTGTTCTCTCCTCATCTAGGTCATCTATCTATCTTTAGCCTTCTTACCTAATTCTCCCCTCACAATTTTATAATATTAAATGGATCCTTTTTCCCTTGGAAATTTCTATAGATGGTCAATACGTTCTTACTATTACGTCCAAGACCACAAGGCGTGAAGCTATCAAGGAAGCATCGTCATCAAAAGACCACGAGCAGAAGATGTGTTGTTAGCCAAGCCATATAGTTAAGTTTGCCAAGACTCACTCTGTGTATTGAGTCGTTTCACCAAATTAAAAGAGTCTCGATCGATAGAACGTTGTGTTAAGTTTGTCTGCAAGCTTTTAAGTTGGCTCTTTCGTTTAGGAGGGTTGTTTTGCTCTATCCCTTAGTTCTCCTTCTTTGACTCTTCCTAGCCGTTGTCTCCTTTCCTAACCCCGGAGTAACCAACGGATGGTGAACACTGTCGCTCGAAAGTGGAACCAACGCCAACGATGAAGGAAGTGCCCCAATTCCGCTAGCACCATCACCAATGGATCGAATGGCAACAGATGATGGCTAATCGAACCGTTTGATCGAATCGCTCTCTCGATCCATCAAAAACAATCAAGCCCGACAAGCTATAGCTTCCCAAGCTCCAACTCCAACTCCACCACCTCAATGGACCAGTATGTCGGAATTGATGAGGATGCGACCACCAACTTTTTCAAGCAGTACCGAGACCATGGATGCAGATGATTGGTTTCGGGCAAAAGGTGCAACTCAAAGAAATTCAGGAAACATCTGAAAGTGTTTCAAATCCTACTGAATCTCTACAGGGAGAACAAAATGTTGTTGAACCTATAAATGAGGCATCAGTCCCACGTAGTTCTAAAAGTCCACGTCAGTTGCCTATAAGGTATGGGCATGACATATTATTATTGAATAATGATGAGCCAAAGACTTATGAGGAAGTGATGATGAACCCTGATGAGGATTTAATAATCCTTATTTTACTATTTATCTGTAATTAGTATTATGGGTAAATATGACGTCATACGGCTATTAAATATATCCCTTATAGTCTTAAGGGGTATGCCAATCAGGTGGTCGTAAGTTGTTCTACGACCATCCTCTAGTCATAGGTCCTTCTACGACTACCATGTGATTGTAAGTTCTTCTACGATCACCTCTGGTCGTAAACCCTTCTACGACCAGTACCCAGTCGTAAGCTTTTCTATGACTACCCACTGGTCGTAAGTCCTTCTACGACTAGCTCTATCACGTCTTCTTTGTAGTTAATTGGGTCCACTTTCCTGTAGGCACAATTAACTACAAGATCTGAGCAGTCAATATACGCAGTTATTCTATGGAGTAACTGCATGTAACGCACCATTATCTCTGATTGATAACCGTCAGGCAACGTGGCGAGTTACTACTCCGGTGATTACTACCATTATTACAGAATAATGGGGTGCATATTGACCTAGAACGACTACCTCTGCACGTACTATAAAAAGACTTCAGTCAGAGAGAAATGAAAAAAAGGGGCAATTGAGACGCAATCAGTAGTAGTATAAGCTCAAGTTTTTCCACTGATTGTAACCAGTATACACAATACAATACACACAGGAGTAGGGTTGTTATTCTCTCTGGAGAAGGCCTGAACCTGTATAAAAATCCCCGTATCTTTTCTGTCTGTGTGATCAATTGTGGAGACCCCCCGAATCAAACAATCTTTACGTACGATCGGTTCTAAAACACCGATAGACCCAGACTCTGAGAAATGGCTTGGAGCCATGAAATCCGAGATAGACTCCATGAGAGATAATCAAGTTTTGGAATCTGGTCGATCCACCTGATGGTGTTAAAACCATTTAGTGTAAATGGATCTATAAGAAAAAGATTGACATGGATGGAAATGTTCACATTCATAAAGCTCGACTAGTCGCAAAAGGGTTTCGACAAGTTCAAGAGGTTGACTACGATGAGACTTTCTCATCGGTAACGATGCTTAAATCTATACGGATCATTCTAGTTATTGCTGCATATTTTGACTATGAGATATGACAAATGGATGTCAAAACAACTTTCCTTAATGCAAACCTAAGTGAGGATGTGTACATAACACATCCTGAAGGTTTTGTCGATCCAAATAATGTTGGTAAAGTGTGGAAACTTCAGAAATCCATTTATAGGTTGAAGCAAGCATCTCGGAGTTGGAATATACGTTTTGATGAGGAGATCAAAAGGTTTGGTTTCGTAAAGAACAAAGAAGAACCTTGTGTTTACATGAAGGTTAGTGGGAGCGCACTTGTACTTATAATCTTATATGTGGATGACATATTATTGATTGGGAATGACATTCCAATGCTGGAATCCGTTAAGGTATCATTGAAAAATAGTTCTTCGATGAAGGACCTAGGAGAAGCAGCATATATCTTAGGGATAAAGATCTATAGAAGGCTAATTGGATTAAGCTTATATCAAGAAGGCTAATTGGATTAAGCCAAAGTACTTATATTGACAAGATGTTGATTCGTTTCAGCATGCAGGATGCCAAGAAAGGGTTCTTGCTATGTCACATGGCATAAGTCATTGCAAGAGTCAGTGTCCTTCGACAACTGATGAGCGAGATCGTATGAATGGTATTTCATATGCTTCAGCCATTGGATCTATCATGTACACCATGATATGTACTCGACCAAATGTAACATATCTCTAAGTATTACGAGTAGATACCAAGCTGATCCCGGTGAAAGTCATTGGATAGCTGTGAAAAACATTCTTAAGTACTTGAGAAGGACTAAGGATGCGTTCCTAGTTTATGGCGGTGATGAAGAGCTTGTTGCAAATGGTTACACCGATGCAAGCTTCCAAACCGACAAAGATGATTATCGTTCGCAATCTGGTTTTGTATTCATTTTGAATGGAGGAGCAGTGAGCAGAAAAAGTTCCAACCAAGAGACGGCTACTAATTCTACGATGGAGGTCGAGTACATTGCGGCTTTTGAAGCTGTGAAGGAAGGTGTTTAGATAAGGAATTTCATTGCTGAGTTGGGTGTGGTTCTGAGTGCCTCAAGCCTAATGGATCTCTATTGTGATAATAATGGAGCTATTGCATAGGTTAAGGACCCTAGATCCCATCAGAAGTCCAAGCATATACTCAGTGTTATCATCTTATTCGCGAATTGGTGGATACAAAAGATGTTAAGATATGCAAAATTCACACAGATTTAAATGTTGTTGATCCATTGACAAAGCCTCTCGCACAGCCAAAGCATGAGGTACACACAAGAGCCATCGGTATTAGATACTTAAATTATTGACTCTAGTGCAAGTGGGAGACTGTTGGAAATATGCCATAAAGGCAATCATATAGATAATTATATTTCAATATGTTCATAACATTGGATAATATGTTATCTTGTTCCTAGAATAATATCGTTAATATTTATCATCAAGTATGCAACTTGATTGTGAAACTCTGTATTTTTGCGATGATTATTCTTAATCGTTCCCTAGTCAGAAACATATGAGGACACATATGAATAGACTAGCATATGTATTGGTTGATGACTATGTTTTACAGGTCATAGATATGGAGATATCAAACCAATAATATGGACACATGTTAGAGAGCATGGTGTTGGATAAGACTCACCTTGAGACACTATTGAGATTGTTATGTTTCTATAATCCTTAGACCTGAGATCAGCATGGTTTCCTACATGTGTAATAGCACTCTTAGGGGTTGCCAAACGCTACTCGTAATTGGGTAGTTATAAATGTAGCTTTCGGGTATGCTATGAAACATATGGAAGAATGTGACTGGTCAGATATGGGATTTGCCCCTCCTAACATAACAGGAGAGACTATTGCGCCCAACAATGGTCAAGGTATCTGTAGGACCATGCCCTAAAAAGTCTAAAGACAACGATCTCACAATGGTTGAAGATAGTGTAGCACTTCAAAAGGTCGATGATAGTGAAGATGATGGTTCGATGTTGAGTAATGGAGCTTAATTTCTAATTTCACAAGAACAAAGTCCAGAAATTTTGATGCTTTTCTGGAGTGTGCCAAGCAAGCAACAAGATAGAGTTAGATATTTGGCTCCTCAAAGGTGTCGGTTCTCCCTTCCCGCTGTTGACATGGAGTGTCGATATTGTCTCAAAATTTATGTCTCCTCTAAGTGTGGTTGTTGTTATGTTAGGAATTTTCTTGGTTCATTCAAGCAACAACAGCGATAATATGAGATAAATTGGTTTTGATCTGCCGTGGATCCATGGCAAAACTATACTATTAGGTATTTAGATATGTGATTTTGCTTGCTTTAGACCTTTTCCTAAAAAATTGCCTTTGCATCATACGATTCCTTGCACAAGTTTATCTTGTGTTGGAACAGTACTTGGTAGCATACGGACTAGCATGGGAATTCCGAAATCTTGACTCAAAAAAGGTACACATCAATTTTCTAACCTTGTAACTCATTTATCAGCAATAGGTTGGAATGTTAAATGTCTTTAATTGTCGTTAAACAGCATCAAACAAGCCATCATTTGCCTTAGGGGCATTTAAGAGATTTTTCATCTCAGAAACTCAGCCAGCCTACCTAAAAGCTAGACAGTCAAATACCAAACCTCTTCAACTCAGCCGTTCATCCCTACAAATTTCAACCGAAAACCACTTTTGAAAAATCTACATAAAATCTACAATATGCAAACCCTCAACTGGGACATGCTTCTAGAGTTCTAATGCTGAAATGAATTTTGTGTAGGCATCTATCTTTGTTTACAAGGGAATATCCTTATATCCCTGCGATTGTTTTGTATCGAGTTTCCTTCGTTAACCCGCCTACAAGTGATCTTCGCTCCATAATCCCTCTCCTTATTTTTTTTCTTCCCTTTTCCCTTGTTTTCTTGTTGTGGTTCAGCATTCGTCAATAAGTGAATGGGTACATGGATGTGCCCAAGAACACACCAATCAAAATCTCCATCAGACACGCAAATGTCGCATAAGGTGGTGAAGTCAAGTATGATCATTGTGAAAAGGTGGGAAGGAGCTTATAGTCGGTCAATACAACATCAATTGGCACAAAAGAGCGTAAGGCTATAGAGGATGGGTGTAGGATGAGGCGGTGAGAGATCAGGGCTACTTATCTTGGCGAGAATGAGAGGCACAAAAGAAAAGGACATGAAATGATGAGAGGATTACCAACAAGAAATCAAATTAGGGTTGATGAATCAAATTAAGATGAAGCAAAGATACATGTGATACGGGGTGTATGCATTCTTTTCATGCTTCTGTCAGATCTGTTGTTACAACTTGTAATGACGGTTGGATCATCTGTTCGCCTCCTTCTATTGGTCGATCCAACGATGGAGACCGACCGATGTGTTGGGGGCAACTAGCAGGGCCTTGCTATAAGTTGCTCGTACCACCCCACACGAATAGATCACCAGATCTTATCCACTTTCCACCTGCCTCTGCCACAAAGGCCACCCACCAACCCCACCTATCATCCACCTATCATCCTGATCGAGCAAGCGCCGCATCCGCACGCCTCCTCGAGCTCTCTTCCCTCCAACTCCGCTCTAGTACGTTCCAGAACCAAGAAGCCGCAAGAAACACCCCCCTTTGAGAACCTTTTTGAAACCGAATCCTAGGTGTTAGACCCAGGAATTAATACTCCCGAATTCTCTCTGTATTTCTGAACTAGTCCTATGATCAGTCGCTAGTTTACACAGTAAACAAATATGGTAACAAATTCACATCACAACTTTATTAATAAATACCAACAGAGTTGATTACAAATGAGGCTTACAGGCCAACAATAAAATAAACACAGCGGAAGACAAAGAAGAAGTAGTAGGGTCCAGTTAATCTGTCACAGGCAATCGACTAGGGTAGCGGCCTAGTCGTCGAGATCCATATCGGTAGCAAAGTCCTTCTCCTCTGAAATTTTATTTGCATAAAGCAAGCATGAGCACAACTTCTGTGCTCGCAAGTTACATCCGTCAAATAACAGAATTATATGCATACATGGATGTAACAAAGGATGGTTTATTGGTTAATTTGCATAAAGCAGCATTTGACATTAAATACTATACTAAGTTCAAAAGTTCAAATTTTATAATATTTAAAATTGAGTTTTCACTGAAATAATAAAGCTAGTGTAGGCACCAACCAAACACTAACTTAAACACGGGCACCAACCCGGGGCTTCAACCCAAAACTTTTCTCATAGACACCCATCCATGTCATAAATTATTTTACAAAACATTTTTGAAATTCAAAACCAAAGTCTAACTTTGAGTAGTTCTGCTAGCATGTCCATAACCGTGGACACGGCTATTCGAATAGTTTTACGCTCTACAGAGGTGGTACAACTTTACCCACAAGAGATAATCAACTTGTACTGTCCGCATCACACACTTCCGTAGGTGTGCGACTAAGTGATTATCATAAGGCCTTTATAATGTCCTATCTTAATGTATTTATACCCGCTAAGATTTCGCTGTCATTGGACTAACCATCCTCCGGGAGCCCCCTCTTGCGCCAGGTGGGACTACTGTCTGTCCGACACCCACACCAACAATATAGCACAAATGACACTAAGACATCACAAATTATTTAGTCAAATATATCCCACACCAGACTTGTGGTAGTACGGTAAGGCGTAGCATCATGCGCTCGAAGACCGATCATAAGCGACTTGGCGTCTTCGGATAAAACCCTGGGCCTTAACCCTAACCAGATTAAGCCCGTGCATAAACCTGCACCCACCAATCTTCCATCTCGCCTAAGTTCAAACCCATTTTCATTTTATTTTCCAAGTAAAAGAATTTTATAAACCTTCTATGGTAAAACAATACCATAGAATCAATTTAAATCGAATTTGGAAGATTTGGCTAAAAACTCCCTAAATACAAGATTTGATCTAAGCATTGACTAAGCATATGATTAATTTTAGTATCTATTTGCCTAATGGTGAAAGGTATTCACGTTCAACATTCAAGTTGTCTATACAAAGAAGATTGGAATAACTAGGCAATCAAAACAGGGAATTAAAATAATTGTATAAACATATGCATGCAGTAATAATTTAAAACAGAATATAAATAATTTGAAATAATAGGATTGATATGATCAAGGGTATAACTTGCCTTGCTTGAGGTGATGTTGT
This sequence comes from Ampelocalamus luodianensis, assembly GCA_036346255.1. NCBI lineage: Eukaryota > Viridiplantae > Streptophyta > Magnoliopsida > Poales > Poaceae > Ampelocalamus > Ampelocalamus luodianensis. The sequence continues at coordinate 31,129,575 of CM070622.1, forward strand.
TTTCCTTAACAGATCAACCAGTACTGGGGTGATGTTGTTTTCCTTAACAGGTCACCTAGTACTCATAAGTATTTTCTTCAAGTATTCCAAGTGTACAATCACGATGATCATACAGTCAAAATAAATCACTTATAAGCTCCTCAAACGGCGTCGAAATCTGACTTTCCGAAGTCGTCGAAATCTAATCGTGAAATAAGCCAAATTCAAATAAAATTCAAATAACAATTCAAATGAACTCCAAATTAAATAATTTTGGTTTGGTTAGCTAGATCTTGAATTTAGACAAATTTAGAAATTTGAATGGGCTCAATCGGAGTTCGGATGCAAAAGATATGAGCTTTGGAACATTGGAAATACATAAAATGATAGGATTAGGGTTTTTTCAGAATTATTGAAATTATTTTTCTAAAGGAAAAGACTTTATTGCGCAATGATGACGTCATCCCTGAGATTTTCGGGATTAAAGGAATTAAATTAATTCCCTAACATATGGGACCCACATGTCTGTGACTTGGGTATAGTGGACTGGGTTTATTAGTTTTTAGTCTGAGAGGGGTGGACCGTGCCACGTCGGTGACACGCAGGCATGCCACGTAGGCGGGGAGGTGAGGTGGCGCATGCGTGGTCGTGAGGTGGCATCCACGTGGCGATGCCACGTCACCCAAAACCGGCGATGGCTCGGCCGTGAGCTCGCCAGCGCTACGCGCCGCGGCAAGCTCTGGCGAGGTGCGCATCGGAGAGAGGAGAGCGAGGGGACCATGAGGCTCACCTTGGTGGCGTAAGGGTGTGAGTGGTTCGCCGGCGGCGAAGGAAAAGGCGGCGCCACAAATCGGTCGACGGTGGCGCGGCGACTCCGGTCGTGCTCCGACGAAGGCAGCGCAATCACCGTGTAGGCGATGGTGCCGTGATGCTAATGACGGGGTCGATGTCGACGAGGGCCCCTCGACGGTGCCGGAGAAGGCAAAAGAAGAAGCTCAGGCAGTGAGGTTTTAACTCCAAAATCCGGCGAGCTCAGAAGGGTAGGGGTGAGGTGAGTGGTGCGGACGGAATGAGGTGAACAAGGGGCACATCGGGCTCCCTTTTATAGGGGCGGAGAGGACCGGAGACGAGAGATCGGGCGCGAGATCGGCGGCGATGAACTCGCGGTTCCGGGGATTCCGTGCGAGATGGAGGGGGTAAATGGTCGGAGATGGGGTGGCGTGATGCGCGGGATCCGGTGCGCACGTCCGCGTAATCCGAGGGCGCGTAGATGGCGGTGGAGATTGAGCTCTACGCGGCGCAAAAATGGCGGCCGTGTGCGGCTGGAGGAGGAAGGAGGCGCGGGGAGGAAGAAGCAGCGCGGGCTGTCGGATGGTGATCCGATGGCGCGGAGAAGGCGGGTGGCGTGGATGCCGTCCGATATAAATCGGACGGTGGAAACGAGAGAGAGGAGGCCGGGTGGAGCGGCTGGGCTGGTGGCGTGCAGGCTGAGTTGGGCGTGACCAGTGGGTTTCGGCCCAAAAAGAGGAAGAGGATTTAAATTGATTTTCTAATTTTAAATAATCTGACTAAATAAAAAGAGCTTTAGAAAATAGCAAAATAAATCAAAAAATTTGGAGAAAATTCATAGAAATTCCCTGAGGTATTTTGGACTTAATAAAAAATGGTTCCAACTTATAATTGGCTATAGTTTTTGCACATAAATTATTTTGGCTTTTAAAATATTTAGGAAAAAGCTTTTAAAATCTCAGAAAATTCTAGAAATTAATTAAATTTTTATTTTTCAGATCCAACCAAATAAAACTTCAAGATCCTCAAGTAAATTTTAAATTTTGACTTTTAAAACTTCAGAAATTCAAATAAGGCAATCAAACTCTTTCAAATTTCAGAAAATCCAATAAAATAATAACTTTTATTTATTTTATTTTAGTAACAGCACTTTCAGATGTTACACTAGGGTTCCTGTAACATCCTAAAATTTGTTTTTTTTTAAATCTTTTGAGTAGTTTAGGTTTTTGGAAAATTTCATCAATTTTATTTGAATTAATAAAGCTTAACTGGGAATTTTCTAAAATCAAAATATTTAATTTGACTAATCTAAACATCAATTTTAAGAAAAAATAGTTTTAGTTGGGTTCATTGTGCTTTAAGGAATTTTTCTGTATTTTTTTGGTTTTTTCTGAATTTATTTGCTATTTATTTGGGCTCGGCTAGATTTTTAGCTTTTATTTAAATTCCTAAATAATTTCTAACTCCTAAAATCTTTGTGGGCCAATTTTGCACCAGCCCACTCAACCCTCTCTTCCGTCCAGCCCGTTCCCCGATCCGGCCCAGCTCCACGGGGCCCATTCGCCAACCCCTTGCGTCTTGCCAAACCTAAGCGCAACCTCTGGCCCTACTTGTTAGCTCCTGCGCCGCCGCTCGGTAGCGTGCCCGACCCGAACTCTGTGCCGCCGTCGTCTTTGGGCGTCCGTGCCATGCGCATCCCAGGTGCTATAAATAGCATACTGGTGCATCCTCGCTCTGCCCAGACCAGCGCCTCGGATGCCCTAGCTTCGCCCGGTGAAGCCTCAATAGCGCCATCGGGTCGTCTTCTCCAAACCCGGCACCGGTATTAAACCGCTTGTTCTCGGTGTCACGCCTCCTCGGGCCGCCGCGTTCACTTCATTAGCATCACCTCATTGTTCTCTTCACATTGCCGCCATCATCTCGAGCTCCGGTGCCTCCTATCGCCGGCGCCTACTCCATCTTCTTCGTCCCCGGGCGGCCGACATGTTTCCTCCTTGTTCCCTGTCACTGTGGTGAGCTCCTCTTAAATCCAATCGTATCATATTATGCTTTCTTTCCCGATCTATCAACCCCCCTTCAATTTTAGGATTCGTCGCCGTGGCTCGAGAATTTGTCCTTCTCCCGCCTCCGTCCACCGCCCCTTCACCAGTCAATTACACCATCTCTGGTGATCCCTGGCGCAATGGACCCTACCATGGTCATCATTGTTCGTCGTCCTACCCGGTGCTCTCGTTCACTTCACCGAAGCTTAGCCATAGCTCATCGTCGCGGTGTGAGCCACCATCGACGCCGCATTAATGCTCACCGCCGACGATTGCCAATGACTTTCACTGCCACAACCGCGTCACCAAGACTGCTGTCATCTTTGTAACATCCCAATTTTCAGAAGTTTTTGAAAAATTTTAAAATAAAAATAACCATTTGGTTTTATTGAATTTCTAAAGCTTAACTCAAAATTTTGAAATTTAAAAGCAATTTAATATGAATTAATCAAACTTCAACTAATTCAATTTGATTTGTCTTGAGTTTATTGGAGTTCTCTAGTACTTGGAGTCCCCTTTCTCTGTTCGCTCCGTTTTTCCGTTGCACCTCCCCTCAGGACGTCCTCAATACCTCCTCCTCCTGAGGACCTCCTCCTCAAGACCTCCCCCCCAGGACCTCCTCCACCTCAGGACCCCCTCAGGACCCCCTCCTAAGGACCTCCCCTCAAGATCTCCCCCCAGGACCTCCTCCTCCTTAGGACCTCCCCTCAGGACCTTCTCTTGGTCACGACCTCCTCTCGGTCATGACCACCCTCTCAGTCATGACCACCCTCTTGGTTTCGATCGGCCCCGCCTGTCAGTCCCCTGCTTACATTTTTCTTCCTCTCATCGCGTCACAGCTGACGCGAAAATCTTCACGCATTAAATGTAGTTGTATCGCATTAAATGTTGTTGCCTCCGCTGTGACCGTTCCTTCTTTGGTCTCCTCCCCTACCTGCCCCAATCCCCTCCCTCACCTGTCGGTCGTGCGCCCATACCGCGTCGTCGTAAATCCCGCCGCTGCATCTTGTCACCCGGTCTTCCCCCTCCTTCCGCAACAAATACAGCACCAGCGAGCCTCACCCTCCTCTCGTTCTTTCACTAGCTCGCCCTCTCTAGCTCTGGTTGTTGCGGCTTTTCCTGAAGCCCAAAGCTCCGTAATCGGTCACCGTGCACCTCCTCCTGGTTCTCGTCGCACCAGTGCAGCCCCTCTTCCACCTGCATCTTTTGGTAACCCAGAGCTCCTTGAAGCAATCCCTCTCACTCTATTTTAGTTTTGTTTCACAGGAGCTATCGCTTTCCCTTCCTCCTCCCGTCCTAGCTGACCCGTTTACCGCGGGCCTCCTTTGCCCTCGGCTGCGAGCTTCCTTGCCGCTGTTTCGCCGTCCGCCGACCCCCTGGTCCCTCTCTCTCGGTCTTGGTGAGTTCCCCATATCCTTCTTTCTTTTATTCTTTTGTCAACTTCCCGTGCTCTGTTCTCTTTCCCCTTCTCTTTCGACCGCTATTGAGTAGTCGTATCCTCCTTGTCTCTTTCCTCTTACGACCACGTTGAGTTGTCGTATCCCCTCTTATGACCACGTTGAGTTGTCATATCCCTCTTATGACCATGTTAAGTTGTCGTATTTTCACTTACGACCATGTTGAGTAGTTGTATCCCCTCTTACGACCACGTTGAGTAGTCGTATCCTATCTTCCGACCAATTGAACCTCCTTTTGTGAGCTCATTCTCCTTCATTTGAGTTCCGATTCGAGTGACTCAAGTTTCTAAATCCATCTAATTTCTACACCTTTCTTTTGGCTCTAGTTTGGTAGTTTCTTTGGAGTTTATTTGAAGTTTTCTTATTTACTTGGCTCTTCTCGCACGTATAGATACCATCTTCTCTGAAGAATTCCTGGAACCGTCTGCTGAAGCCACTCAAGCCTTCAATGAAGGCAAGTCGTAGACCTTTGATCATATTGTACTAGTTTACAAAATTATATTATTTTATATCAACATGCGTGGCTAGTTGTATAAAAGTGGTTTGGGGAAATAGCTAAATACCTACTTGACAGTATGACTCCTTGAATAATTGTGATTGACATGTACCCTTGGACACCGTAGATTGGGTAATCTTAGTTGGGCATTATTGCAATACCAATATGGATGCGTATTATGCTTAGTCCTGCTTTAGTTATATGATGCCTCTCGATCACATTGATTCAATGATGTTAAATTTGACTAAGTGATTTTGGAATTATGGCATGTGTTGCCATGGCATGCGTTGCCACTATTATTAAAATTTGTTGTATCATGGCATGGGTTGCCAATTGGTTGGGTTGAAACGAAAGTGATTTCTACTCGGGCGAGTGGTCAGTGGTAAAGGTGGGTGTAGGAAGCACATTGGGATAAGGTAGTCTCACCTGAGCAACCACTAAGGACTTCACTTTATGCGCCATTGATCTGGGTCACACCGTGCAACCACAAGTCCATTTATGGCGTGGACCTGACCAACTAATTAGAAATATTTTCAGTCAGTTCTGTTTGGGTTGATCCGCGGCGCAAGAGGGGGGGTCTGTGTGGCAAAACCTTAGTGACAACGGCGTAAGAGGGGGCCTGTATGGCGAAACCTTAGCGAACGTGGCGGAAGAGGGGCTTGTGTGCGAATCCTTAGCGAGCGTAACCGAGTCAAAACAGAACTTTGTAAAAGCCTTGTGATGGTCTCTCCTTGATTCACATGTCTAAGGAAATGTGTGTTATATCAAGCGATTATATCTTATGGGTCAAGCTATACAACCTCTGCAAAGTGTAAAAACTATTCGAATAGCTATGTCCCCGGTTATGCACAATGTGTGGTGATTTCACATGAGGGGTAGATTTTCTCAAAATTGTGTCTTGGTTGGTTACAAGTGGTTTGGGAAATAAACTAGGTGTTCACGAGTGGTTTGAAAAGTGAACTGTGTGCTCACGAGCTGTTTCAAAGAAACTTGTTTACTTATGTATTAATCTTTTAAATTACATTTTCAATCTACTTACTGCAATTACTGTTAATACTGTTTTTTGCAAAATAACCGTAAAGCTATCCTTATCAAGCCTTGCATGAATACTATTTGCATACTGTCCCTACGACTTGCTGAGTACTTTATGTACTCACGGCTATACGCCCTTTGTTGATCAGTCGTCGAAGAAGACCAGGGAGCACCCAGTTCTACAAGGACGACTACTTCGAAAACTATGCGATCTAGGGGGCGTCCTCCACTCGATAACCTGTGGGCATGTCGTTTGGCTTCCACGAGTTGTTTTGATTTCTGCTGCAAGTGTATCTTTTGCCGTTGTCGTTGAGCCCTGCGTGACAAACTCTATAAAAACTTTGACCATAAGGTCCTTTTGCTATTATGTATTATTAATTTGTCCGCTTCTTTAGTCATTCTGTTGTATGGGTATGATTTAATCTATGCTACAACTGTGTGAGCTAGCTACTAATCTGGGACTAGTTCATAATACACAGAGAGTCCTGGGGTTGCATAGTCGGGGTCCCAACAATCTTCTTATTTCGATTTGACAACCCACATGCACCACTATGGCCGCTAGCGCCGGCTAACCGGCGAGCCGAGCGCCACCACGCCCGTGCCCTGCGTCGTTACCATGCCTTGTCAGCATGCCACGCATGCCCACGCCACCGTCACGTCTTCACCACTGCATTGCCACCTCAGCATCATCTGCCCCGTCATCAGTCATGTGGCACACCTAACCCAAACCTTAAACCCAAAACTGAGTGGACATGGTTCATCATGGACCAAGTCACTTACGAGTGGGCCGGCACCAAAATTCAATTTCCTGGTTTTCTTTCTCAGTCGAAATTCCCTTTGCTGACGTCAGCTGACGTTATAAATCCAATTTCCTTTAGAAAAATAATTCAATAAATCTAGACATTCTGATTTTTCATTATTTCATGTGATTTCAATCTTCTTAGAGCCATATCTTCTTCATCCGAACTCCGATTGAACTCATTCAAGTTTCTAAATTCAATATCTACCTTCCGTACCATCAATTTCAATTTGGAGTTTATTTGATTTGTCTTTTTGAATTTTGTTTGTTTTGTGTGTTCTTTCTCGTTAGACGTCGAAATCCCGGAATCGTCCGAATGAGCTGAAGGTCAAGGAAGTAGAAGATCAAAGATAAAATAATAACATCATTGCTATAGAAAGGCAAGTTGTACCTTTGATCATATTGAACCTAGTTTTCAAAATACTTTGATTCAAAATTAATGCATTTACTTTAAGTATTTATTTAAATACTTTTGGGATTAGTTATTATTCCAATTTGTTATATATATATCCATCTTGTCTATTGTATGTCATAATCTTTTGTTACCCTAGGTTGGTTCATTATTTTGTTGGTATTATCATAGCACCAACGTGGGTTGGTTAGATACGAGTAGCTGCTTAGCCATGCAAGGAGTCATCATTATCACCTGAGTTAGAATTATAAATTTGACTAAGGGATTATGGAACTTTGTGATAAAACTGTGTGCGCTATGTGTTATTACTTTGTGATAGCATGTGTTGCACTTAATCAACAGGGTGAAAAAAGATTTACACTGAGACAAGTGGGTGAACTGTGTGCTTTGGTGGAACTGTGTGAATGGGAATAATAATATGTGTGTCATAGTTAGAAATTAGAAGTCTGCCTTGGTCAATTAAGAACTTAACTTTGTGCACTATTGAACTGAGCCTTACCGTACAACCACATGCCTGGTATGGGATGGGCCTAACTTTGTAAGTTATGGAGTCTTGACATTGATTATTTAGGTTGTAGGTTAGGAACTCAGTGATGGGTGGAGGAGTGAGCTACCAGGTAGTCGCATCGCGGGACGGTTCGCCGCTTCCCTATTCAATGGTGTGTGTCGGATTAGCTTTTTCAGTGGGTTAGCCGGCGGTAAAGCACATCGGGAGTGTCAATGTTGAGATGAAATTTTGAAAAGGTTTTTTTGTGATCAGCTCTGATCCAGTTGATTGCATCCTGTGGGTAAAGTGTACAACCTCTGCAGAGTGTAAAAATATTCGAATAGCCGCATCCGCGGTCATGGACATGCTCGGGGATTTCACACGAGGGGTAGATTTTCATAAAACAACTAGGAAGGGACAGCTGTGTGAATTTATTCATGGAGTGTGTGAAATAATTTGATTAGGTTTTGTGTTCTTTGTGAAAACAACTATTAAATTATTATTGTTTATTTGTTTTGAATTATGTTTTCAATCTATTATTTGTATTCAATTACAAATGTTGCATTTCTGCAAAATAACCACATAAGCCATTTTCTTTGGAATAAGTTATCATCTATATTTGCATTATGTGGTGCAACTTGTTGAATACGGTTGTGTACTCATTCTTATTATACACAATATTCTTTAGTTGAGAAGGTTACATCAGATCATCGTCGGTCAATAAGGTCTACTTCAAGGATCATGGAGAACTAGGTCGCGCTACCCCAGTCGATTGCCTATGGGCATATGAATGGGCTTCACTAAAGTTATTCCGTTACGTTCCGCTGACTCATTTGAGCTATTCGCCTTCTGAGGCATTAATTGTAAGTTTTGACCTTAAGGTCTTTACTATGATAATTATGGTTATTTATCTTTTTATTAGTCATCTCTGTATATAGAAATGATATTTCATCGATGTTGCCACTGTGTGCACTAGCATGATCCTACACTAGTGCAGTATAAATAGAGGGTCCAGAATTGCATTTTTGGGTCCCGACAGAGGTGGTATCAGAGCCATATCGACTGTAGGTCGTGACCTTAGTTAGAATGGCCGTTTTTAAGGAAAACTTCAAAACTTATTTTACAAATGAAAAATCTTAATTATGTGCTATTCTCATCTTGTCTAGCTTTTATACTCCTCCACTCTATTCATTTCTCGTCCATAGTCTACCCCACCATTTTGAGTATTAAATTGGACTCGCTTTCCTCATAACTTCTATAGTTATCGTCATTTGTACCAAATGTTTTGGTGGATGCCCAAGAGTTGTTTTCAACAACTCTTTGAAGACCGTGCAACCAGCAACAACATATCGACATCTCCCCAAGTGTTCAAGACAAGCTCGTCGCAAGAATTCAAGACCAAGAAGAAGTTGTACGTCGCCCCTGTCTCTCTCCAAGATTCGCTTGCAAGGATCACAAGTAATCAACATTTGACGAAGATCGAGAGCAGTTTGAGTTTTCTTTAGACCAGCCATATAGGATAAATTAGCATTGGTTTCTCCTGTGTGTTGAGCCAAGTCACCCAGTCAAGTTAGAGTTTAATCGACTAGACGATTAGATTTTCGTTGCTTTCTTCTGTGTGTAGTTGGCTGTGAGTTTTATGCTTCTTAATAGCTTTCCGGCTATTTGTGTGTTCTTTGGTGTTCCTTGGGTTAAACATGCTCCCCTTAGTAGATTGTCTTCCCTTACCTTGTGTTTTTCTCTCTCATCTATTAGCCCTTGTCAGCCAGCAGAAAGAGAACCCTAGTGAAGCCAACCTTATCAATAATCTTGAGACAGTCTGTGCCAGCTCAAATCTTATCAATCCCAGTGGACAGTTGTTAGTACCAGGAGTAGCGGATCCAGTCATGGAACAATTCTTGGTAGTTCAGACTCAATTCATGAACACGATGATGCAGAACACGAATAACATGATGGCACAGCAAAATCAGACTACCGCCACTTCAATCAATTTGATGAATCAGAATAATCAAGCAAGTCGTCGCACCGTTGCCAGTGTCAGTACCAGAGAAGATGATAACTAGCAACTATGTCCAGTGCCAGAAGTGGAGCAAGAACCCGAGCCAGTTCACTGCCACCCAAAATCAGCTCACACAAGCGACGATGCAACCATTAAACAGTAGTAACTTTTGCAATGTTGCACAACACATTGCCATCCCAATAGCACGCCCTCAGTTCAAGTTCGTGAAGTTCATGATGGCCAAACCGCCTATCTTTGAAGGGTCAACCACACTCAAGGATGCAGAATCCTGGATTCGCACCACAGAAGAGAAGTTAATAGTTGCGCAATGCAACGATAATGAGAAAGTTTTCTATGCTGCTCATCAATTAGAAGGAGTTGCATTAGATTGGTGGGAAATATTTCATGTCGCCCATCAGGAAGGGTAGACCATCACTTGGGCAGAGTTTACCATAGCTTTTCGTCAGCAGTATACGATATCAAGCAAGAGTGATCAAGAGAAACCTACTATTCCGATGTCCTACACCAAATCTAGTCATTGTCATTTAAAGTGCTGCCAACCAGATAAGCCAAAAGACTGTGCATGTACCCATTGTAGAGTAATAGGCTAGGACTCGTTCACTGCTCGCCGATGGCCTATGGTACTAATGGCGGCTCCTATCTCTAAGGCCTTGTTGGTGTCATGTTGCAGGGAATGGCTTGTCCTCCTGCTCCAGACGATGAAGTGGACTCGATAGGCATCGTCGGCGTCGAGCTCGTACACCTGTAGGGGGGCTTCCTCACTAGTGGCGACATCATGGCGATGCGCATACGCCTTCCGCTCATCGACAACGGCAAGATCAATATAAATTATAAGTGTCCCATGTAATGACAAAAGACCAGGGATGTTTAGAATGACATCATAAACATAAATAGAGAGTTTCACTAATAAGTCACATACTTGCCAATCAATATAAATGATATTACATTCAAGGAACAAAATACTATATTGTTCAAAAGTTCATAAACATAGGAGCGATACAATCATCTCTATGATTGCCTCTAGGGCGTATCACTGACATGTAGTTCCTACAAACACAACATGTTAACATATGAATTTTGAAGTTGTTTAATACAACAAAACAAGGAAAGATAAAGAGATTTTGAAATTACACTAGTTGACTCGATTTTGGGCTGCTTAAGCATTTAAGTGTGGGTGCTTAATTGCTTAAGTGGCCAAAACGTTGTGGCGGGAGGAGGTGCGTAAGCATAAGTAGCCACTTTAGCAGAGCTTAAAAACACAATTCTAGCAAAATATATGTTGCTTACCAAAGTTCTTCTTTCCATATTATTGTTGTTTGTACATCTTGCCTGTGTGATCATTGGTTTATTCCTTATGCTTAGTTGATGACTTGGATCTGATGGAGGTATGCATAATATTTTAATTCCAAATTTTATTATGAGGGAAATATCACAAAAAAACTAGAGATGCATTAATCAGTACTAACATCAGGCAACTGAATGTACTTCGAAATTTGATCAAGAACATAATGTAATAGAGTTAATTGGTCACATGAACAACTTACAATAGTGCTTGATGAAGAATAAGAAACAACGCTGACGCGGTCATGGAAGTAGACAACATCAAGGAAGAAGTCGAGCGGTCGTGCGGGTGCATTGCCCAGAAACCTTATTGCTGCCCCCATGCAAGTACTCTCTAGGACAACGGTTCGGAGATAGCCGCTCTCCTCCCTTCAGTGCACATTGAGAAGGAAGGCCGGCGTGGTACAATAGCTAACACCACATCACAATTCACCAGAGGAGGTAGACGAAGTAAGAAAGGAATGGAGAAATTCTTTTATGTTCATCATGAACGTCTCCAGACCCTTATAGGGACAAAGCATTTACTCTCTAGTAGCTGCTATAATGAATATGAATTAAGTCACTGGTAACTGCTAATTCAAACCAATTAATGGTATTTATGCAGTGTTTAATGGCTCCCGACCAGTTCACAAAAGAAGAGAGAAATTCACAGTTAGCTCTTGACCAGTTACAACCATCTCACAACTCTTTATGACCAGTTCGTTTCTGGTCACAATCAGGTCGTAACGATCCCTGATCAGGTGGTAGCCCCTTACGACCCGCTTTTAACTCCTTACGACTAGTTTGTATCTTGTCACGACCAAGTGGTAGTCACTCATGACTAGCTTGCAACTCCTTACGACTAGTTCATATTTGATCACGACCAGATGATAGTCACTTATGACCAACTTACAACTCCTTACGTCCAGTTCGTATCTGGTCACGACCAGGTGGTAGTCACTTACGACCATCTTGTAACTCCTTACGATCAGTTCGTATCTGGTCACGACCAGGTGGTAACCCTCTACAACTAGCAGCGACTTATCTCGACCAGTCCATGATCATGCACGACCAACACATGACCAGTCCGTAACTCCTTACGACCAGTCTTTCTCTGGTCAAACTGACCATACCAGTTGTCTTGCTTCCCACCACTTGGCTAAACCATGCATGTTTTGAAATTTCCAAAAGAAATGGACCTCATAAATGGGCCAATTTCCAACAATCCCCTACCAATTCCAAAGCTAAAGAATAAAAATGATGATAGGGATCATTGTGCTGAAGTATTATTAATATATCAGTCTTTTGGTGTAAGTCCCGTATGGGTTGAACTTGCACCTAGAATAACTAGATTCATCTTCTCACAGCTGATGAATAGACTACACCTTGAATTCACAGCTTTTCGTGATCGACTTCACTTGAAATCCCAACTGATACTAGGTTGTCAAAGAATCACGCCTAAACGGAGCATTATATGGTCATGCGCTCCCTTTATCTGCTCATGAGCTTTTTAGAGAATGTATTGTTCTCATGAACTGCGACCTCACAGTTATGCTCAAGTAGGTGTATTGATTTTAGGTCTCTTGTAGGCTAATACCTTTTTTCCTCATTGGAAACTATAATACATTAAGAGTTTAAGGCAACCTTCCACACAGTTGAGAGTACTTTGTCTATTAGGACAAGGGTATAGTTATAGTTAATACGTACTCTCTTGTTACAAAATCAACTTGTTTTCCCCAATACCTAAGTCACGAGATCTCTGATCAAGAAGGTACATGTTACCGTTGTGGTGTAACTCAAATAGGCCTCATACCCATGTCCATAGACACAACAGAAATCGCCTCTGTGCTAGCCCCTTTGTGAAAGGGTCTATGATTTTTCTCAATGCGTATATAGTTCACAGTAATCACTCCAGAGTTTCTTATATTTCTGACAGATTTAAACATATGCTTCACATATCTGGAGGACTTCATGTTATCCTTAGTACTCATAACCTTAGTCAACACTATTTGGTAATCATAGTACATTAGGATTGCTGATATTGGTTTCTCTACTAATATCAAGTCCAACAGTAGCTCTCTAAGCCATTTAGCCTCAACAATGGTGTGTCTAGTGCTACGTGTCCAGCTTCTATGGTTGACCTCATCAAAATCGTCTGTTTGCAAGACCTCCATGAAACTGTAGCACCAGCTAACATAAATACATAACCACTTGTAGCTTTGATCTCATTTGCACCAGAAATCTAATTGGAATCACTATATCCTTCCATTATAGATGGATAACCAGTATAGTGAATTCCATATGAGGTAATGTCTATCAAGTAGCGTAGCACTCTCTTAAGTGCCTCCCAATGATCATCTCCTAGGTTAGAAGTAAACAACTCAATTGACTCATAACAAATGAAATGTCAGGTCTTGTGGTACCAAATAGATACATAAGAGACCCAATAGTTTCTGAATACTAGCATCATACGATGTTGGGGAAATTTTGTAGTTCTCAACACCGAACCGGCTCAATATTTTCTCGGCATAATGGGATTAATTCAATGTGATCCCATCATTATTCTTGATCAATTTAATATTAAAAACACCTTCTGCCTCTCCCAACTTTTTCATATCAAAGTATCGAGATAAGAAAGGTTTGACCTCATCAATTAAAGTAGTCTTCGTCCCTAATATAAGTATGCTATCAACACACAAACACAATATCACTACTTGACCCCCCACCATAATGATAATATACATACTTATATGCCTCATTCACAACAAAACCAGCAGATTTCAAAGTTTTATCAAACTTCTCGTGCCATTGCTTATGTACTTGCTTTAGGCCATACAAGGATTTGAATAATGTGCACACCTTATTTTCCTGTCCAGATACCACAAAACCATTGTTGGCACTCATTTTATGTGTGCTTTGATATCTTAAATTCCTGATAAATTAGTAAGAAATTACCAAAAATATAGATTATTATCGCTAACCAAACCTGGAATTGGAGATTGTACTTTTGGAATATTCTTTGTAGAAATCATCGAAAATCAATGGAAAATACACAAAGGATATAGATAGACATTATGGGCCATGCACCGAAGCTACTGGGCCATGGGTTAGCTTTGAGCCGACCGGTGCAAGCCCAAAGTTGGCCGATGCGTGGGTCCACTAAGGCACGGACCCCATCTGAAGAATTCTCTAGAAGCCTCTTGTGCAGTTTTGCACGAAAGATTGCCAACTTGGGTGCCAAGACACTAGATTATCTAATTTTTGGAAACTGACGTAGTCTCTAAATTGGAAAACGAAAGGACCTAGATAGGGCCCACATGTGATACACACACAGAAGCTTCTAGGGAGCGGACGACACACAAACTCAGGAGTTTGAGTCCGTGTGCCGACTGACTCAACCCTTGAGCCGTGCAGCTCTTGGCATGAGTCGGGCGACGCATAGGGGTCCTCGGCTGCTATAAAATGGGGCCCCTCCTTCAGTTTAGACATCCCTCTTCCAATGCCCCAATGCAATTTTGGCGGATTTTGACCCTCAAAAACCATTCTTCTAGTTGAATAAGCTAGATTAGAATAGTTCTTTAGTGGCGAAGCCCTACCCTAGGTTCAGGAGCTTTGCGCTTCAACTTCTGTAAGAGTTAACAATGTAATCTCAAGTAGTTGTTGTAATCTTTTCATGTTCTACTTGTTTCAATCTATCTTAGTTGCTTCTTTTTCTTATATTTTATGGTTGTCCGTTTATGCAATGTTTTTCTTTCGATCTATTTTGGTCAGTATATCGTTTTAGCTAGTCATTTAAATCATGGTGATTATATCGATCTAGTGGATCCTTGCATATTGGTTTATGAGCTTGTTTGTAGTTAGCGTATAAGATAGAAAGATTCGTACATTCAGGTGTTGGAGCCATGCATAGTGGTGACAACACTAGGGCATAGAGAATGACGTACAAGTGGTGGCTAACTTATATTTGGCATCTCTCTCATGGCTTGTTTATGTGGTAAGATAGGGATGACGGGTGTGATGACGTATTGTGTTATTTGTTGCGGCCTCTGATCAAGGTGCGCATGGCCGGCGAAGGGCACTACGATCCTCGGTGAAAGATCTATCACAACGACTAGAGAATAGTAGTAAATAGATAAAATTAGCTTCTTTGTAGATGAATAACTGTCATGTGGATCCATAACATTTATTGTCAACTTTTTGCCTAAGGGTTTAGGAAAGGGTCATCATTTTATGCTATGATTTTATGAAGGATTAGTTGTGCCATTAGAAAGCCCCAAGTTAGATAGTAGATGGTTTCCTGTAGATTTGATAACCCTGGAATACTCTGGGTGAAATGCTACAATTAACTCGTGTGCTTGCGGTTACCTTTGATTGCTTGTAGTCAGCGTTGACAGCCATCCGGTTGCTCTATATAGATTTCTTCCTCCAACTCTCCAATAAGAAAAGTTGTCTTTACATCCATTTAATGGATGTGTAGACCATGGGAAGCAACTAAAACAATAAGCACTCTAATGGTGGTTAGTACGGCAACAGGAGAACAAGTATCAAAATAATCATCTTCTTCTTTCTGGGTAAAACCCTTGGCCACAAGTATTACCTTGTACTTATCAACAGTACCGTCAGACCTCATTTTCATTTTGAAGATCCACTTACATCCAACAGGTTTGCACCCGCTAGGATGACCAGTGATCTCCCAAGTCCGGTTAGCTATGATGGAATCCATCTCTCTATGGATTGCCTCTTTCCAACAATCAGCATCAGGTGATGCATAAGCCTCTGAAAGAGTTTTTGGCACATCATCCATGAGGTATACAATAAAGTAGTCGTCAAAGGTTTTCTCAACCTTTTGTCGCTTGCTCCCGCGATGAGTCTCTTCGACTAAATTGTTATCCTCCTCAGAAATATCACTTACTGGTAGTATCTCACTCATTCATTCAGAATAACTATTATTTTTAGTTTGATTATTCTCACTTTGTGAAGCGTATCTGGATTCCATTATTGTGTTAGCAATAATCTCAGGAGGTTATGATTTTACCACTAAAAATCTATAGACCACGCTATTATGAGCATATCCTAGAAAAACAAAATTGATTATTTTAGGTCAAGGCTTTCTCTTTTTTCTGCAATGGTCTATTGACTTTTGCCAAACACCCCAGGTTCATAGAAAATTAACATTGAGTTTTCTCCTCTTCCATCCCTTATATGGAGTAATCTCATACTTTTTAGTGATTACTCTGTTTAGGATGAAAGTTGTTGTCAATATAGCTTCCTCCACCATATCATAAGCATACCGACACTCTCCAACATGGCATTCACCAAGTCTATTAGTGCCAGGTTTTTGTCTCAGCTTCCCTATTTGATTGGGGTGAATATGGTGATGTAACTTCATGAACTACCCCATTCTCATAACAGGATTGGGAGAATTCATGAGAGATATACTCTCCTCCACGATTAGATCTTAGTATTTTAATTTTTCATTCTAGTTGGCTCTCAACTTCGGCCTTATAAATTTTAAAATAATTTAAAGCTTCATCTTTTTTTTCAGCAAATACACATAATAACAACATGTTGCATCATCAATAAGACTTAGAAAATATCTTTTGCCTTCTTTTGTTAATAATCCATTCATCTCACACAATTCGAAATGGATAAGACCTAATGGTGCCAAGTTGTTTTCTTCCTTCAATCCCTTAAAGGGTTTTTGAGGCTACTTTGCTTGCACACAAGATTGACACTTTGATCCTTTGACAATTTCACATTTTGAAATTAAGTCTAATATGGCCATTCAAGCAATGCATCAAAACCAATATGACAAAAATGAGAACGTCAAACATCGGCCTCATAATTATTCAAACCAGTTGCAACATTCAAATCATAACAAGACTCTAAAGTAATTAGGCGAAACAAGCCTCTGTTGTCATAGCTTTTACTAACAAACTTTTCAAACTTAGACATTACAATTTTATTTGACTCAAATACTAGTTTATAACCATTCCTGCATAGGAGAGAACCACTAACGAGGTTCTTGTTTATTGTTGGCGCACGATGCATATTCTTCAAGTGGACTATCTTCTCTAAAGTAAGCCCTAGATCCACCGTGCCAACACCAAGAACAAAAGTATAAGATCTGTTCCCCATTAGGATGGCAGAAGCCCCGACAGCCTGGTAAGAAGAAAACAAGAAAATATCAGAACATTAGCATAATATCAACCCACCAATGAGTGGATTGACTTGCTAAAAAAACAACAGGTGAATTACCATACCCTCCTGTTGAGGCCTCGCCTATGGTCGCGTTGACAACCTTCTTCTTTGGCTGATCATCATCCTTGATCTTGCGAAAACTATAGTCCTTCGTCATATGACCGTCTTCCCCACACACGAAGTAGGTGATGTTCCTCAAATCCTTCTCCTCAATTTTATTCTTACTAGTTGTCTTGTTTGGTTTAAAGCCTTTATTTTTTCTTGTCATATTTATTCTCTATGAAATTAGCATTGTGCTGATTCTTCTGGATGAAAATGCTTGGTACGTTTTTTGCTCTTGCCTTTTCTTCCACATCAAGGACACACAATGAGATCCTCGATAGAAATCTCTTCCCTCTTTTTGTTTAAGCTAGTAGCAAAATCCCGCCATGTAGGAGGAAATTTGGCAATAATGCCCATAGCTACATACTTAGGAGGTAAAACACAACCCAAATGCGCAATCTTGCCGACCTACAGCTGAAGCTCATGAGCTTGTGCAACTATCGACTTAGCATTATCCAAGCTAAGGTCAAAGAATTGCTCGCACATGTAGAGCCAGCGACCAGCCTCAGCTTCAGCATATTTGTGTTCTAGTGCATCCCACAACTCTGTGATAGACTTGAAGTCCATGTACACATCATAGAGCTAATAGGCCAATATGGTTAGAATGCATCCAAGAGCAGTGTTATTTGCAGTGTCGAACCACATGGTTCAATTGTAAATAGATGCTGCGGATGGATCACCGAACACAACCCCAAAGACATGAGCCAAAAATTGACCCTAGTCTGCCATCTACGAAAGTTCTGACAATAAAACCTCTCAGGTTTCATAGCATCAAAAGCACCTGTCATTGCTGAATCACAAAAATATCGGTTTTTGGAATGTTGGATATTTGGGCAATATTTTAATTCCAAATGTTAACAGAAAGTATATTTCGCAAATGACTATTGATGGAACATTCAAAAGAAGATGCAGGTAGAGGAGAAGTATGATTTGAAACAAAAACATAATCACAATAATATTATAAAGTTTACCTTACAGTAAGGTTGATGGAGAAACCGAAGCATCTCAGGCTTGAGGTAGTGTAGACCTAGAGGTAGCAGCGCAGCGACAAGTCGCGCGAAAGCGCTGTCCAGAAACCTTATTGCCTTCCCATGCAAGTGAACTCTGTGGTAATGGTTCAGAGATACCCACTCATCCACCTTCCCGGTGCACGTCGAGGAGTAGGGACAGCTTGGTTTGGCAGCACAACACACCATCACAATTGAAAAGAGGGGAAGAAGAAAAATGGAGAGAAACTCAAATTATCCTAAGGCCTGGACGTCTCCATATCCTTTTAAGGACGAGACAATTACTCACTAGTAACTGCCTAATAAAACCCATATTAAAGCACTGGCAGCTGTTAATCAAAACCAATTAATGGTAATTAAGTAGTGCTTATCAGCTCCTGGCTACACAATAGTCTACGGCCCTGAGACTAGTGCATTCCGACCACACTTGTCTACAGCCTATTCAGACCACACTGGTCTACGACCTATTCTGATCACATTGGTCTACATAATATGGGACCGAACCATGCATGCTTTGAAATTTTAGGAACGAATGGGCCTTGACACTTATGGGCCAAATTCTAACAGCAACGTCCTTCAACTTCTCCTTTGCTTCTAGATCATATCCATGCACATACCTGAGAACAAGTAATAACTCGCTATTAGGTAGTATGAAATTCTCATTAGAACCCAAATTAAATTCAGTGAGGAAAAGATTCACCTGTTGATTTAATTGCCTGACTCATGCACGAGTCATATGCGGTGTAGCCGGAGTAGATATACTGGGGAGGTCCGCATCAAAGGGTGGCAAGGACACAGAGGAGGCAAAGGATAGAAGCTGCTTTGGATGACCATAGAGGTGACGAGTTTAGTTTCAATGCCTACAAAAAGGAGAGGTGGTGTTTAGTATTGACAGGTATATACTAGCTAGATAGGTCCTCTTTCTCGCCTTTCTCGTCTTGTCTTTCTCGCTCTTCTCACGACAGGGGTCTCCCCATTTATAGGCCAACAGCGCAACTTTGGGTTGGGGTGTGCTACCATAACTTGCGTATATACACCTGGGAAATAATCTATATGCTATTAATTATAACTAGCGAAATTGTTTGCACAATTATGCAGCTAAATATTCATGTCTAAACACAAGCAAAGCATAAGTGTGCACACCGCAAAATATTTTATCAACTCAAGAAAAACATAAGTGTGCACACCGCAAAATAGTTTTTCAACTCAAGAAAAACATATGTGCACACCACAAAATAAGTTCTCAACACATGGGAAGGACAAGTGTGCACACCACGGAATAATTTCTCAACACAAGGAAAGCATAAGTATAAAATTATTTTATATACTTTCATGAAAATTAGAAAATTCAAAATTATTTATCGGTATGAATTTTTCTCGGGACCCAGTAATGACCAATTTTTTTTAATGAAAAATAGATAAATCTAGAATCATTAACTCGGATCAGCGTGATGTAATAGTGGTGGTGTCGGTGATGACCACAAAGGTGACGAATTTAGTATCAATGCCTGCAAAGTGGGGAAGTGTCTATTCTTCAAGTGACTGAAATTTCTTTATCCATCAGTCATCTTTTCTCACCGTTGGATCAACATTCTATGGGCCGGATTGTCGCTTTCTAAAATAGATAAAAATATTAAAAGAAAAATACAAAAAAAAATTCTAAACTATACAAATAAAAGTAAATCTAGGTGGACCCTACAACTCTACAAATACAAAAAAACAAATACAAAAACAAATAGAACTAAAAGTTATAGTAGAGCTATGCTAAAATTACACATCACTTGATACTACAATTTTAAGTTTAGTACTGTGCAACTTTAGATGACTAATGGATAAGAAAATTTCAAACAACTAAAAATTAGCAAATCCGTTTACCTTAACAATTATACTAGCTAGATAGGCCCCCTTTCTCGTCTTTCTCATCTTGTCGCCTCTCCCTCTACTCACATGAGTCTCCCCTTCTATAGGCGAGAAGTGCAAATTAGATCTACGGGTTTGGGTTGAGGTGTACTGCCATAATGTGCGTATATATACTGGGGAAATCGTCTATGTGCTATTAATTGCAGCTAGTGAAATTGTTTGCGCAAGCGGCTAAATATTGCACGTCTCGATGCAAGGAAAACATAATCGTACACACCGTAAAATAATTCAACATAAGGAAAGTATAAGTGTGTACACTATAAAATACAGGTTTTACGCATATATATATATATATATATATATATATATCATTTTTATTTCTAGACAGAGGTGTGTTCTATTTGAATTCGTATTCGAATCTTGCCCAAGAAATATACAGATTCGACATACAATGATACAAATACAAGTAGCTTGCGTTTCCCCCCACTCCCCAGCAGCTTCCTTCCTTGCAGGGGCGAAGGCACGTTCAGCCATTGGGGTCTGCCGACACCGACGACTTTGCGCTAACCCCTTATAGCGATCAATTTTTGGCCGGCTATGACCCCAGTAAATTTTTCGTCAGACCCCGGTGGCCCAGCAGAGTCCAGGTACTCAGCCCACAAATAGCAGTCCACGGTCCATCTCAGGCATTAGGCCACATACGTGATAACGTGAATTGGAGAAGGGGCTGAAGGCCAAACGTTGCCTTTCCATCTTGCCTCTGATCCACCGTGGGGTGTGTGGTGTGACCGTTCAGTTTCCTATCGATCTCCGACGCGCCGCAAACTCCACGGCTCCTTCGTCGCTCTACCGGCGGCGCTCGGCCGCCGCTCGTCGATAACTCTAGCTTGGTTCTCTCGATCTCACGTTTTCTTCTCGGATGTCCTACTCTCAAGCATCTGGACAAGGTACCTGCTCAAATACCCAATTATTATGCGGTTTGCAGTGCGATCATCCGAATTTTGAGGTCTTAGGGTTTTTATTTTTTCCCAGCTATACAATCCGAACTCAGATTCGACAAGATGCGGTATCTATCTAGACATCTAGTATTAACAATGTACACGCATACACACTCTCGCTATTTGCTTTTCTTTTTTATTATGTGAATAATTTAGTAATTTGATAGGTAATCAGAGCAAATTGGAAGGATTCTTTAAAAGAAAATTACCCCCAGCCGGTGATAATGAGAATAATCAAGGTGACACTTCAAGAATAAGAAGAGATGGAGATGGCACTGCATCAAACATTAATCATACTATTCAGCGCACTTCACGGATCTCACGAGAGGACATTTGTTTGCTAAGTATGGCTTGAGCATAAAGCAAATTAGAGGACAAGGTTATGATGGAGCAAGCAACATGAGAGGTGAATTCAATGGACTAAGGGCTTTAATCGAGAGAGAGAATAGCTCGGCATATTATATCCACTACTTTGCTCATCAGCTACAATTAGTCATTGTCGCAGTGGCTAAGAAGAATGATGATGCTAGTGACTTCTTTGACATGATATCTCTATTTCTTAATGTGGCAGGAGCTTCTTGTAAACGTAAAGATATGATTCGAGAAAGTCAACAAGAGAGTTAGAAAAGCCATAGGCACTGGACAACTAACTAGTGGGCTGGATTAAATCAAGAACAATCCCTTCAAAGAGTGGAGACACACGTTGGGGATCTCATTATAAAACCCTTAAGAGCATAAGCAATCTATTCCACTGAAGTTATTGAAGTGCTCCAATATGTGGAAAAAGAAGGTCCAAATGATGCAAAGAGACGCCAAGCCCGTGGTCTCCTAGACTATCTCAAGGATTTTGACTTTGTGTTTCACTTGCACTTAATGTTGCTTATTCTAGGCCATGCAAATTCTTTGTCATTGTCCTTGCAGAGGAAAGATAAAGACATCCTGGAGGCCATGTTAGAGGTGAAGTTAACCAAGCAGAAATTTCAGCAAATTAGGGATGATGG
This sequence comes from Ampelocalamus luodianensis, assembly GCA_036346255.1. Taxonomy (NCBI): domain Eukaryota; kingdom Viridiplantae; phylum Streptophyta; class Magnoliopsida; order Poales; family Poaceae; genus Ampelocalamus; species Ampelocalamus luodianensis. The sequence continues at coordinate 31,151,577 of CM070622.1, forward strand.
TTGGGATTGTTTGCTGCAGACTGTATATTCTTTTTGTGAAGAACATGGCATTTCTAAGTTGGATATGGATGAGGAATATATTGATCGCCATAAGCCAAGGAAAAAGACCAATCGCACCAACTATCAACATTACCGATATGATTGCTTGAACCCAATTATTGACTTGCGACTTGCGAGTTTAGTGATCGTTTAATGAGGTAAACTCTCGATTGCTTACTCATATCATTGCTTTCGGTCCCAAGAATTCTTTTGAGGCATTCAAATCTGAGAGTCTATTGGAGTTGGCTAAGTCATACCCTGATGATTTCAATTCAACACAACTTAAGGATCTTGATCGAGAACTTAATATTTACATTGACAATATGCGGTGATGAAAGATTTGCCGACTTGAACACTATTTACGAGCTTGCTAGGTTGTGGTGGGTACAAAAAACATTTGGCTTTTACTTTGGTTTATCGTCTTCTCAAGCTAGTACTAGTTCTTCCTATCGCCATTTGCATCGGTGGAGAGGTGCTTTTAAAGAATGAAAATTGTGAAGACAATCTTGAGAAATCGTATTGGAGATGGATTTATGAATGATTGTATCATATGCTTCGTGGAACCGAAATTTCTAGCCACAATTCCAATTGAAGATGTGATTGTTCGCTTTTATAAAATGGAGGATCGTAGTCGTAGAGGATCTTGTAAGAGGTAACTCTGTGTTATAAACCTTATTTTGTCACAACATGCATTGTTATTTTGTCAATTTGATGTTATGCATGGTATTATATTATCGAGCCGATAAATCGGCACTTAGTCTTGTGACTCACGACCGGTAGCCATTTATCACAGCCGCCCTGCTTCCAATCGTGTCACGAACAACGACCCCGACCCTTAGAAGCGCCTCCGCGGCTTGGTGATGCTCGACACCTAAGTCCGTCACGGGCGATGTACGAATCCTACCACCCGATGTCGGCGGTCGAAGGAACCTCCACCGGTGAACCCGTCCGCGTCTCCTTCCGGCCGGGCGGTGGCGAAATTTTTGGCCGATATGGCCAGTTTGCAAACCGTATTTGCACTTCCAACCACCCGCCACGAGTATTTACAAAAATGGAAACCCGAGCGCGTTGCCACCGCGCGCCCGCGCTGCCGTCTCGACACCTCACCCCAGGCGCGTTGCCACCGTGCGCTAGCCCCGACCCCACCACCTCGCCCTAGCCCTGCCACCTCACCCCGGCCGCGCCACCTCAGCGCCCGGCACTATTGCCGTGGCGCGTTGCCACCCCGCTCCACGGCAATAGTGCTCGGCACAGTTAGGGTTAGTAATTAGGTTAGGTTAGGATAATTAGATAATTAGTTAGAGTCTGAAATTTGAAGGAATTTTAGAATATAGCAAATGAGTTCAAAAAATTATGAAATTTTTTATGTAGCCTCCTCACACCTCGTACTTGCTTGTGTAAATTTTTCATAATTTTATCTGTTCAGATTTGTTATCGCTACTTCGTATGGTATCGCGTTAAATGCGAATCAATAAACGTAGAAAATAAGCTCCAAAAAATTTGAATTTTATTTTGAAGGGTCCTCACGCAGTGGAATTGATTGTGTAATATTTTGGTAATTTTATATGTGTTTTGGTATTATCTAAAAAAAATTAGGATTTAGGTCGCGAGAATTTGGATTTTATGTTTTGGAAATTAGGATTTCATGATTTCATGTGACTTTGAATGTATTTGAGATTTGCCGGACTGTTCTGCGGAGAATTAAAAAACCTCGTGGTTAGTCCAATGGAAGTAAAACCTTAGCGGGCATAGATACATTAAGTCAGAATATTGTAAAGGCCTCATGATAACTGCTCAGTCGGGATGTAGGAGGAGGGGTATTATCACATGTAACCCGATCAAATTGGATACTCTTTGTTTATTTATCGATTTAACGTGGATGATGTTCTTTAATATTGTATTGTACGACATGCTAGATAAACTTGTACATAAACCAACCGAGGGAAATGAGTGGCATGCGGATCATATAACGATGTACCGTAACCTCCGACTCATGTGCGTTTCGAAAGCTACTGTACATCGTTATATGATCCGCACGCCACGCATTTCCCTCGGTTGGTTCATGCACAAGCTTATCTAGTGTGTCGTACAATACAATATTAAAAAATATCATCAACAGAAAACTGATAAATTAACAAAAAGTGTCCTATAGTATAAAAAAAGGTGTGTGCAACTAGTCTTCGCGGCAATCTCTTTTCTTGCTGAGCTCACCTCATCACATAGTAGCACCTTCGATGTATGTTCAGGGCATAACACATGACTATTATCCTATAGCATATAAAATAGACATGTTAGAACATTACAGTAGTCATGAGAAATATGAAATTTTGAAGCACGATTGATTTCTTACTCTAAGTTCATAACAATAAGAACTAAGAAGACTTCAACAGATCACCTCTGACTGGATAGATGCAAATGATTCGATTGTATTACCTGACTGGTTCTAAATGAATGGCACAAAGTACATTCATCCTCAAATAAGTTGATTGGTGTTCTTAGCGACGAGCGCCGGAACGAGAAGTGAAACACAATTGGGATGAGCGAAGAACGACTGCGAGATTTCGGTATTTGTAGCCAAGCGAAGGAGGAGCCACTGCGTTGGCGTCGGGAATTTCGGATGCGTTGTCTACAGGCAGCATTGCGGGCAAGGAGGGACACCCGCGAGGAGTCGACAGATGTGCGGAGGAGGGAGTATGGACGGTTCAAAAAATGTCCACAGGAGGGGGCCATGTGGGAGGGGGGAGAGCAGGGTTGGTGGGAGGGGGGCCATGCGTGTGGAAGGGGGAAAGGGTAACACATGGCGGGATAATATGATTACACTTAAATGAAATTGCAAGGTAAAATCAGAACGACAAAAATTATGAAAAAAATTACACAAGAAAGTACACCGTGTTACGAGCATACACTTAAAATTTCATAATTTTACGAACTAATTTTCTATATTTTTAAAATACGTATATATAGCTAGGCAGTCGATGAAGTACTTTATAAAGCTTACAGAATATGATTGAAGGCAGTGGATCCTCCTTCGCTTGGCTACAAATACCGAAATTTCGGCAGTGGCGAAGGAGGAGCCACTGCGTTGGCGTCGGGAATTATGGAAAATTTACATAAGCAAGTACACGGTGTCAGGATGCTACACAAAAAAATTTATAATTTTTTGAACTCATTTGCTATATTTTAAAATTCCTTTAAATTTCAGAATCTAACTAATTATCTAATTAACCTAACCTAATTACTAACCCTAACCATGCCGGGCACTATTGTCGTGGAGCGGGGTGGCAACGCGCCATGGCAATAGTGTCGGGCACTATTGCCATGGCGCGGGGTGGCAACGCTCCACGGTAATAGTGCCGGGCGCTGAGGTGGCACGGTCGTAGGGGTGAAAACGGATCGGATAGTTTCCGACCGATTCCGACAAAAACGGATTCGGAATGTCTCGGATCGGAAACAAATTCGGATTTTTTTTCCCGGAAACGGAAATGAATGCGGTATTCATGCTATCCGTCGGATACGGAAAAGAATACGGATTATCCGGATAAGACGGAGTCCGGATATCTGGATTTTGGCCCAAAAGAGGATTTCAACCCAAAAGAGAAAAGGGGATTTTAATTGATTTTCGAATTTCAGAAAATGCAACAAATCAAATAGTCTTTTAGAAAATAGCAAATAGAGTTCAAAAATCTTAGAAAAAAAATCACAGAAATTCGTTGAATGGTTTTTAACTTAATAAAATTAATTCCAACTTAAAGTTGGTTTTAATTTTTTTATATAAATTATTTTATATTTCTAAAAATAGGAAAAACCTTTTTAAAACCTAGAAAATTCAATAAATTAATTAAAATTTTCTTTTTACTTTAAATCCAATAAAATCCCAGAAAACTCAATAAATTTTATTTTTTACATTAAAAACTAGGAAATTATATAATTGACTTTATTTTATTATTATTTTCCTTTTTAACCAGGAAAACTCTTTTAAATCTCAGAAAATCTAATAAAATAATAACTTTATTAATTTTATCTTTGGTAACATACTTTGGGATGTTACAGTCATTTGCGTATAGATTAACCATCCAGTCTAATCGATGTTAGTGTGAACTAAATTTTATGTATATGATGAACTAAGTGTGAATATGTGATGACTTTGTGAGTTATGACTTATGAGCTAAATATGGTAAACTAAGTGTTATATTTGTGATGAACTAGTTAATGTAACTTGCTAGTGTCAATGTTATGTGTGGTTGCTGAAAATATGAGCAATTCATGAATGTTTACATCAAATAAATTAGTTATATGTTTTCGTTAATTTCTGGCATACAATTTAAGGGGTTTTCATGTTCCAAAAAATATTTGTGACCGTATTCGTTTCGATTCGTATTCGATACTATTCGTATTTGTATCCGGGGTATTCGTATTCGTATCCGGATCCAGAAAAAAAAATGAAAACAAATATGGCAAAACCATAATCCGTCCGTTTCCGATCAGTTTTCACCCCTACGCCGTCGGGGTGAGGTGGCGGGGCCAAGGACGGGCGAGGTGGTGGGGCCGGGGCTGGCACGCGGTGGCAACGCGCCCGGGGTGAGGTGTCGGGACAGAAGCGCGGGCGTGCAGTGGCAACGTGCCCGGGTTGCTATTTTTGCAAATTCGCGTGGCGGGTGATCAGAAGTGCAAATACGGTTTACAAACTGATCGTATCGGCAAAAAATTCGGCGGTGGCACCCCGGGGACCGTGCGCCTCTACGTGGACTGGCAGCCCAACGACGTGCCGGTGACCGGCCTTCGCTACAAGAAGGGCGAGTCGTCGTCCACGGAACCCGCGCAGCCGCAGCGCGCACCGCCGTACGCGGAGCCCCGGGTCGTGGCGGTCAACCGCGAGTCCGCAACCGCGTGCTCCTTCGGCTGATCGCCCTCACCGATCGGAATGATCCCTCCTACAGTAGGCTCAATCGACGCCATCGATGTTGGAATAATCTTGACATGTTAGTGTAGAGTTAATCTTGTTACGTGTTTAGTTTGGCCTTACAACTTGTTACGTGTTTAGTTTGGCATGTGTAAGGGTATTAGCGTGGAAAGTGGATCAGGCGTTGTATGTGTCAATGTGTGACAGTGTGTGTATGTTGTTGCATGCAGTATAGTAGCGGTGCATGGAAAGCATTTAACGCCGGTCATTCATGAATGTACACCTTGAGGCTGAGAGTAGGTGTGTGTTGGTTAGAGAAGGAAAAGGACGTGCATTGAGTGGAGAAGGTAAGTGATTGGCGGACGGTGGAGTTAGGGTATGCATAGTAGTATAGACGATAGTTGTTTGTAATATTTTTTATATTATTTATAGATAAAATTAAAGATAACTTATATAATGGGTTGTTTTTAAGTTATGTATATACGACCTCACAAACTATACAGACAGTATTGATACATCAACAAAACAGTAGTCTATAAGGGTCTTATAGGTATGCATTTGCATGTCGAACATTCATTCTCTCTCCTTGTTCTCTCTCATCCACATTACTAAAAATCTTACATGACAAAGATAATAGACTGCTGATGTCAACCCACTATACATGCTCTTAGTAGTGCATGCAGGAAATAATTGGTTAGTGGAGTTACTGGAGTACATGGTTAGTGGCGCACTGCGCATAGGAAGTGAGTAGAGAATTAATTGCTTGCATGGTGTCATTTGTAGCTATTTAAGCATTTCTTTCGGATGAAATAGATGAGTCATTTGAAGTGAGTCACTTGTCTCCCGTGAGTGTATTTGTCTCTTGAGAGAGAGAAAATACAAGAAAGAGAGTGAGAAATCTCGAGAGATTTCCGACAATCGAGACTACTACTACTACAGGGCTCACCCCTCCCGCTCTCCTCCAAGGCAATTGGCCTCCTGTGCCACGGCGACCATGAGTTCGTGGTCGCGGAATGATCCCGAGGGACAAGGAGCAAGAAGCCCCGTGGATAGCTGACCTCTGCATGCTCCACTTGGCACTTGCACCAGTCCAGCGAGCTGGAGTCGGGGATCAAGTGGCTGCCGAGCCGCCATGACAAAGACAAGCGTAGATGCCCGGACTTGTACTGCTGGGTGAACGACACCGTCGTCCCCTTCTACTCACTAATGTGTTGTTGTTGATTACTTCCGGCGCATCTTCTTCGGCAACGTGTTCAGCCCAAGCCTTGAGCTCCAGTATGTTGCGTTGCGAAGCGCGCCGAATGATCTAGGTATCCCATAATGTAGTTTGCTCCATCTTTGGGCTCAGGGTGGTGGCACAGAGGTGGGCGGGTACGTGGTGCAGTACAGGGGTGACCCAGCTTCGCGACGGCGAGAGGAGCCGGGCACCAGGAACCCAGCTACCAGCCGCGGCGGCGGCGGGCGCTCGTGCTCGTCCCGTCGTCCGGCATTTCCTCGCGGGCGCGCCGCTCCCTGAATCCTGAATTCCTGGTCGACCGCCAAACATGTATGCAGCAGCATGATGGCATGAAGAGTTGAAGACTGCAAGGGAATCGATCACAGGTATGCCTTTTGCTCTCTGCTCTTAGTTTAGCTGCACTTTTGATTCTGACTAATAAGAGAGATGAAACGAGAAGGTTCAGGTTCAGATTACAGCTGCAGATCGGCATGCTTTCACGCACAGACAAATCAGATTTTACATACAGAACTTACCAAGTTCAAAAATCTTTTGAAGTTCGCAATTTACATGATCAACACAGTGGTTTTAACAGAAAACCAAACGGATTTACAGTTATTTTTTTTGGACTTCTTGTAATCCTGCATCATGCTTATATTGGTGGGCTTAAAATGCAGAATATAGATCCATCAGAGCGCTAGTGGCAAAGCCATTCAAACACGAGTCAAGTGGGCAGAAAAATGAACAAACACGAACCTCTTGAGCTAGTCTCGGTACAAATGCAACTTCACTACACTGTAAATGGAAATGTGGACAAATCCGGTGGCTGAATTTGAATTATTACAGTACAATTGCAGGGATAGATGTACAGTACAAACTGCAAATGGTATTTAAAGTAGAACCTTATTTGGGACTACTTGCGTAATCAAGAGTGAAACTACAGATTTACAATTCAGGTCCATTTCTCATGTATGCATTATTTTCCTCGTCAACAGAGAGACATCAGACTCGAGAGTTCTGGCCGCAACTAGCTGAAGTATTTTCTAAAGAGTGACCTGAAATTGCCAAAGCATCACCCGTGACTTTTACAGCGTACAGCTCCTTCCCGGACTGCCATTCATTAGAATATGAAATCCAATCTTTTCTCCATTCCTCCAGCTGAAAACTCCTGTTCTCTTGCAGGCTTCTTGTTAAGCGAGTGAAGTATTTCGATGCCCTTGGAAGATAGTAACTCTTCAGCAACCCACTCCAAAATTTATTGGCTGATAATGAGGTGTTAAAAGAAGTGCAGAGTTAGTAATGCAGGGTGAACTATCATATAGATAGTCAGCATCCACTTCAAAAGTAAAGTACTATATATTACCATAGTCATGCAATTTACTCTGCTCGGTCTTTGTGTTGTCATACCACATTGTCACCTGTGTTCTAGCATTCCACTCGTACTGGTAAAAATGTTCAATTCAGTCCACAGGAACAAAAAAGATTGATCCAGGATACAAATACTAGATGAATAGTATGAAACTCACCAGCTTTCGTTCATCTTCAGTCATAGCAAGGCTTTTTGCACTTTCCAACCAAGGGCCCAGCAGAAAATTATCATCAGAAGCTAGTAGTGTATCAATATCCAAAATGAGTCCGAGGAATTTCTTTGTGTGAAAATATAAACCATTTGAATCTTTCTTTTGGTAAGAAATCAAAGCATCAAGGTACACTTCATTTGCTAATTTTGACAGTGACTGCCTTGTTAGGTCAACAAGGTCATACCTGCGATAACAGTTACCATTAATACTATAAAAAAAAAAAAAAAGCAAAATCATGGGTATGCAGAAGAATTTGTTTTATTTACTAAGCAATTGAGCATTATAACTGAAAATTCTAACATATAGCTTGCTTTTGTGTTCAAGAGTATATTCATGGTTTTGTTTTGTGTTGCCATATTTTTGTCAAAGCTTTCACTTTTCCTCTGTTGTACAACTATTGCACTCTGCCTGTCTGCCACCCTTTTCTTGACTCTTTTCACCATGAGTACTCCACAAACATACTTACAATGGCACATGAGCATTTCACCCAGAAGAGCGCTCCAAGTTTCAGACTTTTTTCTGTTCCAGCATATGTGGATTGACTCCACTTATGCCTTGAATCTTTGACACGACCGAGAAACAAACTAAGATGCATATGCAAGCACACTGCGGAAAAGGTGTAGCAGATCAAATAGGCATGAAACTAAGATAAAGTGGCACTTCTTTTATTTTTCTGGGATTCGGAGGCAGGGTTTTGAATCCCACACCTAAAGTAGTTTGCAGAGGTCGTATGGTTCCAGTTACTGCTGGTAACCATCTGTTACCGGATGGAACATCATTCAGGAAAACCTTCTTTGTAACTTGCCAGTGACTCTCCTAGGAACCGGGTAAGTTTTCCCTGTTTCCAGCAAAACTTAAAAACAAAAACAAAATCTTTATGTTTCCTTTGTGTATATAGTTGGTATGAACTGCATATCAGCATAAAAGAGGTGAAAACAGTCTCTTAAGTTTTTTTTTTTTTGTTGTTGCTACTAGGATTTGGTACCCTGTGTGGGGCTTGAGGGCTGAAACCTATCGTTATTACAGGAATAGAGTTGAGCTGAAAAAAAAGATGGTATCAAAAGTTGTGATGTTCTTCCTCTGTCCTCTTGCTGTACCAACTAGCCCTCCCAAAATCAGTCCATAACATACATCAAGAGGGGGTAAACATCTCTCGAGAGAAGTTGAATGGCGGCGACTTAGTAGAACGATGCTAGGTGAAGGAGGGCACCATTGGGGGAGGAATGGATCTAGAATAGCCGGTCGAGGGTGAGACCAGGGTTCCAAAACCCGTTACGGGGTGTTTCCGTTGCTGGCGGGAGCGGTAACGGCGGTTACGGAAATTCGGTTTTTTCGGCTGAAATTCATTCAAATTCGCTTAAATTCGTCTAAAATTCAAATTTGAATTTTGAAGTTACTAAACCGGATGTTGTATTTCGGTTTGCTTTTCCGGAGAGGTCCTAGTGGCGGTTACGGCGATGGCGATTACCGGCGAATTTATTCCATGGGTGAGGCGAGACCGAGTAGGACTTTAGGGATTAGGAACTTGTTTATTCATCTTTTGGTTGTCGAATACAAAGATTGATAGCCATATAAATAGTCATCCTAACAGATAGAGCTAATTGGAGATAGAGATAAACTAAAGATAAGGATACCAAATATCTAAACCAAACCAAGCCGTACTAATCTCCTAACCAACTAACTAATCTTGATAGCCATATAAATAGTCATCCTAACAGATAGAGCTAATTGGAGATAGAGATAAACTAAAGATAAGGATACCAAATATCTAACCCAAACCAAGCCGTACTAATCTCCTAACCAACTAACTAATCTTATACGCATGCTATTGCTGCTGCCAAAGCTTGTACATGTGCATACGAGCACATACGGGCTGCATGAAACAACTCCTTGTGCACTGCTGTTGGTTGCGGTGCTTGTTATGGCCAGCCGACCGTAATATGCACATGACAAAAGTTAAGACTTAAAGAGGGATGCATGCCTGCCATCAGAATGCTTGTAAAACCAATGATTATTACGAAGCATACCTATATGTGAGACTTTTTGAAAGATCATTTCCTGCATTAAGAAATAGTTCAAGGGCTTTGATGGCCTCCTTTGTGGAATACCATAGATGTGGATGTGGTAGACTTGCAGAGACCTCACTTAAGAAGAACCTCCTAGGTTTCCTCACAACTGAGATACCCCTTTGTTTGGAAAGCTGAGAGCTTAATGAAGTTGGACTTATGTCCGGAAATTCAACTATGTAATCCTTATTATGATCCTGCAATCAACATATGAAAGAAGATATGAATCTGTCAACAAGCACTGCACAGTTGCAACAAAGGAGCATCTGTATGAAATCAAACTGCAATTCCATCCGTGCAATTGTATATTGTATGATACAGGATTCCCCAAGATTTTTCTGTTTCAACATTTGATTGACCATATCGCCTATAGGAGTATGATTTCAACCAATCCTGGAAGATTAAGAACAATGATTAGATAATCAACCTATCAAAGTAAAAGAGGTGGTTAACAACTTCAATAAATGTAACAGACATATTCAAAGAAGTAATACTGAGCAAAACCATGGCAAGCTGGTCACAAAAGAAAAGAGAGAGACTGTCACACTGATCTGTACAACAGTATGCACCACATTCACCTCTTTTGTTAACATGCCCGTGTAAAAGATTTTTACCAAAAAACAATTAAAATTAAAACTACAAAGTTGATATTCTTTGTAAACCTTTTTCGATGCTGCAGCTATCACCATTTGACTCTAGAGATATAGAAAATATAATTAATCTCATGGTCTTACTGGAACTACAAGAGGAAACAATGAGTTTTTAGCATAAGCTACCTATTCACTGTTAAGAGTCTTGTACATTCTCTCTCCCTCTTTTAGCCCATGAGGCCAATGTAGCCCATGAGACCCATGTAATCCCATGTCTATATATACCCTCTCAGTAATGAATAAGATGCATAGTTGATTAGTTGTGAATAGCAAAATTCTCTACTCAATTTTCTAACATGGTATCACAGCATCTCCAACCCTAACCCTATTTGCAAAAACCATCATCATTGTCCCTGAGATCTCACGGACTGGCAGGCTCCGGCCTGAGCCACCTCTGCTCTCCACCTCACACCACCGCCTCCCTGTGCTCTCCACCTCGCGCCGCGCTCACCGAGCCCATCGCGCGGATCCACACGCCCAGAGCCAACCAACGCGGATCCGCTCTCCGCGCGGGGAGCACGGTGGATCTGCGGCATCCGATGCACGGAGCTCATCCTTGTCGACGCTGCACCGACGCTAGATCCGCTCTCCGCTGACAGGGAGCACGACGGATCTGCAAGCTCATCCTCATCAACGCCTGCATGTGACTCGCGACTCATCATCTCCACCTCATCTCCTCGGATCCGACGGGATCCAGCACGCTTGGGCTCAAATCCTGCGACCTCTCACCTCGGTCTGGCGTCGCGCCGGTTCGGTGACCACCACGCCGCCGTCGAAACCGTTGTCTCACTTTGATGTCGGCCGGATCCACCGCGCTGAGACAACCCGCCTCCGCCCATCGTCTCCGCCGTGCCCGCTGGTGTTGACCTCATCGCTCGGCGATCCTCGCCGGTGCGACCTCCTCAACTCCGGCGCCAAGCCTCTCGTCTCCGCCTGGTGCCGACCTCCTCACCTCCCGGCGATGACCTCCTCTGACGCGCTCTCGCTATCTTTGCTGATATCCTTATTGCCCTACTACCGTTGATGCTATTGTGATGGTGCTATTGATTGTGGTCCATCAACTCTCTGCTGTTGATGCTATTGTCTTTCTTTGCTTGGTGCTATTGTTGTTGCCTTGCTCTGTTAGCTTGTCGTCTTGTGGACTTGTTACTATTAGCTTCTCGTGTTGTGGATCACGATCTCTGCTATTTCTTGTCTTTGTTGGTACTCGATGTTATTGTTTGGTGCTAGTGTACTTGATCCTATCATGGCTCTTGATGGCATTCTTGGTCTGGACCTATTCGAGGTGATCTTTGCTATTGTTTTTTCTCTCTCTGCTAGTGTTGTGGAGTCTTGTGCAACTCGGTTTGGTCGATTCGGGCTCGAATGAGCAATCTTTAGGCCCAATTGTGTCAACTATAGGCATCTTAGATGGATCCACGGTTTCTTGCACCATCATGTCCTGTGTCGGGTGCTCCACTCCCATGGCCGTTGGATTCAAAGGCTTCTTTACATGTGACATCTGATGCATCTCAGCTCATATCATGTCGTCCTGTTACACAAGGTATCAAGATTCAGATAGCTGATGGGACGCTATGCACGGTTACTCATCAGGGGGACTCTTTCCACCTCACTTCGCAGTTTTAGATGCCTCACTTGTCCCCACACTTTTCATGAATCTCATCTCTGTCGGGCAACTCACAGATATGAAATGTTTTGTTAGATTCGATGATAGCTCCTGCTTTGTGCAAGATCGTCAAACAAGAGTTGTCATCAGTACAGATCATCGTCAGAGAGGTTCTACAGGGCTCTATGTTCTTGATCGTCTGAGTTTCCCTTTATCATCCATTTCTGGTACTGCTCCTGCTCCTATTCATTTATCCTCTATTGTTAGTCCATCTACTCCTTGTCCTTCTGCATCTACTTCTGTTTGCGAGTCTTTTCCTAGATGGCATCATCGCTTGGGGCACTTGTGTGTCTCACACCTCTCTACCTTGATTCATCACGATGTTCTTGGTCCTGTTTCTATTGACCCAAGACAAGGCACAATTAAAGAAAATCAAAGATGATCAAGTGCTTTAGTTGCAGTGAGAAGGTCCATTGTGCCTCGGTGTGCTCAAATCAAGTGGATGCCAAGTCAAGACATTCAAAGAAGATGCAAACCAGCAAGAAGTAAGAAAAGAAGATAAGGCGTGGAAACAAAAGCCCAACTTGCTACAATTATAAAAAAAAAGGACATATTGGTAGAAATTAACCCATTGCTAACACTCCTAAGCCTATTCTTTATAATGATCATTATTTGTTTGGAAAGAATAAAAATGGTAGGATGATTGCTAGATTTGTTAGTTCACTTAAGACTATTGCTAGGGCCATTTGGGTGCCTAAATTTCTTGTGACTAACATTTGTGGACCCAACCGAATTTGGGTACCAAAAAGTGCTTAAAATGCTAAATAAGGAAGGCATTGGAGGCTTGGCTCATTCATGACGAGGTTGTTCCATCACTTACCAAAATTGGAACCAAGCATGAGGATGGTCTTATCATATCAAGAACCAATGCTATTTCGGTAATAAATATTTACATTAAAGTATCTAGCACCTAGCCTTGTGTAGGATACATTAATGAAATTCTATGTCAAAAAGGTGTTCTTGCTCTTGTTCAAAATCTTTATTTTTGCAATCTTGAGCAAGATAGTAGAGTGGCATATTAAGAGGGGTGCTAAGTCTCTAAGTGTGCCCAAATAAATTACGTGCTAGTAATGTTTTTCAAAATTAAGCCGTTCAGCCAAAAGTCAAAAATATCATATTTATTGATAATTTTGTAAAAAAAAAAACTAGTTACAAAATGTATACAAATGCTTTTCAAAGGTTTCTCAAAGGTTTTGGCTCAAGAAAAATCTATTTTAAGTGAAAATGAGTTTCTAGCCGAAAATCTAGTTCATAGTATCTTGTTTTTGATATAAACTAGATTTTTATGTAAAATCTATTCTAAAAGGAATTTGAAAACGGCCCCAAAAGGAAAATCCTAGAATTGGCTATTCCAAACTTTCGGTATTCAAAAGATTTCCAAAAGACCAACCTAGTCAAAGTTATTTGATTTCAAAAATCATCCAAAATCCTATTTTGACCTGAGTAGTCACTTTGTAGCACTTAACTGAGTTTTGCCAATTAAGCTAAAAATAATAATATTAATACGAATTGGTCCATAATGGTATTTATGACTCATACATGCAAATGGATGCTTAAAATATCATCATATACTCAATTTGGCATTTTTGGAGACGTTTCCTAAAAAACGAGTTTATTTGGCGAATCAAAAGCTTAATTTATAAAAATTATTTGAGAATTAGAGTTTTAAGGGCTATATAAGTTGGAAATGCTCCAAATGTGTTTGTATGATTGATTGTGTGAAAGTTTGGAGCAAAATAAAATATTTTCATCTTTTCTCCAAATCTCACTCGATTTGGCATTTTTGAGCTAACAGGTCTGCCAAGCGCCATGACAGTCGGACCAAAGGCCTACCAGTCTAACCGCCCATGCCCAACGGTTAGACCGAACTTAGCTGGAGAGTCCCTTCTTTTCCCTTGCCCGAATCGTTTTCTCCTCCCATTCACTCAAACCTTCATCAACTTGAGAGCCGCTCTCTCTCCTCCGATCACCTCTCTCCTTTCCAGTCGTGGATCTTCTTCAGCCATTATCTTTACAAATGGAGGTAATCAAAAGTTCCCCTCCACCACCTCTCATTCCATGGATTGGATTTCGTTTTTGTTGTCTCTTTCTCTCCGTACCATTGAAAACCTAGGTGGAGGTTTCCCCAAATCCGGCATTGTTTCTTCAATTTCTTCAAGGAATTCATCTTCAATCATCTCCTCTTATCATCTAAGCCGATAAACTCTCAATCTCTACTTGCAATTTGCCCACATTGTAATTTTCCAAAAATTTCTAGGGTTTGATATGAATATCCTTATTTCATTCGAATTGGTGGAAAATAATTAACATGCAAGTAGATGGGGAATTGATCAACTAGTTTCTAGTGTGCCATTGCAAAAATTTTGGGTTGAATCCCAAATTTGCATGCACCTTGTCCGTCTTGATCATTGGCGGGTAGTGGTGTTGCCCATGATGAGGGCTTTTGCAATATGGCCCTTGAAAGCCATTGATCTCATTCCTTGATTTACATTTATTAATCCTTGTGTCATCTTGGCAAAGCAACCATGCGAGAACCCATGGAGCTTCCTCCTCTCATTCAAAAGGCAAAAGGCGTTGAGGATGATTATGACGATGAAAAGGTTGAATAGAAGAAGAAAGTGGCAACAATGACAGCGGGGATGCTAATTATGAGGAGTCTGGTAATGAGAATGAGGATGACACACATGATCAAACTCCATTCATTGGTCTTGATTTGTCGAGGCTTAAGAGTGAGAAGTACACCATGTTGAGGCATGTTAATCAATTCTGATTTCCAAGGGATGCCACTGAACTATGTTCCACACCATGTTTCAACAACAGGTATACCATCTTTTCTATTAGAACAAGAAGTTTGCAAATCATAGATTTATCAAATGGGGTTACTTGGCACAAAATCCAATTTATAATGGTCTATACCGTCTCTTTTGAAACTTGGATTTGGGCGATAAGACAATTTTATGCCACTGTCTATGTATTCCCGTATTATGATCATCTTATTTGGAGGACGGTGGATACTCAAATTGAAACCACAAGAAGTGAGTTTGAAAATATTTTGGAATTAAATGAGTCAAGTGGCATCAAAGTTCACCTTCAAGAACCATTGGCTCCGCTCAAGTGGATGAGTTATATGATCAAGGAAATCAATTTGTGCGAGGAAGAGTAAGTGGCCTTTTTCCTCTTCCTAGCATAATAAATAGGATCATGAGAAATTGAGAACTACTTTCTTTCTAAAAAGTGGAAATAACAATGAAATTCATGGTCGTGCTTGGAATGTGATTAAGAATATAATGAATGGCACAAGGTTTGATGTGATGGATTTGATAACGAGAGGGATGCCATTTTCAAGGGAGATAAAAGAAATAGTATTTATTTTGCATCTTTCGTTACGATGCTTATCAAAAGGAAGATTGACTTTGATTTTTATGTGATTTGGAGCACAAGGAATATAGACCTAGGAATGCTCCTCCTCAAGTGCAAAACTGATGCGCACCAGCCCGTGAGAGCTAATGCACCGACTTGCTCGATCTTCACGGCGTAGGATCAAGAATGGTACTTTGGGGAATTTGTAACCCAACGACGAGGAAGCCAACCATAGCCTGCTTTCCGAGACAATCGCTAGTCCACAAATCTGAATACTAACTCACACAACTACGCACGATGGCGTAGAGGCACAAGCTAGGTGCGATCCACAGGAATCACAAGAACACGGGTAGCAAGAACACACTCATGGTGTTTATTTGATTAATCTCCGAAAACTCAGTCCCCTCCGTAGGACTCCCATACAAAGTATAAATAGCTAACAATAGTCCAACGTCCGCACCAACCCAAACTAGAATGAAGGAAATAGAAAGAAGGAAATCACGTGAAAGCTAGATAGGAAACTCTCATGCCATTCCTTGTATTATTCAAATTTTCCTAGAATGCATGCATGTGTGGACTTCCTCACGTGAAGACTAGATAGGAAAGTCTCATGCAGGGCCTTCCATTGATTTGGTTCGGATTGTGCATGCATGGTGGGAGAAAATTAAGGCCATCCTTTCCTTTTCTTTAACAAACATATCCTTTCCTTTCCATGAGCCAGCAAGCATCGGTTCTCCTTCCATGTACCTAAGTACAATAAAAGAACATATGGGCAGCACCGCTAAATCATTAAAATCAGAAAATAAACTTAGATTAGCTTTCACCTGGCTTTGGATTTCTTTAGCTCGACTGCGTGTAATTGGACCATGGTACGTTTTCTCCTTTGAAACAGTGCGGGTATCATCACCATGTGTATGTGTAGTTGGTGTAGGTGTATATATGCATGGGATGTCCTCATCAAAAACCCTCCTCATCCTCAAGAGCAAGTGTTGTCACCTCAACCAAATCAAGGGCAGCGGCTCCTAAGGAGCAAGATCTAGTCTTAGTAGCTCTTCTTCAACTCCAATCAAGCTTCAATCGCATGGACACAAAGTTCGATAATATACATAATGTCCATGTTGAGATGAGGGATGTAATGGAAGGCTGGAACACTAGATTCGATGCTATGGACTCGAGGATAACGCATCTTGACTCGAGGGTCACTCAGGTTGAGCACAACAGGCACATCTTGTTTATCGGTATTTTGGGCGTGGTCATCGTCCTCCATCCTCATGGTTCACTCGTGTTTCTTCTTCGGATGCCCCTCCTTCCTAGAGTGCCTTGAGATGTCCCTTTTGGTATTTGATGCCAAAGGAGGAGAAGAATGAAGCAATGAATGAAAGAAAGGAAGCAAGGATGTGATTTTCTTACATAGGTCAATAGACATTGTTTTGTGAGGATAAGCTTAGTATTCATTCAAATGAGTTAATTGCTACCAAAACATCTACTAGAGTATACAATTTGTTTTGTACATGATGTATACTCGAGAATCATCTTTCAATTCCTTATTTGTTGAGGATTGTAATCAATTACCAAAAAAGGGGAGATTGAAGAATCTATACCCGTCATTATGTGTTAATGGAGTATTTTGATAATTAATGACAATCGTCATGTGGACTAATATTTTCCATGAGTTTGTGAAATAGGTTAAGTCATATGATGATGAAGGCAATTGATGACTCAATGTGTTGAAGGTCATCAAATCAAGTGAGTGACATCATGTGTTGATGCTCAAGGCAATAATCCAATCTTGGAGAGAAGATCTAGATCATCATTCTAAAGCTTCAAGTGAATGCGCAAGGCAAAGATATATCTAGCATAGACTAAGCATATATTTATTAGTCATTTTACCGATCTCGGTGTTTGGTGTGGAGACCGGATTGCTAGTGTAGGTTGTCGTACTATTAGGGGGGGTTTTGACCACTAGCTTGAGTGTGTTATGTGTTGCTAGCTCGTTTTGCTTGCTCTAGCTCTCTGTGGCATGTTGCCGGTATTTGCTAATGTGTTTTACAAATAGTTGAGGCTTATGCATAATTTTTGTAGCATGTAACTTTAGTTTGTAAGTGTGTTTTGCAAACGGTTTGAGTCCTTGTACCTTATGCTTGTGGTATGATTCTAAAGTCGACAAATGTGTTTTGCAACTGTTAAAAATCATGTGTTTATTCCCTGTTTGCATTACACGACAACTGGCAAATGTGTTTCGCAAAATTGTGTTGACGTGCATGCAATTTGTCCTCTGATATTTTCAGTGGCCGATCTGACCACCATATGTTGGCCGGTCTAACCGGTCACTAAAAGTCCGACCAGACTCAAGAGGTTTGACCGGGCTGAGTGCTAGTCTAACCTACAAGCGGTCTGACTGGTAGGGCTCCGACTGCCATGGTCAATGTTTTCCAGAGAGCTTTGGTTTTTCTTGTGCTCCTCAGTGGAGCGGTCTGACTGCCCTCTTTGCGGTCTGACTAGTTGGAGCGGTCTGACCAGCCCTTGTGTGAGCGGTCAATCCGGTTGAGAGTCCAACGGCTAGTTTTTATAGCCGTTGGAGTGAGGCTGGTTTGACCAGCCATTGGTTGGCAATTAGACCAGATTTCCCTATTTTTTTGCAGATTCTCCCCCAACTGCTAGTTTATTTGTGTGGGTATATATATACCCCTTGTGGCCAGTTGTGGGAGGTTGCTGGTGCTATTTTTGTCCCCCTTGAACTAAGAGCAAGCCATCTCTTCTCTTTTGTACATGTGTTGCACTTAGTAAGCTTGAAGAGCATAATCCTAGTGCACATGTTGCATTAGGTCTTGGATTGAGTATCCATCGAGCTTGGTAGCTTGATTCGTTCAATGAGCATCTCAGACTTGTTACTCTTGGTGTTTGCCGACACCTGACAGTTCGAGTTGTCTTGGTGATCTTCTCAAAGAAGGTTGTGAGAAGACACGGGCGTTGTGAGTGGCTCTGTGCTCACCATCTCTGGAGTGAAGAGCAACACGAGTGAATTCGAGGTGTTGGCTTAATTTATGGAGCTGGTTCAATTCGTTTGGGCTACCTCAACGTGGATTAGGGGAAACCGGCAAGTTTCCGATCACCACAAGAAAAAGATCAAGTGTCTTTGTGGCTTGCTTTCTTGAGCTATATATTCTTGCAATTTACATTTGTTAAATTAAATTGCTTGCTTGTCACCTTAGGATTACATTCACGACTTAGACCTAGATTGTTGGTACACTTAGTGAGAATAATTGATTTAGGTTTTAAATCGTGCAAAACCGATTTGATTAACAATTCCGCATAAAACTCGGCTTTGGCCAATAGAATTTTAAAACCGCTTATTCAATCCCTCTAGTTGGCCTCTTTGACCTTACACGCACTCGATACACTTGGATCTATTTCATGAAACACTTGTTCACGATTGATTTCTATCTATCGATCTTTTGTTTATATGGTTCATACTCAATTCTCTTCGGTCATCTATGTTTTTCATTCGATTGTGGAGGAGAGTATCTTTCATCACCTTCGTCAATTCCTTTCTTCTAAAGGGTACTATTATTCAACTCGTGTCCAGTACTTATGCTCGAATGGTGTTCTTGAGCTCAAGCATCATCACATCATTGAGGCCGCTCGTACTCCTCATTTCCTCATTTGTTCCCTCACTTCTGGGGGCAAGCGGTATCTACGGCAGTTTATCTCATCAACCATCAGCCCTCTTCAAGATTCAGGGCAAGTGTCCTGATGAGATCCTGTACAGAGCACCTGCTCGCTATGATCATCTTTGTGTCTTGATTGTGTCTGCTATGATCGTCTAGCATCTTGTGAGAGCACAAAGCTGAGCCCTTAGTCGGTTGAGTGTGTCTTCCTAAGTTATAGTCCTGAACATAAGGGCTATCATTGCTATTGATCCATCAGCATGTCGCATTCGCATCTCTCGTGATATGACCTTTGATGAGGATCGACTCTTCTTTTATCATCATTCTACACATCCCACTTCTTCAACAGATTCCACCTCTTTTTTGTATCTACCTCCCATTCTTTCACCAAACTTGCTTTCTCCAGATACACCTTCTCCACTTGTTTCACCTTTTAGTGTGTCTCCTCCACCAGCTCTACCAATTTTTGACACTTCCACATTTCCCTTTCACTATAGTCGCCAACAGAGAGTTCCTTCTGATTCTTAAACTTCCATTCCTCTTGAACCTTCTGATCCTAAGTCGTCATCTCCTCCACTTGATCCTCTCGCGATACCACGGACTTTGTGATCGTTCTACTACATCACGAGTGTGCCCTACGTGATCGTTCCTCTCTCGAGCACTAGAGATGGGGTTTTCTCTGCATGTGGAGTATCTAAGCTGAGTACTTATCAGGAGGCAACCAGTATACCTAAGTGGCAGTTGACTATAACTGAGCAGCTTACAGCATTAGAGTGTACATGTACTTAGGATCTTGTTCTGCTACCATCTAGAGATAAGCCTATAACTTGCAAGTGGGTATACAAAGTAAAGAACAAGTCAAATGGTTTAGTGGAGCGATACAAGGCTCGTCTTGTTGCAAGAGGTTTTCAGCAAACTTATGGTTGATATTATGATGAGACTTTTGCTCCAGTTGCCCGTATGACTACAGTCCGTACCCTCATTGTTGTTGCAGCCGTACGCTAATGGACTATATCTCAGATGGATGTCAAGAATGCTTTTCTTCATAGTGATATACATGAGGTTTATATGCAGCCACCCCTAGGTGTTGAGGCTCCTACAAGCTATTTTTGTCGTCTTAGGCGTGCTCTATATGGTCAGGATCATCGTGCTTGGTTCAAGTGTTTTAGTTCTGTGATTCGACCTGCTAGTTTCACACTTCTCAGCAGGGTTGTACTTTGCTTTTGCTATATGTACATGATATGCTGATCACATGAGATGAATATGCTGATCACAGGAGATGACATGGACTGTGGTTTTTGTTATAAGAAATTGAAAGAACAGTTTATGATGTCTAATTTGGGACCATTGAGCCATTTTCTGGAGATTCAGGTTCATTCTGATGGTGAACCTCAGCATCACTACGTTTAGGGTCTACTTGCTCGTTTTGGGATGACCGATACTCGCAATGTTGCTAGACCTATGGAGCTCCACCTGCAGCTTCGATCTACAAACAGTGCACCACTAACAGATTCTTCCCACTATCGTTAGCTCGTTGAGAGCCTTATTTATCTCACTATCACCAAGCCAGATATTGCTCGTGTTGTTTATGTGCTCAGCCAGTTTGTCAATGCTCCCAACCAAGGATAAAAAACCGAAACCGGTTGAAATCCCGGTCGGCGTCGATTACCGGAAAACCCGGGAAAAAACCAGATGAATTTCAAAACTTGAATTTTGTATTGAAGATTTTGAAAACCGGTTACTATACCGGTTCCCGCCCAAAAACCGGAACCAAAACCGAGAAAAGCAGAAAACCGATTATGGGTAATTAGCAATTGGAATAATTCAAATATTAATTAGAAAGTGTTTAATGAAGTGCATATTTAGCTCATACAATACGTAATCTAGAATTTTTAGCTCATACAATACGTAATCTAGTATATTTAGCTCCTATTCAGCTCATACAATGCGTAATCTAGCATATTTAGCTCATATGAAGTGCAAACCGGCCGGAACAATAATTCAAGCATATTTAGCTCATACAATAGGTAATCTAGTACAAAAAAGACCTAAATCAACCTAGAAAGTGCATTATGCAGTCATAAACTTATATTTGAATTTGAAAATTTTCGGTCGATTACTATTTATCCCAGTCCCCACCAGGATTTTGGTAACCGCCGGGATTTTGATCCCTACTCCCACCTAAGTCCACTATGGTCATACTCTTCGTGTGCTGAAATACTTGAGGGGGACTGTGCCCAAACGTCTGTTCTATGCCAGTTCGAGTCAGCTCTAGCTCCACGCTAACTCTGACTCTACTTGGGCAAGTGATCCTGCTGATTGTCGATCTATTACTGGCTACTGCATCTCTCTTGGTACTTCAATCATTGCTTGGAAGTCCAAGAATCAGACTGTGATGTCACGATCTAGTGCAAAGGCTTAGCTTCGAGCCCTTGCTGCTATCACCTCAGAGATCATTTGGCTCTTTGCTGATCTTGGTGTTTATTGTGATAATCCTACACTTCTGTTTTGTGACAACACAAGTGTCATTCAGACTGCTAGTGATCCAGTCAAGCATGAGTTGACAAAGTACATTGGTGTTGATGCATCTTTCACATGGTCTCATTGTCAGCAGTCGACCATCGACCTCCAGTACGTACCCTCTGAGCTTCAAGTTGCAAATTTATTCACTAAAGCTCATGCACAACTGGATTATGCTCAATAACGAATAAGATGCATAGTTGTAAATAGCAAAATTATCTTCTCAATTTTCTAACATTTACCGGATTAAGTATCATTTAATCTTTCAATTTAAAAACCCCATGTAATAACAAATTAATTCTCATTTACCCTCTATATAGTTGAAAAC
The DNA here is from genome assembly GCA_036346255.1 of Ampelocalamus luodianensis. NCBI lineage: Eukaryota > Viridiplantae > Streptophyta > Magnoliopsida > Poales > Poaceae > Ampelocalamus > Ampelocalamus luodianensis. Next base: position 31,173,570 of record CM070622.1, read on the forward strand.
TTTGACTAGGATGACAGTTTATATTTTATAACACTAGCAGTACAGACTACAGAATGAAGAAATGGGATGGCATAAGAGGAATAAACTATAATTCATAACACGCCAGGCATATATTTGTTATATTTACCTCAACTTCAACCTTTTCATTACGGAATGCCATTTCAGACATAAGATCATAAACAACTGGATTATGCTCTATTCCCTCCATGCACATGCCAACGCCAACCTAAAGAAGAGGAAAGGTCAGATGTAAGTATTCATATTAGAAGAAGCATTAAAAATGTTTTACTCCTGAAACATCCATTATACAAATCTGCAATGCCAGATCAATGGTAAAGAACTCTGAATTCCAGCAACCAAGTAAATTAAGAGATAGATTCACCTCAACTTTGATGCAGCAGATAATAGAAAGATTCACCTCAACTTTGATGCAGCAGATAATAGAGAATTTTAACTCACATGCTAAACTCTAAAATCTATGAAGATTCCATAAGAAATGAAATGTACCATTGTTGAATTGTAGCTTGTACGCGCATTGATAGGGCCAGATGAAATTGAATCAAGTATGCCATACATTTCAATATTGCCACCAAAGTTGTGTAACATGCACCTAGTTTAAGCAATTAATATATTAGTAAACTTGGCTGGCACAATGAAAGCTTCCATGCATATTTTTAATACTAACAGTGATATCTAAGAAACATAAGAAGGTTTGAACTGTAGGAAAAGAAAACAAAAATAAATGAAAACATACCAGATGTATGGTACGCCATAGAATTGAGAGGACATTTGCCATATGGGCTTGACATCAGCAAATAAATCAAGGACTATCATCTTACCAAATGGAGCGGAATGAAGTAGTGCCTGAAAGTCAAAGGTGCAATGTTTGTCTGCATCTAAAGGATAGGCAGCAACTTTACTTACCAAAAACTAACAGAAAGGTGCTTTTGTTACCTATATGCAAATACCTTGCTTTTATTAGAACTTAAAATGTATGCATAAAATTTGATTTTGTCTAAAAAAAAAGGTATGCAGTAACCCTTACTCTACAAGTTACCTCATTTCTATTGAGTGCTCGCAGTAAAAAATTTCAAAATCACGATAAGAGCTTACCTTCATTTGAGGTTCCTTCCAGAAAGCTGCATCTGAGTAGAATAACCAACCTAAATCGAGTAAAGAGATTTAGAGACTATAGTAATTTTACTATTATAAAAGAATGACTTAGTGGTGGTGGTGAGTCTGCCATACCACCTCCCCTCCCACCTTTTGATTTGGTAATATCTATTCTGGATAAGATTATATGTGGCTTATTGATTAGATGCAAATTATGGATATTGGTTTTCTAAGTTAACAACTTGTATTATGTTTATTTGAAAACAGTTGCAATGCACGGACACTCAGCTAGTGTTTAAAAATTGCCAATCGTGTGTTCATGAAAATCATGTCTGCTAAAAACTGTGACTTTGAGCAAATGACTTTCCACTGGTATAGGACATGGTAAGACATCACCTTTTTTATTTTTCTACAAACTGGCACAGGAGCCAGTATTAATAGAGTACTCCATATACTTACTTCCACTTTACTCTGTGGATATTTGACTGCATAATGCATTTGTTTACGTTTTTCATCTTTATTTATTTATGTGTTTATTTATTTTGCCAAATGACCATCCTCCCCCTCCCCACTGATACAAATTACGACAATATTAAGGACTTGTTGCTGTTATGACAAGATCATTTTTTTACGGATATGACAATATCATTAAATACATAATCTTTTAAGCTTCAAAGGTCAAAGAAGAGTACACACACCTGCATTAACCACACTGCATCCTTGTTACCTCGTGACATTGCTTCATAGATAGCAGAACCAAGTGATGAAATATATGCTGGTTCGTTTGTGGGTGGTGTATTCTCATTGAATGTATCACTGAAAGCAACAATTTTGATTGTAAAGTATGTTGTAAAATTAGCAGTTTTAGCAAATATTCAGAAATAATTCCAACAGCAATTATGACCAGTGTTACTTGGACACGGACACAAGTGTCGGATTTCGACTCAGATCCGGGTGTCTGATTCGGCAAGCTCTAGAAAATAGGATTCGAGGATTCATCTGATATATATTCTTTTCTTTAAAAATTAAAATAAAATTATTTATGCAATAAAATATTTAATTTATGTACACTACCACAACACTATATAACTGCCACAAAAGATCCTGAGCGGGGATCACATAACGTGCAGAGCCATTTCGGAAGCGAAAGTGTCGACGAGGTTTTTTTCCCAGATCCTAGACAACGTTGACATCACCTAGTCACAAGAAAGACCAGCTACACACCACTCACCCTTTTAAATAGCAAAAGTTGTCCAATGCCTCGATAGATGTAAAAATGAATGAAGTACTACAGCTAAGGTCTCTCATAGCTCTTCTAGCCTCCTTCCTCTCTTCCTTCTCATCAGACCAACCTCACTCATTCAAATGCTCATTTGACTAAGCACTACCACTCCACCCCTGACTCTCCTTCCTCTAATAGCTCATTAAATCATGTCAGAGCACCGGCATCTCTCTCCTCTCGTCCTTCTGCAACAAATGTATCTAAACACCATCATCGAGCTAGTTCTTCCCTTCTACTCCTCACAAGGACTCTCCATAGGGTGTTCGATACGTGTCGCAAGGAGCCTGACGCGTCGACACGGGGATGCATGTCGACGCAGCAAAAAAAATTTGGACACGCGTGTCCTGGTAACAACAGATTATGACAATTAAAGCATATTTCTAGCAACATATAAATGACAGAATAAACATATAAACATGTAATATCTTCATGCCAATTAAATAGGATAATATGCTTATAAGATAGGACTCGAAAACAAATAAAATCAGCATAATGCTCAGATTTAAATATTTAGATTTGCTCTCAAATGTCAGGCTGAACAACATTAAATCATGGCCTCCTCGCCACATTTGTCTATACTTTTCACTAATTAGATATGACAACAATAAATTAGACTTTGAGCTCAAATTAATATTGTACTAATATGCCAAGAATTATCTCATAAACAGCAATTTATACTTTCAGCCAACAGAGGATTGATTGTCACAGTGAAAAAATGAAATCACATTAACAACACTTAATCCTTTCAGCCAGCAGAAGATAAACTATATCACAGTGCAAACATGAGATTAGAACCTTTACTACTTTTGGCCAACAGAGAAACAGATGCATCACAGAGCACAAATCAATCAAATTGAGTAGGTATAATGCAACCGAACCACTGAAAGTAGTAGAGCCGAAATGCTAGAGATGAACTGACAACAGTAAGCGACACAATTAGCTCAAGTCTGATCTAGTTATCAATCCAATTTTATTATATGACAATTATCCTCACCGAGCAAGGCACACCGAATGCGTTGCCTCAAAAAACCAATCGCCCCACTATGCTGCGAAGGACGGACGAGGTTGACGGAGATACAGTGCCAATTCACAAAGCCAAGACACACCAGTTTGCGAAATCGAGGTACAAAGGATATTGTACAAGAGCCAACCAAGATGCACCAGCTGAATACACCCACGGAGCACCAAACACCAAAAAAATGAAGCCTTCTTGCACACCAAGATCAAGCTGTTAGAATGAGGCTTGTTGTTCATTCCAATGGGCCTATATAACATGTACAGGGTTGTCAACATGCAAAGAACACCCTAGACTATATACATATCTAACCGCCCCTCTAACTCATGGTAGATCAACAACACTGAGTTTGGATAAGATAGAAGTTATGCTAAACTCTATCTGTGCCTTGGTGAAGAAATCTACCAGCTGAAACTCCGAAGGCACATACTGAAGATCAATAACTTAGTCTTGCACCTACGATCGCATGTACGAAGCATCCACTCCAATGTGCTTAGTGAGCTCATGCTTCACGGAATCTCAAGCAATCCTAATCGCACCAGTACTATCTAATAAGAGAGGAGTCGGTGCAGAAGCGAAAACACCGAAATCCTCAATTAGCCACCGAAGCCAGATGATCTCAGCTGTCAACGACGCTATGGCTCTCAACTCAACCTCAGCGCTCAAATGGGAAATGACAGTCTACTTCTTGATCTTCCAGGCAATCAAGGAGGAACCAAGGAAAACACAATAGGCAAAAAGAGACCGGCGATCGAAATGATCGCTAGCCCAAGTCGCATCAGAGTACGCCTGAAGTTACAAAGAACTAGAGTGAGGAAAGAAAAGGTGACGAGTGATGGTCCCGCGAAGATATCGCAGAACACAAAGGTGACTATAGTGGATTTGAGTGGGAGTAGAGACGAACTGACTGAGGATGTGAACTGGGTGAGAGATGTCAGGACGAGTGATCCCAAGGTAGACAAGGCTCCCGACAAGATGGCGGTAGCGAGTGGGATCCTCAAGAGGCTCACCATCAGTAGGCCGAAAGTTAACACCAAGCTCCATAGGAGTATCCACCACACGTTAATCAGTGAGACAAGCGCGAGTAAGGATATCCTAAATGTACTTCTCCTAGGAGAGATAGTAGCCCGCGGGCGTAGAAGTGATCTCAATCCCAAGGAGTAACGAAAAGGACCCAAATTAGACATCAAGAACTGCTCACTGAGACGCTCCTTCACAAAGGCAATGTACTGAAAGTCATCTCCAGTAATGATCATGTCATCCACATAGAGGAGCGTCCACTTCGATCTTCAGTATGTACCTTCGGAGTTTCAATTAGCAGATTTCTTCATCAAGGCACAAACTAGAGTTCAACATAGCTTCTACCTCTCCAAACTCAGTGTTGTTGATCCACTATGAGTTTGAGGGGGTGTTAGATATGTATATAGCCTAAGGTGTTCTTTGCATATTGATAATCCTGTACATGTTATATATTGGCCTTTTGGCCCATTGCAATAGACAACAAACCTCATTCCAACACACTCGTCAGCTGGTAGCGAGCTCGGAGCGCTCCCACATAAGTTGTGCTGTCGGCGGCTCCGCCACATCCGTGGAGATGACCACGGGTATGTTGCCCACCAGAATGGCGGTAACACGAGCCTTGGCATCCTGCCATCACTCGTAGGCGTGCAACTCAGACTGGTAGTGCTCCAAGGCCTCCTCAAGTGCAGCATTGGCAGCCACCTGATCCGCACCATTAGGAAGAGCTGGTAGAACTGGCGGCGTAGGGCGAGGCGGACAGGTGTGCTCACTGGTGAGATAAACCTAGAGACGCTAACTGTTGAGGTGAATCCTCAGGTGCACAGCCCACTCCCAGAAGTTCGTCCCGTCGAAACGAACCGAAGGGAGTGGGATGGCGAACGAGCCGCCGACGAAAGCCATCTGGAGCAGAGTGGTGGTGCGGATGTCGAGGTCCAAGGCTGGAGAGGCCGGATCAGGAACTGGGGCGACCGAAGCGTGGGTCTAGGTGGCGTGATGCAGGGCAACGGGAGAACCGTCTCTGCGGTCGGGTGGCGTGGTCGAGCGGCTAGAGCATCTTGGCGGCTCAGTGGCGGCGTCTGGCGGCTCGGACTCGGGCGGCGTGGGCCGGGTCTAGAGCAACGGTCGGGAAGAAACGGTGCTCGAGCGAAACAGCCGGATGTGCCGGCGGCCATAGCAAACCTTGCGGGTGCGGTAGCTTGCGGTGGAGGATCGGTCGCTACTGCTGCTCGCACGGGAGGAAGAAGGGTCGGGGAGAGGAGTTGCGGCGGCATCTCAGGCCCTGAGGGTGGGATCCGATGCAAGCGGGATCCGACGCAGGCGGCGCAGACCCAGCTCGGACGGCGCAGGTAGGAGCTATATTCGGTGCGGGGACACTGGATCGGTTGTCTTCTTGCCGCTTGCTCGCCAGAGAGGAGGAACACGATCGCGGCGGCGACAATCCTGCGCCGGAAAACAAAGGAGGTGGAAGCAGAGGAAAAACGGAGGATGGGAAAGAAGGCTCGGCGCGGGGGCGACAACGGTGGCGGTGGCCGTGGCGGCGAGCATCACGAGAAACCTAACCTAGTTACGATACCATGTTAGAATGAGACTTGTTGTTCATTCCAATGGGCCAAAAGGCCAATATATAACATGTATAGGGTTGTCAACATGCAAAGAACACCCTAGACTATATACATATCTAACACAAGCCAGAGCCAGCCGGATTTCACCTCCAATCGGTGCAAAACCAAATCCCTCACCGCACCTCAATAGAGATGAGGAAGCAAGAGGAAAACTGAGATACGCAAAGAGAAGGGGGGGTCCAATCCTCACCGTTGACGGCGCCAGGCTCAGCCACAGAGACGCAGCGGCTCCAAAGCCCCAAACAAAACCGAAGCCAAATCGAGGAAGAACCAAAATTTGGGGGAAAGCTCACTGTTTTTTGGGTGAAGAAAAGAGAGGAGAGGAGCCGCCTTAAGAAGAGGAAGGGATGGGCGGCGCGGCTGCTGCCAACGACTGGTGCTCGAGGAGCCTGGACCGCCCGTGCCTCCAGCACCGCCACCGCTCGGGAGGAGTCCATGTTGGCGCTTATCTCAACATCTTCTCTCTAACAGGTGGGCCCCACTCCTTTCATTTTTCTTTTTCCATTTCTTCTTCTCTAATTGAGAAATTACCAAATGGACCTCAAAATACAACAGTCCCTACCAATTTATGAATCTGATAAAAGTGTTAGATGGAGAGGGAGAGTGCGAATGTGAATGGTTAGTTGCATTGCAATAGCCCAAGGGGCAATATATAGTACAAGGACACATACAAAAGTAAAACCCTAGACTAGAGTGTAATACCACAAATACTATTAACGCCCCCTCTCCCAAATGCAAAGTATATGCAATAGCATTGCATTTGAAAGGGTTGACACTACAATAGGGAAAATCCGAAGTCCGAGTCTTGATAAAATCGCCGTAGCGTGCAGCGCTTGGAAAATATACTGAGTATCAAAAGATCTACCATCTGGGGTCGTGCGATAGCCCATAAAGCACAAGGTGTAGGGGCCGAGAAAGTAGATGCAAGCCGGAGCAAAGTCGACTGTGACAACACGACGAAGAAGGTAATGAAACCGACAGGAATAGAGATTTGTCAAATCAAGTCAAAGGGGAATGGATAGAAGCATGGCGACGCAGATCGAAGCTCGAGACGACGGCGGCGCAGTGCACAAGAAGCGCAGCGGAGGTGTAGTGCAGAAGAAGCGCAGCCGGCCTTAGTAGCTCGGCCGGCGGCTCAGAGAGAAGCGGCAGCATCATAACGACTTCTACGATCTGCAGCGGCTCAAAGAGAAGAGCGGTAGTTGCTGCCATGCGTAAGTGAAAGAAGAGGACCACACTCAATCCAAGAGGACGGACCGTGGGTAGCAAAGCAATCAGCTAACTGACAAGGAATTTGTGTACTCGCGCGGTTTAGACAAACTCAAAAATAGTTTGTTACGGACTTGGATGGACTCAAGGGAAAAATGACTCAAAGGAGCAGCAGATACAAACAACAACCCTCTTTAACAGTGGAAGAAGCTACAAGAAGGCGGGCGAGAAGCCGGCGCCGAAGCCGGCGGTGAGAATCGAGGCGGAGAAGCCGGGCGGCTCGGCGGATCTGGCTAAACCAGATCAACTCTATACTCCCCACCACCCCCTCCTCAACTCCTGCTTCTTCCATCACCGCCCCCAAGAGCCCTTCCTGCCGTCACCACGGTCGCTTCCAATGGCGTTGCTGCCGACGACTCGGTCCATGAGCCTCCCCTTCAACTCCTCTACTCACGACCACGGATAGGAGGAGCAGAGCACCGTTGAAGCGGCTAGCAATAGGGGCGGTGACCATCGCAGAGTAGAGCCAGAGCTCGGTGAGATCCGGGCGGCGGCGAAGCGGCCAGCGAGACCAACGCAGAGGCGGTGGCGGAGGCTCGGGAGAAGCGGCGGCGAACCCGAGTCGCGGCGGCGGCAGCAGGGAGGATCGGGTGGCACCGGAGCAGAGGCGGCACGTGGGAGGCGTCTGGAGCACCCGGATGGCGCGAAGGTGGAGGCCGGTGTGCAGAGGTGGCATGGCGCGAGATCGAGCACAGGCGTCGCGTCGAGTGGGCGGCCGGATCGAGCGGTCGGTCGCGGATCCGGACGACGCGAACTCGGGGGCGGCGTAGGCTCGAGCTCCGTGCGAGCAAAGGTGGCGGCGGCGGGATCGAGTGGTGGTGACAGGATCCGGCGAGGAAGAGCTCGATCTCACTGGATCCGACGACAAGGAGGGTTGCTTGAAGATGAGGATGATGTTGCTGCTTCTACGAGGAAAGACTACGACTAAGACTAATGTGGCCGCCCCCGGGAGTGGAGATTGCTCCTCCCGGGGGCAGCGGGCAGCGGAAGAGGCTAGGTTTTGAACCTTAGCTCCGACACCATATTAGATGGAGAAGGGGATTGCAAATGTGAATGGTTAGTTGTATTGCAATAGCCCAAGGGGCAATATATAGTACAAGGACACATACAAGAGTAAACCCTAGACTAGAGTGGAATGCCACAAATACCCTAAACAAAAAGATGCTTAAAATCTTGTTTAATATACAGTTGCTCGACGATGGGTACCTTGCGGGTTTGAACCAAAAGCCTAGCAACAAGGACTACAACTCTATACAGACAAAGGAGGACTTCGTCTTAATCCAATACCTGAGTGTGAGAGTCTTCGCCCAAGTTACATTTTGTACTGGACGGCTTGCCCTTTTCCCTCTCGGGTTGGGACGTTACGGTCATGTCCCCGTATTTAGCTCCTGAGTCCTTAAGAAAGTATATCCTTATCTTTCTTTGATCGTGATCCCACGATCATACTCACGTAGGTGAATTCTTTAGGGAATCCTATAGGATGATTCCCGATGCCATATAGGTGTCGAATTCATTAAGAGCTATTGTTCAACCTTCCATACAAAAAGAGCACTGTAGCTAATGGAACCCTTAGATGTGCTCTCTAATCCCACACAGTTTGTTGTCCTAGAGCCTAGTTGTTCACAGGATCTCCGATCTACTAGGATAGGTTACCACCAATACAGGTCTTTACAAGAGTATGAGTCCCATTCCCTTTGACGCTGCAAAGATGGCCTTCTGCGCCATTCCTTTGGTGAAAGGATGTACCAAGTCCTTTTCAGACTGGATGTATTCCATAGAAATAAAACTCGTCTCTTTGGCATGCATTACCGACTTAAGTCGTCTTTATATATGTTTTGAGGACTTCATATTGTCCTTCATACTATTTGCATTAACCAAAACGGGTTGGTTATCGCAGTAGGTTAATATAGCTGGAATTGGTTTTTCCAACACCGGTAGGTCAGAAAGAAGTTCTCTAATCCATTCTACCTCTACAGTCGCTGAGTCAAGTGCTACCAACTCAGCCTCCATGGTGGACCGTGTAAGGATAGTCTGTTTAGAAGATTTCCACAAAACAGCCTCACCTGCTAGAGTGAAAACATAGTCACTTGTAGCATTCTTACGGTTGTATTGGTACTTTGGGTGTGCAGATATCTGATTAAATCAGTATTAAGATCAGTTTGGATTGGAAAATCCATCTAAAATTAAATTTCAGAATGTTTGTCTCATCTATAGTATGAGAAGAAACATATATTATTTCAGTTGAATCCATCAAAATACAGTGAATCTTCTCCCTTTACATCTTCCAAGGAAAAGATTCTCCCTTTACATCTTCCAAGGAAAAGACGCTGATTCATTGTTTACAATTTAGGAGCAACTCCTGGTGTTGGCTTGTTGAGATCAATCTTTTTCCCTTCACATTTTTAACATTCAGGTTTTATCCCTCGCCATGAAACTAACTTCATATTAAGTATCTTATATGTTCAATTACTTTGCATTCAACCCTTCCTGCGCCAAGGTTCATAATAGTCTAATTTAAATTATTATATTTTTTCTTAACAATCAGTCGATCATCTCCGTAGGTGATAAGGAAAATAAACCATTTCCACCAAATTAGTATATGGTATTCGAGCCTGGTAATCTAACATGCAAGAACATAAAGTATGCATGCAGCATCCCATGAAATACTTCAAAGAAGCAGAATAGTAAGAGTTACCAATTATATATGTTGGTGACGTCGCCATATTCTGCATATATCCAAAAAGATGAAAAGATAAAAAAACTCCATATACAGGTTTTGAAAACTCACATCAAAAGTGCATTGTTATTACTTATTAATGCATTCAGCAACTTTGTGAAGCTATCTGGGGAAAAACAGCCCCATGGAATTGGAAGAAATGAAGTTCAATATCTTTGCATGGAAAAGAAATGCAGACCTTTTATTTGTTGCCTGATAAAAGCCTGACCCACATCAATAAACAATGCATCGGAAGGATCAAGAAGATAAGTGCAGCACCACCTAGGATCGCCATCAACAGTGTTCCTGAAGCAGAGGAATGTGTAAATACCAGCATTCATGGGCTGAAGCAGAAAAATCAGCATTCAGACAATCTGATATACAGGCACGTGTTAGGCAGAAGTTTGCTTACTGAAATGCTAGTCAACTGATATTTTATTGCTGAAAATCATACACGGGTACTAACAGTACACACTGGTTTGAAGACCCTCAGACTGTAGTGTGAAGAACTTGAATCTGAATTACCCCTTTCTTCCCAACAATAAGAGGGTGTGTAACTCCAAGCTATCATGTGTGCATTGTTGCCCTTTAACTAGGCAGCTCATAGATAACTGTGTCTATAGCCCCATGTTATGCTAACTAAGTCAATTGAAAAGGCAAGTTCACAGTTACAAGTTAAACAAAACTGAAATACTAAAACGTCTGTTCCAGATGTTCTAAGAATACTTGTTGTTGTGGACTCTTTTTATGGCAAGACGTATCAAAGACGGAAACGAGGGCAAGTGTCCAGTTTGGCCGCCGGTTCGGACGTCGCAGGAACGTCCAGGACTTAAAGAGTCTGGATCGGTTCTTATTAGGAGATGGAATACGTTACTGAGATTGAGTCAGTTAGGAATACGAGTCTAGATAGGATAGAGGAGTTAGTACGTACGTAGCTACGTAGCCTATAGCCCTATATAATCTGCCTTTGTATCATGTCGAACGGCAAGCAATAAAACTAGTCTTCGTCTATCTAACTAGACGCGTTCAGAGCTTCGCTCGCTGGCTGAGGTCACGCCTCGCTGTGCGTTCGAGGGCGAACACAGTCCCCCTCGCTACCTTCTGTGTTCTCATCCGAACCCTCAAGATCATCTTCTTCCGCCTCTTTCTACACACCGAAAACCACAACAAAAGCCAACCCATAACAATTTGGTATCAGAGCCTTCATCCGCACTTCCCATGGGCAACCCGGTCTCCATGGAAGACCTCAGCAAGCAGCTCTCCCAGCTCATGGAGCAGCAGCAGATCATGGCGCAGCAACAACAGTGAATATCGCAGCAGCAGCAGATGAATGGTGAATAAGGCGATCTTAAAACTAGTCGGTAGCCCATAATCTCGCCATCACCATGCTTGAGAACGGTCAACCCACTGGACTTGGCAAGAATTCATCAATTAACCTAGCAATCAGTTCCGACGTTCAATGGCGACGGCAATCAGTTCCATGGTTGAACATATGTGAGCAGTTTTTCCGCGGACAAAGAACGCTGGAAGAACAAAAGATGTGGCTAGCTTCATATCACCTTACCAGTTTGGCACAACAATGGTACTTCCAACTCGAACGCGACGAAGGTATTCTATCTTGGGCCCGATTTGCTGACTTCGTCAACCTACGGTTTGGACCTCCCATCCGTAGCAATTCGCTAGATGAGCTCGCCCAAATCCGGCAAACAAGGTCCGTGGAAGATTACCAGAAGCAGTTCTTGGCCCTTCTGTGTCGGGTGGAGCGTCTTTCACCTCTTCAATAGGTCCAATTATTCACGGCAGGCCTCCTACAACCGCTTCGTACAAACATCGAGCTTCAAAATCCGACGAATTTGCAAACGACGATGAGTTTGGCACGCGCCTATGAACGTCGACTCGCCATGAATACGGAGGACACAAGGACTATCACGGCCAAGACACCCACCGCCGCACCACGGTTTCAGGTTGCAACTCCGACGCCACCAGCCACTGTCACAAGGCCTCCCACACCGGTGGGAAGCACTCCTTCCACGGCGGGAGTTTTGCCGACGCCAACGGCTGTGGTGGCTGGTGCAGCCGCAAGTTCTCGTTTCCGACGACTTACACAGGAGGAGATGAACGAGCGACGTTTGAAGGGGTTGTGCTACAACTACCCTAAGTTGTTCACAAGAAATCACAATTGCGCGTTCAAGGGAATTTACTTCATCGAGGTAGGAGACGAAGCCATTGAATAAAGAACAGACAACACTCCGAAAATTTCGCTCCACATGCTCACGGGTATTCGTACAGGAAAAACGATGCAGCTGCAAGTCTTCATCAAAGGAGAAGCCTTATGCGCATTGGTAGATTCCAGGTTGACACAAATGTTCGTTGATGCTGGGATAGTGAACCGCCTTGGCCTGTTCATAGAGCCGTGGCCAAGTCTCACGGTCACTGTGGCCAATGGGGACCGCATCGAAGGTGCGGGTGTGTGCAGACACCACTATTATCATTGAACAAGAGACTTTCTCGGTGAACTGCTCGCCATCATGCTAGATGGGTTCGACCTCGTTCTGGGCGTGCAATGGCTCCGAACATTAGACCCTATACTACGGGATTTCAGTCGCCTCATAATGGCATTTTGGAGGACTGACCATCAGGTCATGTGGAAAAGGTCCGAGGTTACGACTGTTAGAGATATATGTATATTGTATTATTCCCCATTGTTATGAGGGGTTATTTGCATATTCATCACCTGTACTTTGTGTATATATACTGGCCCATTGGTCTCATATTGAATACAAGCACTATTCATAACATTGTATCGGAGCGTACCTAGGGTTTTCTTTTTCCCGTCGCTTCACTTGTCACCCCGCCGCCGCCTCTCGGATCCGACGGCGTCGCCTCTTGTCGTCATCTTCGACGATTCTCAATCGGATCCTCGGCTGTCGCGCCTCGGGTCTCGACGCGCCCCGTCATCAGGGCCTCGTCGAACGCCGCGCCTCTCTCGCCGGCGCTCGGGGCGACCGCGTCGCCACCTTGGCTGCGTCATCAGGCCCTGTCCGGACCGTCTGCGCGCCGTCGCCGGCTCTGGCGAGCGACTCCTGCGCCATCGTCGGATCGTCTCGAACTTCGAGCGGCCGGGCTTCGCCGTCGATCATAACGAGCTTCGGCGCGCGCGCTTGCATGCCGCGTCGCGCTCGTCGCGCCGCTCGAGCCGCCGTCGCCGCCGTCACAAAACACGGGTGACCAACTAGGGTTGCCACTCGCTCTTTGTGGCTTCGCATGGCCGAGGCGGCCTTTTAGTCGGTGGCGGAAAAGAAAAAAAGCGTCGTTCTAACGCGCGCGCGTCGGCGCCACCGGTTAGACTTCATTGTCTTGGTCGCCGCGCGAGTCGGTAGCCGCTACCAATGAGCCTGTTTCCTCCTCATTGCCTAGTGATCTTGATGGTGTTAATTACAGGACTTGTGTCTCGCATGCGCATCCACATGCGTGGTCTTCGTCTTTGGGCGTCTGCAGCGATGTCACGCGCCTTGCCCTATTCCTCGGCGGAGCCTCTCGCTGTTCTGCGCCTTTGCCCAACGGTGACAAAGTGCTGTTGAGCAGCCGGCGCTTGCGATGATGAGTGCCTCGCCTACCGGGAGGCTCGGATTCCTACAAGGATCGTGACCACCTCGCTCGGTGGTGCGATGGCGATTCTTGAGGCTGCTTGTTGTATTCATCGCGATATCGGCCTCGATTTTCTTACGAGGTTGTGGGACTCCTGGCTTTCGGATGTGGACTCATCTTCGTCGGCGCTCTGAGCCCTCTGGTGATGCCACATACTGTCCGTGGTCGCGGGAGCTCTCTTCGGAGGTGATGCTCTTTGTTGGCGCTTTTACGCTCGAGCTCTGGCATGCGGCGTCGGTGGTCTCTCTCGCTTTGCTGCTATTTGTCGCTCCCGTCCGTCTTTGCTGGTATGCGTCTTGACTGAGGTTCAGTGGGTCTCTGAGTTCCTTACTCGCCTTAGTCTGAGTTCGAGCGATGGCGTGCCGCTCCTTGCACGCCACCTCGTGTCACTCTCACGGAGGCTCTTCAGAGATACGCGTGGAGAGACTACGCTGAGTGGTCTTTGGTCAATACCACTCCCCTCCGTGCTCGCCGCTCGCCGCTGCTACACCGCAGCGCTCCACGCTTGACTGCTTCCTCCTCAGGAGCCCACAGTGGTGGTGGCGCCCCATCTAGTGGTGGTCGTCTCGCTGCTCCTCTTGCAACAAGGTCGGCCACATTGAGTCCTAGTGCTATAAGCGGCGGCATCTCTCACGCCGTTCTTCTACTATGCGCGCTTGGTGCTTCTACATCGGCGTCTGCGCCGACTCCTTCAGCGTTTCTCTCGGCTGGCGAGAGATGGCGGACCGGCGCTGCTGCCGCCGGGCCGAGTTCTCCTCGGCGGAGTTCTGCGAGTTACGCTCACGACTCTTGGGCACTAGAAACCACCTCCTACAGTCGGTACCTCACGTGGATTCTTGATTACGGGCATCTTTTCACATGACTCTGACTCTTCCACTCTGTCTTTCATTACATCTCTTGATTCTCACATCGGTATTCTTACTGTGATGGTACATCTCTTTCTATCTGCAGTGAGGACCTCTTAGCAACTCCTCTTTTCATGTTCCTTACATTGCTTATGTTCCTCGCCTTACCATGCAACTTCTTTCTGCTTGGCGATTCACGACCTTGGTTGTCAGGTCATTCGACTCGACCCTTGTTGTGTTCGGGGCCGCCACAGGGAGCTACGGTTGGTTCGGCCTCGGCGCCTTGACTGCGGCGTCTCAGGGAGCTTGGCGCTTCACCTTCCTTCCATTGCCACCATCGCGCGGTTTCTCAACCACGCCACTCCATATACCCGGCTCTTTCGGCGGTGGCATCACCGTCTTGGTCATCGTGTGGATCTCGTCTGCATGCGTCTTTAGTTCGTCGTGGTCTTACGGGATCATCTCGAGGCGTATCTTTAGATTGTCGAGTTGTAAGTTAGGTAAGCAGATTTAGCTTCCTTATCCTCACGGTGAGTCGGTGTCTCGGCGTCCTTTTGATCTTGTTCATTCGGATGTTTGAGGTCAAACTCGCCGTTTGAAAGGGTCATCGATATTATATCATATTTATAGATGATTTCTCTGCGCCACACTTGGATATATTTCATGTCTTCGTAGTGAGGCCTTGTCTATCTATAAACAATTTGCCACTATGGTCCACACACGATTCTCCGCTATTCGTGTCTTTAAATGCTGACTCATTGGCGAGTACCTCTCTCGTTACTGCGCGGCTTCCTTGCTGGCGAGGCACTCTCGCTTCGATTCTCTTGTCACGATGCTCATGCTCGAATGGTGTCGGCGCAAAGCATCGTCACCTCCTTGAGGCGGCTCGTGCGGCGATGATTGTCGCCTCTATTCCACCTCGCTTTTGGTGAAATTTGTTTCCACTGCCGCCTATCTCGTCAACCTCGACCTCTTACGCTCTTTGGGTGTGATCCTGCTTGGCGTCTATGTGGTCTTCTTCGACTACTCGCCCTTCGTCTGTTTGTTTGCGTTTGCTCGTTCTCCTCGCCTCGAGCGCGCCAAACTAACTTGCTCGATCTGTTGAGTGTCTTTACGGGATCTGATCACAGAGCACAAGGGCTATCGGTGCTGGGATCCTGTTGGTCGACGGATGCGGGTTTCTCGGGATGTGACTTTCGACAAGCCGCGTCCCTTCTACCCACGTCCTGCCTCTCCTTCGGCTTCCTCTGTGGAGTCTCTGTCCTTTTAGACTTTTCCAGATACACCTATATCTGTCTTGCCTTCGTCCACCCATTCCGCTGAGTCTCCACATATTCCTCCTGTGGCCTCTCCGCCGTTGTCACCGCCTGCTTCGCCTCCTGCGGCTCCTCGGGCTCCTCCACTCTGACCCTTCTTACCTCTCTTCTACACTTGTCAACCCGTCGCGAGATCTTCGGATGAGCCATCTTCTCCTGATGCTCCATCTTCCCCTAATGGGTCATCTTCTCCTCGCTACGCTCTCACATGTCGCTGATCAATTTGGCCACTGCCGTTTTGGTTTCTTTGGTGCGGCTACTCATGAGCTGTCTCCTCACAGAGATCTTTTTACTCACTTGAGTGGCGGCATGCCATGGCAGGAGATTCTTGCCCTCAGCGTCTTGGTACTTGGGATCTTTTTCCTTTTCATCTCGCTCTCGTCCCATCACGTGTAAGTGGGTCTATAAGATTAAAACTCGCTCTGATGGCTCTCTTGAGCGCTATAAGGCGCGTCTTGTTGCTCGTGGCCTCTAGAAGGAGCATAGTCGTGACTCTGACGAGACTTTGCTCGATGGCTCACATGACCATTGTTCGTACTCTTCTTTCGGTGGCGTGCATTGCGCGGTGAGTGCATTCTCGGCTTGATGTCAAGAATGCTTTTCTTAATGGCGAGTTGCGTGAGAGGTCTACATGCATCCGCCGCTGGGTATTCATTCACGAGGGCATGATGCATGCGCGCCGTTGCTCTCTCATGGCCTTAAACAAGCCCTCGTGCTTGGTTTGGCGCTTCTCCTCTGTGGTCACTGCTGCTTTGGCTTTTCGGCTAGTGATCATGATCTGCGCTCTTTGTCCACACTTCGCCTCATGGTGGACTCTTCTTACGAATGTTGATGATATGATCATTACCGGAGATGATTATGAGTACATTGCCTTTTGGTCCTCTTCGTTACTTCTTGGGATTGAGGTTACTTCCACTCGGATGGTTTCTTTATGTCCCAAGAGAAGTATATTCAAGATCTTCTTGATCGCGCCTCTCTCGCTTATCGTCTTGTTGAGACTCTATGGAGCTCAACGTTCACCTCAAACCCTCGATGGCGAGCCTCTTTACGTCCAGGCTACGCTATCGTCATCTTGTTGAGTCTTGTCTACCTTCTTTGTTACTCGTCAGGATATCACTTATCGAGTCCATATTACGAGTCGATTCGTCTGCTCCCGCTCGGTCCACTATAGCCACCTTTTTGAGTTCTGCGATACCTTCGTGGGACTATCTCTCGCCATCTCTTCTTTCCACGCTCCGGCTCGTTCTGACTTGGACTTATTCGGATGCTACTTGGGCGGCGATCCTCGATCGCGGTCTATCTCACGCTTCTTGTGTTTTTCTTGGTGGGTCTCTCATTGCAGGAAGAGAAGAAAGCTTGCGATATCCCATTCAGTGAAGAGTGAGTTGCGAGCTATGGCTCTCTTGTGGCCAGTTGCCAGCTCGGTGGTTACTCGAGGATTTTGGTGTTTGCCACTACACAACTCCTCTCTTGTCGAACGATGCAGTGCTATCGGTATTGCTGTGATCTGTGAAGCATGAGCTCACCAAGCACATTGGTGTTGATGCTTCCTTCATGAGGTCTTGTTTGCATGATCGGTGATTACTCTTGATCTGTGCCTTGAGCTTGACTAGCGGATTTCTTCACGAAGGCGGACTCGAGCATAGCACAGCCTACCTCTCAAACTTCGGTGTTGTTGATCCACCATGAGTTTGAGGGGGGGTGTTAGAGATATATGTATAGTGTATTATTCTCCATTGTTATGAGGGGTTATTTGCATATTCATCACCTGTACTTTGTGTATATATACTGGCCCATTGGCCTCATATTGAATACAAACACTATTCATAACAACGACAACTGGGACACAGGCACGTGGGTGCACAACCAAAGACCTTCTAGATGAGCTTCTACAGGAGTTTGAGGATGTTTTTGAGACGCCTCGCGGCCTGCCTCCACCTCGTCGCCAAGATCACCGTATTCACCTATTGCCAAGATCATCGCCGGTGGTCGTTCGGCCATACCAATACCCACAGTTGATGAAGGATGAAATCGAGCAACAATGTGACGACATGTTAGCTCAAGGCATTATTCACCCCAGCACTTCTGAATTTTCCTCGTCGGTTTTGCTTGTCAAGAAACGTGATAATACATGGCGTTTTTGCGTTGATTATCGCGCTTTAAACTCACAAACAGTGAAGGATAAATTCCCTATTCCGGTCGTAAATGAGCTGCTCAACGAGTTGAAGGGCGCACATTACTTCTCCAGCAGTCGCTATCACCAGGTGTGCATGTATCTCGACAATGTCAAGAAGACCGCCTTCCGGACACATCAAGGCCACTTCGAGTTCCTCGTTTAACACTGGGAGTTACTTTGCATGAGACATCATGAATACATCAGCACTGAATTTGGATTTCAGGCTCCATACTAACCATAGTTACAAAATAGATATTTTGATGTGATGACAAAAATCAGCTATAATGACGAATAACTTCAACTACAATAATGCAAAGGGAAACCATAAAAAATGTGGTAGTGCCTAAACTAACATAAAGTGCCAGGCAATATCAGCGGAATGACACAGTAGAGTACATTACCAGTCACCAAGTTTGGTTATGTTGGCAGATGGAAACAATGTTTTAAACACAGCTGGTACATTTCCAGAGAACGATGGTAGAACTGAAAAATGGTAATGTATTGTATGTTAACCTGAAGCAAACATTTAGTGCATTATACTAACAGCATGTCACTAGTATAAGGTATAATGATGTGTCAACTGAAGCGCAAGAATAAATTATTTAAAAGTAGATGGAGAGAACAATAAATGTGAGAACTGAGAAAACATGAAAGACGGCAGGAAATGCAGGAAAGGTCCAACAGCATACATCCAAAGTTTGTCTAGCATAAATAGAAAAACAATACTAAAGAACTGTAATGCTGGACTGTAAAATAAAACAATACCTGGGACCATTCCAAGCTCAATCATACGAGAGAGTATTTTCTTCTGCAATGTCAATTGTTGATCCAGCCAATTTTGTGAAAGTGGTCCACCCCATCTAAGATGTTTTAAAAAAAAATCACAGCTTTTTTAAGTCATTCCAACAAATATATACCACCAACCAAGTGATCCTGTGTCCAAATAATCATATTTAGCATACAAAGTGTTACTACAGAAATACTAATTCAATGTTCCGGGCAGTGCTATAATGTGGTCAAAATGAACTTCTAAGAAAAAAAGAGCCAGAAAGAAGAATTCTGTCATCTGGGGACACTTATCCAAAACAAAAAGAATCAAACAGGAATAAGAACCTTTGCTAGTATGTTTTATCCAATTTAACTACATGAAAAGACTTTTCTCAAACTAAAGGCACCTTGTGAAGTCCCCTTTTGTGATACATAAGGCAATTAACCGTCCTCTATGAACTAATAAACAAACAGCTATAGCAGAAACAAAATATCCTTATTTCTTTATAATAATTGAGCTATTTGTCTTGCAACTATTTGCCAATTAAATAATCTGTAATAAATTTATTATTAACTTACCCGTGCAAGTTCCCCATTCTAGCCCAAGCAAGGAAAGCTGGTCCACCAAAAAAGTCATTTAAATCCTTGTCGGTGACATTAAAACTCTGGAATAGAATTCAATAATCAACAAGGGCTCAAATGCAACAAAATATTATAAATAAACTACAAATCACAACGTAATTCCACAATGACATGGACTGGAAAACGAAAAGGAATGGCAATATCTAAAGGAAGATAACTTTTGGGTCTGTGATGTTTGAAGAAGGCTCCAAATTGGTCAACAACAATAGAAGTTTTGAGTAATTGTAATTCATGTAAGTTTTTTTTATCACCTCTGTAAGTTTTTTTATCACCTGGGACAATAATAGATGTAAGATTATATAAGGCAGGTGAAAACAATTGGCACTCATCAAGCTACTGTATCAATTCCCAAGTAGAGTAATAGACTCAGAACTAAACAAAGATAAATGATTGCCATTATCCTATTTATTATTCTACTGTCAGAGCATTTCATTCTAGCATTCTGGAATGTAAATTGTATTTGTATTGTAGAACAAGTTTCTGTTAACAAGAAAAAAGAAGAGGCAATACATCCTATTGGACTGAGCAGGCCCAATTAAACTATTGGGCGAGGACTGGCCCAGGCCAGGAGACCTGAATGAAACTGGGCTTTTTCACAGGCTCAGCCTTTGCTCAGGTCTCTCGTCTCAATCATCATTTGTCGGGACTTTCAGAGGTAAGTTCTTTGTCTTGGACAAGACATTTAGTTCATGTCGCTATTCCCGGATCCAGGGGGAGTACATTTGATGGAATAATTTCTTAGATGTATTACCCTATCGGCCTATCCCCATGGGTTGGGACCCCTTCTGACAGGTCAGTGGAATCTTCATGCCCAAAACCCTGATTCGAGTAATCATTTATTTGGTACCGCTCAAGGAGCCGGAACTGCCATTCATATGGCCCAATGCCCATCATCAAAATTATCCTGAATTATTTGCAGTTGCGGTACTAAACACTAATTGTAATATGTTAACAAAATTAAGCTCCAAAAACTTGACAAAACATTTCAGATTTATAGGTGTGTCTGTTACACTACCTTAAAAACCTTCTGCCAAACAGCTTCCTGCCCAGTAAATGCTAAGGGCAAGTTAATTCCTTGAAGTGCCATCCAGTCAATTTCTTTCTCCCATCTTTTCCAATCCCACCAGACAAAGGAGTCTATAGAGATGCTACATGAATTTTTATCAGAGAGAGAAGAAGTTGGAATCCACGTAAAGAAGAATAGCAACTGGCAAGATTTCAGAGATATTTCTTTCAAAATTAAGAAATGCATTTAAATATCGAATAGAACAAAAGGTACATCTATGGAATGGGCAGTCAACAAATCAAAATTTCTTACAAGAAAATTTAGTAGGACTGGAATGTACTAGACCAAATAATAAAGAGATAATTCATTATTTGCCACTGCAATCGAGTGAATTTCAGGATTTACCACTCTATGTGAGTATGACGTGTGAGTCCAAGACCCAGGCATCATACTCACAAGTCACAATAGTGGCAAATTCTGAATTACGCACGAAAGTACAGTGGCAAATAATTGAACCTCCCAATAATAAAACTTCAATTTGACATGTGCGTTAGCAATAGTATATTTATATTGCATCAAAACAAAGACGCGGCCATGGTAGTTTTTAAAAATTGTTTTGCAGTACACCTAGGTGATCAAGGAATCCACAAGTCAACAAAGGGAGAAACTATTTTTGAGAGCACAATAGGTGATAGAAAGATATCAGCAAATCAACATACGAGGTCTGAGTATAATGAAGGATTTGGAGCTGCAGGTTGAAGAGTGAGTGACTACGAGCAGAATGAAGGCTACGAGAACAGGAAAAAAAACCACAAAAAAACTCACAGCTGGAGGTGACAACATTCTGATAGTAATTCCATGGAACGGGGCGCTCAATCTTCACTCCTGTCCCCTTCACTCGCGGCAGAGACCCAGGCAAAGGAACCGATGCCAATTGTGCACCACCAGTCTTGTCCCAAGAAATGTGTGCGCCACACCAGTACTTAAGATACCAATGGAGACCAGATGCAAGTTCAACAGCTGAGGTACCCTGGATACTGTACACCGTGAAGAGGTTATTGCATTCGCCTTTGCAACTGAACCATAACAATGCATTGCGACTAAAGGAGGCCAAACAACGAATGATCATAGCAATAAATACTTTGCACAGCGCAATCAATCAGGCACACAAATGAGGTACTTGATCAAGCATACTTTACTATTTCAAGCTCATCGGCTCATCAAATTAGCGGTAAAGCACGCGATATAGCGTCAGGTGGACTGGTGGACATCATTTCAAAACCACTCCTTACCCAAGCCTACAGTATCATAGCAAGTAACTAACAAACTAGAGTTATCTCTAAATCTACACCGCGGAGCAAGCAAGTACAATTTTGTTAAGAAAAAACAAGTGGGAAAAAAGAGAATCGCACAGAATCTCTGCTCCGCCTTTGCCCATGCCATCGACATAACTTATCCTGAAGCAGCTCGACTGGCCACAGACGCCCCTGGAGCGAGCAAAGCAAAACAGTCACTAATTTTATCCAAGTAGTACTAACTGTGAGGTTTTCGTCTCCCGAGTTGGAATTGACGTGATTCGACCTTGGAATCGATCTGGAAGCGGAAGCTGCGAGCGTGGGAGGGGAGGAGCCTGCGGAGCACCCCGGCGGCCGCCTCCTCCTGATCCGCCGGCGACGCCGCCCTGCGGCCGGCCGCCGCGCGGAGCGCCTCCCACGAGGTTGGGCCCCGCCGCAGCGACACCGCCGCAGCCGCCGGCGACGGGAGGAGGACGAGGAGCAGGAGGAAGGGGAGGAGAGGAAGAGGCGGCCGCGGTCTCATGGCGAATTCGGCTGGTGGCTTGGCGGCGCTCCGGCTCGGTACCTTGGCCGTGCCGTGGCAGCAGTTTGGTGTGAGGAATCTCCAATGATGATCGCGTCAGAGCGATGGTGATGATTTGGGTCTGGATAATGGGGTGGGGCGGCGATCTGGACCCGTCTGCCCAGCGCAGCTCGAGCTGTTGATGATTTTCCATTTGGACGAAGCAAAATTATTGGAGCTATCGAATTATTTAAGTTCATTTTTAGTAACATGGTTTTCAATTTGCATCGTATATCTTATTTTTGGTTCCTTGCCACGTATAAGTAAAGCTGGCTTGTAAATACCCATAAGTCACGTGTTCATATAATTTTCTCGTAGTTTTAGTTAACTTTAGATGTTCATATTATTTTCTCAAAGTTTTAATTATCTTTAGCACTTGCTCGGAATGATTTTAGTACTTATTTAAGTGATTTAAGTACTTGCTTCGGTAATTTGAGTTATTTTGTTTTTTTTTAATACACGATTTCAGCATTAAACATTAGCAATGAAATGTTGTTACAACTACCAAAATCACCCAAATGATTGAAATAGGTATTAGCATCATTAAAATAAGTGTCAAAGATAATGAAAACTACAAGAAGTAGTGCTAACATACCGCTATGAGAGTCAAAGTACATGATAATTAGATATGATGGGAAAATTAAAAAAAAAAAGTAGATGATGTATGAGGGTGTTTATGGATTTTTCTCTTCTTCTTTTTTGTTGTTTTTGTTTGACTTTGGGTTGATTTTTTGTTCACTTGCATTATATAGATTGGGATGAATACATGATCTCACGTAGACTGAAGTGCGCTTATGTAACAACACGATCTAACACTGAGCCCAGAATATTACATAAATCATTCTCACTAACAATTTAAGCCATAATTACCAGTAATTCCAGCAAGCAATGCATGGAATAAAACCTCTCAATGGGTCACTTATCAACAAACATAACAATAAAAATACATAAAGTATTACTTGCACAGCTTGAAACCATGTGCCCAAGAACGCTCAAGTCACCCGTGCCTGAGAAACACTTAGGTCACACGCGCTCGAGTACCACCTGGGACCATGCTCTCGGAAACATTGGATGGCAACAAATATTATAATCAAGCCAATATTAAACAAACCAAAGTTCCAATCATTAAACTAATGATAACTAAGTATAATAATCAATTATGAACGAAAGTGGCATGTCTATAGATTTAATGGAAGGCAACTAATTAAAGGTCTCTGTGGTTGATAGCATGTGATGCACATGTGTTACTCTATCCCACACATATCGTCTTCAATGATCACCTAAAAGCAAACAACAAAGTAAAGGTGAGTCCAAAACTCAGTAAGTACATAATAATAAACAAACAATTTACCAGTCCAAAGAATAATATCATCATTATTCATGTATTCATTTAACCTTATCATCTTTTCATTAATGCAATGTTTGGCTATACTACATGTCCACATGCACATCTCATAACTTATACCAGTATAGCGCAGTGTTCACTGTCGATGACACACTCTTGCCCTGTCCTTTTTCATATGGAGTCCATCCTTCACTCCCGTGGAGTCCCTACCAAAGTAGGTCTTTCTCGATAGCACTCCCGACTAGCCATATAACTTTCCCACTGACCGCTCCGGACTAGTTATATGACTTCCTCACTGGCCTGGCTCATATCCCATAATTTCATGATGTGAATACCATTAATGCAATATTCTCCATTATCTATTAACATTATCAATTATCATTAAGTTATTATCATCACCATGGTCATATCGTCATTATTAGTATATCATATCATCATTATCATATTATCATTATGGTAAAGCCATTATCATCATCATCGTATCATAATTATTTTCATGGCATTTGACTAGGCATAAATAAATGTCATTGCAAATTAATCGTAAAGACAAGTGACAAAAAAACTGATGTCTACCGCTCAACCATGCACTTACCTTTTAGCCACATAAACTGAAACAATGCAAAGGCAGCACCGAACTCGAAGCAACACTCTCTGGACAAAACTAATAATCCACCTAAAAACATGCCACAGTAGTACATGAACATCAAACGATTCAATATCGCTCCTACGCGCAAACCCAACACAATTAACCCCTCTTCACTGGTCAACTCACCCGCTATCACAATGATGAAACATCCATAACTTTTAATTATGGAATCCAAATATGGCCAATACTATATTTTTTATAATCTACATAAAAATTTCTATAATTTTCTAGTTATGAAAATTCTCTATTACACCATATAAATCCCTATTTTTAATCACGAATGTCAAACTGGAATATTACAGAACAACAGACTTCACAATTTTACATCTAGTTTTCTACTGCAAGAAAAGTACCAAACCCTACTACTCTTGAAAACTATAGAGAATTATCTAACTAAATTTAATTATGACCATAATTTAATTCAACCATCTACTCCATGTAATAAATCAATCTATATGATTGTTGTTAACGGCGATGAAATTATGGACAACCGTGCTTCAAAAGCCATAACTTTTACACGCTTAACCAAATCCAAAGAGTTAGCACTCTATGGAAAACGTAGGTGAAGACCTACAACTTTCATGTTATACTAAAACCATAATTCTGGAATGTAGTAATTTTAATCTAATAATCACAACACTATCCAATCGTGACAATCTAGAGAACAACTGAATTGCATTTTTCTTAACGGTCAAACATGTTGACTTCACAAAAAATTAGACAATGTGGAAAAAAAACAAAATGCATACTGACGGAAGATTAGCAAAAAAACAAAATAAGCAAAGAAAAGTGGAAAAAACGATATTTCACATATTTTCAATGGCATGAACAAAATTTTCCTTAATAAAATCCCTACCTTCCTCTAAAAAAAGTTGACATGACGATCAGCTCGAGCATGTATTGCTAGCAACGAGCATTATGAGTAACTCACTTGATATGTAACTGGAAAATATGTAGAACATTTCCCCTTTTTAGTACGGACATTCTAAAAAAACTATGTTCTCTGTGCATCTTGATCGTTAGGATGCAAGTGAGGGCGCGAGCGAGTCGTGCTAGATCGGTTCGACCAAATTTTGAATAGGCTTAGGCTAGGCGACAGGTCAAAGGTAGATCAGAGCATGAATGGAACGATATGTTATCCCCTGTTCAAGTTAGAGCATGAATGGAACGATATGTTATCCCCCGTTCAAACGAAGACAAATTAAACTCCTACCAAAACTTCTCTTTTTTTTTGGAACTATCTCCTACCAAAACTTTGTTGTAAGCTACTCCCTCCAATACCATAAGAGTACTGTGGTCCGACATAACTTTGCTGCTAATTTCTAATGTAATATATTCAGAAAACATAATAAAATTATAATCCTATGAAAGAACTTTTTCGAAACAAATCTATGCATACCATTTTCATGTATCCAATCCAATATTTATAAAGATATCGATCCAAATATTTATAAAGATATCTATAGCCAAAGTTTATAAAGCTCGATGATACCTATCCTAAAACTTAGGAGTTCGGACACTATTGGCCCCATGTGCATTCGAAATTCCAAAACTAGTCTCATTACTCTCGAAATTTCAATTCTAGCCCCCTTGACCCGCGTGTTGCGCCTGTGAATAAAGACACCAAGGTCTTTGCGGGAGAAACGATGCGAGGAGAGTCTTTGCGCTCATGGAAGCGGCGACAAGCTGCTGCCACACCCATTCGCAGCAAGCAAGAAGAGGAGAGAGGAAGAAAAGAAAGGGTAAAAAAATCTAAAAATTCAAAAAAATTTCAAAATTTTCAAAAAAAATCCATAAAAATCATTGGAACACAAATTGATTTGATAAAATAATTTTGAATTTTATGGATTTTTTTTTTTGAAATTTTTTATTTTTTTTTGAATTTTTTGGATTTTTTTACCCCTTCTTTTCTTTTCTTCCTCTCTCCTCTTTTCTCTCTCCTCTTCTTGCTTACTGTGGATGGGTGTGGCAGCAGCTTGCTGCTACTTTCCATGAGCGCAACATCTCCCCACTCATCGTCCCGTGCCATGCACCTGGTGCTCTTGTGTAGGCGCGGCGGCTTGTTGTTGCGGTGCGTGGCCGCAGTACCTCTGCTGTTGTGGTACGGGGGCACAGCACGCGGGTCAACGTGGTTAGAATTGGAATTTCGAGGGTAAGGAGGCTAGTTTCGGAATTTTGAATGCACATGGGGCCAATAGGGTCCAGAACTCAAAACGTAGCACGTCTGTGACTGAGGAGTAATAAGTCTCAAGACAACCTTTGATCTAGGTCGTCTCAAGTTTAAGGTTCTCTACGTTCAGCACTAGAGGCCTCCACGGGGTTTGGGCCATCAAAAACAAGGCCTTATTGTATAGTGCAGGTTTTCCAAACCTAAATACATGCCTTTTGGAACCATGAATCACGGGGAACTAGAAGCCAACGCCGTCGCATGCAAGGATTCTGTGTGCAATCATGGGCGAAGCCAGCTAGGGTGTTCAGTATGCATGGGCACCCCATTTTTAACATTATCTTGTATACCCTTTTTTTGTTATAGTTTCAATTGAAATTGGACTTGATTGCAATTTGATAATACTTTAAGACAATTAGATCAAATTGTATTATGTGCCTTTTTTAGATTTTGTAGACCTAACCTTTTTTTTGTCTACCTATATGGCTCCATGTGAATGGTACGAAAGTGTTTTATTTTATTTAGCTCATAGGAACTTCTTTAGTTTCTAACTAAAAAAAATCAAGTGTCCAATTCTCTATTAGTTTGTACTATTGCGACCATCACAATGAGTGCAACGATTCAAAACTAACATATATTTTGCTTACAAATTTTGAAGACACATAAATAGGCCACATCAATGTCGGCACACTAAGCATAGATGTGCTAAAACCGTACGTGTTTTTCGAGTGGTAAGTTACATGAATTGTCATGCGGGCCATGTGGTGTACCAATAAAAATTTACGGAATGAATATTTTTAATAATATGTTCACACATATTTAAAAATGTATTTATCAATGTTAGTAGTTGCTATCATCATCACTCCATAAAATTAAGTTGTATTCACAACTAAATGTGTAAAGTAGTCAATTGATTGGGGGGAAAAGCCTAACTAATTATATAGAAACATTAAGTATCATGTGAATACAATATTTATAATGCATGGTTTACCCAACACTAACATTCGTGAACTAATAATTGCTTAATAGCCCCATCTTTATCATCAATGGTGCACCCCCAACGCAAATTTTCTAACTCTGCCACTGTGTGCAACTGCAACCTCCTCCCCTCGTTCCATCTCGTCGGTGTTCATTATTGTTCCGCGGGTTGCTTTCCTAGCAATCGATGCCCCTACTAGCACCACACCATTGGTGCTTTGGAAGCCATCGACCACTTCTCAGCCCCATCCATGAGCTGGCTGCTTGGCGTGGGACACTCTTAAGCTCTCTATTCATAAAAGAATGTTGTTTTGGATGTCGATATAGTGTTCAAAACGTAACTTTGTTTAGTGGCGGATCTAGGACTAAAATTTAAGGGGTGCTAATGGAATTTGCTCATCTGCTTGCGGCTTGCCGAATGCCGAGTTACCGGCCAACGGTAGTCAACTTGAGTGCGGCTCTACTGAGGGTGTTAGGGGGTACACCATGAGCCGGCCATCGGTAGGGGGCCATCAGCCCTAGCTGCCACCCCGGGCCCATCCCTGACTTTGACCAATAATTTTATTATAATAGATTTATAAAACCTAGCAAAATTATACTTTTTAAAAATTCTTTTCGAGACAAATATTTTCATGTGTTGAATCTAAATATTGAAAAATGTATCAATAGCGAAAGTTTAGAAAGTTTAACTGCATGTATCCCAAAATGATATTTTTTTTGTGATTAAAGGGGGTAATATACATGCGTGAGCCTTTTTTTCTTTTGCAAACCCACATGGATGAGTGCAACATCCCTGCGGAAATGGATTATCTACATTGAAGGTCTTAATGTAGAGGATCTACAATGCCACGCATTAGAAGAAGATCTCCACAATCTGATAAAAAAAACAAAGGACCAAATCAATAGCTATAGTGTTTTTGCTACATCGTTTTCGCTACAGTAAATATTCCACTGTTGTCTCCTACAACACAGACTAGCTCATTTGATCTGATATGCGACATCACAGCTGGATATGATCTTTTGGTTTTTTTAATAATATGTTTTTAAAATAGAATTACAGAAATAAATACACGCTTAATAAAATTACAAAAATAGGCTCTTATGGCCAATCCAAATGGCGATAGGGGCCCTATCGCCATTTCAAATGGCGATTTGGACCCAGATCGCCTTTTGAAATGGCGACAGGCAGGGTTGCTGGTCCCATTAGCAGGAGTCTTCCCTTGTTCACCACGCACATGATCGCATTGTTGTTTGTTGCATGTACGACTAAACTTGTGTGGCACTCAACATCGCTACTAAACAAACTAGTAGACCCACCGAAATGACACGTGCGTTGGCACCAACAAAATCCAAGGCCAGCTCTATAAAAGCTCATCCAACCAACTGAACTCTATGCCCCTCTCTTATAAAGGAGGGACAAGAGAGTTGGAGAAGAACACTACACCACTACAGCCAACACTTCACTTCAACTTGTTTTGTACAACAGAGAGGAAGGAGGGAGAAGAGAGCGAGCTAGAGGAGAACATTAGGTCAAGCTTCGAGATGTCGGGCTATGCGGAGATACTGCGGAAGTATAAGTGGCTAGTTGTTAAGGTGAAAACTTACTCGAATTGTTCGATGGAGAATGCGCTTGTACCACCGAAGTTTCCACACCCACAGTGCGACTGCGAAATCCCGGCTGGGATCATTCAGTCCATACACCCAGCGACTGCCGCCCAGGCTTACTACATGTGCGGGGATATCCGTGTAAGAGAATCTCACACACACATTTTTTGCATTTCACATTCCATTCCACCTGTCGCTAAGTTTATCCATGCATAATGGCAGCCGAGGAGCGTTGCTTCTTCTTCCAATAGATCGACGGCTCGAACATGTATGATAGGGCGTTCATCGAGTATAAGTACATGCTCAACTACATGGTGTCACATAAGGCCTTCCAACACTGAAACCTTACATACCCGACCCTATTGAAAAGGCACCGTGGAGCCCAAGAAACCGGGGTGGTGGTGGATGACCCCCGAACAACACGAAGAGGAGGACCGTGCCATGCGCGTGACGAACAAGCTAAAGTCTCCTACTAGTGAGACCGACGGCCATCCTAGCGCTCCCCGTCACCCTGGTGCACTGCGGATCGAAGAGGTAAGTTCTGTTCAATGGGTGTACTGATTATTAATTGGTCTTCTGTTCTGCTACCATCATTCCATCTTCTAGGCCGTCTCGCATACATGACTGTCTTCGAGAATGGCCGTACCCGCGGGTCTGTAGGAGACAAGGGGAAGACATCGATTGTCCAATCAAGGGCTAGCCTAGCTCCTGATGCTCCTACAGGGTGGGATAACTTGAAGCCTAGTGGTGGGCTGCCTTCGGGATTGGCCGTGCCTGCGGGTCTGAAAGAGACGAGGGGAAGGCGCCGAAGGGTCGTCAAGACTGAGTTTGTTCCCATCCACTAGTTTTTCCGATTCCAAAAGGTGCACATGTGTCCTAAGTGTAGATCGGGTTGTTGATTCGTGCATGCTGTCGTTTGTAATGCATGTAACTAAACTGTGCACGCCATGTAATTTGCAAGTACATTACAAAGTATTATTGCCGTAGTTGAGATATCATCTTCTAAATTTAACTTCTAAATTGTCCTCTATTTAATATTTCATTCTTTTTTTCAAAACTAATCGGTTGGATAGTGTCGGGACCCAAAAATACAATTCTGGACCCTCTGTGTATACTGCACTAGTCCAGGATCACGCTAGTGCACACAGTGGCAACATCGATGAAATATCATTTCCATATACAAAGATGACTAATAAATAGACAAATAACAATAAATATCAGAGTAAAGACCTTAAGGTCAAAGCTTACAATTAATGCCTCAGAAGGCGAATAGCTCAATGAAGTCTGCGGTGAACAAAAGCGGAATAACCCGGTGAAGCCCATCCATATGCCCACGAGCAATGGTAAAAGTGCGCGACCTAGTTCTTCTCGATCCTTGAAGTAGACCTTGTTGACCGATGATTCCTCCATTTACGTAGGTTTGGGCGCAAGTTTTACAACAAGCGTGAGTACACAGCAGTACTCGCAAGTCATACCACAGAATGCAATGTATAGATGCGGGCTTATTCCAAAGGAAATGGCTTCGTGGTTATTTTTGAAATACAACATTTGCAATTGAATACAAGTAATAGATTGAAAGCGTAATTCAAAACAAATAGACAATATTAATTTAACGATTGTTTTCACAAAGACACATAGCCTAATCAAATTCTTTCACACGCGGATGACTTAAATCACACAATTGTCCCTTCCCAATAGTTTTATGAAAACTACCCTCGTGTGAAATCCCGAGCATGTCCATGACCGCGACGCGACTATTCGAATAGATTGTTTAACACTCTGCAGAGGTTGTACACTTTACCCACAAGATGCAATCAAGCTGGATCGAGGCGATCACAACAAAACCTTTGAAACTTCATCTCAAACATTGACATTCCCGTGTGCTTACAAACCATTATACATCTCACATAGGCCATGCATAACACACCGTTGGGCGGGGACGACGAATCCTCCCGCGATGCAACCACCAAGTAGTCACACCTCCACCCTATCACAAAGCCTAACCTACCACGAACATCAATGCGAGAATCCATAACTTACTAAGTTAGGCCCGTCCCATACCGGGCATGTGGTGCGTCTGATGAAGCTCGGTTCAATGGCGCACAAAGTTAAGTCCTTAATTGACCAAGGCAAGACTTCCATTTTCTAACTAGATCACAAAGATTATCATTCCCATCACATAGTCCACCATATCACACGACTTCCACCACTTGCCCCGGTCAAATCCTTTACCACCGATTCGTTTTAGTGCAACACATGCCATCACGAAGTAATAACACATAGCACACAGTTTTACACAAAGTTCCATAGTCACTTAGTCACATTTAATAATTGCAACTTTCATGAGATGTGAGACTCGTAGCATGGCTAAGCAATCTACTCGTACTAACCAACCCACGTTGGTAATACCATAGCACCAACTAAATATGAACCAATCTAGGGTGACAAAAGATTATGACATACAATAAACAAAGTGGGTATAACAAATTGGATTAATAGCTAAACCCAAAAGCATTTAAATAAATACTTAAAGTAAATGCAATAATTTAAATCAAAGTAATTTTAAAAACTGGGATTCAATATGATCAAAGGTATAACTTGCCTTGCTATAGCAATGATGATCTTATTTTATCTTCAATCTTCTACTTGCTTGATCTTGGCTCCTTGGACGACTCAGGGACTTCTGTCCTAACGAGAAAGAAAGCGCAAAACAAACTAAATTCAAAAGACAAATCAAATAAACTCCAAATTGAAATTGAATGGTACTGGAAGGTAGATATTGAATTTAGATGAATTTAGAAACTTGAATGAGTTCAATCGGAATTCGGATGAAGAAGATATGGCTTTTGGAAGATTGGAATTCACATGTAATGATGAAAAGCTCTACGGAATATTCTCAGAATATTCTATTCCGAAAATATTAGATAAAGAATGAGTGTATGATAGGTGGGACCGACTGGTATTTATGAATTTCTAGAATTAAAATAATTCCAGAAATAAGGTAGAGAGAGTGACAAGTGGGACCAATAAGATAAAAGGATGTTCAAGAATTAAAATAATTCCCGAAAATAGAATTAGGGGTTGACATGTGGGCCACTAGTCTATGGACCAGGTCCACAGAGATATGCTAGTCCACGGTGGACCAAGCTCATGAATAGGGTTTGACCAAGATTGACTGACATGCGGGACCTGCATGTAAGAGAGATAAATAATTAGTATTTTAATTAGGAGGATGACCTGTGGGGTCTACATGTAAGTGAGAGAAGATATTTATTTTTCTTGCATGACATAGAGAAAGAAAGAATCAACTGAGAAGCATGCATTGAAGAAATACTACATGCAAAGGTTTACAAAGAACAGATGATGGATCTCAAAAGGCTGCACATTGGTCTAGGCTCAGTAGAAGAATCATAGAACAGGTCTTCATAACTTGATCTTGTGGCATGGAATTGGTAAGCAAAAACAATAGAGAAAGAATTAAGAGAAGGATCACAGAGATATGCTTGCACTTGAATTATTGGCTTGGTTGGATGGCAAAGGAACCATACAACAGAGAATCAACGAACTAGATAACACCATCCAAAAGGAAGCTACGTTCTGGACAATCAACTAATGAAGCAATAGATGAAACGCTACAGGAACAGAAACTACAGGAGCAACACATGAAGGCAACAAGAAGAAACGCACGTACAGTATACATGCATGAATAGTGCGTGCGGGGTGGCCGGCGGCCGGAGGCGACGTAGCAGTGGCGAAGGGGCAAAACGGAAAGGAAACGACGAGCCGGACGCGATGGCGCGGTCGGATTTTGGAAAAACTCACCGAGGAAGCGACGAACGCGATGAACACGGTTTGGCTTTAATGGCCGACGGTGCTCCGGCGATCTTCGGGCGAAGTGGATGGAACCATGACGTAGAGGGCGACGACGCGAAGCCAACGCCGCAGACGGTTCGGCCAACGGACGTCGGACGAAGGCGCAGTTCGCCGGAGAAGACTTTTGGTTGGAGCTCGGTTTTTTGGAGATTGCGACGAAATTAGATCGGTTTGGAGGAAACCAATTAAGGGGATTGGAAGAGGGGACCAACACGGACACGTGAGCGCAAACGGCTCGCATTTATATGCACCGTAGAGAAAGATATGGAAGTTTGAATATTTCAGTTTGTACGCGTACACGGAACGAACTCGTTCTGGAAGATGAACAGTGCTCGCGATTTACTGTAGCATCGGCAGGAGAGAAAATCTGGATTTTCGGAATTAAAGAAATCCCAAAAATCAAGGAGGTCAAATAAAATAGCAAACAAATCCAGAAAAATCTCAGAAAATACCCAAAATTCCTTGAAACACAAGGAAGCCAAATAACACAGGTTTTATTTAATTCACGTTTATATTAGTCAAATTAAATATTTTTAATTTAGGAAAATTCCAATTAAGCTTTATTAATTCAAATAAAATTGGTGAAATTTTCCAGGGACCTAAACTACTCAAAAGATTTTTGAAAAGCCAAATTTTGGGACGTTACAAACCTCCCCCCTTAAAGGAATCTCGTCCCCGAGATTCAGGCTGACTATAGAATAGGATAAGGAACTCAGCCTTCGGGTTCACTTCTTGCTTTCAAATTGCTTTGACTTTGTGAGTGCTCTTCCGACCACTTACGAACAACGCCTTGCTTCTTGCTAAACTTCTGCTTCATCTTTGAAAACTTGTGAATCGCTTTTGGGTGGAAGGCATCTTGAAACTTGATTGCTTCTAAATTTGCTCGATCGGTGCTTGAAGACACTTCGAAGTGGAGGAAATCTTGCTGTGATCGACAACTCGGGTTGGCAAACTATCTCTTCTTCCGCGCTCGAATCGAACTAACTAACACATTTTGTCAACTTTGTCATACAATTCTTAGCACGAGAACTTCAACAGTATTCTAAAGATAGACATGGCTTCAAGGTGATAATCATATAATCTGTAGCTTTCCTTCTTGAACACGTTACTTAAATTCCATTTAATATTAAGGACCCTTGGTCTTCTGCTTCATGATTAATGCAACATCCACAAACTTTGTAATTTGATCTGCTCCTAGCTGAGCGATGACTTACACAATCAACCACTGTGAATTTCAGATGGTGACAACTGCGATTGGCTGACATCTGGGTTGTAGGGAAACTCTGCACATAACACTTACTTGCTCGACTTGGTACTATGAGTTAAGGCATAACTCATTAATCCTTTTCAATCGCTCATCGATTCGGGGTGATACGATCGAATCGAAATGACCATCCAGGCATCAAATAGACTATGTCGCTAATACAAGATAAGCTGGGATCCTTGGTCTGACACTATCTTCTCTGACATGTCGTGTAAATTGATCATCTCTATAGATCGACACTGCACCCATGCTGACGAATGTCATATCATGCGTATACAACCTCCGTCAGATACCACTGCTAGGCGATCTCCACTCTGCTAGCGGTCTCCAAACTAGGTGATATTGACGGAGGATTGAAGCGGCAATTTCATCAAATGATCAACAATCACCCTTCAAGAAATTATATCCCGATTGGGTCTGGGAGATCCCATATCCGAATTCT
Organism: Ampelocalamus luodianensis; assembly: GCA_036346255.1. Classification (NCBI taxonomy): domain Eukaryota; kingdom Viridiplantae; phylum Streptophyta; class Magnoliopsida; order Poales; family Poaceae; genus Ampelocalamus; species Ampelocalamus luodianensis. Next base: position 31,208,185 of record CM070622.1, read on the forward strand.
CGTGGATAGAAGTACTCGACTAGCCTCCAACATTTTGGCTGACTTTCTGACATACCAAACACATGGTAACCCATTCTGCGATATTTCGTTTTATTTTGGATCATCACAATGCAACTTTGAGATCTTTGTACACCTTGGTACTTTCAGGGAAAATAGAATGCTTACACTCAAATGTTGGTTTGAGCATCAACTACTGGAGTTCCTTCTCATTAGATATGCAAATATACTCATTGATCCATGGATCATTCTGTTTGCCTTCAGTGGGTTCTCACTCTTTCCTTGGCTTTACGTGAGGACGGATCACTTAACGTTACTGTCACCTCACTGATTTCTAGCATCGGTCCGAACTCTGGGGTTCAACAGATATCCTTGCAACTGACTCAAGATCCAAACTCTGAATTTCACAAGTAACTTTAGTCGATCGATCAATGATCCTTGTGGTAGCTCTTCCATTTCAAAGTATCGTCATTGCATCTTGAATGCGATGCGAGGAACAGATTCCAACCTCATGGTTCTCAATCCAATAACCATCTTTGTTGCTCCACGGTAGCAACTTCGAATTATGACTAAGATAATTCACCACCTGAAACTTCTTAACACACCAATTCTTGGATGTTTCGTGATAAAAGCTATCAAGGTTCTTTCGGTATCGACAATACGAACATTGGAGTTGTGATTAATCTCTTCGAAATTCTTACAAACACGGTTCACTTCTAGCGGCACAGCGAACTTCTTCTTACAACCGTGAGGGGTCTTGGCTAACTTGAAACGATCGTCTCATTTATCTTCAACTAACACCTCTCAAACGATTGCTTCACTGGTATTCAACTGACACTTGTTAAGCTGATGGGTTTGATTTGATACTTCCTTTATCTGAGAAAATCATCTGATCTGCTCTATCATTTTTGCAAACTTGTTGGCAACTTTTGTCATAATTCATCTGTGACGTAATTCCTTCTGGAATTGACTGATCCTAGGTACCAAGTCAGAGACGAACTTGACTTTGAATATGGTTGCATCTTTGCATAGACCACTTGCAATGAAGATCGCATATTCTCTTGCGGATCTGATATTATCCATTGATTAGATTCTTCAATCATTTACTATTGTCTCACTGCTATGCAAAATGATGAGTTGGAATTCAACATCACATTCCATAGTTACGGCTCTACAGCCTTCAATCATCATGACTTAACGCTTGATTACTCAACTTGCAAAGGCAGACTCTTGGAAAGGTATCCAATGATTTAATATCCAATAATTTCTTTTTCTCCGTAACTTGCATGCAAAGATGTCCACATTTTTAGCTCTCCAACAAAGGAAAAGTTACATTGATTCTCTGACTTTCTTGGTAACATCATTGTTCAAATGTCTCTTCTTTGACTGCTTCGCTGGACACACGGATCCTACTGCGTTACCACACGCTCTCGAGTTAAAATCTTGGTGGTGACTTCGGTATTCTTGCATCCGAGTTAGTGATGGTTCTTACGAGGACACCGCTAACGTAGTGACCTTCCTTGCGACAACTGTAACATACACGTTGCGGACATTGTGGCTTGCCTGGTGATATTGCACCGGAACGACTAACCTTCTTGAAGGTTGAAGTTTGACGCTTTGCAGGGCACCTCTTGGCATAGTGACCTTGCTCACCACATTGAAAACACTCTTGATGATCTTGGCTCGCTTCTCTTTTGCGGTGGGTTGCCAAGGTCAACATCTTGCCTTTGTGATTCTTTAGCCGACATATCTTGTGCGATAATGGTTTGCCTTCTTTTGCTAATGTTACGCGATGGCTCGAAACTTTTCGCCGACGTTGCATTGCGAGAAGTCAACACGGAATACATAGGGCAATCGCTCGGACAATGATCATAGCTTTCACACAAGAAACATGTGATCTTACTCATAGGACATTTTCCAACGGAATGGTTTCTTCGCAATCGAACAATTGATATTGTGCTCATGACACTATGGCCTATTTCTCCACAAATGGTACATGCACAATCTTCGACTTATCGGTTGGCGGCACTTCAACCGACAACGGCTATATTTGGTGTAGGATATCGAAATAGCGGTTTTTCTTGATCACTTATGCTTGATATTGCATCTTTGTTGGCACAAAGTGGTGGTGAACTCTGCCCAAGTGATGGTGTGCTCGTCCTGATGAGCGGCACGAAATTTTTCCCACCAATCTAATGCAACTCCTCCTAATTGATGAGCAGCATAGAAAACTTTCTCATTATCGTTGCACTGGCACAACAATTAACTTTTCTTCTATTGTGCGAATCCAAGATTCTGCATCCTTGAGTATGGTTGATCCTTCAAAAACAGGCGGCTTGGTCCTTAAGAACTTTGCAAACTTGAACTGAGGGCGCGTCGTTGGGATGGCAACGAGTTGCGCATCATTGCAAACATTACTATTGTCCGATGGTTGCATCGTCACTTGCATGATCTGATTTTGGGTGGTAGGAAATCGATTTGGGTTACGATGTGTCACTCACCGCATCGAGATAGTAGCCGGTTATCATCCGCTTTGGTACTAACGCTGGCGACGGTACGATGACTTGCTTGATTATTTTGATTCATCAAATTGACTAAGGTAGCGGTGGTGCATTCCGCTGGGTCATCTGTTGTTCATAATCGCATCATCTCATTCATGAGTTGAGTCCGAGCTATCAAGAATTGTTCCATAATGGATCTCGCTACTCCTGATGCCGACAAGCGCCCACTCGGGTTGACAACACCGAATCGCACAAACGGTCTCAAGATTACCTTGTGGTTGGCTTCACCGAGTTCTCCATCTGTTTGGTGACTGTGGCTCATAGATGAGAGGAAAAGCATAAGGTAAGGGAAGACAATCTACTAAGGGAGCGAGTTTAACCCAAAGAACACCAAGGAACACACAAATAGCGGAAAGCTATTAAGAAGCATAAAACTCACGGCCAAACTACAGAAGAAGGGAAACAAAGATCTAATCGTCTAGTCGATTAAACTCTAACTTAACGAGGCGACTTAGCTCAACACACGGAGGAACCTACACCGATTTATCCTATATGGTTGGTCCAAGAAAACTCGAATCGGTCACGGTCTTCATCAAACGTTGACTGCTTGCGATCCTTGGAGGCAAAGCTTGAAGAAAGATGGAGGCGACGTACAACTTCTTCTTAGTCTTGAATTTTTGCGCGCACTTGTCTTGAACACTTGGGAGATGTTGACACGTTGTTGTTTGTTGCGTGGTCTTCAAGCGATTGCTCAAAACGCTCTTGGGCATCCACCAAGACATTTAGCACGAATAACGATGACTATAGAAGTTATGAGGAGAGAGTCCAATTTAATACTCAAAATGGTGATTCAAGAATATAGATGAGAGACGGATAGAATAGAAGAGTATTAGAATAGACAAGGTGAGAATGACATATCATTAAGATTTTCCATTTGTAAAATAGGTTTTGAAGTTTTCCTTACAACGACAATTCTAACTAAGGTCACGACCTACAGTCGATATGGCTCTGATACCACCTCTGCCGGGACCCAAAAATACAATTGGACCCTCTGTATATCTTTGCACTAGTCCAGGATCACGCTAGTGCACACAAGGGCAACATCGATGAAATATCATTTCCATATACAAAGATGACTAATAAATAGACAAATAACAATAAATATCGAGTAAAGACCTTAAGGTCAAAGCTTACAATTAATGCCTCGGAAGCGAATAGCTCAATGAAGTGCAATGAACAAAGCGGAATAACTTCAGTGAAGCCCATCCATATGCCCACGTGCAATGGGGTAAGTGCGCGACCTAGTTCTTCTCGATCCTTGAAGTAGACCTTGTTGACCGATGATTCCTCCATTTACGCAGGTTTGGGCGCAAGTTTTACAACAAGCGTGAGTACACAACCGTACTCGCAAGTCATACCACGAATGCAATGTATAGATGCGTGCTTATTCCAAAGGAAATGGCTTCGTGGTTATTTTGCGAAATACAACATTTGCAATTGAATACAAGTAATAGATTGAAAGCGTAATTCAAAACAAATAGACAATATTAATTTAATGATTGTTTTCACAAAGACACATAGCCTAATCAAATTCTTTCACACAGACGGATGACTTAAATCACACAGTGTCCCTTCCCAATAGTTTTATGAAAACTACCCCTCGTGTGAAATCCCGAGCATGTCCATGGCCATGACGCGCTATTCGAATAGATTGTTTAACACTCTGCAGAGGTTGTACACTTTACCCACAAGATGCAATCAAGCTGGATCGGAGTGATCACAACAAAACCTTTGAAACTTCATCTCAAACATTGACATTCCCGGTGTGCTTACAAACCATTATACATCTCACATAGGCCATGCATAACACACACCGTTGGACGGGGACAGCGAATCCTCCCGCGATGCAACCACCAAGTAGTCACACTCCACCCTATCACAAAGCCTAACCTACCACCCGAACATCAATGCCGAGAATCCATAACTTACTAAGTTAGGCCCGTCCCATACCGGGCATGTGGTCGTGACAAGATGGCTTCGATTCAATGGCGCACAAAGTTAAGTCCTTAATTGACCAAGGCAAGACTTCCATTTTCTAACTAGATCACAAAGATTATCATTCCCATCACATAGTCCACCATATCACATGCTTCCACCACTTGCCCGGTCAAATCCTTTACCACCCGATTCGTTTTAGTGCAACACATGCCATCACGAAGTAATAACACATAGCACACGCTTTTACACAAAGTTCCATAGTCACTTAGTCACATTTAATAATTGCAACTTTCATGAGATGTGAGACTCGTAGCATGGCTAAGCAATCTACTGTACTAACCAACCCACGTTGGTAATACCATAGCACCAACTAAATATGAACCAATCTAGGGTGACAAAAGATTATGACATACAATAAACAAAGTGGGTATAACAAATTGGATTAATAGCTAAACCCAAAAGCATTTAAATAAATACTTAAAGTAAATGCAATAATTTAAATCAAAGTAATTTTAAAAGCTGGATTCAATATGATCAAAGGTATAACTTGCCTTGCTATAGCAATGATGATCTTATTTTATCTTCAATCTTCTACTTGCTTGATCTTGACTCCTTGGACGACTCGGGACTTCTGCTGCCTAACGAGAAGAAAGCGTAAAACAAACTAAATTCAAAAGACAAATCAAATAAACTCCAAATTGAAATTGAATGGTACTGGAAGGTAGATATTGAATTTAGATGAATTTAGAAACTTGAATGAGTTCAATCGGAATTCGGATGAAGAAGATATGGCTTTTGGAAGATTGGAATTCACATGAAATGATGAAAAAGCTCTACGGAATATTCTCAGAATATTCTATTCCGAAAATATTAGATAAAGAATGAGTGTATGATAGGTGGGACCGACTGGTATTTATGAATTTCTAGAATTAAAATAATTCCAGAAATAAGGTAGAGAGAGTGACAAGTGGGACCAATAAGATAAAAGGATGTTCAAGAATTAAAATAATTCCCGAAAATAGAATTAGGGGTTGACATGTGGGCCACTAGTCTATGGACCAGGTCCACAGAGATATGCTAGTCCACGGTGGACCAAGCTCATGAATAGGGTTTGACCAAGATTGACTGACATGCGGGACCTGCATGTAAGAGAGATAAATAATTAGTATTTTAATTAGGAGGATGACCTGTGGGGTCTACATGTAAGTGAGAGAAGATATTTATTTTCTTGCATGACATAGAGAAAGAAAGAATCAACTGAGAAGCATGCATTGAAGAAATACTACATGCAAAGGTTTACAAAGAACAGATGATGGATCTCAAAAGGCTGCACATTGGTCTAGGCTCAGTAGAAGAATCATAGAACAGGTCTTCATAACTTGATCTTGTGGCATGGAATTGGTAAGCAAAAACAATAGAAAAGAATTAAGAGAAGGATCACAGAGATATGCTTGCACTTGAATTATTGGCTTGGTTGGATGGCAAGGAACCATACAACAGAGAATCAACGAACTAGATAACACCATCCAAAAGGAAGCTACGTTCTGGACAATCAACTAATGAAGCAATAGATGAAACGCTACAGGAACAGAAACTACAGGAGCAACACATGAACGCAACAAGAAGAAACGCACGTACAGTATACATGCATGAATAGTGCGTGCGGGGTGGCCGGCGGCCGGAGGCGACGTAGCAGCGGCGAAGGGGCAAAACGGAAAGGAAACGACGAGCCGGACGCGATGGCGCGGTCGGATTTTGGAAAAACTCACCGAGAAAGCGAGGAACGCGATGAACACGGTTTGGCTTTAATGGCCGACGGTGCTCCGGCGATCTTCGGGCGAAGTGGATGGAACCATGACGTAGAGGGCGACGACGCGAAGCCAACGCCGCAGACGGTTCGGCCAACGGACGTCGGACGAAGGCGCAGTTCGCCGGAGAAGACTTTTGGTTGGAGCTCGGTTTTTTGGAGATTGCGACGAAATTAGATCGGTTTGGAGGAAACCAATTCAGGGGATTGGAAGAGGGGATCAACACGGACGCGTGAGCGCAAACGGCTCGCATTTATATGCACCGTAGAGAAAGATATGGAAGTTTGAATATTTCAGTTGTACGCGTACACGGAACGAACTCGTTCTGGAAGATGAACAGTGCTCGCGATTTACTGTAGCATCGGCAGGAGAGAGAAAATCTGGATTTTCGGAATTAAAAGAAATCCCAAAAATCAAGGAGGTCAAATAAAATAGCAAACAAATCCAGAAAAATCTCAGAAAATACCCAAAAATTCCTTGAAACACAAGGAAGCCAAATAACACAGGTTTTTATTTAATTCACGTTTATATTAGTCAAATTAAATATTTTTAATTTAGGAAAATTCCAATTAAGCTTTATTAATTCAAATAAAATTGGTGAAATTTTCCAGGGACCTAAACTACTCAAAAGATTTTTGAAAAGCCAAATTTTGGGACGTTACAGATAGACACTTAAAGATGTTACCAAAAACTAAGCCCAAAAAAATAAAATACCAGCTCATGTCACGGTTTGAATTGGCGACAGGTCTCTACCGCCATTTGGAATAGCAGGAGGGACCTTTGCCACTGTATTGCTGGCAATAGGGTTCTGGTCACCATTTGGAATGGCGGTAGGGCTCCTATCGCCAATCCAAATGGCGACAGACTTGGCGACATAAGCCCATTTTTGTAATTTTATTGAACTGGAATTTATTTATGTAATTCCATTTTTAAAATGTATTATTTTAAAAAATTATGATCTTATGCATGATGGTATATTCTTGATTCATAGCCGAGGGGGAGTTAAGGAGGTGTGGGTGGGATGGGCTGATGGGGTGCAAACATGACACATCTAGCACAACTAAGAGTGCGTGTGTGTATACTAGATTTTTGCCAAAAAAATTAGGTGTTCAACTGAACACTCATTAACGCAGGTGGGTCCGCCCCTGGATTAGACAGTGAATGCAATAATTTCGCAAGAAATGAACACTCTCCAAGATTCCTTCGAATCGTCCAATCAAATGGCCCTAAAATAACTTGTCCTTGGACTGATGCATGTAGAAGCTAACCAATGAATAACTATTTGGGTATGTTTGCTATTGAGATAGGGTGACTCGTAACCTATCCTACTAATACTTGAATAGGTATGCTACAATGATTCTTATATGAATCCTAATATGATTAGGATTCCCACTTCTCTCACGAGGAGATCTAGGGGGCACTATATAAAGCCATGAGGGGTGATCATGGAGAACCTAAACCACAAACCAACTCATTCAAAGCAAGAGGCGAACGAGAGAATTAGAGGCTATGTTATTCTTTAGTACTTGATTCTTATATAGGACAAGGATCCGATGGTCCTAAAAGATTCGAGAGGGTTGTGAAAGAGCGCCAATCCCTTGTACTATTTTGAGGTCGTGCTTAATGGATTTGTAGTTGGCTTCGCCAAATTTTTCTCTTGTCGTGGTTATTTTATCGTCATTATCTCGATTCTTTACAAGATTAATCTATTTCATTCTTGATTTTATGCACGCTCGTGCCATGTCCCACAAGCTCTGATCTGATTTGGGGGTTGTTGCGTATAAAGAGGGGTATTAGAGTACAACAAGTGGTATCAAAGCCGAGGTCGGATTAATCTGATTTGTGAGATAGACAGCAAAACGTTAGGAAGAAGAAAAAAATCAAGATCGATGTCTATGATGTGGAGTCAAGTGGCAAAATTTGACGACGAATAAATTTTCAGTGTGTGGTGAAGGATGTTCTCGTCCAACAAAGATCACTACTACAAAATAGGCAATAGAAGACGGCTCATCACAGATGGTTCCTTTGGAACCGTCTGTGTTAAACCTTATGTGATATGGAACTAACACAAACGATTTTTTAATAGAACCGTCTGTGATAATCTCATCCATCACACATGGTTGTTTTTAAGAACCATCTATAAATTATCACAAACGGTTCTATTCAAAAACCGTCTGTGATAGTTCCATATCACACACGGTTCTTATGCTAGTATTATAAATAGCTGGTCCTGACAGATCCCCCTACCCATTCCGTTTGAGCCTCCACCCCTTTGCCTCCTCCCCCCATTGTGCCACCTTAGAGAGGAAGGAAGAAGGCAGGGAGGAGAAGGAAAGGAGGAAGCTAAAGAGAGGAGGAAGAAAGAGGGAGGAGGATCTCATGGGATATTTGGGATTTTCATCGTGATCTCTGAGGGTAACGATCTGTAACCCTTTATATTTGCTCTAGGTTAATCGCTAATCAATTTTAATATGTTTGGTCCATAGGAAGAGTACTTGTGGCTTATTAATATAATTTAACACTAATTTGTTACGTGCGTAGCGTAGATGGACTGAAACTGGATGTACGGTGCGAACCGTGTGAGTGAAGAGTACATTAATAGAGTGTTTGCTTTTAGAAGAGCCGCCGAGCAGGATATGTTAAAGAATGAGATAAAATTTATGTACTATCCGTGCATTGATTGTGGTAATATGAAAATGTTTAACAACCCGGTGCAAATCGAAGCACACTTGATTCGAAGGGGTTTCAAAAAAGGGTATACATGTTGAACTAGTCATGGTGAAGAGCAAATTATACATGAAGTTAATAATGACGACATCGCAGGAAGTCAATGATATGCCGGATGTAGACTGTGCTTTTGATGAGGATAGGTCACACGATGACAATCTGAATTAGATGCTACGCGATGTAAAGGGAACTATAGTGAGAGAGAGTTTTGTAAATTTGAGGGCTTAATGGAGAACTCGAGGAAACCTTTATTCCTCGGCTGCAAGCCGGAATACACAAGGTTGTCAACCGTACTTGAATTGCTGAAATTGAAGGCAAGCAATGGTTGGTCCGACAAAAGTTTCACGACGTTGTTAGGTCTCTTAGCAGACATCCTTCCAGAGGGAAACGTGTTGCCCAGCACCACCTACCAATCCAAGAAGGTTCTTTGTCCATTGGGAATGGAAGTAGAAAGAATACATGCATGTCTGAACGATTGTATCCTATACCGTAAAGAGTATACAGACATGCATGTATATCCTGTGTGCAAAACATCACGATACAAACGTAAGAATACGACTAAGGTGAAGCAAGAACCTCCTGCTAAGATGTTGTGGTATCTGCTTGTGATCCCACTTTTGAAGTGTTTATTTGCGAACCGAAAGGAGGCAAGATTACTGCATTGGCACTCGGAGGAGCGTAAGAAAGATGGAAAGTTAAGACACTGAGCTGATTCTACCTAGTGGAGAAACTTCGATCGGAGCTTCGAAGAGTTCGGTGTGGAATCGAGGAACATAAGGTTAGGGTTGAGTATAGATAGAATGAATCCTTTCGGTAACATGAGCATCCGACATAGCACTTGGCCCGTGAACCTATGTGTGTACAAACTTTCTCCTTGGTTGTGTATGAAGCGGAAGTACATTTTAATGTCACTACTTATCCAAGGGCTGAAGCAACCTGGGAACGATATTGATATGTACCTAGCACCATTGCTAGAAGATCTTGTGATACTGTGGAATGAAGGAGTACAAGTATGGGATGCGTACAAACGAGAGAACTTCACTTTACACGTTATGTCGTTCTACACCATCAATGATTTTTCTACCCTTGGTAACCTGTCGAGATTCAGTACAAAAGGAGTCAAAGCCTGTCCGTGTTGCTTAGATGGTACAGAGAGTGTATGGTTGAACAACTCGCGTAAAACTATATATATGCGTCACCGTAAGTTCCTTCCCAGGATTCACCCATACCACAAGATGAAGAAACAATTCAATGGAAATAAGGAGGACGGTTTAGCTCTAAGGTCTTTTAGAGGGAAAAAGGTCTATGATATGGTTAAGGATATCGATGTTGTGCTTGTGAAGGGACGTAAATTAAGGACCTGTCAGAAGAACATCTGAAAGAAGCGATCAATTTTTTGGGACTTGCCTTATTGGGAGAACTTAAAAGTTTACTACTACATCGACGTCATGCATGTGGAGAAGAATGTATGTGATAGCTTGATTGGTCTCTTACTAAACATTAGTGGCAAAACAAAGGATGGTGTTAACGCAAGGCGTGACTTAGTTGATATGAACATAAAGACCGAGTTAGCAATGAAAAAGACCGATAAATGACGAATGTAGCTTCCCCCAGCTTGCTACACTTTGTCCATGGCCGAGAGAAATGACCTGTGCCAGAGCTTGCATGATGTGAAAATTCCGTCTGGTTACTTCGTCAGCATTAAGAAACTTGTTTCTATGGAAGATTTGAAATAAATTGGTATGAAGTTTCATGATTGTCATGTGCTGATGACACAACTGCTTCATGTTGCGATTAAGAGTATCTTATCGAACAAGGTCCGAGTGACAATCTTGAGTCTGTGTTATTTCTTTAACTTAATTGCTCAGAAGGTCATCGATCTGAAGGACTAGTTGCTCTGCAGGCCGAGGTGGTGATGACTCTATGTCATCTTGAGATGTATTTCCCTCTGTCATTTTTTGATATCATGGTCCATCTCATTGTTCACCTTATGAAAGAGATAAAGATATGCGGCCCTGTGTTCCTACGTCATATGTACCCATTCGAGAGGTATATGGGAATTCTCAAGTCCTACGTACGGAATCGATCTTGACTAGAGGGTAGCATCATCGAAGGTTATGCAACCGAAGAAGTCATTGAGTTCTGCGTCGACTACATAGCTCAGGTGGAACCGATAGGTGTGCCTCTATCTCATCATGAGGGGAGATTGGAGGGTATCGGGACCATCGAAAGGAAAACAATCACTCCCGATCTGGATACGTATACTTAAGCCCATTTCACGGTCTTGCAACACATGACCCAAATATCCCCGTACATCGATGAGCACAAATACATGGTACGCCAACAGAATCTAGACCGGTCGGAGGTTTGGATCATGAGAAAGCATAACCGTCGGTTCGATGAATGGTTAAAGGTGCGATTCACTGGGATGTCATCAAGTGATGATACACTGCTATGGTTGGCAAAAGAGCCACAATTTACAATTGTAACATGGCAAGGATACGACATAAATGGGTACACATTATATACAACAGCTTAGGATAGGAAGAGCATAGTCCAGAATAGCGGTGTCCTCATAGATGCGTTTCACGAGCAGCTCAATATCGTCGGGCCACGTGGGTTGAACTTCTATTATGGGTTCGTAGAGGATATTTGGGAGCTCGACTACTTACTTTTCAAGATCCCCCTGTTTCCATGTCATTGGGTTAAACTTCTGCAGGATGTGAAGGTCGACAAGTACGACGTCACTACTGTGGACCTCAAACGTGTCGGATACAAGGATGAACCATCGTACTCGCTAAGCAAGTTCTTCAAGTTTTTTATGTAACGGACCTGGCAAATAAGAACCACCACGTAGTTATTTATGGAAAAGAAGCATTGTTGGAGTTGAAAATGTCGTGGATGAGGAAGAGTATAATCAATTTGACGAGTTGCCTCCTTTCGGAGATGGCATCAGGCTCGAGGAAGAACCCAGTGAGGAAGCTAGCTATATGCGCGTCGATCATCATGAAGGGCTATATTTTAATTAAGAATTTATTCTATTGTAATTTGTTGTCAATGTGGACTTAATTGTAATGTGGAATGGTAATATTATGCACCTGTACAACCTATTTGCCTTATGTCCTAATGTGTCAAATATGATGGACTGACTTGCCATGTGTTATGGACTTGTAATCTCTTATATATTTTGATGTCAATGTGGAATTATCATGTGTTAATGTGTTATGGACTTGTCATCTTTGATTTTGCTGTCAATGTGGACTTCATTGTAATGTAGAATGGTAATATTATGCACCTGTACAACCTATTTATCTCATGACCTAATATGTCAAATATGGACTTAATATCTCCCTTCTGTTGTATGGTTCATGTGCTTTGTCTGACATATCACAAACAGTTCTATTATGGAACCGTCTAGAATCGTCTGTGATATGGTAATATCACAGACGGTTCTATTATGGGACCGTCTGTGATTACTTCTCACAGATGGTTCCATAATAGAACCGTCTGTAATATCCCTTTATTAAGTAGGGTACCACTAGGGTTTTCCTCCTTACTCAACACTTCCCCTCCCAGCCTTACTCCTCACTCACCCATTCGCCTCCCCACCCGAGCGCACCAGACCTCCACGCCACCGCCCGAAGCTTCCTCCTTGATGGCTGCCCTCGACATCGATGACGCCCGGTCGCCCCTTGCTTCGTCGCCAGCTCTGGCCACCCCTGACATCGACGATGCCCGGCTGCCCCCTACTTTGTCGCCAGCTCCGGCCCCCCTACTTCATCACTAGCTCTGGTCACCCCCTGCTACGTTGCCGATGCCTCCTCCTTCCCCTTCTCCCCGTCGCCAACACCTCCTCCTTCCCCTTCTCCCTGTCGTCGATGCCTCCTCCTTCCCCTTGTTGCTCCTCCTCCCCCACCACATTGCTTCAGTGAGTATTGCACCTCTGTGATAGTTCGACTAATCCTTGCACATATATTAGCGGTACTAGTTGATCTTCTTGATCTGTGATATTTTGATATGTGAGACTAGTTCTGGAGATATTGCAAATTATTAGTGGTTCTGTTATTGTTCTTTGATGAAATTAGACTTATACTGAAATTGGTTTGATAATTTAGTTTAGACCTGAGCTCTAATAGGTTTGTTAAATCAAGGTTGTTAAACAAAGTCTACTAGCTGACTAGATTGCTATGTTTGATGATCTGTTAACTGTGACCTCCTGTTAGCTGAAAGTGATTATTGTTGTTTTATGTTTGAGATCCTCTTGACTATTTAGAGCTCAAGGCTTAAATTGATATTGCCAAATACTTTTAGTGAAGAGTATAGTCTGCAGTTTTGAGAAGGCAGAGTTTAAATACTTTTCAAACTCTACTTCTGAGAGCAACTTGAAATTCACTCAAATCTGAGCAATATGTTGATTTGTTTCATATACATGTGGTATATGTTTAGCATTTCATATACATGTGGTATGTGTACATCTCCTATTGGTCGATTTATGAATTGAATTACTGCTGTGCGTATGCCAATTATTGGTATTATATGTATGTTATTTTACTATCCTTATGGAATTATTCTGTTAGTGTTTTTATTTATTCTGTTTATATAATTAATTTGTTTACAAGACAATTTTAGTTAATTGGTTGGGTAACTTCTATTTTTTTTGTATAAAATATGTTTCCAAGAGAAACTATCTTCAAAAATACCTCGTGGATATCAACTTGCAATCCATTTTATTTAAACTCTCAACGTTTTGAATTCTGAAATTTTAGTTCATTGCGTATGTAACTTATATAGATAGCAAGTAAGCAAGATGGTGTCTACACCGTCTTCGCTGATGTCGCCGAATGCGCTGGATCTCCGAGGAAAGTGGTACATAAGCAAGATGGCAAAGGAGTATTGAAATTGTCTGCGGGCCGAATGACCATCACAGAGGTCAGTGACATTGAGGTCCCTCTGAGTCTCAAGAAAGCAGCGACGAGATTTTGGACCATCTGCAGGATACTGGGAAGGGAACGATTCCCCATCACCACACCAAGTTGGAAGTCTCTAACGGGTGTACGGAGAGGTGAGCTGTGGACAGAAATTTTAAAATCGTTCACTATCCCAGAAGCAGACCAGGCACGCGTGGAATGGCAGGCGTTGCTCGCGATGGGATACATGTGGAGAAACTTCAAGAGCACGCTTGTCATGGAGTACGTGAACATGGGTCGACGCCCTTCACGAAGTATAAATTCTTGTCGCGGGATATATGGAACGCCTTTGTGCAGAGGAAGACAATGACTGAATTTCAGGAGCAAAGTGTAGCGCACAAGGCTCTCTAGGCCCTCAATGCCTCACTTCTACGATGCTGGACACTGTAAGTGTGTACAATCAAGTTCTACATTTATGTAATATCGATTAATATCACAACTCATTGCTTATATATAGATACATGATGAAAAATGCCCAGGAAAGGCGAGAACCGGTGGGTTTCATCGACCCATACGTGGTCTCTGAGCAAACCATCAACCAAGACACATCTTACATCGAGAAACACATAACGACAGGATTGCTTGCTCAGGACGACAAGGACTGCATACTGGTGCCCTACAACCAGAAGTAAGTGCTTCACTACTTGCTATACAAATTTCATTTGTACTTTATACGCAGCACGAACTTAGGTTTAATGACTATAGCGACATATGTGAGTAGGTACCACTGGATCCTTATAGTCATTATACCAAAGAGGAACAAGGTAATATGCCTTGATTCCCTACTTAGCAAAACCCACGACTTCACTCTTGTGAAAGGACTACTCGACAATTATGCTCATTTCCTCCATACATTACTCTATTGTAGTCTTCCTTCGTTTGAAATGGTCGAGGATAACTTTTTGGAATCATGTAGGTCGTTCATCGCCTATGTTGTCGAGGAAAAGTCATACAAGGGATCAAGCACCACACTGCAACATAGGACGCGATTTCTGGTACGTGCTACAACACAATAATCCTATATCATACTTCCTAATAATGCGTCTCAAACTGACTATACCTATATATGTAACTCTTTTTTGCAGTGCCACCAGTAAAAACAAGAACAATGTGCATTCTATGTTTGCCATCATATGTAGCAAATCATGAGTGTTAAGTTGAAGGATCCCGAGGTTTGTCAATCTCGTAATAATTATTTTCTAATTATAAATTTAAATAATATGCTTACTACTTTATTCTTGCTAGCGACAGGGCTTGAACATAGATTTAGTTGCACTCATTATGAGAGAGATCTCGAAGGTTCGAAGAGCGCTCTGCAGCTTCATCAAGACGCAGATCATTAATGCCAACGGAGAGTTTCACTCCATCGACACCGCTAAACCACCTTCAAATAATTGATTCAATTGTAATTCACTTTGAGTAGTTGTAATTCAATTGTAACTCTAGCGACAATATTTGAACATATTCTTTTGTAATTGATTTTTAGTTGTAAATGATCACTTTGAGTTGTCAATAATTGATTCATCTGTGATGTATTTTCTGTCTGCTTTGTTTTCAGAGGGCATGGCTAACAATTTCTAAGGCTAGCCAAAATTCAAAAAAAATAGTTAGACATAAAGAACTATCATAGACGGTTTTATTATTTAACCATCTATGATATGTCGGATATCACAGACGGTTCCATTTACTAACCGTTTATGATATGCCAACTGTCACAGACAGTTCTATTCACTAACCGTCTGTGATATATCTACTATCACAGATAGTTCTATTCACTAACCATCTGTGATAGTAGATATAGCACAAACGATTAGTGAATAGAACCATCTATGACAATCGGCATATCACAGACGGTTAGTGAATATAATTATCTGTGATAGTCGACATATCACAGACGATTAGTAAATAGAACCATCTGTGATATGACGACAATCACAAACGGCTCAAAAAACCATCTATGATACGCCTGTTATCACTAACATACAAATTCAGACGGATCAAAAACCGTCTGTGATGATGGTTCCGAACCGTTTGTTATGAGATTTTCTGTAGTAGTTGGTTAATCGATGCTCTTGAAGGGAACAAACCAGAAAAGACATTCGATGGAGATTGGAAGGTGATGGAGTGGAAGATTGTCGGTACAATCTGTCTATGTCTCTCCGATGAGGTAAATTACTCGGTGATCAAGGAGTAACTTAGAAGAATTGCATATGGCAAAGTCGTTGATAAACCGACAGGTGCTGAAGCGGCAACTATACAGGTTGCGCTTGGAATAAAGAACATCATTCATTGACTATTTCAATGTCTTCAACAAGCTTATCACACAATTGACTAGTGTTGATGAGAAAATTGAGGAGAACGACAAGGTCATCATGTTGGTATCATCTTTACCACCATCATGGGAATAATTGGTGATGAATATACTCATCGAGAAAATCACTCTCAACTTCAATCTGGCAATGACACATCTATTGGAAGAGGAGTCCTTGAAGAAGTTTTCGGAATCTTTATCCTTAGTGATCAAGTATTGGCTGCCATATGTGTTGTAGACAAAAGCAAAAGTTATAGGAAGAAGAAGGGCAAGATCAATGGCAAACGTGTATGCTATCCATGTGACGAGGATGGTTATCTGATAAATAACTATCCGAGTTTGAAGCAAATGAGAAATGCATGCTCAGTAGCGGTAGCCAAAGATTATTCGGACGTACTAGTCTTTAGGCAATCATGTACTTTTCATGGATGGATATTAGATTAAGTTTATTGCTTCCATATATGTTTAGCAAGGGGGGTGTTCAATAAAGGATCTCTATGACTGACACATGGAACTATTCACTTGGTAGATTATAAGGAGTATGAAATTACTGAGGTGAGAATGATTACATTGGGGACATACAATGAAGCACATCGCACATTGGCAGAAGTTTGGTACTTGTTGATTTAAAGAAGAATCTAATATATGTGAGGTCGCTTGAACTCGAATGTTGTGAGGTATCACCTCGAGGTGGAGTCATGCTAGTTACTTACAAAGGGGCAAGTAATCATGAAAAGTATCTTAAGCAATGAAGGATACCGATTGATGGGTAATCATAAGGGAAGAATAACCAATGGGGGTCTGATAAAGATCCTGGACAGGAGAAAGAAACCGTGTCATCAATGGTAGGTACTTGGATCTTATCTGCAGTTATGTGCAAAACTACACAAAATCTAGTAGTTGCAAAGGCAAAAATGCGAGCTGTTAGAAGAAGAAAGACGTGGTGGGATCAACCACGTAGCACCCAAGAGCAGGTGGAGCTCGGAGGCGGTACAAAACTATGGTATGGAAGGATGTAGGAATAAGAGGTGTGGTTAACCAAATAACACAACAAAGGAGCTCCCGAGTGGAGGATCCGACGGGCTAGCCCAGATACCGACATGTACATTACGATGATGTGCATGAGCCCTGTGGTGAGAGCACTCCTATAGGTGGGAGGAACAACAAAATAAAAACAAAAAAAGGTGGAGTCGACTTGGAGCGAGTTTTTGGAGGAGCACGATGACTTCAACGAATGATAGTTAAGGTGGAGATTGTGTGAGATAGAGTGACTCATATCCTAACCTACTAGCACTTAGAGAGGTGTTCTATAAGGATTCCTATATGAATCATAATAGGATTATGATTCTCACTTCTCTTTAGAGGAGAGTTGGTGGCCACTATATAAAGTTATGAGTGGTGGTTATGGAGAACCCAAGCCACAAATCAGTTCATCCAAAGCAAGAGACGCACGAGAGGATTAGAGATTAAGTTATTCTACCATAAAAGGTTCGAGAGGGTCGTGAGAGAGCGACAATCCTTTGTACTCTTTTGAGGTTGTGCTAAGGAATTTACAGCCGGTTTTGCCAAATTTTTCTCTATCGTCGTGGTTATTTCGTCGCCATTATCTTGCTTTTCTCTATGAGATTCATCTACTTCGTTCTTGATTCCGTGAACGCTCATGCCGTTTCTCATAAACTCTAATCCGATCTGGGAGCTGCTGTACATAAGGAGGAGTATCAGAGCATAACATTTGCTCTGAGGAATGGCATCGTCCTAGCATTGACTCATTCCTCGTCTGTTTAAATTTAGTGGAGGAATGTAATAACCTGGTCTAATCACTAATTCGATTTGTTATTTCTTATAACCGCAATGCTAACACAAGATCGACGACTTGTGCTCGCTATCTTGTGCAATAATTTTACTTCTATATCACCGCATGCCACCTTCAAGTATGACCCAGTCAGCTTGTAGCATTAATTAACTAGGTTATTAGGCACGCTACACCGCGCCCGACCGTAGAATACATGACATTTGGTGGTGATCTGTAGAGTGTTTGATATGGTATAATGTAATTCGATATGCAATGTAAGAAATATGAGCAGCGAATCTTGCCTTTTGCATACAGTGCTGTTATGAATTAAGATTTATCAATCATTATGTATTCAATGTACTAAATAAATTCACCGAAACACACTAATGTGCATGTACTTTATATATAATTGTTGACCTCTACAGTTTGTTGTTTAGTCTATTTCCTCGCATAAGGTGATGCTTCTTAATTTTCCTATTTCCTGCAACTTTTTTGGAGGCACAATCAAAATAATACACAATCTTCACTTTGTTATTTCCTACACATACTACTTATCAGACTTTCTTCGGCCTATTCAAAATAGCCAATCTGGTCATTACCACATGTTGTGCACCTCTGGCTTTGGAAGTAGTTGCCTTCGCATTTAAAAAAGCCTCCCATAATAGTACTGAAACGAAAACCATAGCA
Source organism: Ampelocalamus luodianensis (assembly GCA_036346255.1). Taxonomy (NCBI): domain Eukaryota; kingdom Viridiplantae; phylum Streptophyta; class Magnoliopsida; order Poales; family Poaceae; genus Ampelocalamus; species Ampelocalamus luodianensis. Next base: position 31,226,973 of record CM070622.1, read on the forward strand.
CGAAATAACAATTATCTTAGTGACCGCATCAATTCACATTGCAAAAGAGAGGATGCAGAGGCATTGTAGTCACAGCACAAGCTCATGCCTTGCCGCAACACAGCTGCTTAGTAAAATGAGCTCTTTTCTCACTTTTCAGGACGGTCAACTATTTTAAGACCATGCCAGCATCCGAAGTTCCAAACCATAACAAGTGTCTTATAACAAAAGCTGAAACTCAGAAAGCTTGCTAATCTTGTTATCTATTTTCGCAAGGCAATGAAAGGTATTCCGTTACTACCATCAGTAATCACGTTCTTAAGATGGGAAAGATAAACTACCACATTTCCTCAAGAGAATCTTACAGCTTACTTGTCCACAGGTAGAGAACACTTCGGCGAGCTTCTGTTTGTTAGAGATATATATGTATATGTGTTATTCCCCATTGTTATAAGGAGTTCTTTGCATATTCACCACATGTACTTGTGTATATATACTGGCCCATTGGCCCCATATTGAATACATGCGCTATTCATAACATGGTATCAGAGCCAAAACTAGGGTTTTGGCTTACCTAGGGTTCCGCGCGCCGCCGTCGACTCGCACCATCGTCGCCGACTCCCGCGTGCGCCTCTGTTGCCGCCGCCTCCCGCGCCTCGCGCCTCCTGCGCCGCCGCGGACTCACCGCCTCCTCGCGCCTTCCGCGCGCGCCGTCTCACTTCGCCTTCGCGCCTCGCCGGTCCTGCCGGGCGCGCCGCGCCGGTAACCAGCGTCGCTCCCTCCCACGCGTGCGGGCCGGCCTCGGCTTCCACCCGACGCCGCCGGCCCTCGCGCCGTCGCCTCACGCGCTGTCGCTCGCGCGCCGCGCGCAGCCAGCGCCACCGCCGCCTCGTGTGTGTTGCGTGTGTGTGTGTTCTCACGGGCGAAGGCCCGTTAAGTTTAGGGTTTAGAAAAAGAGCAAAAGTTCTAACGCGCGCCGTTGGCGCGCTGTTGGGCCCATTTCGCTTGTCTTGCCGCCGAGCCGCCGCGCCTACCAATGGGTACCGTTTCCTCCTCGTTGCGGTGATCTTCGATGGTGTTAATTACACCGACCGTGTCTCACATGCGCATCCACATGCGTGGTCTTCGTCTCTGGGGCGTCCTCTCTGGCGATGTTACCTGTCCGCCTTGCCCTACACCTCCGACGAGTTTACCTCGCTGTTCGCTTCAATGTACCGAAGACAAGGCTATTCGAGACCGCCGCTTTGCCGATGATGAGGCTATCTCGCCTACCAGAGGCTCGGACTTCTACAAGGATCGCCGCCGCCTACACTCGGTGGTGCGACGACGGCGCCGAGCTGCTGCTTGTCCTCATCGCCGATATCCGGCCTCGATTCTCCTCGAGGTTGTGGGACTACCTATCGCTTTCCGGATGTGGACTCACCTTAAATCGGCGCTACGAGCCCTCGGTGATGCTCTCTACCGTCCGTGGTCCGCCAGAGCACTCTCTTCAGCAGGTGATGCTACCGTTGATGCTTTTACGCTCGTAGCTCTGCTTGTTTGGCGGTGGACTCTCTCCGCTTCTTGTCGTCGCTCCTATCGTCTTTGCCTGCCGCATGCGTCTTGACACAGTTTGGCGGATCTACGAGTTCCTTACTGCGCGCCCCGAAGTTCGGCGGCGGGCGTGCCCGGCTCCTGCACGTCACCTCGTGTCACTCTCCTGGAGGCTCTTACTGAGATACGTGCGGAGGAGACTCGCCTGAGTGGTGCTGGCCTGCTACCACTCCCCTCCGTGCTCGCCGCCGCCCACTGCACCGACGCCCACGCGTCGGACTGCGCCTCCTCCAGCGGCCGTCACAGGTGGTGGCGGCCGCCCTCCATCCGGCGGTGGTCGTCCTCATTGCTCCTACTGCAATAAGGTCGGCCACATTGAGTCCCAGTGCTATAAGAAGCAGCGGCATCTTTCTCGTCGTTCTTCTACTAGCACTGGCACTGGTGCTTCTACATCGACGCCTGCATCGACTTCTTCGCAGCTTTCTCTTGCGAGCAGAGATAGCCGGACTTCAACGCCGCTGCCGCCTGGGTTCTCCTCGGCAGTTCGCAGGCTCGCTCATCGACTCTTCGGGCACTAAGAAACCACATTCTACACAGTCAGGTACCTCCCCGTGGATTCTTGATTCTGGAGTATCTTTTCACATGACTCCTGATCCTTCCACTCTGTCTTTCATTACACCTCTTGATTCTCCAGTCAGTGTTCTTACTGCTGATGGTACATCTCTTTCTGTCTCAGTCGAGGTCCTCTTAGCAACTCCTCTTTTCATGTTCCTTCAGTTGCTCATGTTCCTCGCCTTACCTTGCACTTCTTCTCTGGGGGCGATTCTCGACCTTGGTTATCGGGTTATTCTCGACTCGACTCTTGTTGTGTTCGGGATCGCCACACGGAGCTACGGTTGGTTCGGCCTCGGCGCCGTGATTCACACAGCGTCTTTGGGAGCTTGACGGCTTCACCTTCCTTCAGCGCCACCATCGCCGCGGTCTCTCGTCGCCACTTCGTCTCTGTGCTCTTTCCAAAGCAGGTGGCATCACCGTCTTGGCCATGCATGTGGATCTCGCCATGCGTCCTTAGTTAAATCGTGGTCTTCGGGTCCTGCGAGGAGACGTGTCTTTAGATTGTCGTATGTAAGTTAGGTAAACAGATTCACTTCCTTATCCTCATAGTGAGACCGTGTCTCGGCGTCCTTTGATCTTGTTCATTGGATGTTTGGGGTCCCGCTCCTTCGTTTGAAAGGGTCATCGTTATTATATTATTTTTATAGATGATTTCTCTCGCCACACTTGGATATATTTCATGTCTTCTCGTAGTGAGGCCTTGCCTATCTATAAACAATTTGCCACTATGATACACACACGTTCTCCACTCCTATTCGTGTCTTTCGTGCTGATCTGCACGGGCGAGTACCTCTCTCGTCACCTCGCAGCCTTCCTTGGCCGCGAGGCACTCTCGCTCGATTTCTTGTCACAGTGCTCATGCTCGAATGGTGTCGCGGCGCAAGCATCGTCACCTCCTTGAGGCGGCTCGTGCTCGATGATCGCCGCCTCCATTCCACCTCACTTTGGGCCGAGGCCGTTTCCATCGCCACCTATCTCGTCAACATCCAGCCCTCTTACGCTCTTAAGGTGCGATCCCCGTGCGCGTCTCGTGGTCTTCTTCCGACTACTCGCCCTTCATCTGCTTGGTTTGCGTTTGCTACGTTCTCCTCGCCTCGAAACGCACCAAGCGACCGCCACCTGCTGAGTGTGTCTTTACGGGGTGATCGAGCACAAGGGCTATCGATCTTTGGGATCTCGATGGTCGTCGGATCTGGGTTTCTCGGGATGTGACTTTCGACGAGTCTCGTCCATTCTACCCACGTCCTGCCTCTCCTTCGGCTTCCTCTGTGGAGTCTCTGTCTTTCTTGACCTTTCCAGATACTCCTATATCTGTTTTGCCCTCGTCCACCGCCCCATCGAGTCTTCACATATTCCCCACAGCCTCTCCGCCGCAGCGCTTTGTGTCGTCTCTCTCGACTCCCAGTGCTCCTCCCACTATCGTCTACACTCGTCGACCTCGTATTGAGAATATTTCCGGATGAGTCATCTTCTCCCGATGTTCCATCTTCTTACGATGCTCCATCTTCCCGATGGGTCATCTTCTCCTCGCTCGCTCTCGCGATCGCTTGATCGATTCGGCCTCCTGCCCGTTTTGCCTTTGCTGGCGCAGCTACTCGTGAGCCTGTCTCCTACCGGGATGCTGTTACTCACCCTGAGTGGCAGCTTGCCATGGCCGAGGAGCTTGCTACTCTCGAGCGTACTGGTACTTGGGATCTTGTTCCTTTTCCATCTCATTCTCATCCCATCACATGTAAGTGGGTCTATAAGATTAAGACTCGCTCTGATGGTACCTACGGAGCAGAAAGAAGATAATTGAGCAACAAGATACAAAAAAAAAAAAAAAAACAAATTCAAATAGCACTACTCTATTTAGTATGCTCACTTGCTGATCAATGTTAGAGACATAAGACGGTCCGCCGTAGACTATCCTCCCTATCAGCTCGCCGCGTCTGGCCTCCCATCCTCCTCCTTCCCTAGTTGAAGCTATTCCTTCTCTGCTGTTATTAGGAAAGCATGGTCAATTCACCATTTACATATATAATTTTTATGTGTCCAATTTTATTTAGTTCCTTGTAACAGTGGGCATCTGGTACCTTTTAGATTATGTTGTTATCAGGAAAGCATGGTCAATTCACCATGTACAGATATAATTTTATTAAGTTCCTTTTAGCAATGGGCATTTGGTGGCAATACACAATGTTTGCGCTGATACTTAGCATGATTATCAAGGATCAGAAACAAGTATCATTCCAAGTTCCAACAGGTGTTATTCACAACTAAGTTCATTTTAGGAAGAAATTTCGCAACAAAATCGGAATTTATGCTTAGCTATGCATATCAAGATTCGATGGTTGCTGTGTGACCTATGCAAATCTTTCTGTCTTAAAATCCCCTCAACATCGGTTGTTAGGGCATCTCTAATAGCTTGTTTTAGTTGTCTCTAAAATATACCACATAGATTTTTTGATGATGTGGCAGAGAGTTAAAGAAGAGATAGAATCAACTCGCCTTCTCAGAAAACGCCCGTCGCTTATCGCGAAACGAGGCTGAAGCGACGATTCGTTTCGCTGTTGGAGGGCCTCGTCGTTTGCTCACGCACTTTTTTTCTTCTCGCCGGATCCATCGTGCGCTAGCTTTCCTTTTCCTTCCCCGCGCGAGCGCGGAGCTTTCCTTTTCCTTCCCCGCGCAGCCGCGCCCGTACGCCTTTGCCTTCCCGCTCCCACACGAAGATTTCACCGCACCCGCGCCTTCCCCGCGCGAAGTACTCGGCGACTCCCCGTGCCTTCCCCGCGTCATGTTCCTGGCGCCGCCTCCCCCTTGCCCGTCGGGGAGAGGTCGGTGACAACGAGGAGGCCCGGATCCGACGGGATACGGCTTGGGCGGTGCGGGGAGGAGCTGGATCCGGCGCAGGCGGCGTGGATCTGGCGGTGAGCACGAGGAGCCGGGGCGGCGGTGAGCACGAGGTTGGGGCGGCCGGGTGGATCTCAAGCAAGAGCTCAGGGAGGCGGCTAGGGGAGGTCGACGGCGGATCCAGAGCGGCGGCGAGCACGAGGAGCCGAGGCAGCCCGATCCAGGGGAGCCAAGGCGGCGGCGGCCCGATCCATGTTGGGTCTGGACGGCGGGGGAGACGCGCTGGGAGTAGCGGTCGAAGGCGAGCTTCAGTGGCTGCCAGGCGTCGCGGCTGACGGGGACGCCCGGATCCGGCACCAGCGGTGTGAGGGCGACCGTGAGGAGACTGGTGGGAGCGCGGTCCTTGGAGCCGCGCTCGGCCGCCGGCGCTGCCGGCCCATCGCCAATTCCTCCCAGTTCCTTGAAGACGATCGGCCTCGGCACTGATTTTGGTTTTAAGTTCTAACTTGATTCAATTATCTCTATCCCCAATTCCTCCCAGTTCCTTGAAGATGGTTGGGCGGTCTAGAGGTTTTGCCAACAATTCAATTTTGAGATTAACAATTATAATCTGGCATTATTCAGAATTAATTTATCAGCACAGATTTGAAGAAAATTACTCATACATGTCGAGAGTATGGTGGTCATAGCCTGTGTATGATCTTGCATAGAGTTAAACAAAACAAACTTGATAATGGGTTTATACTCGAAACTAGAAGTGGGCATCAAACAAGATTGTTCTGCTAACTATGAGCCAAGGGGATTGGTTGTTCAGTAGAGCATTTCGTCAAGAGTCAAGATTATGAATGCCAATTGCTAGGGGATGTACATACCTATTTATTGTATGCTGGCTCAGTACTCATGTGGACAACCTTTTATGGTAAGATAAACTCCCTAAAATGTGCTTGTATGCTGTGTGGACTTGTATGAGCAGTCATTGTTAAGACAGGCCCTTCAGAATCACCACTAGCTTCATGTTTTATGCGTCTTTCCTTATGTCTTTTCAAAATACATAGAAGGAGCCCATATATATAATGATACGGCTGATGTTAGTGGAGAGCAACACTATGATATAGTATGTACAGATAGTTTTCATCAGATTCCTTCTTTTCTGTTTTGTTTTATATCTTGTAAAGTGTTTCGCGAACCCTACTACATATATCTGTCGTCTGAGATGCTGAATATCTACTTTGCAGAGACATGACATAATAAAGAAAAGAATTGATCATCTTGGTAAAAAAATTGAATCAAGAAAAGATGGAGTTGGTGCCCCTTTGTCTTTATATAATCAGATCTTGAACTTCATGCTCTGTGACCTTTTGTCTTTACTCTGGAAGATAGCCGGTGCTAGTGTTTACATAATCAAATCTTGAACTTCATGCTCTGTGACCAACTATAGGATGTTTGAGATCATGGGGCTTAAGTGGTACTCTACTGCACCGTTCCTTTTTTAACGAAGACATCTTATCATAATGTACAGAGCTAGTACTGTACTTGCAGCAGAAACTTTTTAGTTCTGCTTAGCAGTGAACTTTAGGCTTCAGTAGATTTTATTTAAGTCAGTTGTTTTGTTAGCAGCCGATACTTCTGTTTCAGTCAATGGTTTTTGTCAGGTTTTAGTTTCAGTAAATAGGGGTGGTTCAGCTACTGACAAAAATCCCCTCCACAGTGTTAACAACATGTACTGCCATGTTAATAGGTTGTCATCCAAAGCATCCAACCAGCCAACCAGCTTACAAGACACCATCAGAATATTGACTATTTTTAGCGACTAATTTATACATAAACTCCAAGAAAAGAGTGCAAAAGTTGGAAAATGTAGATCTGGCAGGTGTCAGATATTGGCTAATAGTTTCCTACATGTGCAATTATATGTGCTCCTCATATATTTGTATTGTGTTTTTTTAACATTCCAGATAGGGGGCTCTGTTATGGTATAATAAAATGGTAACTGTGCGAACAATGCTTGCCATTTACTATCTGGGCAAACTAATACAATTGGATCATTGAAAAAGCATCACTTGAATATCCTTTTCCTATCTATTGGATTATTTCTATCTGACAGCTTTCCTTGTGTAACATATAAGAGAACACTTTGTGACATAATGACTCAATTGTAGAACACTTTGTGACATAATGACTCAATTGTATCCTTTTTCTTATGGGGAGTGCATATTCACTGTATATTTGATGGTAGTTTTGTGATAGTACTGTTTGTGGTATCACGGGGCACATTTGGCAAAGATTTGGCAACTAGGTAAATAATTAGTCATAGTTTTAGTAATCTTTTATGCACTAATATATGATATGTTATATACGTTTGCTTTCATTTTTCACAACATCAGCTATATATGCATGCTTTTTTTTCTTTAAAGTTCTCTTTGGATTTTTTCATGGTTGTTGCTAACCATACTATTTTGGTGTTCACACAGGTTTATGTGCAAACACCTGAAGAATTGCTAGTGATCGCTTTTTTGTTGCAGCTAGTTATGTGTGAACTATCTCAAGAAAGTGCTAGTTATGGCTACATTGTTGGACATTTTATTTAGTTCTACTTTTGTTTATGGCTAAACTGTTGGAGACTTTATTTGGTTGTACTTTGCAGTACTTGTTTCAGTTTATTGCATACATCGATATGCTATGGGATGAGCCATCGATTCATACTTTGCATGATTTGTTATCTCTTGGATGATGTATGACATGATACGTTGGTTTTCCTAGATAAGAACTTGACTTTGTTTTTCATTCCTTTGAAATTATCATGCAAAGCTTCAATGCTTGTGAGGCTTGGTGTTAGAATTGCTGCTTGTTTATATATGTAGTTGTAACCAAACAACACATGTAGGTCACAAAGATTGAAGTTAGTGTTGATCAGTATGATTTTTTGATTCATGCAAAGCTTAAATACTTGTGAATGTGTTAGAGACAACTAAGAGACAAACTATTGGAATAGTTGTCTCTAATATTGTCTCAAGATGATATGGAGGATATTAAAGACAAGCTAAGAGACAAACTATTGGAGATACCCTTAGAGGTTACATTGTTCAGGACGACCTAAGTGTGAATTTGATATGGACATTTGACGAAACAACACCTTTTCCAGTGATCATTTATGGCTTGATGCGCGTTGATTCTGTTGGTGTGATGGCCCAGAAATTATGGGCCTGGCCTAATTTGGTTTGCACAGCAGCAGATGGCAAAACAAAGTAATTGGCGATTCGTCCCATACTGCTGCCTCGAGCGCAGGGCTCACTAACGGTGAGTAATATAAGGACGGCTATGGCTCCCAGTCGAACAGTGCAGCTGCGTGTTGAGCACAAAGCGAACTATTCTTTCGCCTTTTACTAAAGAATACCGTGTGCTCGCCACGTTAAGCAGCATATGCTAATTTTTGGAGGGATCTTTTTCTAATTTGGAAGGGTCCCAACAAATCATAATGATTTTAAAGTTTATGAGTGATGGATCCCAACTGAAGATCAGAGCTTAATCAAATTAAATGATGCAAAAATTCATATTTTATGTCAGACCAAGAGGAAGATGAAAAGCAACCTTAAAAATGTAAATTTATGAGAGATGGATCATAGGCCATAGCAAAGTTGAAGGGTAACATAGACCACATTTGCATTAATTAACATCATACTCTGGTCACAATTTTTTTATTGCAATATATTAATAAAACATAATAAAATTATAATATTATAAAAGTATTTTTTTGAGACAAATCTACATATATAATTTTTATGTATCCAATCCAAATATTCATAAAGATATTAATAGCCAAAGTTTTGACTGCACGAGTGCATGTATCCTAAAACATCACACTTTTGTGACCAAATAGAGTTGATTAATTTACTCAATGATTGGACTTACCTGGGGTGATGCTTATTGCTGAGATCATCGGTCCGTAGTAACCTTGAGTAGGAATGCAACAAGTGCCATTGGCAGCCCAGAAAAGATGGATCTCAAGGAAGTTTTTCGACACAGTTGCAATGTATCTCTTATTAAATGTGGTCAAAGATTTTCCACCAGCCGTCTTCCTTACATCGAAGTTCTTTTCTTTCAGAACACCCTATACAAATGTCAATCTGGATAAAGAATGCTTTGGGATAAAGAACAAAAAAATTCATAGGCAAATTACTATACAATGCACTCAATATGTACCTGGACATATGTGTCAAAAACTCTCCTTCCTGTGCTTTCCCAAGTCTGCGTGTCTGGATAAGCAAACACTGCAAATTGAAGTAGAACAGTGTAATTTCCATTCTCAAGTCCAAGGCCATAGTATCTCAGGGATGATGGTGATATCCTCGCAGTCTGCAACAATTCTGAATCCTGTGCATTCTGAAACTGCTGGGAGCTTTATATTATGAAACTTCCATTTGGGGTCTCGTTGAATTTTCCTACATTGCTCACACCCCATCTTGTTTGACCGGCTACATAATATGATGCAGCTCCATGGTTTGTCGGATCAACTTCGTACATAATATCATCTGAGCCCGTCATAGATCGATTACTGCCACAGTCTACCGCAAAGGAATAATCTGCAGTTAAGGGCCTGTTTGAAGAAAACCGGCAGGAGGGCTGCCTGTTATATTGATAGAGAAAGGACGGAAACAAGAGTACAAAGGCCGGAAGAGTATCAGGCCTTAATTACAAAAGATTAAAACGCTCCAAACAGTTGGCCCCCGCAAAGGACCAAGTTCTACCCTCCTCCTTGATCTTCAATAAGAGTTCCTGCGGTGTGGTAGCTTTGCTGTTGAAAATTCTTGCATTGCGTTCCTTCCAGATCATCCAGGCAATTAGGATGAGGGTCGTGGTCGTGGCCTTCCGAGGGGAGTCTTTTCTCTCCCCTATGTTGGACCACCAATTTAGGATGTTTGTGCTAAGAGACCAAAGATATGGCTGTAAACTCTCATTTTCGAGCCAATCTGCCATGTGCTTCCAAATTCTTGCGGAAAAGCGGCATTGGGCGAAAAGGTGGAAGGCCGATTCCGAGGTGTATCTGCAGAGTGGGCAGCAGCGTGTGTTTGGCCATCCTCTAACCTCCAGCCTGTCTGGGGTCCATAGCCTATTCTGGATTGCCAGCCAAGCGAAGAATTTGCTCTTTGGGGGGGGGGGGGCGTGGGTTTTCCAAACTAAAGTTTGGAGGTTTGTAGTTGTCGAGCCTAGATAATGTAGGGCGTAGGCAGATTTTGAGGAGTAGTTTCCGCTTGGGGTTATCTTCCAAGTAATCTCGTCTAGAAAGCCATGGACTAGGTTGATTTGGTTGGTTTTGGTCCAGAGTCGCACGAATTGTTGGATGTGTTGGACTGAAAGCCCCCTGTGGATATTTATATCCTGAACCCAGCGGCCGTTATGTAAGGCAGAGGCCACTGTCTGGTCTCTCTTCTTGGAAATTTCAAAAATCTTAGGGGCTATATCTATTGGTGCCTCTCCATTCAACTAGGCCGAGTACCAGAATTGAGCTGTCAGACCGTCCCCAAGGGAAATCCTGGTTGCTACCGCGAAAAGGCTCCTATCCCCGTCATCGCAAGGTGTGTCCATTCCGACCCAAGGTTTGGATGGGGACTTCCACATTTGCCACAACCATCGAGTCTTAAAGCCGCAGAGAAATTCGAGAGGTTGAGGACACCTAGGCCACCAAACTGGGTTGGGCGACAAACTTTGTCCCAGCTGATTTTACACTTGCCCCCTGAGAAGTTTTCATGACCGGCCCAAAGGAAATGACGCCTAATTTGATCTAGGACACGGAGCACCACCTTGGGAGGGTTGAAGACCGTGAGGTAGTAGATTGGGATCGAGGTAAGGACCGATTTAACCAGGGTGGTCCGTCCAACTGGGGACAGCAGCCGCCCTTGCCAGCTGGCTAGCCTGCCACCCACTTTGTCCAAAAGGGGCTGGTAATCCACCCTGCGCAGTCTTTTGTGGGTGAGCGGTAGACCGAGGTATTTTATTGGAAAAGTAGATCGAATTGCCGAGAAGTCGAGAAGGACCGTGCTTAGGTCTATAAGGTCGCAGCTAATTGGAAGCACCTTGCTTTTTTGAAAGTTTGTATGCAGCCCTGTAACGTCACCGAAATTGTTAAAGATCTGGGCGGTTGTGTGGATTTCAGATGCGCTTGGATTGATGAAAATTGCCACATCATCTGCATAAATGGAGGTTCTAAGACTGGCGAAACGATCTCGCGTATGGGCCAGGAACCCCAAATCTGTTGCCATCTCTAGGAGGCGTTGGATGGGATCAATGGCCAAAATGAAAAGGAAAGGTGAGAGTGGGTCCCCCTGCCTTAGCCCCTTCCGTGGGTGATCGCCTTGCCGGGAATACCGTTGAGGAGGATTCTGGACGAGGCAGATTTCAGGAGGGCCGCCACCCAGTTTGACCATCTGTAGGGGAAACCTTTTTTTCTGTAGCAGGTCGAGGAGGTAGTCCCAGCGAACTGAGTCGAAAGCCTTTGCAATGTCGAGTTTGAGAAAGAGCGTAGGGGTTTTGGAACGGTGGAGCCTTCTTATCAAGTTGCGCACGTAAAGGAAGTTATCGTGAATACTCCTTGTTTTAATGAAGGTGCTATGTGCTTGTGAAACCAGGGTTTGAAGGATTGATGCTACCTGCAGCGTGAGCGTTTTCGCAATCCACTTCCCGATGCCATGGATGAGACTGATGGGTCTAAAGTCTTGCACTGCGTCTGACCCCTCTTTTTTTGGGATTAGCACAATGTTGGCTGTGTTGAGAAGATGAAGGTGCGTCGTGCGGAGGGAGTGGAAGCTGTGGAACATTGCCATGATATCCGCCTTGATGATTTGCCAGCAAGATTTTTAAAAATTTGAGGTGAAACCATCCGGGCCTGGGGCTTTTCTCCCGGTAAAAGACTTAAAGCGTTGAGGACTTCAGACTTCGTGAAAGCAACTTGCAGGTGGTCAAGATCTGACTGTGAGAGATTAAGGGCCACCTAGTTAAGGTCCAGGGTGCGTGTAGCGGGCGGGGCAAACATTTCTTCAAAATGCTTTTGGACCACATCCTCCTTTTCTGTGTGCAGGGTCGCCCACCCAGGCCCGTTCTGGAGCTTTTGGATGTGGTTTTTACGCCTTTGGCCAATAACTTTAAGGTGGAAGAACTTTGTGTTTGCGTCGCTTTCTCTTAGGTTGGTAATATGGGAGCTTTGGCGTTGCCTAGCGCGCTCAATCACAGCCACCCCATGACTCTCCTTTTAAGGCTAGACCTCAGGTTAGATTTAGGCGGTGTTAGAGCCCTGTGGTCTTGGGCTACGTCAAGCCGAAGGATTAGCTCTAAGGCCATGTGTAGGTGGATCTTAGGTTGAGGAAATAAATTTCGGCTTCAGGATTTTAGAGTCGAGGTAGTGGAAGCTAGCTTGTGGTTCAGTCGGTGCATCGGCTCTGTGTGCTGGCACACGGCGAGCCAGGATCTTTGGATCGCGTCGAAGAACCCTGGCATCCTGATCCAAAAGTTTTCAAACCGAAAGCTTCTTGGGTGAGCAGGGCTGCAGATGGTAGAGAGCAATGGGGCAATGGTCGAAGACTGAGGAAGACAACGCCTGAAGAGAGTGGTTCCCAAAGAGGGAGTCCCAGCCTACGTTACAGATGACTCTGTCCAACCTGACTAGGGTTGGTTTCTGTCGCTCATTGCTCCACGTAAATTTTCTGTTCTGCAGGTGGATTTCTTTTAGTTCGCAGGTGTTGAGAGTGGTGCGAAATTGAGCCATATGTCGCGGGTTGAGGTTGGAGTTGTTTTTGTCGGCAGCGCGGTATATGAGATTAAAGTTACCCTGGGAAGGCTTTAAGGAAGTCAGTTCCTAGAGAAAAGCCCGCTTTTGACCTCTTTGGGGAGGCATACGCTATTGTTAGACAGAAGGTCGAGTGGCACACTCTGACGGTGACGGTCGCTGACAGGTTGTAGGTTGATTGAAGCACGCTTTCTACCTCGATGTGGTCGTTGTTCCAGAGGAGTAGTATTCCTCCCCTTGTGCCCTCGGCCGGTTTTTGAGCGAAATTCCGTAGATTGTGCCCTCCGAGGTAGCCGGTTAGATTTTGGTCCACGTTTGTAATCTTTGTTTCCTGGAGGCAGGCGAGGAGGCGAGGTGGCCTGTTTGGAATAGAGGAATTTCGGAGGAAATTCGTAGGAATCAGAAAACAACGGAAAAGGGAAGAGAATCTAGCGTTTGGAATGGAGGATTGAGGTTGCCAAATTCTCTGTAAAGTTTCTGCCGCCTGTACTTTCACAGGAAAATAAAAATCCACCCAAACCCTTTTCCTACAATTCTAGTGTGCAGGGGAAGCTTACCATTCTAGTAGTCACGTTGTGGTTGGCGTTGTCCGAAACTGACCAGTGGGACCTCCAATTTATTTGGTATATCTATCGGTGATTCAATTGGAAAATTTTCTACTTTTAATGTTTTTATGTCATTCCTATGTTTCATGGTTCATGTGTTATTTATTCCTACGTTCCAAACGTCTCTTCTCATATTTTTCCAGTGTTTTCCAATCCTCTGTTTGTCGCTACATTCCTATACATTTTTGTGTTTTGTCATGTTTTACATTCGTACGTTCCAAACAGCCCTAAGATGTAAAAATTTGTAACCTTTATTTAAATCTATGAGACGTGGTCTACTGCTAGAGTTGAAGAGTGAAAGATATACATTCTGGAGAACCACGGAAACAAGGGGTGTCTCGCTGGAGACAGTTTAGTCCAGAAGGTATATGCTGGGACATAATTGAATTGAAAATTAGAAGTTATGAGAAAATATTTGTCAAAAATCAACTCTTGGAAGGTAAAATTAATGTGATAAGTACCTGTTGTTTGGTGCTACCAAGTACGAACTTTTTTGCAACCAAGTTCCTTGACCCCAAAAAAAAAAGAAAAGAAATGTTTAGCTTGTCAGGCAACATATTGATACAATGTTGTTGACTACGTGTAATTTTTCCTCTGCACAACAAATTTCAGAAATTTGAACCTACAATTGCAAACTGTTCTGGGTAACTCAAGAAGGAAAGTTACCAGAGAGCTGGTTGTATGAAAAATCTCTGCAAACAAAACAAAAATCACTACAAGCGAAATGAATACATCGTTTTAGTACTAACAGATAATTTGCAATGTACTGCTATGTCGAATTGCGAGGCATACAAATTGTTTAGTGAAGAGCTTTTTACATCTGGCAGGCTTCCTGGAAGGCTATTGTTCCCAAGAAACCTGAGTCGGGTACACTTGAAGATGACGAAACATATGAATGTCAGCTTAAGAAGTCCTTGTATGATGGATATAATCTCCAGAAAGACTTCCTGACAAGAAGGCAAGCACATCCAGATTCAGGAGGGATTGAGGAACTTGGCCTGTGATATTGTTAAAACTGGAAGTCCCTGAGGCAATAAGATATATAGCAACATTACTCAAACAGATGCTTTGCATTAAAAAGCAATCGATAACAACAGAAACTGATGCCGCACATGAGCAAGTCAGACTACAGTGAATTACGCAAGCAAAACAGCACTACTGTAAAATTTTCAAGCAAGTGTTGACCATAGAACAATGGATAATCACTTAGCAGTACCTCTACCCATGATCGTTCTAATCGCACACAAAATAGGTCTATTACAATACCATCATTTTTTTCGAAAACACATCGAGCCGAAGGATAGACAACTTGGGATGGACATATGAGATATTAGCAAAGTTCACTCTATCAATTAAAACCCTGCATGTGACCCAATTCATGATGGGAACATAATCTAAAAGGTACCTGCTATAAGAATTTGGATAATGAGGACACATGAAAGGATCAAATTAAGTATCAAACATCTTGTCGGACCCAGGGGTAATACCCCCAAATCCTCTGTGTATTTCTGAACTAGTCCTATGATCAGTAGCTAATTTACACAGTAAATAAATGTGGTAATATCTATAATTCGTATAACTTTATTAAATAACAGAGTTGATTACCAGAAAGGCTTACGAGCCAACAATAAAGAACACAGTGAAAGACGAAGAAGAAGTAGTAGAGTCCAGCTGATCTGTCACAGGCAATCGACCAGGGTAGCGGCCTAGCCGTCGAGATCTACACCGGTAGCAAAGTCCTTGTCTTCTGAAATTTATTTGCATAAAGCAAGTATGAGCACAACTACCGTGCTCGCAAGTTACACCCAACAGTTAACAGAGTTAATGTATGAATGGATGTAACAAAGGAAGGCTTATATGGTTATTTGTGCAACAACAACATTTGACATTAAATACAATACTAAGTTCAAAAGCGCAAGTTTTATAATATCTAAAATTGATTTTGAATTAATAAAGATAGTGTAGGCACTAACCTAATACTAACATAAACACGGGCACCAACCCGGGGCTTCAACCCATAACTTTTCTCATGGATACCCATCCATGTCAAAACTGTTTTACAAAAACATTTTGAAAACCAAAACCTAAGTCTAACTTTGAGTGACTTTGCCAAGCATGTCCATGACCGTGGACACGGCTATTCGAATAGTTCTTTAACACTCTGCAGAGGTTGTACAGCTTTACCCACATGATATGAATTCTCTAGTTTGTTTGGCATGTGTCGATACCACCGCTCACTACCTTAGTTAAGCAGTCTAGAGCACGTGTCAAGGCCTTTACAATACGCCATCCCACCGTAGTCCTGCCTCGCTAAGGATTTACCCCCTTTGGACTAACCATCCGCCGGGTTCAGAGCCCCTCTTGCGCCAGGTGGGAATACATAAAAGTAGGTCATACAGACACCCACGCAACCGGATGGCATGACCACGGTGAAATGTTGTAAATTAATTAGCTAGGTCATGTCCACTCAGGACATGTGGTAGTACTATGTGGCTTAGCAATATGCGGCTCGAAGACCGGTTCTTAACTGCCCTGGGCGACAACCAACAGAACCCTGGGCCTCAACCTACCCCGTTGAGCCCATGCATAAACCTGCACCCACTAGACAACCAATTCGCCCAAGTCCAAACCATCATTTAATTTTATTTTATTTTTCAAAGTCATTTATAAAACTCCCATAACACACCAATGCCAAAGGTATAATTTAAACAACACCTGACTTTTGGCTGAAATTCCCCAAATCAAATATTTTTGGTCTAAGCATGGCTAAGCGTATATTTTTCCAAAGTGTTCTAGTTCATACTATTTCACAAACTAGATTTTTTATCTGAGATGTCAAGGTACTCTTGATACAATGTCAAATTTGGCAGTACAAAGGATTCAAGCATAACTATGATTTAAAACAGGTATTTAAATTACATTGAATAGAAATAAGCATGCAATAATAATTTAAAACAAAGTTTAATTAATTTGAAATATTGGGATCAACATGATCAAAGATGTAACTTGCTTTGCTTGATTAGTTGCTCTCAAACGGCGTCGAAATCTGACTCTCCGATGTCGTCGAAATCTAAACGTGAAAATAAGTTAAATTCAAATAAAATTCAAATAGAACTCAAATGAAATCCAAATTAAATAATTTTGGTTTAGATAGCTAGATCTTAAATTTAGACAAATTTAGAAATTTGAATCGACGAAATCGGAGTTCGTATGAAGGAGAACGAACCCCGGGAAGTTTAAACCCTAAAGAAAAACCCTAAAATGGATTTTCCTAGATTTTCCAAATTAAATTTCTATAGGAAATCCGATTTATGACGTCGGCTGATGTCAGGGCCGAATTTGATTTAACCGAAGGAAAATAATTTCTTCTACTGACATGTGGGCCCGGGTCCATGGACCGGGTCCACGAAAATGCACTTTGGTCCGCGGTGGACCGGTGCCTCGTCGGTGACACGCGGGCGTGCCACATAGGCAAGCGCGCTGAGGTGGATGGCCAGATGGCGTGTACGTGGCGGTGAGGTGGCAGCGCCACGTCGGCAAAAGCCGATGGCGGATCGACGTCGAGCTCGCCGGCGCTACGCACCACGGCGAGATCCGCTGAGGGGCTCAATGTGAAGAGGGGGAGGTGAGGAGTGCGATGCTCACCAATGTGGCGGATGGGCGCGAGGCGTTGGCCGGCGGCGACGAGATCGGGCTTGCGGCAGCGAGGGTGCTCCCGTGGGTTCCTGGTGACGGAGAGGAGAGTCCGAGGTAGCCTTCACGACGGCGGTTCCGAATATGCGATCAATGGCGCCGATCAGTCCTTGTGACCGCCGGAATTGAGGAAGAAATAGCGGGCGGCCAAGGATCTTCAAACGCGAAATACGGCAAAACCAAGAGGGGAGAGGAGGAGCGAGTCGAGGGGTTTGGAAGAGGGATAGATTGCGCATCCGGTGCTCCCTTTTATAGGGGTCGGGGAGGGGGTGAGGGAGGAGATCGTGTGCGTGGGTCTTACGGCGGCCATGGCGTGATTTCGGTGAAACGGGCGCGAGGAGAGGGGAAAATGGCCGGAGAGGGTGCGGGATTGAGGGACGGTTTGAATGCACACGCGGGCGCAGAAGAAGGGGGAGAGAATGGTGGCGTTGACGGAGCTTCCGTGTGAGAAAATGGCGGCGTTTGGGCGCGACTGTGGGAGGAATAAAGGAGCGGGGAAGAAGACGTGGGATGGACGTCATTTGGGGGTTGGATCATAATGGACAATGGATTCAAGCGTCCGACCACAACGCTCATATCGGATGTACTTAGGCTAGCATTATCCATAAAAAAATTCATCTATATTGTATTTTCATCTATTGTGTGTATGCTTATTGTCTCTCGTTGGTGATTAGATTTATCGTTTCCTGCTACTGCTATGTTTTTCAATACACATGACCTTTTCCGATTTATGCAATGACGGAATTGTTTGCTGTAAACTACGTGCGAAATTGACGCGTTCCCAAACGTGGCTCCATCATCTCCATTCCTTACCGTTCCGCTTCCCCTACTCGCTCGCTCCGCCTGTGCCGCGCCGCTACAGCGCCGTATAAATAGGGCCTTTCTTAAAACAGGCGAGCCCTGCTTCGTCCGGATCAGATCTATGCATTGCTGTTTCGATCCGTCCCGTCCCACCCCTTCCCACGCCAACACAGAGGCAGAGCAGGAGCAATCATAGCGCCCCGCTTCCTTTATTAAGCACCATTGCCCCCGCTCTTCCCTGCCTGCCAGCCACCTCCACCCATCCGTCCATCGCCGCGCCACCCCTCCGCCTCCACCCGCTCCCACCCATCCGTCGATCGATCGATCGATCCTTGCTTCCTTCGTCCGTTCGTTCGCGCCCGCCGCCCGGTCGGATCCTTCGCAGGTACCGGCTCGCCGCCTCTCCCGCCGATCGGCGCTCCCAAAGTCTTCTGTTTTCCCCCCGTCGATTGTGAGGTTCCTCCTTGGCTTCGATTCGATCCGCGCTAGTGTCGTTCTGGCGTGCGGTGCGATCTGATCTTGGCGGAGTTCGGGTGCGTGCTGCGATGCCTCCCGCCATTGCGTGTTTACGGGAGCGTTGCGTTTTGGGTGGTGGGGCTAGTGTGAAATGTGGCGTTGCGTTTTGGGTGGTGGGGCTAGTGTGAAATGTGGCGTCTGTTTGCTCGACTTTGTGGGTGCTGGTTCAACCGATCGCTAGGAATGGGGGTGAGATGTGAGTGATCAGCGGATTAATTCTGAAAGCCACCATGCGATTGCTTTGCTCTTTTTTTTTCTTTCTTTGGTATAATAAGTGAGGTAGGTTGCCGTTGATCCGGTTGCTTGGTCGGATCAGTGGTTGCCTGGCTGCAGTGAGCACTGGCTCGTGAAGGTAATTTAATGGAGTGAATAGATAGTTAATACACCTGATCCATAATTGGGCGTCGTGGGAGGCTGGTGATGATGTGCAGTCACAGGCATAAGATGTACTCCAATAACAGATATTCATGATCTCACAATGAAGTCGGTGATTGCTGTCTTCACCCTTTGAGAATATGGCCAACTCATGGTCATATATGTCTGGGTACAGGCAGAACATCTGTGGCGTGGAGACTGATCTGCTGTTGCGCCTGTTACAGTTGTTATGTCGATCAAGCAATTTTGGCTGATAGTGTATAAACTTATTTAGTGGTTTATAAACGTGTATGATGCCAACCAGGTTGTATCTATTCAATTTTTTTGTTTGTTCACTTTTATGATGGATATAGTCGAATACCTGATTCACATTATGTGCGATGCCTTTCGTAATCTGTGATATTGTGTTGTCAGTAGAAGACCTTGAGTCCAATTCCTTTGTTGGTAACTGCAATAATAATGAAGCCCTCTTTGCTTTTGAATATGCTCAATTTGGGGAAGATTGTAAACTTGTATAATATTTTACATAATATCTCCTCTATAAAAGTAGTATATATCTCAACTTTGCAGTGTTATCTATAATGTAATAAAAACAGGGTTAATTGTAAACAGCATCTTTACTTGAGAGGATAGAAATTCCCAGAGAGAAAAAGATCAATCAAGACATGTTTTTTCAAGTTCTATAACAAACACAGTTCTGTTTGCAATATATATACACACACACACACACACACACACTCTGTAGCATTTAGCCACACAATTGCGCGAGATTTACAGGTAGCTACATTTATACGAAGTTCAAGCAGATGTAATCTACGTGAACATTGTGTTCGGTTCATTCTAAATTACATGTTCTGTTCTGACTTACTGTTTTGGTTGGATAAAGAAATTATGTAATTCCAGCAGCACAATTTGTCATGACTGAATTGTATGCAATTGATGATGCTATCCTTTCAGGATTTACTTCCTTTGTTGATGTGCTCTTATTTGTTGTTAATTCCTAGGTCCCATCAGCTAACTTCTTCATTTGTTGGTATATGTTGATTGTTGTTTGAATATCATTACTTTTTAACATCAGCTTTTTCAATCCATGTTTACAATTCCAGATTAACTAAACTAGTCTTCCTTTTCAATGTTATTGATGGGTATTTAATTGCTTTTCTATTTCCTTTTTCAGTGTATAGGTTCCTAGAGTTCTGTGGCATTGTTTTGTAGTGGACCCCTGCCTCTCTCTTGTGTTCAACTAAACCTTTGTAAGGTTGCTGCACAATGTCAAGTGCAAAACTGGTGCTTGATCCTGCATTTCAAGGAGCTGGCCAAAAACCGTATCCTCCTTTAGATGTCTTGAAGCAGGCTGTTGGTTTATTTTAGCTGACTTTCAAAAAAATCTTCTGTGCAAGACTTTCCTAATCTCTTTATGCTGTATGCCCCTTAATATCAATACAGTGGGACAGAAATATGGCGGATTGAAGATTTTAAGCCCGTTCCTTTGCCAAAATCAGATTATGGTAAATTCTACTGTGGAGATTCATATATAGTTCTGCAGGTGATTTTCTAATCTATTCTCCTTTTAGAGCCCTATTTATATTTCTCCCCCAGAAATAATACTTTTTAATGATCTGTTCATCTTTTTTCTAGACGACTTGTAACAAAGGTGGTGCTTATCTTTTTGATATCCACTTCTGGATTGGGAAAGATTCTAGTCAAGTACATTTTCTGTAACACCTCAAGTTTTCTATACCGAGAAATGGCATTTCCTGCCCACTTCTTGAATTGATATTTTGTCATGCAGGATGAAGCTGGGACTGCGGCAATCAAGACAGTCGAACTTGACACCATGCTTGGTGGTCGTGCAGTCCAGCACAGGGAACTCCAAGGCTATGAATCCGATAAGTTCCTATCATACTTTAAACCATGTATTATACCCTTGGAGGGAGGTTTTGCCTCTGGGTTTAAAAAGCCTGAAGAGGAAAAGTTTGAAACACGACTATATATTTGCAAAGGGAAGAGAGCTATCAGAGTTAAAGAGGTGCATAACATCTCAGTTCCTTGATTTCTATGGGGTTTTTTTTTAACTCTATGCTCCCATGTTATATAAACTATTTCTTTATTCAGGTTCCCTTTGCTCGTTCTTCATTGAACCATGATGATGTCTTTATCTTAGATACTGAAAATAAAATATATCAATTCAATGGCGCAAACTCCAATATTCAAGAAAGAGCCAAAGCTTTGGAAGTGATTCAACATTTAAAGGAGAAGTATCATGAAGGAATGTGTGATGTTGCAATTGTTGGTGAGATGAGAAACAGCCAAACCTCATAATTGTAACTTACTGCAGCAAGTCAACACATTTACTCACAATGTTTTTATAATAGACGATGGAAAATTGCAAGCAGAATCAGATTCAGGTGAATTCTGGGCCCTTTTTGGAGGTTTTGCACCTATAGGGAAAAAAGCTGTAAGTGATGATGATGTTGTTCTTGAAACTACAGCCCCAAAGCTTTACAGGTATGTTCTTTTTTAGTCTACAGGAAACTGTGAATTTAGTTAACTTGGACCTTTTGCCTTTTAGTAGGAGTTTCTATATACACCATCAGGATCTTTTTTAAAACAGTTGCTTCAAAGAACTACAACCAGGGATAAAAGAACCGGAAGCACGCCACTTCCCGGTCGCTGGCCGGAAACAGTAACCGGCCGGTTACCGGTTTTCCCGGAAAAAATTCGGATCAAATTCGCTCGAATTTGATTAAAAACCATCTAAAATTCGAAAATTAGAATTTGAACTTGTAAAACCCGGGAAAACCGGCCGGAATTTCGGATCCCGGGCCCCCGGTGGTAATTGGTAACCGGCTGGTTATTTTTTCCCTGACTACAATGACTTCCTCCCTATAGAACACACTATAAAGTTATTTTCGCGTGGTGCATTCTCTGAAGAATTACAATTAAATTTCTATGTTAACAGTTTCCTAATGCATTGCTCTAAAGTTTGAGCCACCAGTGAATAGTTAACAGCCACACTTCGTTGGACACAAAGTGGGCTGGTTGGTCAATGATCGGAAATTATGCAACTACCTAATTTCCTGCGTGATCACACAGTCTAGCTTATAAGCACTTCTGAAAAATTATATTTGTTTAATATAGTTTTCCTTTAAAAAATGAATTTGTTGTGCATCATGTAGAGATTGATCACATACTTTCATTTTTTAGGATTTTGACATTTTTTTAGCATTCTTATTTTAGTTTATTTTTAAGATTTTGTTTCTTTTTAAAAAAAATCTTAAAAATAAGAATGCTAAAAAAATGTTAGAAATCCGCTTTGGTATTTTTTTATAAAGATTTTGTTTCTTTTTCACAACTGGAGTAGTTCCATCGTCTACCCCCACTGGTCTATTGCCTAGGCCTTCCCGGTTGTCCTACTCGGTCCCACGAGTAGTTTTACCTTTGTTTTGCTCTACTAAGGTGGCCTAGAACCACTTTGGTAGCCTTGTAATTGAATGTTGTATTTCCTTTCTTCTTCTTAATGGAATGACGTGCAATTTTTGCGTTCTAAAAATAGGTTGTTTCTTTTCTTTTTATCAAGAATCTACATATAAAAGAAATAGAGAAAATATGATTTGTCATACTCACAGACCACATGATAATGAGTTTTTTTAATCTTTTTGTTACTATTTTGTAAAAACTAACATCGTTATACTAGCTGGGACCACCCTTCGGACTATTAGAGTTTGGGAGAGGAATTTTGCTATTCTCAATTATGCATCTTATTCATTATTGAGAGGGTATATATATAGACATAACATCATTGAGAGGGTATATATATAGATACGGGTTACATGGACCACATGGGCCAAGAGGGAGAGTGAGAATGTACAACTCTTAACACCCCCTTCAAACTCAAGGTGATTTAGGAGGATCAGATGCATTGAGTTTGAGCAGATGAAGCCGATATTGTTCTCGTGTCTGAGCTTTAGTGAAGAAATCTACAACTTGAAGCTCTGAGGGTACATGCTTGAGGTCGATGATCGACTGCTCACAATGAAACCATTTGAAGGATACATCAATACCAATGTGCTTTGTCAACTCATGCTTGACTGAATCACTAGCAATCTGAATGGAACTTGTATTCTCGCAAAACAGAGGTGTATCATTATCACAATGGACACCGAGATTAGCTAAGAGACATCGAAGCCAAATGATCTCTGAGGTGGTAGAGGCAAGGGCTCGTAGCTCAGCATTTGCACTAGAACGTGACAGGGCAATCTGCTTCTTGGACTTCTAGACAATGAGCGAAGTACCAGAGAGATGCAGTAGCCAGTGATAGATCGACGATCAATAGGATCACTCGCCTAAGTGGAGTCAGAGTAAGTGTGAAGCTGGAGCTGACTCGAACTGGCATAGAACAGACGTCTGGACACAGTCCCCCTCAAGTATCTCAGCGACACGAAGAACATGACCATAGTAGACTGATGTGGGAGCACTGACAAACTAGTTGAGCACATGAAAATCATGAGCAATGTTTGCCTAGTGACAATGAGATAAATAAGGCTCACAACGAGTTGATAATAGCGGGAAGGATCTGTCAGTGGTACACCGTCTGTAAGTCGAAGCTGCAAGTGAAGCTCCATGGGTCTAGCAGCATTGCGAGTATCAGTCATCCCGGAGCGAGTAAGAAGATCCTGAACGTAGCGATGCTGAGAGAGGTAGTAGCCATCACCATCAGAATGAACCTGAATCTCTAGAAAATAGTTCAATGGTCTCAAATCTGACATCATAAAGTGTTCACTTAATTTCTTCTTCACAAAAGCTAAATAGTACATGTCATCTTCTGTTATTAGCATAACATCTACATATAGCAGAAGCAAAGTACGACATCGCTGAGAAGTGTGAATAAACAAGGTAGGATCATGCTCACTTGGAGTGAATCTAGCAGCTCGAATCACAGGACTGTAACGCTTGAACCAAGCACGAGGAGCCTGTTTGAGACTATATAGAGCACACTTATGACGGCAAACATAGCCTGTAGAAGCTTCAACACCGAGGGGTGGCTGCATATAGACCTCATGTAGATCACCATGAAGAAAAGCATTCTTGATATGTATCTGAGATAAAGTCCATGAGCATACCGTTGTAACAGTAATGAGAGTACGGACTGTAGTCATATGAGCAACTGGAGCAAAAGTCTTAACATAATCTTGACCATAAGCCTGCTGAAAACCTCTTGTGACAAGACGAGCCTTGTATCTCTCCACTGAACCATCTGACTTGGTCTTTACTTTACACACCTATTTGCAAGTTATAGGAAGAGCTCCAGATGGAAGCGGAACAAGATCTCAAGTGCATGTAGACTATAATGTTGTAATCTCCTCTGTCATAACCAACTGCCACTTAGGTATACTGACTGCCTCCAAATAGGTACTCGACTCAGATACATCACAAGCACAAGAAAAACCCATCTCTTTGGTGCTTGAGAAGAGGAACGATCATGTAAGGCATACTGTGATGTAGTAGAATGATCGTCAGAGCCTGTGGTACTGGTTGGAGGGTTAAGTGGAGGAGGGGAGGATTGAGGATCACAAGGTTCAAGATGAATGCAAGTATGGGAATCAAAAGGACGTCCGTCGGCAACTATAGCGAAAGGGAAAAGTGGAAGTGTCAGAAACTGGTAGAGCTACGAGAAGAGATACACTAGAAGATAAAATTGATGGAGAAAGTGTATCTAGAAAAGGCAAGTCTGATAAAGAAATGGAAGGTAGACACAAAAAAGAGGTCGAATCTATGGAAGGAGTGGGGTGTGTAGAATGATGATAAAAGAATGGTCGACCCTCATCAAAGGTCACATCATGAGAGATGCGAATGCGGTGGGTTGAGGGATAATAGCAATGATAGCCCTTATGTTCAGGACTATAACGCACGAAGACACACTCAATAGACTGAGAACCCAGCTTTGTGCGCTCACGAGGTGCTAGAAGGGCATAGCAGAAACAACCAAAGACACGAAGATAAGCATAACGAGTAGGTGATCTGTACAGGACCTCACCAGGACACTTGCCCTAAAGCTTGGAAGAGGGCTGACGGTTGATGAGATAAACTGCTGTAGAGATTGCTTCCCCCCAGAAGTGACAGAACAGAGGAGGAAATGAGAAGAGCACGAGCAATCTTAATAATGTGACGGTGCTTGCGCTCAGCAACACCGTTCTGAGCATAAGCACCAGGACACGAGAGCTGAGGAAGAGTACCATCATAAGAAAGGAATTGATGAAAGGCTAATGAAAGATACTCTCCTCCAGAGTCAGAATGAAAAATATGAATAACAAAAGAGAACTGAGTACAAACCATCTGAGCAAAAGACTGATCGATAGAAATCAACTGCGAATGATGTTTCATGAAGTAGATCCAAGTGTATCGAGTGTGGTCATCAATGAAGATGACATAGTAACTGTGATCACCCTTCGAAGCAAAAGAAGGGCCCCAAACATCCGAATGGACCAAATCAAAGGGACGATCGTATCGAGAAAAGCTGGAATGATATTAGAGTCGTACTTACTTGCCAAGTCTACAATCTTTGCACTAAAATTTTGTGTCAATAAAAACAGGACCAAGAACACCTTGATGAATCAAGATAGAGAGTCGTGAGCCACACAGGTGCCCCAAGCAATGATGCCATTGAGGAAAAGACTTGCAAACAAAAGTAGATGTAGAAGGACAATGCTTAGATGGACCAAGAATAGAGGATAAAGGAATAAGAGCAGGAGTAGTACTAGAAATAAAGGATAAAGAGAGACTCAGACGATCAAGAACATAGAGCCTTGCAGACCCTCTCTGACGATGACCTGTACCGATGACAACTCTTGTTCGACGATCTTGCACAAAGCAAGAGCTATCATCAAACCCAACAAAGCAATTCATATCTGCGAGCTGCCCGACAGAGATGAGATTTATGGAGAGCGTGAGGATAAGTGAGACATCTGAAACTGCGAAGTGAGAGGTGGAAAGAGTCCCCTGATGAGTAACAGTGCATGGCGTTCTATCAGCTGTCTGAATCTTGATACCTTGTGCAACAAGACGACATGATATGAGCTAAGATGCATCAGATGTCACATGGAAAGAAGCCTCTAAATCCAACAACCATGGGAGTGAAGCACCCGACACAAACATGATAGTGCAGTAATACCAATGGATCCATCGGAAGATGCCTACAACCGACACAATTGGGCCTAAAGATTGCTCATCTGAGCTTGGATCTGACCAAACTGAGTTGCACAAGACTCCATAGCACTAGTAGAGACAAAATAAGCAATAACAGTATCACCTTGAATAGATCAAGACCAAGAATACTATGAAGAGCTATGATAGGATTAAGTACTCACTAGCACCACGCAGTACACAGCAACAAGCAACAACCTCAGTAGCCCAACAGTAAGCAACAACCTCAGTACACGACAACAGCAACAACAGAGGTTCATCTCGGTGCTGGTCGTGGAGGTTGTGGAGGTGTTGAGGTGAGGAGCAGCACGACTGGCAACGAAGGTGACGCGGGTGATGCAGATGATGGTGATCGGTGGAGGTTAGAGCTCGGTCGTGGTCGGTTGGTCGTCTTCGCGTGGAGCAGAGGAACCGCAGGCGACGGATCCGGTCGAGCCGAGGCGGCGTCGAGGAGGACAAGGTCCAGAGGAGGCGGCGGCGCACCCTCAGAGAAGGCGGTGGCGTGAACGAGCTCCCGTCGGTCCAGAAGAGGTGGCGGTGAGGACGAACTCCAGGCGCTGGATCCAGAGGAGGCGCCAGATCCCGAGCAGAGAAGGCGGAGGCGTAAACGAGCTCCTGTCGGCCCAGAGGAGGCGGCGGCGCAGAGGTGGAGGCGAGGACGAGCTCCCGGCGTCGGATCGACCTCCCGAAGTCAGATCCGGAGGTGTCGGATCCCGCGTAGAGCATGCGGGGATCGAGCTCGGTGGCATCGGTCGACGTAGGAGAGGAGGAAGGCTTAGGCGAGGCATGTGCGGCATAGATCCAGGCGATGGAGGCGTCGATGGGCTCGACCTCTAGGTGAGAAGGCAGCGTCAAGCAACGAAGAGCTCGGCGGCGGCAGGGACGAGACGCCGGATGGTGCGGCTCAGGGCCCGCAGGCCCGAGCAGAGGATGAGGGTAGCAAGATGGCGGCAGCAGAGGATTTAGGAAATAGGGTTAGGGTTAGGTTAGGGAGGAAGTGTTCATCATATTAGAGTTTGGGAGTGAGATTTTGCTATTCACAACTATATATTTTATTTATTTATTATTGAGAGGGTATATATATATAGATTTGGATTAAATAGGCTATATGGGCCAGAGAAAGAATGTACAACTCTTAACTCGGACATACCGGCATTTTCTTTTTCCAAATTTCTTGAGAAGTTAGTGGTTTCGGATTTGAATACAGAGCCTCTAATCTGATGAAACCTTTTCCAAATTGGAATAACTGTGTGAAAACTTCAGTCCTGTTGTTTTGTTTGACTTTCCTTCATTATGTTTTATAAATGTACATGTTAATGGCAAGATGACTACTTCTTATTCCAATAAATCTGTGTTTACTTCAGTTTCATCTCCCATTTGTAGTTATAGTATATTATCGTGTCTCTTCACCGAGAATGGGCCTTTCTGCAAGCCTCAGAACAACCATTTGGACACCTTTATTTATTGTGCCCTTATATAGTACATGGGTGGCAACAATCTTTTCTAGCTTTCTGATGAACACATTTTTTAGGAGTGAAAAATGAAAATTAGTGATATGTTATTACCTATGTCCAGTAGGAATTTACAGCTTAATGTTACAGAAGATGGCTTCCTGATTATACGGAATTATTTAGCCAATTCAGTACAGATTAGTCAAAACCAGAAACTCCAGAATATAAAATATCAATACTATAATATGGAAAGAGATCATTATTGTTAATAGGTCAAAGTTTAACACAATTTTCTTATGAAAAGAGCACACTTGAATTTCTTGCAAAATTAAGTGATCTGCCTTTTCTAGCTGAAGCAAGGATAAAGAGTTAAAGACATTTTCAAAAGCTTCTTCACTCATAAGTTTAATAGGATTTTTGGTATTGTTGTAGTGTTGTTACTGTTAAGGGTATTTGCGGTATTCTACTCATAGTCTAGGGTTTACTCTTGTGTGTGTTCTTGTATTATATATTGCGCACTAGGCTATTGCAATACAACTAACCATTCACACTTGCACTCTCCCTCTCTATTTAACATGGTATCAAAGCTCTAGGTTCTCTCCTAGCTTCCGCTTGTCCTCCGCTGCCGCTGCCCCCGGGAGGAGCAATCTCCACTCCCGGGGGCGGTCACCCTCTTAGCCGTAGTCTCTCCTCAATAAAAGAAGCAGCAGCAGCACTCCCCCTCACGGCCTCCTCCCTCGAGCTGTTGACCTCGCTGGCCTCGGATTCGACCCCATCATCAGCTAGATTTGTCGTCCTCGAGCCTCTTCGTCGCCGGATCCGGCGAGATCGAGCTCTTCCTCGTCGGATCCGGTTGCCCATCTCCTCGCCGCTCGGCCAGTGGCGGGGTGTGCCAGCCTCCAACGCCGACGCGGCTCCTCCCTGGACCGGATCTTCCTGGCCTGAGACGCCGCCTCCGTTGGGTCTCTCACAGCGCCGCACCGCACAGCACCGCTGCTGGGCCGTTGCGCCAACCGCCGTCGCCGCCAAGTGCCGCCTCGGGCCCCTCCGCGCTGCCGAGTCTCTGCGTCGCCCTCCTTCAAACTCACCGATTGCTTCCTGGCCCACTCCTCTTTCGCATGGCAG
The DNA here is from genome assembly GCA_036346255.1 of Ampelocalamus luodianensis. NCBI lineage: Eukaryota > Viridiplantae > Streptophyta > Magnoliopsida > Poales > Poaceae > Ampelocalamus > Ampelocalamus luodianensis. The sequence continues at coordinate 31,255,478 of CM070622.1, forward strand.
CAGCCGCTGCCCTTCTCTCTAAGCCACTGTAGATCGTAGAAGTTGTTATGATGCCGCCGCTTCACTCTGAGCCGCCGCCTTGAGCTTCTAAGGTCGCCGTGCTTCTTCCGCACTGCGCCTCTGTTGCACTTCTTGTGCACCGCGTTGCTGCTGTCTTGGGCTTCGATCTGCGTCGCCATGCTTCTATCCATTCCTAATCGGCTTGATTTGATAACTCTCTCTATTCCTATCGGTTTTATCTTCTTCGTCTTGTTGTCGCGGTCAACTTTGCTCCCGCTTGCCTCTGCTTTCTTAGCCCATGCACTTGTGTTTTATGGGTTGTCGCACGACTCCGGATGGGAGGTCTTTTGATACTTGTCATATTTTACAAGAGCTGCATGCTACAACGATATTATCATCACTTGGACTTTGGATTTTCCCTATTATAATGTCAACCTTTTCAAATGCAATGCTATTGCATATGCCTTGCATTGGGGGGGAGGTGTTAAGGGTATTTGTGGTATTCCACTCAGTCTAGGGTTTACTCTTGTGTGTGTCCTTATATATTGTCCATTAGGCTATTGCAATACAACTAACCATTCACACTTGCACTCTCCCTCTCTATCTAACAGTAACTTGGACTGACTGGGCAACACACTTTTAGTTGGTCCATAAAGCCTACTAGGAAGTTCTCTCGTGCCACTTGGCGCGGCCGTCTGGAGCGTGACGGAGAGGCGCGGGAATGGACTTGCGGCTACATGGGCCACGTGACGGGCTGTGCGAGCGAGGAAACGCTGCGCGAGAGTTGCGATCGGACGGACCCATGAGCGCGAGCGAAGTGCGCGCGTTGAGACGCGATTGGACAGACCCACGAGCGCGGGCAAAGCTCACGAAGCGCACCGGCGTGGATTCGACGGCCTGGAGGCGCGCGTGGGGGCGATCGAGCGGGCGTCCTTTTCTTGGGGACGTGTCCAGGCCGGTTGGAGGCCAAAGCTAGCAGCCTTTAATTATAGTAATTACTATATTTTTAGGCCTGACTGCCCCTATGTATGCTATATTGCTATGTTTGCCTTACAGTTTTTCAGTGGCTTAACTTCATTTTTATATCTCGAATTGTTTTCTCATACTGTCAATTGGTATGCTTGCAGTATCAATAATGGTCAATTAAAGTTAGAAGACACTGTTCTGACAAAATCAATTCTTGAGAACAATAAGTGCTTTTTACTTGACTGTGGGGCTGAATTGTTTGTATGGGTTGGTCGAGTAACACAAGTGGATGATAGGAAAACTGCAAGTGCGGCAGTTGAGGTAAAACCACAAGCCATCGCTCTCATTTTGTTGCCATGTTCAAAGATGTAATCCTATCTAAATTTTGCCCTTGTAGGAATTCATTGTTAATCAAAATAGGCCAAAGACAACGAGTATAACTCAAGTGATTCAAGGTTATGAGAATCATACATTCAAGTCTAAGTTTGAATCGTGGCCAGTAAGTAACGCAGCAGGAAATGCCAGTGTGGAGGAAGGCCGAGGGAAAGTTGCAGGTAGTATATTTGTTGTTGTTCATTGGGATAACAAAATTTACCCCTTCGATCATTCTTGATAAGATTTTGTTTTTCTCTAGCGTTGTTGAAGCAACAAGGTGTTGATGTCAAGGGAACCTCGAAAAGCAGCGCCCCAGTAAATGAGGATGTTCCTCCTTTGCTAGAAGGCGGTGGAAAACTTGAGGTTTAGTTGATCTTACATCATGCTTTATGCGTTGCATTTTTTAATTACTACATGTAAAATAGGAAAAAAACTACAATAACAGAAATGTAACCATAAGAGCAATATGTGCATATTTCAGGTTTGGTGTGTTAATGGCAGTGCTAAGACTACTCTTCCAAAGGAGGAGCTTGGAAAGTTTTACAGCGGAGATTGTTATATTGTTCTCTATACATATCATTCTGGTGACAAGAGAGAAGAATTCTATCTAACCTATTGGATTGGGAAGGACAGCATACCGGTAATTGTCCTTTCAATGTTCCCAAGCTTCAGATATAGTTTGCCATACTATTTTGGAACGTCTCCCATATTTTATTGTTTTTTGTTACTTTGTGGGTGACCATCTCATCGTCCTGTTGATGCAATGTTTTGTGTGTTTTCATCTATACCTGCTTCTTAACCTTTATGTCAAATTATTTTTTTCATCAATTCTTCTCAGCGCAATTTACACCATGCAAATAAATATTATTCTTGTGACAAGTTTGTTTACTTGTCCATTTTACCCCCTCAACTTTTTCGAGAATATAATTTTACCTTATAAAACCGCAAACTTTCACCTCTCAATTACCAAAACCCGTGCAAATTGGGCCTTCACCCCGGTTTCTTTGTGACGTGGCTGCCACAATAGCCTTTTCTTTTTTCCCTCTCATGCGCTCTTTCCTCCTGTTCTTTGCTTCAACCCCTCCACCCGCGCGCGTGGCACCCACCCACCACACATGGGCTCATGGTGACAGGTGACCAGCGGCCAGTACCCATGGTGTGATTGAAAAATCGAACAGTCAAACCAGATGCAGCCAAGAACAGGAACAAAACAAATCAATAATTGACCAAAAGCAGTAGCTCGATCCAACTAGGACCACAGAAAAAAACCGACCCAAACTCAATCTCCCCCAAAGCCACCTCTATATATCACCAAGTTCTCATTTTTTTTCGTTCACTCCGAAACCTCCCAATCCACCTCCCAAGCACCTTCACAGTCTGTGCAACAAAATTGCCGAATGTAGTGAAGAAATGAACTCTCCCTAAAAAAATTCCAAGAAATGGAGAGGTGGGGACGCTGACCTGAGTTTGCCACCGAAGGAGATGAGCTCGATGTGGACATACACGAAGGAGTAACCAGGTACCCCATCCCTACGGCCCCGTCGACGTCCACACTGCTACAGAAGCGCACTCTCTCCGTGCTACGGCGGGTGGGGTGCCATCTATTAGAATAATTGAGGTTAGAGGTTTGATATTCACAACTATGCAGTTTATTCATTAATTGAGAGGATACATATAGACAGTGTTACATGGTTCTTATGGATTACATAGGCCACATGGTCAAGAAAGAGAGAGAGAATGTATAATACTTTTAACACCCCTTCAAGCTCAAGGTGGATCAGGAGGATATGATGCACTGAGTTTGAGTAGATGAAACCGATGTTGTTATCGAGTCTGAGTTTTAGTGAAGAAATCTGCAACTTAAAGCTCTAAGGGAACATACTTGAGGGTGATGGTCCACTGTGATAATAAGACCGTGTGAAGGATGCGTCAACACCAATGTGCTTTGTCAGCTCATGCTTGATTGGATCACTAGCAATCTGAATGACACTTGTATTGTCACAAAAGAGAGGTATATGATTGTCACAATGGACACCGATATCAAATAAGAGCCATCGAAGCCAAATGATCTCTAAGATGGTAGTGGCAAGAGCTCAAAGCTCAGCCTTTGCGCTAGAGCGTGACACCGTAGTCTGCTTCTTGGACTTCTAGGAAATGAGCAAAGTACCAAGAGAGATGTAACAGCCAGTGATAGATCGGCGATCAACAGGATCACTCGCTCAAGTGGAGTTAGAGTAAGCGTGGAGCTGGAGCTGACTCGAATTGACATAGAACAGACGTCTGGACGCAGTCCCCCTCAAGTATCTCAGCACACGAAGAACATGACAATAGTGGACTGATGTGGGTGCGCTGACAAACTGGCGTGCACATGAACAACATGAGCAATGTCTGGCCGCTGTGACAGTGAGATAAACAAGGTTCCCAACGAGTTGACGATAGCAAGAAGGATCTGCAGTGGTACACTGTCTGTAGTCGAAGCTGTAGGTGGAGCTCTATGGATGTGGTAGCATTGTGTGTATCAGTCATACCTGAGTGAGCAAGCATATCCTGAACATAGCAATACTGAGAGAGGTAGTAGCCATCACTATTAGAATGAACCTCAATCCTCAAAAATAGCCGAATGGTTCCAAATCGGACATCATAAACTGTTCACTCAATTTCCTCTAAACAAAAGCCACATAATCTATATCGTCTCCTGTGATCAGTATATCATCTACATATAGCAGAAGCAAAGTACGACCCCGCCGAGAAGTGTGAATAAACAAGGCGGGTTATGCTCACTTGGAGTGAAACCAGTAGCTCAAATCACGGAACGAAAATGCTCAAACCAGGCACGAGGAGCCTGCTTGAGACCATATAGAGCACGCCTAAGATGACAAATATAGCCCGTAGGAGCCTCAGCACCTGGGGGTGGTTGCATATAGACCTTCTCATGTAGTTCACCATGAAGAAAAGCATTATTGACATCCAACAGAGATATAGTCAATGTGCGTAGCGCCGTAGCGTTGCAACAACAATGAGAGTACGAATTGTGGTTATATGAGCAACTGGAGCAAAAGTCTCATCATAATCTCAACCATAAGCCTGCTGAAACATCTTGCAACAAGACAAGCCTTGTATCGCTCTACTGAACCAACTAACTTGTTCTCTACTTTGTACACCCACTTGCAAGTTATAGGAACAACTCCAGATGGTAGCGGAACAAGATCCCAAGTGCATGTACACTCTAATGCTGTGAGCTCATCTGTCATAGCCAATTGCCACTCAGGTATACTAGCAGCCTCCTGATAGGTACTAGACTCAGATACTGCACTTGCACAAGAAAAACTCCATCTCTTCGGTGCCTGAATAGAAGAATGAACACGTAGGGCATACCGTGATGTAGTTGAATGATCGTCAGAGTTGGTGGTACTAGCCGGAGGGTCAACTGGAGGAGAGGAAAACTGAGGTTCAGAAGGAACTTTCTGTCTGTGACTGTTGTGGAAGGGAAAAGTGGAAGTGTCAGACACTAGTGGAGTTGGTGGAGGGAAGACACTAGGAGGTGAACCAAAAATTGGTGGAGAAAGTGTAGCTGGAGAAGGTGAGTCTGGTGAAGGAATGAGAGGTAGACACAAGGAGGTGAAATCTGTGGAATGAGTGACAAGTAGAGGGATGATAAAAGAAGGGTCGATCCTCATCAAAGGTCACATCACGAGAAATGCGAATGCGACGTGCTGATGAATTGCAGCAACGATAGCTCTTATGCACATGACTATAACCCAGGAAGACACACTCAACCAACTGAGCGCTCAGTTTTGTGCGCTCACGAGGTGTTTGAAGGACATAGCACACACGTCCAAAGACACGAAAATGAGCATAGTGAGAGGGTGCTCTTTACAGGACCTCACCATAACACTTGTCCTGAAGCTTGGAAGAGGGCTGATGGTTGATGAGATAGAATGTTGTAGACACCGCTTCCCCTAGAAGTGAGAGGAAACAAAGAAGGAGATGAGAAGAGTACGAGCAGTCTCAATGATATATCCCAGGAAGACACACTCAACCAACTGAGCGCTCAGTTTTGTGCGCTCACGAGGTGCTTGAAGGACATAGCACACACGTCCAAAGACACGAAAATGAGCATAGTGAGAAGGTGTTCTTTACAGGACCTCACCATAACACTTGTCCTGAAGCTTGGAAGAGGGCTGATGGTTGATGAGATAGAATGCTGTAGACACCGCTTCCCCTAGAAGTGAGAGGGAACAAAGGAGGAGATGAGAAGAGTACGAGCAGTCTCAATGATGTGACGGTGCTTACGCTTAGCAATACCATTCTGAGTATGAGCACTAGGACACGAGAGCCGAGGAAGAGTGCCCTCAGAAGAAAGGAACTAACGAAAGGCTGATAAAAGATACTCTATCCCAGAGTCAGAATGAAAAACACGAATGGAAGAAGAAAATTGTGTATGAACCATCTTAGCAAAAGACTGATAAATGAAAATCAATTGAGAGTGATGTTTCATAAAATAAATCCAAGTATATCGAGAGTGATCATCAACAAATATGACATAATAACTATGACCACCTTTTGAAGCAAAAGCAGATGGACCCCATACATCTGAATACACCAAATTAAAAGGACAAAAAGACTAAGAGGTACTACTAGAATATGGAAGTTGTAGCTGTTTCCCCAGCTTACAACCAGTACAATGAAAACTAGACTCAACAGTGACATGACCTAAGGAACTCTTGTGAACTAGAATGGTGAGGCGAGCTCCACAGAGATGACCAAGTCTATGATGCCACTTACTGAAGAAAGAACCAATAGGAGACTAAGATGATGACATAGCAGAAAACACTAAGGCCTTCGACGTACTGGTGCAAGGAAGATGTAAGGTATCCAAGACATAGAGACTAAGAGAGCCTCTACGGCGATGACCAAAACCAATCACTCTTTTGCTCTAACGATACTGAATGAAACAAGAGGAATCATCAAATCCAATGAAACAATTTATATCAGTACGTTGACCAACAGAAAGAAGGTTCATAGATAGCCGAGGAACAAAAGACACATCAGGAACAATGAAGCGAGATGTAGAGAGAATGCCTTGATGGGTAATAGAGCAACGTGTACCATCAGCAGTGTGAGCATATGTAACATCAGTCACGGGCCTACGAGCAATAAGCTGAGACCTGTTCGATATAACATGAAAAGAGGCACCCAAGTCCAGAACCCAAGGATAAGCAGCGCTATAGTAGGTGTGGGTGTGGCAGCAGTGACTGCTCCATCATGTGCTCTCGGAGGCCCAGTAGGTGCTCTACGACGACGATCAGATGGATGTCTAGCACGATAATCAACAAGCTGATCTGGATGTAACTTGAAGCATTTGCCAACAAGATGACCAGTCCTCTTGCAATGAGAACATACCAACACTCCTGTGGGTGTAGCTCTGGTAGATTCAGATCGTTGTGAGAGACCCAAGATAGCATGTGGTGAGAATCCTGAGGTAGGCATAAGGGAATGAAGACGAGTCTCCTCTGCAATCAAACTAGAGAGCACCTTAGTAAAAGTTGGTGGAGTAGGATAGTTGAGTAGCTGTGTACGAATAGGTTAAAACTCTTATCGAAGTCCCATCACAAACTGATACATGAGTGTTTGCTGAGCATACTCATCTTTGGCAACACAAGACTCGCAAGCAGTGGCAGCCTTCAGTGCCATAGACTCTAGAGGGCCAGTGATATAAGTGAAAGCACTGTAATACTCCTCTACTGACTGATCTTGCTGTTGTTGAATACTATGAAGGTTCTTGAGCAATGTGAAGCGAAGAGTACCATTGGACTGAACATACCTCTTCTCAAAGTATGTCCACATCTGCTTGGCTGAAGTATGATACTCAAGACTCATCCTCAGAGAAACGTCAACACTCAAGACAAGGCTAGTCATGATACGATCGTCCTCTTTCTGCCAAGCCTTTATTGCCTCAGCATCAACCTTCTTCGGATCAGGAGGATCGTTAGTTAAATGAGAGGCCAAACCATAACCCCTAAGAGTAGTCTTGATTGAGAAAACCCATGCTCGATAGTTCAACCCATTAAGCCTGACGTCTCTGAGCACAAGAGATGAATTGTCTCCAAACATCAAGTCAGACTTGGCTATCCTGATGGACCACAATTATACAGTAGAAGCACCGTAGCAATCACCAAGCAGCACCACTCAAATCGCGCAATCAAAAGCAGTAGACAACAGTAGTAGCATCAACAGTAGTGGTAGGGCAAGAGCAGTACCGAGCAGCAGAGCATCAACAGCAGTAGCGCAAGGACGAGCGGATGAGTTCGCCGGAGCAGCAGAGCATCAACAGCAGCAACGCGAGGACGAGAGGATGAGGTGGCCGGAGCAGCTGCACGGGAGAAAGAGCTATGGTCGTCGTCGGCATCAACGAGGTCCGGCCCACCGGCCCAGAGGAGGCGGAGGCACAAAGGTGGAAGTGTCGTCGACGAGGACGAGCTCTAGGCGCTGGATCTGTAGCAGAGGCAGTGAGGACTACGTCGGAGCAGAGGCGGGCGGCGAGGACGACGTCGGATCCGGATGCTTTGTCTCTCGGGGGAGTTAGCTCTAGGCAACGAGGAGACGAGGAGCAGGGGAGGAGCTCCAGGCGACAAATCCGGAGGCGTGGCGAGGATGGCTTGAGGCGCGGAGAGGATGATGTCGGAGCAGAGGTGGCGTTGGATCCGGATGCTTCATCACTTGGGGGAACTCCAGATGCAGGCAACGACGAAGCAGAGGATGTTTCGTCGCTCGGTGGAGCTCTAGGCGACGAGCAGGGGAGAGGATGGGATGATGCCGCCGAGCAGCGGCTCGGGGCAGCCAGCCCACGGCGGAGGAGGGGCAAACACAACGACGGTGGCTAAGGAAATAGGGGTAGGGTGGAGATGGCTTTGATACCATATTAGAATAATTGAGGTTAGAGTTTTGCTATTTACAACTATGTAACTTATTTATTAATTGACATGGTATATATAGACATTATTACATAGGCCTCATGGGCTACATGGACCACATAGATCAAGAGAGAGAGTGAGTGTACAACACTCTTAACACCATCAAATTTGAGTGCATCCCTTCTTTCTCCCCGAGCTCCGGCGGGTGTGGCACAATGTAGCACGTGTGGGGCCTTTGTGCAGCCGGTGGGTCACTGCACTACCCGACAGGCTCCCATTCACTACATTGTCTGCTGTGGTGCTCGCCGACGGCCATGCTGTCAAGCCCGAGCCTAGGCTGGCTCCAATGCCACCGATAGACTAAAGAGAGAGGAGGAAGACGGTGAAGGAGGGGGCGCTGAAACCAATGTAGGGGCGATTTCGCACCAGCACTGGTTGATAGTTAAGGGGTGAAATTTGGACTCCAGAAAGAGTTGAGGGGTGTAAAAGGATCTGTTCCTTGCCTTTCCCCTAAATTTCATACAACACAAGAATTTACGGGGACTCATACAACTGTGCTGGGATCTGTGAACTTACTGTTTGGTTTATTTTTCACAGGAAGATCGAGAGATGGCTTTGCAAATAGCTAATGCAATTTGGAATTCACTGAAAGGAAGACCTGTTCTGGTACTGTAGTTTAGTGTGACAATGTATACAATATTTGTAGAAAGGATTTGATGTCTTATATGTGGTATTGTAGGGTCGTATTCATCTAGGGAAAGAGCCACCACAATTTATTGCTCTTTTCCAACCCATGGTTATTCTGAAGGTATGGTCCTCACTGTTTCCATGTTATGCATGAGTTAATGACTAATGAGTGCTGTTCTCTAAGGAACTAAGTATGCATCGGTCTGTATAGCTGAATAGTAATTTATAATGTCAATTCGAAAAGTACCAGCTAAGCATATTTGGCAAATCATGCAGGGTGGAACCAGCTCTGGATACAAGAAATTTGTAGAAGAAAAGGGCTTGACGGATGAAACATATTCTGGCCATGGCATTGCTCTTGTTCGGGTTTCTGGAACATCAATTCATAACAACAAAACACTTCAAGTTGATACGGTATTATTTGCCTCCACCTGTGCTTATGAAGATCTAAAGTGATAATGAAACTTTTTTGTTGAAGTATGGAAGTGTATCTGATGGTTATTTTTATGTTGTCAAGATGATCCTTCATAATGTGCCTAACTGCTGAGATTCTATGTATACAAAAGTAAAGTCATGACTCATGACTAATTGCATATTCATAGTGTAAATGGATGGTCTTAGCATGAGATTGTAGAGTATCATAACTGAGAACAGTGGGAACTCAAAATATGGTAGTTTTCAGTTCACTTATGTGCAAGCTAAGGGTCAGTAGAATAAGGAAAGGACTGTGCTGATATCCACTGAGTGATGGTAAGTTGTCTGGCTCATTAACATGTTTCCGCCAGTACAGGAGAAATAAGCAAAAATTTGTTGTCTACATTTTTTTGTTGGTATTTCTATTTTTGTTATAGATACATAGAAGAGTTAGGTAGGTTGGCATAAGTATATTGATTGCAATTCTTCTGAGTTACTCCATTCGAAATATTGAGTGCTAGTCCCTGATCCCTTTTTTGTGTAGATTGAGCTGATATTTCTGATACTACAATTTCGTGGTACCCACATTCTTCTCGTTCTTCGCAATGACCTTTTTTTTTGCTGAGTCAACTCATTTAAAAATTCACACATGGCCAATGGCATTCTTATTTGTATAGCTTCCTCAAACCTGAGCTATAAAGAACTTACATAATTCAAATTTCTGCTCATTTAACTAATCAGTAATATTTTTTAGGTGTCAACATCCTTGAGTTCCACAGATTGTTTTGTCTTGCAATCTGGAAATTCAATGTTTACATGGATTGGCAACGGAAGTTCTTATGAACAACAACAGTGGGCTGCAAAAGTTGCCGAGTTCTTGAAGGTATGAAATAATGAAACAACCTTTGATATTTGTCTTCATCTACTTTTTTTTTTAGAGGATCATCTTCATCTAGTTAGTGCATACTCCCATGGTCAAAAAGAAAAAAAAATGTGCTCTTCTTGAGCACTTGTGAATTTGTTGAATTTGAAGCTTAAGGATATTTAGGAACATTATTTCAAATTTTGTTGTAGTTTGGCATTTCCTTCTCATGTAATATCACTTTCTGTTGCTAATTATGAGCATCCAGATATCCAAAGTGTCCAATGGAAAGTTTCTGGGCCTTAAAACAAATGAAATGGCCACTGTTATTGGAATTTTTTACCAAACTTAGAGGTGAACCTGTAGGGAACAAAATAGGCCTGCGTTTTGATTTGAATGAAAGCTGCTAACAAAATGATCTTTAAGATAAAAAGTTAACCATGCTGGTGGTATGTACAATTACCAGTTTATTTTCACCACCAGTTGATTCAAGGTCAATTCAGATTAACAAACTTTATAATATTTTGACCGTAACTGGCTAAACATGATTTTTTAATTGTGTATGTAAACCATACTTAGCATCTTTGTTTATTTGATTGTGAAGTACCTTTTTCACGCAATTAGTCAATAGTAAATGGAAACCACTATGCACAAACACACCATTTGCGTGAGAAATGTATAGAATTTGTTTTTTTTTTCGGGAGAGGACTTGTAGTTACATAACAAATATGTATGAAAGTAATGAGATGTTTGAATTAAGATGGTTGTTTACAGTTGCTGTCATGGGCATCCATTGTTCGTTGTTATACTTTTCAAACACTGACCTCAGCAGGCAAAATTTAGAGCATATGCAACAATGTCAACATGATTGCTGTCACAGAACTACTAAATCCTCCAGAATACTTTGCTCTGACTAAACTGAAAACAATTGATATTTCCTTTAATTCCCAGCTATCTATTGCTCCCTATAATTATCTGATGTTTTTCCACCTTACAGCCTGGCGCTGCTGTCAAACATTGCAAGGAGGGAACTGAAAGCTCTGCTTTCTGGTTTGCTCTCGGTGGAAAGCAGAATTACACAAACAGAAATGTCACACAGGATGCTGTTGTTAGAGATCCTCACTTGTATACTTTCTCATTTAGGAATGGTCGGTTGTAGTCAAAACTGAATTTCACCTTTTTTTCTTGTTGCTACTACTCTGAGTTCTTTCTTATATTCTACAAGTGGCCTAATTATATTTCTATTGTTTTGGTTTCATCTGTGATAACATGATCACCATTTATCAGGGAAGCTGGAGGTTTGTCATCTTACTCTTTACCCTAATTTGTTCGTGCTCCAGTAATTTAGGATTTAAATTTCTAAAACTTCTTTATCTGCAGGTTACTGAAATTTTCAATTTTGCACAAGATGATTTGTTGACCGAAGACATGATGATACTTGATACACACACGGAAGTCGTTGTTTGGATGGGTCAGTGTGTGGACACAAAAGAGAAACATAAGGCATTTGAAATTGGGCAGGTATGCCATGAAGGCATGAAGTTTTAACCTTACTGCTTTCATTTATATCATTATTGCTCAACTCATAGCAATAACTGCTTTTCCACCAGAAATACGTAGAACATGCAGTGACTTTTGAAGGCCTTTCTCCTGATGTGCCTCTGTATAAAGTCATTGAAGGGAATGAACCTTGCTTCTTTAGGACATACTTCTCCTGGGATAACACAAGATCCGTGGTATGCTATCGGATATTTACCATTGTATCTTACTATTTTTCCTTGTACTTAATTTTGTTCGTATGCGGTAGCAGTTTTTTTAAAAGGTTTACCTAAGGGGCAACAGTGCAACACTGACTTCGTATAAGAAAGCTTTCCTATGGTTTTTGTTTCTTTTTCTTTCCACTCAGCCAAATTTTGTTCCGTTCCATCACTGAGAACTTCTTCTCTTAAGTTCTGCGGTGTTGCTATCTGTTTTCGATTAGAAATGGCTACATCGTCTAGAGATTGCAAGAGATTTTAGGGCTCTTGGTCCCAGTGGAGGATTGGTGAGATTAAGCTCAAGCCGCATTTTGGCCTTGTTGGGCTAGACTAAAGAAAAAATTTCATTGCTAAATTCTGGTTGGCAATTCTTTGGTTGTTTCTCGGGAGGACAAGCTCTCAGTACACATTTGCTTTCGGTTGGCGGAAGAAAGGGCCTCTGGCCTAAACCTTCTGTTTTCCACAATCCTCGGCAGTGCAGGAGCTATCAACTCGGATGATCCGTTCTCGGTGATGAGGTTTGGGCAACCATCAAATCCTTGCCCTTGGACAAGGCCCTTGGCTTTGGGCGTCGTTGGTGTAATCTGCTGTACATTACTATCCACTTCCTCAACTCGGTATTGGTTAATGGAGAGCAAGGGGGCTTGATCTTTCACCAGCGGGGCCTTAGGCAAGGAGATCCCCTTTCCCCTATGTTGTTTATCCTGGCTATGGACGTTCTTAACTCTTTGATCAGTCATGCTTCTGGCGAAGGTTTGCTGCAGCCTTTGGCGGTCCCTCAAGTTCAACACAGGATCTCTTTTTATGCGATGATGTCATTCTGTTCCTCAGACCCGCAAGAGATGATATTTGCCTGGTTAAAAAGCTGTTGGAAGTTTTTGGTCACGCCTTTGGCCTCAAAGCGAATTTGGAGAAAAGCTCGGTGACGCCCATTCAGTGCTCTGTTGATGATCTGAATCTAATCTCAGATCTTGTGCCTTGTGAGATTAAGAAGTTTCCCATCAGTTATCTTGGCATCCCTCTCATCATCCGCAAGCCATCTAAAGTGGAATTGCAACTACTTGTGGATAAGGTGGCTAATATGCTCCCTTCTTGGAAAGCCTCGCAAATGAATAAAGCTGGAAGACTAGTTACTGTGAAAGTCGTTCTTTCAGCCATCCCTATTTTTCTTATGATTGTGTTGGACATGCCTAAATGGGTTATCAAGGCCATAGATAAGAGGCGGCGTGGGTTTCTTTGGAAGGGTCATGAGCAAGCTAAAGGGGGCAGTTGCTTGGTTGCTTGGAGTAAGTGCCAGCAGCCGTTGCAATATGGGGGACTTGGCATTCTAAATTTGGAAATTATGGGTTGGGCGCTGCATCCGTTGGTTGTGGCGTGAAAACCGACCCTCCAAACCGTGGGTAGGGCTCCTATCCGTGTTTCGTAATTCCCAAGCCTTATTTGATATTCTTTGTTGTGTCTCGAGTTGGCGGTGAAGACACCAAATTCAGACGGATCGTTGGTGCGGGGTAAAAGCAGGTCTCAGTGGGCTCTAATCTTTTCAAGTTGATCCTATTAAAGTCGCCAAGCGAAGGACATGGAGGAGGCATTAACCGCGAAGATGGGTTCAAGATATCAAAGGGCTTTATCTCGTGCGGTGATCCTTGATTTCTTAACCATTTGGGAGTTGGTGGAAGATTTGGCTCTGGACATTGCCTGACCACGATATTTTGGCGTCTCTCAAGAATGGTCTATATAGCGATGAAATCGACTTATGAGGCCTTCTTCTTTGGTGCAATAAAATTTTCACCACAGACGAGTGCGGAAGAGTTGGGCCCCTAAAGTGCAAATTCTTCATTTGGTGTTTGTCAAGAATCATTGTTGGATCAGCCGCCTCGCAAAGCGAGGTTTACCTCACCCATTGTTGTCGCCTCTTTGCGACCAGTGAGAGACCGTGCGGCATATTACGTAGCGTGTGTTTTGCTAAGCGGATCTGGCGGTCATTCTTCACAACACCGCTTCTTTGGTGCCCCAACCGATGAATACCATTAATGTGGGTTGCTACACTAAGTACTAATTTAAACAATAAATTGAGGAGGATTGTAGTATATCCACGGGTCATAGGATAACCAATTAAAGTAATACCAATCAACTAATGAAATCACCAACAAGTCTCGAGCATTATTCTAAGCATTAAATAAGTCCATGAGTAATATATATATCCAAGTCTCTAGTTTTATAAGGAAACACTCTAATCAACGTTGCATGTGTATTTGATTTGCATATGCCGCTCGTGACTCATGATCTATTCCTCCATCAACGGTCACCTAAAAACAACAAAGCAGAAGTGAGTCCAAGACTCAACAAATACATAAATAAAGCTATAAACAATTGTTTATCAAGTATCATCAAGGTTACCATCACCATCTATCTATTTAATGTTATTCTCATACTCAAATAAACAAGCCATCCATATAGGTAAATTTGCACAATTTAACAATTTACTCATATATGTGAATGCACCATCATGCTCATGCTTATATGCATCTCATCAGCTGATACCGGTATAGCGAAGTATTCACCCGTCGATAACACATTCTTCCCCATCTTCGTTGGGATGGGGTTCCTACATTGTAGGACTTTAACTAGTCCCTACAAATGTAAGACTTTATCTAGAGCACTCCGGACTAGTTACGTATCTTATCATGATGAATGTAAACAAGCCATCCATATAGGTATATTTGCACAATTTAACAATTTACTCATATATGTGAATGCACTATCATGCTCATGCTTATATGCATCTCATCAGCTGATACCGGTATAGCGGAGTATTCACTCGTCGATGACACACTCTTCCCCATCTTCGTTGGGATGGGGTTCCTACATTGTAGGACTTTAACTAGTCCCTACAAATGTAAGACTTTATCTAGAGCATTCCGGACTAGTTATGTATTTTATCATGATGAATGTAAATGATGCAACATCATAATTAATCATTTACACAACTCGTCTCATTAACTTAATATCTCATTCTTATTATCTCAATATCATAATCTCATTAACTCAATATCATCAATATCATATAGATGAATAAGCTTAACGAAAGTATAATAAATAACATGATAAGTAATATCAATAATAATGACAAACAACCCATTGTTCATCACTCTATCATGTACTTGCCTCTTAACCTCTAGATCCGAGTGATGAAATTGTGGCATGGTGTTTGAGACAACACTCCCTGAATAAACAAGCAATAATACATTCAAAATACACTACAACGGTACCAAAATCATCACACAAACTACTATCACTCCTACACGCAAAACCGACACTATTAACTCAATTTCACTGGACGAACTACCCACTGTCCCAGTGGTAAAATGACCATAACTTTCAACTCTAAACTCCAAACATAGCAAAACATATAATTTCTGGAAACCCCACGAGATTATCTACAATATTTTAGTTATGAAAAACTTCTAAATTCGTCGTTTAGGTTCTTGTTTTCAACCCCGAAGATTAAACCAAAATTTGACAGAACAGTATACTTCACATTTTCATATCTATTTTTATATAACATGAAAAGTAATAAACAATGGTAGTTCTGGAATCTACTAAGAAATACCTACCTTATTCAAGTTATGACACTAATTAAATTATTCCATCTACTGTATGTAATTTGCCCATCTATGCGACAGCTGTCATTGATGACCGATTTCTGGACAGCAACCTTTCCGATGCCATAATTTTTTACTCACAACTCCAAGCTTAGTGATCTTGACCTTCCTGGAAAGCTAGTAAAATTCCCCACAACTTTTCTAACTAGCCGAAACCCTGAATCTGAATGTAAATACCCTAAATTACCCTCGCAAGGTTCCGCAGCATAGTTCGACGAACTAGGACTTCACAAAACCATCAGTCCCCACGACCAAACTACTCCAAACCTTGATTAATCAACCATCTAAGATCAAAACAAGTCTAAACAGAATGTTACCCATGAAAATTGGACGACGATCGCGGACGAATTACAAAGCCCTTTCCTCTCTTTTCGTCCCTTCTTCCTCTTCCTTCCTCTCCTTCCTTGCTGGGCCTCCTTACTTTAGTGGGTGCCCCCCCCCTTGGGCCATGGGCCGAAAGCCCACTAACTTCTGGATTTAACTCTTACTTGCTTCCTCTAATTCGTTAAGTATTTATTTGGATAAACGGTATATTACACTAACAACTATAAGTATATAGTACAGATATTTCACATTATAACAGCTATTATGTTTGGGCTAGTATTGAGGTGTACATGCTCTGATTGTTGCCATGCGTTGAACATGTAGTGCTGGTGATGGCCTGATGGGTGTCCTGTCTGATGCAGTGATACTAGTCTGTTATTCAAAGTGAAGGACATGCTGAAACTAGAAATTGAATCCACAGGAACTTAAGAGTCCGTGGAACTAACTACAGTTGGTTTCATCTTTTGTCTTGACTAATTTAGGTTGGTAGTGCCCAATAGAAGTCATTTAAGGGATCTGGGGAGGCTGGGGCGCTGGGCAGGATCCTGTAGAGATTTCAAAATTTAAAATAATAAAAAGGACTGTAGAACAAGGATGTCTTCGTCCATATGGAAGAAATTGTGCACAGTTGCTAAGATATGATATTTGGTGCAAGGAAGTTATCATGGTTCTTTGGAATATTTGTTCCTCTTGACAAGTTTGCAGGGCATTCCTCTTTTGTTAACTGATATTGTTCAAATATTTATCTCTGGGAGCTGGGTTATTCAAATTTTGGGGCTTCCTAAAATAACCTAATTTAAAAGTCCAAGTCTGAAACTCCAACCTCAGATTTACCACTTGCAAACTCAACAATGAGTCTTAAGAGAAAACTGTCCTCTGTATTGCCTCCATCATTTGCTGTGACATCTGCCAGTTGCTATCGCTGTTGTCACTGCCAGTCTGCCACTATTGCTACTGCTACCACATGGACTACACACTAATTTTTTTTTTTTTTTGGGGTGTTGGGGTGCCATTTTTTTCCATGGGATAAATATGTAATTGCACTCTTAACAGGGACACACAATATGGACTCCGGGACAACAAAAACACATTTTTCCTTTAAATTCTATATATACCATAAATGAAATGATTGTAATTTTAATAAATATGCACCTTGTCTATTGCATTATAGGAGCATCAGGTGTCATTTTTTTCATCTTGAAAGGAATATTATGTACTCTTTAGATATATTTCTCCACAATTTCTTACACTTGCTTATACTGTGGTATTTGGTTGGATCATTCGCTTTGTTCACACTTGTTTTTGGATGCATTCTAATAATTTTCACCCTTGAAACAGATTCATGGAAATTCATTTCAGAAGAAACTTTCACTTCTTTTTGGAATGCGCTCAGAGGTAAGTTACATTTTTGCTCTTAAAGTTACAACGTTCTATGAATGATTGTTTTCTTGCTTCACCTCAAAAGCATATATTTGGAAATGTAAAATCTATGGATTCATTTTTTTAGTAACCTACAGCTTTATTTGCTTGCAGAGTGGATCAAAGAGCTCAGGTGATGGTGGACCAACTCAAAGGGCATCAGCTTTGGCAGCTCTTTCATCTGCATTCAATCCATCTTCCCTAGGGAAACAGGTATTGTTAAACATTTTTAGCCAAATATTATGAATAAAAAAATACTGATCTGACAACCCAATCAATGCTGTGATCTTTTCAGTCTAATGATAGGCCTAGAAGCTCAGGTGATGGTGGGCCTACTCAGCGCGCTTCAGCAATGGCTGCATTATCCTCTGCATTCAATCCGTCATCAAAACCCAAAAGCCCACAGCCATCATCTCATTCAGGTCAAGGTTCTCAAAGAGCAGCTGCTGTTTCAGCACTATCCAATGTTTTGACAGCTGAGGGATCTTCTCAAAGTCCTCGCATCAATAGGTCATCCCCAACTGCAGGTGATACTGGTTAACCTACAATTTCCTTCTGCCCTTGTGTACCTTTTTGAGGACAACCATAGCAGTTGAAATGTGTAGCTATCCAAATTTCCTTGAATTCCTTCATGTGGTGCTATTAAGTAATATTAGATATTTTAGGCTCGCTGCATGTTTTATTTTCCTAGACATATTTCAGTAGGACATTGTTCGTTTTCCTCTGCAATAAGCAAAGAACAACATCAAGACTACAAAGGAAACCACAGGCCGTGCTCTGCATAGTTGGAGCCACCGTCAGTGTGGTAGCATTCGTCAGCAAATCAGGATGGCAAAGGAACTTATCTGTCGTCTAGATTTAGCCGAGGAAAAAAGATCTCTCAGCCCTTTGGAGCGTTGGTTGAGGATAGAGCTCAAAAAGAAAATGCTTGGTTTATGCTCCTTTGAAAGAACTATAGCCTAGTCAACGGTCGCGCATCAAATGGTTGTAGGAGGGGGACGCAAACACACATTTCTTCCACCTTCATGCATTTGCAGGAGGGGGACGCAAACACACATTTCTTCCACCTTCATGCAAATCACCGAAGGAGAGTCAACTACATTGCAAGTTTAAAGGTCGCAGGCTCCTGGGTGTCCACACAGAAAGATATGGAAGAGGCCTTCCACGACCATTTCATTAGGCTCATTGGAACTCCGGTTGCCCACTGTCATTCCCTGGACTTCAATTTCTTGGGAGTCCCCACCCATGACCTTCACTGTCTGGACGCAGACTTCAATGAAAATGAAGTTTGGGAAGCAATCAGGAGCTTGCCTTTGGAAAAGGCACTGGGCCCGGATGGTTTCATCAGTCTTTTCTACCAACAATGCTGGGAGCTCATCAAGACAGATATAATGGCGGCATTTCATGCCCTCGGTTGCTTAGCAGGTTCTAACTTCAGGTTGTTGAATCAGGCGCTGCTTACCTTGCTGCCGAAGAAACTTGGAGCTCAGGAACCGGGTGACTATCGGCCTATTAGCCTGCTGCATAGCTTTGCAAAAATTTTCTCTAAAGTGCTAGCCAGAAGGCTAGCGCCGAAACTTTCTCAGCTAGTACCATCGAATCAATCGGCTTTTACCAAAGGTCGTTCCATACAAGACAACTTCCTCCTAGTCAGACAATCTGCGCGCTCTCTCCATCAACTAAAAAGGCCGGTTGTCCTTCTCAAACTTGATATTGCGCAAGCTTTCGACTCTTTGTCCTGGCCCTTTCTGTTGGAAATCCTCCGACACAAAGGGTTTGGGCCTAGATGGTGTGCTTGGTTGAGTATCATGCTCGGCTCGTCGTCTATCAGAGTGCTTGTCAATGGCCAACCTGGGCAACCGGTGTGGCACAGTAGGGGCCTGCGCCAGGGAGATCCTCTTTCTCCTTTGCTGTTTATCATCGCAATGGACGGTTTAAATTCCATGTGCCTTGCCGCGGATCATGCAGAGTTACTCCAGCCTATCGGTGGGCGCCTGGGATTACCTCACCGGCTGTCGTTGTATGCTGACGACGTAGTCATGTTCCTATCTCCGGTCAGTTCAGATCTGCTAGTCTTCAAAGAAATTCTGCAGCTCTTCGGTGAAGCTTCGGGCCTCAGAACCAATTTGGCAAAAAGTTTTTTCTCGCCTATTCGCTGCAACGACCTGGAGAGCCAGCTTATCACAGACAGTTTGCATTGCAAAAAAGCGCTTTCCTTGCAAATACAGGCTTGCCTCTCACCTCGAGAAACCTTCGGCGGAGTTCCAACCTCTCCTAGATACGGTCGCTAATCGGCTGCAAGCTTGGCAGACAGGTATGCTCTCCCAAGGGGGACGACTCGTTACGTTCAGCGGTCTTTGTCGGCTATACGGTGTACTCCTTTATGGCCCTTGATCCCCCGTTCTCAGTTATCAGAGAAATCGATAAAAGGCATCGAGCGTTTCTTTGGAAAGGAACGCAAAATGTAGTGGGTGGACATTGTTTAGTGGCTTGGTCCTCTATTTGCCGTCTCCGCCGTCTTGGGGGACTCGGCCTGCCAAACCTGGTCATCCTTGGTCGCGCCCTCTGCATTCACTGGCAATGGTTGCAACGGTCGTGGCCGGAAAGGCCTTGGGGGAGATTGCTCAATTAATATACTTGAGTGGAGGATGACATGTTCAAAGCTTCGATTCAGGTCAGAGTCGGCAACAGTGAAAACACCTTGTTCTGGGAGGACCATTGGCTTGATGGCCAATCCATTATGGGTCTAGCTCCGTCTATAGCCAAGATGGTTAGGCCATCAACAAGGAAGCAAAGAACGGTAGCTCACGCCCTCCATGAGCAATCTTGGATTGCTGACATTTCAGGTCGCCTAGAGGATGTTAACTTGTTGGATTTTCTGCGGTTATGGGACTTGTTGCAGTCCTGCAGCTATCGCAGGACGAGGGCGACATGGTGCTTTGACGGTGGGAATCTACAGGCTGCTACTCCTCAAAGTCGGCCTACAGAGCGTTTTTCCATGGCTTACTTGACTGCCCTTGCGCCGATGCGATCTGGAGCGCTAGGGTTCCCCTCAGATGCACATTTTTCGTTTGGCTAGCGATTCGCTGTAGGTGCTGGACAGCCGACCGCTTTCAGTGCCGAGGATTGCAAAACCAAGGTGTTTGTGTCTTCTGTGGGCTTGGACTGGAAACCATTGATCACATTATGGTGGGATGCGCGGTAACCGGACAAATTTGGTGCGATTCCTGAGACAGGTAGGGTTTCAAGAAGTTGTTCCTGTTGGTTAGACTTCTCTTCAAGATCATTGGATTTCGACAAGAAATTTGCAACCAAAGCTTCGCAGGAAGAAGCTAGATTCGTATATAATTTTCGTTTCTTGGATGATTTGGAAAGAGCGCAATCAAAGGATCTTTGAGAAGGTCGCAGCTTCTATCGATCAGGTCCTGGCCGGTATTCATGACGAACATCGCCAGTGGCGCTTGGCATTTGCGACTGGTCGGGGAGTTGCGGTGGAGTAGGTGCCGCTTAGTTGTTTCTTCCTACCCTAGTGACCGTTTGTTGTTGCCTAGGGTGGGTGTCTTTTTGTTTGTCTTCTTTTCCCCCCTTTTTGAGTCTGGCTGTAATTTCCTTTGTATGTTTTTTTATTGCCTTTTTTCGGCTCTATAAAATGTTGTGCAAAGCTTTTGCACTTCCTCAAAAAAGAAAACATCAAGACTACAATAAGCAAAGAACAATATCAAGACTGCAATAAGCAAAGAACAACATCAAGACTTGGGACATTGCACTATTGTAGTGTTGTTTCATGATACTATTTTGTAAATTGCGGAGGAGTGATAACTAACCGCAAGAATAGTAGATGAAGATGTCCCAAGTTATTTTTATTAGATAGTGTTTAGCCCTAATCTCAACAACTTCAGTTGATGCAGATGCTGAGAAGACTGAATTAGCTCCATCTGATGCTTCTCCTCAGTCTGAAGCAGCAGGGTCCTCAGAATTTTATACAGATAAAGATGCTCCAGGAGATGGAGTGTCATCTGAGGGGGACCGAACAGAACCTGATGTATCACAGGAACAAACTGCTAATGAAAATGGAGGTGAAACCACCTTTAGCTATGACCGTTTGATATCAAAGTCTACCGACCCTGTTCGTGGGATAGATTACAAACGCAGAGAGGTTTGTTATTTTCATTGCCTCCTTGAAAACAAAGTTGCTGCTATATGTTGTCTTTTTTACTTTGCTAAACACTTCTCTTAACAATAAATAAAATACCGAGGCATTTTACTTAAGTTATTTTTATTAGATAGCGTTTCTTCATCCCAGAAGACATGCTAATTAGAAGTCCTTTGCTTGTGCATTTTATATTTCCACAAGGTAACTGAGTATAATTTGAAAGATCCCTCGATAGATCCCCACATAATAGGCAAGGGTAGTTAAATTTGATAATATCTTATATTGATCAACGAATGCCTCTCTCATAATTTTTTGCAGTCGTTATTTCAAGTAAACATGTTATTTAATGACATCCTGTAGAAATATTACGAATGAAATGTTGTGTACTAGCATCAGTAAATTCCTGGGGCAAACTGCCCTCTCAATTGAGCATTAGCCATTTAGCTTCAAGATTTATCGA
This sequence comes from Ampelocalamus luodianensis, assembly GCA_036346255.1. NCBI lineage: Eukaryota > Viridiplantae > Streptophyta > Magnoliopsida > Poales > Poaceae > Ampelocalamus > Ampelocalamus luodianensis. The sequence goes on from CM070622.1 coordinate 31,277,471, forward strand.
GGTTTTCCTAAACCATGACACTTTTAGTGATGAATTTATATGGCTGTCTTAGTTCGTTATCATATCTTGAAACATGTGAGTTAATTGCCTGTGCATCATTAGAAAAAAAGGAAGATATGGAAATGGCCCTCGAAAAAATGGAATATCCATTTTAAAGAAGGAAGATATGGATCATGGGGTCCCAAATGAATTGAAATATTTATGTTTGGTTCAAGAAGAGATTATAAAAGTTGTAAATTTATAGCAAGATAATCTACTTTCGCTAAAAGATTTATTACATAATCTGAAACAGAGGGTCTTGAGTAATCGAAATTAGGTAATCTATTTTCATTAAAAGAAATTGTGTAATCATATTTCCATAACCAGTATTCAACATCCGCATGTTGGATAGTAATTCATGCAAATAACAGAAATCGGTGAAGTTATTGTAGTCTCGTTCAAGGACAATGATTAATCCTTAAAAAAAGTACAACGGTTAAGCTAAGTTTCAAAATTACAGATAAATCATTGTTTCTTTTGTGGCAAACCCCCTGTTCTGCCTTTATTACCACCTGATAACATTTGCTGTTCCACTAAGGCTGATTTTGCAAATTATCCATCATGTTTAAATCGACTTCTTGGAGTGTGAGCGGAGGTGAGTTTGAAAGCTTAACGTTGTGTTGCTTGTGCAGACATATTTATCCGGCAGCGAATTCCAGACTCTATTTGGTATGACTAAGGAGGAATTCTACCAGCAACCAAGGTGGAAGCAAGAATTGCAGAAAAGAAAAGCCGACCTTTTCTGAAGCATCGCCTTTTCCCGCTACAGAGGCTGCACATTCCAAGTTTTATCTTCCATGATAGGTGTCATGGCACATAAGAGACCATGTGGTCCAGCAATCTTGGTCATGTTCCAGAGGCGATCTCCGTCGGCTCTCTCTGCTGTTTTCCCAAGTTTTATAGGGTATTCTTTATTTGTACACGGTCTGCGTTACGCAGCTCCAAGGGTCATCCCTACATTATTCTGAGTTTGTTCTGGTTATTGCCCGTCCGTGTGCATATTATTTCCCCCCCAGTTTGGTACAAATGGGCATTCCTAGTGAGGTTTTGGAAGGCCATCCTGTATTGGCACTAAGATGTATGATGCATCTTGATGTTCAGACTTTAAGACTTACGTTTTTTATTAGTTTTGGTGCTGTTCTACTGTTACAGACATGTTAACTGCTGTCATCTGAGCTGTGCTTATGCATGGTTCTCTTCCAAGACTCTTCGCTTCAATGCAGATACTCTGTTGGCCTAATTATTTTTAGTCGGATGAGCAGGCACATGAGCCTCTGCATGTAGGTTTTTAGAGTTCAGAGGTCACATTGAATAGGTGTCATACTACCTCATCAATCCAGCTCATTAAATAAACACAATGTGCCAATAGAACATGGCATGATATTGTACACTTGAAAAGTACCATAACATATACGATGATGATGAGATGAACAAGTATCTTTTGAAAGTGTTCTTTGTGTGGTTGAATTATCCAAAAGAAAGGAAGAAGTGAGCATACCATACAAGAATTTAGTCTCCGTAATGCCTCAATATAGTGAGAACCAAGCTCCAGGGTTTAGCCTACACTTGGAGATGGGGCAATTTTCTAGCTTGTTATTTCTCTTCACAATGCTTGTTAGTCATTGGACTCTTACTATTGGTGATAGCAAGATCCTTACTCTCATGGAGAGGATGACACTTGGAGATGGGGCAATTTTCTAGCTTGTTATTTCTCTTCACAATGCCATACCAACTTTGAGGGTTGGGGATACATATTTATAGGGCTAAGCATAAAGCATATGCTGAGCATATGCCAAGCATATGCTAGTCTAGGATGCTCTGTCCTAGATGCTCTGTCCTCTATGTCCTCTAAGATGCTAAAGCAAAGATCTTTGTCCTAGATGCTAGTCAAAAGCTAGTCTAAGATGCTAAAGCAAAAGCAAAGCTAGTCTAAGATGCTAAAGCAAAGCAAAAGCAAAAGAAGCCGACACACAAAAGCGACACAGAGACTTATCCATCAATCTCCCTAAGTCTTGTGTGTCTCCTTGTGAGGAATCAGAGCCATCCCGATCTGGCGCGAAGATGACGGAGCCGACGCCCTTGATTTCCACGCGGAGGCGTCCCCAAACTTGACGAGCCTCGGACGCTAGAGTCAAGCTTCGGCGAAGAACTCCGTCAACCGGTCATGTCGCTTTTGAGCGTCGCCGAGGAGGGCGTGTGTTTTTTTGGCTCGTCAAGGTGGAGGAGAGCCGCTGCGGTGCGTTGGAGGTGGTTCGATGCTCGCTGAGCAATGAACAGAGCCGGATGCTCCTCCTCCTCCGCTGCGCGGCGTGGCCTGGCGGCGTCGTGGTCGCCGACAATCCTTGGCCCGATGACGGGCTTGCGCAGCTTGTAGCAAGAGTCGTCTCGTGCGGCTCTTGCTTGCCGGCAGCGCCGCCCTAAGCGCCTCCACGGTCATCACCCTCGCGCGTCCTCGTGCCCATGCTGCGTCTTTGCGCGGCTTGCGCGCTTGCCGCGTATCGGCGCTGCAGTCGTGGAAGAAGGCTCCCCTTCTTCCTGTCACCTTTGCCGGCACCCACTCCTCCCGAGTGAGGAGCTTCCCGCCAATGGTGACGGTCCCGAGAGGATCGTGGCTCATCATCGTTGACGACCTTGAGGCGACCTATCGCCTCCTCGATCGACATCGTGGAAGGTCCGCCAGAGACTGGATCGATGAGCCATCTGCTTGTACTTCTCGGGGGCGGCGAAGAGCTTCTCGGCGACTCTCTCTCCTCAGAGTAAGTGTCGTCGCGAACCGTACCAACCGCGGCAGAGTGTTGAGACGGAGCAAAGTCATCAACGTCCTCACGGCTTGAAGGCCGGGGTCTCCACTCCGTCGCGAAGTGCTGCGGTGTGGACTTGCGGGCGGGCGCGCCAATGCGTGCGCAGCGATGGCGTCCCAAGCCTCCTTGGCGATCTTCTTGTTGGAGAGCGAAGCGCATCTCGGCGGGATGCGGCGATGAGGGCATCGGCGCGTCGATCCCGATCGTAGTCGATGTCGCCGTCGGATGCCTCCCACATGTGCCGTACAGAGCCTCACCTTCATCACGCGGCCCACTCGGCGTAGTTGGCCTTGGTGAGGTAGGCCACCCACCGCCGGCCGGCGTCCCGACAACGACACGGAACCCGTGGTAACCACGATGCCGTCCGGGAGAAACCCGCCGCTGTGAAGGCGCGCTCTCTATCGACCGTCTGCCTCGCCGTTGTCGTCGCGCGCCTCTTCCGAGAGCGCCACCGTCGAGCGCCTCCTCCGAGGCGCCACCGCCGTCTTGCGCCTCCTCCGAGGCGCCATCAGCGCGGCCGCGCTGTCGGAGGCGCCGCCAAGCTCGTGGGCGTGCGCGGCTACCTTCGCGCGCTTCGCCTCGCCGCCTCCTCTCTCCAGGCTCAAGGTCCTCGTCGGCGCTGTCGCCAGCGAAGATGGAGCTGCTGCTGCCGCGCGAGACCTTGACCTCTGCTGGCCGCCTGTGCTGCTACATCTGCGCCCTTCTTTGCTTCCGCCTCATGCAGCACCGCTGCCACCGGCGCCCATTACCGGCGCCGCTGCGCCGCGGCTGGCGATCTCTGCCGCTGCTCTCGCATGCTGCCTTGCGGCGAGCTCGGCCGGCCCGCGCCCGCGTGCTCGAGCGGCCGAACGCCGAGCGCTCTGCGGACATGGCGCGCTTCAGGGGTGTTGCGTGGAGAGGGGCGCCGACGAGCCTTTGCCGTCTCAGGAGCGAGTGGCGTGGGCGGCGAGGCTGCTGCCGCTCTACTGGGCAGGCTGCTGCGGCCGAGAAGGAGATGAGCGGGAGATGCTCAGGCTACAAGATACACAAGCTCGATACCACTTGTTAGTCATTGGACTCTTACTATTGGTGATAGCAAGATCCTTACTCATGGAGAGGATGACACTTGGAGATGGGGCAATTTTCTAGCTTGTTATTTCTCTTCACAATGCTTGTTAGTCATTGGACTCTTACTATTGGTGATAGCAAGATCCTTACTCTCATGGAGAGGATGACACTTGGAGATGGGGCAATTTTCTAGCTTGTTATTTCTCTTCACAATGCCATACCAACTGACGGATTTGGTCCGAAGAAATCTAGCAGCAGAAAATTCCGATTGAAAGTTAGTAATCTACTAGCATGAAATGCCATGTTTCAAATCAGGGTTCCAAATTTCGTCGAAATTTCGCGAAATTTCGGACATTTCGCTCACACCTGAATTTTGGGCCTTCCGGTAAAAAAAATTCGACTTCATTTGAATTTGGCCTTTCGTCGCGCCCCTACCACATGTTTGGCCAAATTTGACCAATTTTGGCCAAATTTTGACCAAATTTTAAATACTGATTTCGGCTTTTTTGGACGAATTGAGAACAAATATTTGAAATTTCACCAATTTCGGTGGGTCTCGAATTTTTGAACGAAACAAAATACAAAACCCTGATCTGGAGCACGCCTGAAAACAGGACATAACTAGTCTTGGTTATGTAGGTAAATTTACGCCCACAAGAAATATAAATTGGACGTGTCTATCTGCCAATGTAGAGCCCGAATCAGATAAGTAGATTAGTCTACAAGCGCTCAAGAGTGTGCAACGTTTCTGAAATCCCCATCATCCAGAATGCTGCAATGCATGAAGTAACTCCGCAACTAACTGTACTGAGGAAGGCGAGGTCTCCAGTGTCAGAATTTCTCAAACTTTCTGTAGCACATGGTGCAGAGTGCAGCGAATACTGTAATGCCACTGACGATGCAGAGCGTGTCAAACCGGCATTCGCTGCGTATCTTCTCCTCTTTCAGCTCGCTCTGCGCCCTCAAGTACAAATGGCATGACTCCAGCACCTCGTCGTAGTTCCTGCTTCGGTGGCAGCTCAGCGCCTCTGTCAGGACGAGGAGGCTGCAGCGCCCATTGAGGTGGACGCCACCCATATCTTCGATCTGCATGCTCAATTCCGTCAACGCAAGCGTCGACGGCTCCCCTGCCCCTTCGGTCCCCGTACTTGTCACGCGGAGCTTCATTAGCAGAATGCATTCTGCTACCTGGCATGGCAGGACCTCCTTCGCCGGAAGGACAGACCCGAATCGTAGGACGAAATCATTATCAGTCGGCCAGTGCCTCTGCCCGCCTAGTGGGTGCCAACTTGCCAGGTTCACGGCACGCTTCATCTTTAGGTTGACGATGATCCAGCTCAACTTTATGCCATCATTAAGCTCCCTCCAAAGTTTCCCATCTTTCCTTTCTTGCTCCATTGAGTGCATGGATGGTAAGTCATTGACGGTTGACAGGAATACCTCTCCATCATTGTTCTCATTATTTTCAGGTGAGTGATAAAACAAGTCTATCCGGAATGGACAGTTGTAGAACCAGCCATTTGCGCCATCCGAGTTGGGAATTCCCCATATGACCTTCGAGTAGAGTGCACGGTCTTTGTACCGTACGTCGATTAGAGATACAAAGTCTGAAGGCAAGACATTTTCAAGCTCATTCATGTCATCATAGTAGTAATCAGACTCGGCCCATTCTTCAGCAAAGAGGTTAGTTTCATTGGTATGAACTGCATAAACATCCTTGTTCAGTATAAGGGTGAAACAATCTGCATAGAACTTCCTGAATCCACCAATAGAAATAATTAAGCTCCTAACGTCATCGCGATTTGTTGATGGCCACAGAGATCGGCAAGCATTTTCCCATAACTGTTCTTCCCTTGATATTGCCTGGAAGTCAGCACAGGCACATCCTGCCCTTGCCAGTGCTGCTCCATCGAGACGCTTCAGTATGTCATGTAAAATGTCAGCACTAAGCGATGCCATGCTGACGACTTCTTTTTGTTACAGTTGGAAGAGATGATACATGGTCAACTGCAGCAGAAGAAAAAAGGACGATAATTAGTTTTAGCATAGCATGCCAAGTGACATGCATCGAGAGATCTAATTTCATTTTATGGTGTTGATATCTGATTTTTTTTAAACACGCATACCTGATTTTACTAGCTTTAATTGAACACATTACTTATATTTCTAGGAGTTTCATAACAATAAAGAATATCATTCTGGCATTAATAAAACCGTAGCTGGCGCTGGTGATAAATAGTAGGCCAAAAAGATTGAACTTCCGTAGTGTAAATACAGAGATTTCCAATTCTGAGACCGCTCAATAGAACGTGCCTGATGGCATCACCCCTAGCACGTCATGATTTTTTTTTTTAAAAAGTGTTTTTAAAGGGTAAATTTTTACTGCTTATTTTTGCATAATGACAAATTAAACAAAAAATATCAATTCAACTGAAAAACAGTGGTTTAGTTGCTTCATTGCTCAATTAACTTCTTTTTTGTTTAAATAACTTCCTTCCTTTTTCTTCAGAGAAGTGCTCAGTGAACTAAAGGGATCCTTTTGGAATGTGGAAGCAGTCTACGAATCTACATACACTAAGCACTAGAGTACTCCATGTACATAGCGACGGCATTCAACATCGAGAAGGCTGCTTCGAGGGATTGTATCGATCTATCATCATTCAGCGCTAGGAGCAAACAAAGAACAGGCTGTATGATTAGTACAACTTATGAAAGAACAAATCAAGGGCGGCGAAACCCATGCAAGAACTCAATCCTAGGATAGGATTAGGAAACTAGATATAATTTCATTAACTGAAGAATACAACAAAACTCGGAGCAAATTACCCCACGGATCTACAACTAGAAAGCAGGGCGAAGGTGGTCGACCACAATCTCATTCGGGAAAATTCTACAAGAGAACCATCATCAATACAAACAATTAAGTATACTGATCTAATTAACCAGCTATGCCAAAACCTAACAGACGAGTACACGAACCATTGAGCAAAATGAGCTAAAAAAGGTAGGGATTCAAGAGAAAACAAGAAGGAAGGATAGCGCCTCACCTCAGCATTTCATCAAGATTCATCAGGTGACCGGATAGGGGGATGGACATCCAGGACAAGGCAACAGCACTGCGGCAGTATTAAAAATGGTCCAGGCCGGTCGCATTGTAACTAACGTCACTGGATAAGCCAGGACTTGGTCTACGACTCTACGTAGGCGTCTGGATTCTCGATTCAAGCGAGGGCCTGTCTAGTGTCTACTGCATTTTGTGGAGAGCTTGCATGAATGGTGTACCAAGACCTGGTCCAGGGAGGGTACTGTGTTTGGTACCGCTGTGTGAGGTTGGCGAGCGACGAAAATTACACCGGTTTTTATGCTCAATTACACCGGTTTTTATATGCTCAAATGCCACGGTACAGACCTACAGTGCTCTAGGCGCACAATACGTTGTATGATGGGCTCCCATGAGACGGCAGTTGGTCTATCACGTTCTCATCGTGCGGTAGGTGGTCTGCCTATGCCACTTGTCTCTCGGTGGACGCACAGTAGGCCACCTGCCGCGTGATGAGGGCTCAACAGGAGGCACATGTCGCCTCTCAACCCGTATGTGGTGCCATTTTTACTAATTCGGTTGTGGTGAGGGTATTTTTGTCATTTCGTTGTCCAATAGTAGTGTCAATCTTTACTATTATAAAAGAAGCACTTAGTAGTGGTAGTGGTAAGTCCACCTTCACTACCGGACTCAGGCACTTTGCCGAGTGCCTCAGGCACTCGGCAAATGCTCCTTTGCACTCGGCAAAGCCTTTACCGAAGTCGACACTCGGCAAAGGCACTCGGAAAAAAATAATCGGCAAAGCGACCTTTGCGAGTGTATTTTTCGGGCACTCGGCAAAGCTTTACCGAGTCTGGGTTGGCACTCGGCAAAGAAAAGGCCCGATTACGGCTAGGCCTGTTGACGGCTTTGCCGAGTGCCAACCGTGACTCTGCAAAGAGTTTTACTTTTTTTTTTTGAAAATGTCTTTGCCGAGTGCCTTGGCCATGGCACTCGGCAAAGTGTAAAATTTTTTTTGAAAATCCTTTGCAGTGCCATAGTCATGGCACTCGGCAAAGTTTTAATTTTTTAAAAAATTCTTTGCGAGTGCCATGGTCGTGGCACTCGGCAAAGTTGTTAATTTTTTGAAAATTCTTTGCCGAGTGCCGCAGGCTCGGCACTCGGCAAAGTTTTAATTTTTTTAAAATTCTTTGCCGAGTGTCATGGTCATGACACTCGGCAAAGCCGGAAACTGGGATTTTCAACGGACCAAACCGACCAAAACCTTGTGACTTCTCTGCCTTGCAATCTCTCTCTCTCTTTCTCTCTCAACGCACCAAACCGAACCAAAACAATGGTGCCAGCGACATATATTCTCTGAGTAAGTCCAAAATTAATTACGCTGACGTGGAGATTAAAGATAAGTGGTTAACAACGAATAATCTGAAAAAAACAGATAAAAATTGTATATGGGGAAAAACATGGATATACTACGCACAATGTAATGCACACTGCAAATTTTCCCGATGAAACTCATCCGTATTTGTTACAACAAAAAAGCCCAAGAGTGGACGTGAATAGTGTGTGTAAAATATATGTGATAGCTTATCTTTTTCATTTCTCTTAACTACTGATATAATAATAAATATCACTGTAATTTATACCCACCTTTCCATCAATCTAATCTTGATATGATATAATATAAGATGGAAGCATTTCTTGCAATGCTTGTGCCCTACAAAGGAGTGCAAGACAAGAACAGATGTGTTCACTTTGCCGTCTCTACAGTATGCTTGTGGCCTGACTTAAAAGAAGAAGCAACCATAGCTTGCTAACTCATGGGTACATGCATCATGAGGAAAATACCAGTGTATCACAAAGTACTATAGTTTGAGATGAGACTTAAGGCATCGAAGACAAACATGAAACTTATACAATATACTACCGAAATAGTACTATATAGCAATTTTGTTGTACTCTGTGCTCTAAATTCAATCAACTTTGCTTTAAATTTTTATACTCTTTTGAAGAAACGTTTTGGAAAATAGTTTGTTCACGAAATCTAGACACTTATTAGCTAAATGTTACGACCAACTATATTGATACTTGCCATTTGGTTTCAATTTTCATTAATCATCAAGCATATATGAGTGATCCATGGTAGCAATTCTTTCAAGAAATCAATATTAACAATTGACGACAACAAAATCTAGCTAGAGATCATCAATAAAATGATGATTCACGGATAAGTAAATCATGTGTCAATCGGCATCAATTGCAAACATGAAAAGATCAAAGATCAAACAAACAGTCGGTCGACCATGATCTAATTAGAAAAACTATACATACAGTTGGGGAATTTTATGAGTAACTATGTAGTATCAATTGGACAATTAACATACAATCGTTTACAACACTTGACTTCCTATGAACTCAACATACACGTATGCGGTCAGAGAAATAAGGCCTTTGGTCGAAGACATGGATTCCGATTGAATCAAACAATCGTAAGAAATCAAACAACCACAAACAAATTAAGAAGACATGAAAGCGCAAAAATCAAAGGATCCATTCATGCAACTTTAGGACTACTCCCAAGCCTAAGCTCAAGATCTACTTCTTGCCAACAAGATGAAGTGGACTAGAGCTAGGGCTTGTGATTACTTTGGGTACCTTTGCATCACGATCAACTCCTCAATGATGATGGTCGATCGACACCGATAAGTAAGGCGCGCATCATGTGCAGAGTCAATGTGTGGGTGGCAAAAACATTTAAGTTTGAAGGTTTGCCGAGTGCAGATCCGCACTCGGCAAACAATTTTCAATTTTTTTATTTTGTTTGCAGTGCCCGAGATCCGCACTGGCAAAAGTTTTTTTCTTTTTTATTACCTTTGCCGAGTGCCCTAGATATGGCACTCAAAGAGGTTTTTATTTTTTTAATTTTTTTAATTTCTTTGTCGAGTGCCAGAGCTATGGCACTCGAAAGAGGAATTTTTCAAATTTTTTTTCTTCCTCCAATTTTTTTAAAACAACAGACCTCTCCCTATCTTTGATCGTATATGCGGCATTAGCCAAAAGATTTCAAAAGATTTTTTTATTATTGGCCTCCAAATTTTTATACATACAGTACTCTATGGGATACTTAGTTAATTTATTTCATTTACTAGAATTATTTGGAAAATGCAAATTTGAACTCGATGGAATTTAATGATTCAAAATGATAGTCATGTTATTGGACAGGCGTATCCGAGCGGACCCGAAATTTGGACATCTTGTTGTGAAACATGGCCAGTGAACTTGCGGGCGTAAGTGTTTTAATTCTAAAAGCAAACAACGTCAGAAAATTATGAAACTCGATATCATATGTGGAGGCTGTGATAAAAATTTGTTTCGTGCACGTTGTCACGTCGATGCTTTCAAACTAGGACATCTCCACCGGGATATAAGTATCACATGTGGAGATGTCCCGGCTTGAAAGCATCGCACGTGACAACGCGCACAAACCTTCTCAAATTTTATCACAGCTCCACATATGATATCATGACATCTCCACGAGTTTCATAATTTTCCGTTGTTTGCTTTTTATAGAATTTAAAACACTGACTATCATTTTGAATCATTAAATTCCACTATTCGATGCACATGCGCTCAAATTTGCATTTTCCAAATAATTCTAGTAAATGAAATAAATTAACTAAGTATAACAAAAGCCACAAAAATGTACCAAATCCTAACATAGAGTACCCGAGATCCGTAGTAGGCAAAAAATATTTTGTTATTCGGCAAAGATTTATTTTGCCGAGTGCCAAACGGCCGCGGCAAAATTTGACGTTGTCCGTTACCTCGGGCCGCTTTGCCGAGCCCCTGTCAAAAGGTTGAATGTACCGAGTGTTACTATTTTGTCGAGTGTCGCAGAACTTCAAGTGCCCGATATTTGGCACTCGGCAAAGTTTTTTGCACTTAGTAGTGGTAGTGGTAAGTCCACCTTCTACCTCTCTATCTTTTGAGTTGGTGAGATATTTTGTGGATAGATATATGTATCTATGCATATATTCATATAAAGATCTTATGTAGACAATTAGATCATCTACACACGTGGTTTATGATAAGACTTTTTGGCTTATTGATAGAATACAAATTATATATACAACTTTTAGATGTATGGATAAATTACCTTATGTATATTAATTTTTCAAGTTTAGAATTTATATATATTTATTAGAGATCTGCTGTAACGCACAGACACTCGGCTACTAAGCCAAAAAATGAGGTTGGCCGATGCTCTCTATTAAAACATCTCATTTTTTTTTTCTCTCGTATCAAACAGCGTAGCCGTTTCCATTAAATTGTCTATATAACCTCGGATTGAAACATTTCAAAATATCCAAAACATGGAGTACAGTCAAGCTTTTAAAAAATGAACCAAGCATGTGCTAATCGGCCGAGACAATCTCCTGTGAGCAAACGTTTATACACGTGGTCTTGTGTCCCGCTTTTATAGGCGCATGAGTTGGCAATGGCACAACCTTTATGCATGGTGGTATATACTGGTATGACGATATTGAGAAGTGTAGTCGGAGGGGAAGACTAAGGCGGTGTCCAAGGCTCCGCTAGGGGGAAAAAAAGGAAGCCCGAGCGCCGGTGGTTACTCTATTTGGGCAATAGGGGGCGCCAGATGCCTGCTTTGTGGGAGGCTAGGCTCTGGGGATGGGAGGCATGCATCATCGTGGCGGCGGTGGCGGCGGTTTGGGTGCGGTTGAGATCAGTTGATATTGTGAGGTGATATAATGATATTGTGCGGTTTTGCGGCGGCACAAAAACCGTGCGGTGGCCGTCTTTTTTTTTTTTTTATCGAAAATTTATTTAAGTATATTTTTATAGAAAATTTTAAATATAGTAAATAACATCCAAAAATTATGATTTTTTTTAGCCTCTCGACACAATGTACTTGTTTGTGTAATTTTTTAATAATTTTATCCATTGTGAATTTTTCTCTAAAATCTATTTAAGTATACTATTTGTAGGAATTTTTTAATATAAAAAATGAGCTCACAAAATTATGAATTTTTTAAAGGCTCCTTACATAGTGGAATTGATTTTTTTTTTCAGAATTTTATATGTTTAGAAATTGTCTAAAAATTAAGAGTTTAGATCTTGAAAGTTAGGAGCCTTCAAAAAATATTGTAAGTGCACATGAACAGTGCAATGTGCGATGGCCACCTTTCCCACCTCCCGGCCTCCCTCCTCCGCACATTTGTCGTCCCGTCGCTGCTATCCCCCCTTGCCCGTAGTGCCGCACCTAGACAATGCATCCGGAATTTTTGGAGCCAACACAGCGGCTCCTCCTTCACTCGACTATAAATACTAAACTCTCGCAGCCGCTCATTGCTCATTTCAATTGCGTTTCGCTTCTCATTCTTGCAATCGTCGTTGAGAACTCAAAGAATGTAACATAATTTTTTTGGAGAGTAATTATTTGATTGTTTCTCGTCGCTTGGCTTTTTTTGATTGCTTCCCCTGAAGGGCAGGTAATTTATCGGATGCCTTTGTCGTTATTACCGTAGTCATAGTTAATTAGTCTTAGTCAGCTAGTTGTAATTAATGCAACTTGTTTTGTAATGTTTATAATATAGTTGTAGTTACGGTATCCGTAATTTATTAGTGCATGATACTTTGTGGTTATTAATAAGTCGTAATGCTCATAGGATTTGTTATTTTTGGTATGAACTAGTTAGTGGTTCAAAATGAGTTGAAATTAAATAGTCGTAATTAATTAGTTGTAATTAGTTTAGTGGTAAGTAATTAGTCGTAATTAGTTTAGTGGTTATCAATCTGGCATATTAAATTAGTGAAAATTAACTACTCGTAATTTATTTAGTGGTAATTAATCAGTCGTAATTAGTTTACTAGCAATTAGTTAGGTATAACTAATTTAGTACAAATTAGTTAGTCGTAAGTAATTAAGTGGTAATGAACATGTGGTTTAATAGTGGTAAGCATGGTAGTAATGAATTACTTGTAATTAATTTTTGGAGGAGTAATAAAATTATTGGTAATTAATTAATTATTCATATTTAATTACACATATGTAATTGATCACTTGCATGCAATTTGTCGTCATTGTTTGTTATATCGCATACCGTGGATGGGGTTGTTGTGGTGTTAGGTAATTTTGAACATGCAAGACTTGATTGTGTTTTATGGCAATGGTATCGTACAGGTCGGACCCGATGGGTTGGACCTATTGAGATGCCAATACAAGGTGGTTTGGGTGGAGGGGCTCGACGCGATCAATATTCACGAGCTTCAAAGCTGCATCCAGAGGGAATTCGTCACGGAGGCAATGACGAAGAAACTTGTGATCGAGGGGATTACCTGCACGAATGTCATGTGGGAGCTCGTCAAGGTGAATGGAAGCTTAGCATAGAGCCAGTACATGCAGATTGCCTCCCACTGATCACGGCCATTTATGGGCACTACTACGAAACAGACTTTTGGTCCGGGCCTAAAGGGCCTCTAGTCCGATTATAGAGCGGGACTAGGAAATCGGGACTAAATGTCTCACCTTTAGTCGGGTCCCAAGCCGGGACTAAAACCGACCTAGTCGGTTGGTAATACCAACCGGGACTAAAATCACCGCGATGAGCCACAGGCACGGTGGCCCTTTTAATCCGGTTGGTATTACCAGCCGGGACTAAATGTTTTTTTCTTTTGTTTCCATTTCAATTCATTATTGATTTTGGTTTACAATTACATTAGGTTTTCAAATCGTATTCTTATTTGCTAATATATGTATCTGCACATATATAATTTAGTTTGGAACATTATTACACACAAATAAAGTATGAAACTATATATATTATGGAGCTATATATATGTATAATATATATATATGCACAAAAAATTTACAAAATTATTCATGCATCCTTGGTATTTACAACACAAATGTTGTCCTCCACTTAAATGTCATACAAATGTTCGTCTGGTTTGGCTTCAATGGTTCATCTGGTTAAAGTAGAACTGGTCTGCGGGCTTGAGGACATGCTCATTAAGAAATCCTGCGATTGTCTCTTGAATTCCTTTGAGGCGGTCCATATCCAACACTGTTCCTTCAACCATATCTCCTTCAATTTGCATTAAGCGAAAGAAGTATTAATATACATAAGATTTATTTAATAGCAACAAATAAATAAAATGGATTTATTATATATACTTATTACGTGCTTTCTGCATCTGTAGATGGGTTCTTTTGCATACACCATGAGGAACTGCATAAGCGTAGTATCCACACAAATTGTTGCACAGTGGTGCCATAGAACCATGCGATATAAAAGATTACTCTCGTCATCCGCGCGTGGTGAAGCATGATAAGGTAAAGGCGCGGGAGCTAGTACAACACATCCGATCGGTGTGGATCGGAAGTGGCGCTTTCGGATCGGACGGTGTATTGAGCGAACCAAGCCCAAACCACGCCCAATAATTGGATCGTTAATTAACTATTGCGAGTTAAGAGCGAGAATAAATATTTAAAGATCGAAGTTACCTGGATAATGTCTATCATATCTTGGTAATGTTCTGCGGTTTCTCAACGAGTCATAGATTAGCAAATGATATCGGAGAGATCGAAGACAATCGATATCGATGAAAATTGCATTTGTTTATAGAGTCAACATATATATCTTTATGTTGGATTGAGTAAGTAAAGTAAAATGTGCACACGATAACAACACTCACCCAAAGTTGTAGGGAAGAGTATAAATCTTTTGTTCTTTTGGTTGATCAAGAACCTCAGAAAATTCCTCTCCATTTGAGGTCTCCATTGATCGTGGGGAGTGTTTGGGTCCTTGAATCGATATATGGATCAATGAAACCAATGTTCTTGTCATTTCTACGTGTGAGGTCTCTCATCATGTCTCTGCATATGTATAGACATGCTAGCTAGTGTGAGGATAATTACTTATACATATACATATGCTAGAGTGAGATTATTAAAAGAAAGAATCACGTCTGAGACAAAGCGGTGATGAGAGATTTGTCTAGGCGTCCATGTGGCATAGCCGGTGTAACTCATTAAAGCGAACCATTATAATGTCATCATACGGAAGTAATGATGGTTTATAATTTTAGCGCAAATAAAGTCATCCGCTTTTCTGCGACATGCCGCCATGTACCACTTGTTTAACAAGTACATTTGCGTCTGAAGTTCCATGAGCTTCTCGGGGTTGTATAGACTCTTGCCATATACATATTCCTTCTTCCAATGATCAACTTCCGGAGCACTTTCGATGTGTGCTCTGTAGAGCATTTGGAAATGCTTAGACCGATTTCATGAAAAATTCATCAAGTTGATCCAAATGCGTTTCGGATATCTGTTCTATGCGTTCGTGTTTGAACCATATTCATTCCCAATAACTAGTGGGGCGCGATTGCGTGATTGTTCCCGGTGTGCAACACCCTTCCGTGCTCTCTTCTCTTTCTTCTTCGCCTCCTCAATTGACTTGGTGAGAGTGCGGTCATAGTCGATAGTGGCGAATCCTTACGAGCATGGCGTAACTTTTACGGTGGCGTCCACCCTTTGCCTTAGAACTTACGGGCGTGCAAGAAGTCACGGCTTCTCGAGGTTCGCCGCTTCACTTTTAGCCTTGACTTTGCGAAGCCTGTCACATCTGTTTTCAAGCATCTATTTCCTCGGCGTCTTCTCATAGGAAAGTTTCGTCGTCTTAGAAATAGTGGTGTTCTCCACGAGCTTTCTTCTTGGCGGCGGTGGGGCGCGCCGTTGTGGGGTGGGCCTCTTCTTTGGCGAGGCGGCGGTGTCGGCGTTAGGCCGCCGTGGAAGCGATGGGGCGATGGCGGCGTTGGAGCCGCCGTGGAAGCGTCACGATGGCGGTGTCGGCGTTGGAGCCCGCCGTGGAAGCGATGGAGCGGCGGTGTCGGCGTTGGAGCCGCCGTGGAAGCGATGGGGCGATGGCGGCGTTGGAGCCAGCAGTGGAAGCGATGGGGCGGCGGTGTCGGCGTTGGAGCCAGCCGTGGAGGCGATGGGGCGGTGGCGGCATTGGATCCGTCGTGGAGAGATGGGGCGGTGGGGATGCGGCCGTGTCTTCCACTTCATTGTCATCGCCGCAACTTTGTGACGGTGGTGAATGGATAATTGGACTTAGGTTGGGGAGGTTACTGCGTGAAAACAACGTGGTATGAGTAAACCGTTATTTAAGCCAATACATAATTAGTGAAAAAATGTTTAGTTCACTTTCATCGCACCTAGGGTTAGGTTGTTGAGGAGGAGGAGGTGGCGCCAGGGAATAATGATATAGCGCTTGCGCCAACATATGAATGTCTTCTCAGCTTCTCTAAAGTCTTCTCCCATCACCTCCTTCAATGTCAAGGCGCACATTGCTATAACCTTTCACAACTCTATCCACCGATACGCTAGCATATCAGGAGGTATTAATGCCCCATGGCATCTTGGTGTCTTCGTAGAATCGATCGAGATACAACACCGATAGCCACCATGGCGGTGGCATTCCCCTCTGAATGTGCGGCTCACATGTCGTGAGAGGATCGGTGATGTCATCCACGAGGAAGCGCGACCTGCGTCATCTTGAATCACTTGGCACCTCGTGGAAGGCATGGCCTTTTCAAGCGATGAGGGGTGATGTTGACTCCGCTCGATGCGGTTTGCCTTTGGATGGAACTTACTGCTATCTCTGCACTTGCCTTTGATTTCCTCATTCATTTTGGCTTCAAGTGCTTTTCTCGTTGTCTTGCTTCACGAGCCACTTCCGTGACTCAAGAACCATTTCCTCCATCCTGCGCATCCGCTCTGCCTCCTCGTCCTTCTTTCTCTGGCGGCTTCTATAGGTGGCTTTGTCTTTAGGAAGGCATGCTCCCGACACCTCCCATAGCCTCTTGTTCGCCCAGCGTGTTGATACTCTCAGGCGTATGTCGGCTCATCCTTATCTCTGTTCGGTACCACACCGCCACTCTCGGCCAAGCCTCGAGCATAAGCAAATCTTTCTCTGCTCTTTGGAGTTTCGCCATACACTATCTTTCAGGTCTCTAGGTCGAGCTTCCCCATGGCCAGAAAACCAATACTTAGCGCTCGGGCCGGTTGATTGATTCTGGTTCGATCCTTGGTAAGAATCTCGTTCCATTCTTTCCCACTTAGGAATGGCACTCCTGCCACCACCGATCCCAAGTGATGGTGGTATTGCTTTGTCGGGCATTACTGTTGGTTCCTTCTCACCCGTGCCTCACCCTCTTAGATGTCTTGAGCGTACAAACTCATCCCAAAACGGCCTCAACTTGCGTAGGCCTTAGTGTTGAAATCGCGTCGAGTTCTTCTTGATAAATGTGTTGTACAATTTCTTCTTCCAACACCTGGAATTGTGTGGCCATCTTCTTCATAGCCCGATTCCTAACTCTCTCCTTCAAAGCTTCATCTTACATATCGAGCGCGAAATGTTGAAGGACATCTTGCCAAACTAGTGCCTTGTCACGATCGAGAGACAAAACTAATATGAGAGCCTCTTTCTTTTGCTTCCATTCACGAGCATTGATCGGGATCTGTCCCTACAAGGCACCCACGATGGTGACAAATTTGTGCATGTGGTCCAAGTACTTTGCTGTATCCTCCTCGAATTCCGAGAGAATGAACCGACCCTCCAGCGGCTTCTTCGGACCTCGTACATTTCTACTCTTCCCGTTGTTGTCGTCGATCCAGAGGGCTCACGAATGTAGAAACACAAAGATTGTAGATACATAAGAGATTGTAGATACATAAGAGATTGTAGATACATAAGAGATTGTAGATAGACCTCATCTTCATAATCGGCAAAATCTTCGACTCCGTCATCTACTTCTTGATTGTTGTCATCACCTTCGACTTGGGCACCTTGTAAGCGCCATTGTTGATAATATCCATGATGGCATCGTCCATGTTGTCATTCGAATTGGCCATTTCGCAAATATATCGGCGTAATATAAAACTTATCATTGATAATATAAAATTGTTCTTACGAAGGAAGCACATATCCACACATGCGATAAATGTGATTTGGTGTTTTGCGGCAGTGTATCGTCGGGTTTAGGGAACCCACCTTGAGTTGACTACGGCCTCACGGCGAAATAAGTGGCGTTATGGGCCTCGATGGTGGGCCTCACGGCTCCCTCATGAGTGGAGGCCGGTGGCGATTTACGAGTGCGCGAGAATTGGTCTACTACTCTCTGGACCCGCGGTGATCGCTCAAGCGATCTTTTGTTTTGCATATTAGCCCATAAGCTTTGGGATAATTTGAACTCTCTGAACCTTTACTTGCAAGGTGGACTTTTGGTGTCTAGCTGGAAATACTCAAAGATGGTGGATCTAGAAAATTTGTGTTAGTGGTGTATTTAAAGATAGGGTAAAAGAATGATTGTTAAGTTATTATTAGTTGATCAAATGTTAGTTGAGTAAACCATGCATTATGAGTACTCAACGTTAGTATATAATTAGTTGGCCTTTCTTTCTAATTAATTGACTACTTTACACAATTATATGTGAAAACAACTTATTTTATGGAGTGATAAAGATAACAAACACTAACATTGATAAATAAATTTTAAATATGTGCTAACATATTATTGAAATGTATAGTCATTCCATAAATTTTTATTAGTATGCCATATGGCCCATACGATAATTTGCGTACCCTACCACCGAGAAACATGCATGGTTTTTAGTACATACATACTTAGTAGGCTAGTTGTTTATACAACCAATTTACCTTGAGTTGGTAACACCAGCAGGGACTAAAAGTCCCTCTGCAAAAGCTTGCTACGGATCCGTTGGGCGGGGACTTTTAGTCGGTTGGTGTTACCAACCGGACTAAAGATCTTTTGGTCCCGGACGCAATTTGCTTTGGTGACGTGTGGCCCCATCATTCTTAATTAATTAATTAACCTTTTTAGTTAATCAATTAACTAATCAATCGCTTAATTCATGCACAGAGCGCCTTATTTATGATGTGAGCTCGTGTGGGTCTTGTCAAGAGCTTAGTTGATTAATTAATATCCTCTTTTAATTTGTTGGTTTAATGAGGGCTACATAAAGCATATAATTCATGTGTGCGAGCACGCATGCATCTATTTGCTCGTATATGACCAATGTATCATCACATAGGTCAAGCCCCATCTAGTACTTCAAATATTCTTAAATATTCGGTACACCGATGTTTTTGTCGATGGAATATTATTGACCGTTGGACTATGTGAGTTAGTCCATATGCGTCATAGCAATTTTTGCTTAAGAAAATTACTTCACAATTTTCAGTTGTTTTATGTTGTGAGTTTTAGCCGTTAGTATAATTTATTTACTTGATATTATTATTTTTACATAATTATTTATTCATATTCTAAATTTGAGACAAAATCGGTGTCAACACACACACTAAGATGATGTAAGTTAATGTAACCAAAGAATGAGCTAACAAGATATAAGTGAAAACTAAATATATAGCTCATGTTGTAAAATTTATAGAAAGATGCTAGCTTGTTGCAATTGATATCTAGGGCACAAGATTGCACAAAACATCAACTAAACTCGAGAGGACAATGCTCAAGCTAGGTGAATGGTGTTCGGTCACCACTTTTGTTTTACTTCTATTTTTCTTTCTTTCTTGCTTGCTAATAACGAAAGCGAGAACCAAGAATCGGTGAGCTAAGACCAAGTTCAACTCTCACTTTGGAATTAAGCGAAAGTAAATGTGCCGCCCATATGCAAACTCAAATAGCTAGTCTTGCATTATTTGGGAGAATATTGTTTGCCTTCAAACCTCGGTCGGGATGCCGGCGACGGGAGGCGCGGCGGCAGCGGGAGGCGGCGCGGCGCGAGGGAGAGGGCGGGTCGCGGCGGAGAAGGCGGCGGGAGCACGCCGCCGGAGCAGCGAGGTCGGCAGAGCGCCGCGCGCGAGAGGCAGCGAGGAGAGGCGCGCGAGGAGCGGCGAGGGAGAGGCGCGCGATGGGAAGTGGAGGAAGAATGGAAGGCGAAATTTGCTTAAGTACTTGGGGACCTTTAGTCGGGCGGTTTTACCAATCGGGACTAAAGACCTTTAGTCCCGTGGTAATACGGACCGGGACTAAAGGTGGACCTTTAGTCCCGGGTGGTTCCACGGCCGGGACTAAAGGTGAATTTCTAAGGAGGGACATATTTTCAGAGAACCTTTAGTCGGGTGGTGCCACGGCGGGACTAAAGGTGAATTTTTGTGAGGACATATTTTCGAGAGAACCTTTAGTCGGTCAGTGTTAGCAGCGGGACTAAAGGTCCCCACTATTCAATTACGCCACAGAGAACCTTTAGTCCCGGTCAGTGTTAGCAACCGGGACTAAAGGTCCCACTATCGATTCCGCCACTATTTTCGAGAACCTTTAGTCGGGTGGGTTTTGTATTAAGTTTATTTGTATAAATATGCTAATTCTTGTTAAATGCATAATAAATTAAATATTAGGCATAAATTTTTAAAAATAATAGTTTTTAAAAATAAAACTATTAGTTTCGATAGGAAATTTGTTTTGCATCATTTTAACGTTAATCTTTTGGTTTTCCATCATTCATTGTCCAAATGCGCTGACGAGAAATCCACCATCAAATAGGAATTTCATTGGAACTATAGGTGAGATTGGAACTACTCGCTACTAGTACTTTATTCGCGACTTTTGCGGTTTTACTCTTCTTGTCTTCTTGATTAGCCTTTGTGCTACTTTGATCATCTTGTTTTAGGCCTGCTTTAAAGTGCGATGAAATTACGACTAACGTTTTTAAAACCCCAAAAGCAATTTAATCCTTATGTAGCAATACCCGCTGGGAGAAATTTCCATTTTTCCTTTGCATAGTAGTTGCACTTTACCATTTCGACATTATATGAGTTTACCCCCTTATGTTTGCAGATCATACCAAAAAATTTGCCTGCGTTTGGAGACAAGATCCGGGAAAGATAAAATTGAAAGCATGTAATGGAAGCATTTGCACTGATTGTAGTCACCGGATATCAGAATAAGTTAGTCCTCGAAGCGAGGTTGGGAGGCATTTATCGGCACTAATGATATAAAGGTGTGTGACTTCCTCGTATTCGAGATACAATGGAAACTTTCGGTTTGAGGTTTTAATCTTGATCCAAGTTCTTGTGTAAAGAATCATCAAATGTTGAGAACATTTGCGATCATGTCGAGAAAGCACAGAGATCTTATTGACATTTCAAGCGACTTTTATAGTGACCACAATTTGGGAAGTGAAGAGCCAACTATAAACAAAATGAAGGGCTCAAACCACAAGTGGGAATTTCATTTGAAGGCATAAATACTTGCTAAAAAATTTCAAGTCATTTTACACGATGGAGAGACATGCTTCACGGTACATGTGTCCTTTTATCGAATAGAATTTCATTTGAAACGATAAAAACAAGAAAAATATGATAGAAACATCTGAAGTTACAATTATTACATAAAATCTCTAATACACACTATTTATTAAACATCACTATATATCAAGCGGGCACGATGGTGAACTTCTTCTTGACGTATGACCCTTGGTTATGATCATGCAGTAACCATGGAGTGTCCTCGGCATTTAGCGAGATGCTTGGGTCTTTGGTCACACGAAGGGCGGGATTCGATCATCCCTTTCATAATCTTCGACATATCCGACTTGTCCTCAATTCCCACGATGTTTCTTTTCCACGAAAAGAACTATGTGGCGTTTTAGCTCATTGGTTGATTTGTCGTCATTTTCCCTCTCTTGGGTTTTGTAGACATGTCTTTCACATAGAACACTGATTCACATCGCGACAAGGGCGAATGGTTCGTCTTTGTACCCAATATTGTTGAGGTCCTTTGTTGTCATTCCATACTCCTTGTCATTGTTACCCGCCTCAGGTCATCTTCACCCATTGGCCTTTGGAACAAAGGGACTTTAAAATTAGGTCGTAGTCTAGTTCCCAAATCTCCTCTATGCGGCCATAATATGTTTGCCTCTTTCCATTTGGAGTGCAGTGGCATCTCTGCGGACACCACTGTTTTGGTTCGTGCTCCTTTTATCTTGGGCTCACGATGTAAAATGTATTTCCATTTATCTCGTACCCTTTATGCGTGAGGATGTGCCACGACGGTTGCCTAACCAACAAATCTGATTGCTCATCAATATTGTCATCACTCGACATTCTTTTACGCAACCAACCGCTGAAAGTTTCCATGTGATGACGCTAATCCAAGCTTCATTCTTCCACAAATCGGGATCGTAGGAATTCCTTGTGTACCTCGACATACGGCTCCACCACGGAGGAGTTTTGAAGAAGCGTGTAGTGCGCTTTATTGAAATAATCGTCCCCGTCCGATATATGTTTTATTCCTAGTGTTCCCTTTCCACTAAGTCTCCTCGTGTCGCGATTCGAGAACACCAATCGGGTCAAGGTCGGAATGAAGTCAACACGAACTCAATGACCTCCTCTGTCCAGTAGCCCTTGGCGATGCTTCCTTCCGCCGAGCATGTTGGTGAACATATTTCTTGAGGACTCCCATGAACCTCTCAAAGGGAACATGTTGTGTAGGAACACGGACCGAGAATATTAATCTCCTTGACCGGGTGAACTAGGAGGTGTGTCATGATATTAAAGAAGGATGGAGGAACACCAACTCAAAGTGACAAGACATTGAACCACATCATTACTCAGAGTAGCTAGTTCCATTGGATTGATTGCCTTACGAGAAATTGCATTGAGGAATGCACATAGCTTCACGGTGGCGGACGTACATGTGAGGTAGAATTCCTCTTAAAGCAACCGGAAGCAATTGCGTCATAAGCACGTGGCGATCATGGGACTTTAAGTGTAGGAATTTCTTCTCCGGCATTTTTATTATACGCTTTATATTGGAGGAGAATCGGATGGGACCTTGATCTTTGTTTAGGCATTCAAACATGCTTTCCTTCTCTTCTTTGCTAAGAGTGAAGCTAGCGAGTCTTAAGTAATGGCGTCCATCGTCTGTCTTCTCTGGATGCGAGTTGTCTCGTTCTTTCATGTCTTGCAAGTCTGTGCGTGCTTCGAGTGAATCCTTAGACTTTCCATACACATCCATGAATCCTAGCGAGTTCACACAAAGATTCTTTGTCGGTGCATCACGTCGATCGCGTTGCGGACCTCTAGGACTTGCCAATAGGGTAGCTCCCAAAATATGGACTTCTTTTTCCACATGGTGCGTGTCCCTTAGCATCTTTTGAAGCAGGTTGCTGCCTTGTCCCTTTCAAAGACTACTTGCACATCCTTGACCATATCAAGTACATCCTCCCGATTCGGTTGCGAGGCTTGGTTGGTGGTCCGCCTTACCTTTAAAATGCTTGCCTTTCTTTCTTAGTTGGTGATTCATAGGAAGAAAACAGCGATGGCCAAGGTACCACGACCTTCGACATTTTTTCAAATATATCTTTATCAATGTCATCAAAGCGATTATTGCATGCATTGTATCCCTTGTTTATCTGTCTGAAAGATTACTTAGAGCGGGCCAATCATTGATTATTCACGAACAACAATGCTCGCGGTCAAGTGTTCTGTTTGTACTCATCCCACACACGTACACCGGTTTGCTCCATAAAGCGGGGAGTTCCTCAACTAATGGCCTCGGTAGACATCGATGTCGTTGCGGGTTGCCTCGGGCCTTGGATGAGCACCGGCATCATAATGAACTTCCGCTTCATGCATAACCATGGAGGAAGGTTGTAGATACATGAGTAATGTGGCCAAGTGCTATGACTAGTGCTCGGTCCCCAAAAGGATTCATACCATCCGTACTTAAAGCGAACCTTAGGTTTCTTGCGTCATCTGCAAACTCAGGAATTCTCTGTCTATTGCTCTCCACTGGGACCCATCGTGGGGTGTCTCAACATGTTGTCTACCTTACGGTCTTCTTTGTGCCATCGCAACAACTTTGCATGGTCCTTGTTTACGAGCAGACGTTTGAGCGTGGTATTATAGGAGCATACCACATAACCTTGGCGAGGATTTTTTCTGGGGCGTTCTTCGCCCTCAACATCGCGAGGTCATCTCGCTTTGATCTTATATCGCGACGCTTTGCATACGGGCATTCATCCAAATTCTCGTAGTCCTTGCCATGATACGGAGATGCGATCATTACGACATGCATGTATCTTAGGATTTCTAATCCCAAAGCGACGACTGTTTTGCTTCGTGCGTAGTGGCGAGCAATTCGTTAGGCTTGGAAGCATCTTTTTAGATCTTGATAATTGCCCAAATGCCTTGTCGGATACACCATTACGTGCCTTCCATTGTAGCAACTCCGTGTTGTACCCAACTTTTTGCCCATCTTGGCGGACGGTATAGTAATTTCTTGTGATCGTCTAGCATGCGGTCAAACTTAGCCTTCTCCTTTTCACTTTGCAATCTCTTTGTGCATCACGAATGACATCACCAAGAGCATCATCTTCGCCGAGTGTGTCTTACGCCCTGCCTCTTCTTGATTTCGCCCATTGCGGTATCATCGAAGTCACCGTATTGAACAATAATGTCGTCGGGGTCCAATTGTTCTTCTTCACCTTCTTCCATTATAACCCGGTTTCTCCGTGCTTGGTCCAACAAATATAGTTTGGCATGAAACCCGACTTCAACAAGTGTGAGTGAAGACTCCTTGAGCTAGAATATTCCTTCAAATTCTTACAGGGCACATGGATGACACATGAAACCATCCCGCTTGTTTGCCTCGGCCACTCTTAAGAAATAATGCACACCATCAATGAACTCTTTGGGCGATCGGCATTGTACATCAATTGCGTGTCATAAATGCGCATTATATGACATATCACATAATTAAATTTCTCATTTTGTAAACAAATGAAATTAAAAAATACACCAAAATTCTCTATTTCTCTAATGAACTAATTGAGTAACATGCCATGGAACACCATCATGTGTCATGGCAAAACAATTTTCAGAATTTTTGGATCATTAATTTAGCCTACAAAATTCATGGAATAATAATTAAATAAATAAGCATAAAATAGGTATAAATTCAACTTTGTCCAAATAGCCTCAAAATTTTTATATGGACTGTTCACAGTGTAACTTAGTGGAAAAACAAATTTCATGATTTTTGGAAATTTATTGTGGCCTACAAAAATCATGAAAGTTCCATTTATGAATTAATTGGCAATTTTATAACATATAAAAATTATTCAAATTTCACATTTCATATTTTTCATAGATAGTATACATGTCAGAGAGCATACACAAAAACTTTCAGAATTTTTGGAGCTCTAGATTTAATTATACAAAATCACAAATCTCTGTACTATTCAAAAATCGAAAATAAAAGAAAAATGGGCGGCGGTCGGTAGATGTCAAATGGGCGGCAGGGTTAGCATCGAGAGCTTACCGCGAACACGCCGGTGAATACGGTTGAGTGAATGAGCGGCTCGGCGGTGGTGGCAATGGCGGCGGCGTGTCGGCGGCGACCACGGCGTTCCGGCTCCCGTGACGAACGCCAGAAGCAGGAGTTTAAATAGAAGGACATTTAGTCGGTTGGTGTTACCAACCGGGACTAAATGTCAACCTTTAGTCGGTTGGTACTACAATCCGGGACTAAATCTTTAGTCGGATTGTAGTACCAGCCGGGACTAAAGGTTGACATTTAGTCGGTTGGTAACACCAGCGGGACTAAATCCCCTCTGCAAAGCACGCTACGAGCCGTTGGGCGGGGACTTTTAGTCCCGGTTGGTGTTACCAACCGGGACTAAAGATATTTTTGGTCGGGCGCAATTTTCTCGAGACTATTGCCCATTTGGCGATTCGACCAAAGTGCATTACAGTAGTAGTGGGAGGTCGATGGTATACGTGAATTTCGTACGCATGACGCCGAAAAACCTTGATGATGTCGGGGCCTCTACAAGTGGGCAACCACAGGCTGAGCTTGAAGACGGTAGCATGGAATGTGCTATCTCGGAGGGAAGACTCGCGTATAATTTTGTGCAAAATGAGGGGGCGGAAGTGTGGTGGTCGGCCCGCATTGACTCCACGAGTATCTACTAGACCAGCCTCTCGGGTTGGAGTCCGACGAGGACGCCGACCTAGGCTCGGAGATGGTAGCAATGAGGACACACACCAGGCCGGTGGTCCAACCGAGGGAATTGTGTCATCTGAAATGCCTTACGTGGCATTGAGACTTGATGATATTGCGGTGCGTTCACTTGTACTGCTACAAGAAGAAGGGTCCTGGTAGGGGTTTGATACCGACACCCTCTTAGTTGGGCAGCGCTTCTCTAGCAAGATGGCTGTGCAACAAGCTATAGCATGGTATGCCTTGTCCATCAGCCGTGTGTACCGAGTGCACGGTCTAACCCAGGACATTATGCAGTGAAGTGCATAGTGGAAGGCTACCTTGGCAAGGTTAGTGCTCAACGAGCAAAAATCTTTGGCTCGGTCTTCGCGGTCAATGCACTGATTGACCACACTTGCAAGATTAGCGAGCCCTTGCGGTAACATCGGAACGTGACCTTCGCATATGTGGTAAGCCTCATCAGCTACCTAGTTGCAGCGGATGTGTCCATCTCCCCCAAGATGCTGATGTCGAAAGACGCCAATCTAGTTGGTTATCCAGTCAGCTACAGCAAGGTCTGACGAGCTTGAGAGTGAAGATGCTGACGGAGGGTCCAATTGCTTCATACTGGATCGGGTGTTTTGGGATTTCGCCAAGGCCATTGGGGCTGCAAGTTCTGTCATCCTGTGCTCATGATGGATGACACTTTCCTCACGGGAAGGTACAAGAGCACCATTCTCACCGCAGTGGCGGCGACGCGAATGACCAGCTTCTCCCGGTGGTATTTGTCGTTATGGAGAGTGAGAACACATCCAGTTGGCTATGGTTCCTGGTGAACGTGAAGCGGGCGGTGGTGGGAGATCGGCGCAACACATGCCTTATTACAGACCACAATGATGGGTTGTTGGCGGTTGTCAACACCATGCAGCATGGGATGAAACCCCCTCACCAGCGGAATGACGTGCAAACCCAATGGTGCATGAAGTATCTTGCATCTAACTTGTTCACGTGGTTCCGCAGTCAGTAAGTTGTGAAGACGTTCAAGGCATTGTGTTTACAAAACTAGAGGCAGAAGTTTGAGTCCATTTGGAGAGACCTCGAATACTAGACTACGAGGCATACAAGGGAGTCCACTCCGGAGGTACTGGAGGGAGAGCAACCCAGCAGTGCCATAAGATTCTCAGAGTGGATTCATCACCACGCTCCTGAATTGGAGAAATGGTCCATTCTCTATGACATAGACGGTGTGAGGTATGAGATTATGACTACCAACATGTTCGAGGTATACAACAGCATCCTCAAAGGTGTGCGGTACCTCCCTATCATCGCGATCATTGAGGAGACATGGACTCGTACTGTTGGTTATTTCGCAATAGAGCCACCACAACCAAGCGATAGATGGAGGAAGCCAAACAGTGGCATGAGAACATGCATAGGCAAATGGACCAGAAGATGGAGAAGGCCCGAATGCATGACATCTGAGTGATCGATGGCCTCAGGAGAAAGTACAAGATCAGGCTTCAGCATAAATATATCAACAATCATGCCAGGGGAGAAAGGAAATAGGCATGCACCCTGGGTGATGTGACAACATGCACCTGCAACAAGCCGAAGCTCCTGCACAAGCCATGCTCGCATGTGTACAAGGCATGTGCACAAATGAGGCAGATGTCTACGTCGTACATCTAGTACTACGACATGCAACACCTTTTTGGTACATAGAGTGCAGAGTTTCACTCGTACGGCTTGGACATAAACTACAAGGATCTTTGGCCAGACAGGGTGCATGGGGCTTGAACAAGGCCTTGAAGACAATAGGGAAGGAATGACGGCAGACGACGATGGATGCAAGCCAACGTACCAGTATTAGCCGCACAATCAAGTGCAGGATATGCAAGACCCCTGGGCACTCAATGAAGGATTGTCGCCATTGAGTATCATAATTTAATTTATTACCAGCCTTGTTTTGTTATGTATAACAAAACTTCTACGATACCCAGATATGTCAGACTCATCGGCAAACTTCTACGCGAGGTTGTTGCAGAAGCGCAAGTGGCTTACGCAGAAGGCCAAACATATATAATACCCATATTTTTGAATGAAAGATGCTTCAGTACCACCACAGTTTTTGGTCCCACAGTGTGTGTGTGTGTGACGAGTTGGCGAAGATCATTCAGTCCACACACCCAAACACCTCCGCCCAGGCGTACTACACGTGCGGGCACTACCTCGTAAGCATTTCTTTTGCAAACATTGATTTTCCTCTTCTACGTTGATTTTCATAAATTTTTAACTTCATCCTCGTTTAATGGCAGCCCGAGATGCACTGCTACTTCTTCCAGTGGATCGACGGCCTGGAGATGTACGATAGGGCGTTCATCCAGCAGAAGTACATGTTGAACTACTCGACGCGGGCCGAGACCTTCATACGGTGGAAACCTTACGTACCGGACCCTATTGAGGAGACACCGGAGGAGCCTAGGACTCGCCCGACGGACAAGGGGAAGGCTCCTGCTACTAAGATCGGTGATCGTCATAGCTTCTCCCATCGCTCGGGAGTAATCCATATCGAAGAGGTGAGTTACGTACAATTCACGTCCTGAATTTGTATTTGCCATTTCTTTCTTCTAACAACATGCAATCGTCCACCCTGTATCATAGAACATGGGGGACTTCGACACATGACACCGATGTGGAGAGTTCTGATACAAGGAAGGGAAGGGAAGGCTCCAGCGACTGAGCCCTGCCTCCATAGTGTATCCGGTCGCCCGGGCACACTCCATATCGATGACGTGATTTATGTAGAATTTACATCCTTGTTATGTTTTTTACTATACGGTGCACTTACATCATGGAATCGTAGAGCATGGATGACTTTGACATACGACACTGACATGGGGAGTCCTGCGACAAGGGGAACGGGAA
Organism: Ampelocalamus luodianensis; assembly: GCA_036346255.1. Taxonomy (NCBI): domain Eukaryota; kingdom Viridiplantae; phylum Streptophyta; class Magnoliopsida; order Poales; family Poaceae; genus Ampelocalamus; species Ampelocalamus luodianensis. The sequence continues at coordinate 31,306,370 of CM070622.1, forward strand.
GGCTCCATCGACTGAGACTGGCCAACGTCATAGCTTATCCGTTCGCCCGGGCGCATTCTGTATCTGTTGGACCCCTGGGCGTGGAATACCCGAAGACCCTATGTGTATACTGTACTAGTCCCATGATCAGTGGCTAGTACACATATTCACAATATTTGGCATTCATATCCATACATTCACATCTAAAAACAAAGTAAAGGGGTACTTAACTTAAACTATTACAAGTTATTACATCAACGACCGATCGGCCAAATAAAAGCAGTCATTAGAGTAAAAATATAGCAGCGGAAGATATGATAGAAGTAGAAAAATTCCAACATCATGCCCATCCGATCCCGCAGGCAACCGACAGGGAACAAGGCCTAGGTAGACTCGTCACCGAACCCTCCGGTTCTGAGTGCAAAGAACATGTTGTCTGGTGTCGGCTCATCCTCGAACTCTGATCAACATTATAAGCAAGATTGTGTACTTGTGTACTCAGCAAGACTTGTAGTGTATCGTAAAATTATATTAAATGCAAGGCTATTAAAGGATGAGGCTCTACTTTATAAGTTATTTTGCTTTAAGCCATTTTTATTTGCAATATTCGTAGGTAGTAATTTGCAACGGAATTTGAAAGAGCAGTTTAAATATGTACAAGACAATAAGTAAAGAACTGAACAAATAATAATATCATCTTGTAACCCTTCTCGGTTCCGAGCATAAAAGAAATAATGACAACAACTCGCAACCCTCCTTGGCTGCGAGCCACATTTCTTGTTCAGCCATAGATATAACAGTTAACTCAATAAAATAAAACCCCAAGTCATTGCCTATGTTTTGTGACAAAACATATTTTTCAAAATCAAAGATACAGCCATACCAGCCGCATTAAACATGCTCATGACCACGAGCACGGCTATTTAAATAGATTTTCACTCTGCAGAGGTATACAACTTTACCCATAGTACGCAAATATTCCAGTTAGCCTGGAATTCTCTATATCACTGCTCACTACCGTAGGTAAGCATTCTAGAGCTCGCGACATAGCCTTTACATCATTTAGTCCTAACCTTGCAGTAGCCCAACGAATGTATCCTCACTCACCGGATACCCTCCATCGAGTGAGGTCCTCACTTACCCGGATACCCTCCGTCAAGTGAGGCATTCACAGTAGTGTCGGCAAGCTTTGTTTCCAATGCCTTGGTGAAGGGAGCCCCTTTGGACATGCCTAATCGGTCATGCCCGCACTCTATGGCCTACCTACGTGTAAGGCTAGCACATACGGTTGTACGATTAGGTCTTAGTCCCGGAGTTGTTGGCCTCAGTCCTTAACTAACCCGGGCGAGGATCTCCACCCTATCTACTAGTGAGTCATAATCATCACTTTCTCAGAATACATTATAACTCGCCTGCGTCTAAAATTAGATTTTTCATTTTTGTTTCATACAAAATTGTCGGACCCCAAATATGTAGTTTGGATCCCCTGTGTCAAATTATGTCATTCCCTAGATCAGTAGATAGCACACACATATACATTCTTGGATCATTTGCATAACCATGGAAGCTCCAGGCAGACCTACGACCAGGTCCATCGTCACGACCAGGTCCACGACCATGCCTCGACCAGGTCTTGGCCGAAGGTTGTAGACGGGCAGGGCAGGGGACGCCGGTCGGAATTCCACGACCAGGTGCTGCCATGCTGTGCTAAAGAGTAAGGTCCAAACAGCCCACATCGCGAACAACACTTGGTATGAACAGTGCTCGGTGGGAGCACTGCTCGGTGCGAATAGTGCAAGCCCATAATAGATTACATATCAGGCCACGCGGCCAACTATTTTACAAAGATCCACGAAGGCAATAGTTTTACAAAAGTCGAGTACAACATCAAGGATGAGTGCGAAAGCAGAACAAGTTGTAGCGGATCCATTCACTCTACCCACAAGCAAGCGACTGGGGGTCCCAGCCTAAGCTTCACCATCTTCCCTACCATCCGGTCAAGCCTCTAAATAGTAGTTGTAGGGGTGTTGATCGAGTGGGTCTGAAAGATTATATTGGACGAGCGTGAGTACATAGCTGTACTCGCGAGCCAACACACAACGCAGTTTCTTATAGATGCAAATCTGATCAAGGGGAGCTCACAGTTCTTTTGTTTGCAAAAAGCTGCGTTTGGAATATATTAAGTAGTGGAACAACCTGAGACTTAGCATTTTTCAACAAATAGGTTTTCATCACTCAGTTTCTATTGGTAAAGTACTAGTGGAGATCCCATCTCCTATACCATCGAGTGGCTCCATCCACTCAATGCCCCGGCTATCCCATATTTACCACTAGTTCTCGACTAGGCCATTCCAAATCCCTGGGGTCCCACCCCACCTTTCCATTCCATCACAAATCGTTTTATGAAAATGAAAACTAGTTCAAGCGAGTTCTCGACACCGCTCTTGATCGTGAGCACAACTATCTAGATATATTTTTTACTCTGCAGACTTCATACACTTTACCCATAAGAGATAATCATCTTGATATATACACACGTTTCCTTAAACATGTGAATCAAGGGGGGGAGATTACCACAAGGCCTTTACAATGCTCAACCTCAACGCATGTAAGACCCGGAATTAACATCCCAGATCTTCTGTGCATAACTGAACTAGTCCCATAATCAGTGGCTAGCTCACACAGTAAACAAATGTGATAACACAACCATAAACGTTAAAAGTTATTAAATAACAACAGAGTTGATTACAAGATAGCCTTACAGGCAACATTAAATAAACACAATGGAAGACGATAAAGAAGTAGTAGGGTCGACAATGCGCCACGTGCAATCGGCGGGGTAGCGGCCTGGTTGTCACGATCCACACTTGAAGCGAAGTCCTTCTCCTCTGAAATTTTGTTTGCATAAAGCAAGAATGAGCACAACTTCCGTGCTCGCAAGTTACACCCGTCAAATAACATAATGACATGCATAAATGGATGTAACAAAGGATGGCTTATAGGGTTATTTGTGCAAAAACAGCATTTGACATTAAATACCATACTAAGTTCAAAAGCTCAAGTTTTATAAATCCAAAATTGATATTGAATTGATAAAGATAGTGTAGGCACCAACCTAACACCAATATAAACACGGGCACCAACCCGGGGCTTCAACCCATAACTTTTCTCATGGACACCCATCCATGCCAAACTGTTTTACAAAAACATTTTGAAATCGAAGTCTAACTTTGAGTGGCGTTGCCAGCATGTCCATGACCGTGGACACGGCTATTCGAATAGATTGACACTCTGCAGAGGTTGTACAACTTTACCGACCAGACATGAATTCTCTAGTTGTTTGGCATCCGTCGATACCACCGCTCACTACCTTAGGTAAGAAGTCTAGAGCACATGTCAAGGCCTTTACAATGCATCATTCCACCATAGTCCTCCCTTGCTAAGGTTTCGCCCCCTTTGGACTATCCGTACGCAGGGTTCAGGCCCCCTCTTGCACCAGGTGGGACTAACAAAGGTCATAACACGACTACCCACCGCACCAACAGGAATGACCATAATGGAACTTTGCAAATTAATCAGCCAGGTCCTGCCCATACAAGACATGTGGTAGTACGATGTGGCTTAGCAAGATGCGGCTCGAAGACCGGTCCTTAACTGACCTAGACGACAACCAACAGAACCCTGGGCCTCAACCTACCCAGTTGAGCCCGTGCATAAACCTGCACCCACCAGGGCAACCATTTCGCCCAAGTCCAAACCATCATTTTATTTTATTTTTCAAGCATTTGTAAACTCCCATGACACACCAATGCCAAGGGTACAAATTAAACAACATTTGACTTTTGGCTGAAATTCCCCAAATGAAACATATGTGATCTTATAAGCATGGCTAAGCACAGTATTTTCCAAATGATCCTAGTCCATACTATTGTATCAACTAGGTTTTTATCTAGGGTGACAATATGTTTGCTTCAATTACCAAAGTTGGCCATACAAAGGATTTTAGGCATAACTATAAATTTAAAAATATGAATTTAAAATAACTGAATCAAAATATGCATGCAATAATAATTTAAAACAGAATTAAATAATTTTAAATAATGGGTGCAAATATGATCAAGAATGTAACTTGCCTCGCTTGAGGTGAGCAGATCAAGCGTCTCGAGGTGATGTTGTTTTTCTTAACAGTCACCTAGTACTCACAAGTACTTTCTCCGTAGTCTATGTGTACAATCATGATGATCATACAGTCAAAATCAATCCTCTTATGTGCTCTTCAACGGCGTCGAAATCGACTTTCAAAGTCGTCAAAATCTATACGCGAAAATAAGCCAAATTCAAACTAAATTCAAATAAGATTCAAATCAACTCCAAATTGAATAATTTTGATTTAGTTGGCTAGATCTTGAATTTAGATAAATTTAGAAATTTGAATGGACTCAATCGGAGTTCAGATGCAAAAGATATGGGCTTTTGAAGTTTGAATTTACGTGAAATGTTAGATTTAGGGTTTAAAGGAATTTGTGGTCAAATGAATTCAAAATTAAATAATTTTGTCACATGAGGCGGCGGCGATAGCCGCGGCGAGAAGATATCTTGCGATGCGGTTCGCGATGTGGCGGCGCGGTGTTTGATGGCGCTTCGGCGAGTCGGTGGCGCGCCGGCGTGGCGAGGCTACTGGCGATCGGCGTTGCCAGCGCGGCGGCGGGCGAGAGCGGCGGCGGTGGCGGCGCTAGAGGCGGCGAGACCACGCTGGTGGCGGCGGAAGAACTCAAATTCCGGCGAGCTCGGAGGGGGAGGGGAGAAGTGAGTGGTGCAAGCGAGTTGTGGAGGAGGAGGCGCTCCTGGTGCGACTTTAAATAGGGCGAGGGCGGTATGGGGAAGGGAGATCGTGTGCGCGAGCTCAACGGCGGCGGTTAGGGTGCGCGGGCGAGACGGGCGCGGAGAGAGAGGGAGAAGGTGGGGAATGGAGGCGGTGGAGGGTGCCGGGTCGCAGCCACGTCGTGCGGGAGACGCGAGTTGGTGGGAGGGCGGTTGACTGAGCGTCGCGCGCTGGAATGGCGGAGCGTCTTGGCTGCGCGGAGGAAAGAAGAAGGTGGGGAAGAAGAGAGGATCACGGGGCCCACACGTCGTAAGAGAAGAGGCGAGGATGTGGTGGCGGGTGGGGCCAGTGCGGAGGGGTAGAGAGAGAGAGAGCGGGCGGGCCAAACAGGCCGGGCGCGCGAGGGAATGGCCGAGCGGGGAGAATTCGGCCTATTTGATTTTCCCGGAATTTAAATGATTTTGCTAATTAAATAATCCAAGTAATTCAATTATGCTCTAGAAAATAGCAAAATAAATCCAAAAATTATGAGAAAATTCACAGAAATTCCCAGAGTTATTTTGGACTTAATAAAATTATTTCCAACTTTATGTTGGCTTTTAATTTTGCAAATAAATTTGTTTTGACTTTAAAATATTTAGGAAAAAGCTTTTAAAAACTCAGAAAATCTTAGAAATTAAGTAAATTTCTATTTTTCAGATTAAATCAAACAAAACTTCAAGAACTTCAAATAACTTTTAAATTTGACTTTCAAAATTTCAAAGATTCAATTAAAGCAATAGAACTCTTTCCAATTTTTCAGAAATTCCAATAAAATATTAACTTTATTTTATTTTATTTTGGTAACATTACTTTGGAATGTTACAACGCAACCCCACCCGCTAAGGTTCCCACCATCCGGAGCCACGCTCCCAAGAGGCCCCCTCTTGCGCTGTGTGGTTTTCATGCGGCTTCTACCCTTACCCACGCCACACGCCCACGAGTGGCGAAGTCACACCGAGGCGAACAAATTAGTTAGCCAGGTCATACCCATTATAGGCTTGTGGTCCTACTGTTTTTACACAACAGGTCATCGCAAGAACTTGGTCCTTTACTGACTCGGGTGGTACATCCACATCCAACATCATCTCATGCCCCCGGCACCAGCCACTCTTTCCATCCGCCCAGGTCAAAATCGGCTTTTCAAGTTTTCCTTTGTTTTGAAAATAACCTTTTGTCAAATCATACCATCCAGGCTCCTAGCATCGACTGCCCAAATCTAGTTTTCATGTTTTGAATTATTGTTGTCGGGCAATTTAATGCCCACTTAACAATGTATCTAAGCAAGACTAAGCATGACACTTAGGTACAGACTTATTAACTAGTAGGTAATCCATTAAGCCTTAGGTGACAAAGGATAGTGTCCAAGTTCAAGGATTGGAAGTTTATACACAATTATTATTAAGGCATTAACTATGAGCTAGACCAATGTAGTTGTATAATTCGTAGCAATACAATTTCATAATTTAAGGCAACATAATCTACCAAAGGTATGTGTAATATGATCAAAGTATTGACTCACCTTGGTCAAGGTGTTGTTGTTCTTGTCCTTGATCTACTCGAGGATCTTCGGGAGCTTCAGATTCTCTATAGGCAAAAACAATCCAAAATTTCAAATAAGCACATAAGAATTGAAGTTGTAGTTGAAAACTCAAATGAACTCCAAATGGCGTGTTTTCAGTTTAGTGGAGTAGATTCTATGAGGTTCCAAGTTGGTTGCTAATCCGTACGGTTGAAATAATTTGGTCGAATGAGTGGTGGATACTCAGTGATCGAAACTGAGTGATCGGACTAAGTGGTCGAAACTTAGTGATCGAACTAAGTGGTCAAGATAGTGGTCGAAAAAGGATGGTCGAAACTGTGTGGTCAAAACACAGTGGTTGAAAAGGAGTGGTTGAAACTGTGTGGTTGAGACACAGTGGTCGAGAAGGAGTGGTCGAAACGGATTTCAAGTTCTGTACATCGTTTCAAGTACTATGTATCGGCCGGGGTTTTCGACTAACTGGTCGGAAAGGATTTCAACCACCTGGTCAAAAGGGGTTTTTGACCACCTGGTCGAAAAGAGTCTTCGACTACATTCTGAGCGGAATGAGAGTCGACTACCCAGTCAAAAGATGTTTGACTATGCATAGTCGAAGGAGGTATGACTACGTGTAAAGACTACTCGATCACGTGGTCGAAAAAGATTCGACTATGCGTAGTCGAAGGGGGGATCAACTACGTGTGGTCGGAAGAGGTACGACTGACTAGTCGGAAAGGGCTAATAGATCCAAAAATAAAGATACGACTACTCGATGTGGTCGTAGGAAGGCTACGACTACTTAATGTGGTCGTAGGAAGGATACGACTGCTTAATGTGGTCTTAAAGGATCCAAGAAGGATACGACTACCTGTAGTTGTAGGGAATATGACTGGGTGTAGTCGTAAGAGGTACGACTACGTGCAGTCAGGGAAGGAACGATTGCTTGTAGTCGAAGGAGTCGGCTATGCGTGGTCGTAGAAGGTTCGGCTGGGCGTAGTTAAAGGAGTTTTGACTACGTGGTCATAAAGGGATTTGACCATTCGTAGTTGAAGAAGTTTCGACTACGAGGTCATAGAAGGCTCGACTGTGCTTCTATGCAGCTAGGGTGAGCACAAGTACTTGGTGACCACTAAGAACATACCAGTATGATGCGGAGGGAACGAGTTAGCCGGAGCTGGGCTGGCGACTGTAGTTGGCGACAGCGAGAGAAGCTCCGCGCTCCTGTTGTAGCCTGAGGAAGGGAAGTAGTCTTCAATCTTCAAGATAACTCCAGGGAAGATGGTCCCGAAGGGATGTCTTGGAGTATTCCACACCAGCGGGGTCGATTCGACTACTGGGGTTGTTTTGGTTGGAGGAGAGGAAGAGCGAGGTCAATGGTGGCTCCGATGGGTGCCAACGGCGAAGGCGGCAATGTGGTGGCGCTCAGCCGAACTCGAAGCTCTTGCCCGCTGCGAGAGAGAGAAAAGAGAGAGAGAGAGAAGGCGAGTTATCACTAGTGTGGTGAGGAAGGCGATGAAAGGGCTCGGGGTTGTTATACAAAAGCAATAGGTAGAAATGTCTAAGATCCTGCGACGCATTCGGCATGGCTTGGAAATGGGGAGTAGCTGGTAATTTCATCTGGGTCGGCAGTAGAGCGCAGGTGACGCAACAAGTTGAGCGACGGCTATTAATGGCCGATCGACAGCACCCGCCAGTGCACCGAGTCTGGTCGGGGGGGGGGGGCGCAGTTTCCCTGGTCTTTAGTCAAGGAGGGGGTCTGGCTACACCGAGTTTGACCAGTAACTAGTCGGAGGAACAGGAAAAACAGGGGGAAAGGAATAGGCTAGGGTTTTAGAGTTATTTACTTACTGTTGGTAATTTTATATCTTAGAGTTCTCTAATCCTTGTACTATTTACGCCGGCAAGAAAAATATGATGCACTCCAATTAAGACTCAAAAATGCAATCAAGAAGAATGACATTAGTTATCACATAAAAAGTTTTAAAAAATTTCATATTTTTGCATTTATGGATTTCTGGGATGTTACAAAAATAACAGAGGAACCCCCTTCTGGATTTTTTTTTAAAAAATATCCCAAATTCACAAATTAGCATATTGTCCTTTGATCCATTTTTTTTGGAAAGTCTATCGTTCTAGTAGCAGTTGTGCGGTATTCACTCTCAAAAATTCCCAAATGACATTATATATTGTCTAACCCATATTCTAAAGGCTACAACAGTATGGGATTGATATTCCAAGGAGATATATATATAGAAATTAGGATTACAACTACCAATTTTCCAATCATAGCATTTCCATACAAAACATACACACATGCATAATTGATTTTACAAAACAAGTTACAATAAGTAAAATACTGGGATCAACATGATCAAAGGAGGTGCTTGTCGTTCTCTTGCTGTTCTGAATATATGGTTGGTTGGTCATCGAAAAAATCACTCGAACAATCGACGTCTAATTCAAAAAGAGCCAAAATGAATTAAATAATACAAATAAATTCAACAGTGACCAAAATCAAATATTTTTACATATTCTGGTAGTTCATGATTTTAGATGAATTTATAAACAAAAATAATTCAATTTGGATTTTTTATGCGAAAGTTATTAAGGTTTGAATTCTGTTCGGTTTGGAAAATCTAGAGAAAATGAGAAATTCACTTTCTAACAGAGAAAACATATTCTTGTGCATGCAATATTGAGGAGAAAGCATATTCTCATGCATGCAATATTGAGGTTTACGCTTTCCAATACGAAAAATGTATTCTCCTCTGGACCCTCTGAGGTTTACGCTTTCCAAATATGGAAAGCTATTTCCTCAAAACTAAAAGCTCATTTTTCATTTTCTTCTGATTTCTCTTTAACCCGACAAGTGGGGTCCAATTGTTAGAGACTCAGTCCACATGAATAGTGCATAAAACGAGGGTTCATGCACATAGTGTTATTTAATTCGTTTCTAGCTCTTTTTGAATTAGACGTCGATTGCTCGAGTGATTATTTCGACGACCAACCAACCATATATTCAGAATAGGAAGAGCAAGGCAAGCACCTCCTTTGATCATGTTGATCCTAGTATTTTACTTATTGTACTTTGTTTTGCAAAATATATTATGCTTGCGTGTATGTTTTGTATGAAAATACTATGATTGGGAAATCGGTAGTTGTAAATCCTATTTGCTGCATATATCTCCTTGGAATATTGATCCTTTACTGTTGTAGCCTTTAGAATATGGGTTAGACAATATATAATATGATTTGAGAATTTTTGAGTGTGGATATCGCACAATTGTTACTAGAACGGTAGATTTTCTAAATTTTTTTTTATAAAAGGACAATATGTTAATTGTGAATTTGGGAGATTTTAAAAAATATCCAGAGGGGCGTACCTGTGTTATTTTATATAAAAATAAAATGAAAAACCTAGTTTTGGACGAGGGCGAGTTATATTATATTCTAAGCACATTGAGAGGTGTTCCTCACTAGTAGACAGGGAAGATTCTCGCCCTGGGGTCAATTAAGGACCAAACGCCATCAACTTCAGATCTAAGATCTAACATACAACCGTATGTGCTAGTATGGGATAGCCGCAGCTAACTAAGTCACTGAAAACTAGCCTTGCATGTTGGTGGGCTGTAGAGTGCGGGCATGACTGGGTAGGCATGTTCGAAGGGGCCCCCTTCACCAAGGTGTTGGGCACAAAGCTTGCCGACACAAATGCGAATGTCTCACTCGACGGAGGGTATCCGGGTGAGTGAGGAAAAACATTCCCTGGGCTAGTGCAAGGATAGGACTAAGTGAGGTAAAGGCTGCGTCACGTGCTTTAGACTGCTTACCTACAATAGTGAGTAGTGGTATAGAGACTTCGTGTACTATGGGTAAAGTTATACACCTCTGCAGAGTGTAAATCTATTTAAATAGCCGTGCTCATGGTCATGAGCATGCTTAGTGCAGCTGGTATGGTTTTAGTGTTGATTTTCAAAAACTATTTTATAGGAAAACATGGGTAATGACTTGTAGGATTTGTTTTTATTGAGTTAACTATGGGAAAACATGTCTATGGTAGAACATGAAATGCGGCTCGCAGTTGAGGAGGGTTATGAGTTGTTGTCATTATTTCTTTTGTGCTCGTAATCGAGAAGGGTTACGAGTTGTTGTTATTTGTTCAGTTCTTTATTTACTATCCTGTACCTATTTAATTGCTCATTCAAATTCCGTTGCAAATTACTACTTATGAATATCTCAAATAAAAATGGATTTAAGCAAAATTACTTGTAGAGTAGAGATTTTTCCTTTGATAGCCTTGCATTTATATAAATTTTTCAATACACTACAAGTCTTGCTGAGTACGCATTGTACTCAATCTTGCTAATATTGTTGTTCAGAGTTCGAAGGTGAGCCAACGCCACACGATATGTTCTTCGCACCTGGAGCCGCAGGGTTCGATGACGGGTCTATCTAGGCCTTGTTTCTTGTTGGTTGCCTGACAGATTGGATGGGCATGCTGCTGGAATTTTGCTACTTTTATTACTTCTTCTGCTGCTACTTTTACTCTGATGATTGCTTTTATTTAGCTGGTCAGCCGTTGATGTAATAACTTATAATCATTTAAGTTAAGTGGCCCTTTGCTTTACTTTTATATGTGAATGTTTGGATGTAAATACCTAATGTTGTGAATATATGTACTAGCCACTGATCATGGGACTAGTATGTTATACACATAGGGTCTTCGGGTATTCCACGCCCGGGGCTCTGACAGCGCTTGGTATCAAAGCCATACTAACTGTAGGACAAGCCCTAGATAGAATGGCCGTTAGATTAGTACTTAGAATTAAAAATGTAACCTAAACTAATCCTAGGAATGGTTCTGAAATTTTTTGCTAATCTTATCCCTCTTAGCATTCTCCTCTTATCTAAAGTCTCTCTTTTGGTTATATCTATAGTTTTGAGAGATGGGATGCTCTCTAAAAATAAATGTTTTTAATCACTCTTAGGACCTTAAAAACAGAACCAAAATGATTTCAAAATGTCCTTAAAACATCCTACCAATGTTCTTTTGAAGGTTCCTCTGTGAACTACTAATGATATCACTCTAGATGCCTCTTTTCCCCAAAATTTCAGAATGTAGCACTTGCTGAAATTAATGTGATGTAATATCATTTTAAACCTCTTCCACCTTCATTTGGAGTTAAATTGAGTTATATTATAATGGTCTAATTATATATAAAGACCAAGGGGTGGTATTACCTGATTTTAAGCCTTAGGAATTAGTAAATAAAATAGAGAATGGGTAAAACTTGTGCTGAAATTCTTTTCTTGCCTAATGTCATTTCTTATCTATGTCTCTTATTACATGTTCACTAACATCTCCTATTCTTAAATATGTAGATGTCTACCTACTGGGAGCCTCAGTACCGCACCAGTGCATTTGAGGAGGGCATGCTCCAGCACACCTTGTGGGTGACGCTACATCACATGGAGTGGACGCATACACCCCAGTATACGGTCTACAGTGCACCCGCGAGTGCAGCGTCCATTGAGTACCTCACTCAAGTGCTCATCTAGGGATGGAACTTTGAGACCCCATCTTCTGTTTTTACAGGAGAGGCTCAACGGTTCTGATGTCATTGTACGATGCAGCGTATGTTGTGATCGTCCGCCTGCGGCACGAGCTGCCGGAGTTGGAGGATCACTTCTTCCACTTCCCGGCACGGACGCCAGACCGGGAGGAGCACACCTACCAGGTGGAGGGGAGGCAGATCCTCACTCCCCACCTACACCATGCCGGCCTTGTAAGGTCCCTCGACAGATATCTCTGTCGGGTGTCTCGCGAGCTGCTGTAGGCCCGCCGGTGGATCTGCACCTTGGAGGACAGCATAGCACCGATGGTGGCTCAAGGGTTCTTCTTCTAGGAGCTACTATACGGAGAGGATGCTGTATTGGTGCCCGCTGAGGAGTTGTCGCAGCCCATCACCCGCATCCAGTCCCACACCTGACGTCCCTGTATGTCGGTGACTGGTCATTGCCGTCGGGTGATGGCCATTTGCTTAGGGACAGAGGGGTCTTCGTAGATGATGCAGCACCACCATCTCCCTCACGTTGAGCATGAGGAGACTGAGTACCATGGTACTCCACCCTCCGCTGTCTTGGAGTCCTCAGGAGCCGCCATCACGACTATGACGACTAGACTGCGACAGATAGTCTAGAGCTCATTTGTAGGTTTTCACGTGAGCACTTTTGGACATTTTTTAGGATGAACCCATGTATAATATTACTATATAATTATTGTAATATGCTACTTCTGATGTTCCATCTGCCCTCTTTGGTAATGTGCAAACAACGGGCAAGTGCTCCATGTTAATTTGACCTTTAAGTTAAAATTCATGTGTGCTGCCCCTAAAGTCTAATAATATGCATGTTTTTAGTTTAGATAGGTTGAATTAGTTGGGATGATGATACTTACTACCCCATCTAACCAGTGTTTATTCCCTCTTATCCTGTGAACATTTGTTTACACTGCACAATTATTTGATCAGGATGCTGGTAACGCGCTTAGTCCGCTAGCTCATGGTGACAGGAGCCACCTCTGGATCACAACCCACGGGGAGTGAGGTCCCTACACCTTTGCATCCCAATCTTATGCATCCTTCTACGTTGACACCACAAGTTGAGCAATCTCAGCCTGCCTTCCCTGAAGAACCTGAAGTTCTACCGCCACTGCCCACCATGGCACAAGTGCTTGCCATGATCGAGCAAGGGTGGCAAACCAATACTCTTCTGCTCTAGCAGTTGGTACATAATACTACAACCCTTGGCACTACTGTCGGAGGGAATGGAGCTACTGCCAACCAACCATCATCCAGGATGGGCGAATTCATGAGAACTCGGCCTCCGACCTTTGCATCAGCAATCAACCCTCTAGATGCCGATGATTGGTTCCGCACCATCGAGAGCAAGCTGGTCATTGCCCAATGCAATGACAAAGAGAAGGTGATTTATGCATCTTATCAGCTATAAGGCGCAACAGCAGCTTGGTGGGAGAACCATCAAGCTATTGTCCCTGAAGGCCATACCATTTCATGGGCCGTCTTCAAGGAAACATTCTGTAATGCCCACATCCCTTTGGGCCTTATGGACATCAAGAAGCGGGAGTTCTACAAACTCCGGCAAGGAAGCCTGTCAGTGATGGAGTTCCTTCACTGCTTCAACTATCTCGCCTGCTATGTTGCGTCCGAGATACCGAATGAGGGAAGGAAGGTCGCTTTATTCTGGGAGCGCCTCAATGACGAGATGAAGTGGTCACTCGTTGCCATGACATCCCCAACTTCCAGACCTTGATCAACAAGGCCATCCGGGTAGAGGATAGCACCCGAACAGTCTGGAGAGCCGCAAATGCAAGTGGCTTGCGCAGAAATCAACAAGGAGTGGCCCGCCAAGACCACGTGTTTGGCAACCATCAAACGCACGTCTTTCGGCACCACCACTTCTGAGGTTTCAAGCTCAAGGCCCCCACCCCCAACCAGCAGTGGTTCAACAGTATAACCATGGAGGACAGCCGTCTGGTACACCAAACCAGATAGCAGACATCACCTGCTTCGGTTGCGGAGAACACGGACACTATGCAAATATGTTCCCTAATAAGAAGTTTCCCGCATCTCAACCTCAACCTCTTGGAGTCTAGTAGTGACCCCAGGGCCTCGCTCGAGGTCAAGGAGGGTAGTAATCTCCCAAACCAGTGCAAGGCTTCGGACGCGACCGACTGAATCATACAACCGTTGAGAGGCTGAAGCATCGCCAGATGTGGCGATGGGTACAATTCTCGTACATTCTGTACCTATATTAGCGCTATTTGATTCTGGAGCAACCCATTCTTTTGTTTCTAAAAGGTTTACCACACAACAAAAACTAGAAACCACATCACTAGAAAGCCTTATGCTAATTCATTCACCCGGTTTGTCTTAAAGGTGAAACTCGGATGTTTTGAGGTTTATATTGAAATCAATGGGGTGGGATTCAAAGCCAACCTCATCATGATATATACACCTGTGTTAGATATAATCCTTGGGATGGACTGGCTAGCCAAATGCCAGGGCGTAATTGATTGCACCAAGCGAGCCATTTCTCTTGTCAACTTAGACGGAGAATGCGTCATTTTCACCTCTGCTTATGCCGCTTCATCACAGCAGCCCAAGCTCAATTCCATCTCAATTCTAGAGCTTAGTCAGGTGCCCGTGGTATGCGAATATCCCGACCTGTTTCCGAATGAACTGCCAAGAATGCCACCAGATTGTGACATGGAATTTATCATCGATTTGATACCCGAGACATCACCTATGTTGAAGCGACCTTAGTGAATGGCCTCCAATGAGTTGGCCGAATTGAAGAAACAACTCAAAGAGCAGTTGGACAAGACATTCAGTCGCCCTAGCTCATCACCATGGGGAAGCTCTGCTTTGTTTGTAACGAAGAAGGACACAGTCTGCGGATGTGTGTCGACTATCGTTCTCTGAATGAAGTCACCATCAAGAACAAATATCCTCTCCCAAGGATTGATGATTTATTTGATCAGATGAATGGTGCCGATATCTTCTCCAAGATTGACTTGAGACTCGTATATTTTCAACTCATAATCATACCAGAATACATTCTAAAGACTGCATTTACCACCCATTATGGTCTGTACGAGTACATCGTAATGTCCTATTGTAACACCCCAGCTCAACAATGAGCCTGGAATGCTACTAAACTACCTTAACAATCTACTTTACATCTACTTACTATAAAATTTCAGCAAGCTTCTCATCATCAATTAAGCTAGTAGTAATCAAGATAACCAATACAAGCTACACATAGCCAAGCTATTAAACACCATAGAATGAATAAAAGGAGTCTAAGCAATTATCTAGTTCTTGCTCATCAATTATCCGGTCATAATAAAATATTCTATCATGATAAGTAAGAGTTCCTTACAAGCTATAAATTTTTCTTTAAGATTTCAACAGAGTTTCACTTGGATTTTAAGACTAAACAAGATCCTTGAAATAATCTAACATGTAGGAGCTTGATAAATCAATAACAAAACTTTAAAGCATAATAAAAAACAACCAAAAGGAATACTTGACCATCTCAATTACGAATAACTATTTCATCACAAAGGATGAGCACAATCTTAGAAAAGACTTAATGACATGTTCTCTTTAATTTAAGTGAATGTGCCATTTTTATATGCCATAGATAATCTTGAGTGAAGTGCACCAATGTTCGACCCCTTCCCATGCATGCCGCTTTCACAAGGAGTACCTAGAGAAAATATCCACAACAAGCGTGAGTCCTTGACTCAGCAATATACAACCAATGTAATAGACAAACGACATAAACAAATATTGAACATACCAATATTCTCAAATAGCCATCAACAATGAATTCATAAATAAATCTCTTTTACTTTCACGCAATGCAGATACCAAGAATGCAACTCTCTTCCTTCTTTGCAATTACCGGTAATACAGAGTATGCATCCGTCGATGCATACTCAAGCCTATGACTTCTAGCACAGGGACCTCAAGCCAACACTCTTCAAGTGTGGGGACCTCATGCCTGTCTAAAACATGACGGGGACCTAAAAAATTATCCTTACTTAGTTACCACGTAGACCAAGTCTCAAGGATCAATGAAAATGATGCAAGTGAATGATGAAATAATTAATTTATATTTAACAACATTACCATGTCATCCCCATGGTATTTGAATCAATATATCATAATCACAATTAAGCAAGAATAATCTCACTATGTCATCCCCATGGTCGTTGAATCATCAACGAAATCTTACTCTTTTCATCAATAATACCATGCCACTAAAATAACTTACCAAAATAATATTAAATCTCATAATATTAAATCAGCAAGATAATGGCAAACACCTGTAGTTCACCATTATACATGTACTTGCCTCAACCGTGTGATGGGTGATGATGAGTAGATGGCTCTAACCCTGGTTTCATACCACCACCTAGCATTCATAAAACATACTAAGAATATCATCCAAAAGCACACAACATTGTAATAAAACTAAATAGACATATATGCTCCTAATCGCAACCCAAAACAAAATCATTCCTTTCTGAACACCATTCTGTCCAAAACAGAACATTCACCTTTGAAGAACCATAACTTTTGATCTATAGCTCCAAAAATCATGAACTCAAACTTTCTAGAATCTATACACATATACCCACAATTTCTCAGGTGATCGAAATTTCAGATTATTTCATCTAAACCCTTATTTTTAACTCCGAAGATAGATATGTCATCTTCAGTAACAATGACTTAGAAATTCTATAAATTTTAATTGGTTCATCCAAAAATAGTGATCTAAGACATTTTGGAATCCACAGGGAATTAGCCACTAGAATAAATTTAAGCAAAATTTTCTATTGTAACAGCCCAAAATTTGGACTTATTTTCAGAAATATGAAAATGTGATCTTTTTAAAACTTTTGATAGTTTTTATGGACATTTGCTTTTCTGGATTTTATTTGCAAGGCTTTTTGTCTAATAAAAAGAATTTGAGAATCAAATTCTAGCATTAAAAATTTATTAAGGATCAAAATGAATAGAAACAAAAAGTGATAATTAAAAATCCAAAATTAGCATAAATGTACTATTAATAAATTAGGGGATTGATTAAAACATGTTTACAAAATTTCTTCAAGGCAAACAATAATAGTATATACAAACTGAAACTTACAAGAATTTTAAAGAAATATACAAAGCATATAAATTTTTGAAATAATTACACAATAATCTATGCTATGTCAATAACCTCCCCTAAAATTGTCATAATTTTTATACTTGTAATTCTATGTCAAATAAATTCCCAAATCTCTTAGCTTTTCTGAAAAATTCTAGAAAATCAAAACTCCTCCCTCCCACTGACGGGTGGACCCCACCCGTCAGGCCCGCTATTGCTTTGACTGGACTGGTCGAACCTGATCGGACCGGTTCCCACCGAACCAAGTCAGCGCACTCACCTCCTCACCTCACTAACCGTTTGGGCCCGCTGGCCAAGCCCCTTCTCCCACGCGGCGTGCACCCGAGCGCCAGCTCGCCCGTGCATGGAGACGCTGCTCTAGCACTCGCCACGCTGGCACATCCGAGCTCATCGCCGAATTTGCGCGTGCCCACGGTTTTCGCTCGCTTTCGACCGCGTTGTCCGTGAGCTTTAACTTCATGTCACGTCCTACAACCACCAGCCCAACGACCCATGCCTATGCGTCATGCACCCAAGGACATTGCCGGCGCTCGCGCACGCTCACTCACGTGCTCTCCGTAGCAATGCCTATAAGTAGCACCCTATGCTCCCTCTACTCCTCCTTTACCTCGCCGACCCCCCACTGTCTCCATCCCTCCTCTTTTGAGCTCAACTCGAGAGAGAGAGCTGGAGTCCCCATTTTTGGCCAATGCTCCGAACACCAAGAGTAGAGCCGCCGCTGCCTCCAAGCCCTCCGGCCACTTCGATGATCTTCGGCCACCGCCTACTGCGTCACATCGTGTGCCACATCTCCAGGAGCCGAAGCCCTCAACCAATTTTTGCTTTGGTCCACCGAGGAGACGCGCACGAGCTTCCTTCTCCGATTTTGACCAAATCTGCCTCCACCGCCGCCGCACCTCCTCTAGCGAGCCCCAGCTTGATTCTTCTCTTTGTCAGCATCCTCTAGTCACCATATACCTCTCCCTAGAACTCGCTTGCTCTCTCTTCCTCTCCAGGGTTTCCGCCATGGTGGAGCACCTACGCCGCCGCCGATTTCCACCGCCAGCCCGCCTCTGATCTTCTCCGCCTCCACCGAGCACACCAGTGAGTTCCCCATGACCTACTAGTGCTCATGCTCCCACCAATTTGGCCCTAACTCCACCCTACACCGTCGCCCTTCTTTCACCCCCACGGCCGGCCACCGCTTGCTGTTGCCGCATCACCACAGTGCCTCTCCGGCCGCCCCAAGACCACCCCTAGCCTCCTTGTCCCCATGGCGACCCATTTTGGCTATCGCCATAGCCTCGCTGCCACTCCACTGCCGGCGACGACCACCGCTCCCCTTTCAGCCCGAGCCATTCCCTGTTCTGCCATTTGAGCTCCTATTCCTTTCTCTTCCACTAAAGACTAGGACCAACGTAAGATATCAAGAACAAACATGTTGACTGACATTTGTGCCACTAAAAAATGTAATTAGCAAATTGAGAATTTAATTGGCAAGAAAGTCTAGTTAGTAGCACTCCATTACAGAACCTCCTGTTGTCAGTTAAATGTTGAACAGAGAATAGATGAAAATTTGAAATGGCAGTAGGTTTATAAGCCTATTGAATGACAAGTTGAATCAACTCACATGCATTTGACAAAAGGATATTTGAGGTAAGAAAGAAGACTTATTTAATAGTATATCTTTACCACAGACTTTCTTTTGATGAAATGTATGAATAGAGAAGGAAAACTGAAAATATTTAGAAAAGACAGTGGGCAAATAACATGTCTAAACAAGTAGTTATAAGTTTTAGTGACTTAGTTAGCCATTTGGACCTTAATCTATTAGAGGCAAACTAATCTGGAAAAACCAGAGCTGAAAATGGTTATTCAAATAATACAGTGAACCTCCATCTGAAAAATTGAATAGTTGACAAAAGTAGTTAGTAAGTTAATTGGTTAAGGAAGCTCTGTAATTAGCAAATTAAAATTTGAATTGACAGGAAAGTTTAGACAGTAGCACTTCATCTCAGAATTATTGTGTATTGTCTGTTGAATGAACAGGGGAGGTAGTAAGAAGATAGATGAAATTGG
This sequence comes from Ampelocalamus luodianensis, assembly GCA_036346255.1. NCBI lineage: Eukaryota > Viridiplantae > Streptophyta > Magnoliopsida > Poales > Poaceae > Ampelocalamus > Ampelocalamus luodianensis. Next base: position 31,325,557 of record CM070622.1, read on the forward strand.
CAGTGAGCTATTGTCATTTCTAACACAAGTACTTAGAAAGGTTTTTGATTCAATTAGCCCTTTGTAACTAAGAGTACTGTGATTAGCTATTAGATCAATTCAAAAATCTGCTTAACAAATGAGTTAACAGAAATTTGATGTTTGCATTAGCAAGAAGTTTCATTACCTAACATCAGATAAACCACTTCAAAAGAATGAAATGACAGAGAAGATGACTAGATGAAGAATTGAAATAACAGTGAACAATCAATGGCTAAGTGAACTAACTAATCAAAGAGTGCTTTGATTTGGCAAGGGATTAACATGATAAGAGAAATCTGAGAAGAACAGTAGGTAAACCCCTAATGGAAGCTTCAGATTTGCAAACCACATCATACTAGGTAAGACTAGTAATTAAAAATGTTTGATAGTGCTTAATAGCCTTTAACACCAAATGAACGGGAGGAAGCAAATCATGAATTCCATACTAATCACAGTGACAAAAGATTGGTTAATGGGCTAAATTATCTGGAGGATATTTAAGTATGCAAATGCTTAATGAGATGAATGACAGTAGGGCCATTCTAGTTAAGTTGATTAGATAAATCCAGTTGGTAGCATTACTATTTAACTTGCAGAGCAAATTGCACTTACATCTTGTTAGGTTTATTAGTAGTTGGTTGACAAGATGAATAGGAAATGATAAATAGCCACCAGTAATTGGTCTAAAGCAATTAGAGGTTGATTGATTGGGTTAGTGGGCTAAACATCAATTAGCACTAAAAGAAAGTTGCAGTACGGAATTTTGAAGAATAGGAAGCCTATTTACATAAACCAAAGCCATGTAAATAGAAGGCATATTGAGTTAACAAGCCTTTGGCATTTGATCAAAAGAACAAACTAAATTAGAAGTCAAGATTGCTACTATAGGTAGCTTAACAACAGTAACCTTATGCCATGATTTTGATAATAGCAATAGTTGTACTAGGTAAATGAGATAAATAATAAAAGATGGTAAGACAATTTGAGATTAAAGACCATTAGTATGTACTTAGCCAATATCACTGTAGGGACACGGGTAGGCTACGAGAGCAAAAATTCAAAAAAAAATTCTACCACGTAAACCAGACGCGCAATGTAGCAGAAGATGAGTCGAGCAGCCTGGTCCAATGAAGAGCGCATCGATGAAGTGGTCGTAGTCGATCGTCCAACGTCCTTGTAGTCGATCGTCTCCTCCAGCAACCTCCAACGTTCCTTGTGAAGATCACACGCGGATCGTCCTCAAGCGCAACAACAACCGCAGTAGCGCCTCTACGGTATCCACATGTCCAGGGTAGGAACAACCAAATGACGGTGTGCTAGTACCAAGTCGCACGGCAGGGCTCTCTCGGGAAGATGGCGGCTAGGGTTTCGGTGGAGCAACTCACGTTTCGTGTGTCGCCTTGTCCTTTTTTCCAACAGCCTCAAGCATCTCCTTATATAGTGCCCATGACGGATCCTATCCGAACACGTTTTGTTCCAACCCATTAAGTGTGTGACCCGTTAGGTTTATGCATAGTCAATTGTGACTCGGAAACCTTTTCTGACCACGAGTCGTTAGCGGTTCCTAGCAGGACATAACGATTCTCGAATACACACAAATTATATCGGACAAACCTTAATGCAATATGATCTACGACCAGGTCCTCATCACTTATGACCAGCTCGTATCTCGTCACGACTAGTTCATATTTAGGCATGATTAGTTCGTAACTCCTTACGACCAGTCAGTACTTAAGTATGACCAGTCTACGACCAGCTTGCATCTCTATACGACCAGTTTGTGACTGTGTACGACCAGTTCATATTTAGTCTTGACCAGTTCGTAACTCCTTACGACCAAGTTTTGACCACTCTGTGATTACGTTCGACTAGTCCGTAACTCCTTACGACTAAGTTTTGACCACTCTGTGATTACGTTCGACCAGTCTACGACCAACTCGTATCTCCATACGACTTGTCTGTAACTGATCGAATTAAGCAACCTACTCGTGTATTCTCCCTTTACCTCACGATATCTGGTTTGAACTCCAGGTGAGATATATGTCATCCATGGATTGTTCAATACTTTCTCGATCGAGTATTAGATAACCTTATATGGTTGAACTCTTCGACCACGAGTGGCATAGCCATGCACTTTCTTTATTCGACTACTTCGAGGGGCCCAGAGATATCTCTCCTGTTATGTTAGGAGGGGCAAATCCCATATCCGACCAGTCACATCCCTCCGCATATTTCACAGCATACCCGAAAGCTACCTTTATAACTACCAGATTGATTAGCGTTTGGCAACCCCTAAGAGTGCCATTACACATGTAGGGAACCATGCTGATCTCAGGTCTAAGGATTATACATCATCATTACTTGAGACCAACTAATGACATATAGAATCATAACAATCTCAATAGTGTCTCAATGTGGGTCTATCCAACCCCATGTTCTCTAACATGTGTTCACATTATTGATTCGATATCCCTATATCCATGACCGGTGAAACATGGTCATCAACCAATGCATGTGTTGGTCGTAGAGTCACTAGTGTTCCAACTAGTGACATTCGACTAGGGATACTTTTAGAACGACACCATATAAGTTAAAGAGTTTCACCAACAAGTCACATACTCGTTGATCTATATAACTGATGATTCATTCAAGGAACATAATAACATTTATTCAATAACTCATAAACATAGACGTGATACAATCATCTCTATGATTGCCTCTAGGGCATATCACCAACAATCACTAATGTCTAGGTTAAAATGAGGCTCAACTATAAATAATCTTAGTATATATTCTAGTTAAAGGTTAACCTAATATACTAGATGTATCTTAGTATAAGCTTAGTCATAATAATGACTATAAATAGGACACACTTAAAACGTGGAATTTCCTTGATAAATAGGAAATAATAACAAAAAGAACCAATTAACATGAGCTGGACCTTCTATACAATTCGTGATAAGATGCTCTCAATGGAACCGTAGTAGTTCAACAATAAGTCGAAGCAAATCAAAACACTAATAACTTCTACATACGAACTCGGAATTAAATGAATCTTTTTGATAAATTCATATAAAATCATTCTCTATAATAATATACAAAAATATTTGGATTTTCTTACTGTTGAAGTTATTTCTTCGTTTGTGTTTTGTTTTTGGTTCTTTCGATTAGACGTTAGGATTCGTGAGCAAGATTATCGATGATCAAGCTACCCCACTCTCTGAACAACATAAGCAAGAGCAAGGCAAGCACCCTTTTGATAATGTTGATCCCAGTATTTTAATTATTATACTTTGTTTTGTAAAACCTATTATGCATGTGTGTATGTCTTGTATGAAAATGCTATTGTTGGGAAATCGGTAGTCGTAAATCCTAATTGCTGCATATGTCTATGTAATGTCAATTGGGAATTTTTTTAGTGCGATTATCGCACAAATGCAACTAGATTGATAGACTTTCTAAAAATTTGATAAGAGGACAATATGATAACTTGAGAATTTGGGATATTTTGAAAAGTGTCCAGAGGTGTTATCTCTGTTATTTTATGAAAATAAAATGAAATTTTTAGTATTTAGACACAGGCGAGTTATAATGTATTCTGAAAAAGTGAGGATTTTGACTCACTAGTAGTTAGGGTGAAGATCTCGCTAGTCGTCGATTAAGCACTAAAGCCAGCAACTCCGGGACTAAGACCTAATCGTATAACCATATGTGCTAGTATCGGATGGCCGTAGCTAACTAAGTTATCGAGTCATAGCCTTGCATGACAGTAGGCAGAAGTAGTGCGAGCATGCCAAATGACAGGCAGGCCGACACAACTGCGGATGCCTCACTTCGACGGGTTTCTATCCGGGCAAAGTGAGGGACTCACTCAATGGGTTTCTATTCGGGTGAGTGAGGATAAAGATTCATAAGGCTAGTGTAAGGTTAGGGCTAGATAATGTAAAGGCTGCGTCGCGAACTCTAGACTACTCTCCTTCGGTAGTGAGCGGTGGCATCATCGGATGCCGAACAAACTAGAGATATTCCAGGCAACTAGAATACCACGTTCTATGGGTAAAGTTGTACACCTCTACAGAGTGATAAACTATTCGAATAGCTGTGCTCGCGGTCACGAGCATGCTTAGTGCGGCTGGTATGGCGGTAGTCTTGTTTTTCCAAAACTATTTTGTCACAAAACTTGGGTAATAACATGGGGTTTTGATTTGTAAAGTTAATTGTCATTTCTATGGCTGGACTGCTATGTCTATAGCATGCTATGTCTATAGTAGGACTGCCATTTCTATGGTTGCACATGAACTTGTCAGTGCCATTTCTATGGCTAAATGTGATTATATTTTTGCTTGCAACCGATTAGGGTTGTAGGCGTTGTTATTACTTGTTTCATTGTCTTACTTACTGTCCTGTACTTATTTACTACTACTCTTTCAAATTCCGTTACAAATTATTACTTGTGGATATTGCAAATAAAAATGGCTTGGAGCAAAATAACTTGTAGATTAGAGCCTCCTCATTTGATAGCCTTGCATCTAATAAAATTTTTGCGATACACTACAAGTCTTGCTGAGTACACAAGTACTCAATCTTGCTATTGTTGTTGGTTTAGAGTTTGCAGATGAGTCGATGCCAGACGATGAGTTCTTTGTTCCTGGCACCGAAGGGTTCGGTGACAAGTATGCCTAGGACTTGTTCCTTGTCGGTTGCCTGCGGGATCGGATGGGCATACCGCTGTATTTCGCTACTTTATTAAGTCTTTCGCTATTATTTATTTACTCTGATGACTGCTTTTTGGCCGGTCGATCGTTTGTTGTAATAATCTTGTAATAGCTTAAGTAGAGTACCCTTTTTTACTTTAGCATGTGAATGTATGGTTGTGATTGCCAAATATTGTGAATGTGTGTGCTAGCTATTAATCCTGGGACTAGCACATAATACACATAAGGTCTTCGGGTATTCCACGCCCAGGGGTCTGACATCTATTCTACAACAAAATTTCGCTAAATTAACATTTTTCCTCGACTGTTCCCAACAAAAAGTCAGAACCGAATTGCATAATTCAAAATTCCATAACTCCTATTATACTTGTCCAAACAATGAGTTCTTGGACTTTCTGGAATCATTATAAAGTCATATATATAACCATTTTCCAATTTTAATTTATATAACCATGCATGCTGCCCGAAACCAAGGAACTGAACAGACAATCAGATTGTAAAAATCATAACTAATTATCTACCCATCTAATTATCATGCACAAGAACTCTGTGGAAAGCAATTTGAATTCTTTACTTATCTATAGGAGATGAAAAATCCAAATTTTGCCATTATAGAACTCAAAACTACGTTGCAATACGATCAACAGAAAACCGGTCTGCTACCCGAAACTACAATTATGTTCCCTTCGGTTATTAAATCATATCTCACAAACCAAAACTAAGTATTGTAAAAATTTCAGCCCAAGCCATAATTGTTTCACCACTCAAACAGATCACCTACCAACACTGCTTTGTGCTAAATTTACAGTAGTCCAGGCTAACAAAACCCCTCTCAAAACATATGATCCTCTCAACTAATCCTCAATCCAACCATACAAATCGAAGAGCAACAAGTCAAGAACACACTGACCAAGTTTGAGCCCGATCAGATGACGTTTGATGTTTTGATCGACGACTTGATGAAGACTGCACAGAGGGGAGACGCTGGACTAGGAGATGGGGGTGGCGGCTAGGGTTGGGGAAGGAGGAGAGGGGGCACAAGGGAGGGGAGAGGGAGCTAGGGTTGGCTGCCCCTGTCCCTAAAACCGGCCTCCTAATGGGCCAAATGGCGTGGATCGAAAACCCATGGCCTAGGTTCTCTTACTTTAGTGAACAAACCCTTCTGAAACCTCAAATTATGAATTCTTTTCCTCTTTTCTTTCCCTTAATTCCATCTCTAACCTGATTGTACTCACTAATGATAATCGGGATATTACACCTTCGGACTTACCAATGCTCCTGCAAATTTTGTGAATCTTATGAATAAGATTTTTATGGAGTATTTGGATCAGTTCGTAGTGGTCTTCATTGATGACATTCTCATCTACTCCAAGAATGCAGAAGAGCATGAGTAGCTTTTGAGATTGGTGCTTGACAAGCTGCACAAGCATCAACTGCTGTACGCCAAGTTTAGCAAATACGAGTTCTGGCTGAAGGAAGTCAGATTCCTAGGCCATTATTCTTTCCGAAGGAGGTGTGGTTGTGGACCCGAGCAAAGTACAAGATGACTTAGCTTGGAAACAACCCCGCACTGTTCTGAAAATTCGAAGATTCCTCGATCTGGCTGGATATTACCGTTGGTTCATCGAGAACTTCTTTAGGATTGCAATGCCAATGACTCAACTTCTGAAGAAGGAGAAGAAGTTCGTTTGGTCACCAACATGTGACGAGAGCTTCCACGAGTTAAGGAAAAGGCTCACAACCGCCCCAGTGCTTACTCTGCCCGACATACACAAAAGTTTCGTTGTGTATTGTGATGCATCTCGCCACGACCTCGGTTGTGTGCTGATGTAGGAAGGCAAAGTGGGGGCCTACGCCTCATGTCAATTACGGCCACATGAAGCTAATTATACAACCCATGACTTGGAGTTAGCCACTGTGGTTCATGCTCTCAAGATCTGGAGGCATTACCTCATCGGCAATCGGTGTGAGATCTACTCAGATCATAAAAACATGTAGTACTTCTTCACATAGCCAGACCTGAACCTATGTAACACCCTGGCTATTCGAAAGTCAAAATGTTACCTAAAGAATCTAACATACAACCATAATGCGAAAGAATTTAAACCATATCTCATCTAATGACATAAAGAGATCAATATTTAATAGAACAATGGCATGAAAATAATCTGAATCCAAATAGTTATATCAAAGGGGATGACCAAGTATCATGAGCAGAAATAACCAACCACAACCTAGAGGAAGTAATTAACCACATTTAACTTTGTTTATTATAATTCATCACTAAACGAATGAAAGACAGAACCAAGTCTAATTAATGAAACTGGGATATGGTGAAATGAATGAATAGTGCGTGTCTACTCCCTCCCAATAGAGTCATCATCAACGGTCACCTAAAATAAACAAACAAAATAAGAGTGAGTCCGAGACTCAGCAAGTACAGTGAATAATTGGACATACAACAAATAAGAACAAGCCAACAACATTGAAGAATAGGAACATAACACCGATTGTTTATCTGAATGAATAGAATGAATGGATGTAATGAAATGAATGGACTGCACTCCTGCTTATACCGGTATAGCTAGTGACACACCCGTCGGTGTTCACTTAAGCTTGTATTTAACGAAATACGGGGATCCAAATCCCGTATGAAGAATGTTTCATACGGGTGTCCAAAACTGCCCACATTGAACAGAACATGAAAATGGATGCATGAATGAACTTATGAATAATGGCTAACATCAACTCCAAACAAGTGAATTTCACATATGAAAGGAACATAAACATTGAAGCTTCTCACATATCAAATAAAAACACAAATACTAACATCAAGCATCCAGTATTCACAAATCATACGAAAGTCAATGTACTTGCCTTTAGCGTTGCGATGCGTTGGGGGCAAAGACGATGCCGCTAACCTCGGAGCATCACCTCCTACACTATTAAATTACTCAATAAGAACCACGACATCAAGACACTACTCACAACGCTCCTAACTCATACCCCAAAACCCCAATGTTTAATTATTTATTTTACTCAAATTGAACTACATTCTAGCAGGAAGCCGCAACGGACAGCAGTATTAAAAGTGACATAACTTTTGCTATGAAATTCATAAAATTGTAAACTCAGGCTTGTTTGAAAGGTAACAAAATTACCTACAACAACCTAGTTGGTGGAAATCCTGAATTCTGTATGTATCTAACTCCACAAGACCGATGAACACCTTCTGTCAGAACTACCAACAATTTTGGGCAGCAGCATGATAAATGTCATAACTTCTAATTGTCTAAACCAAACTTAGAGTTATTTATCAATATTGAAATCTAAGACCAAGGCCTACAATAACCTAGTTGGGTGAAAGCCCTGAATTTTCCATTATCATATTCATATTTTAATAGACAACTTGACAGTTCATTCTCGTTAGGATTCTGGACAAGAGTGACGAAAACTATGATAACTTTTGAACCGTAAGTCGGAATTGAGTGATCTTGGCGGCTACTGAAAGCTAAGAACAAATACTACATATATCGAGGAGATGTACATCTCATATTCGGCCTATAAGAACACCAAAATGGCCGCGCAATCTACTGGACAAAACCAAACTACTAGCAGCAGCAAAACGATCCAACCAAACTAATCGAATTTGCATCTAATACAACTCGAACAGCGAGGAGAATCCATCGTTACCCTTGAAGAAACACCAGGAATCGCTGATCAAAACTCATGAAGAAGATCTTCTTCCTCTTCCTCTCCCTCTTCCTCTTCTCCTCTACCATGGTCGGTAGCGCAAAGAGCTTCTTCCTCCTTCCTTTGGTCGACAACAATGGAGAAGCACCAGAGGAGAGGGGGTATGCTACATTAACCGTGCTATAGTAATGGCGGCGCTACAGTACCGTGCTACAGTAACAAGGGTGGTTGTCTAGGGTTTTGGGGGAAAAGGAGGCAGCTTGGGCCATGGGCCTTAGGGGCGCCTCCCCCCTTAATGGCCCACTTCATGGCCGGCCAATGACAGCCCTTAGCTTGGGCTGGAGGCCCAAGTTCCCAATTTCCAATAGAATCCTTGAATTTAATTTAATTTCTCTCTTCCGAACAAGTTTCTCTCTTATCGATATACGGGGTATTACAACCTAAGGCAGCAAAGATGGCTTAAATTGATCAAAGACTACGACTTAGGAATTCATTATCACCCCGGTAAAGCCCATGTTGTAGCTGATGCCCTCAGTCGGAAACTTCACTGCATCAACACGTCGATCGAAGCAAATCAACTGATACTGCATGAAGAATTCTGAAGGCTCAACTTAGAAGTGGTTGAGGAAGGTTACGTTGCTGCCCTAGTACTGCAACCTACCCTCGAATCATAGATCCAAGCTGCTCAGCTCAAGGATCCAACAATCACCGAAATCAAGCTCAACTTATGAGATAATGGAAAATAAATTTTTTCCGAGAACGTGAGTGGATTAGTTATGTGCGGATAGCAGCTCTATGTTCCAAATGATCACGATATCAAGGAGCTAATCCTCAGAGAAGCTCATGGTTCTCCCCTTTCCATTCATCCTAGAAGCACCAAGATGTATCAAGACCTCCGAAGCAGTTCTGGTGGCCTGGTATGAAGCGAGACATTGCCGTACACGTAGCCATGTGCGACGTATGTCAATGTGTGAAGGCAGAACACCAACGTCCAGCAGGATTACTTCGACCCCTAAACATTCCCGTGTGGAAATGGGATGAAATCGGCATGGATTTCATAACAGGGTTACCCAAGACCCAAAATTGGCATGACTCCATATGGGTTATCGTGGATTGCCTAACCAAAGTGGCACACTTTATTCCGATTAGCACCACCTACAATGGAGTCAAACTTGTAGATCTTTACATGGATTACATCATCCATCTGTAATGCCAAAGATCATAACCTCTGATCTAGGTCCTTAGTTCACCTCTTAATTTTGGGATAGTGTACATGAAATGTTGAGAACCAAGCTATTCTTTAGCATGACTTTTCACCCACAAATAGGAGGTCAAACAGAGAGGACAAATCAAATTTTGGAAGACATGTTGCAAGCATGTGTGCTGTCACATAGCACGAATTGAGAGAAATGCTTGATATTTGTCGAGTTTTCCTACAACGACAGCTTCTAGTCCAGTCTTCAAATGTATCTATTCGAAGCACTTTATGGGAGAAAGTGTAGGACCCCTCTATTTTGGTCTGAAGTCGGCGAGTGATAGTTCTTTGGGCCGACTGTCATTCAAGAAGCACAAGAGCAGGTGGATGCAATCAAAATATGCTTGAAGGAAGCGCAGTCATGACAGAAGAGTTATGCCAACCATCGTCATCGTGGATTAAGCTTTGAAGTAAATGATTTTGTTTAGCCCATGGTTTCTCCGCTACGAGGCATTCGTCGTTTCCATGTCCATGGGAAACTGGCACCTTGGCATATCGGTCCATAACGAATACTCGCAAGGAAAGGCAAGGTAGCATATCAGTTAGAGCTGTCACCTCAACTTTCGGATGTGCATGATGTCTTCCACATATCACAGATCAAAAAGTGTCTCCGACTCCCACCGAACTCACTCAGCTGAAGAGCATTGATCTCCAACCGTATCTTCCTTATCGGCAACACCCGATTCAAATTCTAGACGAAGTTGTACGACACACACGTAGTAGAGCTATCAAGATGTTGAGAATTTAGTGGAGCAATCACACCGAAATGAAGCTACGTGGGAACGTGAAGACCGCCTTATAGCTAAATTCCCCTACTTCTTTACCGAGTCCTTTGAATCCCGGGGATGAGATTCTTTGTAAGGGGGTAGGTCTGTAACATCCCAAAATCCATATTTTGGGAATACATCATATAAATGCATTAGAAAAAAAAAATCCTTTCATCATTTTTGCATATAAAATCTACTCATGTTTCAATTTGAAACCTTGTTTAAAAACAAATCATAAAATACAAGCAAACATGCACTCAAAAGAAATTATATAAAACAAAATAAAAGTAATAGATGAGAGAATTATCTTGGGCATAATCTCCGAGGAAAAATTTACTAAACGCTTTATATGAAACTTTATTTAGAATAATAAAAGCAAATGCATAATAACAGAAACTTACATGAATTTTGGGGAAATTCATAGAAGGGATAGAATTCTAAGAAATTTACCAAAGAAAATATCTTAGGTCAGGAGACCTCACAAAAAGTTTCATAATTTTGTCAAGGTCATTTGCTAGGTGCAAAAATTTGGTAAATAAATCAGATGTAAATCCTAAACCTAAACATAATCTCTCTCTCCCCCTCTCGACACAGTGGCCCCACTTCTAGGGAGCTTCTTCCACCTCAGCTCACCGAGCACCAGCTCACGCTTGCAAGCGCATCATCGCGCACCTACGGTTTTGCCACCGCCCAACCGTCCTCGTCGTATCGCGGTTCCTCCACGCCCATGCCTGCCCCAGCTCACCCCACTCCTGCCCGTACGCCCGAGAACTCCACTGCCCTTGCCCACAATCACCTCGGCTCTCCCTCGCTCATCTCTGCCCCATTGCCTAAGCGCACCCCGAGCTCCCTCTCCTCTTTTCCCTGCCATTCCCGTCATTCCTCTATCCTTTCTCCTCCTCGGTTGAGCACAAACGCCCGAGAGCTTGAGCTCCGCTCTGGCCACCACGCCACCACCACTATTTTGGCCATTCCGAAGAGTTTTTCTTCGTGTTATCTGCATCATCATGTTTTCTAGGACACCTTGAACCCTTCCCCACACTTAATTTCACCTTTGATCCACAGGAGACGCTGAATCGTTGCTTCTTCCTCGTCTTTGGCTGACAGCACCTTCTGCATCGCCATTTCTTCCTCAGTGAACCCCATGTCGATTGGCTACGACATGAGCATCACAAGGACACCCTCAACCTTCCTCAAGCTTTCCCGAGCTTCTCCATCATTCCCAACGCCTCCTCCACATGAAGCTCCTCGCACCGTCGCTGGTCTTCATCGCCAAGCCACCTTCAGCCATATCTTTCACTCCGCGTCGTTCTGGTATACCCCTAGTACATCATAGATGCTCATGCGCACAATCTTTAATTAAGAGCGTTGCTGGTTTCGACGTTGGCTTGTAGCCGCAACGTCGCCGCCGCTCATCTCCGGTGCGCCGCCACGTCAGCCACCCTAGCCCTCGCTGTTGGCACCATTAGTTGTGCAAGAGCATAGGGAACCATTTTGGGCTTTCCCCGGCACCGCCGAGCGCCACCGCGCCAGGCGACGAGCGCGGCCGCGAGCGCTCAGGGTTGCTCTATGTTGTCCGGCGACAAGCACTATAGCAACACCATTAACGCGTGTAATCTCGATCATTAGGACAAATCCAATTTAAATGATGGGTTAATCAATGCTGAGTCATTGACGTCTGGGACCGAGCTAAAATATTAAAGAAAATCTAATTCAAAACGTTTTCCTAAGTGAGTCACTAACATGAGGGTCCCACAACTTAAGTGCATAGTGAACCACCTCGGTGAGCCCATGCACTGTGTGCATGAACCCTCGGTCTATGCACTATTCATGTGGACTGAGTCACTGACAAGTGGACCCCATTTGTCGGGTTAAAGAGAAATCAGAAGAAAATGAAAATATGCTTTTAGTTTTGAGGAAATACGCTTTCCATATTTGAAAAGCGTAAACCTCAGAGGGTCCAGAGGAAAATACGCTTTCCTTACTGGAAAGTGTAAACTTCGTTAGAACATACGCGAGAATACACTTTCTCTGTTGGAAAGCATATTTTCATTTTGTTTGGAATTTCCAAACGAACATAATTCAAACATTAATAACTTTCGCATGAAAACTTCAAATTAAATGATTCTTGTTTCTAAATTCATATAAAATCATAATCTACCTAAATATGTAAAAATATTTGAATTTGGTTACTATTGAATTTATTGGTGTTATTTAAAACCAAAAGGTTCAGCGGTGTGCCTCATCCATACCAACAGGCAACCAATAAGGACTAGCCCTAGAAAGACCTGTCACCGTACCCTCCGGTACCGGAGTGTAAAGTAAACATCATCGGGAACCGGTTCTTCCTCACACTATGAATAACAATTTAAGCAAGTTTGAGTACACTTTACTTGTAGTGTATCACAACATAATATAAATGCAAGGCTAAACAAGAATATGGCTCTACGCTACAAGTTATTTTCAGCATGAAGCAAGTTTAATTTGCAATACCTATATGTAATAATTTACAATGGAAATTTTAAAGAGCAATTGACATGTATGAAATAACAAGTACATAACTTTAATAAGTAGGTCACAACCCTCCTTGGCTGTGAGCATCAAACCATTCTCAGCCATAGAAATGGTACACACAACAACAACCATCCCATCATTTTCCAACAAGACCGTTTTTGCAAAAGTACTATACCTGTTGAAACTGCACTAAGAATGCTCATGACTACGAGCATGACTATTTAAATAGATTTTTTTTTCTCTTCACAGGTGTACAGCTTTACCCACATGATATGATTTCTCTAGTTTGTTCGGTATCCGTCAATACCACCACACACATCATTATAGTATGCAGTCTAGAGTTCATAACACGCCTACATCACATAGTCCTAACCTTGCACTAGTCCGGCAAATGATAAACCCTCACTTCGAGCAAACCTTCCTGGATTTCCCGTACTACTGCGCCCTACCAAAATGCAAGGCTAGTCCTAGACAACTTATTTAGCCACGGCTATCCCATAACTAGCATATGTGATTATACGATTAGGCTTAGTTTGGCATACTGAAGTTTAGTCCTTAATTGACCCGGCAAGAATCTCCCCCAAACCACATGTGAGAACACACTCTCACATTTTACTATTCATAATGTAACTCGCCCGCGTCAAAAACTAAGTTTTTCATTTTTTATACCAAACTAACAGATGTAACCCTTCTGGTCCAACATTTGAAAATATCCTAAATCCATATGCAAATTTTATCAAATGTTCAAATCTAGCGAAAACTAGAGCACGACTAAGCATCTATTCGATACTCGTAATTAAAATACCCAAGTTACATTAGCTACTATCTACACCATGTCCTAAGGGCTACAATAGTAAGGATATCAATATCACAAGGAGGATTTATGCATACAATAGGAATTTATCTACCATTGCCCATAAATATAGTAATTTTTAGCCAAACATACACGCATGCATAATAGACTTTGCAAATGAAATACAATAATTCAAATAGTGGGTTCAATATGATCAAAGGAGGTGCTTGTCTTGCTCAAGTTGCTCAGGGAGTGAGGGTGCTTGTTCGTCAAATGACTCGTTCGTGATTCCGACGTCTATTCGAAAGAACCGAGAATAAATCACAAATAATAAAATAATTCAATAGCAACAAAATTCAAATATTTTTGCATATTCAGAAATAGCATGATTTTAGAAAAAATTCATTCAATAAAAGATTTCACTAAGTCACCCCAAGGTCTAGGGTGATCTTGTAGGATTAAGGATGACCGACTAGAGAAGGCCGGGGGGGGGGGGGGGTTGAGTAGGAGGTTTCTAAAAACTTATGATTAAATTGACAATTTTAACAAGTATAGTCTAATAAAATATTTCTAGCACAAATCAAGAGATATATTCTAAGCTTTCACTAAGTCACCCCAAGGCTATGTCAAAACTAAATACAATTCTACACAAATAAAATAGCTAGAAATGTAAATGCGGAAATAGTAAAGACAAGAGAGAAAACAGTAATTAAGACAATCGATGTTTTCCTGTGGTATCAAAGACTTGCCGGTCTTCACTAGTCCACGTTGAGGTAAGCCCAAACGAATTGGATCAGCTCCACGAATTGAGCCTAACGAACCTCAATCCCACAAAGGTTGCTCTTCCTCTACTCCGGATATGGCGACCACCGAACCACTCACAATGGTTGTCAGGCCTCTTCATAACCTTCTTGAAGAGATCACCGCACAAGCTTCCTCCAAGCCATCTAGGTGCTGGCAAGTACCAAGAGTAATAAATCATAGCCCTTGCTTGAAGGTTATCAAGTGCCAAAGAGATCAACTAATGATGCAAATGCATTTGAATGCTCTCAACTACCTCAAAATGAGAAATATGAACAAATGAGTAGTAGAGAGTGCACAAATGGCTCAAGGGTATTCAATGAGGTCAGGACCAATTGAGCTTGGTGCTGGTGAGGGGTATTTATAGTCCCCAACCACAAATTCAATCGTTTGAAATAAATCCTGAAAAATTCAGTAGGTGCGGTACTACCGCCATTGATCGGCCGGTACTACCGGACCTACTGTTCAACAGTCATAAGGGGTGCATTAAATGCTTTTGAACTAGCTGTTAAAGTTTAGTGCGATACTACCGCACTCACATGGTCTGGTACCTCTTGGCTTAATCAGTACCACCATTTTCCACGGAGAAAAAACTCTAAAAACATGCTCTTTGGAAAAAATGTACCGCCAACTAGAAATCGGACATAGCGCACTGTGGTAGTACCGCACATCATGTGTGGTTATACCGAAAGACGGTAGTACCATAATTAAACTTGTGGTCATAGTGGTTTTACTGAAAAACTACAGTTAAAGATGCATGCATGGCTTAGTTGATCAAGATGGCATAAAATAAATCCTCAAGCTACTAGCCATGATCTATCTTTATAGTACGGTATCTAGCCTATAAATCCGGTCTTTCCACCAATCACCGAAATCGGTAAAAACTATAAAAGAGTCCTTGGGCTACATAATACCTTTTGTCTTGAGCCATTTCAATCTTTTGACATCTTTGCATGCTATTTCCATGTCGTCATTCATAATCCGGGACTAAGCCTTTAAAACATCTTAGCACACACTTTAGTCCTTTAACACATTATTGTCATTTAATTATGAAAATTATTTTTAGGGGCCTTGATGCTTTGAGCCGTTAACACGTTTTATTTATGAAAATAGTGAGCTGGTCCCGCATGTTAGTGACTCTTTTTCTAAAATCCATTTAAATTAGATTTTCAATTAGTTTTTTGGCCGAGCCCACATGTTAGTGGCCCATTACCTTTAACTACTGTAATTAGTGCTAACTTAATCCTAATCACATGGGTGGGGCCCACTGTCAGCGAGAGAGAGAGAAAGAGGGAGGGAGAAGGAGAACAGAGACGTGCGGGCGAGCTCACCGGTGGCAAACGGTGCGGCGAACGGCGATGTTGAGTGGAGGAATGGGAAGAGGGTTCCACGACGATGCTTTGGGTGGTGGCGATGAGAAGAGAGGGGGCTAGAGGCGGCACTACGCTAGCGAGAAGTGGCGAAGGCTCTCAAGCTCAAGGTGGCTTTCGCGGGAGAGGCATCCTCTGAGCTAATGGCTGGGACGCTGGACTCAGTGGGTTAATATGATGCTAACGGGTCAGGCACGGGTACCTAGGGTTGTCAGAGGTGAGCCGATGGTGTTGTTCCGCGGTGGCGCCATGGATGGCTACGGGGTTGACCATGGAAACTACTTGCCTGGGGCAAATTGAAGAGCGCATGAGGATTAGGGGCTTACCACGATCACAATGGTGATAATGATGAGGTCGGAGAGGCGCAGGAATACCTTGACAACGGTGAGTAGCGGCGGTGCAGAGAGGTCTCATAGTGAGGGCACGTTACGACGATGGAGAAGCTGCACATTAGCTTGCATGCACACCGAGGATGGAGGAGGAAGGAATCAACTAGTGACTCACCGAGGTGGTGGGAATGGCGGTGGCGGTTGGAAATGGGGAAGAAGCACAGGCGCTCGGATTCTCTATGAGATGGTCATCATTAAGTGAGAGAATCACATAGTTAGGGGATTGAACACATGAGGACGAGGTTGGGTTGAGCTCGAACTTACCGGAATGGCAAGAACACGGTGGCTCAATTCGGGGTGTGCATCGGAGACGAGGACGACGAAGTCATTTCAGTGCCACAGAGTTCCAGAGGCTACATTGAGCAGAGATGGAGCATAAGGAAGGTATGATACGAATGGTGACGCAAGTGTCGATGGTAATGGAGTTCACTAGAGCGGCAATGGTGTGGAGGCGTGCTCACTAGTGTCGAGAACAACGCTTACGTTCCTGTGGAACCAAAGAGAGAGAAGCTTGAGTTTGCACAAAAATGGAACGGGGAAGAGCTAAGGAAGAAGAAGATGCTATTGGATGGATTATGTACAAAGGAGAAATGCGCGAGATGGTGGCGAGAATATGGCGGCCGAGCGCGAGAAAATGGGGGCAACGATGGTGGTCAGGCGATAGGATGGTGGTTGGGACGACAGAGTGATGCGTAGCACAGTGCTGAGGCTATAGGAGAAGGAGGGCGCGAAAATGGTGGGCAGCGGTCGCAAACCGGGGGCGAGCGACGGAGCTGGTACAGGTGCGGGTGCGAGCATGAGGTGGAAGAAGACCTTTGATGCGCGAGCTCGGCGTGTCAGAGAGACAAAGAGAGGTGGGGAGTGAGGCGGGCTTGGCTGGGCCGAGACGACATGCAAAGAAGCTGGATCGCGGTGGTTTTGGCCCAAAAAGGCGGTGGGTCAAAGGAATTGAGTTTGAAATTTCTGAATAGGCTGAAAGTTTGACGAGTTTATATATATAACAAACGAGTTCCAAAAATTATGAAATGTTTTTTGAAGGCTCGTGACACTGTTTTGTTGTTTTTGTAATTTTTCTAGAATTTTATATGTTCTGAAGTTTTCTCAAAAATTCTTTTAAGGTCACTGTTTGTATGCAAATGCAATAATTGATTTAAGATTTTTTTTTTCAAAAACATGCTCAAAATATTTCCATATTTATTGTCGGTACAATTATCCCAAGTTTGATTTTTTGGGATGATACAATGCTAGTGGACAAAAGGACAGAACGAAGACAGAGGACAAGACAGAAGTCATTGGCCTTAGCTTTTAGTATTTTCCTTCTTGTTGTAAACACGATCAATACAAGAACACATGAGTAGGGTTGTTATTCTCTCAGGAGAAGGCCAAACTTGTCTAAAAATCCCAATGTCTCCTCTTGCATAGTTTTGATCAAAGAAACTCCTAGTATTCAAACATCGATAATGCTCTTGTTGTGCTTTCTCTAACCTAGCATTTAGTATGTACCTAAGTAGAAGTCGCATTTGCATGCCCTCCTCAGGGACGTAGTCCTTGGATGTGAGGTGGGCATAGTCGGCAAGATCGAAGGAGTTCTTCTTGTCCATTGGCGAGGATGCAAGAACATCACAACAATGTTCAAGTTGACGACGCTCTCCTTCTAGTGCTAATTGTTGATGATTGGAACACGAGGTTCCCTATCGAGTTTATTTGGGAAAATGGTACGAGAGCACAATCTAAACGAAGATCTTTTATTGTTGTGGACACATTGGGTGTATGTATGAGAATACAATGCGATGTTACAGAATCGATGAACTCGAATATGAATGATGAATGATGCTTATTGGCTTGAGCCCCTTATTATAGAATACGTGGGCTATCCCTTTTATAGCTATTGAAGGGGTGACAGTTAATGCCACTAAAGACGCATATAATCTGTACGTATGTTCCTCTATTGAGTCTTGAACCGTCACGTCTCTAGCCAATTGTTGTAAGTTGCTAGATGCGCCAATAATCGCTCTCACGTTAGTCACGTGGGAAACTATCATGTCTCCCGACCAGTTCGCTGGTCAGGGATTACCCAAAACCGTATGACTGGTCGGATGGTGTTCATAGCTAGTTGTCTCGTGAGTTAAACTGATTGTCGACTAGTTTGGCCGTAGTGAATGGTATTAGACTTTCTTTAAGTATTAGTTGTAAGTTCATAACCATTATAGAGTTAGCCTCTAATATGTGGGGCATACTTTGATCGAGATTTTGATTTTGATTTTGATCGAAATGGTTGACTGGTTAAGAATTCTCGCCAGAAGGTCGTGTCCAGGGCTCGGTAGGGAAAAAAAAAGGCGGTGACTCTATTTCGGTACAAGGGGCGCTAGAGACTTGATTTGAGGGAGATTGGGTTGAGTTAGGGACGCGAGGCGTGCATCGTCGTGGCAATGAGAATAATGGTGGTGGTGTCGGCTTGGGCACAACACAACAGTGCCTAATTTGGCGGCGCAGCGTGGTGCAGTTGAGGTCAGGTGATGTGAGATATTCTGTTGAGGGAGAAGAGAAGAGAGAGATGGGTGGGTGGGTGGGACGGGGGTTAGTATATAAAATCAATATATAGTAGGTAAAACCGTAATGTGAGTAATGTTGCACACAAAAGGTTGGGTTGCGCCGTCACCTATGCCCTACTTAGACCCTATTTAAATGAGGGGATTAGGCCCCGAACGTACTACTGGGGAACATTTGGCTAGAGAGAATTTAGCGAAATATCCGGCATTCAAACAATCCCTTAATTTGGGCTCAACGTTGCGCTTTGTCTAACCTAGCATTTAGTATGTACCTGAGTACATGGAATATGTCATATAGTAAACACCATTTCTTTCTGAGTATCTATCCACGCATACAAATGCCCAGATACATTTTAAGCTGACACATATATATATGCGCGCGTCCTAGTGTTAAGTGCCCCGTATCTATGACAAACATCCTGGATTTGTTATTCCGTGGCATTGAAGAAGATTGGGCGCACGTTCACTGCCAGAATCGGGGAAGCTCCAGTGTCACAGAATTGGCCAATTGGGCACTTGGGAGCTAAATAGATCCTACTAGTGGTTCGTGTATCAACCTTGATTACATTGCTTACAGAATTGGCCAATTTGGGCACGTTCACTACCATAAAGTTCTTCTGAAAAAAAAAATCACACATTGATTACAAAAATTTATACCACTTATGTAGAAATTTCACAGAATATTGGTGTACTACGTACCCTTGCCTTCTTTTTGCTCATGTCATCTCCGGATCTCCTCCAGGTAGTTGCCATGGCTAACGGTGAGATGACGATATGATACTCCAGTCAGAGGCGGACCGTCCATTCGGTATGCTCGGCGGCCGCCCGAGCTCCTCCGTGCTCCGGCGCAGTACACCCTCCTGTGCCGTAGAAAAGATCGCCGGTCTTGTCGTTGCTCGCAGAAAAGAACGCCGCCGTCCGCGCGAAACCCATCGATCCTCTCGTCCTCGGCGCGCCTCACGGCACGCAAAAGCACCTTCCCGCTCCTTGCTCGCACGCCGGCGCTCGTGGGACCCACCGTTCCTTGTCCTCGTAGTCGTGGACTCTTGCTTGAGGTGATAGCAAGATCCTTACTCTCATGGAGAGGATGACACTTGGAGATGGGGCAATTTTTCTTGTATATTTATCTTCACAATGCCATGCCAACCCGAGGGGTTGGGGATACATATTTATAGGGCTAACTCACCAAGCATATGCCAAGCATATGCTAGTCTAAGATGCTCTCGCCCTAGATGCTCTGTCCTAGATGTTGTGGCCTAGATGCTCTGTCTAGATGCTCGTCCTCTAAAGCTAGTCCTAAAGCTAGTCCAAGATGCTCTGTCCAAAGAGATGCTAACCGCCACCAAGTATGCTGTCCTTGAAGGGCGGCAAAGCCAACACGAGACTTATCCATCAATCTCCCCTAAGTCTTGTGTGTCTCCTTGGAGGAATTGAGCCATCCCGATCCTAGAGCGAGCGTCGTCCTGATTTCAACGCGGGGCGCCCCCAAACTTGACAGAGCTCGAACGCCCGAGTCACGCTGAGAAGAACTCCCGCCGCCCGGTCATGTGGTGGGTGTCGCCGTGTCGAGGCACCACCCGCCGGTCTTGCCGCTGCTTTTGGCTCAACTTGCGCCGAAGAGGCGTGTGCTTTCCTCACTCGCTCGTCAAGGTGGAGGAGAGCCGCGCGCGCGGTGCGCGCTGGAGGTAGTTCGATGCTCGCCGAGCAATGAACACGAGCCGATGCTCCTCCTCCTCCGCTTCGCGCGGGTCGACGCGTGGCTCGGCCGCGACCTGCGTCGTGGAAGGTCCGCCGACACTTCGCCCATGACCAAGCTTGCCGCAGCAACAGTGGCAAGGATTTGTTATTCCGTGGCATTGAAGAAGATTCCTAGTCCTACTCCTCCCGAGTGAGGAGGAGCGCCAATGGTGACGGGTCCCGAGAGAGATTCATCACTAATTTGCACCTTGAGGCGACTATCGCCTCCTCAATCGACATCGTGGAGAGGTCCAAGAAAGACCCGGATCGATCGGTGCCATCTCGCTTGTACTTTCGGGGCGTGTGCGCAATGAAGAGCTTCTCGACTGCCAGAATCGGGAAGCTCCAGTGTCACAGAATTGGCCAATTGGGCACTTGGGAGCTAAATAGATCCTACTAGTGGTTCGTGTATCAACCTTGATTACATTGCTTACAGAATTGGCCAATTTGGGCACGTTCTTACTACCACGTAAAGTTCTTCTGAGCACAAAATCACACATTGATTACAAAACAATTTATACCATAAAGGCTGTTTATGTAGAAATTTCACAGAATACTTGGTGTACTACGTAACCTTGCTCTATCAACCACGCCCCCAGAGCACTTCCATCGCTCATGTCATCTCTTGTGTAATCGGATCTCCTCCAGTGCAGCTAGTTGCCATGGCTAACGGTGAGACGACGATATGATACTCCAGTAGCCAGAGAAGCCGGAGGCCTTGGCCGTGCATGTCGCAAATAATGACATCCTCCTCGAGCTCGACCCCATCAAATAATGATCACGGACCATGTGGCTTCATCGCCAGAAAGCCAACCAAAGCTGCAAGAAAGAATAACGACCAGCTAGCAATCCGGTTGAAGTATATTGTCTATATTTCCTATTAGCTTAAGATTTAAGGTGAATTGTTTGATGCATGAAACTCAATATGCAAGGCATCAGAACCAAAGGGTCATAAGTTCAAAACCTGCTTAACAGAATATTTGAAAAGAAATAATTGCAGCCCCCCACTTCAAGTCCACATCTTAGGCCTGGTGCAGTCGGAGTGTTGAAGTTTATTGTTAACCTTTTCTTGTCTGCTTAAGTTTTCTTGGTGATTTGGTTGACGCATGAAACTTTATATGCAAACGCACCTGGACAATGTAGATATGGAAAGAAGGCAGTGGCGGCGGCAGTGACAGTGAGTTGAACATACCGTTTAGGGTTAAGTAAATTGGCTTGGAGGGAGCATGATAAGCAACACTACTTGGGTTAAGTTACTGATAAAATTCAATTTCAATAAAGAACGTATTGTTTAGGGCATTTAGACCGGAAGCCATTATTGGGTATTTGGATGGGTCCACCTCGATGAACTTGGGTTCTATATATATCTCCGTTGTATCTTGTAGATCTAGGGTGCGACCAAGACTTCCAAAAATTTGATTTTTTTGATGTTAAATGAAAAAGATACAAAAAAGTGCATTCACCAAGGCTTGAACACATGACTTGTCCTTTCTAAGCATAGGAGGCTTACCACCAAAGAACATATATACACTTGTGTGTTTATATATGGTTCTGAATTTCTGTTATATTTGACAAAAATCACATGAATCTGATTTTTTTCGTCGATTTGAAATTTAACAGAGCTGCCCGATAGAACCGATTTTCACGGATTTTCAGCAAATTTCATCCGAAATTTTGAACCCTACGTGCAATGCATGTCAGCAGGAAGGAGTACCGTGAGGTATGCATCGATGATGGATAAAATGGTAGAGAATTAATGGATGAACCTCACTCGAATTTGTTGCAAGAGGGAGGAGGGGTGTGATATGCATACACAACCGGCAATATTTCACATTTCCAGGAAAACTTTGGGAACTCTAGCTGTAAACGCATGTCATTAATGCACATGTATGGATATGCTACGGGCAAATGTGATATTGCCAAATTTGTGGATGTTCAACGGTACTATTTATCCATGTATAGCAGTACGTATGTGTTTATCCGAAATGAATTTTAATTAATGTGCACTAAAATTAGCACATCGTTTGTTCTTACAATTAATGGGAAGGCTTTGAGAATTGTATGGCCTGATGCCAGCATAAATACAAGAGGCGTCTCACTGCAATCATCCTTACCCAGATAACCAGAACCAATCTCACCTAGCTACGGCAACCAGCGTCCCATCTCCGGCCGGCGGCTAGCTCGTCTCCTCACCTGGTAAACATACAGCGGCCAAGCTAGCTTCCAGGGTTAAAAATATCAGCCTGTGAAAATTTCTATCGGACCCCGGTAGAAAGTCAAATCGGTTCCGAAAAAATTGGTTTGTATGAATTTTGTCAAATATAGAAGAAATTTATGCTGAAATTTATTTTCAAAAATTTTGGCCAATATTTTCAACCAATTTTCGGCCGATGTTTTTAAAATTCAAATTTTGATTTGAAAATTTTGGCCGAAATGGAAATTTTCGGCCAAACCCCTCCTGTAAAATTTTGATACTGGTTTTCAAAACCCTGCTAGCTTCATGGCTAGCTTGTGCTAGTTCTCATATGCTTGCGATCATTTCTTATGATCTATCCTGTTGCATGGAGATTCATGGTAGATCTAGATCTGCTTGCTGTCATGCACAAATGTTTTTGTTCATGCGTTTTGTTTCTCGAGAGTTTTTCTGAATACACCTGCTGTTGTTTTCTTGTTGCCCTAAACTCATAAAACCTTTCTTTGAAAAAAAATTCACAGAAGCTTGGTATATTTTGATTGTTCTAGCAGATGTGCCATTTGACAGCTTTAGATCTAGGTTTAATTTGTATCCCCTGGGTACATTACCATTTGAAAGGTGTGCGCTTGGGGTTGTTTGATCTGAGTAAGTGTTTCAGATCTAAGTGGAGGCTCCTAGAAATTCCACGATTGCCCACCTTGATCTCAAGGATTGGAGCTAGGTTGGATGCTTGACCACATAGCATGGCATGCATGGTACTAGCGAAAAGGTTCATCTTGCCTCTTGTTAGAAAAAAAGGCGGGAGATCCGGTTCATTTTAAACCCTTATAATATGTTTAATCATTGGTGTTGAACGGTCGTAGTTCATGCTACGTCTAGATGACTAGATCCATATATATATAGATACTATGCGTCGAAGCTAGAAGGTAGTTAACAACTGAACATAGAGAGAGTATTTGCTAAGGGGCTGATTACTGCAAGAACAATTAATTATCGATCTGTTTACTAACTAAAAGATACTTGACTATGTTTTTTGGGATGTTTAATCTACTGTTTACTTTGAAATTTTACTTATGCATAGATATTGTTTTTTATGTATGCCAATATGCAAGGGTGACCCACGGTTAAAAAAAGCGGCCGAAAATCGGTTTTACCGCCTCAAGTAGAAATCCAAACCGGCAAAAAAAAACCGATTTCGAATGAATTTTGTCCAATATAAAATAAATTGTCTCAGCACTTGTGTACATGAAGCCTGGTGGTAACCTTCTTAGCCTAGAAGGAGGTCTTGGGTTCAAACCCAAACTATACTATTTTTTAGTTTTTTTTCTGTTTTAACTTCGAAAGAATTCAAATTTTGATTTAAAAATTTCGGCCAAAATTGACTGAAATTTTCCGATTTTCGGTCCTACCGGCCCCGTTAAAAATCCCAACCCGTTTTTTGAACCCTGGGGTAACCTTATTTATTGTTCCATGAACGAGCTAGCTAGCTAATTAGCTATAGCCAGAATCACATCCTGCAGTGTATATGTATTATCAAATTACACACCACCATATGAATTTCTTCTTGTATCCCTGTGCCGTCACAAAGTAACCATGGCTTGCCTCCTCTTCTCCCATGAGCAGCTGCCGATCAATGGAGTCCGGGGACGTCAACGTGCAGGCCCCCTCTCCCAAGCCGAAGGTCGTCTTCGTGCTGGGCGCCACGGCCACCGGGAAGTCCAAGCTCGCGATCGCCCTCGCCGAACGCTTCGGCGGCGAGGTTATCAACTCCGATAAGATCCAGGTGTATGACGGCGTGCCCGTACTCAGCAACAAGGTGACTAAAGAGGAGCGCGCCGGCGTGCCTCACCACCTCCTCGGCGGCGTGCACCCCGACGCCGACTTCACCGCGGAGGACTTCCGCCGCGAGGCGGCACGGGCCATCGCCCGCGTTCTCTCTGCGGGCCGCCTCCCCGTCGTAGCCGGCGGGTCCAACACGTACATCGAGGCGCTGGTGGAGGGCAACGGCGCCGACTTCCGCGCGGCCCACGACTGCCTCTTCCTCTGGGTGAACGCCGCGCCGGAGCTGCTGGAGTGGTACACCGCGCTGCGCGTCGACGACATGGTGGAGCGCGGCCTGGTGGACGAGGCGCGTGCGGCGTTCGACGCCGGCGCGGACTACACCCGCGGCGTGCGCCGCGCCATCGGCCTGCCGGAGATGCACGCGTACCTGCGCGCGGAGCGCGGGGGCACCGCCAGCAAGGCCGAGCTCGACGACATGCTCGAGCGCGCGGTGCGCGAGATCAAGGCCAACACCTTCCGCCTGGCCCTCGCGCAGACACAGAAGATAAACCGCCTCAGCACGCTCGACGGCTGGGACGTCCGCCGCGTCGACGTCACCTCCGTGTTCGCGCGCATGGCCGAAGGCGTGTGCCACAAGGGGACCTGGGAGACGGTCGTCTGGGAGCCGTGCAAGGAGATGGTGACGCTCTTCCTCGAGACCCCGCTCTCTGTTCCTGCCTCAGCTGCCGACGTCGGCAACGGTGGCCCCATCCTGCCAGCACTGGAGGTGCTGGTGCTGGCAACGGTGGATGAGGAGAACAACGGAGGCGCTGCTGTCAACGGCGCCGCCGCCGACGTGCACGGCAATGGAGCTGCCGAGGCTGACAACGGTGGCGATGATGCAGGCGATGCCGGCGTCGCGGATACTGCTGCAGCTGAATCGGTGGACACAGTTTAAGTCGATGCATGGTGGCTTACTACTGGCTTTGGCTTTGCGTGGTGCTTAGATTGACGGATGCATGGGAGAGGGAGATACAAGTGTCATGAGCTTAAACTAGTAGTATTAAGGATATTTCTCTATTTTCCGAATAATAAAAACTCATATGACAATAATAATAGTCGAAAGGCATTTATGTCATGAAAAACAATTTCGTTTTGAAATTTATTTTGGAGGGTAACAAAATGAACAAAATTACCAAAAATTCGGTGAGTTTTCAAACATGCACTTGAAATTTGGACAAAATTTGACCGAATTCTATCCAAATTCAAATGTTGCCAAATTTAGAACGTAATTTGTCCAAATTAATTCAAATGTTTCCTAATTTTTTTGAACGAATTGTATTTATTTCGGGAGGGTAACGAAAGTTCTGAAATTCCCAAAATTTCGCCGAAATTTCGGCAAAATTGTGAACCCTGATTTGTGTAATTTCGGCAAAATTGTGAACCCTGATTTGTGTTACCATGTTGCTGTGTTTATTTTATGGTTGACTGTGATATATATATATATATATATATATATATATATATATATATATATATATATATATATATATATATATATATATTGCTTATTATGCTCGATCTCCATGGAATGTTGATATGTAGTACTTTGTTTTACATAAATTAGAATGAATGCAATGGCTAAGCAATGTTTGCAAATGAAATTGTCAGTTTAATTTGTCCCATAACAAACATGAGGTATAGTACACTTTGCGTGTCGCTAGATTCAATATATAAAACGCTGATTCTTCTCTGTATATGTATAATCGCATCAAAGTTTTTGTCTGTTTCTCCCAAAAGAAGTGAATGATATCTATATTGTTTTGGGATAATGCATGGAATGATATATCTAGATGGAAATTGATCAAGAGAAGGAAACAGTGTACCAAAGCATCATGGAAATTAAGTTCTAGAAATTAAATTTGGGTTATATATAGGCACTAAGGTGATATATACATACATGGTACGTGAAAGTGACCATCAGCTTTTATCTGTCGCTCCTCTTTTATGATTTGTACCTTTTTTACTTTAATTCTCGTTTTCCTCTCTAGAACTTCAAATTTCATATGATAATAGGCTATTCTAGGCTTTATAGCTAGTGTGATCTTAGCTACGATGCAAAGATCTTAGCTATAGTTTTGGAGGGGTTAAATAAATAATTAGAATGCGATAAGAAGGATGAGATGCGGTGGAAGTAAGAATCACCTTTCGTTATGTATGGTTTGAGCCCTCCTTTTGTCCTTGATTATGTCTATTCTTTTGATTAGAGTAGATTTTATAGTGTGAATTGACACCTGCCACTCATGTTGGATTCGTTTCAAAGATTTTGTCAAGAGGTGGTCAAATACTATTGCTACACCTTTATCCCCAGGTCCATATGAAATAATTTGGAAGAGAGAGATGCGCAACAAGAGAATCATCTAAAAAAGGGTCTGTGTTTTGAAGTTCCAGCTGCGTTGTCTTTCGTGATTATGACTTTATGAGTGTACTCCAACCAATTCTTTGCCTTAATTTGAACAAAGTCTGTTAGAGTAACTTCAACCATCTGTACAACATACACATATTATACGTTCCATTTATCAATTCTATTGAAGTGTATATGATGCCTCTCTTGGACAAAACCTACTGATCGATGTACAAGATTTTCAGTTTGCAAAAGTTCTTACCACGCCATCAGTGGACACATTTTCCTTGCATATAACTAATATACTTATACTCCCTCCAGCTACAAAAGAAAGTAGCTTTGGGTTACGTGCTGTCAAATATTATAAACTTTCACTATCAATATGTTTTGAATTTTAGATTGGATACATAAAAAAAAATATTTGTATATTTGTCTCGAAAAGTATTTTCATAATGTTATAATTTTATTAATTAGATTTTATGATATATGATCAAAGCTACATTTTAATGACCGTGTTAATATCCAAAACGACTTTCTTTTTTGACTGAAGGGAGTATATCACTTACTCTCTTTTTTTAAGTACATATTACCTAGTTTAGAATTTAGCTCTACAACAAGTAGTGGTTGTATTTCTTAAAAAGAAGTACTATTGCCATGTTTTTCAGATCAGTAAAGAGTTGTTTCTTCTTCCGTTTCGTGTAACAACTACCATGTGTATATTTTATTGCTCTGTATATTCCATTTTAACAAGAGATGTTTTGCATGCCAATACATACTCCAAGAGTTATGTGAATTGTCGTGAGTACAAGGCTGTAAGTATTTATGGGACAGCCTCATTCTTTTATTTCACTTTATCTACACTATACGATAAGCCATCTCATACATCATTCTGCTACTCCCTCCATCAAAATATAGGATGTTTTAGATATTGGCACAGCCTACACAGTACTACTTTGACCCGCAGATTCATGTATTATATAATAACGTGAATTTCATAACTAATATACTATATACTTTTTAATGTACCTATATATTTTTGAGATATATATATATATATATATATATATATATATATATATATATATATATATATATATATATATATATATATATATATATACTACTTAAAAGAAGGAGTTGGTGACGATCGTCCGTCCTCCCACCTTCTTCTGCATCCGTCCGATCGGGGAGCAAACGATGAATGGCACATATCGCTTCGTCGTCGCGCAGCACTACCTCCCTCCCCTCTCTCACGCCTCCCACGACAACTGTTCCCACGATCTGGATTCTTCTCCTTCCTCCTATTCTGTGGGGACCCTGGAGTTATCTCCATAAGACCGAGACTAATCAAAGCCTTAGGGACATAACTCTAGGTCTCCCGTGAATGGATTCCAACTTAACTCCATCTAAATGAGAGGCTTAACTCAAACTAGAGCCCCGACGATCATGCGCGCCGCTCCTCTGTGAGCACTACATGATTGTCGGTTCTCCAACAAGTCAAACGCTACACTTAGTGAGTTAAATAGGAAGCCATGAACAGCGAGTACAACTTATATTGGCTCCCAAGATCAGCGACCAATATAGTCATACTCTCATACAACGTTGCTCACATCCATACAACATTCATACATAAATAGTTCAAAAGACATACAACATAGTTCCAAGTTTACAACTAATACAAGTGGCCGACCGGCCAAATATAAAAGAGAGTATTAAGTAGCAGCGGAAACACATAAATAGACCAAAAGACCAGCAATGGTATGCCCCATAACCCATCGGCAACCAACTGGAAGTTAGATGATAGCAAACTACTCATCGGTGTCGCCTAAATTGACACCGACAAGCTCGTCGGTTTCAATATCCTCCTCACCTGTAAAAGCCAGCAAACACCTGGCAGAGTACAAAGAGTACTCGCAAGTCTTACACAAATAAAAATAGTTATGCATAAGGTCATTCAAAGGAAGGACTCATATTGGCTTAATTTTTTGCGAAAGAGACGCAATACTGAACAACCTACACATACTAGTTTTTCAAGTGCCATTTCAAAATCAGATTTGAAGTAGAAGTAAAACATGTGAATAAGTAATGAATTCAATAACAAATGAATCATACCAACAACAAAGTGGTGGTCCACTTTGATACAACAACAAACATGAACATCCCATTCCTGTCGATACCAAGTTATAACCACAATTTTAATTCCAAGTCTAACAATAGTAACTCCCGAACTCAAGCGGTTGTCCATAACCGCGGACACGGCTATTCGAATATATTTATACCCTGCAGGGGTGTACTACTTTACCCACACGACTTGATTAGCCCGTAAGTCTCGAGATGCCTCCGAATATAGCATACTTCCTATGGTATGCCGGCCGGGTAAATCAAGATACGGTCGTTTTTAGCAAGAAGATCCCATTGAGCCAAGTCCCTCAACCCATGGCTCCTAGGAAACACAAGACGCTAACGCCTCCATCCTATATATCCTAGGAAACACAAGACGTTAACGCCCCCATCCTATCGGCCCAAAGGAACACGGGATTTCACGGTCCCAATGCCCTTACAATTTCACCACCGTGGGACTCAACACAATAAAATCTTCCCCCTACTTAACCATACGGCTCCCAACCCGCGTGTGATAGCACGAATGTACTTGAATCAACGACGTTACCAAAGTTCGGTCCTTAATTGTCCAGACAAGTCCAACCACATACCCAATTCTCGTGCACGAAGGCACCATCACTAACCATCACTTGTCCAGACCAAAAGCTCATTTAAAATGACAAACTTTAACTTGGAAAACAGATACGAAGATCTGAAACAAAAGTATATAAAGAGAGTGGTGTTTATCCCATAATTGTCTGGTTATTCCCGACAATGAAACTACCGTTTCTAGACTTGCATGGCTAAGCAAACTCGAACAACATTATTTCATACATCCTATTATAAACATTTCAGTATTGGGGTAATTCATGGATAGCCACAATGACAAGATAATAGGATGTGTCTAACTACTCATCACAAAAATAGCGACATTATAAAACTATCATGCAAGCGATTATCATTGCATCTACCCTAACAAAATTGGGATCAAATATGATGCAAAAATAAAGTTCAAAGGATGCTTGCCTTGCTGGTAGGCTAATTGCTCTCCCTCAGTAGCGTAAGAGTCAATATCAATGAGCTCGGAATCTATATAAATACAATACCGAATAAACATCGAGAAATACTCTAAAAATCAAGATGCTTAAAAATGCATGATTTTTCTACAGTAGCTAAGTCATGATTTTAAATAATTTTTGGTGACAGAATTATTTCATTTTGATTTAGTATATGAATGTTATGGTGGTTTGAATTTCAGATTTCAATATGCCTTTATTTGTGTAATTTAATTATGAAGTGAAATTTTGTAGAGTAGTGGTGAGTACAAGGATTACATGGTTAAATAGGCAATATTATTACAAGTTCAAAACAGTTGAGTTTGCTCCAATTGGAGTTTTCATGATTTAGTTATTGATTTCTAAAGTTATCAGCATTAATAGTGTAAAAATAAAGCCCTTTAGGATCATTCTCCTCAAACTATAGTTTCTGTGATAGAGGTAAGTTTGGAACCGTTTTTATGATTAAGTTCCTTTGAAATATAAATTATCAAAATTGATTTCACTATTTTTGGAGTTTCCAAGAATTACTTATGAATTTTTGAAGTTATCAGCCCTATTTCTATTGTAAAAATAATAGTGTTAATGGCTCATTTTCCAAAATAATGCTCTCTGTTATAGAGACATGTTTGAAACAAATTTTAATATATAGTTCATTAAATTTGAAAACTATCAGAAGTGGTTTCACTCAGTTCGGAGTCAAAATGAATTAGTTATGTATTTTCAAAATCATACATATTTTTCAGTGTACCAATAATCCATTTTTGGATTTTATAAAACGTTTACATCTTTTCTCACCGAGCCACACGCTATCCACAGTGATGCGTGCGGGGACGGGAACAAGGCGTATTCCATTTTATCTCAGATTTTTAAAATCCATTCCGACACGTGGGGCCCGTCGTCAGTGGCACGGTCCAATGGACTCGGCCCACTGGTGCGCTCGCACGGTGCACGGTGCTTACACGGCTGGTCCCACCTGTCAGCGACTGTCGCTATTCATTTAAACCTACGGATTTCTGTGCAAGGGGCCCACTCGTAAGCGACTTATTACTACGGCTAAGACATCATTTATAACTAATGAGTGGAGTTAACGTTTAATGACGTGCTACAATAGATGTCGGCGTACGACAACGGGTTTTCGATCCCATGCGTTTCACTGGCGGCTTGCCGGCGATTCCGGCCACAGCGGCGTGAACCAAGAGCATGTTTAGATGCACAATAGAGTCGCGCTCCTCATGGAAGTGATCTCGACGGCTGAGCTGGCCTGTACCGGCGGCTAGCCGGAGGTGAGCGACGACAAACTTACGGCAAAACTGCAACAAGCAAAAGAGAGCTCCGCAACGCAAACAAGCGGGTGTCTGAGGTCCTAAGGACTATGAGTAAGCTACCTGAGCTAGGAGAGGGCCTGGGGAAGCTTGGGGATGCTGGAGCTGCGCCGGCGCTGGAGAAGAAAGATGGTGAGGACACGGCTCCACGTGGAGAGATGACTGGAGCAAAACCTAAGTACAAATAATGGTCAAGATAGCTCAAGGATGCTACGGAGATGCTAAGGACACGAGTAATTGAAGAGTAGCTTACCAAAACAAGGTGGGAGACGAAAAGTTGATTCACGGCCGAAAATAGACAAAACTTCGATTCACCGGAAACTCAGCGTGCAAAGAAAGAAATAAGATGAGGGGTTTTGATCAGTGGCCTAAAGCACGTAAGGTGACGCGGTGGATTGAGGATAATACCTCCCGGACACTGAGAAGGTACGAATGTGTCCGCGAGGGCACGCTCTGGAAGTCACCGGGAGCAAGACAATGGACAGCGACCTACAAGCAGAGACAGGAGCTCGCATAAGCAAAAATGGACACGGGGATGAACCTAGAACAGGGAGGAATCACGCGGAGGGAGCTTACCCGAGAGACACGCACGGGAGAGCTTCCTCCTCCTCTACCGAAAAGAGGAGAAGTGAGGAAGAACAGGGTACAGAGGGGGTATTATGCCCAGTCAATGGGCAATGGAGGCGTGTGAAGCGAAGAAGCTTCAGGAGTGGTGGATGTAGGCGGTGGATTGACGGCGTCGGAATCCCTCAACGGCTCGGAGCACGTTGCCTCGGCCGCATGGAGCTCAGCTCCTGTGCGAGGTCAGGGACGAAGCTGACAGCTTGGGCCCACGTCGTCAGCGAGACAATGCGGCGCGCGCGATCGTGAGTTAAGTGATTCGATGCGCACCGTTGGATCTCGGCTAGACGGCTGAGATTAGGGAGGTGTTCGGACAGGTCGGCAGGGGTACGCGATCTAGGCCGCTGATCCATGATCCAAGGGTTGCATGCGCCAGTGCGTTTAGGCGGTCGGGCTGAGTCGGCTCGCCGAGTCGGACTCGAGCCGATGAATAGTAATAGCCGGTTAGGGTTCTAGGTTTTGACTGAGATTCAAATTGTTTTTCCTACTTTGACCAGAGGCTTAAAAATATAAATAAAATTCCTAAAAATGTGAAATAAATCAAAGAGGTTACTGGGTAGGTCTAGTGTCCATAAAAATTATTGAACCCTACTGTTCATGATATATTTTGTGATATTTAAATTCAAACTTAGGCTAGGTACTTTAAGGATGTTTGAATTTTCTTAGGGTTCAAACCAGTCCCAAAAATTTGGAAAAAATTATATTAATTCATGATAATTAATATAGTATTTGAATAAATTATTTCCAGACGATCTTTAGTAGCGTTTATTTCGGTTTCTAGTTTGGAGGTTAATTTGAAGTGTATGTTTCAATTGTATTTTGAGATTTTCGAAGTGCAATATTGAAATAAAAAGTTTCGAAACATAATGCATGCTAATGATATGCATAATAAACTTCTTTATTAATTCGGGGATGTGACATATTCTCCCCTTTCTCGCTCTCCCCCTACCAACCGAACCTGTCGCCACCGTCTCCTCTCACCCGCCGATGCCGCCGTTCCCCGGACGCCGCGCCGCGCCGCCGCTTCCTCGCCCTACGCGCCACTGCACAACCTCCACTCCCCGTTGTGAGGACCGCAGTTTATTTGGCTTGTAATGCTTAACCAACCACCTAGTCCTAGCATTACAAATCAAATAAACCGAGCCTCGAGATATGTATACTTCCCAGAAAGCAGTATACACACCTCTACACAAAATTACGCATCAACTCCATTCCAAACATAGAGTCCAAACATTACACTATTAAGCAGAAAGTAACAACAGTAGAGTTATTACAGACAATGGCCGACCGGCCAAAAGGTACATAAAGACAAGAAGAACGACAGCGGAAGCAAAAGTGCCATAAGATGGCTATAAACAACGCCAATCAGCGTGCCTTCAACCCACAAGGCATCTGACCGGACCGCCAAGCCTAGTCGTCGCACACGAAGCGGCAACAGAACTCACAGAAGTGAGGCCCTTGGGGCTCACCTTCTTCCTCTGCAACAAAATCATTAAGCAAAGCCAATGAGTACAAAGATTGTCTTTGTACTCGCAAGACTGACGTGTGAACTAGCAGACCTGTTCATATGCTACATGCAGGCTTATCTGGGGGAGGCCATATGTTTCATTTGCACAAAGCCAGATTTGTTTGCAATAATGTAATACAGTTTAAAGGCAAGTTTGCAATTCATTTTTAATGTTGAAATAACAGTGAAAGAAAGATTGATACAGGTATCCACCTGGAAGTGACTATCCCAATAGTCACCACTACATAGTACGAACCCCCAGATTCGTACCACCCGTCAAGTTTTAATTTAAAAGGTTGTAGTCTAACTCTTGGAAGACCTTGCCAAGCGTGTCCATAACCTAGGATGAGGCTATTCGAATAGATTTAACCCTGCAGGGGTGTACCACTGTACCCACACTTCATACCGCCTTTAAGCCAATGCACACTACCGAAGGTATGCTGGCACAGCTAAGTCCTACGAGACTTTTTCCAATATTGTGTATTAACTACGAGCCGCTCGTATGGATAGAAATCCATACGCTTACATGGTAAAGCCGAAAAGATAACTACCCACTCAGGATAAAGCTTTTCGGACAACTACCATGCTCCCAACACCATCCCTCCTGCGACCTCCTGCGACCCGGAGCCAATACACGCCAAAGTACTAGGTCAAGAGAGGTCCCATATACTCTAGTGTGGTTAGCACGCTAAAATGCTTGGTTTAGTGTAACAAGATGTTCGGTCCTTGTTGACCCGGGCACCTTTCCAATCACACCCAACAGATCACACCAAAACTTACCATTGTGCCCAAGTCTAAATCGTTTTTGTTTTCATTTTTAGTTTTTGTAATTAACAAAGTACAAGCTAGAATATAAGAACAGTAAAAATTTTATGTGATCAAGATCATCGACTAAGTCGATGATCGCCCAATTCTATCGGAAACTAAGCATGGCTAAGCAACTGAACTCGTAATCTACTAAGTGATAAGAGTTCATCCAACGAACTCTAATCACAGCAAGTAACCTAGGCTCAGGTAGTAGAGATCAATATTTCACCTACAGGATATGCAGCTACGGATTTAACTAATCAATTTAACACAAATTAGGCAATGCATACATACAGTTGAAACAAAATATTAGACTTTAAAATACTGGGATAAACATAATCAAACTGCTTGCCTGGCTGCTGTGGCTCAGGATGCTCAACCTGTTGCAGAGGATCGCTCTCGATAAAACTGGACCCGTCGCAATCTATCGATCGAGCAAAAGCAACAAATAAGAACCAACAACACCGACAAAACTCAAAATCTCAAATACAACCACAATTCTATAACACAGAAGCTAGACCATTACCATATGAACAACAAATTAACTGCTACGGAGATGATTTAAATTAGACAAGCTTTCATGTGATAGATCTACCCAAACTCACTTACTTACCAAGTTAACTATAAAATTAATCCTCTTATATGCTTTAATCTTTCGACAGACTTTGATGGTGATTGTGTGCACATCTATTAATTAAGTATCAAATTAACACATCTAAACAACTAGTTACTCTAAACAACCATCATTAGTGATAAGATCACTTAAACCTACAAGAAACTATTGAAACACTAACTAGTTAATTAGCCAACTGTTAGATGCTAACAATTTTCTAATTAAGGTTGGATTTTAATAAAATTCAGCTACTAACACACCTAAGTATCACACCAACCTATAGCAAGGTTAACAATTTCAGCATGCTACTCCTACAAGGCCTTACTAAATTTGTAAAAGCAAGAAACACAAGTACAGAGACAAACAACTAGATCATCTAACCACCTCTTTGATCATTCAGACAACAAGAGCTTTGAAACTTAATGACACTAACTAACTGACTTCAAACTAACCACTACTACTTAGGAAAGTCATCAAACACTAACAAGATTTGAATAGCATAAGCATGAAACCAATTTCGCCATCAT
Source organism: Ampelocalamus luodianensis (assembly GCA_036346255.1). Lineage (NCBI taxonomy): Eukaryota > Viridiplantae > Streptophyta > Magnoliopsida > Poales > Poaceae > Ampelocalamus > Ampelocalamus luodianensis. The sequence continues at coordinate 31,361,075 of CM070622.1, forward strand.
CGACAACAGAGAAAAACGACAACAGGGAACAACTACAGGGAAACTTGAGACTAATCTTTCTTCCAAACCTCACTTCCAAATTTGATCATGCAAGAGAGTGAACTAATGAACAATCCTAAGATTGATTAGCAGCTAACTACAAGGCTTAAGAGAGGTGGGCCCCACTGTCAGTGAAGCAGAGGAAGACATAGCCGAAGAACAGAGAGACTCGGGCTGGCGCTGGACCTGGAGTTGCCACCGGCGAAGGAGTGGCGGCGCGGTGTGACAACCAAAATGGGTTCTTTGGAGGACCACCGAAGCCAAAGGTGGTCACGGTCTGGCGGAGAAGCATCAGGCGGCGCGGCGGCGGCACGCGCGCGGCCGTGGAGGTGACAAGGGCGCGATCGCGCGAGAAGAAGAAGGTGAAAACTAGCGCGCATGAGCATCAGTGGGTTACCAGGAACTCACCGGGATGACGCGGAGCTAAGGTGGCTGCCGGAGATGGCCCGGCGACGAGAACCTGCGGCGACGATCAAGGGGTCACCGAGGAGGGAGCAACCTGAGCAAAGACAGGAGGAGATAAAGATGTAGATAGCTCGGGTAAGAGCACGAGATGAAGCTTGCGCAGCAATTGACTAAGGAACCAACTCATCGGCGATGAGGACGAAGACTCGAATTTTCGGCCGAATAAGAGGAACCCAAAATTCCACGGTCCCCGCGAGTGAATCTCAAAATTAGTTGAGGGAATTCATGATAGGGATGCGGAACACGATATGACGCGCAAAGGTGAGGATGATCTTCACCGTCACGACGATGACATGGCGGTGGCGCCACGGCCGTGAACGAGTTGGCGCCCCTTTCGGTTTGAGCTCGAGAGGAGCAATGGTTGCTAGGAAGTGGCTTTATGTGGTCCAAAGGAGGATAATAGAGCTCGGGTGAGCTTAAGTAGGGAGAGGGCGGAGGAATGCGAGGCGGCTTTCGGCACCGAGGAGCTCAAGAGCGTGTCGACAAGTGGTGAAGGAAAAGATGGGTGATTAATGCCGCTCGGGGCATTGCCTAACAATGGACGATGCGGCCGAGGGATTGCGCGAGAAAACCAGAAGCGGTGATGAGACGGCGAGGTGAGGTGGCGCCCATGCGCGGCCGCCGCACTCAACCCCAGGCGCGAGGTAGGTGACGGCCTGACGAGTGGGGCCCGCCCGTCAGTGAAAGAAGCGAAACGACTCGAGCCGGAGTCTGGCGCGGTGCGATTAGGTGGTTTGACTCGATCGAAACGGTGCTGATCGTTGGATCTTAGATGAACGGCCGAGATCTCAGTATGCATTCGGACAGGTCGTTTGCATGCGCGAACGTGGACCGTGTGATGCACATCGGACGGTCACGAACGATTGGGCTCGGCGGTGCAGTTAGTTGGCGCGATCGAGCCGAGCGGCGCGGTCGGACTTGAGTCGGGCTCGGGTTCGAGCCCGAGGAACAGTGATCCCAGATTTTGAATTAAAAAGGCTGTGCGTGTTTGGGGAATTTTTAGAGGTAGCTCCAGAACTCCAAAAATTCCGAACTTTTTATGGGAGCTTCCTGGGACAGAGGACAACCTTGTGTAAATTTTCCAGGAATTTTCATTCATTAGATTTCTCCCAAGAAAATTCACAAGCTGCTGCCTAAGGGTTTGACCAGACTTTTGAACTTGTTTGACTTGGCCATTTGAAATAGCAAACAAAATCCAAAAATTGTGAGATTTTTCAGAGAGGTAGATAGGATGACCAAGATGATAGGAAAAATATTCCCAGAGGATGTTCACAAGTTTTCAGGCTAAGAATTGGTTGACAACAATTTCCATTCACAAGAATTAAATTTTAGAATTGGAAATTGTTTAGGGAAAATTTGGAAAACTTCCAAATGACTTCCTGAGACATCAAAAGTTTTTATTTCTCCTCATAATTTTACATTTGAAATACAAACCCTAACTTAGGGCTCTTACACCCGTCCTCCTCAATCCTTGCCCCATCGTCTCCCCCTCCCTACTCCTTCCCTCCCAGTCCGAGCCGCCCTCCAGCCGACGACGAGGACGGGCAGGAGGAGGAAGGGCTGACCAAGCCGCCGTCGGCCATAGCACACCAGCGGGCCTCGTCCTTCTCCTCCTGAAGGACCTAATCGCCAGCCTCTACGGATCTCGGCCTCCCTCCACCCCTAACGCGGCAGAGGTACGTACACCAGATGCGGATGATGATGATGGATTCGGAGATGACGGTTGGGAATTCTCGGAGATGTCCTCGCCCGGACCGCCGCCATCCACGAAGTCGTAGACATCTACGCATAGGGCCGAACGCAGGTGCACCACTCCGGGCGTACTCCGCCTTGGTAAGCAATGCCATGCCCTCCTTCGCCCCATTCCTCCAATCCTTCCCACCTTTTCATCTCCTCTGGTTTGTAGTGTCGTTTTCTTCCTCCCAGCAGAGAAAAATACCGTGAAAGAATACAGATCTGTGACCATGGGGTGGTACGTGCTCTTCCTCTCTAGGTGTGCTATGAATCCCCTCCCCTCAAACTAGATTTAACGTTTTTGTTTTGCATAGGTGCTATAGACCGCTCGATCCGGCGTGGGGCTTGAGTTTGCGGTGCCTCCTCTTGACTCTGGTATGCTTCTTTGCTCCTTCCTCGTGGGTACAGCCCCTTGCGCTTAGTCAATCCGCTCACGGTGGGCGTGATTAACTATGTAAGTGAAAAATTGACTCTTTCCTAACTTCCACCGATGGGCTTCTTTGGTTTCTCACTCATCATGTGAAAAATTAAAGCGAGGGATTCAATAGTCCAAATGGTAGATGCATGGATTGTTACATTTACTTAGAAAGAGGATTGGGAAGATGTCCTTGTACCGATGTAATAGATGAAGGTGGTGTCCCAACATTGCAAGATGCGAGCATGTGAGTCATGTGACTCGACAAGCGTGCATGAAGAGTCGGTAAAAATTTAATTATTCATGTTCAAAGAGTATTGGTAATGTGTTTACTAATTAGTTTTGTTCACAGACTCAGCTAGATGGAGATAGAGCGGCGTCCAACAAAACGATCATTCGCTGCATGAACTTTACTACCATCCAAAGAACCAAAGTTGATGTCCTTGAAGTGTTATATGTCAATGTAAAGGTAAATAGTGGCTTCTATTTCAGTTGTATGGTCAATTGTTTGAGCCTCATGTTAGTTGGAAAATTATCTTTCACTTTGTATACAGCTTTCTGCTCTTGGTATGTCATATTGAGGAAGTGTTTAGAGATTGGATTACCTATTTTCGTTAGGAGTAGCAGCAAAGGAGTTTGAAAATAGAATTGACCAGGAATCACCTGTGCTAGCTCCAACAGAAATACCTAGCCTATCTTGTCAAATTTCCAAAATCTGTCTGTTCAAGATTCCATCATTTTACAGAGTATTGTTCAGTATTTCCCATTTTTAATGTCTTTCTATTAGGAGAAAAATTTACTGTGATGCACAAGTTGGTAAACTTTGCAGAAGCTGACTTTCTTGTAAAATTATATTATGTTTCTTCTATACACATGTAGGTGAAACGTGAAGAGCTGCTTCAATTCATGCAAAGTGCCATTTCAGGACTAAAGAGGAATGCTGACATTGTGAGGTGACCATTAATATACTAATTAACTGTCAAAATCTGACTTTCTTATTGGTTGTCTATGCATTAAGTTGAACCCTCCTTTTCCATTTCTCTATGCCTGCAACATCTGGAGAGCACAAAAGAGATACCATGGTGCTTTTGCCTCTATTTTTTTAGGTAATTAGTAGCGCTTCTTTTGTTGTTACCTAAGATGTGTATTTCACTTCATGATAGATGCTAAAGTCATAGAGTTGTGGAAGAAACTAGATGAGAAGGAGGCATTACGAGTTCAATCAACTCAAGTCCGAGGATAGTTGCTACCTCTCTGGTGATCTCCTCACTCTGAGACTCTTAATACATCTAGAAACTAAAGCCGATTGCATTGTAGGCATCAAGGAGTGCTACGCCGGTGTCGAGTGCGTGGAGAGCCCTCCGGTCGTGGAGTCTGGCGGTGGACGCCGAGGAGTTGTTCAAGGAATGGCGAGGAGGGGCGGAGAGGAGTAGGCGCGGGAGCAGGAGGAGATCGGGGCATGGTCGAGGGGCTGCACATGGTGATCATGCAGATAGGGAGGTGGCTAAAACCCGAGCTTCACGATGCTCCCCAACCGGCGCAGACAGAGGAGGAGTAGAGGACTCCATCGTTCTTGGCCACCTTCAATAAAATTGCTCGCCAAATATTTGAGGTAACTCTTGTGCTTATCTTTGTCAATGCACATGAAATTCTAAATTTTTCTTCCGAACTTTCATGTTCTCAATGCTCCAATGTTGTTTCAAATGAGAGCTTTCCATACTAGAGTTTAGGAATATGGATATCATGATTCATTTTAAAGAGGTCTGCTTTCAAACTGACGTGATTACCATGATGGAGATTAAAAATTATTTTCTTAGTTCAACCTTGTGGGTTTGACATCACAAAATTGGATAAATATAATATACTACTGTGATTACAAATAGTGTATCTTTGTATTCATAAAAAAGTGATGCTAGAGAGTTTTTCTTCTTTTTCCTACTTGATATGTTCTTGCAAAAGCATACCAAATAGGATTTGGTTTGTTTGAGGTTTCAAAACAGATTAGATTTGTTCACAGTATAGGTAAGCTTTGGCTAAAAGATTTTCTAACATAATTTGTGTATGGATAGAATATAGAAGTTCTATGTCAAACCACGGATTAAGTACCAAACTAATAATCATTTGTTGCAAAAAGCGTACAATATATCGCATTCAATTCTTGCACATACAAGAATGGAGGGGAAGAATATGTGCCTTGCAACAATGGTTACCGGTTTTCTGCTATTTAAGAAATTGTGTCAACGGACCGCATTTGAATGGAATGAAACTAACATACTTTCAAAGTTGCAATCTGTTTTTGTTATAGTCTTAGGTTTTGTTTACTAACTAATATGTTCTCCCTAATGTGGGTTAGAACTTTGAAGACTGATGAATTGATTTCTGCTATTACTTTAAATTATATTAACCTTTTCTTGATGGTTCTGTAATGAGTTTGTAACTGCAGATGGTGTAATTCATATTTTAGTCATTTTAACCAGCTCTTGTGATACATTTTTTAGTGAGCTGAGAAGAAGTCGTGACAGAACTATTTGGTGTTGCTTTTTAGATGTTGTTGAGGAATTGATAAAGTCAGGTAATGTAATAGAGGCTATATATATTGCTCATGAGGCTAGTTTGCTTGAGCGATTTTGTCGGGACCCGAAAATACATTTCAGGAACCCTCTGTGTATTCTGAACTAGTCCCAGATCAGTAGCTAGCTCACACAGGATAACAGTGATGAAATACCATCCATTTATTCAATTTAACTAAGAAGATCTCAAAGTGACAATTAATAATAATAACTGGACCTTATGGTCAACGTTTACTTAACTTGCCACGCAGGGCTAAAGAAACAAATAAACTCTTGCAGCGGAACGAAACTCTTCAAATGACCAATCAACATGCCCACAGGCAATCGAGTGGAGAAACGCATCCTAATCTGCAAAACCTTCATGGTCCTCCTGGGCGAAGAACTCTTGAGCAGCTTGATATTCTTCAACTGAGCAATATAGGGCAAAAGCCATGAGTACTTTGAATGTACTCAGCAAGCCGTGGGGAAATGTATGCAAATAGTATTCATGCAAGGCTTGAACAAAGATTAGCTGTATGGCTCTTTTGCAGAAAACAACATTTACAATAAATACAATAAATAGATTGAAATGCGTAATTGGAAACAATAATAAATAATTAAACACTTTCTTTGAAACAACTAGTGAACTTCTCATTCACTTCCCAACCAAACCAAGGATAAGTGAATTCCCCATTCACCAATCGGCACAAACCACCAAGTGAATGACCTATTCACCAAACGAACATTATATTCATCAAGTGAACTTCCCATCCACACTCCGACACATTTTCGAAGAAACTCTATCTCCCGTGTGAAATCCCCAGGCACGTCCATAACCGCGGACACGGCTATTCGAATAGTTTTACACTCTGCAGAGGTTGTACAGCTTGACCCACAAGAGATAGATCAACTTATAATGTCCGTTTAACACACTTCCGAGGTGTGCGACTAAGTGATCATCACAAGGCTTTTACAAAGCTCCTTCTTAACCCGATTACGCCGCTAAGGTTTCAACACCGAATGTCTTTCCGACTGACATGGGCCCCCTCTTGCGCCACCGTGAGAATACGTTTCCGTAACCACGCTTCACACGCATGTAACCGAAATTAAAACATTGCTAATTAATCAGCCAGTCCGTCCCATACGGACATGTGGTTGTACGGTTAAGGCCCAGTTCAATGGCGCACAAGATTAAGTCATTGACAAGTTACTCAAAGTAGACTACCACAAACCCACAACATGTTCAATCCACATCCCCACTATCCACCAACCACTCGCTTGAGCGAAACCGTTTTGTTTAACCAACACCCATGACTAACCCCATCATGGTACACAAGTTTTAACAAGAATGGCTCACCACCATGATTCCATAAATCATTAAGTCAAAATTAATTATTAAGACACATGTGATGACAAACCCATCGTAACTAAGCAAGACTAAGCATATGTACGATACCCATGTTGGCAATATAGGTATGTCCAACTACAATTACCCATGCTAAGGTGACAAAGGATTCATGGCATTCAAATAATCAATGAAGGTATAATGACAACAGGTAATAACTAATCCCCGAACAATTTATATAAAGATAGCATGCAGTTGTATAAAACAAGATATGTTTGAAATCATGGGTTCAATATGATCAAAGGACCACGACTTGCCTTGGAATAAATCCAGTGATTGATCTTGATCTTGGTATGCTACTCCTTGCTCAAAGCTTCCCGAAGTATCGACGTCTATTCGCAAAACAAGCAAATAAACTAAATAAATAAATAACAGAGAGAAAACAAACTCCAAAAATTAAATAAAAATCCCAGATAAATAGATCTCGAATTTAGATAAATTTAGGAATTTGAATGGACTCAATCGGAGTTCGGATGCAAAAGATATGAGCTCTGGAAGATTGAAATCTCATAAAATACTGAAAATCAGAATTTATGGATTTACTGAATTATTTTTTCGAAGGAAAAGATGATTATGACGTCAGCTGACGTCAGCAGTGGATGTTTTGATGGGGCTAAGTCAACCTGACAGCTGGGTCCCACTCGTCATTGAGTCGGTGCACGGTGGACTGGTTCCATGGACCTTTGGTTCAGTGGGGACTTGGATGCACCACATGGCAGCTGACCAAGCGATGATGAGGATGCCACATGGGCTACGGAGCTGAGGTGGCGCAACGGTGGAAGGGTGACATGGCTGCCACATCAGCAGAGAGAGAACCCGAGAGAGGGAGAGACAGAGAGGCCTGGCCGGCAGCTTGAGCTCGTTGTCGACGGCGATGGCCGGAAATGGAGCTTCGTCGGATTGGCAAAACAAGATCCCACGGTCAAGGCGGAGCACCTGGAGGCGGTGGCGCAACACGAGTGGCAGCATGTCGTCGGCGACGGCAACATTGGCGGCGGAGATGGTTCGGCTCACGGTGACTTCGACGGTTGAGCGGGGCTTTGCAAAAACTAGGAGAAGCACTAGCTCGGTGAACTTGTTTCAATTTTTTTTCTAAAATTATGAACTTTCCTAATCTACACAAACATTTGAATTTGCGCTCTCTGTTTGAATTTATTTGGCTCTTATCTGTGCTACTTGGCTTTTACTGATTAGATACTAACATTCCGAAAATATCCAAAATCGACCCCGAGCAAGACCAAGAGTTCAACAAGCAAGGCAAGTAACTTCCTTTGACCATATTGATCCTATATTTCACTGGTATGTATGTTGTGTTGCAAAACTATTATACATGAGTGTAATTTCAGTAAATTGTTTTGTTGGTAAGGTTGGTAGTTATACCTAATTGTTGCATTGATCCTACCTTGATTAATTGATATCCTCAGTGTTGTCACCCTAGTATTGCTATCCACTATTTATATATTATGGAATTTGTAGATGAATCAAAGTAGTTGATGCTTAGCCATGCATATCGATACTAGTTTTGATAGGTTGGAGCAATTTGATAAAATTATCAATTATGGGAAAGAAAGACTTGTATACAAGTTGTCGAGCTGGATTTCTGAATCCAAACCCTTTGTGTATTTCTGCACCAGTCCCAGATCAAGCTAGTGCACAAGTGGATATAGAGATGGTAACAAGTTCGAATTACGATTCATAACATAAAAATAAATAACATAATACTGGTTTTATGGCCACTTATTACAATAAGAATCACATGATCTCGAGTTTTACAAGCAGCGGAAACAAAATAAGATAAACTTTGGAAATGGCCCATAAAATTAACCACCGGCATTCGACTAGGGAGCGCATCCTAGTACTCTTGATGACCTTCGTCAAAGCCACACACATAGAAGTCGTAATCCTCCTCAGCATCATTGAAGACTACTGAGATTTGTTTGAACGTAGCATGTGAGTATACAGAGTACTCCGCAAGTCTTGTGAAAATGCAATTACATAGATGTAAGGCTTAACAATGGAGGCTTATATGATTCTTTTGCACAAAACAACATTTTAAGTTTCAACAGTTTTCACAAAGCATTCATTTGACAAAAGTAGTTTTAATAATTAAACTAAGTATTTCACTAGTCTACCTACCAACCACTAGTATCAAGGTTCTATCTGCCAAGGTTTGAAGGATAGGGCTCTAGCTATCATAATAACTACCCGAGAGTCATAACTGCTCTCAGATTCTCAATATTTATTTCTTTGAAATCAAAACCAAAATATACCATGTGAAAATGCACCTTGCCTGTGGGGACCCCGGAGTTATCTCTATAAGACCGAGACTAATCAAAGCCTTAGGGACATAACTCTAGGTCTCCCGTGAATGGATTCCAACTTAACTCCATCTAAATGAGAGGCTTAACTCAAACCAGAGCCCCGAAGATCATGCGCGCCGCTCCTCTGCGAGCACTAAATGATTGTCGGTTCTCCAACAAGTCAAACGCTACACTTAGTGAGTTAAATAGGAAGCCATGAACAGCGAGTACAACTTATATTGGCTCCCAAGATCAGCGACCAATATAGTCATACTCTCATACAACGTTGCTCACATCCATACAACATTCATACATAAATAGTTCAAAAGACATACAACATAGTTCCAAGTTTACAACTAATACAAGTGGCCGACCGGCCAAATTTAATAGAGAGTATTAAGTAGCAGCGGAAACACATAAATAGACCAAAAGACCAGCAATGGTATGCCCCATAACCCATCGGCAACCAACTGGGAGTTAGATGATAGCAAACTACTCATCGGTGTCGCCTAAATCGACACCGACAAGCTCGTCGGTTTCAATATTCTCCTCACCTGTAAAAGCCAGCAAACATCCGGCTGAGTACAAAGAGTACTCACAAGTCTTACACAAATAAAAATATTTATGCATAAGGTCATTCAAAGGAAGGGCTCATATTGGCTTAATTTTGCGAAAGAGACGCAGTACTGAACAACCTACACATACTAGTTTTTCAAGTGCCATTTCAAAATCAGATTTGAAGTAGAAGTAAAGCATGTGAATAAGTAATGAATTCAATAACAAATGAATCATACCAACAAATAAGTGGCGGTCCACTTTGATACAACAACAAGCATGAACATCCCATTCATGTCGATACCAAGTTATAACCACAATTTTAATTCCAAGTCTAACAATAGTAACTCCCGAACTCAAGCGGTTGTCCATAACCGTGGACACGCTATTCGAATAGATTTATACCTGCAGGGTGTACTACTTACCCACATGACTTGATTAGCCCGTAAGCCTCGGATGCCTCCGAATATAGCATACTTCCTATGGTATGCGGTAGGGTAAATCAAGATACGGTCGTTTTTAGCAAGAAGATCCCATTGAGCCAAGTCCCTCAACCCATGGCTCCTAGGAAACACAAAACGTTAAAGCCTCCATCCTATATATCCTAGGAAACACAAGACGTTAACGCCCCCATCCTATCGGCCCAAAGGAACACGGGATTTCACGGTCCCATGCCCTTACAATTTCGCCACCGTGGGACTAAACACAATAAAACCTTCCCCCTACTTAACCATACGGCTCCCAACCCGCGTGTGATAGCACGAATGTACTTGAATCAACGACGTTACCAAAGTTCGGTCCTTAATTGTCCAGACAAGTCCAACCACATACCCAATTCTCGTGCACGAAGGCACCATCACTAGCCATCACTTGTCCAGACCAAAAGCTCATTTAAAATGACAAAATTTAACTTAGGAAACAGATACGAAGATCTGAAACAAAATTATATAAAGAGAGTGGTGTTTATCCCATAATTGTCGGGTTATTCCCGACAATCAAACTACCGGTTCTAGACTTGTATGGCTAAGCGAAACTCGAACAATATAATTTCACACATCCTAACATGAATATTTCAGCATTAGAGTAATTCATAGATAGCCACAATGACAAGATAATAGGATGTGTCTAACTACTCATCACAAAAATAGCGACATTATAAAACTATATGCAAGCAATTATCATTGCATCTACCCTAACAAAATTGGGATCAAATATGATGCAAAAGAAAGTTCAAAGGATGCTTGCCTTGCTGGTAGCTTAGTTGCTCACTCTCAGTCGCGTAGGAATCGATATCAATAGGCTCGGAATCTATATAATTGCAATACCGAATAAACATCGAGAAATACCTTAAAATTCAAAATGCTAAAAAATGCATGATTTTTCTACAGTAGCTAAGTCATGATTTAAGGTGATTTTTGGTGAAATAATTATTTCATTCTAATTTAGTATGTGAAAGTTATGGTGATTCGATTTTCAGATTTCAATACGCCTTATTCTGTAATTTAATTATGAGGCGAAAATTTGTAGAACAGTGGTGAGTAAATGGATTACATGGATAAATAGGCAATATTATTACAAGTTCAAAACAGTTGAGTTTGCCTCAATTGGAGTTTTCATGATTTAGTTATGAATTTTCAAAGTTATCGGTGTTTTCTTTTGTAACAATAATAGTGTTAATAGCTCATTTTCCAAAATAATGCTCTCTGTTACAGAGAAAGGTTTGAAACCAATTTTAACATAAATTTCATTAAAAATAAAAATTATCAGAAGTGGTTTGATTGCTTTTGGAGTAAAAATGAATTAGTTATGCCTTTTTCAAAGTTATACATATTTTTCAGCTTACAATTAAATGGATTTCGAATTTCTTAAAGCATTTATCACTTTTTCTACCGAGCGCTTCCTAGCCGCGGTCACTGACCAGCGGGCCCAGTGAATAGTGCATTTTTCCATTTCACTCAGATTTTAAAATCCATTCGACACGTGGGGCTGTCGCCGCTGGCACGGCCCAATGGACTCGCCCATCGTGCGCTCGCGACGGCACGGTGCTTACGCGGTGGTCCCACCCGTCGACCGTCGCTATTCATTTAGACCTACGGATTTCTGTGCAAGGGGCCCACGTGTAAGTGAGTAAATGCTAATGACGATGATTTAACTCTAATCGCTTGCTACAGTGGTTGTGTGAGTACGACAACGGGCTTTTGCCCCGCGCGCTTCACCGGCGGCTTGCCGACGCTGTGCACCACAGCGGCGCGAACTAAAAGCACCGTTAGCCGTGCAATAACATTGCGCACCCGTTGAGGGCACTCACGGCACCAGAGCCGACCCAGAACGGCGGCTAGCCGACGTTGAGCGGCGGTGCTCCAACGACAAAAATGAAAACAGCAAAATGTCGCTCCGCAGCGCAAACAAGCGGGTGCCTGAGGTCCTACGGGCTACGAAGAGGTCACCTGAGCTAAGGAGGGTGCTCGGGGAAGCTTGGAGATGCCGGAGCTGCGTCGGCGCCGGAGAAGAAAGGTGGCGGCAAAACGGATTCACGAGGAGAGGATCCCCAGAGCAAAACCTAAGTGGGATGAATGATCAAGATGGATTATAGATCATCTGAGGAAGCTAAAGGAGCAAGGAATTGGACAATAGCTTACCAGACCTAAGTGGGAGGTGAAAGGTTGGTTCCTCGGCCGAAAATCCAATCTCTTCAAATCCACGAAGCCCTGTCGTGCATTACCCAAATAGAGTTAGGGGTTTTCCATCTTATGCCTAAAGGCACGAAGTGACACGCTAAGCTTTAGACAAAACTCAGCGGAGACGAAGATCACAAAGTGATGTTCACGGGAGTGTGCTCTGGATCTTGCAATGGCACCACGATGGTCCAGGTGCTACAAGCAACGAGAGAAACTGAGATTAGTAAAAATGGAAACAGAATGGATCACAGAGCAGGGAGGAATCACGCGGAGGAAGCTCACCCGTGAAGAGAGCAAGAACAAGCTCCCCTCTCCTCGGTCAACAGAGGAGAAGTGAGGAAGAATGGAGGGGCTGCGAGGGGTAAAATGGTCGGGTGATGACGGAAATGGAGGCGGCGTGAAGTGAAGAAGCTCCAGGAGTGGTTGCATGCAGCGGTGGATTGACGGCGTCCACTGGCGCCGTTCTGAGCACGTCGGAGAAGCTCAGACACATGGCGAGGAGCTCCTGCGCAAGGTCAGAGACGGACCTGACAATGCGGGCCCACGGCGACAGTGACTTAGTCATGTGCGCGTGAGTCAGAGGAGAAGGGGTGGTCGTGGGCCGTTGGATGTAAATCACATGGCTCATGATCACCTAGGCGGGATTGAGTGTTATAAGGGAAGGGAGGTCGTGGGCCGTTGGATTCGCATCAAATGGCTCACGACCTCTTAGGCGGATGAGCACCGAAAAGGGCAGGGGAGGTCGTGGCCGTTGGATGTCCATCGGATGACTCACGACCTCCTAAGTGGGAATGAGGGTTATAAGGCAAAGGAGGTCGTGGGCCGCTGGATCTCGATCGCAAGGCTCACGACCACCCAGGCGGTCCTGACTGCCGTTGAGACATAAGAGGTCGGGACCGTAGGATTTAGATCCGAAGGCCTACATGCGTTGGTGCATTTAGGCGGTTGAGCTGAGTCAGTTCGCCTGGTCGGACTCGAGTCCAAGGAATAGTGTCAGTCGGTTTAGGGTTAGGGTTTGACTGAGAATTAAAATAGTTTCCTCCACTTTGACAAGAGGCTAAAAATAGAAATAAAATTCCCAAAATCATGAAATAATTACTGGGGGTTCCTGGAATAGCCTAGTATCCATAAAAATTATTGAACCCTACTGTTCATAATATATTTTGTAATATGTAAATTCAAACGTAGACAAGGTCTTTTAATGGGGTTTGAATTTTCTTAGGGTTAAGATCAGTCCCAAAAATTTGGAAAAAATTATATTAATTCGTGATAATTAATATAGTATTTGAATAAATTATTTCCAGAGATACTTTAGTAGCATTTATTTCAGTTTTATGATTGGAGTTCAATTTAAAGTGTATGTTTCAATTGTGTTTAGAGATTTTCCAAGTACAATATGCAATTCAAAGTTCCAAAACATGATGCATGTCAATGAGATGCATAATTAACCTCTTTATTAATTTGGGGATGTGACATTGCCCACCCTTGACCCTGGGCACGGTTGTTCGAACAGTTTTACACACTGCAGAAGTTATACAACACTACCAACACGAGATAATCAACTTATAATGTTGGCCATGACACACTTCCTTAGGCATACGACTAAGTGCTTAACAAGGCCTTTACAACACCTCACTCTTACATTAGCCCGCCCTATGAGCTAACCCCTCAAGATTTGGACGTCCTTTACCATCATCAAGAGAGCTCACAGTTGTGTTGGTAACACTTGGTAGGTATAATATTCCGTTTGCTTTATGCACAAATGTGAAACTTGGTAGGTGTAATATCTCATTTCGCTTTAGAGAGGATAATTGGATTAAAAGGGTTTTAAAAGGGGTTTTTGCTTAAGGTGGGAAACTTGGGCCATGGGCTCTCGGCCCACGACGACCCGACCTAAGGGGGGAGCCGGCCATAAGGGGCTCAGGGGGTGCAGCGAACCCTAGGCCCCACTTCCCCCTCCCTACGCCACCACTCCTCCTCTAGGGAGCCACCACCCCTTGCTGTCCTTCCTCTAGTGTGCCACCTCTTCCCTTCATTGTGCTCTCTCCTGCCAACCCTGCAGCCCTCCACCTTGCTACTGGACAAGAGAAGGGAGGCCAGCAAGATTTGGCCAGTAGGAGGAAAGAGGAAGAAGGAAAGGAGGAAGAAGGAGAGGAGTTTCACGGGAATTCATCATTGGTTTCATAATATCCATGGGTAACGACGTAAAACCTTTAGAATTTACTTAGGTTAATCGTTTTTCAGTTTGTAGAATATTGGGTCATTAGAGGAGTATATGGCAATCTGTCCTGGTTCGTCAAGATTAGGGCAGAACGTTTCGGGGGTGATTTGGGATATTTAGGTTCGAAATTAGAGTTCAGTCTAATTAGAGAAGATTTAGATTATTGTGTTAGCTTTCCAGTAAGGTCTGGATCGTTAAAAATAGAGTAGCGAGTAAAAAGATATAGCCTCCGGAAGGTTGCTGTAAAGATTCTGGATGTAGATGGCAAACTTCGTGGAGTTGGGTCAATTTCGTGTAGAAATTAGTAAAATTAAATATTTGTGTCAACTTGAAAAGCGTAGCTAATTTCTTAAGGGTTCCAGAAAGTCAAAGAACATGATTTTTGGACAAGTAGAACAGAAGTTTTGATTTTTGGAAGACATCAGTCCAGAACCGAGTTGCTGCCAGATGTAGTCTTGGGAAAACATTATTTTGACTTAGTTAATGGCAGAATGAAATTTTGAGCATAACTGGGAAGTGGTATATAATTCTCCGTAGTTTCTGAAAAGTCATAGTTCAATATATTTGCATGTGTAGAATAAAAGATATAAAAATATTAAATCTGCTATCCAGAAGATATCAGATCTGTCTTCTGGGTTAAAAACGGGGGTTTAGAAGATTTAATCTGGACTTTTGATCACCTAGGAAGTTGTAGGAAATTTTGTATAGATTCCAGAACTGATATGGTTTTCTATTTTATGATGTGGGAGTTGAAAGTTAGGACGATTTAGTGTCGGAACAGGATGGGGACTATTTGGTAAAGGGGGAAAGTTGTGGAATTGGAGAGCGTATAGGAGAGTTGTCGATTAAGTATTGACTGGTATTGTCATAGCATGTATTGAGTTGGGTGTTTACTGTAGGCGGAGTGGCTTCAGGATTGGTGTCACCTTCAAATTATCCTGGTCGTCACAACTAGAAAGGCAAGTGCATGGTAGAATGGTATTTGAATGTTTAGAATTATTATTTGGTTAAATGAATATTTTCCATTATTATTCATGTGAATTATGCCTATTTAATATTGCTCATATGCTTTCGATAACTGGATGATGATGATGATGATTATGGAGAATGATGATTATTGCATTGCATGTTGAGCATGGAAGAATGATGATTATGTTGGAGATATGCTCTAGAGGCAATCACAGAGATGATTGTATCACGTCTATGTTTATGAGTTCTTGAATAAATGTTATTCTGTTCCTTGAATGAATCATTAGTTCTGAAGATCAATGAGTATGTGATTTGTTGGTGAAACTCTTCGACTTATATGATGTCGTTCTAGAAGTATCCCTGGTCGAATATCACTGATCGGAACACCAGTGACCCCACAACCAGCGCATGTATTGATTGATGATCATGTTTCACCGGTCATGGATATAGGGATATCGAATCAACAATGTGAACACATGTTAGAGAACATGGGGTTGGATTGACCCACCTTGAGACACTATTGAGATTGTTAGATTTTGTGTGTCATTAGTTGGTCTCAAGCAATGATGATGTATAATCCTTAGACCTGCGATCAGCATGGTTCCCTACATGTATAATAGCACTCTTAGGGGTTGCCAAACGCTGCTCGTAACTGGGTAGTTATAAAGGTAGCTTTCGTGCTATGAAACATGAGGAGGGATGTGACTGGTCGGATATGGGATTTGCCCCTCCTAGCATAACGGGAGAGATGTCTCTGGACCCCTCGAAGTAGTCGGATAAAGAAAGTGCATGGCCGTGGCACTAGTGGTCAAAGTTTTCGAGAAAATATTGAACAGTCCATGGATGACACATTATCTCACCTGGAGTTCAAACGAGATATCGTGAGGCAAAGGGAAAATACTAGAGTAAGTCGCTTAGTTTGATCAGATCCAGACAAGTCGTATGGTGATACGAGCAAGTCGTAGACTGATCGAATGAAATCACAGAGTGGTCGAAACCTGGTCGTAAGGAGTTACAAACTGGTCATGACCGAGTGCGAACTGGTCGTATAAAGATAGGACCTGGTCGTAAGTGATGAGGACCTAGTCGTAGAACATATTGCATTAAGGTTCGTCCGATATAATTTGTGTATATTCGGGAATCGTTATGTCCTGCTAGGGACCGCTAGGACTCGTGGTCGGAAAGGGTTTCCGAGTCACAACCGATTACACATAAACCTAACGGGTCTCACACTTAATGGGATAGAACAAACCAGTACGGATACGGTTCGTAAAACGTATTTGGATAGAATCCGACACAGGGCACTATATAAGGAGATGCTTAAGGCTAGTATGGTGGCGCGAGACAGACACGTGAGTTGTTTCCACCGAAAACCTAGCCGCCATCTTCTTGTGAGAGCCTTCCCGTGCGACTTGGTGCTAGCACACCAGCGTACGGTTGTTCCTTCTCTGGACGTGTGGATACCGTAGAGGCGCTACTGCGGTCGCTGTTGCGCTGAGGACGATCCACGATCTTCACAAGGAACTGTGGAGGTTGCTGGAGGAGACAATCGACTACGAGGATGTTGGACGATCTGCTATGACCACTACATCGGCGCGTTCTTCGTCGGACTAGGCTGCTCCGACTTTACTTCCGCTGCACTGCGCGTCTAATGGTAATGATCTATGATCATCTATCTTGCTTGGCATCCTGGTTTACTGTAACAGCCCTAACTTAGGGTTTGTATTTCAAATGTAAAATTTTGAGGAGAAATAAAAACTTTTGTTGTCTCGTCAAATCATTTGGAAGTTTTCCAAATTTTCCCTAGCAATTTCCATTTTCTAGAATTAAATTCTTGTGAATGGAAATTGTTGTTATCAGATTCTTAGCTTTCAAACCTATGATCATCCTATGAAATTATTTTTCCTATAATCTTGATCATCCTATCTACCTCCCTGAATTATCTCACAATTTTTAGATTTTATTTGCTATTTCAAATGGCCAAGTCAAACTAGTTGAAAATCTGGTCAAACCCTAGGTCAGCATGCTTGTGAATTTTCTGCAGAACTTTTCATTGCATAAAAAGTTCTGGAAAATTTATACAATGTTGTTCTCTGTCTCAAGTAGCTACCATAAAAATTTCGGAATTTTTGGAGCTCGGGAACTATCTCTAAAAATTCCCTAAACTCTCTCAGCTTTTAAACTCAAAATCAGAAATCACTGTTTGTCAGGCTCGAACCCGAGCCCGACTCAAATCCGACCGCACCACTTGACTCGGTCGCACCGCCTAACTGCACAGCGCGAGCCCGACCATTGTCGACCGTCCGATGCAGATCGTGCGGCCCGCGTGCGTCGAATCAACCGACCTGTCCGAATGCATACATCAATCTCGACCGTTCATCTTAGATCCAACGGCCGATACAATATTGATCGAGTTAAACCCACTCGTCGCACCGCACCTGGCTCCGACTCGAGTCGCACCCTTTACTCTCGCTGACAGGGCGGTCCCACTGCAGTCTTCTACGCCACGCCGCCGAGCGGCTCAGCCACCGCCGCCCCAGCTGCTCGCGCCGCCGCGCGCATGCACGCCGCCACCTCGCCTCACGGTCTTTTCACCGCCCCACCGCCTCACCTCGCCGACTCGCTTTTCCTTCTTAAGCCGAGAGGCCTTCACTATCTCGTTTTCTCCTCCTCTGCCCCATTTCCGCCACTGAGCCCCGGAGCCCGAGAGCGTCGCCACGCCGCTTCCGAGCATTTCAGCCGCTCCGGTGATCTCCGGTCATCGGCGATAGCGTCACGGTGTGCCTAGCACCCCGTGGAAGCAAACCCCTCAAGCAATTCGGAGTTTCCGTCGCTGTGGAGCCGCGCGCGCTCTTTCTTCTCCAAGTCCGGCCGAAACCGCCTCTTCCGCCGCCGCGCCTTCTCCAGCAAGCTCGAGCTCGATTCCTTCCTCCGTAAGCATCTCCTGGTTTCCCTCTATCTGTCTCAATCACTCACACGTCCTCTCTTTCACCTCAGGTCTCCGTCGTCGCTGACCGCCTTGCGCCGCCGCGGTCTCTCGTCGCCGGGCTATCTCCGGCAGCCATTTCGGCTCCGCGTCATCCCGGTGAGTTCCTGGTGACTCACTGACACTCGTGCGCGCGCTAAGTCGTTTAGATTTCCGGCCGAAACACGCGTGCCATGTTCCCGTAGGTTCCCCTCCGCTCCGCCGCGTCGCGCCGCCGCTGTGGTCCACCTCCGGTGATGTTCCGGCCATGGTCGGGTGCGCAATAGCACCAGGAACCCATTTTGGCCCTTTGCCGGCATCGCGGGAGCTTGGCTCGCCGGCGACACGCCGGGCAATCTCGGGTTTCGTCGGCTCTGTTGTCGGACGCGTGATTTGAACTGAGATCGCTGCGAACCGTCCGATGCCGAATCAGCGGTCCAGATAGAGCCACGTCTTTTCCTTATTTCTATTGTTTTGGAATCTCCCGATAGAGTTATTTTTCTTCAACTGAAAATTGGGTTAAACTTTAGAAATTCATATCTATTTGATTGTAAGTCCTTTTCGGTTGTTTTAAATTTTGTTAGCTTTGGTATTGTCTAAAGTTTAATCTAAAATTGGGTAGAGGTTTAGTTCAGGTCCAGAAGTTGAATTTTAAAATGTGTTTAGAAATAGGTTTAAATTAAAATGTTCAAACTTGCACTTAAATTGTAAAATGCATAACTAATTCAATTTTTCTCTAAATTGCATGAAACCAGTACTGATAATTTTCTTTATGAATGTATTATTTACTAAAATTAGTTTCATCCATGTCTCTGTAGCAAAAATCTGTTAACTAATAAAATGATGTCTTATGTATCTTCTAAATTAGGAAATGTATATCTCTTTCAATAGTTGTCCAAATCCAGTGAAACCAATTTTGTAATTTGTCATTTTTAATGTACTAATTATAAGGATAGGTTTTAGGTACTGTTTCTGTTATTAAAATTTGCTAAGTATTTAACTAGTGCTTAAATGTGTATGTTAGCTTAGGAAATTGCTAGAAAATGCATCACCACTTCAAATAAATATTTCTCTGCTTCTAAAATGGGTTAGATCTTGTTTTAACTGCTGTGAAAAGTTTTGTGTGTTTTGTTGTTGTTGAATGTTTGAGTTTTGTCAATGTTATTCGTTCTTATTTGCTGTTATTTGTTCAATCGTTAGGCTTCGACATTTGCGGTAACCCTGAGAGCGATCCTCTGCAACAGGTTGAGCATTCTGAGCAACAGCAGCCAGGCAAGCAGTTTGATCATGTTTATCCCAGTATTTTAAAGTCTAATATTTTGTTTCAACTGTATGTATGCATCGCTTAATTTGTGTTAAATTGGTTAGTTAATCCCTTAGATGCATAATCTGTAGGCAAATGATTATCCTCTACTACCTGAGCCTAGGTTATTTGCTGTGATTAGAGATCGCTGGATGATCTCTTGTCACTTAGTAGATCCGGGTCAACTTGCTTAGACATGCTTCAGACGGTAGAATCAAGCGGTTATCGACTTTAGTCGGTAACCTTGATCACACAAAATTTTCTATAACTTTATGTTTCAGCCTTTCTGCTATGTTTAATTGCAAAATTAAAAATGAAAGCTAAAATGATTTAGACTTGGGCACAATGGTAAGACGGTGTGATCTGTTGGGTGTGATGGAAAGGTGCCCAGCCGCTTAAGGACCGAGTTACTTGCGCCACCGATCGAGCATTTTGCGTGCTAACCACACTAGAGTATATGGGACCTCTCTTGACCTAGTACTTTGGCGTATATTGGCTCCGGGTCGCAGGAGGTCGCAGGAGGGATGGAGGTGGGAGCATGGTAGTTGTCCGAAAAGCTTTATCCTGAGTGGGTAGTTGTCTTTTCGGCTTTACCATGTAAGCGTATGGATTTCTATCCATACGAGCGGCTCGTAGTTAATACACAATATTGGAAAAAGTCTCAGAGGACTTAGCCGTGCAACATACCTTCGGAAGTGTGCTTTGGCTTAAAGGCGGTCTGAAGTGTGGGTACATTGGTACACCCCTGCAGGGTTAAAACTATTCGAATAGCCTCGTCCTAGGTTATGGACACGCTCGGATACGCCCCCCAAGAACTAGACTACAACATTTAAATTAAAACTTGATGGGTGGTACGAATATGGGGATTCATGCTATGTTGTGGTGACTATTGGGATAGTCACTTCTAGGTGGTTACTTGTATCTATTTTTATTTCATAGTTATCTCAACATTAAAAATGAATTGCAAACTTGCCTTTAAACTGTATTACATTATTGCAAATGAAAATTGGCTTTATGCAAATGAAACATATGGCCTCCACCAAATAAGCCTGCATGTAGTTTATGAACAGGTCTGCTAGTTCACACGTCAGTCTTGCGGGTACAAAGACAATCTTTGTACTCAGGTGCTTTGCTTAATGTCTTTGTTGCCGAGGAAGAAGGTGAGCCCCAAGGGCCTCACTTCGTGAGTCAGTGTTGCCGCTTCGTGGGCGACTAGACTTGGCGGTCCTGTCGGATGCCTTGTGGGTTGGAGGCACGATTGGCTTTGTTTATAGCCATCTTATGGCACTTTTGCTTCCGCTGTCGTTCTTGTTTATTTGTGTATCTTTTGGCCTGTCGGCCTTTGTCTGTAATAACTCTTCTATTTGTTTATCTTCCGTTTGGTAGTGTGGTGTTTGGACTCTATGTTTGGAATGGAGTTGATGTCTAATTTTGTAACGAGGTGTGTATACTGCTTTCTGGGAAGTATACATATCTCGAGGATCAGTTTATTTGATTTGTGATGCTAGGACCAGGTGGTTGGTTAAGCATTACAAGCCAAATAAATTGGGGTCCTCACATTTACGTGGTAGAAATTTTGAATTGTTGCTAGCGTAGCCTACCCGTATCCCTTCAGTGGTATCAGAGCTATCCTGCATAGTTTTTGATCTAGATCGGTCGCATATATTGGATATGTGGCAGTAGTAGATTGGATCTATTACTGGTTTGGTCTGATAACCTAGATTGGTTCATATGGATGAAACGATCTAGGCACTGGTCGATAGGATCGATCTCTGTTTGGCGAATGTAGATGGGATTTTCAAAGAGGCACAAATAAAGAGCACCATATGATTGACTTGACCTTTTTCGACTACCTTGCTTGATACTCCTACCGATCGGAATTCCGCCATCGGAGTATGTCGCAGAGTGTGGTCGTATAAAGGCAGTGATCAGATTGGTTCGGAACAGGGTTAATATGATTAGTCCGATGATTTCCAAGGCTCGGATATGAGACTAAGATTCATGTCTCGGGAAAATTTTCCGAGAGTGGGACCGCCGTGATGGGTTTTTCGTACCGTGCGTTATAGATAGTATGTGTTCATATTGCCCGATAGAATTAGATTCTATGCATAACTTGTTTTTGCAGGGTTTAATGTGAATAGTATGACCCATTGTGTATGTGATGCATGAATGGATTTTCATGGCCTGCGTGTCATGCTGTGAGATAGCCATCGAGCTACATATTATTGTATAACGGTCTGCGTACCGACATGTGATGCTTGAAATTATCCAATGTATTTCTTTACTAGCGTTTAGGAGTAAATGCTTAGTAGATGAATGCGGTCAGAGACTTCTAGCATGGTGGTCGGAGAACAGGGAGCATGCTGGTGGAAATCGACATGTTAAGGGCCATACTATTTCACAGCTTAATTTGATTATCTGTGAATGTTTGTGTTTATTCCTGTTATGCTATTTAATCATGTTTTATCATTAGATGTTTTGACATGATAGAATAGTATCCCTCAAGAAAAATTAAGTAAAATTGATGCCTTTCCAATTGCTGCACCTATCACGATTTCGATCGTTAATTGGCAGGTCTACCAAAGTGGGGTACCATTAACTATCTTAATAAGATGAGGTGGATGTCGGACACCCACATGCATAATGTTGGTTTGACTTGACAAGGCTATCAAAATAGTTTTGGGCCTTGAGGCATGGCGTTGGTAGCCGGGGCATCAAGATGCCATCCAACAAACAAGAGTCATATGCGATATGATTGGCAAGAGGATGCCTACCTTAAATCACTAGGTTTCTAGCAGTGATGCCAAAGCTCACTAGAACTTAATGACTTACGGATCTTGGACTCACTATATGTTGTTTGAGGGAAACATGGTTTATAGTGGGAGTATCTTTTGTTATCTATTGTTAAGTTAAGTTCGACCACTGGTCGTATGGTGATATGACCAGGTCCAGACATGTCGTATGGTGATACGAGCGGTGTCGTGATCGGTCGAACATAACCACTGACATGAGTGATTAATAGAAGATCTTTCATAAACATAGTGCTAAATCTTTGCATATATTTTCTGTTGTAGATCATGACGCCTACTACTTCTTCTGCACCTACCTTTAATTTGCGATCTATTCTTGAAAAGAAAAAGTTGAATGGTTCAAAATTTATTGACTGGTTTCGTAATCTGAGAATTGTTCTCAAACAAGAAAAGAAGGAATATGTTCTAGAGAATCCCTATCCTGAGGAACCGAGTGCTAATGCTACTCGAACTGAAAAGAATGCTTATGAGAAGCATTGCAATGACGCAGTCGATGTGTACTGCATAATGCTTGCAACCATGAACTCTGAGCTTCAGAAGCAATACGAGACCACGGATGCTTACAATATGATTGTGAGTCTGAAGGGTATGTTTCAGGATCAAGCAAGGGTGGAGAGGTTCAACACCTCTAAGGCATTGTTTTCTTGCAGTCGTCGTAAGGTAACCCGTCCACCCTCATGTGATCAAAATGATTGGTCTCATTGAGAGCTTGGAAAAGCTTGGTTTTCCCCTTAGTTAAGAGTTGGCTACTGATGTGATTCTCCAATCGCTCCCTGCGAGCTTTGAGCCTGTCATACTGAATTTTCATATGAATGGCATGCAGAAATCAATGACCGAGTTACATGGTATACTTAAGGGTGCTGGGGAGAGCATCAAGAAAAGTTCCAATCATATGATGATGGTTCAAAAGACTACAGCCTTCAAGAAGAAGGGTAAGTCAGGAAAGGGAAAAGGCAAAGGAAAGACTAAAGATGAGATCGAGAGTCTCAAGGCTAAGCTTAAGAAGCTTAAACTGGGTCCTAAGCCTGACACAGAATGTTACCATTGTCATGAGACTAGGCATTGGAAGAGAAATTGCAAGAAGTACTTGGCAAAAAAGAACAAATGAAGTATAACTTCTAGTTCAGGTATAAATGTTATACAAATTAATCTTGCCACTTCTCCGACCAGTTCTTGGGTATTTGATACCGGATCGGTTGCTCATATTTGCAATTCTATGCAGGGACTAATAAGGAGTAAAAGTTTAGCAAGAGGAGATGTTGATCTTCGCGTGGGCAATGGAGCAAGAGTTGCTGCATTACCTGTTGGCACTTTACCATTAGCTTTACCTTCAGGATTAGTTATGGAACTAAATAATTGTTATTATGTTCCAGCCTTAAGCAAAAATATTATTTCTTCTTCATGCTTAGGAGCGTATGTTATGAATTCGAATAAAGAACAATTGTTGTTCAATTTATTTTGAAGATATGCTTTATGGCCATGCTCCATTGGTGAATGGATTGTATGTTTTGAATCTTGAGGATATGCCTATTTATAACGTTAATGCTAAGAGACTTCGACCCAATGAAATGAATCCCACTTTTATCTGGCATTGTCGACTTGGTTATATAAATCAGAAGCGCATGATGAAGCTCCATAAAGATGGTCTTCTAACCTCATTTGATTTTGTATCATTTGAAACATGTGAATCTTGTTTACTTAGCAAGATGACAAAGGCACCTTTCACGACCAGAGGTGAAAGGGCGAGTGACTTGTTGGCCCTTGTACATTCGGATGTATGTGGACCTATGAGCATTTCGGCTAGAGGTGGTTTTCAGTACTTCATAACTTTTACTGATGATTTCAGCAGATATGGCTATGTCTACTTGATGAGACATAAGTCGGAATCATTTGAAATGTTCAAGGAATTTCAAAATAAGGTACAAAATCAACTTGGCAAGACAATCAAATGTCTACGATCAGATCGTGGAGGTGAATATTTGAGCCATGAGTTTGGTGATCATCTAAAAAAGGTGTGGAATTGCTCCACAACTCACTCCGCCGGGAACGCCTCAATGGAATGGGGTGTTTGAAAGACGGAGCCGAACATTGTTGGACATGGTTCGGTCAATGATGAGCCAATCTGATCTTCCATTGCAGTTCTGGGGATACGCTCTAGAAACAGCGGCTTTCACTTTAAATAGGGTTCCATCAAAAACTGTAGAGAAGACACCATATGAGATATGGACCGGGAAGTATCCCGGATTGTCTTTTCTCAAGGTATGGGGTTGTGAGGCATATGTCAAACGTTTGACGTCTGATAAACTCACACCCAAGTCTGATAAGTGCTTCTTTGTGGGGTATCCTAAGCAAACTAAAGGATATTTCTTTTATAAGCGGGATGAAAACAAAGTGTTTGTTGCCCGTAATGGTATCTTCTTGGAGAAAGAGTTTCTTTCCAAAGGAGTCAGTGGGAGTAAGGTGCAACTCGAAGAAATTCAGGAAACATCCGAAAATGTTTCAACTCCTACTGAGCCTCTACAGGATGAACAAAATGTTGTTGAACCTGTAGATGAAGCGTCAGCCCCACGTAGATCTAAAAGGCCACGTCAATTGCCTGTAAGGTATGTGCATGCCATTTTATTATTGAATAATAATGAGCCTAATACTTATTCGGAAGCGATGGTAGACCTAGACTCTAAGTCATGGCATGAGGCCATGAGATCCGAAATAAAGTCCATGCATGACAATCAAGTTTGGAACTTGGTTGATGCACCTGATGGTGTTAAAACCATTGAGTGCAAGTGGATTTTTAAGAAAAAGGTAGATATGGATGGAAATGTTCACATTCATAAGGCACGACTAGTTGCGAAGGGTTTCAAACAAATTCAAGGTGTTGATTATGATGAAATCTTCTCTCCTATCGCTATGCTTAAGTCTATCCAGATCATTCTAGCTATTGCTGCATATTTCGATTATGAGATATGGCAGATGGATGTCAAAACGGCTTTCCTAAATGGAAACCTAAGTGAGGATGTGTATGTAACATCCCAAGTTTTGACTTGCGTTTCAATGTAAGAAAATGAGTAGAAATTAAAACTTTTTCTTACATCTTGCAATCCTTGTATGTTCTAAAGAATTCTTGCAAAAGAATTATGGGATTACAAGTCAAAAGTCACTCTGATCGAAAACCTTGTCTTCCAAAAACATTCTTGTCAAACCTTTTGATCATCTCCGGGAAATATTTTTTCCTAAGTTCTTGGGATGGTATGTGACCCCTCTGAAAAATTTCACAATTTTTAGAAATTGTTTGAACATTTTAAGAGGCCGTCAAACCACTTTGACCCTTGGTCAAAACCCTAGCTCAGCACCTTGGAAAATTTATGGGAAAAATTGCTCAACATAAAAATGTCCAGAAATTTTTCACAAGGTTCATCTCAAGGTTAGCAAGCTACGGTAAAAATTTCATAAATTTTAGAATTAGTTTGCTATCTCTAAAATTTCCTCAAAATTCTCAGCTCAAATGAAACCCTAAGTCAACCTTGGGTTCGGGTTTGAGTCAGACTCTGAATCATGGTTGAACCCAACCGCTTAGACCACCTCAGCTCTGTCGTTTTGGGTGCAAACCACCTCAGCCGTTGGATTCTTGTCCTACGGGTTAGATCTTCGGGATCTCCTCAAAGACCTCCTCTGGTCTTTGTAAAGACCTCCCACCTGCAGGACCTCCTCTGGTCCTTTTTTTCAAAGAAAACTTCTAGATCTCCCGAAGACCTCCTCAAACCATGTTGGTGTTTTTGGCAAAGACCACCCGCTAGTCTTTCGCAAAACAATCCATAGGACCTCCTTTGCAATTATTGCGAAGACCACCTTTAGGCATCCTCAAAAGACCTCCTCGACCACCCCTAGCATTGGGTGATCGTGGGCCGTCCATCCTCTGATCTGTGCCTCATACCTCCTTGCGCGTAGGACCTCCTCCTCGCATGCGCCATCCAGACCTCCGATCACTTCTTTTAGTCTGGGCCCTTCGATCCAAATCCAACTGCCCGAACCTCCTAACCCGAGCTCAAGTCCACCCGAACGCTTTGCTCCTTGACCAGTTTCTTTTGGGCCTCTCACTGCCTGGTGGGACCTCTGGAACTCGTCATACTCGCTTTTGCAGGCATGCGTGTGTGCCAGAGCTACAGCAGTCGGAGCAGCGCCTTGTCAAATCATATCCTTGTCAACGGCTAGCTCTGCCAGCCTTTATTGCATGTTAGCAGCTTTTTGCCACCTTGCATTGAATGCGTGTCAGCTTTGCCCAAAGTCGTGCCCTAGCTGTTCCCATCACGTCGGCTTGTCCCTGGAAAAGCCGTGAACCATGGAATGGTCCGAGCTCACCATTTGAGCTTGCACTTGGTCAAGCCCGTGCTCCCCTAGCTATCTAAGCCCTCAACTCTCCTCCTCAGCTCCTTTTATACACCTTTGTGCTAACCCGAGTTCCTCTCACAACTCCCGAGAGCACCCCCCTCGCCATTGTCGGACCTTGGAGCTCCTCAAGGCCATCCGAGCTCCAGTGGTTCACTTGGGATTCTTGTCCTGTCAACTAGTTTATTTGAATCACCTTGAGCATTTCCCTAACTTGCTCTGTTTGGCCTCCTCAGGATTTGGCAAAGTGGGAACTTGTTCATTGAAGCCAGATATGCTTTCTTCCCCATCTCCGGCAAGACTTTTTGTCGCTAGAGCTCCTCTAACGACTTCTTTGACCTCACCGTCCTCAGGTTAGTGCCTTGGTGCTTGAGCTTCCGTTCTGTTGGACTAGGCCAGTTTTGCTGTTGTCGTTTTTGTACCTCCGGCGGTCATCTCCGGCTAGCCGCCGGTAGGGTGAGCTTTAGCTCTAGTTTTTGGCACCCTTAGATCCTCCTCGCTATTTAGAGTTCATCCTTGTCCTTGGTTCCTATCGGCGTGGACCACGTCGCCGGCGGTGAGCTCAAGCTCCGACTCGGGCGTTTTGTCGGGCCTTACTCGGACAAGTCCTGTAGCCTTATGATTAGTAATTATGTTGTCCTAAAGGCTAATCGTTAGCTCACACTTTTGGCTGTCGGAAAGGTTCCATGTATCGCTTACTTGTGGGCCCCGTTCCCTGTTGTCGTACTTTAGACCACCCACGACAAACCTTAGAACCACCTCGGGTGAATCTTGGCCGTCCATGAGCTCCCTTGTGTAGATCTGGATCGTCCAGACCTCTACCCTAAGGCTTGCTGTTATGAAAACACCAGACCTCCCGGGACTTATCTCACTGGTCAAAGACCTCTTCTAGGTAGATCTCAACCCTTAGGCCCTTTTGTAAAGTCCTTAAGTTTCGGACCTCCCGCTGCAATCTTGGCCCTTTATGATCTCTTCGTGATTAGATCTAAACCATCGATCCCTTCTCTCAGAAAACCTAAGTCCTAGGACCTCCTTGCCAGGTCTTATCCGCTCACGACCTCTTCATTGTCGATCCGACCGTTAGATCTCCTGGTATAAGTCTCTTGCAGCCAGGACCTCCCATTATCTGAAATCCTGGCCGTTAAAGACCTCCGTAGTTTAAATCCCAGCCGCTAGGATCACCCCACCTTGGGGTCCTCTTTGCAAAAAGACCTCCTTAGTCGCTTTATAAAACCACCCCGAGCCCCGAGGTCCTCTTTGCAACAGACCACCCCTGGTCTTTTGTAAAGAAAACCTTCAAAACTACCGTTGGGGTCCTCCTTGTAAAAGACTACCCCTGGTCTTTTATGAAGACAACCCCGAACCTCCTCCTCGAGTCAATCTTAACCGTTCAGGACCTCCCCCGTGAGATCTTGACCGTTAAAGACCTCCCTCTGGAGATCTAGACCGTTGAAGACCTCCTCCGTGAGATCTTAGCCGTCGAGACCTCCCTCCGTAGGTTTAGCCTTAGGACCTCCCCTAGTGCGCGGGACCGTCAGATCTTGATCTGACGGTCACGACCTCCGTTAGGCGCGAGGACCTCCTCTGTGTGCGTTGTGCATGCACTGGTCGTGGTCGTTGGATCCAATCTCAACGGCCCAGACCTCCCCAGTACGGGAAGAGGTCTTCCCGTGCGCTGTGCTTCGAGGTTGTGGCCTTGCGATGCAAGATCAACGGCCCACGACCTCTCCTTTTTCCTTCAGTTCATTTGGACCTCCCGAGAGCTCAAATTTTCTAAGTCCTTTAATGTTTCAAATTTCAAAAGTGCATAACTTTGTCATTTTAGCTCCTTTTTGAATGATTCCAATTGCTTTAGCTCTGTTATAGAATGAACTTTAATCTGAGAGTGAATTTAGGCAATCATATGTAGCGAAAATGATTTTAGCCGCATAATCTGTTTAGTGAAAATGGTGGTCTAGAAATTCATTGAAAATTTGTAAATGCATAACTTATTCTCTCAGATTTCCAAACTGAGCAAACTAAGTTTTGTTAAAAACCCACTAGGAAAGTACTGTAATTTAGAATAGGTCTTCATGTGATCTTTGCCACTGATATCAATGTTACACTAGTTTTACAACTTAGAAAGATCATAACTAATTCATTTTAACTCCAAATTGTGCAAACTCAACTTTACTGTTCTTAGGATGACCTTAGCTATCTACCATAAAAATTTCAGATTCCAGATCATTTTAGAAATTTTTGCCTTGAATAGTAGCCGTGATTAATTTAATTAGGATTTTTCAGGCTGAGAGAACTTAGTTTAGCCATAACTTTTTCATGCTAAGTCCAAATGAAGTATTTCTTGTTCCTAAATTTGTCTAAAATCTTAGTCTTGCTGCTGTATAAATTTCATGGTATTTGGAGAACTTTTGCTGTGGAGTTTTATTTGGAGTTCTTGTTCTTATTTGGTTATCGCCTTTTCGCGTTAGGTTCCGAAGGAATTATTGAGTACGTGAGTGAATCCTCTGCAGCAAGAAAGTGATCTACAGCAAGGCAAGCAGTTTGATCATGTTAATCCCAGTATTTTAAGTATTTATGTTGATTACAAATTCTATGTATGCATTGCTACTTTGTGTTAAACTATTGTCGTTAGTTTACCTAGTAGATGCATTTCCTTAGGCAAATGATTATTCTCTACTACCGTGAGCCTAGGTTATTGCTGTGATTAGAGCTCGTTGGATGAACTCTTGTCACTTAGTAGTTATGGCAATTGCTTAGCCATGCTTAGCTTCCGGTAGAAATGGGCGGTTATCGACTTGTCGATAACCTTGATCACATAAAACTTATTATTACTTATGATTTCAGCCTTGTGCCATGTCTACTTGTGAAAACTAAAAACTGAAACAAAATGATTTAGACTTGGGCACAATGGTATGTTGGTGTGCTTTTGGGTGTAACTGGAATGGTGCCCGAGTCAACAAGGACCGAACACCTTGTTACACTAAACCAAGCATTTTGTGCGTGCTAACCACACTAGAGGGTATGAGACCTATCTTGAATTAGTACTTTGGGAGGCGAATTAATGGGTCGGGTCAGAGTTTATAGAGAAAAAGGATCACAAAGGCGTGACCGGGGTGGTTCCTTTCTAGGTCCTCCACCCCGACCAGGGTCTTGCAAATGTCCGGCTAGCGTTACCCTAAATGGCTAATGACTCCTGGCTTTGTTTGACTCCACCACAACGTGTGGTCCTAGTGGCCCATTTCGCCGGCCGGTCACTTAGGGTTAACCCCATATGTGCGACTCTTAATTAACGCTTTCCATTGGAAACGTCTCGTAGGACTTAGCCGTGCCGGCATACCAAAGGGAGTGTGCTTAATAGCTTGGCAAAAAGACGGTCTGAAGTGTGGGTACATTGGTACACCCCTGCAGGGTTAAAACTATTCGAATAGCCTCGTCCTAGGTTATGGACACGCTTGGCAAGGTCTTTCAAGAGTTAGACTACAACATTTTAATTAAAACTTGATGGGTGGTATGAATCTGGGATTCGTGCTGTGTGTGGTGGCTATTGGGTTAGTCACCAAAAGGTGGTTACTCTTGTACTTATTGTATCTCGTGTTATTTCATTCAATAAAAACTGATTGCAAAATTGCTTTTGAACTATACTACGTTATTACAAATAAAGTTGGCTTTGTGCAAAATGAGACATATAACCTCCACTTAAAAAGCCTGCATGTAGCATATTGATAGGTCTGCTATTCCACACGTCAGTCTTGCGAGTATATTTTTGTACTCAGTTGCTTTGTTTAATGTTTTTGTTGCAGAGGAAGAAGGTGAGCCCCAAGGGCTTCCCTTTTGTGAGATGTGCTTCGGGTTTGACGACTAGCTTGGCGGCCCGGTTGGTTGCCTTGTGGGTAAAGGCACACTAATTGGCTTTTTTGTTTATCGCCATCTTGTGGCACTTTTGCTTCCGCTGTTTAATTGTTATTTAGTGTCATTTGGGCCAGTTGGCCCTTGTTGTAATAAATCCCTATTGTATGTCTGTTGTTAGACCTGTTGTATGGAATTGATGCATGATTTTGTAACAGGGTGTGTATAGTGTACTTCTGGGAAGTATACATGTCTCGGGGCTTGGTTTATTTGATTTGTGATGCTAGAGTCAAGGGAAGACTAAGCATTACAAGCTAAATAAATCGGGGTCCTCACAAAGTTGGTATCAGAGCCATACTGACCGTAGAAACCCTAAGCTTGGCCGTCTTTTGGATATTTTGAAAAACTTAATTTCAAAATATCAAATGATTTATGAAAGCTTAATTAACTTCTCAGATTTTACTCCTTACCTATCTTAGCTTTCTTCTCTCATCTTGCTCTAACTTAAGTTTTAAAAGTTGTTTTCCTCTTCTTCTTTCAAAAGATAGTCATTACCGTTTAAGTTGGGTTTTGGGAACCAATGAGTTTGGTGAATTGAAGCATCGGCTGCCCTTCTACAAGGTTTTGAAGCTTCTGGAATGGTGAATTTCGACTAGGAGCTTGGATGCAAAATCTGGACAACAAGCGTCAATTTCCGGACAACAAGCTCTAAGGTTCTAAAGAAGGTAGATAATGAGAGGTTAATTCAACTAAAACTTGTGGGAATATGTGAGACCCCGGTTTATTAAACTTGTAATACTTAATCTTCCACTGGTTCTAGTATCACAAATAAAATAATCCGCGTCTCGATGGACATGTGCCTCCCAGAACAAGCAGCACACATACATCAAATCCAAGCATGCATCAATTCCATACAATGTAATATAACAAGTCTAGCAAAGACATACATAATATAAGTTATTACGATGCACCGACCGCCAAATGACATAAGTACCAAATAAGTAATGGAAGCAAAGTTGCCATAAGATGGCTTAAACCAAAAGACGACCGGTTAGCCTCATAACACCACAGTGGCAACCGACCGGGCCGCCAAGCTAATCGCCCTTAAACCGCCACAAAGACAACTCACAAAAGTGAGGTCCATCTGACTCACTATCATCCTCTGCACAAAATAAGCAATGCAGGTGAGTACAAAAATGTACTCGCAAGACTTACGAGTAGCAAGCCTATACATAGCTACATGAAAGCTGTATTCAAAGGAATGTGGTTATATGGTTCTTTGGACGCATAAAGCAAGTTTCATTTGCAATATTGTAATAGATTGAACAACAGTTTGTAAAATCTGTTTTTAAACATTTTAAATAACAGCGAGTAAACATAAGTAACAAGTATCCACCTAGAAGTGACTTTCCCAAAAGTCACCACCACATAGTATGAATCCCTGATTCATACCACCATCAAGTTTTAATTTTAAAAGGTTGTAGTCTAACTCTTGAAAAGCTTATCCAAGCGTGTCCATAACCTAGGACGAGGCTATTCGAATAGTTTTAATCCTGCAGGTGTACCAATGTACCCACACTTGCATCGCCTTTTGCCAAGCTATTAAACACACTTCCTTTGGTATGCCTAAGACGGCTAAGTCCTACGAACCCTTTCCAATGGAATATGCTAATCAAGAGACGCACGTATGGGGGTTAATCCTTAGTGATCTCGCCGACTAAATATGGATCACAAGGACCCATACGTGGAGCAAGATACACCGCCTCTGCGGTGTTCTTCTCCTACAAACGTGTCCATGTTGCATATAATCAAATATGCAACCCACCACGCGACTCATTAATTAACACAGCCCAAAGTACTCAGCTAAGAGAGGTCCCATATCCTCTAGTGTGGTTAGCACGCATGTAATGCTCTGATAATGAGATACTCACAAGTAGTTCGGTCCTTAATTGACCCGGCACCATTCCAAGCACACCTAAAAGATCACACCATCTTACCATTGTGCTCAAGTCTAAATTGTTTTCATTTTCAGTTTTAGTTTTGCAATTTGGACAAAGCACAAGGTGAAATATACATATTATAACAGCTTGTGGATCAAAGTTATCGACAGTCGATAATCGCCCATTTCTACCGATAACTAAGCATGGCTAAGCATAATGACACGTAATCTACTAAGTGACAAGGGTCCATCCAATAACCCAAAATCACAACAAGTAACCTAGGCTTCAGAGTAGAGGAATGAACATTTCCTACTGATAATGCATCTAGTAGGCTAACTATCGACAATAGTTTAAAACAACATAACAATGCATACATAGAATTTGCAAACAATATATTAGAATTTGAAAATAGTAGGAACAATATGATCAAATGAATGCTACATCTGCTTGCTCGGTCAAGTGCAGATCGATGGTCTGTGGCTCAATATCAAGATTAATAATATTGTCTTCGGAACCTAACGCGAAAAGGCGATAAGCAAATAAGAACGAAGAACACCAAACAAATCCCAACAGCAAAACACATCCAAATCTAATAAAATTCACACTACAGCTAGGGAATGATTTTATAAAGTGACAGGAACAAGAATTTTGCAATTTGAACTAAGCATGCAAAAGATATGAGCAAAATGCTCTTTCTCAGCCTTCTAGCAATCTAATTAATAATTAATACTGTTCATGGCGAAATTTCTAGAATGATCTAAGGTCTGAAATTTTCATAGCAGGTAGATTATGACATCCTAATAACAGCAAAGTTGGATTTACTAAATTTGGAGTTATACACATTTACTTATGATTTTTCTAAGTTGTAAACCTAATGCAAGTCATTTTACAGAATTATGAACCTGCTCAAATCCTATTTTATATGAAAGTATACTATTAGATGAATTTAACAAAATTGATTTTGCACCAAATGGGTTTATACAGAAAAAGATATGCATTTTTCAAGGTTAAATCCATTTCTGGAATATTCAAAATGACAGAAATCAAGTTATTTCTAGTTACACAATTTTCTGCCACTGCAACATGTTTAATTCCATTTTTATAATAAACTAAAGTGATAACACGATTTATTACAGTTGGAATTATCTAAAAAGCAGTTAAAATGAATTAGTTATGGGTTTCTAAAGTTTTTATATCATTTTCAGTTGTTAAACAAATACTTACCGAAATACAGACAAACTCAATTAAAAGAATAAGACGTGGACAACTCCCAACCCTTGATCTAAAATCCTACGGCTCACGCGCGCCGAAAACAGCGCACGCGCGCCAAATCGAAACGGAGCCCATCGTTGGATCAAGATCCAACGGCGCACCCGAGTGTATGCATTCGGACGGTGCGGTTGCATACACGATCTTGGCCGTTGATCGAAAGATCGACGGTCGAGAACGATCAAGGCATCCGGAGGGTCCGAACGCACACAACGATCTGGGCCGCAGATCTAAAAATGAACGGTAGCTATTGATCGCAGTTCAAAGGGAGATGCTGACACGTGGGACCGCATGTCAGTGACTTCGAGTCACCCACGCGCTGGTTTAACCCACGTGCACAGTGCAGTGGGCCCACTTGTCAGCGACTGAGAGGGGCGGTTAGGACAGGATTAATGATTCTAATGGTTATCATTAATTAGATCTAAGCGAGACACTAAAGGCTACTGGAATTTGATTTTAATCCCTCGGGCCCACAAGTCAGCGACGCAGGTAAATTCGACAATGATAAATGCCGACACATTCAATTAACCAATGATTAATCTTAATGATGTCGGAACAGTGCGGGATTGAACCAAAGAGTGATTTAAGGATATTGGGCCCACTGGTCAGTGGCTCAACGACAATGATTAAGACATAATTAATTAACTCATGATTGGCAATTAATGTGTCCTAATTAAGTGACGAAACGGAGTCGCTGCGTCAAGAAACCCGAGTGACTTGCACGGCAAATCGCCGGCGACACTGGCCGCGGCGGCGCCCACCAAGAACCAAAATGGATTCGCAATAGCACTACGAATCTAATGGTGTCATTCTCGCCGGCGGTGAGGGACTAGAACGCCGGCTAGCCGGGAAAACGAAAAGGGAGCCTACGGCTAAACATGAAAATCGCGATGAGCTCCGCTGCAAACCTAGGATGCGGGTGCCAAAGCTTCTAAGGACTAAAAAGAAGCTACCTTAGCGACAAGAAGCTTCAAAGATGGCCGGAGATGCTTGATCACCGAGGAAGCTCGCCGGACTTGGAGAAGAAGGTTTGAAAATGACACCCTGGGCCAAATGAGTGATACCAAAGCATCAGCATAGCTTCATTAAGGTCCACAGAAGCTACATGAGCCATTAATTGGAAAATGGAGCACTCACCTGAGCTGAGGAAGAAGATGACCAATTTCGGCCGAATTTGAACAAACCCCAAATTGGACAATTCCTGAGAATCAAATCCAAAATTAAGTGAGGGGAAATGCTCAAGGAGGTAAATAGATAAGTTTAGGGCAAAGAAACGTGAAGGAGGACCACTGGAACACCAAGAACACCAGAGAAGCTTCACGGGTCAGCAATGGCGATTTGCCATTTTTGAGGTGTTAAGCTCCAATATTGTGAATGGGGCTTGATGGTGGTCTAAAGAAATACCAGGAGGTATTGAGAGTGTTTATAAAGCCATGAAAGCATTAGGGTTTGCACCACACATCTTTCGGGCGGCAAAACACAGAGCACAAGGTGCGGCCGACAAGGAAAAAGATGTGAAGACGTGCATTAGGGCATGGCTCGCTCGAGTACCTCCCATACCCCTAAACGTCGGCTAGGTGGCTTTAGGGAGCAAGAAATGACATCGCCATTACTCCCCTCTCGTGCTCGCACGCCGAGGTAGAAGATGACCAGCGCAAAAGGCTCGGTGATTCTCAGCCGTTGGATGAGACACGGATGGCGGAGATAGCGCCACGCCTCCGGGCTTTAAAACATAACGAAAAGGTTTCGAGCCCTAGGATTAGAAATGAACGGCTCAGATTGCTCCACGTCGCAAACTCAATTTACAACGAAGGAACACGCGGGCGTTGGATCTTAATCCAACGGCTCTAATTCAAACCCACAACCGGAGGGTCCGAAGGTTTACACGCGCGCGGGCCGTGCGATTTAGATCCAACGGTTGATATTCGCTTAAGCAACCGGAAGGTCCGAAGTCTTACACGCGCGCGGGCCGTGCGATTTAGATCCAACGGTTCAGATCCAACGCGCGTTTTAAAGAGAGGCTCGGTGCAGTTAGTTGACTGGACCGAGTCACTTGGCTCGAGCCCGAGTCTGACTCGAACCCAAGTAACAGTAAAACCAGGTTTGACTTTGAAATTAGAATAGAGACTTTGAAGGATTTATTTGAGGTAGCAAATCAACTCCAAAAATTACGAAATTTTTACAGGAGCTTGCTAACTCAGATATTAACCTTGTGTAAAATTTTCAGAGGTTTTTATACTATGAATAAATCTCCAAAAATTCTGCAAGGCTCTGTTTTAACGTTTGACTGAGAGTCAAACAGGTTTGACTGCCTCTAAAAATATTCAAACAATTTCTAAAAATTGTGAAATTTTTCAGAGGGGTCACATACCATCACAGAGACTTAGGAAAAATATTTCCAGAGGATGATCATAAGTTTTGACAAGATTATTTTTTTGGAATATCAAGATTTGGATCAACTAGACTTGTGACAATGTATTTCCATAATCCCTTGTACAAGAATTGTTTGGCACAACAGGAAATACATGATGTAAGAAAAAGTTTTGAATTTCTACTGATTTTCTTACATTTGAAACACAAACCTAAAGTTGGGATGTTACAGAATAAAAGGGTAAGATGTGATACTAGTTGGCTAAGTATCTAACACTATATTAAAAGTGTCTCCCTGCTTTCTAGGTGTGCTAAGACTTGAGTTAGGTTATGAAATTTTACCTTCCTAAACCGATTGCTCGTTCCCTCCATACGAGTTGGTCGTACCGGGAAGTTGACCTTGCGATTGAAACCTTGTGTTGATTTTGTGGTTGTTTTTGAGCTTTTGAGTTCATTTCTTAGTGGTTTATTGTTTCTTTGCCTTAAGCTTGCAGGCTTGATCCTTGTCCATCTTAGTATCTATTCCCACCCTAACGCTCAGCAGGACCCCCTAGTCCTTGGTGTTTCCTCCGCGTCCTTCAATTTCTAATCTTCGGGTTCGCGCTAACCCATCTCTTCAGTAGCAGATGTCCGGACGGACATCAAAGAATGACTAGGTCGACAAGTCGGCGCCGAGGAAGGTCTCCCGCCCCAACCGCCTGCATAAGGATTG
Organism: Ampelocalamus luodianensis; assembly: GCA_036346255.1. Classification (NCBI taxonomy): domain Eukaryota; kingdom Viridiplantae; phylum Streptophyta; class Magnoliopsida; order Poales; family Poaceae; genus Ampelocalamus; species Ampelocalamus luodianensis. The sequence goes on from CM070622.1 coordinate 31,398,003, forward strand.
CAAGTGCCTCCCCTCCGGCGATTGTGATGGATTGTGGTCTCCTTTTTGTTGTGACCATGGTAAAAAGAGCCATGTCGCCGAAGGTTGCAACCCTGGGAAGGCCAAGGTCTACCGGCGCTGTGGTAAGGAAGGACACTACAACATCGGGTGTACCGCAGCTTGCCCAAATTGTGATGAAGAGCACCTACCCGGAAACTGTCCGACTGCCAAAGTCACTTGTTTTCTCTGTGAGGGAAGCACTCACTCTTCCAAAGAGTGTAGCATGAGTCTGGTGATCGCCAGGTCATTAAAGCTTCAGCGACTGCTTCTTCGGTCATCTACAAGTATCGCAATCGCCAATGCTTCCAGTCCAGAGAAGTTCTTGGATGATTTGTCGGTGGAGCTGCAGAACAAATTACCAGTCTATACCTTCCCCGACTTTCAAATTACGGTCGAGAATCCCGTAGTTGCTAAGGCCAGAAAGGAGAAGCTAAAGGATCGTCCCAAGCGTCAACAGATGGCGGATGTCACTTGTTTCTTCTGCAACAACAAGGGTCACTATGCGCATAGTTGCCCTAAGAAGAGTGTAACAACCCCTCGCCCTCCGCAGGCCGTGCTTCAGTCTCGTGCACCTGCGGTCCAGCAGCAAGGTGGCCCCCGCGATCTGGCCGTTGTCACGTGCTTCTATTGCCACAAGAAGGTGCATTACGCCAGCAGTTGCCTCGTGAAGCATCAGGAGCGGAAGGCTGTTCGTGATCAAGTCAACTCCATCTCCGCTGAAGAAGTTCAGGAGGCGCCTGACGTCATGTTAGGTACGCTCCTTGTTTACTCTTACCCTGATACGGTATTATTCGATTCAGAGACGTCTCGTTCCTTTATATCCCTATCTTTACTGTTGATGGTGATCTTCATCCTGCTCCATCATTGATGCCTAGCACCACCTCGGTTTCATCAAGCCTTGCTAGCCTACCCCGTTTTCCCCAAGAAGAAGGCTACCATCCGGTTTGTCATCGGTCTTTTGACTTGAGTGACACCCTTCTGTCCCTATACATCCAAGGGCATCACCTACTTGGTATTGCCTCGGAATTCTGTGGCCTAAATGTCCATAGCCCCTCTAATCAACTGCTACGGGGGGATGACTCCGTATAGCTAGTTATCAAGTCAAGGTCTCGTTCGTTAGTGGAGTAACCAGACAAATTGCTCCACCAACTGAGTATGGCCTTGGTTCCTCCAAGAAGCTAGCTGTGGAGGGATGACTCTGCATACCTAGCTAGCAGGCTGAGATCCCGTTGTTGGCGGAATTGACCAGACAAATCACTCCACCAGCTAACAACGACCTTGCACCATCAACCATGGAACCTAGAAAGATCTCTCAGTCTGTCAATCCTTGCTATATCTGGGCCTGGTAAGTTTCCCCGCGTCAACTAAAGTGGCACATTATCTACCAGGTCAAAACCGAGAATTGTGTCGGTCCCTTGTTTGAGCTCCTTGTCTCGGGGAATCGTGCCATTCAATTCCTTGAAGTTCAGTGGTCGAATTGTTCCGAGGATGAAGCTACTTGGAAACGGAAAGACCACAAGATACGACTAACCTCTTTCTTTCTCGAAGGAGTCAAATCTCTGACGAGATTTTTTGTAAGGGGGGGAGAGTTGTAACATCCCAAGTTTTGACTTGCGTTTCAAATGTAAGAAAATGAGTAGAAATTAAAACTTTTTCTTACATCTTGCCATCCTTGTATGTTCTAAAGAATTCTTGCAAAAGAATTATGGGATTACAAGTCACAAGTCACTCGATCGAAAACCTTGTCTTCCAAAACATTCTTGTCAAACCTTTTGATCATCTCCGGAAATATTTTTTCCAAAGTTCTTGGGATGGTATGTGACCCCTCTGAAAAATTTCACAATTTTTAGAAATTGTTTGAACATTTTAAGAGGCCGTCAAACCACTTTGACCCTTGGTCAAAACCCTAGCTCAGCAACTTGGGAAATTTATGGGAAAAATTGCTCAGCATAAAAACGTCCAGAAATTTTTCACAAAGTTCATCTCAAGGTTTGCAAGCTACGGTAAAAATTTCATAAATTTTAGAATTAGTTTGCTATCTCTAAAATTTCCTCAAAATTCTCAGCTCAAATGAAACCCTAAGTCAACCTTGGGTTCGGGTTTGAGTCAGACTCTGAATCATGGTTGAACCCAACCGCTTAGACCACCTCAGCTCTGTCGTTTTGGGTGCAAACCACCTCAGCCGTTGGATTCTTATCCTACGGGTTAGATCTTCGGGATCTCCTCAAAGACCTCCTCTGGTCTTTGTAAAGACCTCCCACCTGCAGGACCTCCTCTGGTCCTTTTTGCAAAGACAACTTCTAGATCTCTCGAAGACCTCCTCAAACCACGTTGGCATTTTTGGCAAAGACCACCCGCTAGTCTTTCGCAAAACAATCCATAGGACCTCCTTTGCAATTATTGCGAAGACCACCTTTAGGCATCCTCAAAAGACCTCCTCGACCACCCCTTGCATTGGGTGATCGTGGGTCGTCCATCCTCTGATCTGTGCCTCATACCTCCTTGCGCGTAGGACCTCCTCCTCGCATGTGCCATCTAGACCTCCGATCACTTCTTTTAGTCTGGGCCCTTCGATTCAAATCCAACTGCCCGGACCTCCTAACCCGAGCTCAAGTCCACCCGAACGCTTTGCTCCTTGACCAGTTTCTTTTGGGCCTCTCATTGCCAGGTGGGACCTCTGGAACTGGTCATCCTCGCTTTTTGCAGGCATGCGTGTGTGCCAGAGCTACAGCAGTCGGAGCAGCGCCTTGTCAAATCATATCCTTGTCAACGGCTAGCTCTGCCAGCCTTTATTGCATGTCAGCAGCTTTTTGCCACCTTGCATTGAATGCATGTCAGCTTTGCCCAAAGTCGTGCCCTAGCTGTTCCCATCACGTCGGCTTGTCCCTGGCAAAGCCGTGAACCATGGAATGGTCCGAGCTCACCATTTGAGCTTGCACTTTGTCAAGCCCGTGCTCCCCTAGCTATCTAAGCCCTCAACTCTCCTCCTCAGCTCCTTTTATGCACCTTTGTGCTAACCCGAGTTCCTCTCACAACTCCCGAGAGCACCACCCTCGCCATTGTCGGACCTTGGAGCTCCTCAAGGCCATCCGAGCTCCAGTGGTTCACTTGGGATTCTTGTCCCACAACTAGTTTATTTGAATCACCTTGAGCATTTCCCTAACTTGCTCTGCTTGGCCTCCTCGTGATTTGGCAAAGTGGGAACTTGTTCATTGAAGCCGACCGCTTTCTTCCCATCTCCAAGAAGACTTTTTGTCGCTAGAGCTCCTCTCACGACTTCTTTGACCTCACCGCCCTCGTGTTAGTGCCTTGGTGCTTGAGCTCCGCTCTGCTGGACTAGGCCGCTTTGTCGTTGTCGCTTTTGTACCTCCGGCGGTCATCTCCGCCAGCCGCCGTAGGGTGAGCTTTAGCTCTAGTTTCTGGTACCCTTAGATCCTCCTCGCTATTTAGAGTTCATCCTTGTCCTTGGTTCCCGCCGGCATGGACCACGTCGCCGGCGGTGAGCTCAAGCTCCGACTCGGGCGTTTTGTCGGGCCTTCCTGTAGCCTTATGATTAGTAATTATGTTGTCCTAAAGCCTAATCGTTAGCTCGCACTTTCGGCTGTCCGAAAGGTTCCCTGTATCACTTACTTGTGGGCCCTGCCTCGTTGTCGCATTTCTTAGACCACCCACGGCAAACCTTAGAACCACCTCGGGTGAATCTTGGCCGCCCATGAGCTCCCTTGTGTAGATCCGGATCGTCCGCACTCTACCCTAAGGCTTGTCATTATGAAAACAGCCAGACCTCCGGGACTTATCTCACCACAAAGACCTCTTCTAGGGTAGATCTGAACCCTTAGGCCCTTTTTGTAAAGTCCTTAAGTTTCAGGACCTCCCCGCTGCAATCTTGGCCCTTTATGATCTCTTCGTGATTAGATCTAAACCATCGATCCCTTCTTTGTAAAAACCTAAGTCCTAGGACCTCTCGGTTGTGGTCTTAGCCGTTCACGACCTCTTCATTGTCGATCTGGACCGTTAGATCTCCTGGTATAAGTCTCTTGCAGCCAGGACCTCCCATTATCTGAAATCCTGGCCGTTAAAGACCTCCGTAGTTTAAATCCCAGCCGCTAGGATCACCCCCCCACCTTGGGGTCCTCTTTGCAAAAAGACCTCCCTTAGTCGTTTTATAAAAACCACCCGTGAGCCCCCGAGGTCCTCTTTGCAACAGACCACCCCTGGTCTTTTGTAAAGAAAACCTTCAAAACTACCGTTGGGGTCCTCCTTGTAAAAGACCACCCCTGGTCTTTTATGAAGACAACCCCGAACCTCCTCCTCGAGTCAATCTTAACCGCTCAGACCTCCCCGTGAGATCTTGACTGCAAAGACCTCCTCTCGGAGATCTAGACCGTTGAAGACCTCCTCCGTGAGATCTTAGTCGCCCGCACCTACCTCTGTAGGTTTAGCCTTAGACCTCCCTAGTGCGCGGGACCGTCGGATCTTGATCCGACGGCCACAACCTCCGTTAGCGCGAGGACCTCCTCTCAGTGCGCGTGCATGCACCGGTCGTGGCCGTTGGATCCAATCTCAACGGCCTGCACTCTCCCAAGACAGAAGAGATCTTCCGTGCAGGCCAGGCTTCGAGGTTCGTGGCCTTGCGATGCAAGATCAACGCCCACGACCTCTCCTTTTTCCTTCGCTCATTTGGACCTCCGAGAGCTCAAATTTTCTAAGTCCTTTAATGTTTCAAATTTCAAAAGTGCATAACTTTGTCATTTTAGCTCCTTTTTTAATGATTACAATTGCTTTAGCTCTGTTATAGAATGAACTTTAATCTGAGAGTGAATTTAGGCACTGTTATGTAGCAAAAAATGATTTTAGCTGCATAATCCTGTTTAGTGAAAATGGTGGTCTAGAAATTCATTGAAAATTTGTAAAATGCATAACTTATTCTCTGTATTTCCAAACTGAGCAAACTAAGTTTTGTTAAAAACCCACTAGGAATGTACTGTAATTTAGAATAGGTCTTCATGTGATCTTTGCCACTGATATCAATGTTACACTAGTTTTACAACTTAGAAAGATCATAACTAATTCGTTTTAACTCCAAATTGTGCAAACTCAACTTTGCTGTTCTTAGGATGACCTTAGCTACCTACCATAAAAATTTCAGATTCCAGATCATTTTAGAAATTTTTGCCTTGAATAGTAGCCGTGATTAATTTAATTAGGATTTTTCAGGCTGAGAGAACTTAGTTTAGCCATAACTTTTTCATGCTAAGTCCAAATGAAGTATTTCTTGTTCCTAAATTTGTCTAAAATCTTAGTCTTGCTGCTGTATAAATTTCATGGTATTTGGAGAACTTTTGCTGTGGAGTTTTATTTGGAGTTCTTGTTCTTATTTGGTTATCGCTTTTCGCGTTAGGTTCCAAGGAATTATTGAGTACGTGAGTGAATCCTCTGCAGCAAGAAAGTGATCTACAGCAAGGCAAGCAGTTTGATCATGTTAATCCCAGTATTTTAAGTATTTATGTTGATTACAAATTCTATGTATGCATTGCTACTTTGTGTTAAACTATTGTCGTTAGTTTACCTAGTAGATGCATTTCCTTAGGCAAATGATTATTCTCTACTACCGTGAGCCTAGGTTATTGCTGTGATTAGAGCTCGTTGGATGAACTCTTGTCACTTAGTAGTTATGGTAATTGCTTAGCCATGCTTAGCTTCCTAGAATGGGCGGTTATCGACTTGTCGATAACCTTGATCACATAAAACTTATTATTACTTATGATTTCAGCCTTGTGCCATGTCTACTTGTGAAAACTAAAAACTGAAACAAAATGATTTAGACTTGGGCACAATGGTATGTTGGTGTGCTTTTGGGTGTGACTGGAATGGTGCCCGAGTCAACAAGGACCGAACATCTTGTTACACTAAACCAAGCATTTTGTGCGTGCTAACCACACTAGAGGGTATGGGACCTCTCTTGAATTAGTACTTTGGGAGGTAGTAATTAATGGGTCGCTGGCTGTAGTTTATAGAGAAAAAGGATCACAAAGGCGTGACCGGGGTGGTTCCTTTCTAGGTCCTCCACCCGACCGGGTCTTGCAAATGTCCGCTAGCATTACCCTAAATGGCTAATGACTCCGGCTTGCTTGACTCCACCACAACGTGTGGTCCTAGTGGCCCATTTCGCCGGCTGGTCACTAAGGGTTAACCCCATACGTGCGACTCTTAATTAACGCTTTCCATTGGAAACGTCTCGTAGGACTTAGTCGTGCCGGCATACCAAAGGGAGTGTGCTTAATAGCTTGGCAAAAGGCGATGCAAGTGTGGGTACATTGGTACACGCCTGCAGGGTTAAAACTATTCGAATAGCCTCGTCCTAGGTTATGGACACGCTTGGCAAGGTCTTTCAAGAGTTAGACTACAATATTTTAATTAAAACTTGATGGGTGGTAGGAATCTGGGATTCGTGCTATGTGTGGTGGCTATTGGGTTAGTCACCAATAGGTGGTTACTCTTGTACTTATTGTATCTCATGTTATTTCATTCAATAAAAACTGATTGCAAACTTGCTTTTGAACTATATTACGTTATTACAAATAAAGTTGGCTTTGTGGAAAATGAGACATATAACCTCCACTTAAAAAGCCTGCATGTAGCATATTGATAGGTCTGCTATTCCACACGTCAGTCTTGCGAGTACATTTTTGTACTCAGTTGCTTTGTTTAATGTTTTTGTTGCAGAGGAAGAAGGTGAGCCCCAAGGGCTTCCCTTTTGTGAGATGTGCTTCGGGTTTGACGACTAGCTTGGCGGCCCGGTTGGTTGCCTCGTGGGTAAAGGCACACTAATTGGCTCTTTTGTTTATCGCCATCTTGTGGCACTTTTGCTTCCGCAGTTTAATTGTTATTTAGTGTCATTTGGGCCGGTTGGCCCTTGTTGTAATAAATCCCTATTGTATGTCTTTTGTTAGACCTGTTGTATGGAATTGATGCGTGATTTTGTAACGGGGTGTGTATACTGTACTTCTAGGAAGTATACATGTCTCGGGGCTTGGTTTATTTGATTTGTGATGCTAGAGTCAAGGGAAGACTAAGCATTACAAGCCAAATAAATCGGGGTCCTCACAGTGTACATGACACAGCCTGAGGGTTTTGTCGATCCAAAGGAAGCTAGAAAGGTATGCAAGCTTAAGAAGTCCATCTATGGATTAAAGCAAGCATCTCGGAGTTGGAATATTCGTTTTGATGAAGTGGTCAAAGGGTTTGACTTCATCAAGAATGAAGAAGAACCTTGTGTTTACAAGAAGGTTAGTGGGAGCAAGCTTGTGTTTCTGATCTTGTATGTAGATGACATACTACTGGTCGAAAATGATATTCCAATGCTTGAATCTGTTAAAACTTTATTAAGAAATAGTTTCTCAATGAAATATTTAGGAGATGCAGCATATATTCTTGGTATAAGGATCTATAGAGATAGATCTAAGAGGCTAATTGGATTAAGCCAAGACATGTACATTGACAAGGTGTTGAAACGGTTCAACTTGCAAGATTCCAAAAGGGGTTTCTTGCCCATGTCACATGGTATTAATCTTAGTAAGACTCAGTGCCCTACGACCACTGATGAGCGAGACAAAATGAGTAAAATTCCATATGCTTCGGCTATCAGATCTATCATGTATGCTATGCTGTGCACACGACCAGATGTGTCGTATGCTCTAAGTGTTACGAGCAGATATCAGTCAGATCCAAGTGAAGGTCACTTGATAGCCGTCGAGAATATCCTTAAGTACTTAAGAAGGACTAAGGATGCATTCCTTGTATTTGGTGGTGAGGAAGAGCTGGTCGTAAATGTTTACACCGATGCTAGCTTCCAAACCGATAAGGATGATTTCAGATCGCAATCAGGGTATGTGTTTTGTTTAAATGGAGGAGCAGTAAGATGGAAGAGTTCCAAGCAGGGAACAGTTGCTGATTCTACGACAGAGGCTGAGTACATTGCGGCTTCGGAAGCTGCAAAAGAGGCTGTATGGATTAAAAAGTTCATTAATGAGCTGGGCGTGGTTTCGAGTGATTCCAGTCTAATGGATCTCTATTGTGAGTGGAGCCATTGCACAAGCAAAGGAGCCTAGATCGCATCAAAAGTCCAAGCACATAGTTCGGCGATATCACATTATTCGTGAGATCGTTGAGAGATGTGGGGACCCCGGAGTTATCTCCGTAAGACCGAGACTAAGCATGGTCTTAGGGACATAACTCTAAGTCTCCGGTAAATGAATTCCAACTTAACTCTATCTAAATGAAAGGCTTAACTCAGATTAGAGCTCCGACGATCATGTGCGCCGCTCCTCTGCGAGCACTACATGGTTGTCGGTTCTCCGACAAGTCAAGCGCTACACTCAGTGAGTTAAATTTCATGAACAGCGAGTATGACTTATATTGGCTCCCAAGATCAGCGACCAATATAACCATACTCTCATTCAACGTTGATCACATCCATACAACATCCATACATAAATAGTTCAAAAGACATACAACATAGTTCCAAGTTTACATCTAATACAAGTGGCCGACCGGCCAAATTTAAAAGAGAGTATTAAGTAGCAGCGGAAACACATAAATAGACCAAAAGACCAGCAATGGTATGCCCCATAACCCATCGGCAACCAACTGGGAGTTAGATGATAGCAAACTACTCATCGGTGTCGCCTAAATCGACACCGATAAGCTCATCGGTCTCTAAATCCTCCTCACCAAAAAAACCAAGAAACACCGGCCGAGTACAAAGAGTACTGCAAGTCTTACACAAATAAAAATAGTTATGCATAAGGTCATTCAAAGGACGGGCTCATATTGGTTTAAATTTTTGCGAAAACGACGCAATACTGAACAACCTACACATACTAGTTTTTCACGTGCCTTTTCAAAATCAGATTTGAAGTAGAAGTAAAGCATGTGAATAAGTAATGAATTCAATAACAAATGAATCATACCAACAACAAAGTGGCGGTCCAATTTGATACAACAATAAGCATGAACATCCCATTCATGACGATACCAAGTTATAACCACAATGTAATCCCAAGTCTAACAATAAGCAGCCACAAATTTCAAGCGGTTGTCGTCAGAATCGTGGACACGGCTATTCGAATAGATTTATACCCTGCAGGGGTGTACTACTTTACCCACACGACTTGATTAGCCCATAAGCCTCCAGATGCCTCCGAATATAGCATACTTCCTAAGGTACGCCGGCCGGGTAAATCAAGATACGGTCGTTTTTAGCAAGAAGATCCCATTGAGCTAAGTCCCTCAACCCATGGCTCCTAGGAAACACGAGACGTTAACGTCTCCATCCTATATATCCTAGGAAACACAAGACGTTAACGCCCCCATCCTATCGGCCCAAAAGGAACACGGGATTTCACGGTCCCATGCCCTTACAATTTCACCACCGTGGGACTCAACACAATAAAACCTTCCCCCTACTTAACCATACGGCACCCATATACCGCAAGGCGATAGCACGAGTTTTGCTTGAATCGCAACAACCCAAAGTTTGGTCCTTAATCGTCCCGCATAAGCCAAACCACATACCCAAATCTCGTGCACGAAGGCACCATCACTAACCAACACTTGTCCAGACCAAAAGCTCATTTGAAAATGACAAAATTTCACTTATAAAACAGATACGAAGATCTGAAACAAAAGCATATAATGAGAGTTGTGTTTAACCCATAATTGGCGGGCTATTCCCGACAATCGAGCTACCGGTTCTAGACTTGCATGGCTAAGCAACTCGAACAACAGTATTTCAAACATCCTACCATAATAATTCAGTACTGGGGTAATTCATGGATAGCCACAATGACAAGATAATAGGATGTGTCTAACTAATCATCACAAAAATAGCGACATTATCAACATAGCATGCAAGCAATTATCATTGCATCTATCCTAACAAATCTGGGATCAAATATGATGCAAAAAGAAAGTTCAAAGGATGCTTGCCTTGCTGGAAAAGTAATTGCTCACTCTCGGTTGCGTAGGAGTCGATATCAATAGGCTCGGAATCTATATAAATGCAATACCGAATAAACATCGAGAAATACCTCAAAATTCAAAATGCTCAAAAATGCATGATTTTTCTACAGTAGCTAAGTCATGATTTAAGGTGGTTTTTGGTGAAAGAATTATTTCATTTTGATTGAGTATGTGAAAGTTATGATGATTCGATTTTCATATTTCAATACGCCTTTATTCGGGTAATTTAATTATGAGGCAAAAATTTGTAGAGCAGTGGTGAGTAAATGGATTACATGGATAAATAGGCAATATTATTACAAGTTCAAAACAGTTGAGTTTGCTCCAATTGAAGTTTTCATGATTTAGTTATTGATTTCTAAAGTTACCAGAATTAATAATGTAAAAATAATGACTTTTAGGATCATTTTCCTCAAACTATAGTTTCTGTGATAGAGGTGAGTTTGAAACTATTTTTATAATTAAGGTTATTTGAAATAGAAATTATCAAAACTGATTTCACTGTTTTTGGAGTTTCCAAGAATTACTTATGAATTTTTGAAGTTATCAGCCTTTTTCTATTGCACAAATAATAGTGCTAAAGGCTCATTTTCCAAAATAATGCTCTCTGTTACAGAGACATGGTTGAAACCAATTTTAATATAAAATTCATTAAATAAGTAATTTATCAGAAGTGGTTTCACTCATTTTGGAGTTAAAATGAATTAGTTATGCATTTTCAAATTTAAACATATTTTTCAGCTTGCAAATAAATGGATTTCGGATTTTATATGTCGCTTAAACTTTTTCTCACCGATATAGCAGCGAGCTAAAGTCACCACCAATGGCCCGTGAATAGTGCATTTTTCATTTAACTCGATTTAATTGGCGTTACGACCAAATGGGTCCCATCGTCGGCGACATGGTCCACGAGACTTGGTCCACGCACATGCGCGCGCGCGCGCACGGAAGTTAAGGCCTAGGGCCCACATGTCACCTCGTGGCTTTAACCAAAACGTTCGCTTTACGTGCGTGGGCCCGCGTGTAAGTGAAACATTAGACCGCTAAGACATCATTTAATGACTAACTCATCATTAGCTAATTAAAGATCGAATCACGCCCTATTGACCCTACTACGTGGTGCGGACGACCCGACACGCCTCCGCTCGCTGTGCGGTGGCTCGCCGCGATTTCGCCACGCGCGGCGCCAAACAAGGGCGTGATAGTCGTGCAATAACGCCACGCATCTTTGAGGTGGTGGCGACTCGAGGCGCCTCGCACCGCGGCTAGCGGAGCTAAGCGCGCGCGTTCTACGGCAAACACAAAACGGCAATGCGTAGCTCGCGGCGACATACAAGCGAGTGCCCGAGTACTAGGGACTAACCAGAAGCTACCTGAGTGGAGGAAGGTGCTGGGGGAAGCCTGGGGTTAGCTGGAGCTTGGTCGGTGCCGGAGAAGAAAATGGCGACGACACGGCTCGACGAAGAGATGAAGATCTGAGTAAAATGAAGCAAAGTGAATGCTTGGGTTAGCTCAAGGAGCTTAAGAGCAAGCCATAGGAGCAAGGAATTGGACAATGGCTTACCGGATCAAGGTGGGAGGTGAAAAGTTGCTTCACGGTCGGAAATGGTGCAAACTTCGATTCAACAAGATCCTGCCGTGCATTACCAAAATTAGTTTAGGGGCTTCTCTCAGTGCCCTATAGCATGTGAGGTGGCGCGCAAAGTTGAGGATAATACCTCCGGGACACGAAGATGGCACGAAAGTGTCCTCGGGTGCGTGCTCTCGACGAGAGCTAGAGCATGAGGATGAATCAGATGCTACAAGCGAAGATAAGAACCGAGCTCAGCAAAAATGGAGAAGGCACTGAAAGTATAAGAGAGGAGAAACACCCGGTGGAAGCTTACCCCAACGAGGAACACCAGAGATCCTCCCTCTTCTCAATCAACAGAGAAGAAGTGAGGGAGAAAGAGGGGGTTGCAAGGGGTATTATGCCCGGGCGATGACGGCATTGGAGGCGGCGTTACGCGGGGAACGCTCCGGAGTGGCCAACGGTGGCGGTGGATTGACGGCGTCGAAATCCCTCAACGGCACAGAGCAGACTGCCTCGGCCGCGTGGAGCTCAGCTCCTGCGCGAGCGTCAGCGAGAGGAGGAAGGCGAATCCGACAGGTGGGTCCGGCGTGACAGTGACTCAAAGCGAGGGCGCGACTGTGAGTTAAGTGGATCAACGCACGCCGTTGGATCTCGGCTGGACGGCTGAGATTAGTGGGGACTTCGGACAGGTCGGAGGGATGCACGATCTGGGCCGTTGATCTCCGATCCTAAGGCCTGCATGTCGCGGTGCGCTTAGTTGACTCGACCGAGTCAAGGGGCTGGGTCGGACTCGAGTCAAGGTGCGGTTCAGGCCCGAGAAACAGTGCTAGGGTTTGACTGATTGAATTTCTTTAGATTCTAGTTTGACTAAGGCCTTAAAAATATAAATAAAATTCCTAAAATCATGAAATAATTTATGGGGGTTCCTGGGATAGCCTAGTGTCCAAAAAATTATTGAACCCTACTGTTCATAATATATTTTGTAATATATAAATTCAAACTTAGATAAGGTCTTTTAATGGTGTTTGAATTTTTATAGGGTTAAGATCAGTGCCAAAAATTTGGGAAAAATTTCATTAATTCGTGATAATTAATATAGTATTTGAATAAATTATTTCCAGTGATACTTTAGTAGCATTTATTTCTGTTCTGAGTTTGGAGTTCAATTTAAAGTGTAGGTTTCATTTATATTTTTGAGATTTTCCAAGTACAATAGGTACACAAAAATTTTAAAAATAAGATGCATGCTCATGAGATGCATAATTAACCACTTTATTAAATTGGGGATGTGACAAACCTCCCCCCCTTACAAAAGATCTCGACCCCGAGATCGATAGGGCGGAAGTTGGATAGAAGGTTCTAAGAGAAAACAAAACATATGTTGTCTTGATTTCCTTCAAAGATAGTGCCAAGATATCTTTGTAGGGTTACAAGGAATGGCTATTACATTTTTCCCTTCCCATCGCTTTATTTAAACTTTCCTTTCTTGATTCGAAGACATTTTAAGTAGAAGGAAAAAGATCAGGATAGCTAGCTCGTAGTTGATCTTCACGCTCCCAAGTTGCTTCATCTTCAGTATGGTTGCTCCATTGAACCTTGACGAATTTGATGTTGCGATTTCGCGTCTTGCGCTCCTTTTCTTCAAGAATGCGAATCGGGTGCTCCCGATAGGAAAGATCGGGTTGCAAGTTAAGTTTTTCCAATTCAGTGGCTTCGGTAGGGATGCGAAGACACTTCTTCAGTTGTGAAACATGGAAGACATCATGTACATCCACAAGTGATGGTGGCAACTCTATTTGATAAGCCACCGGTCCCAACTTTGCTAGAATTCGGAAAGGTCCGATGTAGCGAGGTGCCAATTTACCTTTGACTTGGAAACGATGTGTTCCTTTCATTGGAGAAACCTTAAGATAGACATGATCATCCACCTCAAAGCTCAACTCACGACGGCGACGGTCGACATAGGACTTCTGACGGGATTGAGCCGTCCGAAGTCGTTCGCGAAAGACACGAACTTGTTCTTCTGCATCCTCTACCAAGGTTGGGCCATAGAATGGCCTCTCCCCAGCTTCGGACCAGTTCAAGGGTGTCCTACAAGCTCTTCCATATAATGCCTCGAACGGGGTCATTTGAATGCTTGATTGGAAGCTATTGTTGTAGGAGAACTCCGCAAATGGTAAACATTTCTCCCAGTTCTTGCTATAAGACAACACACATGCTCGGAGAAGATCTTCCAAGATTTGATTCACCCTTTCAGTCTGCCCATCTGTTTGTGGGTGGTAAGCGGAACTGAAAGATAGATTGGTCCCCATTGCTTTATGTAAGCACTTCCAGAAGTAAGATGTGAACTGAGGACCTCTATCTGAAATGATGACCTTTGGTACACCATGGAGACAAACAATTCGGAGATATAAAGCTCACTAACTTATCCCCATGGTAGGTGGTCTTGACAGAATGAAATGGGCAACCTTCGTCGACGATCAACAATCACCCATAAAGAATCGCACCGCTTGAGTTTTTGGAAGGCCGGTGATAAAATCCATGCCAACTTCTTCCCATTTCCACTTGGGAATGGGCAGGGTTGTAGAGTGCTGCCGGTTTCAAATGCTCGGCCTTAACTCTTTGGCATACATCACACTCGGCAACAAATTGAGCGATGTGTTGTTTCATTCAGCCCACCATAGTCGCTTCTAAGATCTTGGTATATCTTGGTGCTACCAGGTGGATAGAAAACTTGAGTCATGGGCCTCCTTGAGAATTAGTTCTCTCAAGGCGTGATCGCAAGGCACCACCAACCGGTTTCCAAACCATAAGGTGCCTTGTGCATCTTCTTTAAAGCACTTGGCCTTGCCTTGCTTCACTTCCTCCCGGATCTGAGCTACTTCTTCATCAGCCTTCTGGGCTTCTCTAATCTGGTCCTCAAGTGTATAATTCACACTAAGGGCAGCAAGGGAACCTTCTTCAATTATCTCCAGGTGCAGACGTTGCATCGCAGCACACAAGCCTGCTGAAATGGGAGTTACCGATAAACAGTTGCACTGAGACTTTCTGCTTAGGGCATCAGCAACCACATTTGCTTTTCCTGGATGATAATGGAGTCCAAAATCATAATCTTTGATCAACTCAAGCCATCTTCTTTGCCTCAAGTTCAGATCGGCTTGGGTGAAGATATATTTAAGACTCTTGTGGTCGGTGTAGATTTCGCAACGATTGCCGATGAGGTAATGTCGCCAAATCTTGAGAGCATGAACAACTGCTGCGAGCTCCAAATCATGAGTGGGATAATTCAGCTCATGTGGTCTCAATTGTCTTGATGCATAAGCTACCACTCGGCCCTCTTGCATAAGAACACAACCGAGCCCATGGCGAGACGCATCGCAGTAAATGTCAAAGCTCTTGTGAATGTCGGGCAAGATGAGTACTGGTGCTTTGGTCAAGCATTCCTTTAGGATCTGAAAGCTCTCCTCACATTCAGGCGACCATTCGAACTTCTTTTCTTTCTTCAGAAGTTGAGTCATTGGCCTTGCGATTTTGGAGAAGTTCTGGATGAATCTGCGGTAGTAACCCGCAAGTCCAAGAAAACTACGAATGTCAGTAATGTTTCTGGGTTGTCTCCAATCAAGGACATCTTGCACTTTTCTAGGATCAATAGCAATGCCGCCCTTGGATAGGACATGCCCCAAGAAACTAACTTCATGAAGCCAGAATTCGCATTTGCTAAATTTGGCATAAAGCTGATGTTGACGAAGCTTTTCCAACACAAGCCTCAAGTGTTGCTCGTGTTCTTCATCAGACTTTGAGTAGATAAGGATGTCATCAATGAATACAACAACAAACTTATCCAAATACTCCATGAACACTGAATTCATAAGATTCATGAAGTATGCCGATGCATTCGTTAGACCAAAAGACATGACAAAGTACTGCATACCCGTAACGAGTAGAGAATGTCGTTTTCTTGGATCGTCTTCGGTTCGAACTTTAATTTGATGATAGCCCAAGTGCAAATCAACCTTGGAGAATACTTGGGCTCCACTCAATTGATCAAATAAATCATCAATCCGAGGAAGCGGATATTTGTTCTTGATAGTGACTTCATTTAACGGACGGTAGTCAACACACATCCGCAAACTCTTGTCCTTCTTTTTGACAAAGATAGCCGGGCATCCCCAAGGTGAGGAGCTCGGTCTAACAAACCCCTTGTCTTGAAGTTCTTGGAGTTGCTTCTTCAATTCTTCCAATTCATTAGGAGGCATCCGGTATGGCCGTTTTGAGATCGGCGCAGTACCGGGTACAAGCTCGATGACGAACTCGACTTCTCGATCGGAGGCATGCCCGGAGTTCTTCGGGAATACATCCGGATATTCACACACCACAGGCACTTTCTCAAGTTCAAGAGAGGTACAAGCTTCCAAGGCATAGAGATGAGAACTGCCCACAGAAGGTGCAAAAACGACTTGACTGCCGTCTTCACTAGTGACAGAAATAGACCGCTGAGCACAATCGATCTTTCCCTGGTTTTTGGACAGCCAATCCATCCCCAAGATTACATCAATACCCGCTGATTTTAGCACAATTAAATCGGCCAAGAAGTTGACAGTTTGAATTTCCACTTTTACGTCCCGACAGACTTGATCGGTTTGGAAAACCGATCCCGGCGACTGGATTTGATAAGGTGGCTGAAGTTTATGTATTTCAAAATTATTAAGTGCAGCATATTCTTCTTTGATGAATGAATGAGATGCTCCGGAATCAAATAAAACTGATGCTGGACAAGAATTAACAAGAAGTGTACCCAAACGACGCCCGAGCGCCGCCGCCTCCTCGCCGTGACGTGGTTCACTCGCCACGCAGGGACCTGAGGAGGGGTAGATGCTGCCCTGGGAGGTGGTGTAGGTCTTGCCACAGCCGGTGGTGTAGGAGCACGATAAACCTGTGGCATTCCCCGCTGCTTGGCGAGGCAAGAAGAAGCATAGTGGCCTGGCGACCACAATGAAAGCAGTGACATTAGGCTTGAATGTACCACTGCTTTGGGAGTTCTTACTCCCACCGTGCCGCTGCCCCGTAGGTGGAGAAGGTCGTGCAGCGCCACAGAAGCCTCGATGGCACCGGAGCCCGAGGACGAGGTGCCCGAGGCGGTCCGGCGCTGCCGAGGAACCGCCACTAGCCGAGAACCGAGCGGCCTTCTTCCTCTTCCCGACTCCTCCACACCACACTCTTGTGCTCCACTACAATGGCCTTATTCACCATGTGCCGAAGTTCCGAAGTCATGTACAGCTAAAGCCACCGCATCTCCTCGCCAAGCCGCCCATGAACCGGCGCCGCGGCGCAGCATCTGTGGAGACGCTATCCGGCATAGCGGGCCAAGGAGTTGAACTCCTGAAGATACTCGATGTGATGCTTCCTTCCTTGCTTCAAAGCAAGAAATTCTTGTCGCTGATTGACATGACCCCATCCGAATATAGGCCTCCCGAAAGCCGCATCGAAACTCGTTCCATGATGGAACGTCTCACAAAGTTGCATGGCGGAAAAATTATCCCACCATGCACTAGCGGCGCCTTCCACCGATAGTGGCAAAAGAACTCTCTCAATGCCCGTGCACCGAGCAATGGCTAGTTTCTTCTCCACATCCTCGGCCAATCTTCACCTCCATAGGGTCTCCGCACCGCAAAGTGGGAGGATTTGTTCGCTGAAACTCACGAGACCCCACGCCGCCTCGATGTCCTCTCCCCGCCGCCAGCAGCAGGAGAAGTGTTGCGAGCTATAACCTCCGTGATCCTGGTCCGATCCATCTGTTCCTCTCGACCGAGCCAAGACTTCCGCCATAGTGGGTGGCGGAGGAAGCACTTCCTCGAGGAACCGCCCCGCGGACGGTGTCTGCTGAGAGGGCTCACCCTCTCCTCGCGGGCGTAAAGTTCGCATCGCAGCAGTAACGAGTGCCCCGGGTGGAGATCCCCCATCGCGCTGAGCTCTAGCACGAGTGTTGGGGCCTGACATCCTGGAGTGACAAGGAATGTTAAAAAGAGGCCAAGATTGAGGGAAAAGTACGAATAATAAAACTTTGGACAGCAAGCACAAGGTTCTTAATTAAGCATGCATAATGATATAAAATGCACCAAAACATAACACCAAAAGGGAGTACAAAGGCACTAAGGCCAGTACAAGATTCATAACTTCAAATCATAATTTTTTTCAAAGCAATTACATTCATAGGGCCCGGGGGCGAAGAGCAACTACTGGAAATATAGTTCTTGTAAAAGAAACATTAAGAGTTCAATTATTACTAGATTATTACAGGAAATCAAAGATACATGCTTGCCCAAAAGCTTACGCCTACAACATCCTAAATGTTGTTCCGGTCAAAGTTTACCGAAACTCGCCCGTAAGATGTGCCTCGGGGATCCGTATCATCGGGTCTCCAAAATTAGAAGACGCAAAGGGAGCCTTGCTCTATCACATGGCCTCCAACAGTTCCATCCTACGAGTACGAGCAAATCCAATCGACATGCGGACTGGCGCTCGCCCCATAATTGGGTACATGCCCGCACTTCCGAAGACGGTACATCGGTGGCGCTGAAGCATATGGGGAAATCTCATTCGTGCCATAAACCACATGGCGGTCAATAATCCCCATGTTACACATGAGTTGTAGGTGCTCTTGGGCCACCACGAGACACTGACGAGTCTCGTACAACTCATACACAGTGCACCGATGGATTTGATCCATGATATGAACCAATCTTGCCAATCGCCTAACACGGGATCTTCCCAAACCGAATCCGGCAAAGGTGTCCACCTCCGTGCCACGCCGCACATAGGAAAATGGTAGTAAGGCGGTGAGACAACTCCGCCGATCATAACGGAGATGGCTCATAGCCACATGGGCCACTTCCTGCAGAGCCATGGCCTCCGAAGTGCCACGTGCCTCGAAACAATATGGGATACTCCCGTGACTCGTCTGGCGATGATGTTGATCACGCCAAGTATTCCTCCATGCCCGCCCCTCGTCGCGCGATAGATGGCGTAAGATGGCTGATAGGTGAAGTTCGCCCTCCACATCATTTCCCGGAGAAGCGCCGTGTATCCATCCACGTTCTCAGCTTGAGTTTCTTTGACCACGTATTGGCGACTCATCTAAAAGCAAGAACAATAAGGTAAGATTTCTTTAAAAATAGAAATAGGGTAAGAAAAGATACTAGGATGGATGAGGAATAAAAGATATTCCTAACTTAAACTTTCTGAAATTAATTTGATAATTTCAAAAATAATTTGACTCAAGAAGGCTTACTAACTCTAACGCTAGTGCTATCTCTAACCTACAGTCAATATGGCTCTTATACCAACGCTGTGGGGACCCCGGAGTTATCTCCGTAAGACCGAGACTAAGCATGGTCTTAGGGACATAACTCTAAGTCTCCGGTAAATGAATTCCAACTTAACTCCATCTAAATGAAAGGCTTAACTCAGATTAGAGCTCCGACGATCATGTGCGCGCTCCTCCTCTGCGAGCACTACATGGTTGTCGGTTCTCCGACAAGTCAAGCGCTACACTCGGTGAGTTAAATAGGAATTATGAACAGCGAGTATGACTTATATTGGCTCCCAAGATCAGCGACCAATATAACCATACTCTCATTCAACGTTGATCACATCCATACAACATCCATACATAAATAGTTCAAAAGACATACAACATAGTTCCAAGTTTACATCTAATACAAGTGGCCGACCGGGCAAATTTAAAAGTGAGTATTAAGTAGCAGCGGAAACACATAAATAGACCAAAAGACCAGCAATGGTATGCCCCATAACCCATCGGCAATCAACTGGGAGTTAGATGATAGCAAACTACTCATCGGTGTCGCCTAAATCGACACCGATAAGCTCATCGGTCTCTAAATCCTCCTCACCAAAAAACCAAGAACACCGGCTGAGTACAAAGAGTACTGCAAGTCTTACACAAATAAAAATAGTTATGCATAAGGTCATTCAAAGGACGGGCTCATATTGGTTTAAATTTTTGCGAAAACGACGCAATACTGAACAACCTACACATACTAGTTTTTCACGTGCCTTTTCAAAATCAGATTTGAAGTAGAAGTAAAGCATGTGAATAAGTAATGAATTCAATAACAAATGAATCATACCAACAACAAAGTGGCGGTCCACTTTGATACAACAATAAGCATGAACATCCCATTCATGACGATACCAAGTTATAACCACAATGTAATCCCAAGTCTAACAATAAGCAGCCACAAATTTCAAGCGGTCGTCCGTAACCGTGGACACGGCTATTCGAATAGATTTATACCCTGCAGGGGTGTACTACTTTACCCACACGACTTGATTAGCCCGTAAGCCTCCAGATGCCTCCGAATATAGCATACTTCCTAAGGTATGCCGTACGGGTAAATCAAGATACGGTCGTTTTTAGCAAGAAGATCCCATTGAGCTAAGTCCCTCAACCCATGGCTCCTAGGAAACACGAGACGTTAACGCCTCCATCCTATATATCCTAGGAAACACAAGATGTTAACGCCCCATCCTATCGCCCAAAAGGAACACGGATTTCACGGTCCCATGCCCTTACAATTTCACCACCGTGGGACTCAACACAATAAAACCTTCCCCTACTTAACCATACGGCACCCATATACCGCGGTGATAGCACGAGTTTTGCTTGAATCGCAACAACCCAAAGTTCGGTCCTTAATCGTCCGCACAAGCCAAACCACATACCCAAATCTCGTGCACGAAGGCACCATCACTAACCAACACTTGTTCGCACCAAAAGCTCATTTGAAAATGACAAAATTTCACTTATAAAACAGATACGAAGATCTGAAACAAAAGCATATAATGAGAGTTGTGTTTAACCCATAATTGGCGGGCTATTCCGACAATCGAGCTACGGTTCTAGACTTGCATGGCTAAGCAACTCGAACAACGATATTTCAAACATCCTACCATAATTAATTCAGATGGGGTAATTCATGGATAGCCACAATGACAAGATAATAGGATGTGTCTAACTAATCATCACAAAAATAGCGACATTATCAACATAGCATGCAAGCAATTATCATTGCATCTATCCTAACAAATCTGGGATCAAATATGATGCAAAAAGAAAGTTCAAAGGATGCTTGCCTTGCTGGAAAAGTAATTGCTCACTCTCGGTCACAGTAGAGTCGATATCAATAGGCTCGAATCTATATAAATGCAATACCGAATAAACATCGAGAAATACCTCAAAATTCAAAATGCTCAAAAATGCATGATTTTTCTACAGTAGCTAAGTCATGATTTAAGGTGGTTTTTGGTGAAAGAATTATTTTATTTTGATTGAGTATGTGAAAGTTATGGTGATTCGATTTTCATATTTCAATACGCCTTTATTCGGGTAATTTAATTATGAGGCGAAAATTTGTAGAGCAGTGGTGAGTAAATGGATTACATGGATAAATAGACAATATTATTACAAGTTCAAAACAGTTGAGTTTGCTCCAATTGAAGTTTTCATGATTTAGTTATTGATTTCTAAAGTTACCAGCATTAATAATGTAAAAATAATGACTTTTAGGATCATTTTCCTCAAACTATAGTTTCTGTGATAGAGGTGAGTTTGAAACTATTTTTATAATTAAGGTTATTTGAAATAGAAATTATCAAAACTGATTTCACTGTTTTTGGAGTTTCCAAGAATTACTTATGAATTTTTGAAGTTATCAGCCTTTTTCTATTGCACAAATAATAGTGCTAAAGGCTCATTTTCCAAAATAATGCTCTCTGTTACAGAGACATGGTTGAAACCAATTTTAATATAAAGTTCATTAAATAAGTAATTTATCAGAAGTGGTTTCACTCATTTTGGAGTTAAAATGAATTAGTTATGCATTTTCAAAGTTATACATATTTTTCAGCTTGCAAATAAATGGATTTCAGATTTTATATGTCGTTTAAACTTTTTCTCACCGAACGCAGAGCGAGCCAAAGTCACTGACCAGCGGGCTTGGTGAATAGTGCATTTTTCATTTAACTCAGATTTAATTCGCGTTCTGACCAGTGGGTCCCACTGTCAGCGACATGGTCCACGAGACTTGGTCCACCGGCACATGCGCACGGCGCACGGAAGTTAAGGCCTAGGGCCCACATGTCAGCCTCTGTGGCTTTAACCAAAATGTTCCCGTTTTCTGTGCGTGGGGCCCGCGTGTAAGTGAAACATTAGACCGGCTAAGACATCATTTAATGACTAACTCATCATTAGCTAATTAAAGATCGAATCACGGTCCTAATGACCCTACTACAGTGTGCCGGACGACCCGACACGCTCCCGTTCGCTTGCCCGGCGGCTCGCCGGCGATTTCGGCCACGGCGGCGCCAGCCAAGGGCTGTGATAGCTGTGCAATAACGCTACGCATCTTTGAGGGGTGGTGGCGACCTCAGAGGTAGCCCGCACCGGCGGCTAGCCGGAGCTAAGCGGCGGCGGTTCTACGGCAAACACGAAAACGGCAATGCGTAGCTCCGCAGTGACATACAAGCGAGTGCCCGAGTACTAGGGACTAACCAGAAGCTACCTGAGCGGAGGAAGGTGCTGGGGGAAGCCTGGGGTTAGCTGGAGCTTGGTCGGTGCCGGAGAAGAAAATGGCGACGACACGGCTCGACGAAGAGATGAAGATCTGAGTAAAATGAAGCAAAGTGAATGCTTGGGTTAGCTCAAGGAGCTTAAGAGCAAGCCATAGGAGCAAGGAATTGGACAATGGCTTACCGGATCAAGGTAGGAGGTGAAAAGTTGCTTCACGGTCGGAAATGGTGCAAACTTCGATTCAACAAGATCCTGCCGTGCATTACCAAAATTAGTTTAGGGGTTTCTCTCAGTGGCCTATAGCATGTGAGGTGACGCGCAAAGTTGAGGATAATACCTCCGGGACACGAAGATGTCACGAAAGTGTCTTCAAAAGTGCTCGACGAGCTAGAGCACGAGGATGAATCGATGCTGGCGAAGATAAGAACCGAGCTCAAGAAAATGGAGAAGGCACGAAAGTATAAGAGAGGGAAACACCGGTGGAAGCTTACCCCAACGAGGAACACAGAGATCCTCCTCTTCTCAATCAACAGAGAAGAAGTGAGGAGAAAGAGGGGTTGCGAGGGTATTATGCCCGGCGATGACGGCATTGGAGGCGGCGTTACGCGGAACGCCCGGAGTGGCCAACGGCGGTGGATTGACGGCGTCGGAATCCTCAACGGCACAGAGCGCATCGCCTCGGCGCGTGGAGCTCGCCTCCCGCACGAGCGCCGGCGAGAGGAGGAAGGCGAATCCGGCGGTGGGTTCGGCGTGATGCTGACTCAAAGCGAGGCGCGATCGTGAGTTAAGTGGATCAACGCACGCCGTTGGATCTCGGCTGGACGGCTGAGATTAGTGGGGACTTCGGACAGGTCGGAGGGATGCACGATCTGGGCCGTTGATCTCCGATCCGAAGGCCTGCATGTCGCGGTGCGCTTAGTTGACTCGACCGAGTCAAGGGGCTGGGTCGGACTCGAGTCAAGGTGCGGTTCAGGCCCGAGAAACAGTGCTAGGGTTTGACTGATTGAATTTCTTTAGATTCTAGTTTGACTGAGGCCTTAAAAATATAAATAAAATTCCTAAAATCATGAAATAATTTATGGGGGTTCCTGGGATAGCCTAGTGTCCAAAAAATTATTGAGCCCTACTGTTCATAATATATTTTGTAATATATAAATTCAAACTTAGATAAGGTCTTTTAATGGTGTTTGAATTTTTATAGGGTTAAGATCAGTGCCAAAAATTTGGGAAAAATTACATTAATTCATGATAATTAATATAGTATTTGAATAAATTATTTCCAGTGATACTTTAGTAGCATTTATTTCTGTTCTGAGTTTGGAGTTCAATTTAAAGTGTAGGTTTCATTTATATTTTTGAGATTTTCCAAGTACAATAGGTACACAAAAAGTTTAAAAATAAGATGCATGCTCATGAGATGCATAATTAACCACTTTATTAAATTGGGGATGTGACAAGAGAGGTGATGTGAAGATATGCAAAGTGCACACGGATTTGAATATTGCTGATCCGTTGACAAAGCCTCTCCCGCAACCTAAGCATGAGGCGCACACAAGAGCTATGGGTATTCGATACCTATATGATTAACTCTAGTGCAAGTGAGAGATTGTTGGTGATATGCCCTAGAGGCAATCATGGAGATGATTGTATCACGTCTATGTTTATGAGTTCTTGAATAAATGTTATTCCGTTCCTTGAATGAATCATTAGTTCTGAAGATCAACGAGTATGTGACTTGTTGGTGAAACTCTTCAACTTATATGATGTCGTTCTAGAAGTATCCCTGGTCGAATGTCACTGATCGGAACACCAGTGACCCCACGACCAGCGCATGTATTGATTGATAATCATGTTTCACCGGTCATGGATATAGGGATATCGAATCAACAATGTGAACACATGTTAGAGAACATGGGGTTGGATTGACCCACCTTGAGATACTATTGAGATTGTTATGATTCTGTGTGTCATTAGTTGGTCTCAAGCAATGATGGTGTATAATCCTTAGACCTGAGATCAGCATGGTTCCCTACATGTATAATAGCACTCTTAGGGGTTGCCAAATGCTGCTCGTATCTGGGTAGTTATAAAGGTAGCTTTCGAATATGCTATGAAACGTGCGGAGGGATGTGACTGGTCGGATATGGGATTTGCCCCTCCTAGCATAACGGGAGAGATGTCTTTGGGCCCCTCGAAGTAGTCGAATAAAGAAAGTGCATGGTCGTACCACTAGTGGTTGAAGTGTTCGACCACGTAAGGTTATCCGACGACTCGATCGAGAAAATATTGAACAGTCCATGGATGACACATTATCTCACCTGGAGTTCAAACCAGATATCGTGAGGCAAAGGGAAAATACTAGAGTAAGTCGCTTAGTTCGATCAGATCCAGACAAGTCGTATGGTGATACGAGCAAGTCGTAGACTAATCGAATGAAATCACAGAGTGGTCGAAACCTGGTCGTAAGGAGTTACGAACTAGTCGTGACCGAGTGCGAACTGGTCATATAAAGATAGAACCTGGTCGTAAGTGATGAGGACCTAGTCGTAGATCATATTGCATTAAGGTTCGTCCGATATAATTTGTGTGTATTCGGGAATCGTTATGTCCTGCTAGGGACCGCTATGACTCGTGGTAGGAAAGGGTTTCCGAGTCACAACCGATTACACATAAACCTAACGGGTCACACACTTAATGGGATGGAACAAACCAGTACGAATACGATTCGTAAAACGTGTTCGGATAGAATTCGACACGGGGCACTATATAAGGAGATGCTTGAGGCTAGTATGGTGGCGCGAGACAGACACGTGAGTTGTTTCCACCGAAACCCTAGCCGCCATGTTCTTGTGAGAGCCTTCCTGTGCGACTTGGTGCTAGCACACCAGCATACGGTTGTTCCTTCTCTGGACGTGTGGATACCGTAGAGCGCGCTCGCGTCGCCATTTGCGGAGGACGATCCGCGATCTTCACAAGGAACTGTGGAGGTTGCTGGAAGAGACGATCGACTACGAGGACGTTGGACGATCTTCTACGACCACTACATCGGCGCGTTCTTCGTCGGACTAGGCTGCTCCGACTTTACTTCCGCTACACTGCGCGTCTGGTGGTAATGATCTGTTATCATCTATCTTGCTTGGCATCCTAGTTTACGTGGTAGAAATTTTGAATTGTTGCTAGCGTAGCCTACCCGTATCCCTTCAGATTATTGCATTGCTTGTTGAGCATTCATGATTTAAAGATGTGACCCCACGGGAGTGGAATGAGATCCCCATATGTAATATATGAGCAATGAGGTCCTTGTATGAAAAAGGATGGGCAATTGGTCCCCCCATTAAATAATACGGGCATGAGTGAACACCGACGGGTGTTACACTCTGCTATACCGGTATAAGCAAAAGATGAGTTGAGAATTGAGCATGAGTCTTGCATTGCATTCATGAAAAGTGAAAAGTGGTCTGAGATAATGAGAAAAATGGGAATGATTTGTTATTAATATGATTCCTTATATATTATTCTGCTTTGTACTTGCTGAGTCGTGGACACACCCTTGCTCTACTGTTAATTTTAGGTGATCGTTCACTACACCATGACATAGTATTAAGGGCAATAATCTATCGGAAAAAATTGGATTAGTGGCAAAACATGTGCCGACAATATTCAAGAGATTGGGGGTCCTGTTATCTGCCGAAAATAATTATTGTCTAGAGTAATTTATCTGCCGACAATATTTTTATGCTAGCTACAGTATAACTGCCCTAAAAAAAGTCATCGAGGTCAACGTATCTGCCAGGAATAATAGCAGCCCTTTGGGTGCGCAACTGAATTTTTTTTGGATTGAGGCGCAAAGACCTTATCCCCAAATTCCCCAATTCCTTCCCGACCGCCCCTTCCTTTGAAACCTCTCCCAGCGCCTCCTCCTTTCCCAGCGCCGCCCTCCTCCCCGGGCGCCCCTTCCCCCTAGTGCTGCCCTCCTCCCCGGCCGCCCCTTCCTCCCAGCGCCACCCCTTCCTCCCAGCGCCGCCATCCTCCCTGGCCACCCTCCTCCCAGCACCACCCTCTTCCCCGGCCGACCCTCCTCCTTATGTCGCCCTCCTTCCCGGCCACCCTCCTCCCAGCGAGGTGTGTGATTTTTCGCATTGGTGAGCTCGTACATCTGTTGCTCCTGTGGATTGGGGCGTGTTGTAGAGAGGAAGGTGATGCCTTGGTTCGAATTTGGTTAGGTTTTGCATACAGGTTTGTTGGTTTGGAGAGAACTGGATCTCACTGGCTGTCTGAATGTGTGTAAAATTTTGCCTATTTTTTCGTCTGTCTTCTAGTTTAACTTAATATGGAAGATACATGTTTGATTTTGCTTGTCTAATGTTGCAGGACTTGTCTGATCCGCAATGGAGGAACTTCCATGGAAACTTACCTGTTCTTACTATTGTAATGGGCGCATTTCTGATTTTGATGAATACGCTGCGCTACTATTATAGCTTGAAGGGTAGAGGGGCCTCTTTCTTGTGGCTTCTACTGTCTCTGAGCTATTTATGCTATCTACATGGTGCTTGGTATGCAATTGATCACTGCTCATTTTTAGCCTTTTCTCCACCTTTGTAGTTTCTTCTAACTTATTTATGTCCTTGTCGGTTTCATTCTTGTAATATCATGGATTAATTACTCCATAGTGAAGGTCAGTACTAACATCTTTGAGGAGGTCATGAAAGGACTTATATTCAGGAGCATTTTAATGTTGAATTACAAAACTGGAAAATGAAAACTAGTGCCTTCAGATCCTTTTTGAAGGCATGATGTTAGACCTTTTAGTCCACAGATTATTTGTTAGATCAACTATGACGAATTATAATCCCAGTCGCTAATAACAGGTTCCCGAAATCGCTAGTAACAAGTCAGTAAACTGAAGTTACTAAATTGCATGAAAACTCTCGTTTGCCTAGTCAATAACCACTGTTTCATTCTGCTTGCTGCTGTGAGGTCGTCAAATGGCATAGAAATGGAGTACCTCATATATGCAACTATCCTGGAACATGTCAAGAGTTCAGATGTAATGCATTGTTTCAATTCGCAACAGGCTTGATCAAATTATCACAATAGTGTCTTCGTATATAGTTAGTACATCGTAATTCGTAGATATTATGCATGATTTTTATACTTCATGTGTGCATGTAATGTAGTTTGTCTAGATTACTTTATGTAATATGGTCAAATTTGTTGTTTTTACATTCCTTTTAATTTTGTGTGGCAGTTGTATTACGGATGATTAGCTTTGGATGTGATTACTGCTGGACATTTCGTTCTTCCCATTTGTATCATAAGGTACTATATTGAGTTCAGGTCCCTATTTTTTACTTTTCATTTTGAGACATATCTTTCCAAGCTGGTTCTAAGTGACTTCAAATGGTATTGGGTGACTTTAGAAATTGTGTGCAGAGTTCCGGAGAGGAATTTAAACTGTGTATTTGTTTCAAGTAGTGAATTTATTAGCTAGGTATGAATCGTATGATAGAAATGTCCTAGTTACATATACTAACCTGTTCTCGTTGTAACGTCTTGCAGTTAGATGTACCTCAAAAAACTATTTAGTTGTGCAAATATCTTGATATGGGCTGAGGTGGATCCTAAGTTTCCTTCTTATGGAAGCCATGACACACTTTTTCCACTATAAGGCCTTTGTAATTAGGTACTTGCTTCACTTTATATAATATGGTTAATCCTTTCTTTTGATTATTACTATATTCTGAAATTTGAATTAACTATTCTAATGACAGCCGATTATGGCAGCAATTGTCGCTGTCTGAGATCTTCATAATTAGTTATGGGGTAAGATTATATTATACATACTGCTTTTTCCAGTAAATGTGCTCTGAGTTTACTTTGGAGTTCAGTTACTTATGGAATTTGATTCTTGCACCCTTTACAGTCAGTGTGTACTGTGTAGCAGTTAATATTTCCACTAGTCCTTATTGTTTCTTTTTTTTTTGAAGATTTTATTAATTGGGTATCCTACATATAAGTTGTCATGAACCACCTATCTGAATAGGTGTTACAACACACAACATTGCATTTATGTTTTCAAAGTTGTTTGTAGGTTGTGTCCTACTTTAGTTAGTAACATGCCTGATTACTTGGTTCCATGCTTCTGATGTCTCTGTTCTTAGCTAACACAATGAAACTTCTTTATTCCCTTGGTTTACTGTTTTTAGTTAATAATCAATAATATCTGACTTTCCAAACTTTCCTGTGCAGGTGTTAAACTTTATGTGGTTGAAATTCTTTCTTATTTGGCGCTCCTTCAGGTTTTGGTTACTGGTAAGTAAACATTGAACTTCTCTACTTAGGATGCTGCATTGTGCAGTCTTGTATGTTTTACCTCCTCTTGAAAAGAAAATATAAATATAGATAACATTGGCATGAACACAACTGTGTTCTGATCTCAACATATTTTTTGTGTTATTTGCATGTTTTAACGCTGAGCGGTTCATTGTAGGTAGGAGTTGAAACACCTGAAAACATGCCTAGGTGTATAAATAATTGTCACAACCTAGAGAGCTTTTGGAAAAGCTGGCATGCTTCTTTTAACTGATGGTTGGTCAGGTCCGTGTTAAAGTAGGCAGTTTAAGCACTATCTCTATAAACTCTTCTGTGCTGCCACATGTATATCTGCTTGGAGACATGATTATACTGTGCCTTGCTAGCATTTTTTCACACAATATATAGTTCATTGCTATTCATATGCTTACTGCTCTTTGATGTATGCATATGAGATGTATGCAAGAAATTTATAGGCATTGGTTAG
This sequence comes from Ampelocalamus luodianensis, assembly GCA_036346255.1. Lineage (NCBI taxonomy): Eukaryota > Viridiplantae > Streptophyta > Magnoliopsida > Poales > Poaceae > Ampelocalamus > Ampelocalamus luodianensis. Next base: position 31,427,025 of record CM070622.1, read on the forward strand.
TCCTTACCTAAGTGTAGATTTGTTTGATCAACCTCTCACTTGCTGTAGATACTTGTACATTCCTCTTGGTGGTTCTCAAAGAAAACTACTTTGAATCTGGGTGATATTCACATTTGTAGCAGTCTGGCATGATCTGGAATGGTAACTTCTACAAAACCTATAATTTATTTATTTAATCTGTCGACATATCAGTTGTGATGGCTTACTTGGTCCATTTGATTGTCTTCTCCTAAACAGGAAACTTATTTCATGGGCATGGTTAACTTGCTTACTCCTGAAATATTGGTCAAATCTTTATCCAACAATTTTCAGGTGACGTTTCTCTCAGAACTGTGATTCTATATATAGACTATATAGTCTTTAGGATGTATGTTTCCTAAATTATGGTTAAATGGTGCAAAAGACAATTGAGGGCAGTTAATCTACCGAAAATCATGCCAATGAGGGCAGTTAACTGCTAGGGAAAAAAGACAATCGACGACAGTTGACTGCCGGTCTGTCGAGGGAACTCTAACTGCTAGAAAAACAAATAATTGTCGGGGAAAACTAATTTATCTAGGGCACTTAACTGCTTGGGAAAACAGACAATCAAGGGCAGCTTAACTAGTTGCAATACGTATAACTACCGGGGAAACTCTAACTATCGGAAAACATCTAACTGCTGGGGAAACTATAACTACCGGGGAAAAACAACTTATTTAAGGCAGTTAACTACCGGGAATAATGTCTTTCCCGGCAGCACTTTACCGAGCAGGCAATAAGTGCCGGGGAAACACATTCCTGGCAAATAAATTGCCTTTCAATGCAGTTTTTCCCGGTAGTTGCATTGCCCTTAATACTATGTCATGGTGTAGTGGTTGATGACGCTTCGCTTGGGAAGGGATAGCACTTGGAACACTGCATACACTCAATTATTTGATCACTTGCCACGAGAAAACTTTGCATTAGTACGATGGTTTATTCTTTTAGGTCATGATAGACATTAAATAATTCTAGATGGTTGGCTGGAACTCGTTTGTTCATTCGATAGATTCCGTTTGATTGGTTTTGCTTAAGTCTTGAACTATTATTCTGCTTTACTATCTAGAGTTTAAATATCTGTACTCACCATGTCATTATTCATATGTTATTGTGACCCATGAACGGGTTTTAATATGGAATTGCTTGCTGGAATTTTTTTGTTAATTGATGTAAAATTTATTGTTATGGTAGTTTAGTAGCATTCCGGGCTCAGTATTGGGCTAGGGTGTTATAGAAGTATAGTCATCTCTCTTAACATTGGCTTGCATATTATATAATCTTTGCTATAAAGTCGTGTGAAGTACAACTTTGTACTCATAATTGCTTGTTGAACAAATTCAGAAGACGTGGATGATGACCTATTGATCGGATACTTTTACACTGTGGGTTTTGGCGATAATGACACCGATTACTAGGGTTTAACCCTAGTCGGTTGCTTATGGGTGGGCTGAAGCATACTTGCTAGTTTTTTATGTCGCTTTTATCGTTATTTCTACTGCAAACTTTGTGCTATGTGAACTATTTGGCCGGTCGGCTCGTATGTCATAAAACTTGGTCATGTATGACTTAATCTTGGTTGTTTATCTATATCGTGCTACTTTATTTTATTTATTTGTGTATGGATGTGATATGAATATTGTTGAATGTGTGCGCTAGCTACTGATCATGTGACTAGCATAGTAAACATATGTGGGTTTGGAATCTAACAATTCCGGGCCCTGACACTATTTTATGCAGGGTTATTTAGATACATTCCACTCTAAAGTTCTCAGGTGTGAGATATGGGACTACAAAGTTTATTCTTCGAAATATGCCACTGCATAGTACCTATTATTTGAAATATGCCATATGAAAAAATATAGACAACAATATCCATATCTTCTTCCTCCACCCCTCCCATCCCCCACCTCCTCACCCCTCCCATGGGCATTAATTGGATGGAAACATGATTCTCATACAACAGGAGTGTACTGTTTATGTACAGCATAAATAGGAGTGTACAACCACCAAGATGAGATTTGAAAAACTAGCCGGTTTATATCTTGAGTTCAAATTTGATGTAAACATCCAAATTCGGTCGTTTAGCAATACGTTTTCTTATACATGGATATTGTCAAACCGGTGTTTGAGCCTGGTCTACTGCATTCTTGGATGTGCATGCACAGTAGTAGTTAATCAGTTAGATAGATAGCATTTGAACGTGTCCTACTGACCTACCTGCTAAGCACTATACTGCAGTTTTGATGTGCCTAGCTTTACTGTAAACCAAGGAGGTTCAATTGGTTTTCGTATAATTCCCTTCTCTGAAGGCTAGAGCTTGCTGTTGATACTGGAACTGGAAGAACACTCCTGGCGTTGGCTAGCTCTTGTAACCTAGCTCATTGACTCGTTGTTGGCATCAGCTGTCGATGTCCGGTTATCACCCCGGGTGGGTGGTGGATGAGGTAGAGCCTCCTCCGAGGCCTTCCCCCACCAATTTTTTTTCCCTCGTAGTTGCTTTTGAATTTGCTGTGAATTGGAAGCTGTACACTGATGATAGTGACGCCGAATTCATTACTTTTAGGTGATATGACTCACCAGTGCTAAATAAGTTATTTTGATGCATGGTTGTGTGCATGATAAAATTTTAGTTTAATGGTACTTGCAGGCATGCGCCATCTGTCTCGCGTCTTAAGTTGTAGGAAATCTAGAACATGCAGTGACAGTGTTCTTATGTTCATTGTTATATCGGCTTAACTAGGAAATACTGTTAAATATTTGTGATTGCGTAGAGAAGTTCGCCAACAACGTACGGGCACTCAACTTGTCGTATCTCTGACAGCTTGAAGGCTTTACATTGAAGTGGTAGGTGCAAGTGGCATGTCCTGGCCTGCTTTAGATCCTCATGTGCTCTCCCTCTCTCTTTCTCTCCCGGCGTTCGGATTTTCGGCCGACAATAGGCATTTTCAGTCCTTAGGGGCGGTAGAAATCTAAGCCGGGGCAAAAAAAAAAAAAAAATCTGTTTGGATGAATTTTCATTAAAAAAATAATCGAATTTATTTAAATTTTTCTTGAATTTGATCTTTTTTATTTTAAAATCAAATTTTGATTTAAAAATTTGCAGCCTAAATTGGCCGAATTTTTTTGATTTTCAGCCAAGTCGGCCTTACCACCCCCGCCCCGCCCCCAAAAAAATACGGTACTGTGAACTCTGCTCTCTCCCGATCTCCACCGTGCATATCGTTGTGATCTGCATCAAACGTCCATGACCAAGAGTACCGCTTTATATATGTATCATGAAAAGAAATAGATAGAAAGGAAAATGCACCCGATGAATTCATATGCGGCCTATTTTCAGTAATTTTCCAAAATTTGTTGAGCTTTGCTTATGATTCTCTAAATTGGAATATAGTTCTTTATTCACGATTTCACACGTTTAATATCTATAGATCAACAAAAATCTATGGAGTTATAGGATTGTCTCATTTTGGAAAATTTGATTTATGTTAAATATTGGAAAAGATCCCTTCGAAAGAATTGAACGTGAAACTGATTTTTAGACCGCGGGCCTATATGGCCCTGCCTTCGCACCCAAAAATAAAATAAAAAAACAAAATTCTGAGATCAATTTTGCATTTGGACCATATTTATAGTATTCCTTGGTGTGCACCTCTTGGCAGCTCAGCCCACAACCCATGACCTGCTCGTGCCCCCACCAACCCACAACCATCTCCATATCTGTAATACTCCAACTCCTCCCCAATCTCCAACCTTAAATCCCTGATCCTCTCCTCCCTGCTTGGTCCCTACAGGTCGGTGGCTCAGCAGCCGGTGCAGGGCGGAGAGCAGCAGCAGGCGACGAGATGCGGCGTGGGAGCAATAGGCGACGCGACACTTACCAGGCACAACCACAGTAACTCAAGACTTAATTTCTGAATTTCGATAGGAAAATATCTCTCGTAAAGAATGAGGGGGAAAGCCCATGATATGATGGCATGTTTTAGACCCTTTGATTTTGATTTCATGTCAAACTTAATGCTATTCAATCGGATAGAAATTGGATAGAAACCTGGTGTGCACACGTCGCGGCCGGCAGTACATCGCAGCAAGCCGGCGCAGGGCAGCCAGTAGGGTGAGTGGGCGGCCAGTGACCTCACTAAGGCCAGCGGTTTTGCAGGTGTGCATGATGGTGAGTTCGCAGGAATGGATCCGTTCCTCACATGTCACAACCATTCATTTCTCCATCTATTCTATTGATTTAAGATTTAATAGTGAAATACAATTGCAATACTAAATTAGTACGTGGAGCAACTTTTATTTTTTTTTCTCACGTTCAGATTATTATACAAGTCATTTTCTAAATTTATTACTATAGTGATGACATGTGAAAAGATACTAACAGACTATGAGTTTGACTTATATGGCACCGTTTAGGCTCAGAATAGCAAATTTGACCCCCTCCGAAGATTAAAGTAAAAAATAACACCGCGAACTCACCGACAGACGATACGTGCCCTCGTCTACGTGTGAGGGCTCAGAGCCCTTCGTCTGCTCTTCCACTAAGTGTATAAGAAAAAAAGAGCCTCGTCCACGCCACTGCTTTGCAGACAAGAAAAAGGAGTGAACAACGTTCAATAGTGCATAAACAGCGAAAGGCGCATGAACAAACGGTGTTCAATAGTGCAGGAACAGTGAAAGGTACATAAATAGTGTTTAATAGTACATTTCATTAGTATATGCACAGTGTATAGATACACTATTCATGTGCTACAGTATTTTCTCTCTGCAAAAAACGTGCTTTGGTCGCCGGCAATGCACGGTAACAATTTTTTTTTTCCGATTTCGTGTTTTGGGTGCCCGGACATGCACTGTATTTTTTGCCGATTCCATGCGGCGGGCGCACAAACATGCACTTTAATCTTGCTGCAATTTTGCTATTTCAAGTCCAAATAGTGTCGATTCTCGTAGACAATGAGAGACTTCTAACAAACAAATTCTAACTCCGTTGGGTGATCGTAGTTTGAACTAATGATACTAGACGGTCCGCACTTGCTGCAATTTTTGGCGCGAGCACGCGCGATGAGGACATATGTTACCTGCCGGTGAGTCCGCGGTATCATTTTTTACTTTAATCTTCAGAGGGGGCTAAATTTGCTATTTCAAGTCCAAATAGTGTCATATAAGCCGAAAACTCGTAGACAATTACCTCCATTTTTTTACTTGAGTTTTTTTTAACTTTTGACGCTTTTGACTTCTAACAAACAAATTCCTAACTCCGTTGGGTGATGCGTAGTTTGAACTAATGATACTAGACGTTGCTTGATGTGTGCACCCTCAATGCCAAAATCCTAGCTCCGCCAAGCTGCTTCGCCCTTTCTTTTGTCTCACGCATCAGCGACTCCAACCTGTGTTGTTCCCTTTGCCGTTCCAATGGTTTCCACCGCTGCATAAACGAAGTCAGTTTGAAGATTAACATAACCGGTGAAGGAACGAAGACATCTCTAAAGACCATATCATTAAGCTTTAGCCATAGAGTCCATCACACCGCCCCTAACAGGGTTATCATAATGTTGTTTCTTTTGCTCCTAACCCTCTCAAGGGTTATATCCCAGAAATCTTGAATATTCAATGGAATTTCGCTCCAACCTAAGGACTAAGGTATCTCTCACCACACCCCACACAAACTTAGCTATATGGCAGGCAAACATTATCTGATTTGTGGCCTCAATTCTCCCACATAATTTGCATTCCAGACCTCCGTGCCAATTCTTGCGAGTTAATTGTTCAGCAGAAGGGATTCTGTCATGCTAAATCATCCACAGAAAAATTCTTATTTTCAAGGGTGGTTTCGCCTTCCTTATATCACTTGGTTTGCCATATGTCATCCACAGAAAATTCTTACTGAACGAGGAACCGTACGAGGTGAAAATCTCATGTTGCTTGTAGAGGGACGGTAAGACATGGAGAAAGTTTGCTTCCTCGCAATTTTCTCTGATTAGCAAGAGACGCACATATTTTTCAGTACCTCACAGTTCGATACAAATCTTAAGGTGAGCCCAAAAATTTGATACAATAATCCAAACAGTGCCTTTTGTTGCACAAACCACAGAGGATTTTTTTTTTGGTGGGCCGATATATGTACGCTATATATATATATATATATATATATATATATATATATATATATATATATATATATATATATACTCTCGACATTGTGTTTCCGCGCTTGATCCTGTGGCTGAGGCTACTTATTGCAAGCAGATTGGGCCTGGAAGTGGAATATGAGCTTGCTAATATTATTTTAATAAATAATTACAAAAATAAATAGTAAAAAAATACAAAAATGATCTTCTGTCATTATTTCAAATGACGACAGAGACCCTGTTGCCATGGAAACAGTTCGATTGCTATTTGAATTGGCGACAAGATCTATGTTGTCAATTCAAATGGCGACAGGCACCCATTTTTAAAATTAAATTAAATTTATAATTTTGGTATATCTTTAAGTGTTCGCACAACCGATAATTTTCGAAAAGATAAAGAAATATGAAGTACAAAACAATTTAGGAGTTTTGATCTGACCAAATATATTTGGAATGCGATTTCATCGGCGTAATAACAAAAATAGCCCCATTCGGTGGCAGTACAATAGAAAAAATAACCCCCTTCAGCGGCGCAATAAGAAAAATATTGAAGTGTTATTTTCTAATACAATCGTCTGTTTGCTCAATCGATTTATTTGAGAGTATTGAACAAAATCTTAGAGAGAGAATGACTTGGGAACGAAGGTGTGGTCATTTCGTATACGAAAAGGCTAGAAGTAAGGTGGTGTGGGGTCTTATGATGCTGACTCCCTCACATAGTTACTTGTACACACAATAAGAACAAATAATATCATAAATACGAGATTAGCAAAATGTAAGTCATACACAAAACAATATTTACATAACACTATTGATACATCGACTCTCAGGCCCTCTTAGGGCGTACCTCACGTGTGGCCCCTAGCTTTGTCCAGGATGGCTGCGGGCGCTGGTGCGAGTACGTCAAAGGCTCTGGTGGCTGAGTTACCCTATCGACGCGAGTAGCCTGCACAGGTGTCGCAAGAGGGGGCCGCGTCGGCTAGCTCGCTCCGGGCACACCGTGCATCTATGAAACCCCAATGGGGACCTGGTTGGGAGTGGTCTCGTTGTGCAAAGGCCCACCGCCCTCTCGCCATTACACCCACTCCTCGTCGAACTCATAGTCCCTGGAGTGTACTCCCTCCTGTGACACCAGCTCCTCGTCCCATAGGGGTGTACAACCTGTAGAACAGTATGTTATGCATGTAAATAAGAAGGAAATACTGAAATAGTACGTTACAAGTGTAAACAAGATAGACATACCTAGTCGCTGCATCGTAGCAGACAGCTCGGCGTAATCCTGCCCTGGGTATAGATGGAACTGAGGACCTATCATAAGAAATTACCGTTAGTAACCAGTGTTCGAAATAAACTAGCAGACGTGAGTTTTTTAGGTGTACCTGCGAACTATGCTGGGGTACTCTCGGCACAGTGCCACAAGGACCCGCTCGCCACGTCCGGGTGAGGAGTCGTGGGGAGTGACTCACCGTGGCTCACCCCTGTCCATGTACTGGTGGGTCACCACGTGCCTCGGCCTTCGGCACAATGTCATCTCAATGCATTGCCTCGCCTTCGCCATGAACCGGTCCATGGCGCCTCTCAAGTCATGCGCCATCATGCTGATGCACTCCCCGACTGTCGTGCCTCACAAGGAGACTACCAACGAGTACACCTCCCATTGTATATTGTTTTGTACACAGAAATAACAAGTTAGAAACCAAAAACATGATAAGTAAATAAGAAGTATGGGTCGTACAATACGTACCACACGATTGAATGCAGAGTCCAACTAGGTGGAGTACGTGTCGATCGTCATGGCCTCATGTCGTGATGGGTCGTCCCTAGCTCGGAGAGGCTTTGTCTGGGTGGTGCACGCGTAGTAGCGCCAAAATCCATGCGACCCTTGCCCGGTTGCATCTTCGCCCAACATGAGTCTCGTCCGCACTCCCACCGCCCGGATAGCATGGTGTTCGCACGACCATCATTAGGATAGGGCGCGTCCGTACAAACACCACTCGAACAGGGCACTTCCTCACAACCACCACCCAGACACGGCGTGTCTGCATGGCCACTGCCTGAACTAGCGACATGTCACCCGGCCGGTCGGCTCTACCGGTCCCTCCTCGCCTAGACCTCACCCACATGCGCCAGATTCCCTGCTCCGGATTCCCCGTCACCATCCATCACTTCCCTCATCAACATCCATCACCATTACCCTTTATTCCCTATTGTATCCATGTCTTCGCATGCAGATGGATGCATGCATGCATGCAGATGGATGCATGCATGCATGCATTCAAGCCTCGCGCGTGGGAGAGAATCTGATTCCTCCCGCAGTGGCTATAAATTCCGAGGTGACGGTGATTTTGTTTCTCATTCTCGCTCGTTCTGTCGATTTCATTTTTCGCACACGATTAAGCATTGTTTCTAGTCATCATTAGCAGCCATATTTGTAACACCCTGGCTATTCGGAAGCCAAAATGCTATCTAGAGAACTAACATATAACCATACAGTGGAATAACTTCAACAAAAACTCATTAACTAAGCTAAACAGATCAACATCAATCGGAACATAAGCAGTTATTTAAATAACCTTAACGTGAAGAAAGATATCCTCCACAATGAAAATTTATTTATTACAGTCCATCACGTAACGAAAGACAGACAGTATCAATTCTTTTATTGAAACTAGTGTAAGGTAAAATGAGTGAGTAGTGCATGTCTACTCCCTCCCAAGAGAATCATCATCAACGGTCACTTAAAAATAGATAAAGAAAGCAAGAGTGAGTCCGAGACTCAGCAAGTACAAACAACAATTATGAACTGGACAATCTTTTCACAGTATATGAACATACAGCAAATGAATATTTGAATGCATGGAATGAATGGATTTAAAGAATGAAAGGACTACACACGTGCTTATACCGGTATAGCTAGTGACACACCCGTCGGTGTTCACTTAAGCCCGCATTTTAACAAAGATGCGGGGATCCAAATCTCGTATGAAGAACGTTTCATACGGGTGTCCAAATCTGTCCATACTGGAATTGATGGGTCTTACGTGCCCATATTGGAATTGATGGGTCTTTCTAATCCACTCCCGTGGACGGGACATGATAATGTCCAAATCTGCCCACATTGGAATGGTGGGTCTTACAATCCACTCCCGTGGATGAAACATGAATAATGTATGTATGAAATGAATTGTTGAATAAAGAATATCATCATCTCTAGTTATGGGAATATCATATATGAAAGAACATACACCTTGAACCTTCTCATGTAACATAAGAAATCACAACTCAAACATTCAAGCATTCATCATTCACAATTGGTAAGATTATCAAAATACTTGCCTTTCGCGTTGCGTCGCGTTAGCAGGCAACGAATGTGCTCCTAAACCCGAAGCCTCGCCGCCTAAAGAAGTAAATAATCGAAATAAGAACAACATGGTACACGATACTACTTAACAATGTTCTACAACGCTTTCTGGTAACTCAAGATTTAACTAGTAGACCTATTCTGAAAACCGACAACCCAGTCCTAAACCGAATCTAGACAGCAGTACGGTAAAATTCATATCTAATGATCTGGAACTCACAACGAGGTGAGCCCAGTTTCTATGGATTCTCAATGAACATATCTACAATATTCTTGTTGACAAGATCTCCCAATTCGGCCAAATTAAACTGTTAACAGGTAGATGAAGATACAGAACAAAATTTGCCTAAACGTGAAAGACAACAGTAAAGAACAGAACATAACTTTTGATCTACAGCTCCGATTAGAGCTTTCTTTAACAATATGGAAAGGTTATAAAATTATATACATTAACATAGTTGGGTGAAAACCCTGAATCTTCCATTATCATAATCATATTTTAGGAGACAACTTGACAGATCAATCGCGTCAGAATTCTGGACTACAGAGACTAAAACCACCATAACTTTTTATCAGTACATCGGAATAAGGTGTTCTTGGTAGCCACTGAAAGCTAAGAACATTATATAAATATCTCTAGGAGACGCAAACCTGCAAATCATAATTTAAATACATGAAAACCATCACACAAGGTTCTGGACAAAACCGATCAAATTCCCACATAACAACCGATTTTACTAACCACAACGAATTCGCATCTAAAATGAAACCAATAGCGAAGGAACTCGTTGTTACCCTTGGAGATCCACCGGAGGATGAAGAACTCCCCCCCCGCAAAGATGATCCTCTTCCCTTCCTTCTCTTGAATCGGTGCAGTCCTGCGGTCTTCCTCTCCTTTCTTTGCTTGGTCGGCAGTAGGGAGCACCGATGGCGAGGAGGGGAGGCGCTGCTGGAGGGAGATGGCACTAGGGGCAGCCAAGGGAGGAGGAGAGGGGGTGGCGGCCAAGGAGAAGGGGGAGGGGAGAGTGGCGGCCAAGGAGGAGGAGAGGGGGAGGGGCAGCTAGGGTTTTGGGGGGAGGGTGGCACCTCCCCCCCTATGGCCGGCCAGGCCTCATGGGCCAAGGCCTAGGCCTAGGTTGCCAGAAAACCCCCTCTATTCTCCTGATTAAAATTTTTTCCAAAAGAAACCTTCTACAGATTAATTATTCTCTCCCGAAAAATTATTTCTAGCACTATTGGAGAATTACATTAATTCTCTCTCAATTTGTATTGCACTTTCAAATGAAAGTCGGGATATTACAATATTAGCAGGTAATTTTTTTCCTCGTACGTAATTTATTTATTAATTGTGTAGTTAGTAAAATAGACGTAATGAAATGTTTGTAGTTAATTAGTTGTACTTATTTAGGCGTACTTAATTTAGTCGTATTCAAATTTTTGTAATAAAATTTGTTTGAGTTTATTAGTCGTAATTAATTAGTCATAGTAAAATTAATATTATGTAATGAATTAGTTGTAATTATTTAGGCATAGTTAATTAGACGCAATTAGGTTAGTGTTACTCAATTAATTAGTCATAAATAATTAGTTGGAATAATTTGTCATAGTTCATTAAGTATTAATTAATGAGCCATCATTAATTAGTCGTAGTTCATCAGACATAATTAATTAGTTGTCATTAATTATTCATAATTAATTTAGTGGCCTTAGTAAGACGTAATTAATTTTTCGTTATTATTCTGTGGTAATAAATTAGTCGTAATTATTTTAGTGCTATTTAATTCATCGTAATTAATTTAGTCATGAATAATGTAGTTTTCATTATTAAGTCATAACACAGGTTCATTTGTGGTAATTAATTAGTCATAATTAATTTAGTCACAACTATTTTAGTCGTACTTAATCTGGTAGTAGTTAATCAGTGTACATTAATTTGTTGTCTGTATTTAGTCATATCTAGTAATTTATGATCATTATCAATCTTTCCACTAATAATCTGTCTCTTCCATCTCTTACAAGCCATGTCTCTACTGGGGTTTCTGGAACCCTTCTATGACGAGAATCACCTTTGCAAGTCATGGTTCACCGGCAATGCAGATGGCCCTCCCACCCCGTGCTTCGGTCCAGGAGGGATTACTAATAGCTGGACGCTAGCTACGTCCTAATCCTTCGGGACACGGGTTTGTTGCCCTTCGCAAGGCTGCTCTCTGTCGGACGTCACTTCACCCTGGACAGCAGTCTGATGTCTACACTTGTTGTCAAGTGGAGACCCGAGACACACACCTTCCACTTTCAATGGGGTGAGATGACGGTCACTCTTCAGGATGTCTCATTTTTTACTAGTCTCCCGATCCGAGGTGAGCCACTTGTTCCAGGCCATCCGTCGTCGGATTGGAAGGCCTAGTTGGGGCATCGGTTCGGCATACCTATCCCGGACAGTGCCTGTGGCGTCCCTTGGACTTGGCTAGGGAATTGCAGTCAATGCTCGGAGGATGCACCTGACGAGGTTGTTAGGATGCACCTGACGAGGTTGTTAGGACACACCTCATCTCTTACCTTTTTCATCTCTTTGGTTCAGTCCTATTTTCCACCACATATGCAAAAATATGAGCAGACTACCCATTTACATCACATGATGGTTCCTGTACAGGCGAACAACACAATAAATTACGACACTGAATGACGACTAGATGAGCTTGGTTTGTTGGGGCAATCCTTCAAGGAGTGACCAAGAGTCTTGCATATCCAGCACTTCATCGTGCGGCTTAGGCCCCCATGGTGGCTGTCATCCAAGTTGTTCCGGAAGCGTCACATCTGTCGTCGTCCCTTCCCAGTTGACTTCAAGGCCTTGTTCGGCCCCATTGCACCTTGTCCGACCATAGATCCATATAGTTCATGTCCAAGTCATAGGAGTGAAACTCTGCACTCCACGTACCAAAAAGGTGTTGCATGTTATAGTACTCGGAGATATACAATGTAGACAACAGCCTCATTTGCGCACACGCCTTATATACATGCGAGCATGGCTTGTGCAGGAGCTTTGTCTTGTTGCAGGTGCATGTAGCCATATCACCCAGGGTGCATGCATATTTTCTTTCCCCCTAGCATGACTGTTGATATATTTTTGCCACAACCTGCTCTCGTACTTCCTCTAGAGGCCATCGATCACCCGAGTGTCGTGCATTCGGGCCTTCTGCATCTTCTGGTCTATATACCTCCACATATTCTCAGACCACTGCTTCCCTTCTTCCAGTTGCTACCGCGCTATGGTGGCTCTATTAACAAAGTAACCGACCATGCGAGTCCATATCTCCTCAATGATCGCAGTGATAGGGAGTCACTACACACCTTTGAGCACGCTGTTGTACACCTCAAACATGTTGGTCATCATAATTTTGTACCTCGCATCGTCTATGTCATAGAGCAGGGATCATTTTGCCAACTTTGGAGCATGGAGATTAATTCATTGCGTGAAACTTATGCTGCTCCTGGATTGCCCACTCGTGGCCTGCTGTCCCTCCTATGCCTCTAGAGAGGATTCCCTTGTATGCCTCGTAGTCTGATGTTCGAGATCTGTCCAGATGGACTCAAACTTCTGTATCTGGTTCTGCAGGCACAACACGTTGAACATCTTCATAAGTTCTTGACTACGAAACTGTGTGAAGAAGTTTGTTGCAAGATGCCTCATGCACCACCGGATTTCCACGTCATTCCACTGGTAAGGGGGTTCCATCCCATTCTTCATTATGTTAAGATTTGATAATAGCCCAGCATTATAGTCTGTAATAAGACATACATTAGGCCAGTCTTCCACAATCGTCTGCTTCATATTCGCCATGAACCACAGCCAACTGGATATGTTCTCATTCTCTACAATGGCAAAAACAACCAAGAGAAGTTGGTCATTCGTATCAGCCACCACCGCGCTGAGAATGGTGTCCTTGTACCTCCCTATGAGGAAGGTCCCATCCATTGTGAGCACAGGATGACAGAATTTGAAGCCCTCTATGGCCTGGGCGAAAGCCCAGAACACCTAGTCTAGTATTAAGCAGTTGAGGCCTCCATCAGCGTCTTCACTTTCAAGCTTGTTTATGTACGTGCCAGGGTTTGTTTCAGCAAACTGGTGAAGTATTCTCGGCACAAGGTTGTACGCTTCTTCGTATGTCCCATACATGGACTCGATAACCTTCTGCTTGGCTCGTCGGACCTTGTTGTAGCTGACTAGATAACCAACCAGATTGGCGACTTCTAACATCAGCATCTTGGGGGAGACGAACACGTCCTCCACAACTAGGTGGCTGATGAGGCTTGCCACATATGCAGAAGTCACATTCCGATGCTGCCGTAGCGGCTCACTAAGCTCGCAAGTGTGTTCAGTCATCGCCTTGACCGTGAAGACCGAGCCGAAGAACTTTGCTCGGTAAGCGCTAAACTTGCCAGGGCAGCCTACCACTACACACTTCACTGCCTAATATCCTAGGTTAGACCAGTGCACCTTGTACACACGGCTAGAGGACAAGGCGTACAGTTCTATAGCTTGTTGCTCGCCGCCTTGCTAATAAAGTGCTACCCAACTAAGAGGGTGTCGACATCAAACCCCCACTGGGACCCTTCTTCTTGTGGTAGTACGAGTGAATGCACCACGATATCATCAAGTCTCGATGCCTCATAAGGCAACTCCGATGACACAATTCCGCTAGTTGAACCACCACCCTAGTGTGCGTCCTCCTCGCTTCCATCCGAGCCCAAGTCGACGTCCTCGTTGGAATCCAACCCGAGAGGCTGGTCTGGTTGATACTCGTGGTAGTCAATACGGGCTGATCACCACAGTTCCGCCACCTCATTTTGCACAAAATTGCGCGCAAGTCTTCCCTAGTGGACTTCCTCCAAAATAGCACATTCTGTGATACCGTATTCAAGCTCCACCTACGGTTGCCCGCTTCCCGAGGCCCTGGCATCATCAATGTTTCTCGATGCCCTACGTACGAAATTCACGTACACCATCGGCTTCCCGTATATCGTCGCCTTGCGCTGGGAAGCAATCTGCATGTACTGACCTCATGCTATGCTTCCATTCACCTTGACCAGCTCAACCAGCTCCCATACGCCCTGCCCTCCCCTATTCGTGCAGGTGATCCTCTCAATGATAAGTTTCTTCATCATTGGCTCCATGTCGAACTCCCTCCGGATGCAACTCCGAAGCTTGTGAATATTAATCGCATCGAGCCCCTCCGCTTGGACCACTTTCTACTAGCATCTCGACAGGTCCAACCCATTGGGGCCAACCCGTACGAGACCGTCGCCATAAAACACTACCAAGTCTTGCATGTTCTAAATTACCTAAATGAAAGCATCTAGGCCCCTAAAAATGATTTTTGTAATTAATATCAACAATATGTTATGGGATTAATATATGTGCTAAGATGTTTTAAAAGGTTTAGTCCCAGAGTTTGAATGATGATATGGAAATGGCAATGCAAAGTGATAAAAGATCGACATAGCTCAAGGTAAAGGTAATGTATAGCCTAAGGATCTTTTTATAGTTTTTACTAGTCTCGGTGTTTGGAGAAAAGACCGGATTTGTAGGCTAGATGTCATTCTATAAAGAGGGATCATGGCTAGTAGCTTGAGGATTTATTTTGTGCCATTTTGATCAACCAAATGTTATGCATTGCATTTAGAATTGCATCTGGAATTCTATTTAGCAAAATCGTCATGACTGTAGTTGATGAGGAGTACTACCGTAGTACGGTAGGACCGGATTCTAGTTGGCGGTACATATATTCCAGATAGCATGTTTCTGGGAGTTTTCTTATTTCCTGAGAAATGGTATGACCGCATGTCTTGAGTGGAACTACCGCTGTGTGGTAGTACCGATGTTTACATGACGGTACGTAATTTCCAGAGATGGTGTTTTTCTTGATTTTTTAACCCCTGGAAATCAGTAATTCTGTTTTAGCCAGGCGGTGCTACCGCACTACAGTAGTACTGTAGCTTGTGAGGGTGTTAGTACCGCACCTTTATGTAACGGCTAGTTCAAAAGCATTTAATGAACAACAGTCGACCGTTGAACAGTGAGTGCGCGGTAGTACTGGGTTTCTACAGCGGTACTACCGCAAGTACTGAATTTTTCAGAGAACTGTTTCAAAAGCTTGTTTTCTTGTTGTGGCTACAAATACCCTCTCACCAGCACCAAGCTCAGCATCTTGGACCTCATTGAATACATTTGAGCCTCTAGTGCACTCTTTACTACCCATGTGCTCATATTTCTCATTTTGAGGTAGTTGAGAGCATTCAAATGCATTGCATCATTGGTTGATCCTTTTGGCACTTGTTTTCTTCAAGCAAAAGCTATAGTTATTACTCTTGGTGCTTGCCGGTACCTAGACGGCTTGGAGAAGAGTTTGTGTAGTGATCTCTTCAAAGAAGATTGTGAAGTGACTCGGCAATGATTGTGAAGTGGTTGTGTGCTCACCATCTCCGAAGAGGAGGAAGAGCAACTCTAGTGATCGAGGGAAGTTCTTGTGTGGAGCCGGCTTGATTCGTTCAAGTTTCCTCAACGTGGATTAGTGAAGATCGGCAAGTCTTCGATACCACAGGAAAACATCGCTTGTCTTCATTGTAGTTTCTCTCCCTTATCTTAACTATTTCCGTATTTACATTTCTAGCAATTCATTTGTGTAGAATTGTTTAGCTAGAACTATATTTAGTTTTGATGTAGCTTTGAGGTGTCTTAGTGAAAGCTTAAAATTTATCTCTTAAGTTGTGCTAGAATTCTTCAATTAGACAACTCTTGTTAAAATTGTTAATTAGAGATCAAGAATTTTTATAAACCTCCTATTCACCCCCCTCTAGTCAGTCATCCTTGATCCTACAAGTGGTATCAGAGCTTAGTCTCTCTTTTATTTAGACTTAACCGTCTAGGAGAGACAGGATGACTAGTGAGGGTATGTCAATAGGCAAGGCACCTCTATTTGATGTGTCAAATTATGCGCATTGGAAAATAAAAGTCTATTTATTTAAAGGCCATGAGCCCAAGTATATGGAGAATTGTTAGTGAGGGTTTTGTTATGGCACTTGATCCTACACATCCTACGAATCTTGAGGAACGAAACTCTCACCTCAATGCTCAAGCTATGAATGCTCTTTTTGGAGCTTTGAACACGGATGAGTTCAATCGAGTGAGCAACCTTGAAATCGCTCATAAGATATGGACCATGCTCTCGAAAATTTATGAGGGCACATCCACGGTGAAAGAAGCAAATTGCATTGACTTCGGATCAAATATGAAATATTTACAATGTTGCCTCATGAAAAGATCACCGAGATGTATTCTCATCTTAACAACATTGCAAATGAGCTCAAGGGCCTAGGCACTAATCCAACCAATGTTGATATTGTGCACAAATTGCTTAGGGCTCTACCGGAGAAATATGAGGTATTGGTGACTCTATTTCTCAATTCACCCGAATTGCCAAGAATAACACCAACCGGTCTCTTGGGCAACCTCATCACAAATGGGTTGTATAAGAAAGACAAGGAGGAGCTTTTGGAGCCAACCTCCTCCAAGAAGAAGATTACCGCTTTCAAAGCAAAAGTGGAATCAAGTGATGAAGCGGAGGAAGAACAAGATAACTCCGAAAAGGAGTTTGCTCTCCTTGTGAGGAGAATGAAGAAATTTATGAAAAGGCGCTCATACTGGAGTGCTAATTTTGACAAAAGCAAAAAAGGGCACTTCTCCAACGATAACAAACGCTATAGCAATATTCGTTACTATGAGTGCGATGAGAAAGGGCACATTGCCTCTTATTGCCCAAATAAGAAGGATGATAAGGCCAAGTCATCAAACAAGAAGGAATTCAATGGCAAGAAGAAGCATTTCAAGAAGATTCATGAAGATGGCAAGAATGAAGCATGTGTTGGAGAATAGAACTCTGATGAGGAGTATTTCGACTCTTACTCCGATGATGAAGGATCCTCAAAGAAGAGAGGACTTGTCAACATTGCCATCTAGAAAGCGTCGTCACTCTTCTCCACTCCTATATGCCTTATGGCAAAAGAAGATAAGGTAAAATCCATTAATGATAATTAGCCTACATATGATGAATTAATGGATATGCTTGAAGAATTAAATGAATAACTTGGAAAGGAAAAGTAAAAATTCAAGGTCTTGAAGAAAGAGTATCTCTCTCTAAAAGACTCTTACGAGGAGCTAAAGGTAGCTCATGACTCGCTCCTTTTGAAGAATATTAACAAATCTCATTCAAATATTGGAATTACTTGTGATATAATGATTGAGATGCCTAGAGTAGAAGTCACTTCAGATATCATTTGTATGACTAGTACTTCTACTTCTTGTGATGATCTATTAGTCATGCCATGTTGTTCCAAAATTGATTATAATTCTAGTATGGCTAAATCTTGTGATCTATTGCTCACTGTTGAAAATAATAAATTAAAAGAGCAAGTCACCAAGCAAAGTAAAAGCTTGAAAAGATGCTTCAAGGCAAAAGCTACCCTTGACAAGTTATTGAGTGAACAAAGGTGTTCATCAATAAAGAAGGACTTGGGTATATTTCTAAGAAAGGTAAGAAGCAAATTTACAAGCCCGCAAGGTTTGTAAAAGAAATTGAAAAATATTGCTATAAGTGTCGTAGTGTAGGACATTTACAAAATTCATTCTCAATTGCTAAAACTAAATCCTATGACATTTATGATTCATGCTATATGTTTAGAAAATCTAAAGATGGTAAGATTGTAGCTAAATTTATTGACACTTCAATTTTAGGCGCCAAGAAGAATGCTGTTTGGGTGCTCAAAGTTTTGGTTACTAACCTCCAAGGACCCAAACAAATTTGGGTATATAAAAGAACTTAATTCTTGTTTTGTAGGTGAACTACAAGACCAGTAGAAAACATTGGGTACTTGATATTGGTTGTACTCAGCACATGATCGGGGATAGAAAAATGTTCACCACTTTCTAGAATGGAAAAGGAAATAACAAGATCACACTTGGTGACAATAGCAAAAGAAAGGTAATAGGATTGGGTAAAATTGCTATCTCAAATGACCTTTTAATTTCTAATGTATCTCTAGTTGAATCGCTTAATTTTAATTTGTTATCTGTTGCTCAAATTTGTGATCTTGGTTTAACTTGCACTTTTCCTCAAGAAGGTGTTTCCATTTTGAATGAAAAGGATAACTCTTTGGCTTTCAAAGGATTTAGATTTGGAAATCTTTATTTGGTAGATTTCTCTTCAAATGATTCTTGTTTGAAAACTTGCTTAATTGCAAAATCCTCTTTGGGTTCGCTTTGACATAGGTGGCTAGCTCTTGTTGCTATGATTCAACTCAAAAAGCTTTTCAAACATGACTTAGTGGTTGGCTTGAAAGATGTGATGTTTGAAAAAATAGATTATCTAGCGCTTGTCAAGCCAGAAAGCAAGTTGCAAATTCTCATTTTTCTAAAAGTATCATGTCAACCTCTAAGCCATTAGAGCTCTTACATATAGATTTGTTTGACCCAACAACCTGTAAGAGTATCGGACGAAATAGCTATTGTTTGGTCATTGTGGATGATTACTCAAGATATACACGGGTCTTCTTTCTATATGATTGTAACAGCCCTGACTTAGGGTTTGTATTTCCAATGTAAAATTTTGAGGAGAAATAAAAACTTTTGTTGTCTCTTCAAATCATTTGGAAGTTTTCCAAATTTTCCCTAGCAACTTCCAATTTTTAGAATTTAATTCTTGTGATTGGAAATTGTTGTTATCAGATTCTTAGCTTTCAAACTTGTGATAATCCTCTGAAATTATTTTTCCTATCATCTTGATCATCCTATCTACCTCCCTGAATTATTTCACAATTTTTAGATTTTATTTGCTATTTCAAATGGCCAAGTCAAACTAGTTGGAAATCTGGTCAAACCCTAGGTCAGCATGCTTGTGAATTTTCTGCAGAACTTCTCAGTGCATAAAAAGTTCTGGAAAATTTATGAAATGTTGCTCTCTGTCTCAAGTAGCTACCATAAAAATTTCGGAATTTTTGGGGCTCGGGAGCTATCTCTAAAAATTCCCTAAAACTCTCTCAGCTTTTAAACTCAAAATCAGAAATCACTGTTTGTCGGGCTCGAACCCGAGTCCGACTCAAACCAGACCGCGCCACTTGACTCGGTCGCGTCAACTAAACGCACCGCTCGAGTCCAATCGACCGTGACCGTCCGATGAAGATCGAACGATCCACGTCGCGTGCGCAACCGACCTGTCCGAATGCATACACCAATCTCACCGCCCATTTCGGATCCAACGGCCGATACATTCTCGATCGAGTCTAAGTATCCGTTCGCGCCGCTTGTCCTCGCCGACATATGGGTCCCACCGTCGGGTTCTTCCTCGCCGACTCCGCGCCTCACGGAGCTCGCCGCGATCGCGCATGCGTGCACGCACTCGCCGCCGCCACGCCGGGACGCGTGTTCGCCTCCGGGGATCGCTCAAGTCCATCTACCTCCTTGGGTCGCCCATTCCTTCGTAGCCATTCTTACGCCTCTCCGCCCATTTCTTAGCTTCGCCGAGAAAACCCGAGAGCAAAGACCGCCGTGTTAACGCCGCCCTTGAGCTCGCGATCGCACCACCGTGATCCACGCTGACGCCGCTCCATTTTGCCCATCCGGGTTCTTGGCGTCCAAAGAATCACCGGGTGGTATCGCTGCCTCCACCTCCGGCGCTCGGCCCGTGAGCTCGCTTGCGCTCGTGAGTCTCAAGCCTCAACGGTTGATCTCACTTGATCGCAATGCTTCACCGATGCTCACGGTGGGTTCGTTTCGTCTTTGATGCATTGTGGAGGTGTGCGACTCCTTCTTCTCCGAGCCCGATTTTCGCGCCGCGTGATTCCAAACCGCCGCACCTTCTTCGCGTCGGCATTGTCCGGGCGATCCTTCCCGGCCGAGGTGATTCCGTGGCGCACCTTCCGAGTCTTCCGGCCCGTAGCACCTTCTCCGCGGAGCCGTGTCTCGCCTCGCCCCGCTCGCCACCGGCTCCGCCGCATCCTCGAGGTCCCGGGTCACCGTCATCGAGTTCGTGAGATCCTTGCGGACCCGAAGGTACCACTCTCTCGCCCAGAAACCTCCTGGTTCGCCAGAACAGTTGCGCGGCCGCGCCGCCGTCTCTGTGCGCGCCGGTGAACCGCCGGTGGAGTTAGTTTAACGCTAATCTTGGTTAGTCTGAGTCTCTGATTTGTGGGCCCTCTTTGGTTAATCGCGTTTAGAAATCCTTTAATCCAGCCCGTTATATGTTCTTTGAGTCACTGCCATGTGGGTCCATGTTGTCAGTTAGGTTTGTGTATCTCTGGTAATGCGTTTTCTCTGTTGGGAAGCGTATTTTCTTTGTGAGAGTGTGTTAGGTTTGCACTTTGGTAAGCCGAAGACGTATTCTTAGAATACGCCGACGCCACTTTCGCGGTCGGGTTGCTTTGGTCAAGATTTTCGCGAGCCCGCATGTCGCTGGCAGGCTAGCTGGCTGTGGGTGCGAAATGGAATTAGTGCATTATAGATTTCGGAAATGATTTGGGATTTCTGTAATGCTTTTCTGTTGAGCTGTTAATTCAATTAAACTTAGAAAATGCATAACTAATTCAATTTTTATCCAAATTGCATGAAACCAGTGCTGTTAATTTTCATTTCGAATGTATTATTTACTAAAATTAGTGTCAACCTTGTCCCTGTATCAAAAATCTGTTAATTAATTTAATGTTGTAGAATGTAATCTCCAAATTAGAAAATGCATATCTCTTTCAATAATTGTCCAAATTCAATGAACCCAATTCTGTAAAATTTCATTTTCAGTATACTAATTATTAGGATAGGTTATATACACTGTTTCTGTTCATGAAAATTTGTTAAGTAATTACCTAGTGTTTTGATGTGTTTTTAGCTTAGGAAATTCATAGAAAATTCTTAATAACTTAAAATGATTTGTTCTCTGTTTCTTAAATTTTGTTATGTTATGCTTAGGCTGCTGTGTGAGTTTTGGCCTATTTTGATGTTGTTGTATGTTTGAGTTTTGTCGGTGTTATTCGTCCTTATTCGCTGTTTTGTTCAATCGTTAGGATTCGATATTTGCGGCAACCCTGAGAACGATCCTCCGCAACATATTGAGCAACAAGAGCCGAACAAGCGCTTTGATCATGTTTATCCCAGATTTTAAAGTCTAATATTTTGTTTCAATTTGTATGTATGCATTGCTTAATTTGTGTTAAATTGATTAGTTAAACCCGTGATCGCATATCCTGTAGACCAAATATTGATCTCTACTACCGAGCCTAGGTTATTTGCTGTGATTAGAGGTCACTGGATGATCTCTTATCACTTAGTAGATCCGGTCAACTTGCTTAGACATGCTTAGCTATCGGTAGAATCAAGTCATCGACTTTAGTCGGTAACCTTGATCATACAAAATCTACTATAACTTTATGTTTCAGCATTTTTGCTAGGTTTAATTGCAAAATTAAAAATGAAAACAAAAATGATTTAGACTTGGGCACAATGGTAAGACTGGTGTGATCTGTTGGGTGTGACTGGAAAGGTGCCCGAGTCACTTAAGGACCGAGTTACTTGCGCCACCGTACTGAGCATTTTGCGTGCTAACCACACTAGAGTATATGGGACCTCTCTTGACCTAGTACTTTGGCGTGTATTGGCTCCGGGTCGCAGGAGGTCGCAGGAGGGATGGAGGTGGGAGCATGGTAGTTGTCCGAAAAGCTTTATCCTGAGTGGGTAGTTGTCTTTTCGGCTTTACCATGTAAGCGTATGGATTTCTATCCATACGAGCGGCTCGTAGTTAATACACAATATTGGAAACAGTCTCGTAGGACTTAGCTGTGCCGGCATACCTTCGGAAGTGTGCTTTGGCTTAAAGGCGGTCTGAAGTGTGGGTACATTGGTACACCCCTGCAGGGTTAAAACTATTCGAATAGCCTTGTCCTAGGTTATGGACACGCTCGGATACGCCCCCCAAGAACTAGACTACAACATTTAAATTAAAACTTGATGGGTGGTACGAATCTGGGATTCGTGCTATTGTTGTGGTGACTATTGGGATAGTCACTTCTAGGTTGTTTATCTTTCGCCTTTGTTATTATTATCTTTACTGTTATTTCAATCTTAAAAATGAATTGCAAACTTGCCTTCAAACTGTATTTTATTATTGCAAATGAAAATTGGCTTTATGCAAATGAAACATATGACCTCCACCAAATAAGCCTGCATGTAGCATATGAACAGGTCTGCTAGTTCACACGTCAGTCTTGCGGGTACAAAGACAATCTTTGTACTCGTGTGCTTTGCTTAATGTTTTGTTGCAGAGGAAGAAGGTGAGCCTCGGGGCCTCACTTCGTGAGTCAGTCTTTGTCGCCGTGGGTGACGACTAGTCTTGGCGGTCCGGTCAGATGCCTTGTGGGTTGGAGGCACACTGATTGGCTTTGTTTATAGCCATCTTATGGCACTTTTGCTTCCGCTGTCTTCTTTCTGTTATTTGTGTATCTTGGCCTATCGGCCTTTGTCTGTAATAACTCTACTATTTGTTTATCTTCCGCTTGGTAGTGTAGTGTTTGAACTCTATGTTTGGAATGGAGTTGATGTCTAATTTTGTACCGGGATGTGTATATCGCTCGAAGTATACATATCTCGAGGATCGCTTTATTTGACTTGTGATGCTAGGGCTGTGGTTGGTTACATTACAAGCCAAATAAACCGGGTCCTCACAAAGTTGGTATCAGGCCATTCGACCGTAGTAACCCAAGCATAGTCGTCCTTAGGATATTTTGAAAGTCTTATTTTCAAATCATAAAAGGTTTATGAAAACTCTGTGGATTCTCGATTTTATTCCTTACCTATCTTAGCTTTCTACTCTCATCTTACTCTAATTTAAGTTTTGAAACTTGGTTTCTCTCTTCACCTTTCAAAAGATAGTTACTACCGGTGGAATTAGTTTGGGGAGAACCATGAAGTTTAATCCAACTAAAACTTGTGGGGATAATAGGTAAGATGTAAAGGAGTAGTTATGTGTCCGATTTTTGCCGGTCGAACTTTATCCCGCCTTGTGTTTGTTTCTCGACCGCTTTCATGAATTTTGGGCTTTCTTGCTTTTAAATTTGTTGCTAACTTGTCTTAGTAAAACAGATGGCCGGAGAACGCGTGGCGGCCAAGCAGCTGGTCATGATGAGGAGCTTCCCCTCCTCAGACCATGGTCGAGGTGCTCGCTCGATCGAGCGAAACCGCATGGACCGGACGCGCATCTTAGAGGTTATTGCTAGAATACCTCCACTCCTGCCGGTGGTGGCGGCCACCGGACTCGCGGGGACTTGCGAGTTCCTCCGCACGCACCGCCGACTTACTCCCGCCTCGAGGACCCTCTCGATGCGGATGATTGGTCGCGCATGGTTGAGCGGAAGCTCAACATAGCTCGATGCCAGCGCAGGATAAGGCGCTCGCGCCCCACCGCCTTGAGGGCGCGGCACTCTCATGGTGGGAGAACTATCTCGCCATGCACCGCGGGCCATGTGGTCGCGTGGGAGGAGTTGAGACAGCTTTTCGTCGGGCCCACATCCTCGACGGCTGATGAAGTCAAGAAGAAGGAGTTCCTCGCGCTCAAGCAAGGGCGCAAATGCGGACGAGTACTGCATGCGAGTTTAATCATTTGGCTCGTTATGCTCGGAGAGGTGGCCTCGATGAGGCTAGCGGAGAAGTTTATGGATGGCTTGTCCGAGGAGCCGCAGGACAAGTTATCTATTGTGGACTTCTCGACTTTCGTGCCTTGGTAGATAAGGCCATTGTTGCCGAGCATAAGGCAAAGGCGCTGGCGAGTCCATAGCGCAAATGGGAGGCGACGCCTACTCACACCACCTCACTGTCCTCGGTGGGCGGCACCGATGGCCCGTTCTTTTGCTCCACCGCGCCGAGGCCATCTCGCACCAGCTCCTGCCACCGCAGCCGTGTTTCACCCACGTGCGCTGCGATCCAAGACAGAGCGGCCTCCGCAATCCGGCGGCCGAGGTTACTTGTTTTCGCCGCCACAACAAGGGCCATTATGCGAATGCTCGCCTCGAGTGTTGCAGCAGCCCTCGCCCTAATGGAGGACGCGGGCGTGGAGTGGTCACCCACCGACCGTAAGATTATCCGAAGACCTGAGGTGCGGCAATGGTCGAGTCAACCACCTCTCACCGAGGAGGCTCGGAGGCGCCGATGTCGTGATTGGTACACTTCTTGTTAATTCTCGCCCCGCTGCAGATTATTTGATTCGAGCATCGCATTCTTTATTTCAAGATCATTTGCTGCTGCGAGTGGTCTTCACTGTGTTCCTTTGGGAGTTCCTTTGCTCATCCGCTCTCGGGGTCGGAAATGAGAGCCGATCTGATGTCGTGATGTTCCTATCATAGTCCAAGGAGTGGGGTTTTGGCAAACCTTATTCTCGCTCGGGCCAATGAGCCCGGATGTGATTCTTGGCATGGATTGGTTGTCCCAACACTTGGGGCAAATCGACAGTGCCAGAAGATTGTCTATCTCACCACCCTTCAGCGAACAGTCGGATTTTCGCGCAGCCGGGGGCCACATCTATGTGTATTAGAAGCGAAGCCAACCTTGCGATTCGTGGATGTTCCCATAGTATCGACTTTGGGGATGTCTTTCCAAGACTTGCCCGGATGCCTCCGGTTCGAGACACAGAGTTTGTCATCGAGTTGCTGCCCTGCATCGCCCGATTTCAAGGCGCCAGATCGAATGCCTCCCAATGAGCTAGAAGAATTGAAGAAGCAGCTTGGTGAGCTCCAAGCAAAGGGTTTCATCCGTCCCAGCCATCTCCTTGGGGTTGTCCGGTGATCTTTGTGAAGAAGAAGGACAAGACTTTGCGCATGTGTGTTGATTACCGTCCTCTCAATGAGGTGACGGTGAAGAACAAATATCCTCTCGCCCGCATTGATGATCTGCTTGATCGCTTGATCGGAGCCAGTGTGTCTCAAACATTGATTTGAGAATGGGGTATCATCAGTCGTCGATCGATCGAGGATATTCAAGACGGCCTTCACTACTCGTTATGGTGCTGCACGAGTACACCGTCATGTCTTTCGGTTTAACCAATGCTCCACTTTGTTCATGAACCTTATGAATTCAGATTCATGGAGTATTTGGATAAATTTGTGGTGGTCTTTATTGATGACATTCTTATCTATTCCAAGATCAAGCGAGCATGCCGAGCATCCAAGATTGTTTTGGGCAAATTATGGAGCACCACCAGTATCGAAGTTCAAGAAATGCGAGTTCTCGTTGAAGGAAGTGGCATTTTTGGGTCATGTTCTTTCACCGGAGGCATAGTCGTGGATCCCAAAGAAAGTCGATATTCTATCTTGGGGTCACCAAGTCGATCCATCGATGTGCGGAGTTTTTCTGGTTTAGCGGGCTACTACCGCCGCTTTATCGAGAACTTCTCCAAGATCGCAAAGCCAATGACTGAATTGCTCAAGAAGGATAAGAAGTTTGTGTGGTCCTCTGCTTGCGATGAGAGCTTTCAGGAGCTCAAACAGCGATTGACTTCAGCCCCAGTCCTTACTCTTCCTGATATCCACAAGAGCTTCGATATTTATTGCGATGCCTCTCGTCAGGGACTTGGATGTGTTCTTATGCAGAAGGCAAGGCAGGTTGCCTATGCATCCAGCAGGTTGAGACCTCATGAGCTCAACTATCCCACCCATGATCTAGAGCTTGCTGCTGTGGTTCATGCACTCAAGATTTGGCGGCATTATCTGATCGGTAACCGCTGTGAGGTGTATTCCGATCACAAGAGCTTGAAATACTTGTTCACTCAGCCAGATCTGAACCTCAGGCAGAGGAGATGGCTGGAATTGATCAAAGATTATGACATGGGTATTCAGTATCATCCGGGCAAAGCCAATGTGGTTGCTGATGCACTTAGCCGAAAGGTGTATTGCAATACTCTGATGATCCAAGAGCAAACAACTCCGCACTTCTTGCGAATTTCAACGCCTCAACTTGGGTTTGGTTGAGCATGGTTCCTTGTCGCCTTGATTGTGCAACCAACCTTGGTGGATCAAATCAAGTCAGCACAGCAATCAGATGATGGTGTGGGTAAAATCAAGCAGAATATCAAGGATGGATCAGCCAAGTGTTTCACAGAAGATGAGCACGGTGTTGTGTGGTTTGGGCAGCGTCTTGTGGTCCCAAAGGTCCCGAGTTGCGGATTTGATTCTTCAGAGGCCCATGATTCGCCTTTGTCCATCCATCCCGGGCCACTAAAATGTACCAAGATCTACGCCGAGATTCTCGTGGACTCGCATGAAACGCTAGATTGCCGTGTTCGTTGCGGATGTGACATATGTTGTCGTGTCAAGGCCGAGCATCGGCGTCAGCAGTCTTCTTCACCCTTGCCTATACCGAATGGAAGTGGATTAGAGGCATGGATTTTATCACCGGTCCGCCTGCACTCTGCGGGAAGGATGCATTATGGGTTATCATTGATCGATTGACGAAGGTGGCCCATTTCCTTCCAAAGGCGATCTAAGATTGATGTGAATCGGCTAGCGGATCTTTACATATCCCGCATTGTGAGTCTCGCATGGTGTGCCACGAACGATAGTGTCGATCGTGGTTCTCTTTTCACTTCCGATTTTGGCACGATCTGCAGGAGGCCATGGGTACCGTCTTTCGCTCACCACCTATCATCCTCGGTCGATGGTCGACGAGCGCGTCAATCGTGTGCTTGAAGATATGCTCGTGCTTGTGTTCTTTCCTATGGAAAGAATTGGGAGAAGTGCCTACCGCTTGCCGAAGTTCTCCTACAACAACGCTTTCAGAGCTAGTCTCGGTATGGCACCGCTTGAGGCTTTGTATGGACGGCGCTGCGAAACACCGCTGAACCGGTCGAACCGTGAAAGGCGCTTTGGACCGGATTCGATCAATGAGGCGGAAAGTCAAGTGCGCTTGATTCGTGAGCACTTGCGCATAGCTCACCCGAGCGTAAGAGCTATGCGGTCGGCGTCGCCGTGAGTGAGTTTCCACCCAATGACTTTGTGTATCTCAAAGTCTCGCCTCAAGGACATCGTCGCTTCGTGTCAAGGGCAATCGCTCCTCGATATGTCGGGCCATATCGCATCATCAAGAAAGTGGGAGCTGTTGCATACAAGTTGGAGTTGCCAGCTACGCTTGAAGGAGTGCATGATGTTTTCCATGTGTCACAATTGAAGAAGTGCCTCCGTGTTCCAGTTGAGGAAACACCATTGGAAAATATCGATGTGCAGGAAGATCTGTCTTATCGTGAGCGTCCCGTTCGTGTCCTCGAAGAAGCTGAACGTAGAACGTGGAACCGTGTGATCAAGTTCCTCAAAGTTCAGTGGTCAAACCACTCCGAGGATGAAGCCACTTGGGAGCGGGAAGATCGTCTCCGAGCAGATTACCCATCATTCTTCTCCCAGTGATCAGAATCTCTGGGCGAGATTCTGTAAGGGGAGATTTGTAACACCCGACTTAGGGTTTGTATTTCCAATGTAAAATTTTGAGGAGAAATAAAAACTTTTGTTGTCTCTTCAAATCATTTGGAAGTTTTCCAAATTTTCCCTAGCAACTTCCAATTTTTAGAATTTAATTCTTGTGATTGGAAATTGTTGTTATCAGATTCTTAGCTTTCAAACTTGTGATAATCCTCTGAAATTATTTTTCCTATCATCTTGATCATCCTATCTACCTCCCTGAATTATTTCACAATTTTTAGATTTTATTTGCTATTTCAAATGGCCAAGTCAAACTAGTTGGAAATCTGGTCAAACCCTAGGTCAGCATGCTTGTGAATTTTCTGCAGAACTTCTCAGTGCATAAAAAGTTCTGGAAAATTTATGAAATGTTGCTCTCTATCTCAAGTAGCTACCATAAAAATTTCGGAATTTTTGGGGCTCGGAGCTATCTCTAAAAATTCCTAAAACTCTCTCGACTTTTAAACTCAAAATCGAAATCATCGCTTGTCGGGCTCGAACCCGAGTCCGACTCAAACTGCATCGCGCCACTTGACTCGGTCGCGTCAACTAAACGCACCGCCGAGTCCAATCGACCGTGACCGTCCGATGAAGATCGAACGATCCACGCCGCGTCGCAACCGACTGTCGAATGCATACACCAATCTCGGCCGCCCATTTCGGATCCAACGGCCGATACATTCTCGATCGAGTCTAAGTATCTGCTCGCGCCGCTTTGTCCTCGTCGCGACATATGGGTCCCACTCGCCGTTCTTCCTCGCCGACTCACGCCTCACCGAGCTCGCGGGCGATCGCGCATGCGTGCCACGCACTCGCCGCCGCCACGCCGGGACGCGCGTGTTCGCCTCGTGGATCGCTCAAGTCCATCTACCTCCTTGGGTCGCCCATTCCTTCTCGTAGCCATTCTTACGCCTCTCCGCCCATTTCTTAGCTTCGCCGAGAAAACCCGAGCAAAGACCGCTGTTAACGCCGCCCTTGAGCTCGCGATCGCACCACCGTGATCCACGCTGACGCCGCCTCCATTTTGCCCATCCGGGTTCTTGGCGCCCAGTGAATCACCGAGGTGGTATCGCTCGCCTCCACCTCCGCGCTCTCGGCTCCGTGAGCTCGCTTATGCTCGTGAGTCTCAAGCCTCAACGGTTGATCTCACTTGATCGCAATGCTTCACCGATGCTCACGGTGGGTTCGTTTCGTCTTTGATGCATTGTGGAGGGTGTGCGACTCCTTCTTCTCCGAGCCCTATTTACGCCGCGGTGATTCCAAACCGCCTCGCACCTTCTTCGCCGGCATTGTCCGGGCGATCCTTCCCGGCCGAGGTGATTCCGTGGCGCACCTTTCCGAGTCTTCCGGCCCGTAGCACCTTCTCCGCGGAGCCGTGTCTTCGCCTCCGCCTCGCTTCGCCACCACCGCCGCATCCTCGAGGTCCCGGTCACCGCTATCGAAGTTCGTGAGATCCTTGCGGACCCGAAGGTACCACTCTCGCCCGAAACCTCCCGTTCGCTGTATCAGCTGCGCGCCGCGCGCCGTCTGTGGCGCGCCGTGAACCGCCGGTGGAGTTAGTTTAACGCTAATCTTGGTTAGTCGAGTCTCGATTTGTGGGCCTCTTTGGTTAATCGCGCGAAATCCTTTAATCCAGCCCGCTTATATGTTCTTTGAGTCACTGCCATGTGGGTCCATGTTGTCAGTTAGGTTTGTGTATCTCTGGTAATGCGTTTTCTCTGTTGGGAAGCGTATTTTCTTTGTGAGAGTGTGTTAGGTTTGCACTTTGGTAAGCCGAAGACGTATTCTTAGAATACGCCTTCGACGTCACTTTCGGCGGGCTGGCTGTTTTGGTCAGCATTTTCGCGTCGGCCCGCATGTCGCTGGCGAGGGCTAGCCGGTGTGGTGCGAAATGGAATTAGTGCATTATAGATTTCGAAATGATTTGGGATTTACGTAATGCTTTTCTGTTGAGCTGTTAATTCAATTAAACTTAGAAAATGCATAACTAATTCAATTTTTATCCAAATTGCATGAAACCAGTGCTGTTAATTTTCATTTCGAATGTATTATTTACTAAAATTAGTGTCAACCTTGTCCCTGTATCAAAAATCTGTTAATTAATTTAATGTTGTAGAATGTAATCTCCAAATTAGAAAATGCATATCTCTTTCAATAATTGTCCAAATTCAATGAACCCAATTCTGTAAAATTCCATTTTCAGTATACTAATTATTAGGATAGGTTATATACACTGTTTCTGTTCATGAAAATTTGTTAAGTAATTACCTAGTGTTTTGATGTGTTTTTAGCTTAGGAAATTCATAGAAAATTCTTAATAACTTAAAATGATTTGTTCTCTGTTTCTTAAATTTTGTTATGTTATGCTTAGGCTGCTGTGTGAGTTTTGGCCTGTTTTGATGTTGTTGTATGTTTGAGTTTTGTCGGTGTTATTCGTCCTTATTCGCTGTTTTGTTCAATCGTTAGGATTCGATATTTGCGGCAACCCTGAGAACGATCCTCCGCAACATATTGAGCAACAAAGAAATGTGCAAGCGCTTTGATCATGTTTATCCCAGTATTTTAAAGTCTAATATTTTGTTTCAGCTGTATGTATGCATTGCTTAATTTGTGTTAAATTGATTAGTTAAACCCGTAGCTGCATATCCTGTAGACAAAATATTGATCTCTACTACCTGAGCCTAGGTTATTTGCTGTGATTAGAGGTCGCTGGATGATCTCTTATCACTTAGTAGATCCGGGTCAACTTGCTTAGACATGCTTAGCTATCGGTAGAATCAAGGGTCATCGACTTTAGTCAGTAACCTTGATCATACAAAATCTACTATAACTTTATGTTTCAGCATTTTTGCTAGGTTTAATTGCAAAATTAAAAATGAAAACACAAATGATTTAGACTTGGGCACAATGGTAAGACTGGTGTGATCTGTTGGGTGTGACCGAAAGGTGCCCGAGCCGCTTAAGGACCGAAGTTACTTGCGCCACCGTGATCGAGCATTTTGCGTGCTAACCACACTAGAGTATATGGGACCTCTCTTGACCTAGTACTTTGGCGTGTATTGGCTCCGGTCGCAGGAGGTCGCAGGAGGGATGGAGGTGGGAGCATGGTAGTTGTCCAAAAGCTTTATCCCGAGTGGGTAGTTGTCTTTTCGGCTTTACCATGTAAGCGTATGGATTTCTATCCATACGAGCTGCTCGTAGTTAATACACAATATTGGAAACAGTCTCGTAGGACTTAGTCAGGCAGCATACCTTCTAAGTGTGCTTTGGCTTAAAGGCGATCCAAGTGTGGGTACATTGGTACACCCTGCAGGTTAAAACTATTCGAATAGCCTTGTCCTAGGTTATGGACACGCCGGATACGCCCCAAGAACTAGACTACAACATTTAAATTAAAACTTGATGGGTGGTACGAATGGGATTCGTGCTATTGTTGTGGTGACTATTGGGATAGTCACTTCTAGGTTGTTTATCTTTCGCCTTTGTTATTATTATCTTTCTTGTTATTTCAATCTTAAAATGAATTGCAAACTTGCCTTCAAACCGTATTTTATTATTGCAAATGAAAATTGGCTTTATGCAAATGAAACATATGACCTCCACCAAATAAGCCTCGCATGTAGCATATGAACAGTCCGCTAGTTCACACGTCAGTTATTGCGGTACAAAGACAATCTTTGTACTCGTGTGCTTTGCTTAATGTTTTTGTTGCAGAGGAAGAAGGTGAGCCTCAGGGGCCTCACTTCTGTGAGCTGTGCTGTCGCTTCGTGGGTGACGACTAGTCTTGGCGGTCCGGTCAGATGCCTTGTGGGTTGGAGGCACACTGATTGGCTTTGTTTATAGCCATCTTATGGCACTTTTGCTTCCGCTGTCTTCTTTCTGTTATTTGTGTATCTTGGCCTATCGGCCTTTGTCTGTAATAACTCTACTATTTGTTTATCTTCCGTTTGGTAGTGTAGTGTTTGAACTCTATGTTTGGAATGGAGTTGATGTCTAATTTTGTACCGGATGTGTATATCGCTCGAAGTATACATATCTCGAGGATCAGTTTATTTGACTTGTGATGCTAGGGCCAGGTGGTTGGTTAAGCATTACAAGCCAAATAAACTGGGGTCCTCACAATGATAAAGCTGAAACCTTCGGCATTTTTAAAAGTTTTGCTAAACGGGCTCAAAATGAATTATATTTCAATATCAAGAAAATCTGTAGTGATAATGGCTCCGAGTTCAAGAACACTAAATTTGAAGATTTTTGTGATGAATTTAGAATAAAGTATGAACTTTCCACTACCTATACTCCGGAGCAAAATGAACTTGTAGAAAGAAAAAATCGAACATTAATTAAAATGACTAGAATAATGCTTGATGAGTATAACACCTCTGATATTTTTTGGGCAAAAGCAATCAATACCGATTGTGATGTCATAAATCTTGTTTATTTGCATTGTCTTTTAAAAAAGACTTCCTATGAGCTTCTTGTTGGAAGAAAACCGAACAACTCCTATTTTCGAGTATTTGGTTGCAAGTGTTACATTTAAAGGAAAGGTGCTCGTCTTTCAAAATTTACAAGTCGTTGTGTGATATTGGTTTTCTACTTGGCTATTCATCAAATAGTAAAGCTTATCGTGTCTTTAACAAAAACTCCGATTTAGTTGAAGAAACTCATGATGTATAATTTGGTGAAACTAATGGCTCTCAAGAAGAGCAAAAAAATTTGGATGATATAGGAAATGAAGAATTGAGGCAAGCAATGAAGAACATGCACACTACTACAAAAAGGCTGATACTAGACGCCTCATCACATACGGTTGACCAAAACTGTCAGTATTAAATATAACCACAGACGGTTTTTATTTAGCGACCATCTGTGTTACTGGCTACGCTAAGAACCGTTTGTGAAGAGGAAATATCATAGGCAGATCATGTTGAAAACCGTCTATGAAGTATCACAGATGGTTCTTGTTCAGAATCGTCTGTGATAATGCCTCCCCGATGAGACTCTTCGTCGCCATCATCGCTGATGTGTCTCTTCGTCGCACCAATGCCACTTTGGCTCCCCGATGAGTCACTTCATCTCATGCGTCGAATTTATTGCTTGTCTATAAAAAGGATCATCTGTCATGTCTTCTAGGTGATCTCCCACTTCTGGCAAGTTAACCTCGTTATCGATGTGGTCCTCCACAATGACGTTGCACGTCTCTAGGAGGCTTGTCGTCGCTTAGACTGCTTAATCGAGGCGACGGGCGGGTGAGTCGACCTTGCCGAGACCCCTCAAGCAAGCGAAGAGAGCATATGGGCTCAACTCTTCTTGATTCAATAGTCAGAGGGTCTTCGAGAGACACTCGAACGAGCGCGTCAGCGGGTGAATGCATTTCGGGCTCCTTCTGTAGATGATCCCGAATCGTCTAATGCCGACGACGTCGCCTATGAAGTTTTGAAGACGGAGATAGCACGCTACCTTCGCCATTAGAAAACTTTGATTATTTAGGTTCTACTTTTTTTAATCTTTGTAAGTAGCAACTGGCCACGTTGTTTAGCCATATATATATAAATACAAAAAATAAAAAAAATCGGTTGAATTTGTATTTACTATCTTCTATATATGTAAACGGTCTCGGTATAACGATATGACATAATACTGACCGGTGAAAAACAAGTAATACATGTTTGTGTGTCATGTTCTGAATTTGCATTTATATATTATCACAGATGGTTCTAAAGTAGAACTGTCTATGATATGTATTTGACAGTTCTACTTTAGAATCGTCTCTGATAATTACATATCACAGATGGTTTGTAGTTGCAACAGTTTGTGATAATTACATGTCACAGACGGTTTGTAGTTGGAACCGTCTATGATATGTTCAATGCTTTGGCTCCCGCACGATGCGTCTCTTCGTCTCATGCGCCGACGTTGCGATGCATCCCTTCGTCTTCGGCTTCGGTTGGAAGTTACTTTTTATTTTATAAGAATGATCATCGCGCACCAGGGTGAGCACGTATGGTATTGAATATGTACGCCATGGTGAGCACGCGGAGCATGACGGCAAGGACCAAGGCGAGGAGGTCGGCGATCGCCATCGCTTTTCCCCACGATGTCGTCATCCACATCGTCAGCCTCGTGGCCACAAGCTCTCCTTAGCCCAGGGTTGACCTCTGCAGCCAATGAGCCACGTATGTAATTCCTCTAAAAATCTGTAAAAAGGAGAAAAACCAAAAACTCGTATCAGTTGATACGGCTCAAAATAA
Source organism: Ampelocalamus luodianensis (assembly GCA_036346255.1). NCBI lineage: Eukaryota > Viridiplantae > Streptophyta > Magnoliopsida > Poales > Poaceae > Ampelocalamus > Ampelocalamus luodianensis. Next base: position 31,461,311 of record CM070622.1, read on the forward strand.
TCTCGTGTTGATTTCATTTTGTGTCCAATATTCAGTTCTGAACTGAATTTGACTAGCAACAATGATCTTAACTTGGCCTTTTAATTTTCTCTTATGGAGTAATTTTTGTATTAAGATTCTGTCATCTTGAATTTTAGTAGTAAGGCCATGTACAAGGCGCCCAAGGAGAGCGTCGTGGGGAGGCATGTGGCGCTGGGGCGAGAGGAGGCGATGAAGTGGTAGGACAATGAGCGCTACCTCACCGTCGTCAACCACCTGGACGACGCCGGCAACCCAGAGGCCTACTTCATCATCGACCTTGCGCTTATCTTCACGCCATAAGAAATGCAGCACGGCCTTGTGTTCCTTGAACGGGCGGCCGTCGCCGGCCACAAGGCCGTGGCCTACATGCTTGACCTCCTCCTATAGACAACCAGCGAGACACGCGACGTTGGGAAGCACTACATCAGCCAGGTCGAGGGTGAGCCGGCCAGCGGCGAGAGCGAGACGACTAAGAGAACCAACCGGGAGTGCAAGCGGTGCCAGAGGCTCGTTGCAGACATGGTCCAGGATGCAGCGTGGAAGAAGATGGCCAGGCCGCTGGGCCGGGTGTGGGCGTTGTCGGACGACGGCCACTAGTGCATGTGCACCGGCTGCGGCATGATGGAAGGGTGGAACGACTACGTCGTCTTCTACTGCGACAACTGCAGGATTAGGCATGAGTATGTCAAGTTCTTTGCAGAGGTGTTGAACTACTTACCATAAAATTAGTAGCTTTAGCATAGTTTTAGCAAATATTCATATATAATTCTTTAATAATGTCACATCCCCGAATTAATAAAGAGGTTTATTATGCATCTCATTAGCATGCATCATGTTTTGAAACTTTTTAATTACATATTGTACTTGGAAAATCTCAAAATACACATGAATCATACACTTGAATTTGAACTCCAAACCAAAAACTGAAATAAATGCTACTGAAGATCCTCTGGAAATAATTTATACAAATACTATTTTAATTATCACAAATTAATATAATTTTTTCCAAATTTTTGGGACTGGTTTGAACCCTAAGAAAATTCAAACACCTTTAAAATACCTTGTCTAAGTTTGGATTTATATATTACAAAATATGTTGGGAACAGTAGTGTTTAATAATTTTTATGGACACTAGGATATACCAGGAACCCCCAGAAATTATTTCATGATTTTAGGAATTTTATTTCTATTTTTAAGCCCTGGTCAAAGTAGAGGAAGTGATTTAAAATTCAGTCAAAACCCTGGACCTAAATCGGCTGCTACTGTTCCTTGGGCTCGAACCCGACTCGGTCACTTGACTCGGTGGATTCAACTAGTTGCACCTCCGCATGCAACCCTTGGATCATGGATCAACGATCCAGATCTCGTCATCAATCGACTTGTCCGAACCCCTCCCTGATCTCGTTCGTCCGTTCGCAATCCAACGGCCGATCAAAAATCACTTAATCTCACCTCGCCGAGTCACTGTCAGCTCGGGCCCACATGACAGAGTCGTCTTCTTCCTCAGGCAGGCGCGTGCGCAGGAGCCAAGCTCCATGCGGCCGCGAATCTCTTCACGCACCGGTGACGCCGTCAATCCGCCGCTGCCGTTGGCCAGTCCTGGAGCTTCTGCACTTCACGCCGCCTCCATTTCCGTCATCGCCCGAGCTTAATACTCCCTTGACACCCCGTTTCTTCCTCACTTCTCCTCTGTTTGACCGAGGAGAGGGAAGCTTCCTTGAGCTCATTTCTCTGTAAGCTTCTCGCCTCGCACCCTCGCCTCCTCTGCATGCCATTTTTATTTTGGCTTATGCGAGCTCTTGGTTCTCTTTGTAGCGCCTGGACCAACCTCGTGCTCCCTGAAGCTCCAGAGCGCGCCCCCGGAGGACACCCTGTGTCATCTTCATCTCCAGTGAGCCTCTCGCAAATCCTTTCGCGTCACGTCATGCATTATAGCATGGTTATCAAAACCCCTCAACTTATTTTTATAATGCACGGCAGGATCTTGCTGAATCAGAGATTTCACCATTTTCGGCCATGGAGCAACTTTTCGTCCCCCTCGTAGATCCAGTAAGCCTTTGTCCAAATTCTTTGCTTCTATAGTTTCCTCAAATGATCTTTAAGTCTTATTGATCATTCTTTTTACTTGGTTTTTTGCTCAGAGGATCCTCTCCTCGTGAAACCGTGCCTTCACCATTTTCTTCTCCGGCGCCGATAGTGCTCTAGCAGCTCCGAGTTCCCCGAACACTTTCTTCTGCTTAGGTAACTTCCACTTAGTCCCTAGGACCTGGGCACTCGCTTGTTTGATGCTGCGGAGCTCTATGTTGCTTCTTGCGTTTTCGCCGTAAGAATGTCGCCGCTTAGCTCCGGCTAGCCGCCGGTGCCGGGCAGCCCAGACCTCGCCACCACTACATGGAGGTGCGCTTGGCTTTTGCAGTTTCATTATAGCTTTCAGTTTGCGCCGCCGTGGACCACAGCTCCGACAATCCGCCGGGCGAGCGCGGGCGGGAGCTCTGTTGTCGGTAATATCCGGCAAATGACGAGAGTCCGGCGATTAAGGAGTTAATGACGCAATTAGTTTAAATGTTGCCTTTAGGATCTCACTGACAGGTGGGACCACGCGCAAAACACTGCGTTTAGCCCCTGTTAAGTGGTTGTGTATTTTAGAACATACGCTTTCTGTTAAGGAAAATGTAATCTTTTAGCTGTAAATTTTATAGTACGTTATCATGTTAGGAAGACGATTTCACGAAATGCGCCTTCAAGATGTGTTCTACTGAAGGGATCACTACCGATCGAGTCAACCTCGACTTCGGGCCCGCCATCGGTCGTGGCTAGGATAGCATCCGGTAGGAAAAGTAGTAAATACTTTAATGAATTCAAACTGTTAATTTGCACACCGAGAAATATGTATAACTTTTAAAATGCATAACTAAATCATTTTAACTCCAAAATAGGTAAAACCACTACTGTAATTTTCATAGTTAATGAAATTTATATTAAAATTGGTTTCAACCTTGTCCTGTAACAGAGAGCATTATTTTAGAAAATGAGCTATAAACACTATTATTTTTACAAAAGGAAAAGACTGATAGTTTTAACAATTCATAAGTAATTATTGGAAGCTCCAAAAATAGTGAAATCAATTTTGATAATTTATATTTCAAAGGAACTTAATTATAAAAATGGTTCCCAACTTACCTCTGTCACAGAAACTATAGTTTGAGGAAAATGATCCTAAAGGATATTATTTTTACACTATTAATGCTGATAACTTTAGAAATCAATAACTAAATTATGAAAACTCCAATTGGAGCAAACTCAACTGTTTTGAACTTGTAATAATATTACCTATTTATCCTTGTAATCCATGTACTCACCACTATTCTATAAAATTTCACTTCATAATTAAATTACATAAATGAAGGCATATTGAAATCTGAAATTCAAACCATTATAACTTTCTTATACTAAATCAAAATGAAATAATTCTTTCACCAAAAATCATTTAAAATCATGACTTAGCTACTGTAGAAAAATCATGCATGTTTGAGCATTTTGATTTTTGGAGTATTTCTCGATGTTTATTCGGTATTGTATTTATATAGATTCCGAGCTCATTGATATTGACTCTTACGCTACTGAGGGAGAGCAATTAGCCTACTAGCAAGGCAAGCATCCTTTGAACTTTCTTTTTGCATTATATTTGATCCCAATGTTGTTAGGGTAGATGCAATGATAATTGCTTGCATATAGTTTTATAATGTCGCTATTTTGTGATGAGTAGTTAGACACATCCTATTATCTTGTCATTGTGGCTATCCATGAATTACTCCAATACTGAAATGATTATGTTAGGATGTGTGAAATTATATTGTTCGAGTTTCGCTTAGCCATGCAAGTCTAGAACCGGTAGTTTGATTGTCGGGAATAACCCGACAATTATGGGATAAACACAACTCTCATTATATACTTTTGTTTCAGATCTTCGTATCTGTTTTATAAGTGAAATTTTGTCATTTTAAATGAGCTTTTGGTCTGGACAAGTGATGGCTAGTGATGGTGCCTTCGTGCACGAGAATTGGGTACGTGGTTGGACTTGTCTGGACAATTAAGGACCGAACTTTGGTAACGTCGTTGATTCAAGTACATTCGTGCTATCACACGCGGGTTGGGAGCCATATGGTTAAGTAGGGGGAAGGTTTTATTGTGTTGAGTCCCACGGTGGTGAAATTGTAAGGGCATAGGACCGTGAAATCCCGTGTTCCTTTGGGCCGATAGGATGGGGGCGTTAACGTCTTGTGTTTCCTAGGATATATAGGATGGAGGCGTTAACGTCTTGTGTTTCCTAGGAGCCATGGGTTGAGGGACTTGGCTCAATGGGATCTTCTTGCTAAAAACGACCGTATCTTGATTTACCCGGCCGACATACCATAGGAAGTATGCTATATTCGGAGGCATCTGGAGGCTTACGGGCTAATCAAGTCGTGTGGGTAAAGGAGTACACCCCTGCAGGGTATAAATCTATTCGAATAGCCGTGTCCACGGTTATGGACAACCGCTTGAGTTCGGGAGTTACTATTGTTAGACTTGGAATTAAAATTGTGGTTATAACTTGGTATCGACATAAATGGGATGTTCATGCTTGTTGTTGTATCAAAGTGGACCGCCACTTTGTTGTTGGTATGATTCATTTGTTATTGAATTCATTACTTATTCACATGCTTTACTTCTACTTCAAATCTGATTTTGAAATAGCACTTGAAAAACTAGTATGTGTAGGTTGTTCAAGATTATGCCTCTTTCGCAAAATTAAGCCAATATGAGCCCTTCCTTTGAATGACCTTATGCATAAATATTTTTATTTGTGTAAGACTTGCAGTACTCTTTGTACTCAGCCGTGTGTTTTCTCGCTTTACAGGTGAGGAGGATATTGAAACCGACGAGCTTGTCGGTGTCGATTTAGGCGACACCGATGAGTAGTTTGCTATCATCTAACTCCCAGTTGGTTGCCGATGGGTTATGGGGCATACCATTACTGGTCTTTTGGTCTATTTATGTGTTTCCGCTGCTACTTAATACTCTCTTTTAAATTTGGCCGGTCGGCCACTTGTATTAGTTGTAAACTTGGAACTATGTTGTATGTCTTTTGAACTATTTATGTATGAATGTTGTATGGATGTGAGCAACGTTGTATGAGAGTATGACTTAATTGGTCGCTGATCTTGGGAGCCAATATAAGTTGTACTCGCTGTTCATGGCTTCCTATTTAACTCACTAAGTGTAGCGTTTGACTTGTTGGAGAACCGACAATCATGTAGTGCTCGCAGAGGAGCGGCGCGCATGATCGTCGGGGCTCTAGCTTGAGTTAAGCCTCTCATTGAGATAGAGTTAAGTTGGAATCCATTTACCAAAGATCCAGAGTTGTGTCCTTAAGACCAGGCTTAGTCTCGGTCTTACGGAGATAACTCCGGGGTCCCCACAAATAATATGTGAATGTGTCATATGTTCTGAATTTGCATTTATGTATGAATATTATCACAGTAGGTTCTATTATGAAACCGTCTGTGATGTATATTTATCAAAGACGGTTCTATTATGGAACCGTCTGTGATATGAGACCATATCATGGACAGTTCTGTTATGGAACCATCTGTGATAAGTATCACTGACAATTCCATAATAGAACCGTTTGTGATATCCCTTTATTAATAGGAGCCCGCTAGGGTTTGAACCCTAACTCGTCACTCCCCAGAGCCCTTACTCACGCCCGTTCCCCTTCCCACCCAAGTGCCCCCGACCTCGACGCCGCCACTTGAAGCCTCCTCCCCGACGGCAGCCCCCAAGTTGCGCCTTCTCCCTGACCCCGTCGCCGACGCTGCCCTTCTTCCCGTCACCACCGATTGTGACCCCATGGTTCACTGCACAAGACACTCTTATCATAAGAGTGTCTTGTGTAGTGTCACCGTTGTGACACAACACGGTGACGCTGCCGCCACCGGTCCAATCAACCTCCCACTGGCCAAATCCACCCCCTCCCCGTCACCAGATCTGCCTTCCCCTCTTTGTCCTCTCCCCCCGGCTTGTGCGACCCCAGCTACCTCTCCACCGACCTCGACCTCAGCTACCTCACCACCGACATCGGTGATGTCGAGGTAAGACATTATTTTCTCATTTTCTATTCTCTGTTGTTTTAGTTTTTGGGTTTGAGTTTGACATGTTTACTGATGTGGGTTGTTGTTGCTTATGCATACATGAAGGAGATGGATGTGGTGAGCTACTGCCGGTGGTCGATTTGCCGGTTGCACTGGGGTAACTACTCCCCTTTACTCTCTATCCCTTTGCCTCCCCTTTCTCTGTGATGTGGGTGATGAATGATGTAGGCTATGGTGGGTGTTCTGTGATGGTTCGATATTATGGGTGGGTTCTTTGTGCATGTATTATGTTGGTTCATGAGATGTGGTTCGGTTGGGGCAAAACATTAGTCTTTACACATACAAATTTTTGTACACGTAACTAATCTTGTGGTATGCTCCTATATGGTTCTGCTTTTGAAAGCTGCAATTAACTTTTTAGATTTATAAAGGTTAGGCTAATTTGTAAAGCTGTAAATAACATACAAATTTCTAGAATTTTTACCTAGCTTGTGCACCCAATCATCAATTATTTATTAATTGGTGTGTATTATATTCCAAAACAAGACCAAATGAGTCAAAACTACTACAACACCTCTTCACCTGCCTCTCGCCACTCATTTCAGCTTTGTCTGTGTAACCGTGTTCATGCCAGTCAAGTTCTCCTCCCTTGCGTCCCAGGTACATCCTACCATTCTATTCCTAATCTCTTCTCTATAAAGTCTTCAAGCAGTGGCATCTTGTGCCTTTAAAACCGATTTCATATATATATATATATATATATATATATATATATATATATATATATATATATATATATATATATATATATATAGTTCATAGTCCTCAGCCAATTAACCTTAACTAGACGTCCATGCGCTCTCCTGGCAGCCATGCTTTTTGAACTTGCAGGCTCGATGAAGTTGCCTGTGGCTGCTGTCTCATCCTCCTCATGTTGCATGGACGACACGCCCCTCCCCCCCCGAAAGTGGCTGCAGGACTACAAACACACACACACACACACACACACACATATATATATATGAAGCCGGTTTAAAGGCACAAGCAACAACTACTTGGAGACTTTATAGAGAAGAGTAATCACAGACGGTTTCATCTATAAATCGTCTTTGATAGTCAGCTATCACAGACAGTTTCATCTACAAACTGTCTGTGATAGTCTGCATCATAAACGGTTCGAAAACCGTTTGTGATGACCTCATGTCATTACTGACCCATAAACTCAGACAGCTCATGAAACCGTCTGTGATGACGTTTTTTGAACCGTCTCTGAAGACCGTTTCTATAGTTGAACGTTCTACCTCTTCCAGCCAAATAGGCGACATCAAGCCAAAGGAAGATTCAAAAGACACCATCTTCCACTTAAGTTGAACCCTCTAACTCTTCCACGACGGACCAAATTCAAATGAATGAAGTGGATGATAAGGATGAACAACCACTAAACCTACCTCAAAGGATCCACAATGCAATGACCAAAGATCATTGAATAGATCAAGTATTGGGTGATGAGAGTAAGGGTATCCAAACTCGATCTCGTGTTGCTTTTTTTGTGAATATTACTCTTTTGTCTCTTCTTTTAAGCCAAAACATGTAGATGAAGCCCTCGACGATCCGGATTGGGTAAATATAATGCATGAAGAACTAAACAACTTCACCCGAAACGTCTTTTGGACATTGGTGGATAGACCCAAGGAACATAATGTAATTGGTACAAAATGGGTCTTTAGGAACAAACAAGATAAAAGTGGAATGGTCGTGAGAAACAAGGAAAGATTGGTCGCTCAAGGATTCACTCTTAGTTGAATGTTTGGATTTTGATGAAATTTTTGCTCCCGTAGCTAGACTTGAATCCATTCGTATATTAATTGTTTTTCATCAAGCTTTGATATTAATTTATTTTAAATAGATGTTAAAAGTGCTTTTCTAAATAGTAAAATATTTGAACTTGTGTTTGTTGAACAACCACCCGGTTTTAAAGATCCTAAGAATCCAAATCATATGTATAAACTATCTAAGGCACTTTATGGTCTTAAGCAAGCTCTTGGAGTATGGTATGAACGCCTTAGATATTTTCTACTCTCAAAAGGATTTAAAATTGTAAAAGTTGACACAACTTTGTTTACAAAAGTTTTAGATGATGATTTCTTCGTATGTCAAATATATGTTGATGATATTATTTTTAGATCTACTAACCAAGATTGTTGCAACTAATTTGGTGATATGATGTCTAGAGAATTTCAAATGTCCATGGTCGGAGAACTTAGATATTTCCTTGGACTTCAAATCAAGCAACTCAAAGATGGAACCTTCGTGAGCCAAACAAAATACAAGATTTGATCAAGATGTTTGGCATGGAGGACGCAAAGCCCATCAAAACTCCCATGGCTACCATTGGACATCTCGACTTTAATGAGGGATGTAAACCGGTTGATTTAAAGCTTTATAGATCAATGATTGGTAGTTTTGTTTATCTTACCATATCTACACCCGATATCATGTTTAGTGTTTGCATGTGTGGAAGATTTTAAGCATCACCAAAAGAGTGACATATAGTGGCTGTGAAAAGAATTCGTAGATATTTAAAGCATTCCTCTAGCATTGGCTTATGGTATTCCAAAAGTGCAAATTTTGATTTAATTAGATATTCGAATTCCGATTATGCGGGTTATAAAGTGTATAGAAAATCACCTCGGGTAGTTTCCAATTCTTAGGAAGATATTTACTTTCATGGTCATCCAAGAAACAAAATTCTGTAGCCTTATCCACCGCCAAAGCCGAATATGTTTTCGCGGGTAGTTGTTGTGCTCAATTTGTATGGACAAGGCAAACCTTGATGGATTATGGAATTAAATTTGATAATATACCTCTTTTGTGTGATAATGATATAAAAATTGAGCACCATTTCTTGAGAGATCATGTGAGCAAAGGAGATATAAAAATTAGCCACATAAGGACCGATGATCAATTAGCCAGCATCTTCACTAAACCATTAGATGAGAGCTGGTTTTGCGATTTTAGGAATGAGTTAAATGTCATAGATCATTCAAATGTTGCTTGAAACTCATGTATCATATTATTTGCTCTCATTTGGATTTCTTGAAGTTCTTATAGAAACTATTTTAAAATATCTCTCAAAATTCTCTAATTTGATAAAAACTATATTAATTGGGGCTTTTATTGTCTATATCATGCATAATGATCCTGAAAGGTATTTATTTGAGTATTATATTAAGGATCATTTGCATTCCTATTCGGCACCTGGTTTTTTAGGAAAAACGGTAATATCGTGGTCTACTGCTGGCATTACCGCTGATCGACAATACCACACCTTAAGTTTGGTACTACCGCATCCGACTGGTGGTCCAAAAAACAATTGTGATCGACTCCTCATCCACTCCCCTTCCATTCCTCTCGGTCCAACTGACCACATCTTCAGAAAAACCACGAAGTCTCAACATCTCTCTCTCCTCCTCTTCTCCACAAAACTCCTTCCAAAATCTTTTAAGTCTGTGGATTATTCTTGGATCCTTGACTGAAATCTGGTATTTGAGATCATTTCTCATCCACTCCTGAAGGTAAATGCCTTTGGAATCATCTCTTTTCCCACTTTTTGGCATTTGTCCCTTTTTCTAGGGTTTGAGCAAAATGTGCATGATTTGATCACTTTCTTTTGGGCAAAATGATTAGAACTAGTATTTGGTAATATATTATGTCTATTCCATGATTTATCTCATTACAAATACTTGCAAATTGGAAGATTAATCAAATACCCTAAGCAGTTCCTGCGAGCGCGATACTACCGCTCGAGGCTTGCGGTATTACCGTTCACTGGGAATTCCAGAATGCCAACTGTGGTAATATCGCTCCTACAGAGACAAATTGATTTTATCATGTTGTTTTACTTCAATTCTGTCCTATCTTATCCTAAGTGCTGGTTCTTGTCGTTGCAACTATGTTGAGGACAAAAACCTCAATTTGCAAGAATGCTTCTTCTGAAGGAGAACCGGTCGACAGATATAATCCTCCAACATCTAGAACTGGACCTTCTCACCGCAAGGCGTCCTCCAGGAAGGTAGCACCAGTGAGAGAACCAGCTACTCCAAGAGAAGACAGGGATTCTGAGACAGATTCTTTCTGGCTTTCTATGAGGGAAAGAGATCGAGGTCAATCCTCAAGGCAAGAGAGTGAACATGAAGAACAAAGTGAAAATGAAGAAGATGAGGAGTATTCTCAAGAAGAAAATGAGGAAGAAGATGATGAGGACATGGCAGAAGCTAAAGAGCCAGTGATCAACCTCATGCAAATCACAAGTGACAGCTATGTTCTTCTTCGTCATCCAAACCAGTTCGAGAAACCGGCAAGCTCTATGGACCCAAGATTCCAAGCCCAGTTTCAACAAGAAGTTTTTGCCCAACTCTACAACCATCACCGATAGTTCACTGACCACAAGTACGAAGATTGGGCGCATTTGCAAAATATTGACCACTTTGATGGAGCATACCATCTATTTCAAGTAGCTGGTTTACAAGAGATACTAGCACTAAGATGTGACTACCAAGAAGATGTGATTCAACAGTTTTATGCCACTATCTATTTCTCACCAAAATTCGATAAATTGATATGGATAATAGGAACTCCGAGAGTAGAAGCTTCCAAAGCGGACTTTGAGCGAAGTCTAAGGACTTACTCTGGATCACAAGAGAAGATTTATTCTCATGGAGCACTCAGAACCCCAGCATGGTGTTAGTTCTATAATGAAAATGTGAGATATACACCCGGGAAAATCGTAGGTCTTCTTCCTTTGCCAAGCTTGACAAATCGCTTCATCAATCATACCTTCTTGCTAAAGAGCGAGAATTTTGATGTTGTGCGTGGACATGCTTGGAATATTATTGATCATATCATGAATGGAAGAAAATTCGATGTAGTTGATCTCATCATCAAGGAAATAGCTCCATCCAAGAATGATAGAGTCGAAAGGGTATACTTTGCTCCATACATTATGGCTCACATCATGAGGAAAACGCATTTCTGTGGATCACGACCTAGGTTATCAAGCCTTACAAGCCAAGGGAAGGGGCTCCTGTTCCATCTATAGTTCCAGCTTGTGTTCAAGAAGAGGAAGAACACACTCAAGCACAAGAGAATGCTCCGACTGCAGATCCCATCTCCTTATCTCATATTTACTCAGCCATCTTGGAGATCCGCAACACACAACACGAGACAAACTATTAGTTGGCTTCTTTAACAAATTGTGTGGGTGCACTTGAGCAAGCTTCGTCGTCAGCAGCGCCCCCTTCGCCACTTGAGCAAGTTGTGCTAAAATTCTTCAATTAGACAACTCTTGTTAAAATTGTTAATTAGAGATCAAGAATTTTTATAAACCTCCTATTCACCCCCCCTCTAGTCGGCCATCATTGATCTTACACTAAATGCACAATAACCCGATCTGTAGTACACGATATCACAAACGTGATATCTAGTTACCACAAATTTAATATGAGTGAACTAATTAATTATACGTAATTTATTCGTCACTAATTACCTAGAGCACAAATAATTATGACATATTACGTGCAAGTAATCAATTAAATACGAGTAATGAAATACAAATAATTAATTAATTAGCAACAAATAGATTACTTGTCAAAAAATACTTACGAGTAATTCATTACTACTCTAATTACCACTAATAAACTACGACTCAAACAAATACAATTTATTAATTACCACTGATTCATTACCACTAAATTAATTATGACTATTTAATCTAATTAATTATGACTATTTAATTTTCACTAAATTAATTATGCCTAACTAATTAATTTCCACTAAACTAATTACGACTGATTAATTAACACTAAATTAATTACGACTAAACTAAGTACGACTATTTAATTTCCAGTAAACTAATTATGACTGATTAATTACCACTAAACTAATATGACTAATTAATTATGACTATTTAATTTCCACAAAAATTATGTCTAACTAATTACCACTAAACTAATTTTGACTATTTAATTACCACTCATTTTTAACCACTAACTAATTCATACTCAAATAATAAAGCCTAATTAATTACGACTAATTAATTACCGATACATTAGATATGACAAAATTATTAACAGTAACAAACTACAGCTAAATTATTAACAACTATTTAATTACGACTACAAACTATATTAATTACGACTAGTTGAGTAGGACTTATTAACTACGACTACAGTAATAACGACAAATGTAGTGGACAAAAAATTACCTACCCTTCAGGGGAACCATTCAAAACTACTACGGTCCTAACAACTGCTCTGAACTCTAATCTCCAAAAAAAATTATTCTATTCTCTGTGTTCTCAGTGACGAGCGCGAGAACGAGAACGAAAACGCAGTTGACAATGACCGAGAGCGAGAGTCCGGTATTTATAGCCGCAAGAAGGCAATGCTGCACTGGTGGCGGGCAATCTAGAAGCACGGTTGGGCCATGCCACTCCGAGCTAGGGGGGTCGGCTGTAACATCCCAATTTTCGGGCCCTTTTTGAAAATTTTCAAAATAAAAATAATTGTTAAAGCTTAACTTCAAATTTCATAAATTAAAAATAATTTAATGCGAGTAAATCAAACTTCGACTAAATAAAAATTATTTTATTTGATTTTCTAGTTTTATCTCAAATTTCCTTTTTCCAAGACCTTGTCGTTATTTCATTGCATTGTTTTTATTTCTTTTTTGTTTTCCTGAATTTCAGAGTCTTTTTGAAGCTTTAAAAATTTAAAAGGAACCATTTGATTTATCTTTATTTATTAAAACCTTAATGTGAGATTCATAAAAATTAAAACTGTTTAATAGGGATAAATCAAACTTCAATTAAAATAAAAAATGGTTTATTTGATTTTCTCCAAATTCTTCAACTATTTTCTCAGAGTTTAATTTAAATATTTCCTTTTATGTTTTTCCCAAAAATTCCTTTTCTTAGTGGTAAAATTTAACTTAAATTAATTATTTTAAAAGCGAGGGATTTCTTTTAGAGTTTTTCATTTTATTGAATTTTATAAAGCGTAAATTGAATTTCAAGCAAAAACATTTTAAATAATTAAAATAAACTTCAAATAAATTTAAAATCATTTTATTTAATCTATTCGGGTTCCAAATTATTTTATAAAATTTTCATGAATTTTTTGATTTATTTTATTTTTTTTGGATTTTCTTTGAATTTCCCCTTTTTTCTTTTCTCTCTCCGCGTGTTCTTCTTCCCATTACTTTCTTTTCTCCGTGCGCACATCGCTCTGGCAGAGAACCCAGGCCGCACGGCCATGGTTGCCCATCCCCTTGAGCCTTTGCCCCATCCATCCCCTGGCGTCGCCTGCCCCGCCCATCCACGTGCGCCGCCAGCAGCTCCGCCATGTCGCCCCACGCCAGCCGTGCGCATCCCATGCCGCCTGCGCCAACGCAGACCTTGCCCCCTTCCCGTCCTGCCTCCCCTCTCCCCCCTTTCTTCTATAAAAGCTAGAACTGCTCTCCCTCTCTCCCCCTTCCCCTCCTTTCCTCCCCACTTCCATTCCTTTCCCCAAACCGAAGCTCCACCGAAGCATTACCATGCTCTCTCTCTCTTTCTTTCCCCAAAACAACAAGCTCCAACCTCTCTGTTCTCCCTCTTCGGTTGTCCATTCGTCGTGCCACCTGCGTCACGGCATGCCCCTCGACTTCCTCTTCCTATCCCCCGAGTTCGCCCCTCTATCTCGCTCTCTCCTCGCCGCAAACGAAGCTTTTCCACCACCGGCTGAAGCACCTTCTTCCTCGCATTCCGCCACCGTCATTGATCCCCTGGTGGCATCATCACTGTCATTAGCTTCACCTCACGATGTTCTACATCATGCTCCCTTCCTTTCCCCCGGAGCACCCACGGCTCACCAGCGCCACCATCTCCCCGCCGTCGGCGGTGCGCCACCTTCCCCGTTCTCCCTCTCCAGTCATCCATTTGCTGCACCACTCGCATCACAGTGTGCCCCTCAGTAATCTTCTTCCATCACCAGAGTTTCATCCCCTCCCACACTTTCTCCTGGCCGAGAACGCGATTCTCATGTCGCCGACCGAACTACCTTCCACCACCGTTTCCAGTGTCGTCGACCATTCCCCGATGACATCATCACCAGCATTGGATTCTCCTCACGACGTTCTATGTGGTGCTCCCCTCGCCTTCGCCAGAGCATCGCCGAAGCACCGTCGTTTCCTTACATGCCATAGCCGTGCTGGAACTCCGCCGGTAACGCCACCACCACCATTGGGTTTGCCTCACTCTCGGGAATCCATTTTACTAGTTGTCTGACGCCGCCTAGCCTTCCCTCGCCAGCACCATTACCTTGCTCTGGCGCCTCCTCTGACTGCCTGTGCTCTCTACTCCTTTCTTTCTTTTTTGCTCTTGTTCCACTTACTTGTGGGACCACTTGTCATCCTCTCCCTTTTCTTGCTCCCTCTAGCTAGTGGGCCCTTGGTCATCCTTCCATTTCATTTGCTCCACAAAACAAAAATCAACAGCATCTCGATTGAACTTTCTCTCTCCACCCATTTTCTATCATTTCATATGAACGCAAACTTTTAGATTTTCGTTCTCCCTCATACGAACCCCGATTCTGTCGATTTTTATTTTTAAATTCATCTAAACTAAGCCTATTTCTATTGCTACTAATTTGGTAATTTTTTTTAATTTTATTTGGAATTGTTGTATTTATTTGGCTCTTTTCGCGCATGTAGATTCCAGCATTTCCAAAGAATTCCTGAAACCATCTACCAAAGCCATTCAAACCTTCAACAAAGGCAAGTCGTAGATCTTTGATCATGTCGTACCCATTTTATAAAATTATATTATTTTATATCAACATGCATTGCTAGTTTTATAATAAATGCTTTTGGGAATAGTTAAATGTCTAATTGTCATTATGCCTCCTTTTATAATTGTAAATGACATGTACCCTTGGACACCATAAGTCGGGTTAATCTTAGTTGGACTTATTTAATTACCAACATGGGGATCATATTATGCTTAGTCATGCTATAGTTATGCGATGGTCTCTCGATCACATGATTCGATAATGATAAATTTGACTTGATAAAATATGGAATTGTGGTGCGACCACTGTTATTAAAAGTTGTTGTGCCATGGTAAGGGTTGTCATTTGGTTGGGTTGAACCAAAAATAAGTTCATACTTAGGTGATTGATCGTGCAGTAAAAGGGATGAGTTTGGGATGTGGTTGCCTCGCCTGAATAGTCACTAAGGACTTAACTTTCTGCGCCATTGATCTGGGCCTTACCGTGCAATCACAAGTCTATTTATGGGGTAGACCTAGCTAACTAATTAGCAATGTTTTGATTTGGTTCTGTTTGGGTTGTTAAGTGGTGCAAGAGGGGGCCGCTGTAGCGAATCGTTAGCGAGTAGAACCGGGTCAAAACAGAGCTTTGTAAAAGCCTTGTGACAATCTCTCAGTCGCACACCTACGGAAGTGTGTGAGCGGACAGTATAAGATGATTATCTCTTGTGGGCAAGCTGTACAACCTTTGCAGAGTGTAAAACTATTTAAATAGCCGTATCCCCGGTTATAGGCAATGCCTGGTGACTTCACACGAGGGGTAGATTTTCTCAAAAATATTGGAATGGTTTGGATGGAATTGAGTAGTTGGACCTGGTTTTGGTTGGGAAGTGTACGGGATGTTCACTAGTTGTTTCAAAAAACTTGTTTACATATGTATTAATCTTTTAAATTGTACTTTACAATCTACTTACTGTATTTACTGTCAATACTGCTTTCTGCAAAATAGCCATAAAGCAATCATTATTCAAGCCTTGCATGAATATTGTTTGCATATATTTCCCTACGACTTGCTGAGTACTTTAAGTACTCATAGCTTTGCGCCATTTGTTGATCAGGCACCGAAGAAGGACTAGGGAGCACTAAGTTCTACGAGGAAGAATACTTCAAAGATTATGCGAACTAGGCCGCGTCCTCCACTCGATTGCCTATGGGCATGTCGGATGGCTACCACAACACGTTTTGGTTTTCGCTGCAAGTTATCTTTTGTCGTTAAGCCCTGCATGGCAAACCCTGTAAGACTTGACCATAAGGTCCTTTTGCTACTAAGTAATATTAATTTGTCTGCTTCATTAGCTGTTTTGTTGTATGGATATGATTTCATCGATCTTGCAACTGTGTGAGGTAACAGCTGATCTGGGACTACTTTGGAATACACAGAGGGCTCGAATTTAGTGATGCAGGGTCCTGAGAAATGTAACTCTCGACATTGTGTTTCAGCACTTGATCCTGCCGCTGAGGCTACTTATTGGAAGCAGATTGGGCCTAGAAGTTGAATATAAGCTAGCTAGGGACTTGGTCAGCTGGCAGAGAAGTTACTCGAACTGTGCTCGGCATAGGGGATCAGACTCCAACTATTCATAGATTTTTTAAGAATAATATTATTTTAATAAATAATTACAAAAATAAATAGTAAAAAAATTACAAATATGGCCTTCTATCGCCATTTCAAATGACGATAGAGACCATATCACCATGGAAACAGTTCGGTTGCCATTTGAATTGGTGACAACATCTCTATTGCCAATTCAAATGGTCACACAAGCCCATTTTTTAAATTAAATTAAATTTATAATTTTGATATATCTTTAAGTGTTCGCGCAGCCGATAAATTTTGACAAGATAAGGAAATAGAAAGTAGAGAACAATTTAGGAGTTTTGATCGGACCAAATATATTTCAAATGCGATTTGATCACCGTAATAACAAAAATAGCCCCTTCGGCCGCGCAATAACAAAAAAATAGCCCCATTCGGCGGCGACACAATAACAAGAACAACCCCATTTGGCGACACGATATAAAAATAGCCCCCTTCGGCGGTGCAATAACAAAAATATTGAAGTGTTATTTTCTAATGCAATTGTCTGTTTGCTCAACCGATTTATTTTAGTACCAAATGAAATATTAGAGAGAGAATGACTTGGAAACAAGGGTGTGGTTATTTCACGTACGAAAAGGCTAAAAGTAGGGTGGTGTGGGGTGTCACGATGCTGACTCCCTTACATAGTTACTTGTTCATGCAATAAGAACAAATAATATCGTAGATACGAGATTAGCAAAATTTAAGTCATACACAAAACAATATTTACATAACACTACTGATACATCGACTCTCGGGCCCTCTTGGGGCATACCCGACGTGTGGCCCCTAGCTTCGTCCGGACGATGCGGGTGCTGGTGCGAGTTCGTCAAAGGCTCTGGCTGCTGAGGTATCCTACCAACGCGAGTAGCCTACATGGGTGTCGCGAGAGGGGACTGCGGCAGCTGGCTCGCTCTGGGAGCACAGTACAGCTATGAAGCGCCAACGGAAACATGGCTGGGAGTGGTCTCAACGTGCGAAGGCCCACTGCCCTCTCGTCGTAGCACCCACTCCTCATTGAACTGGTAGTCCCCAGAGTGTGCTCCCTCCTGCGACACCAGCTCCTCGTCCCATAGGGGTGTACGACCTGTGGAACAGTACGTTATGCATGTAAACAAGAAGGAAATTCTGAAACAGTGCATTACACGTGTAAACAAGATAGACATACCTAGTCGCTACATTGCAATGAATGGCTCGGCGTTGTCCTGTCCTGGGTACAGATGGAACTAAGGACCTGTTAGAAGTAATTGTCATTAGTAACTAGTGTAGTTCGAAGTAAACAAGCAGACGTGAGTATTTCAAGTGTACCTGTAAGATCAAAGAGGCCAAATAGAGGGGGTTGAATAGGCGGTTTTTTTTGTTGCTAAAACCGAGTTTTATGCGGAATTGTAAATCAATTCAGTTTTGCTCAATTAAAACCTAAATCAGCTAGACTTGATTAAGTGCACCAACAAGCTAAGACTAAGATAGAGATAGCAATCCTAACGAGACGAGAAAGCAATTTAATTCTATAAATGTAAATTGCATGAAAGTAAAGCCCAAGAAGCAAACCACAAAAACACTTGAACTTTTTCCCATGGTGATCGAAAACTTATCGGTTTCCTCTAGTCCATGTTGAGGTAAGCCCAAATGAATTGGACCGGCTCCCAGTGGCGGAGCTAGGATTTTGGTGTTGGGGGTTCACACACCAAGCAAGGCCTGGTACCATTAGTTCAAATTACACATCGCCCAATGGAGCTAGGAATTTACTTGTTATAAGTCAAAAGCGTCAAGTAAAAAAACAGAGGTAATAGTCTACAATTTTTTAGCTTATATGGCACTATTTGGGCTCGAAATAGCAAATCTATCCCCCTTCAAAGATTAAAGTAAAAAATGATACCACAAACTCACCAGCAAGTGACATGTGTCCTCATCTACGCGCCAGGGGCCTGGACCTGTCTCGATCTGCGCTCCCATAGCACGGATTTGGCAAAAAATAAATTGCAGCTACAGTGCACGTCCGTGTGCCCACCTCGCGGAATTGGCAAAAAATACAGTGCAAATCTGGGCAACCAAAACACAAAATCGGCAAAAAAAACACTGCTACCGTGCATTGCCGACGCCCCAAGCACGGTTTTAGGAGAGAGAAAATACTGCCGCAGTGCATGAATAGTGTATTCAAGCACTGTGCATATACTAGTGAAATGTACTGTTGGACACTATTCATGTACCTTTCTTGCACTATTGAACACCGTTTGTTCATGCGCCTTTCGCTGTTTATGCACTATTGAACGTTGTTCACTCATTTTTCTTGTCCGCGCAGCAGTGGCATGGACGAGGCTTGTTTTTTTCTTGTTCGCATAGTGGTAGCGCAGACGAGGGTCTCCGATCCCCTAACGCGCGGACGAGGATACATGTCACCTGTCGGTGAGTCTACGATGACATTTTTTCCTTTAATCTCAAGAGGGGACTAGATTTGCTATTCTAAGCCTAAACGGTGCCATATAAACCAAATACTCATAGTCTACTAGCATCTTTTCAGATATCATCACTGTAGTAATAAATTTGAAAAATGACTTGCATAATGATCTGAACGTGAGAAAAAAATAAAAGTTGCTCCACGTACTGATTTAGTACTGCAACTGTATTTCACTATTACATCTTAAATCAATAGAAGAGAGGGAGAAATGAAAACAAAATCAACTGACCGAAGCATGCCATCATAGCATGGGCTTTCCCCCTCATTCTTTAGGGAGGGATATTTTTCAATCGAACTCCAGAAATTAAGCTTTGAGTTACTGTGGCTGTGTGCTGGTGAGTGTCGCACCACCTACTTCTCCCGTGCTGTGTATCATCGCGTGCTGCTGCTCTCCGCCCTACGCTGGCTACTAATCCACCGAGCTGCAGGGACCAAGCGAGGAGGAGAGGATCAGGGATTTAGGGTTGGAGATTGGGGAGGAGTTGGAGTATTGCAGATGGAGATGGCTGTGGGTTGGTGGGGGCACGAATGGGTCATGGGTTATGGGCTGGGCTTCCAAGAGAGTGCACACCAAGGAATACTACAAATATGGCCCAAATGCAAAACTGATCTCAGGTTTTTTTTTTTTGGTGTGCCTGGCATAACAGGCATCCCTGCTAGCTCTACCCATGCCAGTTTCACAAATTATGCCTACACCTCAAATCCACTTGGGGTTGCTCTTCCTCGACTCTGGAGATGGCGAGCACCAAGCCACTCACAACCGTCTGAGTCTTCTCACAACCTTCTTTGAGAATATCACCGACGCAACTCCTCCAAGCCATCTAAGTGTCGGTAAACACCAATAGTAACAAGTCGGAGATGCTCACTTCAACCAATCAAGTGTCTAAGCTCAATGGATACTAAATCCAACACCTAATGCAACACATGCACTAGGATTTTACTCTCTAAGCTCACTAAGTGCAACACATGCAAAAAGAGATGAGAGGGATTGCTCTTTCCCCAAGGGGAACAAAAATGGCACCAGCATCCTCCGATAACTGACCACAAGGGGTATTTATACACCCACTCAAGAAAACAAGACGTTGGAGGAGAATCTGGAGAAAAATAGGGATTTTCAGTCTGACGGCCAACCAATAGCTGGTCAGACCACCATAGCTCCAACGGCTATAAAAACTAGCCATTGGACACTCAACCGGACTCGATTTGCTGTGTGTCTGTGCGCTCGATTTTAGGCTTCCCCTCGTGCCTCTCATCGTCAAGCAGTGCGTCGTATTTTTAGGTACCTCCAGAACACTCTTGACTTTGGACTCTGGTATTCTTCTAATTCTACTCTCTCCATTCGGGCTTTTTGTCACATCCCCAAATTAATAAAGAGCTTATTATGCATCTCATTAGCATGCATCATGTTTGGAAACTTTTTAATTCAATATTGTACTTGGAAAATCTCAAAATACAATTGGAACATACACTTCAAATTGAACTCCCAACTAAAAACCGAAATAAATGTTACTAAAGATCCTATGGAAATAATTTATTCTAATACTATATTAATTATCATGAATTAATATAATTTTTTCCAAATTTTTGGGACTAGTTTGAACCCTATAAAAATTCAAACGCCATTAAAAGACCTAGCCTAAGTTTTAATTTATAAATTACAAATTTTATCATGAACAGTAGGGTTAAATAATTTTTATGGACACTAGGTTGTCCTAGGAACCCTCACAAATTATTTCATGATTTTAGGAATTTTATTCCTATTTTTAAGCCACTGGTCAAAGTAGTGAAAACAATTAAAATCCTGGTCAAAGCACTGAACCCAAACCAGCCGCACTATTCCCCGGGCTCGAGTCCGACTCGGCGGGACGACTCAGCACAACCACCTAAACGCACAGCGGCATGCAACCATCAGATCGTAGCTCAACGACCCAGATGAAACCCACTCGAGTTGGTCCAACCGAACCCACTTAACTCCTCAGTGCGCCACACTCCGGTTCGTTTCGCCCTGTGCCACTGACCGCCCGACCCCACCTGTTGGGATTCTCTTCCTCCTTGGGCAGGCGCACGCTCAGGCGCTGCGAGCCACGCGGCCGCGCCCTTCTGCTCCCGCCCGTTGGAGAGCCGTCAGCCCCGTTACCCACCGCCGCTGGTGACCACTCCTAGAGCTCCTCCGTCACTCGCCGCCTCCATCTCCGTCAAAACCTGGGCTTATTACCCCTCCGAGCGCCTCACTTTTCCCCATCTTTCCTCTCGGGTCTGAGAAAAGAGGAGCTCTCCTCCGTTCATCACTCCGGTAAGCCTCGACCGGGTCTTTCATTTCGTCTCTATGGTCGGTGCCATCTCCATTTTTGCTTAGCTGAACTCCTTTGGTTGCTTGTAGCTCCCAGTCCGCCTCGGTGCCATTGGAAGCTCTAGAGCGCGCACCCGAAGGTCTCCCCGAGGTCATCTTCATCTCCGGTGAGCTATTCTTCTTTTCTTTCGCGTCACGATGTGTCTTAGGATCTAACTAAGGTTTCCCCTCAACTAATTTCTTGATCAGTCCTCAGGAGCGCTTGCATTTCGAGCTAGCCCCTCTTGTCGGCCGAAAACACTATTCACCATGCATTGTTGGTTTGGTGAGTCCTTTATCCAATTCCTCCTAGGGTAACCACCTACTGGCTTCACCCAACCTTACCGTACCTCCATTTTTCAGTCTTGTTAACCAGGGAGCCCTCTCCTCGTGGAGCTTGACGCCGTCGTCGCCATTGCCGTCGACAAGCCACCACCGGGCTTCTCCGACCTTTCTCTCCCTCTGGTAAGCTTCACTGAGTCATGGTATAGCTTGTCCCTGCTTTACTTAGCTCAAAAGGAACCGGGATGCGACATGCACTTAGGGCCGTAGATCACCGCCGCTCGCCGTCGGCTAGCCACCGGTGCAGGCCGTTCCAGCTGCCGCCGTCGCCACCTTGAGGTGCGCACGGTTCATAGCTGTCCATTTCGATCTTTAGTTCACGCCGACAAGTCCCACAGCGCCGGCGAGCCGCCCGGCCATCTCCCGGCCAAACGCGCGAGTGCGTGGCAGCTTCCGACCAGTACTGTAGCTCGGGGGTTAGGACAAATCCGGGTTATTAATGGCTAATCATCACTATTTAATGACTGTCAGAAGTAACGAGTGAGACACAGACATGTGGGACCACGAACAGTAAATGGAGTAAAATAACGGTTTACAATCTGAGGTTGACATGTGGGCCCGAGATTTAAGTGCACAGTCATAGACCCTATAAACCAGTCGTAAACTCACGGTCCATGCACTATGCCGTGGACCGTATCTATGACATACGGGTCCCACCTCTCGGTTGAAAACTAAAATCTGATGTTTAAATGAAAAATGAACTGTTCCCTAGACCCCACCGGTCGGTGACTGTGGCTAGCACGTGGCCGGTGAGAATAGTAGCAAATGACTTATAAAATCCGAAAACCTTTTACTTGCACACTGAAAAATATGTATAACTTCTAAAATGCATAACTAAATCATTTTAACTCCAAAACGGGTGTAACCACTTCTGATAATTTTCATATTTAATGAACTTTATATTAAAATTGGTTTCAACCTTGTCTCTGTAACAGAGAGCTTTATTTTGGAAAATGAGTCATTAATCCTATTATTTTTACAATAGAAAAGGGTTGATAACTTCAAAATTCATAAGTAATTCTTAGAAACTCCAAAAACAGTGAATTCAGTTCTGGTAATTTTTATTTCAAAGGAACTTAATTATAAAAATAGTTTCAAACTTACCACTGTCACAGAAACTAATGTTTGAGGAAAATGATCCATAAGGGGATTATTTTTACACTATTAATGCTGATAACTTTAGAAATCAATAACTAAATCATGGAAACTCCAATTGGAGCAAACTCAACTGTTTTGAACTTGTGATAATATTGCCCATTTATTCATGAAACCCTTGTACTCACCACTGCTCTACAAAATTTCACCTCATAATTAAATCGCTTAAGTAAAGGCATATTGAAATCTGAAATTCAAACCACCATAACTTTCACATACTAAATCAAAATGAAATGATTATTTCACCAAAAATCCTCTAAAATCATGACTGAGCTACTGTAGAAAAATCATGCATTTTTGAGCATTTTGATTTTTGAGGTATTTCTCGATGTTTATTCGGTATTGTATTTATCTAGATATCGAGCTTATTGATATCGACTCCTACGCAACCGAGAGCGAACAAATTAGCTACCTGCAAGGCAAGCATCCTTTGAACTTTCTTTTTGCATCATATTTGATCCCAGTTTTGTTTGGATAGATGCAATGATAATTGCTTGCATGTTATTTTGACAATGTCGCTATTTTTGTGATGAATAGTTAGACACCTCCTATTATCTTGTCATTGAGGCTATCCATGAATTATTTCCAGTACTGAAATGCTTAAGATAGGATGTGTGAATTTATATTGTCCGGGTTTGCTTAGACATGCAAGTCTAGAACCGGTAGTTTGATTGTCGGGAATAACCCGACGATTATGGGATAAACACAACTCTCTTTATACTTTTGGTTCAGATCTTCGTATCTGTTTTATGAGATAAATTTTGTCATTTTAAATGAGCTTTTGGTCTGGACAAGTGTTGGTTAGTGATGGTGCCTTCACGCACGAGATTGGGTATGTGGCTTGCCTTGTCTAGACAATTAAGGACCGAACTTTGGTAACGTCGTTGATTCAAGTATATTCGTGCTACCATACGCAGTATATGGGTGTTGTACGGTTAAGTAGGGGGAAGGGTCTATTGTGTTAAGTCCCATGGTGGTGTAGGGACAATTGTGTCTTTGTCAATTGTTCTTAGGAATCGATGTCAATGTTCTATAGTGTGCAAGGGAGCACCAATTACCTTTTCATTACATCGGTATTTCCAATATAACGTGTGAGCCCCTTAGCAAGTGCTATACGCTACTTGTACTAAGACCGGAAATATCTCACATGGGGGACTTAGCTCAATAGGGTTTTCTTGCTGAAAACGACCGTATCTCAATTCTCCCCGGCCAGCATACCAAAGGAAGTGTGCCATTATCCGGAGGCTTACGGGCTAATCGAGTCATGTGGGTAAAGTAGTACACCCCTGCAGGGTATAATCTATTCGAATAGTCGTGTCCACGGTTATGGACAACCGCTTGAGTTCGGGAGTTACTATTGTTGGACTTGGAATTAAAATTGTGGGTGAACTTGGTAATTAGCATGAATGGGATGTTCATGTTTGTTGTTGTATCAAAGTGGGCAGCCACTTTGTTATTTGTATGTTTTATTTGTTACTCAGTTCATTATTCATTCACATGCTTTACTCCCACTTCAAATCTGATTTTGAAATGGCACTTGAAAAACTAGTATGTGTAGGTTGTACATTGTGGCGTCATTTTCGCAAAACTAAGCCAATATGAGCCTTCCTTTGAATGACCTTATGCATAACTATTTTTATTTGTGTAAGACTTGCGAGTACTCTTTGGTACTCAGCCAAATGTTTGTTGGCTTTTACAGGTGAGGACGATATCGAGATTGATGAGTTCGTCGGTGTCGATTTAGGTGACACCGACGAGTAGTATGCTATCTTCTAACTCCCAGTCGGTTGTTGATGGGTTGTGGGCATACCACTGCTGGCCTTTTTTGTTTATTTACTCGCTTCCGCTATAAACTTGTTAAATTTGGCCGGTCGGCCCTTATGTATTAGTATACTTGGAACTGTGTTGTAACTTTTGCACTATTTATGTATGATGGTTGTATGGATGTGACCAACGTTGTAATGAGGGTATGATTATATTGGTCGCTGATCTTGGGAGCCAATATAAGTCATACTCGCTGTTCATGGGTTCTCATTTAACTTGCTAAATGTCGTGCTTGGCTTGTTGGAGAACTGACAATCATGCAGTGCTCGCAGGGGAGCGGCGCGCATGATCGTCGGGGCTCTAGTACTCGGTCAAGCCTCTCATTTAGACTGAGTTAAGTTGGAATCCATTTACCGGAGATCCCGAGTTATGTCCCTAAGACTTTGATTAGTCTCAGTCTTAAGGAGATAACTCCGGGGTCCCCACCCCGAGATCGATAGAGTGGAAGTTGAATAGGAAAGTGTTAAAAGAAAACATAACATCCGTTGTCTTGATTTCCTTCAAAGATAGTGCCAAGACATCTTTGTAAGGTTACAAGGAATGACTATTACATTGTTTCTCCCCATTGCTTTGTTTAAACTTTCCTTTCTTGATTCGAAGACACTTCAAGTAGAAAGAAAAAGATCTGGATAGTTAGCTCGCACTTGATCCTCACGCTCCCATTTGGCTTCATCTTCAGTATGGTTACTCCACTGAACCTTGATGAATTTGAATTGCGATTTCGCGTCTTGCGCTCCTTTTCTTCAAGAATGCGAATCGGGTGCTCCCGATAAGAAAGATCAGGTTGCAAGTCAAGATTTTCTAGTTCAGTTGCTTCAGTTGGGGCACGAAGACACTTCCTCAGTTGTGAAACATGGAAAACATCATGTACATCAACAAGTGATGGTGGCAATTCTATTTGATAAGCCACCGGTCCCAACTTTGCTAGAATTCGGAAAGGTCCGATGTAGCGCGGTGCCAACTTGCCTTTGACTTGGAAACGATGTGTCCCTTTCATTGGAGAAACCTTAAGATAGACATGATCATCCACCTCAAAGCTCAACTCACGACGACGACGGTCGGCATAGGACTTCTGACGAGATTGAGCCGTCCGGAGTCGTTCGCGGATGACACGAACTTGTTCCTCTGCATCCTCTACCAAGGTTGGACCATGAAATGGCCTCTCTCCGGCTTCGGACCAGTTCAAAGGTGTCCTACAAGCTCTTCCATACAATGCCTCGAATGGTGACATTTGAATGCTTGATTGGAAACTATTGTTGTAGGAGAACTCCGTAAATGGTAAACACTTTTCCCAATCCTTGCTATAGGACAACACACAAGCACGGAGAAGGTCTTCCAAAACTTGGTTTACCCTCTCAGTTTGTCCATCAGTTTGTGGGTGATAAGCTGAGCTGAAAGATAGGTTGATCCCCATTGCTTGATGCAAGCACTTCCAGAAATGAGAGGTGAACTGAGGACCCCTATCTGAAACAATCACCTTTGGTACACCATGGAGACAAACAATTCTGGAGATGTACAAATCTGCTAGCTTGGCACCAGTGTAAGTGGTCTTGACAGGAATAAAGTGAGCAACTTTAGTCAGACGGTCGACAATCACCCATATGGAATCGGACCCAGCTTGAGTCCTTGGGAGGCCGGTGATAAAATTCATGCCAACTTCTTCCCATTTCCACATGGGAATGGGCAGGGGCTGTAGAGTACCTGCCGGCTTCAAATGCTCAGCTTTGACTCTTTGGCATACATCACACTCGGCAATATATTGAGCGATCTGTCGCTTCATTTGGCTCCACCAGAGCCTTTTCTTCAAATCTTGGTACATCTTGGTACTACCAGGGTGAATAGAGAATTTGGAATCATGAGCCTCTTTGAGAATTTGCCCTCTCAAGGTGTGGTCAAATAGCACCACCAATCGGTTCCCGAACCAAAGGGTGCCTTGTGAATCTTCTTTAAAACCTTTGGCTTTGTGTCTTCTCATTGCCTCTCGGATTTGAGCCACTTCTGCGTCAGTTTGCTGGGCTTCTCTAATCTGGCCCTCAAGTGTACAACTCACACTTAGGGCAGCGAGCGAACCTTCTTCAATTATTTCCAGTTGCAGTTGTTGCATTGCAGCACACAAGCCTGCCGAAGATGGGACTACAGATAAACAGTTGCATTGAGATTTTCTACTCAAGGCATCGGCCACCACATTGGCTTTACCTGGATGATAATGAAGTCCCATATCATAATCTTTGATTAGCTCAAGCCATCTTCGCTGCCTTAAGTTCAGATCAGCTTGGGTGAAAATGTATTTGAGACTCTTGTGGTCGGTGTAGATCTCGCAACGATTACCGATGAGGTAATGTCGCCATATCTTTAAAGCATGAACAACTACTGCAAGCTCTAAGTCATGAGTGGGATAGTTAGCTTCATGAGGTCTCAACTGTCTCGACGCATATGCCACCACTCGGCCCTCTTGCATAAGCACACAACCGAGCCCATGGCGAGATGCATCGCAGTAAATATCGAAACTCTTATGAATATCTGGAAGAACGAGCACCGAAGCGGTGGTCAGACGTTCTTTAAGAATCTGAAAGCTTTGCTCACAATCTGCTGACCATTCGAACTTCTTTTCCTTCTTCAGAAGTTGAGTCATTGGCCTAGCAATTTTTGAGAAGTTCTTGATGAATCTGCGGTAGTAGCCCGCAAGTCCAAGAAAGCTGCGTATGTCGGTGACGCTCTTGGGTTGCTTCCAGTTCAGCACATCTTGCACCTTGCTTGGATCAACCGCGACACCACCCTTGGAGAGTACATGACCCAAGAAACTCACTTCACGAAGCCAAAATTCACATTTGCTGAATTTTGCATAAAGTTGATGTTGACGAAGCTTCTCCAACACAAGTCTCAGATGTTTCTCGTGTTCTTCGTCGGACTTGGAGTAAATAAGGATGTCATCAATAAATACAATGACGAACTGGTCCAAATACTCCATGAAAACCGAGTTCATGAGGTTCATGAAATAAGCAGGTGCATTAGTCAAACCAAAGGACATAACAGTGTACTCGTATAGGCCATACCGAGTAGAAAAAGCTGTCTTCGGAATGTCCTCTGTCCTGACCTTGATTTGATGGTAACCCAACCTCAAGTCAATCTTGGAGAACACTTGGGCTCCACTCAGTTGGTCGAACAGGTCATCAATCCGCGGAAGCGGATACTTGTTCTTAACAGTGACTTCATTCAACGGACGGTAGTCAACACACATCCGCAAGCTCTTGTCTTTCTTCTTAACAAAGATGGCCGGGCATCCCCAAGGTGAGGAGCTCGGCCGAATGAAACCCTTATCTTGAAGTTCTTGGAGTTGTGCTTTCAATTCTACCAACTCATTAGGAGGCATCCGATACGGCCGCTTTGAAATTGGCGTAGTACCGGGTGCAAGCTCAATGACGAACTCAACTTCATGGTCCGGAGGCATGCTTGGGAGTTCTTCAGGGAATACATCCGGGTATTCACATACCACCGGAACTTCCTCTAATTCAACAGAGGTACTAGCTTCCAAAGCATAGAGATGAGAACTGCCAACTGAAGGTGCAAAAATGACCTGACTGCCATCTTCGCTAGTGACTGAAATGGACCGTTGAGCACAATCAATCTTTCCCTTATTTTTGGACAGCCAATCCATCCCTAAAATCACATCAATACCCACTGAATTTATAACAATTAAATTTGCCAAGAAGTTGATATTTTGAATTTCCACTTTACGCCGTGGACTTGATCGGTTTGGAAAACCGATCCCGTGATTTGATTTGATAAGGTGGCTGAAGTCATGTATTTCAAATTGATTAAGTGCAGCATATTCCTCTTTGATGAATGAATGAGATGCTCCTGAATCAAATAAAACTGATGCTGGACAAGAATTAACGAGAAGTGTACCTAAAACGACGTCTGGAGCGTCGCTAGCCTCCTCGGCGGTGACGTGGTTCACTCGGCCACGTGCAGGGATCTGAGGAGGGGTAGATGCTGCCCTCGGAGGTGGTGAAGGTCTCGCCACAGCTGGTGGAGTAGAAGCTCGATAAGTCTGGGGCATCCCTCGCTGCTTGGCGAGGCAGTGAGAGGCATAGTGGCCCTGACGGCCACAATGAAAGCAGATGACATTGGGCTTGTATGCCCCACTGTTCTGGGAGTTCTTACCCCCGTTGTTCCACTGCGCCACTGGTGGAGAAGGTCGTGGAGGTACCACAGGAGGCCTCGGTGGTGCTGGGGCCTGAGAGAGAGGTGCCTGGGGTGGCCCAGTGCGTTGCCGAGGGAAACTGCTACTAGCTGAAAACTGGGCTGCCCTGCTCCTCTTCTTGGACTCCTCCACTGCCACACTCTTATGCTCCACAACTATGGCCTTGTTCACTAAATGCTGGAAGTTGCGGAAGTCATGTGCAGCTAGAGCCAACTACATCTCCTCTGTCAAACCGCCCATGAAACGGCGCTGGCGGCGGGCGTCGGTGGAGACATCATCAGGGGCATAGCGAGCCAAGGAGTTGAACTCCTGAAGGTACTCAGAGACGGTCTTCTTTCCTTGCTTCAAGGCAAGGAACTGTTGTTGCTTGATCAACATAACCCCCTCAGGAATGTGGGCCTCCCTGAAGGCTGCACGGAACTCACCCCATGATGGAACTTCTCCATCCGGCTGCATGGCGGAATAGTTGTCCCACCACGCACTAGCGGCGCCCTCTAGCTGGTAACTGGCAAAGAGCACCCTCTCAATGCCTGTGCACTGAGCAATAGCCAGCTTCTTCTCAATGTCCCTCAGCCAGTCCTCAGCCTCCATCGGGCTCTCGGTGCGAGAAAAGGTGGGAGGATTGGTTCGCTGGAAATCAGCGAGACCTCCCCGCTGCCTCTACTGTCCCCCTCCCCCTACTGCCGCAGGAGCAGGTGAGGTGTTGCGAGCTATCGCCTCCAGGATCCGGGTCTGATCCATCCTGTTTCTCTCGATCTGTGCCAAGACTTCCACCATAGTGGGTGGCGGAGGAAGCACTTCCTCAGACGAACTGTCTCGCAGGTGGTGCTGGTGAGAGGGCTCACCCCTCTCTTCGCGGGCGTAAAGTTACGCTCTGCAGAGCAGAACGAGTGCCACGGGTGGAGATCCCCATCGTCTTTGAGCTCTTGAACGAGTATTAGGACCCGTCATCCTGTAGGGACAAGGGGAATTATAAAATAAACATGAAGGTCATAACTTATTTGAGCAAGCAAAGAAGCATATTTAAAACACAGCAGAATTTAACATCAAATAGGGTACAAAAACATTAAGGCTAGTACAAGATCCATAAAAAGCAAATCGTAGTCTTTCGGTACAATTACATCCAGGTTGGCCCGTAGGCAATCGGTAACTGCCCGAAGTTAAAGTTCAAAATAACACAAAAGGTTCCACGACTACTAGCCTGTTACAACAATTTAAAAGATACACGCTTCGCTGAAAACATGCCTGGACAGCGAGCTCACTACCTCAACATCCTAAATATTATTCCGGTCAAAGTTCACCGGAAACTCGTCCAAAAGATGTGCCCCAGGGGATCCAGTATCGTCGGGGTCCCCTAGGTTAGGAAGACGCAAAGGTGATCCCATGGCATTAATATGACCTCCTACCACGGGAAGACGACAATCTACTGGCGTAGAAAGATAAGGGGAGATCATATTAGTGCCATACAACACATTGGGATGAATGAGCCTCATGTCGTGCATGAGCCTTAAATGCTCCTGAGCCTCAATGAGACGTCGTCGCGTCTCCCACAACTCGTGCATGGTGCAGCGATGCATCTGGTCCATGATGTGCACCAGTCTTGCCAATTGTCGGACCTGAGGGTCTTCGCCGAACTGAATCCTAGCAAACCTGCTCACTTCCCCTTCACGTGCTTGTATGGGGAAATGGTCATAAGGCGGCTGGGACAGCTCGGTCAGGTCATAGTGGAGGCGACTCATGGCCACCCTAGCCACTTTTTGCAGCGCCATGGCCTCCGAAGTGCCATAAGCCTGAAAACGATACGGGATGCTTCCCGCAACACGTCTTGCAATTATATCTGCCACCGCCATGTATTCCTCCATTCCCGGCCCTCGATCTCGACGGTAAATGGAGTACGTCGGCTGGTAGGTAAAATTCGCCTTCCACATCATATCCCTCAGTAGCTCCGGGTATCCTCCCACATGTTCAGCTTGAGTCTCACGAACAAGGTATTGGGGGTTCATCTAAAGGAGGAGAAAAGGCAAGGTAAGTTAGTTTTGCAAAATCAAAACCAGATAAGGTAAGGGATGATACTAGGATGGGTAAGAAATAAAAGATACTCCTAACTTAACTTTTCGAAAGTAATTTTGATAATTTTGAAAAGTAATTTGACCAAAGGCTTGCTAAACTTAACGCCCGTGCTATTTCTAACCTACCGTCAGTCTGGCTCTGATACCAACGCTGTGGGGACCCCGGAGTTATCTCCTTAAGACCGAGACTAATCAAGGTCTTAGGGACATAACTCGGGATCTCCGGTAAATGGATTCCAACTTAACTCAGTCTAAATGAGAGGCTTGACCGAGTACTAGAGCCCCGACGATCATGCGCGCCGCTCCCCTGCGAGCACTGCATGATTGCCAGTTCTCCAACAAGCCAAGCACAACATTTAGCGAGTTAAATGGGAACCTATGAACATCGAGTATGACTTATATTGGCTCCCAAGATCAGCGACCAATATAATCATACCCTCATTACAACGTTGGTCACATCCATACAACCATCATACATAAATAGTGCAAAAGTTACAACACAGTTCCAAGTATACTAATACATAAGGGCCGACCGGCCAAATTTAACAAGTTTATAGCGGAAGCGAGTAAATAAACCAAAAAGACCAGCAGTGGTATGCCCACAACCCATCGGCAACCGACTGGGAGTTAGAAGATAGCATACTACTCGTCGGTGTCACCTAAATCGACACCGGCGAACTCATCAATCTCGATATCGTCCTCACCTGTAAAAGCCAGCAAACATCTGGCTGAGTACCAAAGAGTACTCGCAAGTCTTACACAAATAAAAATAGTTATGCATAAGGTCATTCAAAGGAAGGCTCATATTGGCTTAGTTTTGCGAAAATGACGCCACAATGTACAACCTACACATACTAGTTTTTCAAGTGCCATTTCAAAATCAATTTGAAGTGGGAGTAAAGCATGTGAATGAATAATGAACTGAGTAACAAATAAAACATACAAATAACAAAGTGGCTGCCCACTTTGATACAACAACAAACATGAACATCCCATTCATGCTAATTACCAAGTTCACCCACAATTTTAATTCCAAGTCTAACAATAGTAACTCCCGAACTCAAGCGGTTGTCCATAACCGTGGACACGGCTATTCGAATAGATTATACCCTGCAGGGGTGTACTACTTTACCCACACGACTCGATTAGCCCGTAAGCCTCCGGATAATAGCACACTTCCTTTGGTATGCTTGCCGGGGAGAATCGAGATACGGTCGTTTTCAGCAAGAAAACCCTATTGAGCTAAGTCCCCCATGTGAGATGTTTCCGGTCTTAGTACAAGTAGCATATAGCACTTGCTAAGGGGCTCACACATTATATTGGAAATACCGATGTAATGAAAAGGTAATTGGTGCTCCCTTGCACACTATAGAACATTGACATCGATTCCTAAGAACAATTGACAAAGACACAATTGTTCCTACACCACCATGGGACTTAACACAATAGACCCTTCCCCCTACTTAACCTTACAGCACCCATATACTGCGTATGGTAGCACGAATATACTTGAATCAACGACGTTACCAAAGTTCGGTCCATAATTGTCTAGACAAGGCAAGCCACATACCCAATCTCGTGCGCGAAGGCACCATCACTAACCAACACTTGTTCAGACCAAAAGCTCATTTAAAATGACAAAATTTATCTCATAAAACAGATACGAAGATCTGAACCAAAAGTATGAAGAGAGTTGTGTTTATCCCATAATCGTCGGGTTATTCCCGACAATCAAACTACCGGTTCTAGACTTGCATGGCTAAGCAAACCCGGACAATATAAATTCACACATCCTATCTTAAGCATTTCAGTACTGGAAATAATTCATGGATAGCCTCAATGACAAGATAATAGGAGGTGTCTAACTATTCATCACAAAAATAGCGACATTGTCAAAATAACATGCAAGCAATTATCATTGCATCTATCCAAACAAAACTGGGATGAAATATGATGCAAAAAGAAAGTTCAAAGGATGCTTGCCTTGCGGGTAGCTAATTTTTTCGCTCTCGGTTGCGTAGGAGTCGATATCAATAAGCTTGGTATCTAGATAAATACAATACCGAATAAACATCGAGAAATACCTCAAAAATCAAAATGCTCAAAAATGCATGATTTTTCTACAGTAGCTCAGTCATGATTTTAGAGGATTTTTGGTGAAATAATCATTTCATTTTGATTTAGTATGTGAAAGTTATGGTGGTTTGAATTTCAGATTTCAATATGCCTTTACTTAAGCGATTTAATTATGAGGTGAAATTTTGTAGAGCAGTGGTGAGTACAAGGGTTTCATGAATAAATGGGCAATATTATCACAAGTTCAAAACAGTTGAGTTTGCTCCAATTGGAGTTTCCATGATTTAGTTATTGATTTCTAAAGTTATCAGCATTAATAGTGTAAAAATAATCCCCTTATGGATCATTTTCCTCAAACATTAGTTTCTGTGACAGTGGTAAGTTTGAAACTATTTTTATAATTAAGTTCCTTTGAAATAAAAATTACCAGAACTGAATTCACTGTTTTTGGAGTTTCTAAGAATTACTTATGAATTTTTGAAGTTATCAACCCCTTTTCTATTGTAAAAATAATAGGATTAATGACTCATTTTCCAAAATAAAGCTCTCTGTTACAGAGACAAGGTTGAAACCAATTTTAATATAAAGTTCATTAAATATGAAAATTATCAGAAGTGGTTACACCCGTTTTGGAGTTAAAATGATTTAGTTATGCATTTTAGAAGTTATACATATTTTTCAGTGTGCAAGTAAAAGGTTTTCGGATTTTATAAGTCATTTGCTACTATTCTCACCGGCCACGTGCTAGCCACAGTCACCGACCGGTGGGGTCTAGGGAACAGTTCATTTTTCATTTAAACATCAGATTTTAGTTTTCAACCGAGAGGTGGGACCCGTATGTCATAGATACGGTCCACGGCATAGTGCATGGACCGTGAGTTTACGGCTGGTTTATAGGGTCTATGACTGTGCACTTAAATCTCGGGCCCACATGTCAACCTCAGATTGTAAACCGTTATTTTACTCCATTTACTGTTCGTGGTCCCACATGTCTGTGTCTCACTCGTTACTTCTGACAGTCATTAAATACTTAAGTGATGATTAGCCATTAATAACCCGGATTTGTCCTAACCCCGAGCTCGATCTGGTCGGAAGCGCCACGCTCGCGGTTTGGCGAGCGGCTCGCCGCGTACTGTGGGACTTGTCGGCGTGAACTAAAGATCGGAATGGACAGCTATGAACCGTGCGCACCTCAAGGTGGCGACGGCGGCTAGCCGACGGCGAGCGGCGGTGATCTACGGCCCTAAGTGCATGTCGCATCCCGGTTCCTTTTGAGCTAAGTAAAGCAGGGACAAGCTATACCATGACTCAGTGAAGCTTACTAGAGGGAGAGAAAGGTCGGAGAAGCCCGGTGGTGGCTTGTCGACGGCAATGGCGACGGCGGCGTCAAGCTCCACGAGGAGAGGGCTCCCTGGTTAACAAGACTGAAAAATGGAGGTACGGTAAGGTTGGGTGAAGCCAGTAGGTGGTTACCCTAGGAGGAATTGGATAAAGGACTCACCAAACCAACAATGGATGGTGAATAGTATTTGGCCGACAAGAGGGGCTAGCTCGAAATGCAAGCGCTCCTGAGGAGTGATCAAGAAATTAGTTGAGGGAAAACCTTAGTTAGATCCTAAGACACATCGTGACGCGAAAGAAAAGAAGAATAGCTCACCGGAGATGAAGATGACCTCGGGGAGACCTTCGGGTGCACGCTCTAGAGCTTCCAATGGCACCGAGGCGGACTGGGAGCTACAAGCAACCAAAAGAGTTCAGCTAAGCAAAAATGGAGATGGCACCGACCATAGAGACGAAAGGAAAGACCCGGTCGAGGCTTACCGGAGTGATGAACAGAGGAGAGCTCCTCTTTCCTCGGACCTGAGAGGAAAGATGGGGAAAAGTGAGGCGCTCGGAGGGGTAATAAGCCCAGGTTTTGACGGAGATGGAGGCGGCGAGTGACGGAGGAGCTCTAGGAGTGGTCACCAGCGGCGGTGGGTAACGGGGCTGACGGCTCTCCAACGGGGGGGGAGCAGAAGGGCGCGGCCTCGTGGCTCGCAGCGCTTGAGCGTGCGCCTGCCCAAGGAGGAAGAGAATCCCGACAGGTGGGGTCGGGCGGTCAGTGGCACAGGGCGAAACGAACCGGAGTGTGGCGCACTGAGGGGTTAAGTGGGTTCGGTTGGACCAACTCGAGTGGGTTTCATCTGGGCCGTTGAGCTACGATCTGATGGTTGCATGCCACTGTGCGTTTAGGTGGTTGGGCTGAGTCGTCCCGCCGAGTCGGACTCGAGCCCGGGGAATAGTGCGGCTGGTTTGGGTTCAGTGCTTTGACCAGGATTTTAATTGTTTTCACTACTTTGACGAGTGGCTTAAAAATAGGAATAAAATTCCTAAAATCATGAAATAATTTGTGGGGGTTCCTAGGACAACCTAGTGTCCATAAAAATTATTTAACCCTACTGTTCATGATAAAATTTGTAATTTATAAATTCAAACTTAGGCTAGGTCTTTTAATGGCGTTTGAATTTTTATAGGGTTCAAACTAGTCCCAAAAATTTGGGAAAAATTATATTAATTCATGATAATTAATATAGTATTAGAATAAATTATTTCCATAGGATCTTTAGTAACATTTATTTCAGTTTTTAGTTGGGAGTTCAATTTGAAGTGTATGTTCCAATTGTATTTTGAGATTTTCCAAGTAAAATATTGAATTAAAAAGTTTCCAAACATGATGCATGCTAATGAGATGCATAATAAGCTCTTTATTAATTTGGGGATGTGACACTTTTTCTTATGCTGATTTTGCGGGGTGTAGAGTGGATAGGAAGAGTACTTCTGGTACTTGTCATTTCTTAGGCACATCTCTTATCTCTTGGTCATCTAGGAAACAGTCCTCTGTTGCATAGTCCACTGTCGAGGCCGAGTATGTAGCTGTAGCCAGTAGTTGCTCTCAGGTTCTCTGGATTTTGTCTACTTTGCGGGACTATGGGTTTTCTTTATGTAGTGTTCCTCTTTTCTGTGATAACACTAGCGCCATTGACATTACCAAAAACCCAGTGCAACACTCCAGGACTAAGCACATTAACATTCGATACCATTTCCTTAGAGACCTGTAATACCCCAAAAAAATTAAATCGGGAGAGAATAATTAAAATCGGGGGAATATTTCTTTTAGCAAAGCGATTGAACAGGAGAAAGAGGGGTTTTAATGTAATACTCCAATTTATTCTACGAAAGAAAGCGTTCAAAAGAGAAATTAGACATAAAAAAGGGGGGTTTCTGCAGTTTTTCGGCAACTTGGGCCTTGGCCCAGGAGGCCCATGAGGGGTCGGACACCAATAAAAGGAAGGGGGAAAACCCTAGATGCACTATAGCTACAGTCTGCGCCTTGTGCACGGCCATCTTATAGCACACCTCTCCTCCATGGTGGTGCCCCCCTCCATTGGTGCCTCCCTTCCTCGCCGTCGGTGCTCCCTGCTGCCGATCAAGTGAAGAAAGGAGAGGAGATCAATTTCGTGGGGAGAGTTCATCATCTTGCTGCGATTCTATAAGGGTAACGTCGCATTTTCTTCGTTGTTCATGTTTGTTAGTATTATGAATATATGTGCTATTCATGGATACTAGAATGCTAAGAATGTCAATGATGAGGAATGCTAGAAGTATGAATAAGTTTATTCATGCACGTCGTTGTTGTGAATCCATATGTATGATGGTTTAAAGTTTTGTTCATGTGCATCATGCAATCATATTGGAGGATTGGTCACGTGGTGACTATGCATGTTCGAGGTCCCCGTCATGTAGATGACGGGCTTGAGGTCCCCACATTCGTGGAATGTGGGCAATGAATAAAGAGGTCCCCATCATAGAGATGATGGGCAAAGGTCCTTATACATGTGGTGTATAGGCTCTTGGTCCCTGTGCGGAGGGCACGAGCAAGGTATACATCGACGGATGTATACCCGCATTACGGAAAAATGCGAAAAGAGATAAAGTTCAAAAGGTGCATTGCATTGATCGCATTCCATGAGTATGAAAGCTATGATTAGTGTAACGTTATTGTGGATCATTGTTGCTATGCTTGTGTTCTTGTTTATAGCCTTGTTGATACTTGCTGAGTCTTTGGGCTCACCCTTGCTTTGATATGTTTTAGGTACAACTGGCAGGAACGACATGCATGGGAGGGAGTAGATGTTGGATGCACTCATTACCTCACGACCATAAGGCGTTTGCCATTTAATTACACATCAAGATTAAGTAAACTGTTTGAGAATCACTCATAGATGGTTTTGAGTATTTATGTTAATTGTGATAATGAGAATAGCAAGTCTGGATTTTGTTTATTCGATCATCTTGTAAGCTTGTGTAACCTTGATTATGAAGATATTGATAAGTGCCATGATTAATTGTTGGAACCTCGGTATTGTTGACTATACAAAGGAGGTTTTGCCGAAAATTTGTAATTGGTCTTAGTTTAGTTTAGTCTAATTTAATTTTAGTAGCATTCCAGGCTCAATGCTGAGATGGGGTGTTACAGTTGGTATCAGAGCGGGCTTTAGGTCCGTGGTTAATAGAAAAATATTAAATTGACACACCGTACACGAGGTGGGGTTGGGAATTACATTGCTTCGGCATTATCTGTTGTTATGTTTCATTTGTTGAGCAATTGTTGAATTGCCTCTGTCTTTTTTTGTTGATAATCTATGAAATGATATGTTATGATATTCTATATCTATGAATCTATTCTAGGATTGCCATGAGATGATCATGTATAATCATATTTGATTATATTGTTTATACGTGTCGGTAATGGTTGTTAAGAAGTGGAGGCCGTGGTTGTGGCCTTGGACTTTGTCGGGTTATATCACCGTTCGTGGTAGACGAATAGAGTAGTTACCCCGAATACCATAGTTGCAGGAGTTGAGCGTGAGCTGCTTTAGAAAGTTGTTTTCCTTCTTGACCTCAATCTTGGCAAATTCTTGTTCGGTGGTGGATGATGATTTTCTCGTGGGTTCGTGGTTCATGGTAATGGTTGTGTTTCAATGGTCTCTAATGGTTCTCTCAAACAAGTCTTGTTTTTATTTGTTGAGTCAGTATTTCTACTTGTGATCGTCCTCAATTGGCATTCTTGATAATTCCATGGTTGTTTCTTCTTTCTCACTGGAAAAGAATGACTCATGTATTCGTTTGAAAGTTTGGGTAATGAGAGTTTCTGCTGCAAGTTTGTTAACATGAGAAAACTTTGGCTCTATGTATTTCTTTTGGATTATTCCGAGTGATGAAGTTTAATGCATCTCTTTTACATTGAAATTGCTAAAATCCTTTTTGATGCCTTGTTATGGTTAAATCAGAGATTGTAATCAAATAACTTGATATGGTATGGGTATCAAGTTGAGTCATTGGTATGGTGAATAATTAATATTAATTAGTAACCTTGGAAGTGAAATTGATTAGGATGATGTTGTCTTTTTCTAGTTCTTGATGAGCGGTATATATGAGTAGTGATTGAGAGATATCAAGAAGTATGGAACCTTGATGAACTAGTCGGTCATTAAAACTGTTTAGGTTGTTAAACTTGTTGGGTTCTTTGGTTCCCATGGATTAATTTAATTGTGTGGAAAGGAAAATTAGAGGAATACAGATTTACATATTCCCTAGTATGATTAGTTATTAGAATTGTGTACAACCGGTTGAATGGATTGAATATCGGTGGATCTAGAAATTATGGGAGGAGTTCTATGTAGTTCTTCTATGTAGGATGACGCGATGAATTTGGTTGTAGTGTTGTTGAGACTCTTGATCAATAGAAGATTTCGATTTTTGAAGTTTTAGTGTATTTTTTTGCCGAAATCCAATGTGAGGAGGAACAGTTGAATATGTGCTTGTTAATATCCATGTGATTTGGGAAGGAAAGTAGGTAGCAACTAGATTTCATAACGAAGCCAGTTGATAACAACAAGGGTTGTCGTATAACTGTTGTGTGTTGAAGTTTGATAATGAGCATCGCTAAAAGTTGAACTGATATGATATAATAGGTGGCTTATGCCCACATGATTGTGAAATAATTGGATGAACTTGTGTCCTTGATGAAAGGGTTTTGGGTAGTAGACCCCTTCTAAACTTAAGAAGTTGATGTAGTGATGTTGTATGATTTTGATATACTCTCATTTTGAAGATGGGATGAAAAGCGTTATGGAACAAATTAGTGAAACTTTGGGGCTTTCTAATGGAATAGTTGATGATAAATATTCATGTTCGAGTATATTATTCTTGATGTTAGTAAGATTATCGCAAGAGATTGTGACTTGTGTGTGGTGATTGAGTTGCTTTGAGCAAAGTGACATGTTGAAAGATTTTATTGGTTCTTAAGTTGTTCCTACGATTTGGTCTTAAGAGCTTATCTTGTTTAAGCTGGCAAAGTGATGTAGTAATCACAGAAAATAACCTTCCTTGTTAAAGGAATGAGTCAAGTATAAGTAATTGAGCTTTAAGTCTCGTTTCGCATCTTGCGCTTTATTTGAGAGTGCTTAAACCTTATGCGATTGTTCCATAAGAGTTTATCAATTTTCAAAGGGCATTACCTTCTTCTCATTTGTGGTTTGGTATTCGCTTTCAGTAGGGCTTGAGCCCTCGACTGTTGACTTTCCCTTATGTTTTTCGAGTACTTGGCCTAAGTGACAGTTTCCCTTGGTCTTGTGTTCACTGTGGGTGGCACATGTTTTCCTAGTTGATGAAAATTGATTTCATTCGCTCTTTCTTTTGAGGAAGAATCAACCTATTCGTTTCACCTGAGTCTTTTGAGGTGTTTAAAAATTGTAATTGTGAAACTGTGGGTTGTAAGTTATTCGATGAGCATTGGAGGACGAAATAATTTTGTAATATAGTTGTTTGAGAGAGGTCTAACTCAATGGAAGTTTGTCTTATGAGGTTAAACTGATTCCATTATTACTGACTAGTAGAACCTATAGTGATTGTGATCCAAGATCTTACGGTTCACTTGGTGGAACATTAGAATTACTGAAAGTATAGAAATATTGATCAATTTTATAGAGTATCGCAATTTGGAAGTATTGTGAGGCTATGAAAGTTATTCTTGATGATGTGGTTTAATGAGAGTGGAATTACAAAGTAATCGAATCGTCACGTCAATTAATGGGATAATGGAAAATGTTGAGTAATGTCAAGAGTGATTTGGCTTTAAATGAGTAACCTTCTGAGAGTTATAATCTTTGTAAAGGTAAACTGGTCAAGAAAATATTTTCATGATGATGTTGATGAGTAAGTATGTGGGAATTGTGGATTTTCAGGGATTTAATCTAAGGATTTTCCTATCTTTTATAGGAGAAGTTAGTTGCAAGAGTCTTGGAGGTTAAATGTGGACTTTGCATTGTTATGCTAGAACTTTGAGTCGCCCAAAGATTATGTGCAGAGGAAGTAGAATAAGGGTGGATTGCGAACAGTGGGATGATCGTTGATAACACCCTTCTGATGTAGTACATGAGAGTGTGTGATGTGGAATCTGAAATGTTTGTCCTAAAAAAGGGTTGAGGTGATATGATCGTGTGAGAGATCTAATTTGGGGATACTTTCTGAGTGCCATCTGTCAAATGAATTCTATCAGTAAAGGGAATCGGTTAGAGAATATTTTGTGAAATCATCAGAGTCCCTCTTCAAAGGTGTAGGTGATATGATCGTGTGAGAGATCTAATTTGGGGATACTTTCTGAGTGCCATCATCAAATGAATTCTATCGATAAAGGGAATCGGTTAGAGAATATTTTGTGAAATCATCGAGTCCCTCTTCAAAGGTGTAGACAAGGCGTTTGATTTGGGCTTGGCGTTGAGATCGCCAAGTTAAGAGTAACAAGTTAGTGTGTTGTGCGATGATTGGGATTCCATAGCTTGAGGGAAATTTTGGTCCTAGAAGAGAAATGTTAAATTGATGCTTCCTCAAGAAGTGAATTGTTTTCCGATTTTCGTTTAAGTTCTATCTTTGTTGACCTTTGTCTTTTGCAAAGTTGAGCTTGGCTTTATGTTGGTACGTGTGGTTCTTATCGGTTCGGAAATAATAAAAGAAATGTTGGATTTGGTTATTCGAGTGATTTCTCCTTTGGCGGATGTGGTGTTTATTTGCAAATTGTCTAATTTGAAGGTGAAAAGATTTTCGTGATAAATCTTGATTCGAATTTGACTCTTTTAGTACCGAGTTGCTAACGTTTGGTTGCGATGAGAGTCCTTGATTTTCAGTTGGGGTTGTTGTTGTTTTGCTAGTAGATGACAGATAGAATTCGGGTCGAATGCATTTAAGGAGGGTAGAATGTAATACCCCAAAAAATTAAATCGGAGAGAATAATTAAATCGGAGAGAATAATTAAAATCGGGGAATATTTCTTTTAGCAAAGCGATTGAACAGGAGAAAGAGGGGTTTTAATGTAATACTCCAATTTATTCTACTGAAGAAAGCGTTCAAAGAGAAATTAGACATAAAAAAGGGGTTTCTGCAGTTTTTCAAGCAACTTGGGCCTTGGGCATTGGCCGAGAGGCCCATGAGGGTCGGACACCAATAAAAGGAAGGGGAAACCTAGATGCACTGTAGCTACAGTGCCGCCAAGCCAGTAGCACGGCTCTTTGTAGCACACCTCTCCTCCATGGTGGTGCCCCCCTCCATTGGTGCCTCCCTTCCTCGCCGTCGGTGCTCCCTGCTGCCGATCAAGTGAAGAAAGGAGAGGAGATCAATTTCGTGGGGAGAGTTCAGTGGCCGCCAAGAATGCCAAAATCCGATTAACGGTTAGAAAGTTATGAATTGTTTAGTGCCGTGTCTGGTTAATCTGTCAATATCCTGATAGTTTGTAGAAAACTGAGTTAATCTATTAGTTAAAGACGAAATCAGAGGATCTCAATATAACGAAAATTGTAGGTAATTTCCATACCTTTTCATAGAGATAAAGAACGCAAGATTTGGACCTTCGTAGCAAAAGTCATGATGGTTTTAGTGTACTGTCCAGAAAAACCGACGTGAAAATTGTTGTTCTGTAGGTTGGCTTGGTAGAGGCAATAGTTGGCATAATCAAAAGGGCTCCCAACTAAGTTTATTTAGGTAATTTAATTACCTTTCCAGAAATTCAAGAACATCCTATTTGGACTCCGGAGCAGAAAGTTATGTATTTTAGAAGTTGACTGTCCGCATGAACACCAAAAGCGATCGCTAGAAATTGGAAGATTGGAAAATGCTTGGAAGTTTAGAGAGTTCAATTGTGTTGTTATTTATGCTTTTGGTCCAGTATGTTGGTCTTAGATTGGGTTATCTCTATGTTCGGTGGGGCGAGATCCGAGGCGGCGCCACTTCGTCCACCGTTCTCGCACTGATTGAGGCAAGTATTCGGGTTATAGCATATTTATGCTTGTATCTTTGAGAGTGTTTGTGTTTTGCTCGTAATAGCCATGCATGAATGTTAATATGATGAGTTTCCATTTATCTTGATGAATGCTAGTTATGGTTAAAGTTGATGTTATTGTGATGAGTTCCAATTTTATCTGGTGAATGCAAGTACTGATTGAGAGAATATGTATGAATGTTTGATAGAAGGTGCTAGTACTTTGATGCGTACTAACCATGCAAGGTTGATAGTGTGACATGTATGATTAAGGATGGTAAATATTTGAGATATGATTAATTATTATTCATGAAGGATTGTTCATGTTTGCTAGTATTATGAATATATGTGCTATTTATGGATACTAGAATGCTAAGAATGTCAATGATGAGGAATGCTAGAAGTATGAATAAGTTTATTCATGCACGTCGTTGTTGTGAATCCATATGTATGATGGTTTAAAGTTTTGTTCATGTGCATCATGCAATCATATTGGAGGATTGGTCACGTGGTGACTATGCATGTTCGATGTCCCCGTCATGTAGATGACGGTCTTGAGGTCCCCACATTCGTGGAATGTGGGCAATGAATAAAGAGGTCCCCATCATAGAGATGATGGGCAAAGGTCCCTATACATGTGGTGTATAGGCTCTTGGTCCCTGTGCCAGAGGGCACAGGCAAGGGTATACATCGACGGATGTATACCCCGCATTACCGGTAAAATGCGAAAAGAGATAAAGTTCAAAAGGTGCATTGCATTGATCGCATTTCATGAGTATGAAAGCTATGATTAGTGTAACGTTATTGTGGATCATTGTTGCTATGCTTGTGTTCTTGTTTATAGCCTTGTTGATACTTGCTGAGTCTTTGGGCTCACCCTTGCTTTGATATTGTAATACTCCGGAAGTGTGAGAAGTAAAGAATCGGATTAATAAAAATTAATCGGTAGAGAATTATTATTCGGGGAAGAGAAATTTATTGAATTTTCAAGTGCAATATAGTTTAGAGAGGGATTTCTCTTAACAGGAAAGTATCCATCAGTGATTATGTAATATCCTGTTTAACATTAGAGAATTAATTGAAATGAGAAAGGTATTTAACATGAATTAAACAGAGAAATCAGTTTTTTAGAGGAGATTTAATCTTGGGCTTTCATTACGTTGTTTGGCCCAAGTGGGAAGTTGGTTTAAGAAGGGCCAACCAAACCCTAGGTCTTTTTACTGTAGCACGCAGCTACAGTACCCGCCGCCCCTGTAGCAACCCTCCTCCCCTTTGCTGCCACGCCCTCCATGTCGCCCCTTTTGCTGCTCCTTGCTATTGGTCTTCGGGAGGAAGAAGAAGGGAGAGAAAGGAGGAGAAGAAGGGGATCTTCTTCATGGATTCAACCAGCGTTTCCCCAAGGTTCTACAAGGGTAACGAGAGGCGTTCTTTGCTGTCTAAGTTGTATTAGATGCGAATTCGATTGGTTTGATTGGATTGAATTGCTGCCGCTACAAATTCAATTCTGTCCAGTTTCTTGCGCGGCTTGTTTCGTGTGTTTAGAGGCAGAATTAGGGATTTTGATCTGCTAGAGTTATTTAGATAATGTTCTTAGCTTTCGGTGGCCGCGAAGATCACTCGATTCCGAGGTCTGAGTCAAAAGTTATGATCATTTTATTATCTGCTGCCAGAAATCTGACGAGAATAATCTGTCTGGTTATTTCTTAAAATATGAAAGGGAATTTGGTAGAATCTGAAAGTTCACCCAACTAGGTTATTGTAGGTAATTCAATAACCTTTTCAGATTGATAAAGAACGATCAATTTGGAGTTACCTATTAAAAGTTATGGTCATTTTAGTTTTGCTGTTCGATTGTGTAGGCAGTTTCTGTACTGAAAGTTCAGACAATGGTTAGCCTAATATTATGGCCGAATTGGTTTATCGTGTCAACTAGAGTATTGTAGATTATTCAGTTAAGAATCTACAGAAATTGGGTTTACCTCATTTTGACTTCCAGTTCATGAGTTATGTCATTTACCGTGCTGCTGTCCAGAATCAGTATATGGCAGGAAACGTTGTTTTTCGGTTTCAGCTTTGTAAACTCGTTTTGAGTCGTCAAGTAAGCGTTGTAGATTGCCGATTAGTAGCGCTGAGAATATTATGTCTTAATTGAAATTATTTTACCTGTTTAGGAGGTGAAGCCTCAGGTTTAGGAGTATCAGCTTTGCCGGCTAACGCGTCGCATCGTGGAAGGCAAGTAAATGTAGCGGTTGTGCAACGGTTTAACCCGTTTTTCTTACTATTTGCACTATGCATGATTGACGTAATGTTAAATGATATGCCATGGTTACATGTTTTCCAAGTAAAAATGTGGTAGCAAGATATTAATCAATTGCTATGTTTGGATGAGTTTGGGTAGTATCGTGGTAATTCGTTTAATGAGCCAAATGCGGAATATGAAAATAAACTCAAGGTGGACATGTTGTTAATTCCTTGTGGTTATTTTCATGATGATCATGTGGTGGTCTATGTGATAGAGTT
Source organism: Ampelocalamus luodianensis (assembly GCA_036346255.1). NCBI lineage: Eukaryota > Viridiplantae > Streptophyta > Magnoliopsida > Poales > Poaceae > Ampelocalamus > Ampelocalamus luodianensis. The sequence continues at coordinate 31,506,237 of CM070622.1, forward strand.
CCATCTATATCGATTGATTTTGATCTTGGTGAATCAGGTGTGGGTTATGTGGTAATGGTCTTATGACACGATGGTATTGTGCTTAATGAGACACATGTGGATTATGAGAAAATATTCATGATGAGTATGTTGTTGACCTTCGTGGTTAAATTCTTGTGGTTTATGATTATCATATCATTCATGACATATCATGACATTTGCATTGTGGATGTCGCCGCTTATAGCCGCGACCGTACCGGTACAACATCGTGCATTGCCGTAGCACGATGCATACCTTTACCTTGTTGGGTAAAGGTGCAGTGGAGCATAGCATACATATGCATTACATTGTGGAAAGATCATTTGCATACTTGTGCAAGATATTGAGGTGAAGTTATTTTTTTGCAAACAAACGCAACTTCACAGTTGCAATGTGAAATTGACTCATGAGAGTCTCTTGTGGTATGAGTAATGTGGTTGTGGTTGTGGAATGGGGTTCACCCCTTGTGGTATGGTAGAGGTTGTGGTTGTGGCATGAGATTCTTCTCTCTTGTGGTAATTGTGGATAACAGTTGTGGATGCGAGAAATAGTAAAGTTATGAGGTAAAACACGCTAATACTTTATTGTCATTGGTAGTGGTAGTGGTGATTAACATGGAGCAGTTGATCAAGATTCAATTGTTAATATTTTACTATCATTGGTAGTAAATATGGTTGAGGCTATAATTGTGATCATTATGGGGATTGGATATTGATGCTTAATATCTTTGTAGTTTAATTGGCTGGTAAATGAATGTGGATTCACATTATGGGTGTGGATATTTGGATACTTTAATGATGTTGTATGTTTGTTTGTAGTCCGAATAGCGGGTAAGCAGTTGCTTGCTGAGATTTTTATCTCACCCTTGTTTTCTTTCCCCTACAGGTGATTGTTGAGCATTCATGGGATGGGTAGAGCGGCACCACAATAATGCACATGGTTCATCAACTCATGTTGTAATAAAGTCGATGAAATTCTAGCCAAATGCTTAACTATTTGTGGAGGATTATGTTATTTAATAAGGATGGACTTGTGAACCATTCTTTGATTAATCTGCTAGAGGTTGTTTAATTATTGAACTTGTTACCGTTATCTTTATTCCCTTAGATGTTTATGCTTCCGCTTAATGCTTTTTGTCTAGAGATGTTGCCGAATTAATTTATCTTGAAATTATTGGCTAGCTGTAGAGTGGTTTAGTAGCATTCCAGGGTAATGTGGGTCCTGGGGTGTTACAGATATGTTTTAGGTACAACTGGCAGGAATGACATGCATGGGAGGGAGTAGATGTTGGATGCACTCATTACCTCACGACCATAAGGCGTTTGCCATTTAATTACACATCAAGATTAAGTAAACTGTTTGAGAATCACTCATAGATGGTTTTGAGTATTTATGTTAATTGTGATAATGAGAATAGCAAGTCTGGATTTTGTTTATTCGATCATCTTGTAAGCTTGTGTAACCTTGATTATGAAGATATTGATAAGTGCCATGATTAATTGTTGGAACCTCGGTATTGTTGACTATACAAAGGAGGTTTTGCCGAAAATTTGTAATTGGTCTTAGTTTAGTTTAGTCTAATTTAATTTTAGTAGCATTCCGGGCTCAATCTTTGAGATGGGGTGTTACTGATTGGTATCGAGCGGGCTTTAGGTCCGTGGTTAATAGAAAAATATTAAATTGACACCTTGTACGCGATGGGTGGGGTTAGGAATTACATTGCTTGGCATTATCATTTGTTATGTTTCATTTGTTGAGCAATTGTTGAATTGCCTCTGTCTTTTTTGTTGATAATCTATGAAATGATATGTTATGATATTCTATATCTATGAATCTATTCTAGGATTGCCATGAGATGATCATGTATAATCATATTTGATTATATTGTTTATACGTGTCGGTAATGGTTGTTAAGAAGTGGAGGCCGTGGTTGTGGCCTTGGACTTTGTCGGGTTATATCACCGTTCGTGGTAGACGAATAGAGTAGTTACCCCGAATACCATAGTTGCAGGAGTTGAGCGTGAGCTGCTTTAGAAAGTTGTTTTCCTTCTTGACCTCAATCTTGGCAAATTCTTGTTCGGTGGTGGATGATGATTTTCTCGTGGGTTCGTGGTTCATGGTAATGGTTGTGTTTCAATGGTCTCTAATGGTTCTCTGAAACAAGTACTGTTTTTCGACTGTTGAGCTGTATTTCTACTTGTGATCGTCCTCAATTGGCATTACTGATAATTCCATGGTTGTTTCTTCTTTCTCACTGGAAAAGAATGACTCATGTATTCGTTTGAAAGTTTGGGTAATGAGAGTTTCTGCTGCAAGTTTGTTAACATGAGAAAACTTTGGCTCTATGTATTTCTTTTGGATTATTCCGAGTGATGAAGTTTAATGCATCTCTTTTACATTGGAAATTGCTAAAATCCTTTTTGATGCCTTGTTATGGTTAAATCGAGATTGTAATCAAATAACTTGATATGGTATGGGTATCAAGTTGAGTCATTGGTATGGTGAATAATTAATATTAATTAGTAACCTTGGAAGTGAAATTGATTAGGATGATGTTGTCTTTTTCTAGTTCTTGATGAGCGGTATATATGAGTAGTGATTGAGAGATATCAAGAAGTATGGAACTTTGATGAACTAGTCCGGTCATTAAAACTGTTTAGGTTGTTAAACTTGTTGGGTTCTTTGGTTCCCATGGATTAATTTAATTGTGTGGAAAGGAAAATTAGAGGAATACCGATTTACATATTCCCTAGTATGATTAGTTATTAGAATTGTGTACAACCGGTTGAATGGATTGAATATCGGTGGATCTAGAAATTATGGGAGGAGTTCTATGTAGTTCTTCTATGTAGGATGACGCGATGAATTTGGTTGTAGTGTTGTTGAGACTCTTGATCAATAGAAGATTTGATTTTGAAGTTTTAGTGTATTTTTTGCCAAATCCAATGTGAGGAGGAGCAGTTGAATATGTGCTTGTTAATATCCATGTGATTTGGGAAGGAAAGTAGGTAGCAACTAGATTTCATAACGGCGATTGATAACAACAAGGGTTGTCGTATAAGCATTGTGTGTTGAAGTTTGATAATGAGCATCGCTAAAAGTTGAACTGATATGATATAATAGGTGGCTTATGCCCACATGATTGTGAAATAATTGGATGAACTTGTGTCCTTGATGAAAGGGTTTTGGGTAGTAGACCCCTTCTAAACTTAAGAAGTTGATGTAGTGATGTTGTATGATTTTGATATACTCTCATTTTGAAGATGGGATGAAAAGGCAGTATGGAACAAATTAGTGAAACTTTGGGGGCTTTCTAATGGAATAGTTGATGATAAATATTCATGTTCAGAGTATATTATTCTTGATGTTAGTAAGATTATCTGCAAGAGATTGTGACTTGTGTGTGGTGATTGAGTTGCTTTGAGCAAAGTGACATGTTGAAAGATTTTATTGGTTCTTAAGTTGTTCCTACGATTTGGTCTTAAGAGCTTATCTTGTTTAAGCTGGCAAAGTGATGTAGTAATCACAGAAAATAACCTTCCTTGTTAAAGGAATGAGTCAAGTATAAGTAATTGAGCTTTAAGTCTCGTTTCGCATCTTGCGATTTATTTGAGAGTGCTTAAACCTTATGCGATTGTTCCATAAGAGTTTATCAATTTTCAAAGGGCATTACCTTCTTCTCATTTGTGGTTTGGTATTCGCTTTCAGTGGGGCTTGAGCCCTCATTGTTGACTTTCCTTATGTTTTTAGTACTTGGCCTAAGTGACGGTTTCCCTTGGTCTTGTGTTCACTGTGGGTGGCACATGTTTTCCTAGTTGATGAAAATTGATTTCATTCGCTCTTTCTTTTGAGGAAGAATCAACCTATTCGTTTCACTGAGTCTTTTGAGGTGTTTAAAAATTGTAATTGTGAAACTGTGGGTTGTAAGTTATTCGATGAGCATTGGAGGACGAAATAATTTTGTAATATAGTTGTTTGAGAGAGGTCTAACTCAATGGAAGTTTGTCTTATGAGGTTAAACTGATTCCATTGTTACTGACTAGTAGAACCTATAGTGATTGTGATCCAAGATCTTACGGCTCACTTGGTGGAACATTAGAATTCTTGAAAGTATAGAAATATTGATCAATTTTATAGAGTATCGCAATTTGGAAGTATTGTGAGGCTATGAAAGTTATTCTTGATGATGTGGTTTAATGAGAGTGGAATTACAAAGTAATCGAATCGTCACGTCAATTAATGGGATAATGGAAAATGTTGAGTAATGTCAAGAGTGATTTGGCTTTAAATGAGTAACCTTACAGAGTTATAATCTTTGTAAAGGTAAACTGGTCAAGAAAATATTTTCATGATGATGTTGATGAGTAAGTATGTGGGAATTGTGGATTTTGAGGATTTAATCTAAGGATTTTCCTATCTTTTATAGGAGAAGTTAGTTGCAAGAGTCTTGGAGGTTAAATGTGGACTTTGCATTGTTATGCTAGAACTTTGAGTCGCCCAAAGATTATGTGCAGAGGAAGTAGAATAAGGGTGGATTGCGAACAGTGGGATGATCGTTGATAACACCCTTCTGATGTAGTACATGAGAGTGTGTGATGTGGAATCTGAAATGTTTGTCCTAAAAAAGGGTTGAGGTGATATGATCGTGTGAGAGATCTAATTTGGGGATACTTTACGAGTGCCATCATCAAATGAATTCTATCAGTAAAGGGAATCGGTTAGAGAATATTTTGTGAAATCATCAGAGTCCCTCTTCAAAGGTGTAGGTGATATGATCGTGTGAGAGATCTAATTTGGGGATACTTTCTGAGTGCCATCTGTCAAATGAATTCTATCAGTAAAGGGAATCGGTTAGAGAATATTTTGTGAAATCATCAGAGTCCCTCTTCAAAGGTGTAGACAAGGCGTTTCGATTTGGGCTTGGCGTTGAGATCGCCAAGTTAAGAGTAACAAGTTAGTGTGTTGTGCGATGATTGGGATTCCATAGCTTGAGGGAAATTTTGGTCCTAGAAGAGAAACTGTTAAATTGATGCTTCCTCAAGAAGTGAATTGTTTTCCTGATTTTCGTTTAAGTTCTATGCTGTTGACCTTTGTCTTTTGCAAAGTTGAGCTTGGCTTTATGTTGGTACGTGTGGTTCTTATCAGTTCGGAAATAATAAAAGAAATGTTGGATTTGGTTATTCGAGTGATTTCTCCTTTGGCGGATGTGGTGTTTATTTGCAAATTGTCTAATTTGAAGGTGAAAAGATTTTCGTGATAAATCTTCGATTCTGAATTTGACTCTTTTTAGTACCGAGTTGCTAACGTTTGGTTGCGATGAGAGTCCTTGATTTTCAGTTGGGGTTGTTGTTGTTTTGCTAGTAGATGACAGATAGAATTCGGGTCGAATTCATTTTAGGAGGGTAGAATGTAATACCCCAAAAAAATTAAATCGGGAGAGAATAATTAAATCGGGAGAGAATAATTAAAATCGGGGGAATATTTCTTTTAGCAAAGCGATTGAACAGGAGAAAGAGGGGTTTTAATGTAATACTCCAATTTATTCTACGAAAGAAAGCGTTCAAAAGAGAAATTAGACATAAAAAAAGGGGGGTTTCTGCAGTTTTTCGGCAACTTGGGCCTTGGGCCTTGGCCCAGGAGGCCCATGAGGGGTCGGACACCAATAAAAGGAAGGGGGGAAACCCTAGATGCACTGTAGCTACAGTGCCGCCGCACTGTAGCACGGCTACTGTAGCACACCTCTCCTCCATGGTGGTGCCCCCCTCCATTGGTGCCTCCCTTCCTCGCCGTCGGTGCTCCCTGCTGCCGATCAAGTGAAGAAAGGAGAGGAGATCAATTTCGTGGGGAGAGTTCAGTGGCCGCCAAGAATGCCAAAATCCGATTAACGGTTAGAAAGTTATGAATTGTTTAGTGCCGCTGTCTGGTTAATCTGTCAATATCCTGATAGTTTGTAGAAAACTGAGTTAATCTATTAGTTAAAGACGAAATCAGAGGATCTCAATATAACGAAAATTGTAGGTAATTTCCATACCTTTTCATAGAGATAAAGAACGCAAGATTTGGACCTTCGTAGCAAAAGTCATGATGGTTTTAGTGTACTGTCCAGAAAAACCGACGTGAAAATTGTTGTTCTGTAGGTTGGCTTGGTAGAGGCAATAGTTGGCATAATCAAAAGGGCTCCCCAACTAAGTTTATTTAGGTAATTTAATTACCTTTCCAGAAATTCCAAGAACATCCTATTTGGACTCCGGAGCAGAAAGTTATGTATTTTAGAAGTTGACTGTCCGCAGTGAACACCAAAAGCGATCGCTAGAAATTGGAAGATTGGAAAATGCTTGGAAGTTTAGAGAGTTCAATTGTGTTGTTATTTATGCTTTTGGTCCAGTATGTTGGTCTTAGATTGGGTTATCTCTATGTTCAGGTGGGGGCGAGATCCTAGGGGCAGCGCCCACTTCGCGTCCACCGTTCTCGCACGGTTGAGGTAAGTATTCGGGTTATAGCATATTTATGCTTGTATGCTGAGAGTGTTTGTGTTTTGCTCGTAATAGCCATGCATGAATGTTAATATGATGAGTTTCCATTTATCTTGATGAATGCTAGTTATGGTTAAAGTTGATGTTATTGTGATGAGTTCCAATTTTATCCTGGTGAATGCAAGTACTCTGATTGAGAGAATATGTATGAATGTTTGATAGAAGGTGCTAGTACTTTGATGCGTACTAACCATGCAAGGTTGATAGTGTGACATGTATGATTAAGGATGGTAAATATTTGAGATATGATTAATTATTATTCATGAAGGATTGTTCATGTTTGCTAGTATTATGAATATATGTGCTATTCATGGATACTAGAATGCTAAGAATGTCAATGATGAGGAATGCTAGAAGTATGAATAAGTTTATTCATGCACGTCGTTGTTGTGAATCCATATGTATGATGGTTTAAAGTTTTATTCATGTGCATCATGCAATCATATTGGAGGATTGGTCACGTGGTGACTATGCATGTTCGAGGTCCCGTCATGTAGATGACGGGCTTGAGGTCCCACATTCGTGGAATGTGGGCAATGAATAAAGAGGTCCTCATCATAGAGATGATGGGCAAAGGTCCCTATACATGTGGTGTATAGGCTCTTGGTCCCTGTGCCAGAGGGCACAGGCAAGGGTATACATCGACGGATGTATGCCCCGCATTACCGGTAAAATGCGAAAAGAGATAAAGTTCAAAAGGTGCATTGCATTGATCGCATTCCATGAGTATGAAAGCTATGATTAGTGTAACGTTATTGTGGATCATTGTTGCTATGCTTGTGTTCTTGTTTATAGCCTTGTTGATACTTGCTGAGTCTTTGGGCTCACCCTTGCTTTGATATGTTTTAGGTACAACTGGCAGGAACGACATGCATGGGAGGGAGTAGATGTTGGATGCACTCATTACCTCACGACCATAAGGCGTTTGCCATTTAATTACACATCAAGATTAAGTAAACTGTTTGAGAATCACTCATAGATGGTTTTGAGTATTTATGTTAATTGTGATAATGAGAATAGCAAGTCTGGATTTTGTTTATTCGATCATCTTATAAGCTTGTGTAACCTTGATTATGAAGATATTGATAAGTGCCATGATTAATTGTTGGAACCTCGGTATTGTTGACTATACAAAGGAGGTTTTGCCGAAAATTTGTAATTGGTCTTAGTTTAGTTTAGTCTAATTTAATTTTAGTAGCATTCCAGGCTCACTGCTGAGATGGGGTGTTACAAGACCATGTTGAGAAAGGGTGATGTTGTGCTTCACTTTGTAGAGTCCGAGCAGCAGGTTGCGGATATTTTCACTAAAGCGCTTGATTCTTCTCGTTTTGCTACTTTGCGGGGAGAGTTAAGGGTTATTAGTCTTCTTGTCCTGTTTTGAGGGGAGTTTACTCTTTTGCATTCTTTGTATCATAATGCATTTTAAATTCAACAACTTGCATTGTAATATAATGTCTTGGAGCTTTGATTATTATCCTTATATGACATGATTTCATACTTTATACCCTGCCATGTCTTGTGCTAGTATGCTAAGACTTCTGTTATGGCTTTTCATGTGTAGCTTAGCTTTTGCCATGCTAGCTTTATTATCTGTGGGCAAATTGATTCAAAACATGACTTCTTGAATCTTGTGACTAGTTTTGCCATAGTGATCCTCTTATGATTCACGCCATGTCATATACGCTTAATTGAACCTTGAATCTTATATGAGTTTTGAAATGAGCTATGAAAGTTCTTAAGTCAAGCAAATGAAAAATAAGCTTTTCTGTGCGAAAAAACTGATATCACCAATTTCTTCTCATGAGACGGCTTGTCATTGCACTAGGCATGAACTCAGGGGGAGTTTTGGATGACCTAGATCACTCTCTTAAGCTTCTTACTTGGGATGGTCGTGGCAAGACTTGAGATCTAGGACATTGCTAAGAAAACAAATTGTAAATTGGTTGAAACTTAGAAGGCAGTTGTGGATGGCTCCTAGTCCAGGACTTGCTTTACTGAGTAAAACTTGAAGTTTTTCAGCAAAGTGCTAATTGTGATACATTCCAAATGCTTGAACTCTTTGATTCAAAATTGAACTCATAACGCTCAAAATTGACTCATTTTCTAGCTTCTGCGCTCCATTTTGCTTATAGACATGGCTTGACTCATTTTTAGATACTTTTAGTTAAACTATAATCTTGAGCATTTTGTCATGCTACAAATTCATTTAATTTCAGTGTATTGCTAATTGGCCTTAGCTTTGCTGTACATGTTTTGCCATGATTGAACATAGCTCCGTTACATAATATGGCTTGGTGTAATACTTGTACAGTCTTTATGGATAATTCTCATGGCTCTTGTTGCTAAAAATGAAAAACAAAAAAAAATGCAGCCACTCCATTTTATTCATGCTCTATCTTCTTCCATGTATCTTGATGAATCCATTGTCAAAGGGGGATAATGATTGGTAAAAATGTTGTTATAGAGCTTTTTGGAGTTTTAAGGGAGTGGAGTCTTAGGGAGAAAGTGAAACTTTCATGAACATTGGTTAAAATTGGTGATTATGGTGAGTGGGAGCTTCTCAATTGCATTTTTTTGGTTTTATTGCCTTTCTGAATTTGAATTGCAATTCTTGAAGACTCACAATGATTGAAGGTCATATAGAACAATTGTTCTTTCATATGAACCTTAAGTGAGATTTTTTGCGATTCTCTGGAAATTGAAGCTTTTGTGTCTTCTGTTGCCTTATCTCACTTGCCCTAGCTATTCTGAAGCCAACTTGGTCATTTTCACGGCTTTCTCTTGCTTATGGATCAAGTTGTGCCTTTGCGCGAAAACGACGAGTATTTTCATTTACAAATCCAAAACTTACATTTTCTGAAAGATTGCCAATGTGTTCATCAAGGGGGAGATTGTGGATATCATGAGGATATGTGCACTGTGGGGACCCCGGAGTTATCTCCGTAAGACCGAGACTAATCAAGGTCTTAGGGACATAACTCTAGATCTCCAGTAAATGGATTCCAACTTAACTCGATCCAAATGAGAGGCTCAACTAGTATAAGAGCCCCAACGATCATGCGCGCCGCTCCTCTGCGAGCAATGCATGATTGTCGGTTCTCCAACAAGTCGAGCACTACACTTAGTGAGTTAAATAGGAAGCCATGAACAGCGAGTACGACTTATATTGGCTCCCAAGATCAGCGACCAATATAATCATACTCTCATACAACGTTGCTCACATCCATACAATACTCATACATAAATAGTACAAAAGGCATACAACATAGTTCCAAGTTTACAACTAATACAAGTGGCCGACCGGCCAAATTTAAATGAGAGTATTAAGTAGCAGCGGAAACAAGTAAATAAACCCAAAAGACCAGCAGTGGTATGCCCCATAACCCATCGGCAACCGACTGGGAGTTAAAGGATAGCATATTACTCATCAGTGTCGCCTAAATCGACACTGACAAGCTCATCGGTATCAATATCTTCCTCACCTGAAAAAACCAGCAAACATCTGGCAGAGTACAACAGAGTACTCGCAAGTCTTACACAAATAAAAATTAATTATGCATAAGGTTGTTCCAAAGGATGGCTCATATTGGCTTAGTTTTGCAAAAGAGACGCAACAAGATACAACCTACACATACAAAAATTTTAAGTGCCATTTCAAAATCAGATTTGAAGTAGAAGTAAAGCATGTGAATAAGTAATGAATTGAATAACAAAAGAATCATACCAATAGCAAAGTGGCGGTCCACTTTGATACAACAACAAGCATGAACATCCCGTTCATGACAATACCAAGTTATAACCACAATTTTAATTCCAAGTCTAACAATAAGCAGCCACAAGTTTCAAGCGGTCGTCCATAACCGTGGACACGGCTATCCGAATAGATTTATACCCTGCAGGGGTGTACTACTTTACCCACACGACTCGATTAGCCCGTAAGCCTCCGGATGCCTCCGAACAATGACACACTTCCTTTGGTATGCCGGCCGGGGAGAATCGAGATACGGTCATTTTCAGCAAGAAGACCCTATTGAGCTAAGTCCCCCATGTGAGATGTTTCCGGTCTTAGTACAAGCAGCGTATAGCACTTGCTAAGGGGCTCACAAGTTATATTGGAAATACCGACGCAACATAAAGGGTAATTGGTGCTCCCATGCACACTATAGAACATTACATCGGCTCCTAAGGACAAATGATCAAACACAAATGCCCCTACACCACCATGGGACTTAACACAATAAAACCTTCCCCCTACTTAACCGTACGGAACCCATATACCGCGTGTGATAGCACGAGAGTTGCTTGAACAGCAGGTACCCAAAGTTCGGTCCTTAATTGTCCAGACAAGTCAAACCACATACCCAATTCTCGTGCACAAAGCACCATCAGTAACCAACACTTGTCCAGACCAAAAACTTCTTTAAAATGTCAAAATTTAACTCATAAAAAAGATACAAAGATCTGAACAAAAGTATATAATGAATGTTGTGTTTTACCCCATAATTGTCGGGTTATTCCCGACAATCAAACTACCGGTTCTAGACTTGCATGGCTAAGCAAACCCGAATAATATAAATTCACACATCCTATCTTAAGCATGTGGTGCTGGAATGATTCAAGGATAACCTCAATGAATTAGGACATAACTAAACTACACATCATAAAAATAGCGACAATTATCAAAATAGCATGCAAGCAATTATCATTGCACTATCTTAACAAAACTGGGATCAAATATGATGCAAAAAAAAAGTTCAAAGGATGCTTGCCTTGCTGGGAGTTCACTTGCTCACTCTCGGTTACTTACTCTCATACTTCCAGCAACTCGGAATCTAAAGAAAAACGATATCGAATAAACACCGAGAAATAGCCAAAAACTCAAATTGCTCCAAAATGCATGAAATTTATACAGTAGCTATATTATGATTTTAAATGAATTTAGGTACAAAAATTATTCCATTTGGAGTTTATATGAGAGAGTTATAGTAGTTTGAAAATCAGATTTTTGGAAAATGTTGAAAATCAATGTTGTGTTACTGTTCATCCGAATTTAATTGTTTTGCGAAAATTTGTAGAACAGTGGTAGGGATAAGCTTTACATGGTATGAAAGGTAATTAAAATTTAAGATCAATAAATATTGAATCACCCCATTTGGAGTTCATATGAATTAGTTATGAATTATTGAAGTTAAAAGACTTTTTCGTGTAAAAATAATTCTTTTCTGATTTTGCTACTGCATTAAATAATTTTTATAGGTAGGATGACCTAGCCTCTGCCATGACAAGTGGGGTCTATGTATTTTCTTTTCTTTTCTATTTATTTCCTAAGGAAAACATCTACCGACAAATCTAACCTTCTCATACTCATATACTTAACCGATTCTCCGGTGTTGAATCCAATCACATGTATAACACTCTCCAATCATATTCCCATATCTTGATCTAAATCCCGTACTAACCTCAACTAAGACATTATCAAGGTAGTTAATCCCTCGAGTGATGCCCGAACTCATGATCTTCCAAATAAACAACCCATCCGATAATTACACGAAATCCACCGACTCATGGGCATATGACCATAATTGAATCCATCGATCGTTCTCCGATATACTATTTAAGCTAATGCTAACTATATAGCTCAACTAGTCTCGCCTCGGCAAATCACAATCGCATACACTCAATTTTCCACCGATCAAGGTTTAATTGACAAACCGATTCCTAATGAACTTTACAATTTAAGAACATTTTCAACATTTAATAGCTCACTAACAAATCAACTTACATCCATTTCACCGGACTAGTCGTGTACAACAACTACTAATCCAATCACATATGTGCCTCTACGATCGACTAATAATCATTTATCCACTAATCCAATAGAGAGCACAATTGCATTGACTCGGCACAAGGGACTTACCTACTAATTAGATGGCAGTCCAAACATTTATCCGCAATCAACATCATCCAATCATACCTTCTTCCAATTCTAGCATATATAACTCACATAGATATTACTTAAGACATACGACAAATTTGCTCCAATTCAACATCCATATCTCCATAAATATCATCACAAGAACTATCCATCAAGTAATAATTCATAAAATCCTTATGCGTCCTAACTCCAACAATTACTAATCCAACGAGAGGATACCCTCCGATTAATTTATCATCTAAGATCGCCACAATTTTGCATGTAACTCCAAAATATCATACGGTCAAACAATCCAATGCATATTTAATCTAGCACCCACCGATCAACAATACAAACATTTCGCCTCAATAATCTAATTATTCGCATCCATAATATTTATCACATAATCCTGTCTACGCACAAATATGTCCTAACCGGAGAGTCACACCGGTCTTAAGTTACCAAATCATATTTATAATTAAACGTGCATAAATAGATGCTATGCTCATGACTAATATGCAACATGCACGACTAATATCATAGCACGGTAAGAAAAATAACACTAAAGATTTTTACCACGGCACTAGGCGTGCGAATCGTCACCGAGCATTGTCTTCTCGGCACTCGTCCGCGTCCACCGTAGTCGTCGCCGATGTTTGCCCGCTTCTACGTCCGGCTCCTCGTTCGTGTCCCGCTCCGCATCGACGCCGCCACGTCATGCGCAACACACCATGCCACCTCGCCTTGCATGGTCCGTCGCGCCGCTGCATGCATGGTCGTCGCATGCATGCGCCGCGCTCTCGGCTTCCTCGTCCTCGCGCTGGGCTGCAGCACCGCGTCACTAAGGACGCCGCCTTGCTCGCTGGCCTTGCCTCCTCGACGCCAAGCCGCTGCACCGTGCCGATGTTTCCTCAAGTCGCCGACTTGCACAGATCATCGCCAGACCGTGCCTCGGCACTGTGGCTCCTCGACCTCGCCTTGGCCACCTCCAAACTGCCAGCATCCGCGCCTCAGGCCACCGTGCCGCGTGTTAGGCCGCCTGGAGCTGGAGCTCGGCTCGACCGCAGCGCCGCTGCAACTGACTGACGCCGCCATGCTCCAACCGCCCTCGCCAGCTGCATCTGCCGACCGTGGCACCAGCTGCCGCATGCCTCCTCGCCTCGGCTGCCCTGAGCTTGTCCATCCTCTGCCATCGCCACCGTTGAGCCGCCGCCGCCGCTGCTGCATGCATGCAGCGCCTCATCCTCGGACTCCACCTCCTCGTGCTCATGAAACCATCCATGGCGTCTCGACGTCGTCCCCTCGATTGCCGCTGTCGCCTCGCGTAGCAGCCATCGTTCGGCCTCAGGCAGTGTCGCCGTAGCGCCCTCATCTTCACGCCGGGGTTCAGCACCGCCGTGCTGCTGCCTTCACTGCAGCGCCTCGCCATGCTCGCTGCCCCCCAAGCATGCAGTGCCTCCAATGCACCACCTTGGCCGTGCCCAGGCTCGGCCACCTCCGGTGCTAGGCCCGTCGGTGGGACGCTCCCACGCCTGCGCTCGGCCTTAGCATCACCGAGCTGCTGCTACATTGCCGACAATGCCAGGGAGTTACTGCTGCTGCCATGCGCCCGGCTCCCTTCTTCTTGTCCGGCCACAGCAAACCAAGGCATGCAGTACACTGCCTCTCCCTCAAGAACGCCCAAAAGTCTATGCATGTGAAATCTAAGAGCATGGATGGGAAGCTTAGGTGATGGGGATCAAGGCTGCATAACATGCATGGGTTGATTTTTAGTTTTTGGTTGGGATTTAGAGGAGAGAAGGTGAAGAAGTGAGTTCATGAGAGAAAGAATAGAGATTCTGTTGGGGAAGAAGAGAGGTGGCGTGGGGAGAGAATGGCAGTGGGCAGTGTGTGGCTGTGCTTGGTTCGGTTGGGGGCAAGGAAAATGGGATTGGCAGTGGTGTGCAATGGGATGGCAGTGGGAGAAGAATAAACAAAAGAGAGGTGGTAGTGTGTAGTATACTTCGGCTAGGATGGAGGAATGGCAATGAGTATACATGATGAAATGGTTGTGGTGCATTCGGATGGGAGAGAGAGAAATGGGCAGAGGGGAGTGTGTCTCCCGGTTGGAATAAGAAGAAAAATTTTGAATGAACAGTGTTCGGTTTTGGGGAAAAACAGATGGCAGCGGGGAGTTCGAGAATTTTTAGACATAGTTTCCTAGCTCCAAAAATCACGAAATTTTTAAGGAAGGTTCCTGATATAATGTTGATGCTTAGGTAAAATTTTCAGGAATTTTTCCAGAGTGTGATGCTCTCTAAAAATCTTTGAAGTTCCTATTTGCTCGGAAGAGAATAGCAGTACAGTTCTTCCTCTTTTCTCTGGCTTGCTCCAATGACCTTGCATGTGCGAACTAACCGCCAAATTGGAAAGCTCTCGAGACCACGATCGCAACGGTATAACATGCGTCGTCGGATTCTTGATTCTCGGTTGTGATTGCGAGGAGAGAAGTTGGGGAAAAGAGAAATGGACATGCAGGTGTTTCGCCTGCGGTCGGTCAATCCGAGAAAGAATGTGATACTAATACATGCATTATGGTTTTTGAAATGCATGCGAAACAAGAAGCAAAATAATTTAATTTAAATGTAGTCTCTCAAAAAAATTTATTTAATATTGTTTGTTATTATTATTATTATGTAACTACTTAAACAACTCGATTTAACTTTAAATGCAACATTTTAATTAATTCAAATTGATTTTAAAAGCAATCTTTTACGTCAATGTGGAAAAATTTTAAATCACAGTCAAATATTTATTAGATCGACAAATTAAATGTTAACATCCCGATTCTGAAAATCAGATATTACAAAACCTCCCCTTAGAAAGAATCTCGTCCCGAGATTCTGGACGAAAAGGATAGGGGTAGAAAAACTTGGTCGCTTTGTTAAAATCCGATCTTCTTTCCAAAGACCAAACGACTCGATCTTGAGCCAATACCACTACTGTCGGTTTGGCAACTTCTAATCACTGTTCATCCAATAAAAATCCAACGATCATATTTAATCTATAGCAAGCACACTCCAATCTATCGTTCCACAATTTATACACTAACCACCGAAATCACTTGCTTTGATATAATCTTCCAAACCACTACAAACTCATAGGTTTGACTTGATTTCTAATAAGGATATTGACTTCCTTCAAAATTTTAACAATTAATAACTGGGCATAAATAACTATTAATCCACTCTCATAGTAGAAATCATGGCTCAACTCCAATCTTGATCACATTCCCTGGAACACTACTAACTCTAAGTGAAACCACTATATTGCTCACAAATTCCATTACACTTACCTTATAAATCTATATCATAGGGTATCTCCAATATAACTCTCAATTCATGAATACTAAATATTCGTATTTCAATTCCTATAATTCACCAATTGACATATACTATCAGCCATCCATCAATTATTTGTTGTTTCCAGTGATTTTTCTCACAACCATTTTAATTTCTAAAAGACGGTACATCAATATAAGGTCAAATTGCATTTTCAAGCAATATCTCTATATTTCCATTTCTCAATCCTTTTGTTAGTGTGGTCAATCTACTTGTAATAATCAAATCAATCCACCAATTACTTCAAATTAATATTTTAAAGTATAATCCACTCATCCCTATTGTAGGATCTAACCAATCATCAAAATCAACACAATTATCCAAGGTTAAAGATATACCACTTTTATCCAAAATCAACTCCGACCTAGGTATATCAAATCATTAAAAAGATCAACCACCCTAGATGACTTTGTAATCCATCCATATTCCAAAAACTTTGAATCACTAACTTTGTCCAAATCAAGTTATCCACAATAATTATCTTAGTTCAATTCAACGATATTAACTCGATGTCTTCCCGAGTCTACTTATCCTCAAGCACTATCTAAATTCATCCGCCACCTTTAGTCATCCCTAATTAATCTAGTTATATCATTCTTGGAACAACTACTTGTAATACCCTGATAGTGTGAAAAGCATTTGAATCTGGAGAGATTATTTATTCGGGAGAGATTAATTAATCGGGAGGAGGGTTCTTTTAGAAAATCGCCAAATCAGGAATTGAGGGGGTTCGCGTTTAGTGGGCAACCTGGGCTTGGGCCTTGGCCCAAGAGGGACCAAGGGTGGCCGGCCAAGGAGAGGGGTTGCCACTTCCACCCCCAAACCCTAGCCGCCCCCTCCCCATCTCCCCTCCTCTCCACTCCCCACCTCCCCTTTCGGCCACCACCTCCTCCCACCTCCTCCACACCTCCCCTCCACCCCCTTGCGCACCTCTCCACCTCCCCTCCACCTCCATTGCTGCTGGCCAAAAGAGAAGAGGAAGCCCTTTGCAGCCGGCCAAGGAGGAAGAAGAAGGGGAAAAGAAGAGAAGGGAAGAAGGAAGAGAAGAAAGGGAGAGGGAAGAAGGATCCGCGATCGGGAACTCGTGGTGATCATCATCCGCACAGCGTGCCTTCGTCGTTTCGGCAAGGGTAACCCGTGATTCTTTGTTTTGGGGTCGTTTTCTAGTTGTACATTTTCGGATGTCAGTTCGTCGATATTCTGCAGCAGTGAAGTTTGTCGGTTTTGATTAGGTTAGAACCATAATTGGGTCTGGGTGTCTCCTAGAAAGTTGTGGGTATCATAGTTATCTTTCATTGCCGACAAGAATCAAGTCATTCGGACTTCGGTAGACAAAGTTATGAATTTTTTAGTATTTCTGTGTTTCTGGAGAGAAGCAGAATTGCTAGTGTTGGTTAACCTGATAGAAGCGCATATTTAGAGGGGTTTCAGAGGGTCTCACCATAACGAAAAATTAGGCTAATCCTCTTAGCTTTCAGGAAAACTAAAGATCACTAAATTCGGACAAACGTAGAAAGTTATGATAGTTTCTTTGTCGCTGTCCAGAAACCCGACGTGAAATGTTTGCTCTGATTAAATAGATTGGTAGGACTGGTAGATGGCCGAATCAGAGGGTCTCCCAACTAAGTTTATTTAGACATTTTAATTACCTTTCCAGAATGTCCAAGATCATCCTATTTGGACTCCTGAGCAGAAAGTTATGAATTTTTGAAGTCTGCTGCGCATTGACCGATCGCTAGAAATTAGAAAAGTTAGAAATGATAAGAAGTTAGCGATTTCGATTGTAATGTTGTGTATGCTTTTGGTCCAGTATGTTGGTCTTAGATTGGGATATCTTTATGTTCAGGTGGGAGCGTGATCCCGTGGCAGCGCCTCTTTGCGCCCACCGCTCTCGCACAGTCAAGGCAAGTATTCGGGTTATAGCGTATTTTCGGTTGTATGATATGATTGTTGTGATTGCTTGTTGTAGCCTTGCACGAATGTTAGTGTAATGAGTTTTCCTTATATCTTGATGAATGCAAGCTATGGTTAATGTTTCCCTTGAGCGTGGCCAAATCTTACATGTTGTTATGTACATGTTAAATTCTTGGGTATGAAAGACGTGGGCATGGAGCATTTGCATGTTTCAAACGTGTTGGAGACTTGGTCATGTATGCATGTTTTGATATATGA
The DNA here is from genome assembly GCA_036346255.1 of Ampelocalamus luodianensis. NCBI lineage: Eukaryota > Viridiplantae > Streptophyta > Magnoliopsida > Poales > Poaceae > Ampelocalamus > Ampelocalamus luodianensis. The sequence goes on from CM070622.1 coordinate 31,524,255, forward strand.
TAGCGAAGTAAGGTTGCTTACATGATAATGAGAATATGATGTATTCTGTTTATAAATATGTTATCATGATGCATATGCATGTTGAGAGCATACAGTGCCACAGTTACGTGGTGATCAAGCACATTCGGTTGAGGTCCCGTTATGTAGATGACGGGCTTGAGGTCCCCACATTCGTGGAATGTGGGCTATGAACAAAGAGGTCCCCATCATTAATGTGATGGGCAAGGGTCCCTATACATGTGGTGTATAGGCTTTTGGTCCCTGTGCTGAGAGGGCACGAGCAAGGGTATCTGGATGACGGTTGTATACCCGCATTACACGATAAAATGCGAAAGAGATAAAGTTAAAAGGCGCATTGCATTGGTTGCATTCACATGAGCATGAAGGCTATATTTTGGTGCATTGTTTATCTTGGATTATTGATGCTATGAATAATAACTTGCTTAGCCTTGTTGGTACTTGCTGAGTCTTTGGGCTCACTCTTGCTTTGATGTGTTTTAGGTACAACTGCAAGACCGGCATGCATGGGAGGGAGTAGATGTTTGGATGCACACACGCCACTCCATCTTAAGAATTACTTATGGATAGTTTGAGTTTGATTAAGCGTAATAATGAGAATAGCAAATTTTGGTTATGTTTATGAGATTATCTGCACGCTTGAATGAACCTGATTATGAATATATTGATAAATACCTTGATTAATTGTTGGAACCTCGGTATAGTTGACTATACAAAGGAGGTTTTGTCGAGATTTTGTAATTGGTCTTGGTTTAGCCTAGTTTAATTTAATTTTAGTAGCATTCCGTGCTCAATCTTGAAATGGGTGTTACTGATTGGTATCGAGCGGGTTTGTAGGTCCGTGGTGACTAGGTTATAAAAAAAAATTGCTAATGTTAATCAACTTAAAAGTTTGACACACTGGTGCACAGTAGGATGGGGATGGGCCAATCATTGCATTTACGTTTCCTTATATCGTTTTGATTATTGCTGATATGAATTGAGTTTGGCTGCTTATTAATTAATTATTATGATTATTATGAGTGGGATTAGTCGTTGTTGAGAGGTTAAGGTCGTGGTTGTGACCCCGGGCTTTACCAGGTTACACCAACGTTCGTGGAGTGGGAATAGAGAAGTGCTACCCCAGATATCTTAGTATAGGTGTCGATAGCGAGAATCTTTAGAAGAGTTGTTCTCTTCCTTGAATTTGAATGTTGGTCAACCCTTATCCGGTTGCGATTGTTGGGTTGCTTTGAAATTATTGGTGTTTCCATTGGCTTAATTTGTCCCGTAAATTAATTATTGTTTTTCCCAACCGTTGAGTTATTCTCGCGATTGGTGAACTTTGCTAATTGTCAAGATTGACTTTTGTAGGGGAGTTTTGTTTTTCTTATTGGAAAGCATGACCTATTTATTCGCTTGATGTTTTTGGTTAATGAAAGTTTCCTTTTTGCAAGTCCTTTAGTTCATGAAGGCTTTGACTCAACGTATCTCTCTTGGGTATTTTGAGCGTTGAAGATTAATGGTTGTGTTATGAGTTTCAAGTTGAGTCCGTAGTGTGTGCATGCTCGATCTTAACTAAAGTCCTTATCAAAGAAAGTTGAATGAGTGGAGGTTGTCCCTAGTGGTTCTTGATGAGTTTGTGACTATGAGTATGACAATATTTAGTTGGAATCAATAGAGTTATTAAGAGGTGTGGTATTTTGATGAATTGGTCTGATCGTTAGGATTGTGGAATCAGGTAGATTTATTGGATAGCATGGAGTAATGTATCTCTATGGATTAGCTTACCCATTAGCGATGGTTATGTTAAGAATGTGTTCGAACGGTGCTTTAGAGGATATCAAATTGGAAATTTTTCGTAAACTAGTTACTTGATGGTCATACATAATTGTTAGATTGAAACATGTATATTAGATTAGACGAACGTTGAGGTAGCATGTTGTGAAACCACATTGTCAAAGCGATGAGATTATTAAATGTTGTCTTTGTGTTTATAGATGGTTATGTGACTACAAGCAGTAGGACCCTATTTGTATACATGATACATACAATTGACAATTGTTAATGACAGTTGGAGCGGGTGTGAGTAACACTAATGGTTGAGTGGGTGATTGAGTATGTGGCCTCTGATAGTGTGCTTTGCGAAAGTATCATTTGATAGTATGAACTAGTTAAAATAGGTTTGTTTCAACCTTGTGGCTTGTGTTTCTTTTGGAGAAATTTATGATGGGATAAGAGGCTATGATGAGTCTCGCTAAGAGTGTATTATTACGTTACTAATGTGATTGTCAGTAAGGGATTATGATGATAATATTGAATTTTTTTTAGATGGGTTTTGTTGGTCAAAAAGTTTGCTTAAAGAGAGTTTTGTCGTTTGATTCCGGTTAAAGGAGGTGGTCCTTGCTTTAGTGAGGAGTTTATTTGAGAAGGTGGAACACGAGTTCTGTGTTCTATGTGCATGTCGTGTGGTTCGGTATCCTTGGGAAGGTTAACCCAAGTTACATTGGGTTGTTCTCGCTAGATGGCGTATCACCAGGACTGTCTCGAGTCCGTGCGCGGAGTACGTAACGTCTTGTATGTTTTAGTGTTGAGTGAGTACCTGGGAGATCCAGAGTTTGAAGCTTCGGTTGCACCGTTGACCATCGAGTGAGATCTTACCTTCGAGTCTTGACCGGTGAGTGTACCTGGAAGGTTGGGTCGAGTGTTAGATCAGACGTTGTATCCCATCTTTGTGTTGTGGTCCTCAGTCCAAGAGAGAGACCACTTGGGAAGTTGGAGTTTTGCGTGCCGGAGCTTTAACCGGTGTTGTTCCCAACGGGTACGTGGTTACCGTTGTTCGTTCTCAATCGTGGTTATTCTTTCGCTTAAGCGTGTTTAGATTCGGGGTCGAATCCTGTTAAGGGGGGTAGAATGTAATACCCTGATAGTGTGAAAAGCATTTGAATCTGGAGAGATTATTTATTCGGGAGAGATTAATTAATCGGGAGGAGGGTTCTTTTAGAAAATCGCCAAATCAGGAATTGAGGGGGGGGGTTTCGCGTTTAGTGGGCAACCTGGGCTTGGGCCTTGGCCCAAGAGGGACCAAGGGTGGCGGCCAAGGGAGAGAGGGGGTTGCCACTTCCACCCCCAAACCCTAGCCGCCCCCTCCCCATCTCCCCTCCTCCCCCTTTCGGCCACCACCTCCTCCCACCTCCTCCACACCTCCCCTCCACCCCCTTGCGCACCTCTCCACCTCCCCTCCACCTCCATTGCTGCTGGCCAAAAGAGAAGAGGAAGCCCTTTGCAGCCGGCCAAGGAGGAAGAAGAAGGGGAAAAGAAGAGAAGGGAAGAAGGAAGAGAAGAAAGGGAGAGGGAAGAAGGATCCGCGATCGGGAACTCGTGGTGATCATCATCCGCACAGCGTGCCTTCGTCGTTTCGGCAAGGGTAACCCGTGATTCTTTGTTTTGGGGTCGTTTTCTAGTTGTACATTTTCGGATGTCAGTTCGTCGATATTCTGCAGCAGTGAAGTTTGTCGGTTTTGATTAGGTTAGAACCATAATTGGGTCTGGGTGTCTCCTAGAAAGTTGTGGGTATCATAGTTATCTTTCATTGCCGACAAGAATCAAGTCATTCGGACTTCGGTAGACAAAGTTATGAATTTTTTAGTATTTCTGTGTTTCTGGAGAGAAGCAGAATTGCTAGTGTTGGTTAACCTGATAGAAGCGCATATTTAGAGGGGTTTCCAGAGGGTCTCACCATAACGAAAAATTAGGATAATCCTCTTAGCTTTCAGGAAAACTAAAGATCACTAAATTCGGACAAACGTAGAGAAAGTTATGATAGTTTCTTTGTCGCTGTCCAGAAACCCGACGTGAAATGTTTGCTCTGATTAAATAGATTGGTAGGACTGGTAGATGGCCGAATCAGAGGGTCTCCCCCAACTAAGTTTATTTAGACATTTTAATTACCTTTCCAGAATGTCCAAGATCATCCTATTTGGACTCCTGAGCAGAAAGTTATGAATTTTTGAAGTCTGCTGTCTGCATTGACCGATCGCTAGAAATTAGAAAAGTTAGAAATGATAAGAAGTTAGCGATTTCGATTGTAATGTTGTGTATGCTTTTGGTCCAGTATGTTGGTCTTAGATTGGGATATCTTTATGTTCAGGTGGGAGCGTGATCCCGGGCAGCGCCTCTTTGCGCTCCACCGCTCTCGCACGGTCAAGGCAAGTATTCGGGTTATAGCGTATTTTCGGTTGTATGATATGATTGTTGTGATTGCTTGTTGTAGCCTTGCACGAATGTTAGTGTAATGAGTTTTCCTTATATCTTGATGAATGCAAGCTATGGTTAATGTTTCCCTTGAGCGTGGCCAAATCTTACATGTTGTTATGTACATGTTAAATTCTTGGGTATGAAAGACGTGGGCATGGAGCATTTGCATGTTTCAAACGTGTTGGAGACTTGGTCATGTATGCATGTTTTTGATATATGATAGCGAAGTAAGGTTGCTTACATGATAATGAGAATATGATGTATTCCTGTTTATAAATATGTTATCATGATGCATATGCATGTTGAGAGCATACAGGTGCCCTGGTTACGTGGTGATCAAGCACATTCAGTTGAGGTCCCCGTTATGTAGATGACGGGCTTGAGGTCCCCACATTCGTGGAATGTGGGCTATGAACAAAAGAGGTACCCATCATTAATGTGATGGGCAAGGGTCCCTATACATGTGGTGTATAGGCTTTTGGTCCCTGTGCCAGAGGGCACAGGCAAGGGTATACAGCGACGGTTGTATACCCCGCATTACCGGTAAAATGCGAAAAGAGATAAAGTTAAAAAGGCGCATTGCATTGGTTGCATTCACATGAGCATGAAGGCTATATTTTGGTGCATTGTTTATCTTGGATTATTGATGCTATGAATAATAACTTGCTTAGCCTTGTTGGTACTTGCTGAGTCTTTGGGCTCACTCTTGCTTTGATGTGTTTTAGGTACAACGCAAGACCGGCATGCATGGGAGGGAGTAGATGTTTGGATGCACACACTGCCACTCCATCTTAAGAATTACTTATGGATAGTTTGAGTTTCAGATTAACTGTAATAATGAGAATAGCAAATTTTGGTTATGTTTATGAGATTATCCTGCACGCTTGAATGAACCTGATTATGAATATATTGATAAATACCTTGATTAATTGTTGGAACCTCGGTATAGTTGACTATACAAAGGAGGTTTTGTCGAGATTTTGTAATTGGTCTTGGTTTAGCCTAGTTTAATTTAATTTTAGTAGCATTCCAGGCTCAATGCTGAGCTGGGGTGTTACACTACTCCCACAAAGATAAATCTCATATTCATTCCGCATAGTCATCCACTGTATGACCACTCAATCACCTAATCTTTCTCCATCTCTAGAAGTACCATGATCCGATTATATACTCAATTACAACTACACAAATCTCAAATGATCATCATAAGCATCCATCAAAATTTATAATCTCATTACAGTTTCAAATTCTAACTTTATCACGCTAGACCTGAATCTGACTCACAATCTTATCGATATATCATCTAAGACATATCTAAAATCTAAATCCACAAGTGAACTGCCAAAATTAGTTATTCAATTCTAATCATAAATTCCATGAGTTTTACCTGCATATTCCTCCGATATAAACCCAACATCATCCGTTGGCAAGTTGACACCTGACTACAATGGTTCCATTTATACTCATATCGTAACCTCTGATGGTAACGTCTAACATAATCCACTATTGATCTCACAAAGGTTAATATCTCACGATTCGAAAATCTAATTAACTTTTATAAGATCATATTCAAGGATCATGAGTAATAATTCAATTTCTCAATTATCAACTATCACTTTGACAATGGAAAAACCACCGACATCAACCAAACATAAAAGATCTAATTAAAGATAAAATAGCAGTTATTCAATCATATCCTTCTCTTTACCGATTCCGCTACCAATCTCTTAATCAACATGCGACTTCCATTAAAGAGATGAGAGGGAAAAGCATAAGGTAGGGGAAACAACAGGGGTAAGATCCTTAATTCAATTTAGAGATATGAAGCTCCATAACACAAAAACCAACTTGAAACAAACGAAAAAGAAAACAGTAGGGACAGCACAAGATACAAATAAAACACGGTTAGTTTTCCAACATAGTTGCGATACAACCCACCCGTAGGCGATGCACAACTACTTGGAAAAGAGAGCAAATGGTCGCCACAAAATCCAGCGTCTACCAGCTAAGTAATAATATCATTAGGGCGTATATAATATAAGAATAAACCCTAATTAAACCCTAATACCGCAGCAAGGCATCGTCTTCTTGTCCTTTCGCCGATGCTCTGGACACGAGACAAACCTACAAACATACGAGCTTGACATCTTGGTCCAAGGTTGAGTACTTGCCCTCTCACTTCAGGAATACGGTACTCCAGTGGTGTAGACGCATATGGGAAGACCTCGTTTTCCCATAAAGCACATGCCGGTCCACAAGTCCCATGTTGCGTATGGGTTGTAGATGCCCTTGAGTCATGGTGAGACGACGATGCGCCTCCCATAACTCATGCATAGCACAATGATGGATCTAATCCATGATGTGAATTAACCTTGCCAGCTGTCGCACTTGAGTGTCTTTCCCAGGCCGGATCCGGACAACAGTGTTCACTTCTGCGCCACGTGCTTGCATAGGAAGGTGGTAGTATGGAGGCTGAGCTAACTTCGTCAAGTCATGACGAAGATGGTTCAGTGCCACACGAGCCACTTCCTGCAATGCCGTGGCCTCAGAGGTGCCATGCGCCTGGAATCCGTATGGGATACTCCCTGTCATGCGTCTGGCAAAGATATTGACCACTGCCAAGTACTCCTCCATCCCTAGTCCTTGATCCCGATGGTAGATGGAGTATTGGTGTTGATAAATGAAGTTTGCTCTTCACAATATATCTCTAGAAGCGCCGGATATCCATCCACATCTTCAGTTTGGGTCTCCCCAACAAGGTATTGATGACTCATCTAAGGACAAGAAGGGCAAGAAGAGCTAATTTGTAATTCAAATGAGAATAAGGTGAGAAATGATACTAAGATGGATGAGGAATAAAAGAGATTCCTAACTTAAACTTTCTGAAATTAATTAGCAATTTTGAAAATAACTTGACCAAGGACTTGCTAGACTTAACGCCCATGCTATCTCTAACCTATAGTCAGTATGGCTCTGATACCAACGCTGTGGGGACCCCGGACTTGCTAGACTTAACGCCCATGCTATCTCTAACCTACAGTCAGTATGGCTCTGATACCACCGCTGTGGGGACCCCGGAGTTATCTCCGTAAGACCGAGACTAATCAAGGTCTTAGGGACATAACTCTAGATCTCCAGTAAATGGATTCCAACTTAACTCGATCCAAATGAGAGGCTCAACTAGTATAAGAGCCCCAACGATCATGTGCGCCGCTCCTCTGCGAGCAATGCATGATTGTCGGTTCTCCAACAAGTCGAGCACTACACTTAGTGAGTTAAATAGGAAGCCATGAACAGCGAGTACGACTTATATTGGATCCCAAGATCAGCGACCAATATAATCATACTCTCATACAACGTTGCTCACATCCATACAATACTCATACATAAATAGTACAAAAGGCATACAACATAGTTCCAAGTTTACAACTAATACAAGTGGCCAACCGGCCAAATTTAAATGAGAGTATTAAGTAGCAGCGGAAACAAGTAAATAAACCCAAAAGACCAGCAGTGGTATGCCCCATAACCCATCGGCAACCGACTAGGAGTTAAAGGATAGCATATTACTCATCAGTGTCGCCTAAATCGACCCTAACAAGCTCATCGGTATCAATATCTTCCTCACCTGAAAAAACCAGCAAACATCTGGCTGAGTACAACAGAGTACTCGCAAGTCTTACACAAATAAAAATTAATTATGCATAAGGTTGTTCCAAAGGATGGCTCATATTGGCTTAGTTTTGCAAAAGAGACGCAACAAGATACAACCTACACATACTAAATTTTTAAGTGCCATTTCAAAATCAGATTTGAAGTAGAAGTAAAGCATGTGAATAAGTAATGAATTGAATAACAAAAGAATCATACCAATAGCAAATTGGCGGTCCACTTTGATACAATAACAAGCATGAACATCCCGTTCATGACAATACCAAGTTATAACCACAATTTTAATTCCAAGTCTAACAATAAGCAGCCACAAGTTTCAAGCGGTCGTCTATAACCGTGGACACGGCTATTCGAATAGATTTATACCCTGCAGGGGTGTACTACTTTACCCACACGACTCGATTAGCCTGTAAGCCTCCGGATGCCTCCGAACAATGACACACTTCCTTTGGTATGCCGTAGGGAGAATCGAGATACTGTCGTTTTCAGCAAGAAGACCCTATTGAGCTAAGTCCCCCATGTGAGATGTTTCCGGTCTTAGTACAAGCAGCGTATAGCACTTGCTAAGGGGCTCACAAGTTATATTGGAAATACCGACGAAACATAAAGGGTAATTGGTGCTCCCATGCACACTATAGAACATTACATCGGCTCCTAAGGACAAATGATCAAACACAAATGCCCCTACACCACCATGGGACTTAACACAATAAAACCTTCCCCCTACTTAACCGTACGGAACCCATATACCGCGTGTGATAGCACGAGAGTTGCTTGAACAAAGCAGTACCCAAAGTTCGGTCCTTAATTGTCCAGACAAGTCAAACCACATACCCAATTCTCGTGCACAAAGCACCATCACTAACCAACACTTGTCCAGACCAAAAACTTCTTTAAAATGTCAAAATTTAACTCATAAAACAGATACAAAGATCTGAACAAAAGTATATAATGAATGTTGTGTTTTACCCCATAATTGTCGGGTTATTCCCGACAATCAAACTACTGGTTCTAGACTTGCATGGCTAAGCAAACCCGAATAATATAAATTCACACATCCTATCTTAAGCATGTGGTGCTGGAATGATTCAAGGATAACCTCAATGAATTAGGACATAACTAAACTACACATCACAAAAATAGCGACAATTATCAAAATAGCATGCAAGCAATTATCATTGCACTATCTTAACAAAACTGGGATCAAATATGATGCAAAAAGAAAGTTCAAAGGATGCTTGCCTTGCTGCGAGTTCACTTGCTCACTCTCGGTTACTTACTCTCATACTTCCGGCAACTCAGAATCTAAAGAAAAACGATATCGAATAAACACCGAGAAATAACTAAAAAATCAAATTGCTCCAAAATGCATGAAATTTATACAGTAGCTATATTATGATTTTAAATGAATTTAGGTACAAAAATTATTCCATTTGGAGTTTATATGAGAGAGTTATAGTAGTTTGAAAATCAGATTTTTGGAAAATGTTGAAAATCAATGTTCTGTTACTGTTCATCCGAATTTAATTGTTTTACGAAACTTTGTAGAACAGTGGTAGGGATAAGCTTTACATGGTATGAAAGGTAATTAAAATTTAAGATCAATAAAGATTGAATCACCCTATTTGGAGTTCATATGAATTAGTTATGAATTATTGAAGTTAAAAGACTTTTTCGTGTAAAAATAATTCTTTTCTGATTTTGCTACTGCATTAAATAATTTTTATAGGTAGGATGACCTAGCCTCTGCCATGATAAGTGGGGTCTATGTATTTTCTTTTCTTTTCTAATTATTTCCTAAGGAAAATATCTACCGACCAATCTAACCTTCTCATACTCATATACTTAACCGATTCTCCGGTGTTGAATCCAATCACATGTATAACACTCTCCAATCATATTCTCATATCTTGATCTAAATCCCGTACTAACCTCAACTAAGACATTATCAAGGTAGTTAATCCCTCGAGTGATGCCCGAACTCATGATCTTCCAAATAAACAACCCATCCGATAATTACACGAAATCCACCGACTCATGGGCATATGACCATAATTGAATCCATCGATCGTTCTCCGATATACTATTTAAGCTAATGCTAACTATATAGCTCAACTAGTCTCGCCTCGGCAAATCACAATCGCATACACTCAATTTTCCACCGATCAAGGTTTAATTGACAAACCGATACCTAATGAACTTTACAATTTAAGAACACATTCAACATTTAATAGCTCACTAATAAATCAACTTACATCCATTTCACCGGACTAGTCGTGTACAACAACTACTAATCCAATCACATATGTGCCTCTACGATCGACTAATAATCATTTATCCACTAATCCAATAGAGAGCACAATTGCATTGACTCGGCACAAGGGACTTACCTACTAATTAGATGGCAGTCCAAACATTTATCCGCAATCAACATCATCCAATCATACCTTCTTCCAATTCTAGCATATATAACTCACATAGATATTACTTAAGACATACGACAAATTTGCTCCAATTCAACATCCATATCTCCATAAATATCATCACAAGAACTATCCATCAAGTAATAATTCATAAAATCCTTATGCGTCCTAACTCCAACAATTACTAATCCAACGAGAGGATACCCTCCGATTAATTTATCATCTAAGATCGCCACAATTTTGCATGTGACTCCAAAATATCATACGGTCAAACAATCCAATGCATATTTAATCTAGCACCCACCGATCAATAATACACACATTTCGCCTCAATAATCTAATTATTCGCATCCATAATATTTATCACATAATCCTGTCTACGCACAAATATGTCCTAACCGGAGAGTCACACCGGTCTTAAGTTACCAAATCATATTTATAATTAAACGTGCATAAATAGATGCTATGCTCATGACTAATATGCAACATGCACGACTAATATCATAGCACGGTAAGAAAAATAACACTAAAGATTTTTACCACGGCACTAGGCGTGCGAATCGTCACCGAGCATCGTCTTCTCGGCACTCGTCCGCGTCCACCGTAGTCGTCGCCGATGTTTGCCCGCTTCTACGTCCGGCTCCTCGTTCGTGTCCGCTCCGCATCGACGCCGCCACGTCATGCGCAACACACCATGCCGCCTCGCCTTGCTTGGGCCGTCGCGCCGCTGCATGCATGGCCGTCGCATGCATGCGCCACGCTCTCGGCTTCCTCATCCTCGCGCCGGGCTGCAGCACCGTGTCACTAAGGACGCCGCCTTGCTCGCTGGCCTTGCCTCCTCGACGCCAAGCCGCTGCACTGTGCCGATGTTTCCTCAAGTCGCCGACTTGCACAGATCGTCGCCAGACCATGCCTCGGCACTGCGGCTTCTCGACCTCGTCTTGGCCACCTCCAAACTGCCGGCATCCGCGCCTCGGGCCACCGTGTCGCGTGCTAGGCCGCCTGGAGCTGGAGCTCGGCTCGACCGCAGCGCCGCTGCAACTGATTGACGCCGCCATGCTCCAACCGCCCTCGCCAGCTGCCTTTGCCGACCGTGGCACCAGCTGCTGCATGCCTCCTCGCCTCGGCTGCCCTGAGCTCGTCCATCCTATGCCATCGCCACTGTTGAGCCGCCGCCGCCGCTGCTGCATGCATGCAGCGCCTCATCCTCGGACTCCACCTCCTTGTGCTCATGAAACCATCCATGGCGTCTCGACGTCGTCCCCTCGATTGCCGTTGTCGCCTCGCGTAGCAGCCATCGTTCGGCCTCAGGCGGCGTCGCCGTCGCGCCCTCATCTTCACGCCGGGGTTCAGCACCGCCGTGCTGCTGCCTTCACTGCAGCGCCTCGCCATGCTCGCTGCCCCCCAAGCATGCAGTGCCTCCAGTGCACCACCTTGGCCGTGCCCAGGCTCAGCCACCTCCGGTGCTAGGCCAGTCGGTCGAACGGTCCCACGCCTGCTCCCGGCCTTAGCATCACCGAGCTGCTGCTGCATTGCCGACAATGCCAGGGAGTTATCACTGCGCCATGCGCCCGGCTCCCTTCTTCTTGTCCGGCCACAGCAAACCAAGGCATGCAGTACACTGCCTCTCCCTCAAGAACGCCCAAAAGTCTATGCATGTGAAATCTAAGAGCATGGATGGGAAGCTTAGGTGATGGGGATCAAGGCTGCATAACATGCATGGGTTGATTTTTAGTTTTTGGTTTGGATTTAGAGGAGAGAAGGTGAAGAAGTGAGTTCATGAGAGAAAGAATAGAGATTCTGTTGGGGAAGAAGAGAGGTGGCGTGGGGAGAGAATGGAAGTGGGCAGTGTGTGGCTGTGCTTGGTTCGGTTGGGGGCAAGGAAAATGGGATTGGCAGTGGTGTGCAATGGGATGGCAGTGGGAGAAGAATAAACAAAAGAGAGGTGGTAGTGTGTAGTATAGTTCGGCTAGGATGGAGGAATGGCAATGAGTATACATGATGAAATGGTTGTGGTGCATTCGGATGGGAGAGAGAGAAATGGGCAGAGGGGAGTGTGTCTCCCGGTTGGAATAAGAAGAAAATTTTCGAATGAACAGTGTTCGGTTTTAGGGAAAAACAGATGGCAGCGGGGAGTTCGATAATTTTTAGACATAGTTGGCTAGCTCCAAATATCACAAAATTTTTAAGGAAGGTTCCTGATATAATGTTGATGCTTAGGTAAAATGTTCAGGAATTTTTCTAGAGTGTGATGCTCTCTAAAAATCTTTGAAGTTCCTGTTTGCTCGGAAGAGAATAGCAGTACAGTTCTTCCTCTTTTCTCCGGCTTGCTCCAATGACCTTGCATGTAATACTCCAAAAAAAAAATAACTAAATCGGGAGAGAATAATTAAATCGGGGGAATATTTATTTTAGCAAAGCGATTGAACAGGAGAAAGAGAGGTTTTAATGTAATACTCCGATTTATTCTACGAAAGAAAGCATTCAAAAGAGAAATTAAACATAAAAAAGGGGGGTTTCTGCAGTTCTTCGGCAACTTGGGCCTCAGGCCTTGGCCCAGGAGGCCCATGAGGGGTCGGCCACCAATAAAAGGAAGGGGAAACCCTAATTTCACTGTAGCTACAGTGCCGCCGCCATCACTGTAGTACGGCTACTGTAGCACGCCCTCTCCTCCATGGTGGTGCCCCCTCCATTGGTGCCTCCCTTCCTCGCCGTCGGTGCTCCCTACTGCCAATCAAGTGAAGAAAGGAGAGGAGATCAACTTCGCAGGGAGAGTTCATCATCTTGCTGCGATTCTACAAGGGTAATGCCGCGTGTTCTTTGTTGGTTGATGCGTAGTAGTTGCGGTTGATGTTGTTTGGTAGATTGATTTGCGTCGGTTTAATAGATCGCGTTCTGTCCAGATTATTGCGCGGTCAGTTTCGTGTGTTTAGAGGCCGAATTAGGAGTTTTGATCTCCTAGAGTTATGTAGGTCTTGTTCTTAGCTTTCAATGGCCGCCAATAACTCCCAAATCCGATTAACGGTTAGAAAGTTATGAATTGTTTAGTGCCGCTGTCTGGTTAATCTGTCATCATCCTGACAATCTGTAGAAAACTGAGTTAAACTGTTAGTTAAAGACGAAATCAGAGGATCTCAATATAACAAAAAATGTAGGTAATTTCCATACCTTTTCATAGAGATAAAGAACGCAAAATTTGGACTTTCGTAGCAAACGTTATGTTGGTTTTAGCGTACTATCCAGAGAACCCGACGTGAATTCTGATGTCTGAAAGATTGATTTGCTAGGGGCAGTTAAGGGCAGAATCAGAAGGGCTCCCCAACTAGGTTTATTTAGATAATTTAATTACCTTTTCATAAAGTCCAAGAACATCTTATTTGGACGCCTGAGCAGAAAGTTATGTATTTTAGAAGTTGACTGTTCACAGGGTGCGCCAAACCGATCGTTAGAAATTGGAAGTTGGGAAACACTTGGGGGGTTTAGCAAGTTCATTTGTGTTGTTCTTTTGCTCTTAGTTCAGTATGTTGGTCTTAGATTGGGTTATCTTAATATTCAGGTGGGAGCGTAGTCCCAGGGGCAGTACCCTCGTCGCGTCCACCGTTCTCGCACGGTTGAGGCAAGTATTCGGGCTATAATATATGTATGCTTGCATGATGTGATTGTGGTGTATCTTGATGGTATAGCCATGCATGCCTGTTTATGAGATGAGTTACTGTTTATCTTGATGACTGCTAGTTATGGTTAAAAGTTCTTCCGCATGTTGTTATTGCTTCCGTGCCAATGAGAATATGTTGTATTCCTGCATATGAAAATGTTATCATGGTGCATATGCATGTTGAGAGCATACAGGTGCCTTGGTCACGTGGTGACCAAGCACATACAGTTGAGGTCCCCGTCATGTAGATGACGGGCTTGAGGTCCCCACATTCGCGGAATGTGGGCTAATGAACAAAGAGGTCCCCATCATTAAGATGATGGGCAAAGGTCCCTATACATGTGGTGTATATAGGCTATTGGTCCCTGTGCCAGAGGGCACAGGCAAGGGTATACAGCGACGGTTGTATACCCCGTATTACCGGTAAAATGCGAAAAGAGATAAAGTTCAAAGGAGCATTGCATTGGTTGCATATCATGAGTTAAGTGGCTATGTTTAGTGCGATGTTAATTGAGGATCATCGATGTTGTGTTTGTGTTCTTGTTTATGGCCTTGTTGATACTTACTGAGTCTTTGGGCTCACCCTTGCTTTAATGTGTTTTAGGTACCAGAGGCAGGAACGACATGCATGGGAGGGAGTAGATGTTGGATGCACTCACTATATCACACTCTTAAGGCGTTTGCTGCTTAGTCCCAATTTAGAATTAAATAAACTGCTGATTAACACCCTTGGATGGTGTGGTTGAATTAACTGTTTAGTTGTAATAATGAGGTTGCTAGCCTTGGTTGGTTCATTTGATAATCATGCATGTTTGGGATAATTTGATTATGAGAATTTTGTTTATGCCATGTGATCGTATTGAACTCTCAGTTTAGCTGATTAAACAAACGTGACTCTGCCGAAAATTTGTATTTGTGCTAGAATAGTTTAATTCCAGTAGCATTCCAGGCTCTTTGAGAGTTGGGGTGTTACATTGCATGTGCGAACTAACCGCCAAATTGGAAAGCTCTCGAGACCACGATCGCAACGGTATAACATGCGTCGTCGGATTCTTGATTCTCGGTTGTGATTGCGAGGAGAGAAGTTGGGGAAAAGAGAAATGGACATGCAGGTGTTTCGCCTGCGGTCGGTCAATCCGAGAAAGAATGCGATACTAATACATGCATTATGGTTTTTGAAATGCATGCGAAACAAGAAGCAAAATAATTTAATTTAAATGTAGTCTCTCAAAAAATTTTATTTAATATTGTTTGTTATTATTATTATTATGTAACTACTTAAACAACTCGATTTAACTTTAAATGCAACATTTTAATTAATTCAAATTGATTTTAAAAGCAATCTTTTACGTCAATGTGGAAAAATTTTAAATCACAGTCAAATATTTATTAGATCGACAAATTAAATGTTAACATCCCGATTCTGAAAATCAGGATATTACAAAACCTCCCCCCCTTAGAAAGAATCTCGTCCCCAAGATTCGGACAGAAAAGGATAGGGGTAGAAAAACTTGGTCGCTTTGTTAAAATCCGATCTTCTTTCCAAAGACCAAACGACTCGATCTTGAGCCAATACCACTACTGTCGGTTTGGCAACTTCTAATCACTGTTCATCCAATAAAAATCCAACGATCATATTTAATCTATAGCAAGCACACTCCAATCTATCGTTCCACAATTTATACACTAACCACCGAAATCGCTTGCTTTGATATAATCTTCCAAACCACTACAAACTCATAGGTTTGACTTGATTTCTAATAAGGATATTGACTTCCTTCAAAAATTTAACAATTAATAACTGGGCATAAATAACTATTAATCCACTCTCATAGTAGAAATCATGGCTCAACTCCAATCTTGATCACATTCCCTGGAACACTACTAACTCTAAGTGAAACCACTATATTGCTCACAAATTCCATTACACTTACCTTATAAATCTATATCATAGGGTATCTCCAATATAACTCTCAATTCATGAATACTAAATATTCGTATTTCAATTCCTATAATTCACCAATTGACATATACTATCAGCCATCCATCAATTATTTGTTGTTTCCAGCGATTTTTCTCACAACCATTTTAATTTCTAAAAGAGGGTACATCAATATAAGGTCAAATTGCATTTTCAAGCAATATCTCTATATTTCCATTTCTCAATCCTTTTGTTAGTGTGGTCAATCTACTTGTAATAATCAAATCAATCCACCAATTACTTCAAATTAATATTTTAAAGTATAATCCACTCATCCCTATTGTAGGATCTAACCAATCATCAAAATCAACACAATTATCCAAGGTTAAAGATATACCACTTTTATCCAAAATCAACTCCGACCTAGGTATATCAAATCATTAAAAAGATCAACCACCCTAGATGAGTTTGTAATCCATCCATATTCCAAAAACTTTGAATCACTAACTTTGTCCAAATCAAGTTATCCACAATAATTATCTTAGTTCAATTCAACGATATTAACTCGATGTCTTTCCGAGTCTACTTATCCTCAAGCACTATCTAAATTCATCCGCCACCTTTAATCATCCCTAATTAATCTAGTTATATCATTCTTGGAACAACTACTCCCACAAAGATAAATCTCATATTCATTCCGCATAGTCATCCACTGTATGACCACTCAATCACCTAATCTTTCTCCATCTCTAGAAGTATCATGATCCGATTATATACTCAATTACAACTACACAAATCTCAAATGATCATCATAAGCATCCATCAAAATTTATAATCTCATTACAGTTTCAAATTCTAACTTTATCACGCTAGACCTGAATCTGACTCACAATCTTATCGATATATCATCTAAGACATATCTAAAATCTAAATCCACAAGTGAACTACCAAAATTAGTTATTCAATTCTAATCATAAATTCCATGAGTTTTACCTGCATATTCCTCCGATATAAACCCAACATCATCCGTTGGCAAGTTGACACCTGACTACAATGGTTCCATTTATACTCATATCGTAACCTCTGATGGTAACGTCTAACATAATCCACTATTGATCTCACAAAGGTTAATATCTCACGATTCGAAAATCTAATTAACTCTTATAAGATCATATTCAAGGATCATGAGTAATAATTCAATTTCTCAATTATCAACTATCACTTTGACAATGGAAAAACCACCAACATCAACCAAACATAAAAGATCTAACTAAAGATAAAATAGCAGTTATTCAATCATATCCTTCTCTTTACCGATTCCGCTACCAATCTCTTAATCAACATGCGACTTTCATTAAAGAGATGAGAGGGAAAAGCATAAGGTAGGGGAAACAACAGGGGTAAGATCCTTAATTCAATTTAGAGATATGAAGCTCCATAACACAAAAACCAACTTGAAACAAACGAAAAAGAAAACAGTAGGGACAGCACAAGATACAAATAAAACACGGTTAGTTTTCCAACATCGTTGCGATACAACCCACCCGTAGGCGATGCACAACTACTTGGAAAAGAGAGCAAATGGTCGCCACAAAATCCAGCGTCTACCAGCTAAGTAATAATATCATTAGGGCGTATATAATATAAGAATAAACCCTAATTAAACCCTAATATCGCAGCAAGGCATCGTCTTCTTGTCCTTTCGCCGGTGCTCTGGACACGAGACAAACCGACAAACATACGAGCTTGACGTCTTGGTCCAAGGTTGAGTACTTACCCTCTCACTTCAGGAATACGGTACTCCAGTGGTGCAGACGCATATGGGAAGACCTCGTTTTCCCATAAAGCACATGCCGGTCCACAAGTCCCATGTTGCGTATGGGTTGTAGATGCCCTTGAGTCATGGTGAGACGACGCTGCGCCTCGCATAACTCATGCATAGCACAATGATGGATCTAATCCATGATGTGAATTAACCTTGCCAGCTGTCGCACTTGAGTGTCTTTCCCAGGCCGGATCCGGACATCAGTGTTCACTTCTGCGCCACGTGCTTGCATAGGAAGGTGGTAGTATGGAGGCTGAGCTAACTTCGTCAAGTCATGACGAAGATGGCTTAGTGCCACACGAGCCACTTCCTGCAATGCCGTGGCCTTAGAGGTGCCATGCGCCTGGAATCCGTATGGGATACTCCCTGTCATGCCTCTGGCAAAGATATTGACCACTGCCAAGTACTCCTCCATCCCTGGTCCTTGATCCTGATGGTAGATGGAGTATTGGTGTTGATAAATGAAGTTTGCTCTTCACAATATATCTCAAGAAGCGCCGGATATCCATCCACATCTTCAGTTTGGGTCTCCCCAACAAGGTATTGATGACTCATCTAAGGACAAGAAGGGCAAGAAGAGCTAATTTGTAATTCAAATGAGAATAAGGTGAGAAATGATACTAAGATGGATGAGGAATAAAAGAGATTCCTAACTTAAACTTTCTGAAATTAATTAGCAATTTTGAAAATAACTTGACCAAGGACTTGCTAGACTTACGCCCATGCTATCTCTAACCTCAATCGGTATGGCTCGATACCAACGTGGGGACCCCGGACTTGCTAGACTTAACGCCCATGCTATCTCTAACCTACAGTCGGTATGGCTCTGATACCAACGCTGTGGGGACCCCGGAGTTATCTCCGTAAGACCGAGACTAATCATGGTCTTAGGGACATAACTCTAGATCTCCAGTAAATGGATTCCAACTTAACTCGATCCAAATGAGAGGCTCAACTAGTATAAGAACCCCAACGATCATGTGCGCCGCTCCTCTGCGAGCAATGTATGATTGTCGGTTCTCCAACAAGTCGAGCACTACACTTAGTGAGTTAAATAGGAAGCCATGAACAGCAACGACTTATATTGGCTCCCAAGATCAGCGACCAATATAATCATACTCTCATACAACGTTGCTCACATCCATACAATACTCATACATAAATAGTACAAAAGGCATACAACATAGTTCCAAGTTTACAATCGATACAAGTGGCCGACCCAAATTTAAATGAGAGTATTAAGTAGCAACGGAAATAAGTAAATAAACCCAAAAGACCAGCAGTGGTATGCCCCATAACCCATCGGCAACCGACTGGGAGTTAAAGGTTAGCATATTACTCATCGTTGTCGCCTAAATCGAAACAACGACAAGCTCATCGGTATCAATATCTTCCTCACTGAAAAAACCGACAAACATCCGGCTGAGTACAACAGTACTCGCAAGTCTTACACAAATAAAAATTAATTATGCATAAGGTTGTTCCAAAGGATGGCTCATATTGGCTTAGTTTTGCAAAGAGGCGCAACAAGATACAACCTACACATACTAAATTTTTAAGTGCCATTCAAAATCAGATTTGAAGTAGAAGTAAAGCATGTGAATAAGTAATGAATTGAATAACAAAGAATCATACCAATAGCAAAGTGGCGGTCCACTTTGATACAACAACAAGCATGAACATCCGTTCATGACAATACCAAGTTACAACCATAATTTTAATTCCAAGTCTAACAATAAGCGACCACAAGTTTCAAGCGGTCGTCCATAACCGTGGACACGGCTATCGAATAGATTTATACCTGCGAGGGTGTACTACTTTACCCACACGACTCGATTAGCCCATAAGCCTCCGGATGCCTCCGAACAATGACACACTTCCTTTGGTATGCCGGCCGGGGAGAATCGAGATACGGTCGTTTTCAGGAAGAAGACCCTATTGAGCTAAGTCCCCTACGTGAGATGTTTCCGGTCTTAGTACAAGCAGCGTATAGCACTTGCTAAGAGGCTCACAAGTTATATTGGAAATACCGACGCAACATAAAGGGTAATTGGTGCTCCCATGCACACTATAGAACATTACATCGGCTCCTAAGGACAAATGATCAAACACAAATGCCCCTACACCACCATGGGACTTAACACAATAAAACCTTCCCCCTACTTAACCATACGGAACCCATATACCGCGTGTGATAGCACGAGAGTTGCTTGAACAGCAGGTACCCAAAGTTCGGTCCTTAATTGTCCAGACAAGTCAAACCACATACTCAATTCTCGTGCACAAAGCACCATCACTAACCAACACTTGTCCAGACCAAAAACTTCTTTAAAATGTCAAAAATTAACTCATAAAACAGATACAAAGATCTGAACAAAAGTATATAATGAATGTTGTGTTTACCCCATAATTGTCGGGTTATTCCCGACAATCAAACTACCGGTTCTAGACTTGCATGGCTAAGCAAACCCGAATAATATAAATTCACACATCCTATCTTAAGCATGTGGTGCTGGAATGATTCAAGGATAACCTCAATGAATTAGGACATAACTAAACTACACATCACAAAAATAGCGACAATTATCAAAATAGCATGCAAGCAACTATCATTGCACTATCTTAACAAAACTGGGATCAAATATGATGCAAAAAGAAAGTTCAAAGGATGCTTGCTTTGCTGGGAGTTCACTTGCTCACTCTCGGTTACTTACTATCATACTTCCGGCAACTCGGAATCTAAAGAAAAACGATATCGAATAAACACCGAGAAATAGCCAAAAACTCAAATTACTCCAAAATGCATGAAATTTATACAGTAGCTATATTATGATTTTAAATGAATTTAGGTACAGAAATTATTCCATTTGGAGTTTATATGAGAGAGTTATTCCATCTGGAAACACATAGTTGGCTAGCTCCAAAAATCACGAAATTTTTAAGGAAGGTTCCTGATATAATGTTGATTCTTAGGTAAAATTTTCAGGAATTTTTCCAGAGTGTGATGCTCTCTAAAAATCTTTGAAGTTCCTGTTTGCTCGGAAGAGAATAGCAGTACAGTTCTTCCTCTTTTCTCCGGCTTGCTCCAATGACCTTGCATGTGCGAACTAACCGCCAAATTGGAAAGCTCTCGAGACCACGATCGCAACGGTATAACATGCGTCGTCGGATTCTTGATTCTCGGTTGTGATTGCGAGGAGAGAAGTTGGGAAAAGAGAAATGGACATGCGGTGTTTACTTCACGATCGGTCAATCCGAGAAAGAGATCGATACTAATACATGCATTATGGTTTTTGAAATGCATGCGAAACAAGAAGCAAAATAATTTAATTTAAATGTAGTCTCTCAAAAAAATTTATTTAATATTGTTTGTTATTATTATTATTATTATGTAACTACTTAAACAACTCGATTTAACTTTAAATGCAACATTTTAATTAATTCAAATTGATTTTAAAAGCAATTTTTTACGTCAATGTGGAAAAAATTTAAATCACAGTCAAATATTTATTAGATCGCCAAATTAAATGTTAACATCCCGATTCTGAAAATCAGGATGTTACATGCACGATCTTAAGATGATGTTACAATTGGCAATTGTGCTTTTGGCTTGTCGTTTCTCGTGTTTTCGGCAAAGATTTAATTGCTGTCAGATTCAGGCGGTCTGACCGGTGCTCAAGGAGCGGTCAGACTGGCCATTGAATGGTGGTCTGACCGGTTTTGTGCTGAATGTTGATTTGATTGGCTAATTGATTTTGGGATAAGTCATATCCTTATTTGTCTTTGCATATGAATTGCATATTGCATGATTTGAGCTAACGTAGGTTTGTGAAGAACTTGTTCCCAGAGGCGATTTCTCTATCTATTGTTGTGCGGGTAGCTTGGAGGTCAATGACGGTCAACGGCGAGGAGGATCAGGACTAAGCTTGGAGAGCTGAGGTCCAGAACGATCATGGATGCCGGGTGAGGTCAAGTGGCTCAAGCATGGCGCGGAATGGACGAGGATGACCGAACGGGCAGTTCGGTGCGACGGGTTGATCAAGCGGCGCGGGGGTCGGTGCAAGTGCCTTCGTGGTTCCGGTGGGATCCGGACGGGAGAGACTTGCCGACATGACTAGAGTCGTTGATCAACCTACACGTGGCGAAGCAGGCGATTGCTTCGACAGGATTGCACTCGGTCTTCGGAGAAGGATCGAGAAGGGGTATTTTGGTAATTTCACCAAACACCGCCTTTGTGACTTTTGGCTAAACCACGGTGCGGGACGACGCAAGGTGAAGTGGTTTAGGTCAAGAGATGATGGATACGGTGCTTTAAAATACGTGCGTAAGTGTCCTGTTTGTGTTGGGCCTTAACGGGAGCCCATTAGAGAAACTCTTCTAGAAGCTAGGCCTCTAGTATAAATAGGAGGGGTGCTGTCACACAGCCCCCAAGCACTTCATTTGTAAACCCTAGTTTGGTTTAGGGATTTAAAGAGGAAAGGAGAGGCTTAGGGTTCTAAAGAGATGTGTTGAGAGAGTGCTCATGGATTGAGCTCTTGTCCTCATTGAGGGAGTGACTGTAACCAGCAACATCATGAATCAATCTATGGATGATTTCCCAAAGATGTGTCTCTTTGTGTTCTTCCTTCTTGTTTTGTGATTTTGTGTTCATCTTTGATCCTTTGGTCCTTGGTTGATCTCTTGCCCTCTTCTACCTTGCTGTGATGTGTGGGAATACATATAGGATCATCTAGATCATCAATCTCCCACGAGCAAGTGTTTGATTCGAGTTTTCGTTTTTGCTTTGTTTTGAACCTTCCTTCGGTAAAACTGATAAAGGTCATAACTTTGATGCGGATCTTCTCAATCGTTTCTTGGAATAGGTTCCTAATATCCTTAGGAAGGTGTGTTCCAAATTTGATCAAGTTTGCCCGTGTAGATCAAAAGTTAGACCGATTTTCGTTTTGGTTTTGGGTTGTCTGCACTATTTCTGGTCAGATCCGGTCTGACCGCCAGCTGGTCTGACCGCTCTCTAGCCGCCGGTCTGACCGGTCCAGAGAGTTTGGGTCTTCATTTTTGGGTCTTTTGATTTGGAGGTTGATTAGATTTAGCACAAGGCTTCCACTGCATTTATACTAATCATCGTAGCTTTCATAGCTACTGGAGAACAGTACGTGTTGAATCTAATTAAGGTGAAATTTGAGAAAGCGTCTATTCAAACCCCCTCCCCCTCTAGTCGTCTTTCCGGTCCTACATATATCAACGGATTGCGAGGACCAATCAGAGCGCCTTCATCAAGGGGAGGACTATTCAGGACAATTTTCGGTTTGTCCAACTGGCGGCCAACCAAGAATTGGAAGGCCAGCAAGATTCCCGCCCTGTTCTTCAAGATTGACATAGAGAGGGATTTCGACACGGTGTCCTGCCCATTCCTACTAGAAGTGTTGACCTATATGGGCTTTGGCAGCCGTTGGAGAGAATGGATCTCGTTGATCTTCGCAAACTCAAGCTCCTAACACGTCTTGGAGCAACTATTAGCGTAATCAACAGCTCGCTAGCACTCAGGCTATAACTTGATCTTTGTAACATCCCCATTTTGATTAATGAGATTTAGTATGCATATTATCAGCATGCATGGCATTTTGGAAACAATTGTATATATTTTTGCACTTGGAAATTTATCAAACCAATTAAACATACACTTCAGATTTAAAACTCCAAATAAAAACAGGAACAAAAACCTTGGATCATCAATTGGAAATAATTTATTCAAATACTAGAATAATTATCATGAATAAATATAATTTTTACCAAATTTTTGGAACTCAATTGCACCTCGAAAAATTCAAACACCATTAATAGACCTAGACTAAGTTTGAATTTAGTTTACACAAATTATATCTTGAATAGTATGGTTTTATAATTTTTATGAGTACTAGGTCATCCCAGGAACACCCTTGATTAATCTCAGAATTTTTAGAAATTTATTGCTATAATTAAAGCCCCGGTCAAACTTGTTTAGCTTTGGTCAAACTGAATTCAAACTTCGGGCTCGCTACTGTTGGACCGACCGAACCCAACCTCAACTTGGCTCCACCCAACCCCTAACCACACCTCACGTGGGTCGTCCGATCAAGATCGGGTGATCCTCACGGGCCGCCCAAACGTTCTGGTCGAACAGTGCGAACGCACGAGATCCAGCCGTCCGATTAACATCGCACGGACGTTTCGGAATTGATCGAGCCCGATCGACTAATTGCACCGACCGAGCCAGACTCCGACTCGCACCACGCTGAGCCGCTGACTTTACGGGCCCGCCTGTCAGAACCGTCTTCTTCCTCCCGTTGGCGCGCGCAGGAGCCGAGCGCCACGCGCCCGACGAGCTCTGAGCTGCCTCAGTTAACGTCGTCACCCACCGCCCTCGACGACCAGTCCCTGAGCTCCGCTAGCTAACGCCGCCTCTCCCTCCGTCCTCTTCTCCGCTTTAACCCGCCTCCCTGCTCTCCCTTTCGCCCATTCTCCCTCTCGGTGGCCGAGGGAGAAGAAGCTCTTCCGTGAAACCTTCTTCTGATATACCTTCTCCATTTTTACTCATCGGGGCTCTTGCCATTGCTTGTAGGGTCTGGGGCAAACTTGTGCACCCACTGCTTCCAGAGCGCGTCCCGAAGGCCACCGCCGGGTCTACCTTCGTCATCTTCGTGTCCGGTGAGCCCCTTGTCCTCTTATGTGCGTCATATTGCGTCCCAGGCCACAAGTGATCTTTCCCCTCAATCAATTCGTTCAAACCTCCGCAGGGGCCCATGTATTTGGAGTTTCTATCTTCTTCAGCCGTGAGAGCCACTTTCTCCTTCATCTCCGGTGCGACCAAGCTTAGTCCCATTTCCCGGCGTCAGGAGCATCACGTGGATACCTCAGAGCTTCCCCAATCGTCGCTGAAGCTCTTCTTCCTCTCCAACCAGCTCTCCGCGGTGAAGCTTCCCTCGCTGTCATGGGTCTTCGTCGCCAGCCATCCTCCGGCGAGCTCCGACCACCCGTGTCTCTCCGGTGAGTTCCCTGGACCATGTAATTACTCGTGCGCTCGTTATTTTGCCCATGCCTCGACGAGTTTGCCTCGGCCACTTTTTCCCGTAGCTCCCCGCCGCCTCTCACCGTCGCGCCGCCGCCTTGGTCCATCTCCGGCCATGCTCCAACTGCCAAAAGCTGCGTAGGGTTATTAGGGTTCCAATTGTGGTCTCGGTTCACGCGGCCGTAGGCCACCGCGCCGGCGAGCCGCCGGCATAGCTCACGGCTCCGCACCTCCTCTCCGTTGTCGGTCGCGTCCGACAAACAGGAGTGGTTAGATTAAGAAAAATGTCGGTTTAGTTAAACTAATGGGTGAATTAGAAAGCTAATGTCTCTATTGCTTGTGGGCCCGAGCAGCCGGTTAAGTGGATGCGTATTTCTTTTAGTACGTATTTGCTAGAGAAAAACGTATTATTCATATGCTTTAAGCTGATTTACGTTTCCAGACTTAGAAGACGTATTCTTCGGAATATGCCTTCAGTTAGTTTCGGCCGAGCCCAAGTCTTTGTTGACTGGGTCAAAACCCTTGATCCGGTCCACCCTTGTCAGTGACCGAGGCTAGCTGGACTCGGGTATAAAAAGGATTTAGTCACTTTAGGAATCCAGAAAAGATTTATTTGTACACTGAAAAATTGTTTTAACTTCAAAAATCCATATCTAATTCATATCAACTTCAAAATGTATGAAACCAGTTTTGATATTTTTCATATTATGTGAATTTTATTTTAAAATAGGTTTCAAATATATCTCAGTAGCAGAGATTATAGATTTAAGAAAATGATCTATAACTCTATTATTTTTACAATAGAAAAATACTATTGACTTCAAAAATACATAACTATTCCATTTTAACTCCAAAGACAGTGAAACCACTTTTGATAGTTTTTATTTTAAGTAAACTTATTTCTAAAAATGGTTTCAAACTCACCTCTGTTACAGAAGCTATATTTTGCGGAGAGTGATCCTAAAATGAATTATTTTACTCTATAAAATCTCGATAACTTTAGAAATTAATAACTAAATCATGAAAACTCCAATTAGGGCAAACTCAACTGTTTTGAACTTGAAATAATATTGCCTATTTATCTATGTAATCCATGTACTCACCACCGCTCTACAAATTTTCATCTCATAATTAAATTACGTGATTGAAGGCGTATTGAAATCTGAAATTCAAACCACCATAACTTTCACACACTAAATCCAAATGGAATGAATCTTTCACCTGAATTCATATAAAATCATGACCTACCTACTGTATAAATTTCTTGCATATTTGAGTATGTTGAATTTCTGGCTTTATTCGATGCTTATTACTTTATCGTCTTTTCGCTAGGTTTTCAACGCTATTGATATGTTCGTGAGAATATTATGATTATAATCTGAGAATGAACAAGTGATACCAGGTGCGAGCACCCTCCTCTTGATCATATTGCTCCCAGTGGTTTTTAAAGTTTTGTGTGAGTTTTATTATCGCAATTGCATGCTATTTTGAAATAAATGTTTATGGGTAGATGTAGTTAATCTCCTAATTGTTTGCATTAGCCCTCCCTTGAATATTGATTACCCTTTTTGCCTTGAATGATTAAGGATATATGTTATATGGGTGTTTGCTAGTTTGTAGAACGATGCTTAGCCATGCTAGTAGTCGTAGCCGAGAGCGGTTGATGGAGCTAGTCCATCGGCCGGTGAATTGAATTGAATCCTAATGAACCTTGATGATTTTATGGTTTGGATTGTGTAGGATTTGAGGGATGTATCCAAATCTTTGTATCTAGGGTTTGTGGACATGTTGGGCATGGGTTTTATGTTCTTAACTTGGACGGGTGTAGGTTGATGATGAATTACTATTGTTGTTGCTGGTATGGAATTGTGTAGCCCCGTCTGAGTGTTTAAGGACCGGTCTGTGGTGTGATGAACCAAGTCCTACGTGCAACCACACGCCGGGATAATGGCGAAGGCTTCGCTTAATAATTTGTTGCGTGTTAGCTATCAAAACACAATGAGGTTGACAATTGTTATTGTTATGTATTTAATTGTTCTCTTGTCAATCTCGTGGGGGCATGTTTGTTGTTCTCTTGATTGCCCTTAAGGGTCTCTTGTTGGATAGGGACTTACTTACACAACGAGGTTCACCTGTGGTGCGAGGCGCTTAGTCTGCTATGGGATGCTGTTCCTCGGGTGGTTTGATAGTTAGGACATGACATTGTAACGGCCTCGTTATGCTACCTCAGTCACACTCCTACGGAAGAGTGCATTGGCCGACATTATGAGGAATGCATATCGTGTGGGTAAAGCTGTACAACTCTACAGAGTAACTAAATCTATTCGAATAGCCTCGTCCTAGGTTATGGACAACACTTGTGGGAAAGCAGGCACAGTTAGCTTTTGGGAAACTAAGTTTGGGTTATGGTTGGTAATGTTATGTCTTTATGTTAGTTTGTTCAGAGTTGAGATGTTTTCATGAATGCGTTGTTCGCGCGATATTTTGTTGAGGAATGAATGGTGCCACGAATGAGATGTTCGTGTGTCGTTTATATTTGGAGATGATACCATTGATGATCATTACTTACTGCTATAAAATATCTTATAAATGTTTTACAAATGGCAGGTTAGCATCTTTTATTCATATGCAAAACGCTTTATGCTAAAAAATTGACTAGTGTAGTGGCCTTCCGTTGATACTTACTTGCATCCTTATTTTTCTTGAAAAGTCTCGCGAGTACAACTTTGTACTTGAAAAGTGTCTATTTGATCAGGTAAGGACGGCGGGCGCAACGGCTTTAACTCCAGTTGGTTGCTTGTGGGATTGTGGGCATGCCAACTCGGTTATTCCCTCTTTATTTAAGTTTATCTTCCGCTGCAATTTATTTGTGTTATTGTTATTTAGATTTGGCCGATTGCTCTTATGTAAAATTGGGACCGAAAGGTTCTATGTTGAAAATGTATTAAAGTTTCTTTTATTCTTGTACATTGTGTATGGATGTGATTGCAATGTTGTGTACTAGGATATATGCATGTTAGCCACTGATCCTTGGGAGCTAGCATGTGACACATATCCGGGTCACTCGGAATCGTGTTCGTCTCACGTTAAGTGTTGCGTTTACGGCGTAATCACTTAGCTTGATACGGATCCGATTTCGGGGGTCCTCACAATCTTGATCTCTAACTTGAGTTCAAACGTGAACCCGATCCACATTTACTTCGAGCATTATCACAATTTTGCGTCTCAACCACTAATACATGTTGTCTTGACAAGATAACCATCTTCGGCATACTGGAGTTATCAACAACCTCGCTTTGTAAAGTCGATTGGAGAGGATAACTCATCTTTAACGAAAAATTCTTATTTTTGTCCTTATCCGCCTTTGCTATATGGCAATTCCTATTCCTGTGATCCAATAATTTGCAGGAGAAATCTTTGAAATGAACAACGTACACTTAATTAACAAATTATGTTTCAAATTGGGCATAGATAACACATCACGAATAAACTTCAGACCGTATTCCATTTTGACTAGAATTCTACCCTTTCCTTGAGCTTGAGCTAAACAACCATGGCCTATGCATATATTCGCCTGATATGACAAGTGGACATCTCGAAATATTTCTGAATTAGTGGCCATATGGTTTGTGTAGCCACTATCCACAATCCAAATACCTTCTTTTCCTCCTTGCACTGTCTGGCAAGAATAAACACTCTCTTCTAGATTTTCTTTCTCTTCCGAGAAATTTGCTAGATTGTCATCTCGGCATCTACAAAATCTGGCAATGTGACCTTGCCTCTTGCATTTATAGCAAGTCATCTTCTTCCATCACATATTGTGGTGTGATTGGACTTTTCGCAAATACCACACCAGAAATTTAAATAAGCCGTACCTTTTTCTCTAATATCTTGGGCCAGCTGCTCCTGCATATCTTGCCTTCGGTCACCTCTTCTTCCATAACTCCCACAATTTTTCGAACCGTGGGTTTTGAAACTCAGGTTTGATTATAAGGCGCTTTCAACCGATCTCCCTTCAGTGTGTAGCTTCCTCTCTTCATGTAATTCCAATGAACTCATTAATTGTTGCAGTGTGAGGGTCATGAAATCCTTTGAATCCTCAATTGCAGCAACAATATACTCAAACTTTTTTGGTAAACTGATCAAAATTTTCTCAACAATATTTTGATATGTAATCTCTTCACCGTAGGTGTGCATCTGATTCACATCCTCAATGACACTTGAGAAGTAATCTTTGATCTTCTCTGACTCTTTCATCTGCATATTTCAAAACTGCCTTCACAAAATTTGTAGCTTTACCGCTAAAACCTTTGTGGTACCTTGAAACTCCTCATTTAGCTTATCCCATGCTTCCTTCGACTTCTTGGTGCCGATAATATGTGGAAACAACAACACCTTGTTTATTTAGAAACAAGGCCTTGACGTCCGTCATCTGGTTCTCTGCCAGAGATTTCTTCTACTCCAGTGTAAGAACTTCTTTAGCTGCATACTCTTTGTAGCCATTCTCCACAATATCTCACAATCATTGCGATAGTAGCAGCGTCTGCATCTTGATGTTCCACATATTGTAATTCTCTCCAGAGAATACGGGAATCATCGACTTCGTCATTACGATGCCCGAACTCAAAAAGCCATAACCTCGTCTTTGAAAAATAACACGGATACGACACGCTACTCCACTACGCCAGACTCGAACCTAAGGCTTCTTATACCACTTGTTAGGGTTTTTTTTTACACAAAGAAGCAATGCGACAGAGTAAAATAGAAACAGTGGAGTGGTGTAGTGTAGTGTAGTGTAGTGTAGTTAAAAACACTACGTCATTTCTTTATCTCATCAAGGTTACATTACAAAATGCAACATACATGTCTTTATATAGACTACATGAACCAACATATACTCTGACCGACTCCAGTACAAAGTTACTTTTACGGCTCAACAAGCTACATAGCTATATCATTTCTAGTAAGGTAACAGCTCTGATAAACAAGTTTGCTTGTGATTCCTTGCCGCCGTTCAGTTGAGCTTGAACCAACTCAACTTTTCTTGCTTGTACTAGAAGCTTCAACTTTAACAATACACTAATTAAACTCCTGCTCGTACCGACTTGGTTTCAGCCTGCATGCATGTCACCATTAGGCAAATCCAATCTGACTTAATCTACTCAAGAAAATAAATTACACTCTAACATACATGTGGGGACCCCGGTAATTATCTCCATAAGACCGAGATTAGACAAGGTCTTAGGGACATAATTACGGGTCTACGGTAAATGAATTCCAATTTAACTCTATCCAAGTGAGAGGCTTAGCCGAATACTAGAGCCTCAACGATCATGCGCGCTGCTCCCTTGCGAGCGCTACATGATTGTCGATTCTCCCTTGATTCGAAGCACTACACTTAGTGAGTTAAATGGGAATTCATCAACAACGAGTATGACATATATTGGCTCCCAAGATCAACGACCAATATACTCATACCCTCATCCAACGTTGATTACATCCATACAACGCATACAACAAGAGATAAAAGACATCTTGCATAATAGTCAAAGTCTGACTTATTACATACGGTCGACCGGCCAAATTCAAGTAAAGTACCAAGTAGCAAATGAGTAAATAGATAAAGCAAAAGACCAGCAGTGGTATGCCCATCACCCATCGGCAACCGACTGGGAGTTAAATGGTAGCACACTACTCATTAGTGTCACCCAAGTCAACACTAGCGAGATCATCATAATCATAACCTTCCTCACCTGAAAAGGCCAGCAAACATCTGGCTGAGTACAAGTGTGCTCGCAAGTCTTACACAAATAAAAATAGTTATGCATAAGGGTCATTCAAAGGATGGCTCATATTGGTTTAGTTTTGCGAAAGAGACGCAACAATTAACATCCTACACATACTAGTTTTTCATGTGCCCATTTAAAATCAGATTTGAAGTAGAAGTAAAGCGTATAGTAAAGCATTTCATTAATAAACAATTGAATCATACAAAGACCAAAGTGGCAGCCCACCTTGATGTACTAAACACATGAACATCTCGTTCATGACGAATACCAAGTTCAACCACAATTTTAATTAAAAGTCTAACAATAAGCAGCCACAAATTTCAAGCGGTCGTCCATAACCGTGGACACGGCTATTCGAATAGATTAATACCTGCAGGGTGTACTACTTTACCCACACGACTTGATTAGCCCGTAAGCCTCCAGAGGCCTCGAAATAGCACACTTCCTATGGTATGCCGTGGGTAAATCAAGATCTGATCATTTTCAAAGAAGAAAGCCCTATTGAGCTAAGTCCCCTTGTGAGATGGTTCCTTGCCTAGTACAAGCGTCCGATAGCACTTGCTAGGGGCTCACAAGTTATATTGGAAATACCGATGCAATCAAAACAAAAGAATTGGTGCTCCTTGCACACTATAAAGGATTACATCGGCTCCTCAAAGAACATAGGATTTCACGGTCGCTATGCCCCTTACACCACCAAGGACTTAACACAATAAAACCCTCCCCTACTTAACCATACGGCTCCCAACCCGCGTGTGGCGACGAGTGTTGCTTGAACGATGGGTACCCAAAGATCGGTCATCAATTGTCCGGACAAGTCCTTCCACTTACCCAATGCTCGTGCACAAAGCACCATCACTAACCAACACTTGTCGGACCAAATCTCATTTAAAAATGACAAAGTTTTACTCATAAAACAGCTACAAAGATCTGAAGTAAAAACATAAAGTAAGAGTTGTGTGTATCCCAAAACCGCGGGTTATTCCGACGATCGAACTACAGTATCTAGACTTGCATGGCTAAGCAATTCTACAACCCATAATTCACATCCTATCTTAAGCATATAGGAGTTGGCATAATTCAAGATTAACCTCAAGCATAGGACATAACTAAACTACACATCACAAAAATATTGACATAATCAAAATAGCATGCAAGCAATTATCATTGCACTATCTTAACCAAAACTGGGATCAAATATGATGCAAAAGAAAGTTCAAATGATGCTTGCCTTGCTGGTACAGTAGCTGCTCGCTCTCAGTAGCTTAAGTGTCGATATCAATATGCTCGGGATCTATATAATTATAACATCAAATAAATACCGAGAAAAACAACTCAAAAACCAAAATGCTAAAAAAATGCATGATTTTTCTACAGTAGTTAGGTCATGATTTTAATTGATTTTTGGTGAAAGAATTATTTCATTTTGATTTAGTATATGAAAGTTATAATGGTTTGAATTTCAGATTTCAATAAGCCGTCATTATGTAATTTAATTATGAAGTGAAATTTTGTAGAACAGTGGCGAGTACATGGATTACATAGATAAATAGGCAATATTATTATAAGTTAAAAACAGTTGAGTTTGTCCTTTTTGGAGTTTTTATGATTTAGTTATTGATTTTCAAAGTTATCAGCCTTTTATAGTATAAAAATAATGGAGTTAAGGAGTATATTCTCCCAAAATAGTTTCTGTGACAGAGGTAACATGGAGACCATTTTTAGAATTAAGCTCACTGAAAATGAAAATTATCAAAAGTGGTCTCACTATTTTTGGAGCTTCCAATAATTACTTATGCATTTTTGAAGTTATCAGTCATTTTTCTATTGTACAAATAATGGTTGTAATGGATTAATCTCCAATTAATACTCTCTGCTACAGAGACAAGTTTGAAACTAATTTTAATATAAAGTTTACTACAAATGAAAATTTCCAGAAGTGGTTTCATGCGATTTGGAGTTAAAATGATTTAATTATGTATTTTAGAAGTTATTCATATTTTTCAGTGTATAAATAACTGATCTCGAATTTACTAAAGTGATTATTACTTTTCTTACCGAGGTATACGCTAGCCGCAGTCAATGACTAGCGGGCCCGTGAATAGTGCACTTTCTATTTAACTCATATTAAAGAAAACGAGCGCTGACAGGTGGGGTCCACTGTCAGCGACCTGGCTCATGGAACTTGGTCCACGCGCGCCCGTGCATGGTGCACGGGGCTTACGGCGATGGGCCCACTCGTCAATCTCTTTCGCATCTCGCTTATTCACTCGGCTTTCTGTGCAAGGTCCCACATGTCGGCAACACATTGTGACGGCTAAGACAGCGTTTAAATGCTAATGATTGGCGCTTAGTCCTAATGACGTGCTACAGTGCTGGTCCGCGTATGGCACGGCAATCGCATTGCCGCCCGCTTGCCCGGCGGCTCGCCGGCGCTACGCGCCACGGCGGAGCCTGCCAGTGGTCGCGTTAGCTTGGCAATAGCCTGGCGCAGCTAGGGGAGGTGGTCACAGAGCTGGGGGTGGTCTGTGCCGGCGGCTAGTCGGAGACGAGCGGCGGCGGGTTATACGGCAAATGGGCATGCAGCTAAACCGAGCTCCTCAGTACAACTTGGCGATTGCTTAAGCTACCTAAAGGTTCGGGGAGGTCACCTGGAGCTGTAGGAAGATTGGGGAAGTCGGAGGTTGACTCGAGCTGTGCCGGAGCCGGAGAAGACAAAGACGGCCAACTCGGTTTCACGGGGACAGGAGGTTCTGAGCAAAACAACCAAGAGAGGATGGTCAAGATGACTTAAAGATCATCGGAGGAAGCTGTAGAAGCGAGGAATTTGACAATAGCTTACCGGACCTAAGTGGAGATTTAAAAGACTCCTCACCGCTCCGAAAATGAGCTTTCTTCAAATCCTCACAGTCCTGTCATGTAATGACCAAATTGATTGGGGGGGAAACTTAGTTAGATCCTAAGACATAACGTGACGCGAGAGAGATAGAGAGGAGCTCACCGGAGTTGAGGATGACAAGGTGAGGCCCTTCGGGGGCGTGCTCTAGAGCTCCAGAGAGCACGATGATGGACCGCGAGCTACAAACGACAAGAGAGGCTCGCATTAGCAAAAATGGATAGAGCATTGAACAAGAAGGAGGGAGGAATCACGCGGTTGGAGCTTACCCGAGAAACGAGCTCCAGCTAGCTTCCCCTCCTCACAACCGAGGAGAAGTGAGGGAGAAGGAAGGGCTTCGAGGGGTGATAAAGCCAGAGAGACGTTGGGGGTGGGTACGGTGTGCAGAGGGGGAGCTCGGGGATAGGCCAACGGGCGTGGTGAGGTGATGGCGGCTCAGGGCGAAACGACCGCGTGGCGAGGAGGCTATGCGCGAGCTCTATCGCGAGGAGGAAGAAGGCTCTGACGCGTGGGTCCCGGCAGTCAGCGGCAGAAGGGGCGCGGCGCGGTGCGTAGCAATAGATTTGATCAGCACCGTTGGATCGCGAAAGGACGGGCGAGATGAGTGGGGGGTTCGGACAGGTCGACGGGGTGACGAGATCT
Source organism: Ampelocalamus luodianensis (assembly GCA_036346255.1). Lineage (NCBI taxonomy): Eukaryota > Viridiplantae > Streptophyta > Magnoliopsida > Poales > Poaceae > Ampelocalamus > Ampelocalamus luodianensis. The sequence goes on from CM070622.1 coordinate 31,558,377, forward strand.
GGACCGCGGAGGCTTGATCCAACGGTCGCATGTGAGGGTGCAGTTAGGCGGTTGGGTTGAGTCCAGTCGCCGAGTCGGACTCGAGTCCGAGGAACAGTGCTAGCCGATTAGGGTTGAGTTTCACTGAGAATTAAATTAGATTTACTACTTTGACCAGAGCTTTATAAATAGAAATAAATTTCATAAAATCCTCAAATAATTTGTGGGGGTTCCTGGGAGTATATAGTTCCCATAAAAATTATAAAACCCTACTGTTCATAATATAATTTGTGATATTTAAATTCAAACATGTTGTATGTCTATGAAGATTGTTTGAATTTTAATTATGTTCAAACTGTTCCCAAAAATTTTGGAAAAATTATATTAATTCATGATAATTAATTTAGTATTTGAATAAATTGGTTCCAGATGATGATCACAAATTTTTATTACTGATTTGAAGTGAATTCTGAATTTTGATGTGTATGTTCACCTCAAATTAGATTTTCCAAGTACAATATATTATGAAATGATTTGAATTTGATAATGCATGTTAGTGAAATACATATTAATCCAATTTAATTAGTTGGGGCTGTGACAAACCTCCCCCCTTACAAAAGATCTCGACCCGAGATCTGGGTGGAGAAGAATTAGAAAGTTTTCATTAGAAGTTATAATTTACGTTGTCTTGATTTCCTTCAAAGATAGTGTTGACATGTTATAATTATGCCATAAGAATAATTTTGTTTACATTGCTATGTTTTACCTTTCCTTTCTTGATACGAAGGCACTTCAGGTAGAGAAGAGGTCTGGATATGCCGCTCGCATCCGGTCTTCACGCTCCCAGGTTGCTTCATTCTCCGTGTGGTTGCTCCATTGAACCTTGACGAACTTGATGTTACGATTCCTAGTCTTACGCTCGGTTTCCTCAAGGATACGAATCGGGCTCTCTCGATAAGATAGATCGGGTTGCAAGTCGAGTTTATCCAACTCGGTTGCTTCCGTTGGGACTCGAAGACATTTCTTGAGTTGGGAGACATGGAAGACGTTATGCACGTCTGAAAGCGATGGTGGCAACTCTAACTGGTATGCCACCGATCCCAACTTAGCTAGGATACGGAAAGGTCCAATATAGCGAGGTGCTAATTTACCTTTGATTTGGAAACGACGAACTCCTTTCATAGGAGAGACTTTGAGATATACATGATCGTCCACTTCGAAGCTCAACTCGCAACGACGACGATCGGCATATGACTTCTGACGTGATTGAGCCGTCCTAAGTCGTTCACGAATAACACGAACTTGTTCTTCAGCATCTTCCACCAAGGTTGGGCCATAGAATGGCCTCTCCCCGGCTTCGGACCAGTTCAAGGGTGTTCTACAAGCTCTCCCATACAATGCTTCGAATGGTGACATCGAATCTTTGGATTGGAAGTCGTTGTTGTATGAGAACTCGGCAAACGGTAAGCATTTTTTCCCAACTATCGCTGTAGGATAACACGCAAGCCCGGAGAAGGTCTTCCAAAACTTGGTTTACCCTCTCAGTTTGTCCATCCGTTTGCGGGTGATAAGCGGAGCTAAAAGATAGACTGGTCCCCATTGCTTTATGTAAGCATTCCCAGAAATAGGATGTGAATTGAGGGCCTCTATCAGAAACTATCACCTTTGGAACACCGTGGAGACAAACAATTCTTGCAATGTAAAGCTCCGCTAACTTGTTCCCACGGTAGATGGTCTTGACAGGAATGAAGTGAGCAACCTTTGTCAAACGGTCTACAATTACCCATATAGAATCAAATCCAGCTTTAGTTCTAGGAAGGCCGGTGATAAAATCCATGCCAACTTCTTCCCATTTCCACTGAGGAATGGGCAGGGGATCTAGAGTACCAGCTGGCTTCAAATGCTCAGCCTTAACTCTTTGACATAGATCCCACTCGGCCACATATTGTGCAACGTGCCGCTTCATTCGGCTCCACCACAGTTTCTTTTTCAAATCTTGATACATTTTTGTACTCCCTGGGTGGATAGAGAATTTTGAGTTATGAGCCTCCTTGAGAATCAATTCTCTCAAGTGGCGATCAAATGGTACCACCATACGGTTTCCAAACCATAGAGTACCTTGTGCATCTTGCTTAAAACACTTAGCCTTGCCTTGTTTCATTAGTTCTAAAATTTGAGCCACTTCCGCATCAGTTTTCTGGGTTTCCCTAATCTGGTCCTCAAGTGTGCAAGTCACACTGAGGGCTGCAAGCGAACCTTCTTCAACTATCTCCAGGTGTAGGCCTTGCAATGCAGCACATAAGCCTGCAGAAAAAGGAGTTACCGACCAACAGTTGCATTGGGATTTTCCGCTCAAGGCGTCGGCCACGACATTAGCCTTCCCTGGATGATAATGGAGTCCCATATCGTAATCTTTAATCAACTCAAGCCATCTTCTTTGTCTCAAGTTCAGGTCGGCTTGGGTGAAAATATATTTAAGGCTCTTATGGTCGGTGTAAATCTCGCAACGATTACCGATGAGGTAATGCGGCCAAATCTTCAAGGCATGAACTACAGCCGCGAGCTCTAGGTCGTGTGTGGGATAATTGGCCTCATGGGGCCTCAATTGCCTCGATGCGTAGGCCACCACTCGGCCGTCTTGCATAAGCACACAACCAAGCCCATGGCGAGATGCATCACAGTAGATATCAAAGCTCTTGTGAATGTCCGCGAGAACAAGCACGGGAGCTTCATCGGGCATTCTTTCGGGGTTTGGAAGCTTTGCTCGCGATTCTGCCCACTCAAATTTCTTTTCTTTCTTTAGAAGTTGGGTCATAGGCTTTGCAATTTTCGAGAAATTCTTGATGAACCTACGGTAGTATCCCGCAAGTCCAAGAAAACTACGAATGTCAGTGACGCTCTTGGGTTGCTTCCATTCAAGGACATCTCGTACCTTACTAGGATCAACAGCGACACCGCCTTTAGATAGGATATGACCCAAGAAACTAACCTCTCGGAGCCAAAACTCACATTTGCTGAATTTGGCATACAGCTGATGGTAGCGAAGCTTTTCTAACACAAGTCTCAGATGTTGCTCGTGCTCAAGATCAGACTTAGAGTAGATAAGGATATCATCAATGAAAACCACTACAAACCGATCCAAGTATTCCATGAACACCGAATTCATGAGGTTCATGAAATAGGCTGGGGCATTGGTCAAACCAAAGGACATGACTGTGTACTCGTACAAACCGTAACGAGTAGAGAAAGCGGTCTTCGGAATGTCCTCGGTTCTAACTTTAATCTGATGGTACCCTAACCTCAAGTCAATTTTGGAGAACACCTGAGCTCCACTAAGCTGGTCAAATAGGTCATCGATCCGTGGGAGCGGATACTTGTTCTTGATGGTGACCTTATTCAACGGACGGTAGTCAACACACATCCGTAGACTCTTGTCTTTCTTCTTGACAAAGAGAGCCGGGCATCCCCAAGGCGAGGAGCTAGGTCTGATGAAACCCTTGTCTTGCAACTCCTTAAGTTGTTCTTTCAATTCACTAGCTCATTGGGCGGCATCCGATCTGACGGCCTTTTGAGATGGGCGCGATGCAGGTGCAAGCTCAATGACAAACTCTACTTCTCGGTCGGGGCATGCAGAAGTTCTTGAGGAACACATCAGGATACTCACTCACTATTGGTACCTCCTCTATCTTGAGGGAGGTACTCGCCTCTAAAGCATAAAGGTGAGAACTACCCACTAAAGGTGCAAAGACTACCTGGATGTCGTCCTCGCTAGTCACTGAGATAGACCGCTGGGCACAATCAATCTTCCCCTGATTCTTAGATAACCAATCCATCCCTAAGATAACATCAATGCCCACAAAACTTATCACTATTAAGTTTGCTGAAAAGTTAACATTTTGTATTTCAATTTTTACGTCCCGACAGACTTGATCGGCGTAGAAAACCGACCCTGGGGACTGAATATGATAAGGTGGGTGTAGCGTATGTATCTTGAATTGGTTAATTTCAGCATACTCGTTTTTAATAAAAGAATGAGATGCTCCAGAATCAAATAGAACTGATGCAGGACATGAATTAACAAGTAATGTACCTAGCACGACGTCAGGTGCGTCGGTCGCCTCCTCTGCTGAGACGTGGTTGACACGACCACGTGCATGCTGGGGTGGAGTAGGTGCTGCTCTCTGTGGTGGTGGCGGTGGTCTCGCTGGAGCTGGCGCTGGTGGTGCTGGAGCAGAGTACGTCCGGGGCATCCCTCGCTGCTTGGCGAGGCACTGCGAAGCATAGTGGCCCTGACGGCCACAGTGAAAACAAATGACGTCGGGCTTGTATGCCCCGCCATCAGTGGTCTCGCCCCACCGCGTCTTCGAGCTGCCGGTGGAGAAGGTCGTGGAGGTGCCACAGGAGACCTCGATGGTGCTGAAGCTGGGGCACGAGGTGCCTGAGGTAGTCCTGGACGCGGCCTGGGAAAGCTGCCACTCGCCACTGCCGTCTGTAAAGCCTTCCTCCTCTTCCTCGACTCATCCACCGTCATGCTCTCATGCTCCACCACGATCGCCTTGTTGACCAGATGCTGGAAACTCCTGAAATCATGTGCAGCTAAAACAAGCCGCAACTCCTCTGACAGTCCATGGAAGAACCTGTTCCGGCGACGAGCGTCTGTCGAGACGTCGTCCGGAGCATACCTGGCCAAGTAGTTGAAATCATGCAGGTACTCTGTGGATCGCCCTCCGCCCTGTCTCAAGGCAGGAACTGCTGCCGCTTGATAAGCAGCACTCCCTCTGGTATATGGGCCTCCCGGAACGCGTCCCTGAACTCGTCCCAAGTCGGGACGTGACCAGCGGGCTGCATGGCGGAATAACTATCCCACCACGCTCTCGCCGCACCTGCCAATTGATAGCTGGCAAACAAGACTCTCTCAACTCCGGTACACTGCGCAATGTTCAACTTCTTCTCAATGTTGTGCAGCCAGTCTTCTGCCTCCATCGGGTCCTTGCCGCCCGCAAACGTCGGAGGGTTGGTCGCACGAAACTCGCCGAGACCTCCGGGCCTTCGATCTTGAGGCAGCTCCTCCGGCCGAGCGGGAGGCGGGCGGTGTTACGTCGATCGCCTCAAGCATCCGGGTCTGGTCCATCCGGTTGCGCTCAATCATCATCACAAACTCGACCATGGATGGCGGCGGAGGGAGAACCTCCTCAGGCGGTCCACCCTGCTGGGACGGCGGCTGAGAGGGCTCGCCATGCTCAGACGGCTGCTGGGATGACTGTCCCTGATCGTAGAAATCGCTCAGAGGTGCTAGACGTGGTGCCCTAGATGGGGATGGGGAGCCTCTGCCGCGTAGGGCTCCTGATCGCGTAGTCGGTCCTGTCATCCTATATTAAACAAGGATGGTTAGTAAATAAGATAAAAGCCATTACTTGGCCATACATGCACAATCAATATCAAAGAGCATGAAAATTGTAACATCAAATGGAGCACCGAACATTAATCAACATAAAACCGAATCGATACACTCCGTACATAAGCGCCCGCAGGCTTAAGATTACAACTGAAATAGTAGTGTTTTCAAATAAAACATAACAGTTCGGCATCTACTATCCTATTACATAATCCTAAGGATACACGCTCAAACATAGAGCTCCCTGCCCTAACATCCTAGATATTATTCTGGTCAAAGTTCACCGGAAAGTCATCGAGCAGGTGGTATCCAGGGGATCATGTGTCTTCCGGGTCTCCCGGGTTGGTGAGGCGTAAGGGGGATCCTACGCCGATGATATGGCCTCCTACTTCAGGAAGACGATAGTCTGGAGGCGCAGAAATGTACGGTGAAACCTCATTAGCGCCATACAGCACATCCGGACGAATTAGCCTCATGTCATGCATAAGCTGTAAATGCTCCTGAGCTATAATGAGACGACGACGCGTCTCCCATAACTCATGCATTACGCAGCGATGCATTTGGTCCATTACATGAACCAATCTCGCCAACTGCCTGACTTGGGGATCCTCCCCAAACTGGATCCTAGCAAACGAGCTCACGTCCCTAGCGCGTGCGCGCATCGGAAAGTGATCATATGGGGGCTGGGCTAACTCCGTCAGGTCGTAGCGAAGACGACTCATGGCCACCAAAGCCACTTCTTGTAACGCTATAGCCTCAGAAGTACCGCGCGCCTGGAAGCGGTAAGGTATGCTCCCCGTGACTTGTCTAGCAACGATATCTATTACTGCCATAAATTCCTCCATTCCAGGTCCTCGATCACGGCGGTAGATGGAATAAGTGGGCTGATATGTGAAGTTCGCCCTCCACATCATGTCTCGTAGCAACGCCGGGTATCCATCCACTCCTTCAGCTTGAGTTTTCCGGACAAGGTACTGAGGGTTCATCTAAAGGCAAGAAGGCAAGGTAAGTTAGTTTCATAAACCAAAATAGGATCAGGAGAGAAAAGATACTAAGATGGATAAGGAATAAAAGATATTCTTAACTTAAACTTTCAAAGTAATTTGATAATTTCAAAATATTTTGACTCGGAAGGCTTACTAACTCTAACTCGGTGCTACCTCTAACCTACAATCGATGGCTCGATACCAACGTGTGGGGACCCGTGAATTATCTCCATAAGACCGAGATTAGACAAGGTCTTAGGGACATAATTACTGGTCTCGATAAATGAATTCCAATTTAACTATATCCAAGTGAGAGGCTTAGCCGAATACTAGAGCCTCAACGATCATGCGCGCTGCTCCCTTGCGAGCGCTACATGATTGTCGATTCTCCCTTGATTCGAAGCACTACACTTAGTGAGTTAAATGGGAATTCATCAACAACGAGTATGACATATATTGGCTCCCAAGATCAACGACCAATATACTCATACCCTCATCCAACGTTGATTACATCCATACAACGCATACAACAAGAGATAAAAAGACATACTGCATAATAGTCAAAGTCTACAGCTTATTCAAGTAAAGTACCAAGTAGCAGCGGAAGTAAATAGATAAAGCAAAAGACCAGCAGTGGTATGCCCATCACCCATCGGCAACCGACTGGGAGTTAAATGGTAGCACACTACTCATTAGTGTCACCCAAGTCAACACTAGCGAGATCATCATAATCATAACCTTCCTCACCTGAAAAGGCCAGCAAACATCTGGCTGAGTACAAGTGTGCTCGCAAGTCTTACACAAATAAAAATAGTTATGCATAAGGGTCATTCAAAGGATGGCTCATATTGGTTTAGTTTTGCGAAAGAGACGCAACAATTAACATCCTACACATACTAGTTTTTCATGTGCCCATTTAAAATCAGATTTGAAGTAGAAGTAAAGCGTATAGTAAAGCATTTGATAATAAACAATTGAATCATACAAAGACCAAAGTGGCAGCCCACCTTGATGTACTAAACACATGAACATCCCGTTCATGACGAATACCAAGTTCAACCACAATTTTAATTAAAAGTCTAACAATAAGCAGCCACAAATTTCAAGCGGTCGTCCATAACCGTGGACACGGCTATTCGAATAGATTAATACCTGCGGTGTACTACTTTACCCACACGACTTGATTAGCCCGTAAGCCTCCGGAGGCCTCTCAAATAGCACACTTCCTATGGTATGCCGGCGGGTAAATCAAGATACAGTCATTTTCAAAGAAGAAAGCCCTATTGAGCTAAGTCCCCTTGTGAGATGGTTCCTTGCCTAGTACAAGCGTCCGATAGCACTTGCTAGGGGCTCACAAGTTATATTGGAAATACCGATGCAATCAAAACAAAAGAATTGGTGCTCCTTGCACACTATAAAGGATTACATCGGCTCCTCAAAGAACATAGGATTTCACGGTCGCTATGCCCTTACACCACCAAGGACTTAACACAATAAAACCCTCCCCTACTTAACCATACGGCTCCCAACCCGCGTGTGGCAAAGACGAGTGTTGCTTGAACGATGAGGTACCCAAAGTTCGGTCCTCAATTGTCCGACAAGTCCTTCCACTTACCCAATGCTCGTGCACAAAGCACCATCACTAACCAACACTTGTCCGGACCAAATCTCATTTAAAATGACAAAGTTTTACTCATAAAACAGCTACAAAGATCTGAAGTAAAAACATAAAGTAAGAGTTGTGTGTATCCCAAAACCGCCGGGTTATTCCCGACGATCGAACTACCGTATCTAAACTTGCATGGCTAAGCAATTCTACAACCCATAATTCACACATCCTATCTTAAGCATATAGGAGTTGGCATAATTCAAGATTAACCTCAAGCATAGGACATAACTAAACTACACATCACAAAAATATTGACATAATCAAAATAGCATGCAAGCAATTATCATTGCACTATCTTAACCAAAACTGGGATCAAATATGATGCAAAATAAAGTTCAAATGATGCTTGCCTTGCTGGTACAGTAGCTGCTCGCTCTCAGTAGCGTAAGTGTCGATATCAATATGCTCGGGATCTATATAATTATAACATCAAATAAATACCGAGAAAAACAACTCAAAACCAAAATGCTCAAAAATGCATGATTTTTCTATACAGTAGTTAGGTCATGATTTTAATTGATTTTTGGTGAAAGAATTATTTCATTTTGATTTAGTATATGAAAGTTATAATGGTTTGAATTTCAGATTTCAATAAGCCGTCATTATGTAATTTAATTATGAAGTGAAATTTTGTAGAACAGTGGCGAGTACATGGATTACATAGATAAATAGGCAATATTATTATAAGTTAAAAACAGTTGAGTTTGTCTTTTTTGGAGTTTTTATGATTTAGTTATTGATTTTCAAAGTTATCAGCCTTTTATAGTATAAAAATAATGGAGTTAAGGAGTATATTCTCCCAAAATAGTTTCTGTGACAGAGGTAACATGGAGACCATTTTTATAATTAAGCTCACTGAAAATTAAAATTATCAAAAGTGGTCTCACTATTTTTGGAGCTTCCAATAATTACTTATGCATTTTTGAAGTTATCAGTCATTTTTCTATTGTACAAATAATGGTTGTAATGGATTAATCTCCAATTAATACTCTCTGCTACAGAGACAAGTTTGAAACTAATTTTAATATAAAGTTTACTACAAATGAAAATTTCCAGAAGTGGTTTCATGCGATTTGGAGTTAAAATGATTTAATTATGTATTTTAGAAGTTATTCATATTTTTCAGTGTATAAATAACTGATCTCGAATTTACTAAAGTGATTATTTGACCAGAGCTTTATAAATAGAAATAAATTTCATAAAAATCCTCAAATAATTTGTGGGGGTTCCTGGGAGTATATAGTTCCCATGAAAATTATAAAACCGTACTGTTCATAATATAATTTGTGATATTTAAATTCAAACATGTTGTATGTCTATGAAGGTTGTTTGAATTTTAATTATGTTCAAACTGTTCCCAAAAATTTTGGAAAAATTATATTAATTCATGATAATTAATTTAGTATTTGAATAAATTGGTTCCGGATGATGATCACAACTTTTATTAATGATTTGAAGTGAATTACGAATTTTGATGTGTATGTTCACCTCAAATTAGATTTTCCAAGTACAATATATTATGAAATGATTTGAATTTGATAATGCATGTTAGTGAAATACATATTAATCCAATTTAATTAGTTGGGGCTGTGACACATTTATTAAACCCATGATTAGCAATGATTAACAATGATTAGTCATTAATGGTGTCCTAACGATAACGGCAGAGCAGAAGTTCTCGTCCGGCAAAACCCGAACGAGAAAGAGGGGCTCGTCGCCGGCGGCTCCGGCCACGGCGGCGCCCACAAAATACGAAAATGGGTTCGCAATAGCCTTGTGGTCCCGATGGTGATAACCTCGACGGCGACGGCGGCCTAGAACGCCGGCGAGGCGGAAAAAGGCAACGGTGACCAAAACAGCCGAAAGAGAAAATGCACAAAAAGCTTCGCATTGTCCAAAGAAGCAGGTGCCACAACATCTAAGGACTAATAAGAAACTACCTCAACCAAGATGGGCTTCAAAAATGGCCGGAGGAGCTTTGACGGAGGAGGAGTTCGCCGGAATTGAAGGAGATAAAGTGGAAATAAGGTCCTGAGCAAAAATGAACACCACGAGGTGGTCAAAATAGCTACATTAAGACCCACAGAAGGTCCATGAGCAATTAGTTGCCAAAATACCCACTTACCGGAGCTGAGGAAGAAAGGGGGCGATTTCGGTCGAATTTGAACAAACCCTAAATTTGACAATTCCTGAGAATGTCAAACCAAATTAAGTTAGGGGAAATGCATAGGAGGTTAAGGGCTCGAAAAGGTGCAAGAAGGAGTGAAGATGAACCACTGGAGCACCCAAGTTCACAATGGAGCTCCACGGCCTCCAATGGCGATTTGAGAATTTCAGTGGTGTTGAGCTCCAAAAACAAAGGAGAAGCTAGAAGGTGATATAAAGGAACACCAGGAGGGGCTTTGGGGCTTTATAAAGAGGGAGGATTAGGGTTTGGCAAAAATGAAAGCCCTAAGGTGAGCTCGGTGCATGGAGCTGCCATGGACCGAAGAAATGATGGGGGCAAGTGAGAATGGCGACGTTGGAGCCGAAAGCCTGGGGCGCATTTAATGCCCCACAAAGAGACGTTGACGAGGCCGATCTCGAAGTGACAAGGCGTAGCTGCTCTCCCTGCCATGGCTCGCACGCGCGTACGGGCTCACGAGGAAGAACAGAAGAAGACACTGTGACCGTTGGATTCAAGATGGACGGTCACGATTAAATGGGACCAGCTGAGGGTTTCTAACACTCAAGACAATCAGGGCGGCCCGATCAAGAACGAACGGTTGAGATCAATTGAGACATTCGAGTGATCCGAACAGCCCACTCAATCTAGACGGTTGGATCTTGATCCAACGGTCCCAATTAGTTGGCGCGTCCGCGAGGACCGAATGGCCCAATCAACGTGGGCTGTTAGATCTAAATCTAATGGCTGAAAAGAGGCGCGTGCTAGCACAGGCACGGGGTGCGGTTAGTTGGTTCGATCGAGTCCATTGGCTTGAGCCCGAGTCTGACTCGAACCCCATGAACAGTGAAATCAGTTTAGGGTTTTCAATAAGAGCTGGGAACCTTGAAGGATTTTTAGAGGTAGCAAACTAACTCCAAAAATTCTGAAATTTGTACAGGAGCTTGATAACTTAGATATCAACTTTGTATAAAAATTTCAGAGGTTTTCATGAGGTGAAATTTTCTCAAAAAATTATGCAAGGTTCTGGGTTAGGGTTTGACCAACAGTCAAACAGGTTTGACTGCCTTCTAAAAATATTCAAATAATTTCTAAAAATTGTGAAACTTTTCAGAGAGGTCACATACCTTCCCAAGAATTTAGGAAAAATATTTCCAGGAGATGATCAAAAGGTTTGACAAGATTGTTTTTGGAAGATAAGGTTTTGGATCAACAGAGTTGTGACTTTGTATTTCCATAATTCTTGTACAGGAATTGTTTAGAACATACAGAAAATACATGATATAAGAAAAAGTTTTAATTTCTACTCATTTTCTTACATTTGAAACACAAGTCCAAAACTTGGGATGTTACAGAATGGAACGCTCGAATGTTCCAGGGCAATGCTACTGATTTGAGGGGAGTTGCAACGGCAGTCTTGGATTAGCTTGCCATTTGGCACCAAGTGAGCGCGTCGGTGTTGCCAAGAATTAGTGAGTAATCCGCTTAGGTACCATTGCTTATATGTGCGTAAGAGCAGTGACGAAGCCAGGATGAAAATAGAGGTTGTACGTATGTGTCAAAGTTAATATGAGACAAGTATATCAAGGATACATCTAGTGACATATTTACAAATGACAAAAAAAAAAATAGAAATCACCTTACCTGGCTGGTTGCCGATTGTGGAGAGCTGATTTTTGTGCCGCCGCTCCCTCCAACGCCAAGTATGCACAATGTCGCCGCACCCTCCAACGCCAAGTATGCTTGTGCATCTAGGTTTGCACTATGTAGCAGTGACAAATCAGCAGATCAGCAGGGGACATTTCCACTGATTGGACCTCCAATAAGCAATAAAACAGTGGTCCACCAAGGTATTACATAGCCAGTAAAAAGCCCACTGCCCACACTTCTCTTTCTTCTTCTTACAGGAGCAACTCGATTTCTACTGGCCCTGTGCCGCCTACACATCCAAAATTTAAGCACCGGTGCCTGGGGGTACCTGAGTCCAGCGATCGGAGGTGGGACTGGAGCCCCAGATAGCCCAACACTACGTACCCTGTGTGGGAGCACCTTCAGTCCCAATGTCCTTATGTGCTGTTCTCTGTTTCTTCTCTCAATACAGTTCTCGGGGGAAAAAATACATGGGAGATGTTTGTGGGATGAAGGAGAGTTTGGGGCTGGGAAACAGGGTTAGGGTTTGTACGTGGGAGTAGGGTATCTTGAGAGGGATAGGGTTTGGCGGAGTTTAAGGTTTATCCTTGTCATTAATGTTTTCAGAAGGGAAAATTCGGTATTTCCATGTCGAGCGATACAAATAAATGACACGCGCATATGTTGGGAAGTTACTAATTAGAAGTTCCACATAAATGCTCTATATTTTTACAATAAGACTCAAAAAAATATTATGTCTTACATTTTGTAACAAAGCGTTAATTAACAATCATACGATATGAAAACCAAATGAGTTCAAATTTAGGAGGTGAAGTGTTTTAATTTCTGAATATGATGTCGCTCATCTGAGCCTACAAAATTGCCCTTATTTAGTTTTAACCCTATATATTGTGGCCCCATGAAATGGCCCTTTGTTCATTTTTGTCTACACAGTATTGTTAATTAGATCACCTTTTCTCCTTATATGTAAAGGAGTATTGATCCCCTATTCATCCTTTGAGCTTCCGTACTGTTCTACGAACACCTTAATTTCACATATTCTGCAACAAAGTAATCCAACCTCAATCCTTATGTACCTAACTGCTAAGCACACCCATACTTTGCATTGCTTGTCTAGCATAGTTATGCTATGTCACAAACAATTGATTAAGAGATCATTTTCATTTGAAGACAACATATATTATATATAAATTAATCTACCCCAAACGGAATTAACACAGAAAACTTTCAGGACATGATAAAAACTACTGGACCGCCAATATTCCAACCACATATAAATCAAGCACCTGATTCTGGTCATACCTACCTAATCATCTACGTGAACCAAATGACCAAACCTATAATCATAAGGGAAACAGGAATGTGCAGGTAATGACACTTCGTGATGAGTAGTTTCATGATCGAATGGATTAATGCAACCGTACGGACGTCGAATGCCGGCGGCTAGACGCCGCCGCAACGGTAGGTGATCCGGCACGTCCTGCCGACCCTGACGACGTACTTGTGCTGCGGCTTCACGAGGAACGGCGGCAGCCGCAGCAGTGCCTCGCACACGCAGTCCTTCTGCACCTCCTTCAGCCACCGGCAGCAGTCGCGATACGCCCGGAGCTCCTCGTCGTGGTGCTCGTGGTCATCGTCGTCGTCGTCGTCGTCGTCGTCGTCGTCCCCTCCATGGTCATCGTCATCATGGCCGTGGTCGTGGTCGTGGTCATCGCGCAGACGGCCACGCCGACCGTGGCCACGCCCGCCGCGGGTGCGGCTTCCGTGGTGGCCGGTGCCGTTGCTGTCGTTGCTCGCCATCAGGGCCGAGATGCTGATAGCCGCGTGGCCACGGCGGCGTTGGTCATGGTTGTCATCGTCGCCGCCATGGTGGTCGTCGTCGTCGTCATCGTGATGGTGGTGGTGGTGGTCGTCCTCGGGAGGGCTCGGCGGCAGGATGGAGCAGGCCTGGCTGGCGATGGCAAACTGGCTGATGCAGAACGCCTTCGCCTTCGCCTGGGCCGCGACGGGCGCAAGGAGGGAAGGGAGGAGGAGGAGGACGGCGGCGACCACCGCGGCGTGAAGCGCCGACGCCGCCATTGGCTAGCTACCTAGATGATCCAGCACGGTTAGCTAACTGTGTCCTCCCTTGCTAGCTACGTGCCACTTCTTATAAAGATGAGTAACTAATTAAGTCGTCATCAAGTAGTTGGGGTAATCCTTAATTTGCTCGGTTGCATCGCGTGCAGATTCAATTTTGCGTAACTAAAAGAGTAGGAGTGAGCAGAGATCGATGCACGGTGTATGGTTGTAAATTAGGTGCTTCATACCGATGACATGCATCAAGGCTTGCTCAGCCACGTCCATCTTGTTTACATGCATGCATGCACTGTTGGTGAGAGGTCAGTGGCTCCTTGGTTATACAAAAAAAGGGAAACATATATTTGTTTTTGGGTTATTGTTGTTAGACTAATGCCTTTTCAAAGAAAGTTGTTAGACTAATGTCACAGGGACTGACACGCAATATCACAAAGCTAATATAATGGTATCGAAACATTAGAAAAGTGTATGCAAGTAAATTTTCAATGAGAAATACTATAGAATGCTATAGCGTTGTAACGGTATAGGTCATAGTCGTCCGATCCCCCTTCCACAAATCATAAGGTTGCATCTCCTTCGCACCCCCCTCTCTCTCTCCCGTGTTAGGCCGAGGAGTGCAGCCGGCGATCCGATGGAGGCAAGCCCCCCTCCTTCTTCTTCACTTCTAGCGTCGCCCCTTCACCTCCTCCTTCAACTCCAGCTCCAGATTTGGCAAAGGCAGCAACGCGATGTTTTCGCCTCCAGCTCCAGATCTGTCGACAGCCAGTGGTGATAGTTGGGGCCAGAGCCGGACGGTGTTGAGTGTCTCCGTGGTAGCGCAGTAGTGCCATCGTAGTCATGTGAGTCAGCTCAAACTAGCCGAAACTCGTTGAAACTTTCTTGAAAATTGTGAAACTTGTTGAAACTTATCGAAACTCTCTGGTTGAAACTTGTGTTCCAAAATATGACACTGGTTGAAACTTAGTTTGAAACTTTTCTTGAAATCTTCTGAAAACTTCTAGAAATATGTGAAACTCGCTGAAACCTGAAACTTTTACAATATTCTCACGAAACTTCTTAAAACATCATGAAATTTGCTGCTACACCGTTGCAATGCTATAGCGTTCCTTAGTCATTTCTTTCTTAATTGGTCAAAATGGTCCATTATCTATTGTGTACAAGCTAATATAATGTCAAGAGGGATTGCGAAGTCTGGAAGAAAAGGTACCGTCCAAATTCGCGTGAAGTAGTGTTTGGTTATTTTACTTTTGTTGTGACTTGTGAGCTAGCTGCACATTCCCACTTTTGAATGTTCAGTCAAGTGTGCATCGCTATCCATTTTGAAAATGACCTAATCAGGACAGGAAAAACGGTGTTCACATTAGCTTAATTATATGCCCATTGTCTATTGAGATTTCGAGAATATTCAACTTACAAGGAAACGACTATCGCGTGAAGTTATGTTTGGTTGTCGTGAGAAATGTATATGACAAAAATTCACTGGCCTTGTTTTGTAAGCCCAAATTCCCAGCCAATTTTCGGTTCAAAATCTGGGTCCATCCGCAGGGATTGGTCTGAAATTTTGCCAATAGCCGGTTAATCCCAAAAATTGTCACCAAAGTTTGTTAGTAGTTAAAGGTACCATCTAAGGTAATGTCAGCATATATTCAAAATGGGCATGATTTTATGAGTTTTTGTCTGATTTGACAATTTTTAATTTGTAATAGCAAAAGTAGTACCCGCTCGCACGCAATTACAAAAATATCACGACGACAGGCTAGGCAGGACCTGCAGGTTGCAGCCCTCCCAAATGGCGGCAAAAATATGCTGCAGGTTCCTGCCGCTGTAAGATCGAGGGGGCCGACTAGAGGGGGTGAATAGGCGGTCTTAAAAATCTTTTGGCTAAAACTGAGTTTTATGCGGAATTATGAAACAATTTGGTTTTGCACAATTAAAACTTAAATCAACTAGTCTTTACAAAGTGCACCAATAATATAAGACTATTGAATGATAGCAATCATACAAAGACATATAAGCAATTTGATACAAAGAATGTAAATTGCAATAGAATAAAGCACAAGAGTGCAAACCACAAAGGCACGATGATGTTTTACCGTGGTGTTCGGAGACTTATCGGTCTCCCCTAATCCACGTTGAGGTAAGCCCAAACCAATTGGATCGGCTCCACAAATTAAGCCAACACCTCCGAGGTAAGTCCAACCACTTTGACCGGTTCTAAAACGAACCAACATCTCGATCCACTCGGGGTTGCTCTTCCTCCAATCCGGAGATGGCGAGCACTGTCAGAACCCGGGATTAATATCCCAGATCCTCTGTGCATTTCTGAACTAGTCCCAAGATCAGTAGCTAGTTCACACAGTAAAATATGGTAACAAATTCATATCACAATTTTATTAATAAACAACAGAGTTGATTACAAAGAAGGCTTACAGGCCCACGATAAAATAAACAGCGGAAGGCGAAAAGTAGTAGAGTCCAGCAATCTGCCACAGGCAATCGACTAGGGTAGCGGCCTAGTCGTCGAGATCCACACTGGTAGCAATGTCCTTCTCCTCTAAAATTTTATTTGCATAAAGCAAGTATGAGCACAACTTCCGTGCTCGCAAGTTACACCCGTCAAGTAACAGAATGACATGCATATATGGATGTAACAAAGGATGGCTTATAAGGTCATTTGCATAAAGCAGTATTTTCTTTAAATACTTGTACTAAGTTCCAAAGCAGTTATTTTATAACTAAAATTTATAAAATTCTCAATTTTATAATCAGATAATATTCACACATGAATGGTGAAGGATACCCTCCTATCACATGGCTCCCTGCCCAATTCCCATCTGGATAAACCAGTTTTGAAGAATTCATTTTCAAACAAAATCAAGGTTTAACTTTGAGCAGTTCTGTTAGCATGTCCATGACCGCGGATACGGCTATTCGAATAGTTTTACACTCTACAGAGGTTGTACAGCTTTACCCACATGACAAGACTTCTCTAGTTTGTCCGGCATATATCTATGCCACCGCTCACTACCTTTGGTAAGCGGTCTAGAGCACGTGCCAAGGCCTTTACAAAGCGTCATTCCACCGTAGTTACCCCTCGCTAAGGTTTCGCCACCCCCTTTGGAATAAAAACCTCCGGGTTCGGGCCCCCTCTTGCGCTAGGTGGGACTAACATAAGTCGTAACATGACTACCCATTGCATCTGTAGGGAACGACCACGGTGGAACATTGCAGATTAATTAGCCAGGTCCTACTCCCCACAATGAGAACATGTGGTGGTACGGTATAGCATAGCTTCATACACTCGAAGACCGGTCCTTAACTGACTTGGACAACTTTCCAACAAAACCCATGGGCCTCAACCATACCCGATTGAGCCCGTGCATAAACTTGCACCCACCGAACATCCATTATGCCCAAGTCCAAACTATTTTCATTTATTTCATTTTTTTCAAAGTCATAAACCTCCATAGCATACCGATGCCATGGATACCATCTAAACAACAATTGATTTCTGGCTGAAATCCCCAAAATAAACATGTTTGGTCTATAAGCATGGCTAAGCATGATTTTTCTCAAAATGCTCTAGTTCATACTATCGTATCAACTAGGTTTGATCTATGGTGACAATATGTTTGCTTAAATTCTCAAAATTGGTCATACAAAGGATTTTAGGTATAACTATATATTTAAAGCAGGAATTTAAATTACTGATATAAATAAGCATGCAGTAATAATTTAAAATAGAATATAAATAATTTGAAATAATGGGATCGACATGATCAACGGTATAACTTGCCTCGCTTGAGGTGATATTGTTTTCCTTAACAGGTCACCTAGTACTCACAAGTACTTTCTTCGGGAAGTCCACGTGTACAATCACGATGATCATACAGTCAAAATCAATCCTATTATGTTGCTCTTCAATCGGTGTCGAAATCTGATTCTCCGAAGTCGTCGAAATCTAACGTGAAAATAAGCCAAATTCAAACTAAAATTCGAGTAACAATTCAAATGAACTCCAAATCAAATGATTTTGGTTTGGATAGCTAGATTATAATTTTATAAAGATTTTGCAACTTGAACCACCCAAATCGGAGTTTGGATGCAAAAGATATGAATTTTAGAAGTTTGAAATTACATGAAATAATGAATTAGGGTTTAAAGGAATTATTGGTCAAATGAACCCAAAATTAAATAATTTTGGTTTAGTTGGCTAGATCTTGATTTTATAGGAATTTAGGAATTTGAATCGACGAAATCGGAGTTCGTATGAGGGAGAACGAACCCCGGGAAGTTTTTTAAATATAAGAAACCCTAATTTTCAGATTTTATTGAATTTCTTGAATTATTCTCCTAAAGGAAATCAAATTATTGCGCAAGATGACGTCAATGAGTGGTAAATGGATTTTCGACCGAATTATTTTTGTAAAGGAAATGGTTTTGACTCACTGACATGTGGGGCCCACATGTTAGTGACTCGGCTCACATGGACCAAGTCCATGGGGAAGATGGGCTAGGGCTGAGGCTGAGGTGGCAGGTCCAGCACATGTGGCGCCGGGTGGCGCTGACCTGGCGTGCCATGGCAGCCACGTGGTACTACCACGGGGGTACTTGCCGGCGGCGGCTCGGGTGCGCATGGCGCCAGCGAACGGCGGTGCGTTAGACTCCGGTGAGGGTACCAGAGGGAAGAGGGGAACGCGGGAAGGTTGGTGCTTACCTGAGCGGCGCAAGGGCACGGTGCGGTGGCCGGCGGCGAGGAGAGGAGCGGCTACGAGTTGCGGCTTGTGGCGGCGATGGAGCTCCGGCGGTGCTCCGGTGGCGAGGGGGTGCGCACGGGGACGGCGGGGTGGCGGCGATGCCGTTGGTGTGGTCGGCGGGGACGCGGCGGCGGTGTCGGCTCCGGAGTCAGGGAAGAACGGGTGCCTGGCTGAGGTCTTCAAACTCGAATTCCGGCGAAACCGAGAGGGTGAAGGAGGAGTGGGTGGCGGTGCCGTGTTGAGGGACTCAAGGGGCACCTCGTGCTCCCTTTTATAGGGGCGGAGGGGGCCGGGAGGAGGAGATCGGTGGCGAAGGTCACGGCGGCGATGTCAGCTCCAGGGATTTCGCACACGGACGAGGGGGAAAATGGCCGGAAATGGGGCGGCGTGATGCGCGGGATCCGGTGCGCACGTCCACGCGTGAAGAGGGGGCGGCAATCACGGCGGTGATGGAGCTCCACATGCGCGTCAATGGCGGTATTTGGGCGCGGCTCCGCGAAGAAGAAAGCGGGGAAGAAGGAGAGGGCGTGGCAGTCGGATTTTGATCCGACGGTGCGGAGGAGGTAGGTGGCGTGGATGCCGTCCGATGGGGATCGGGCAGTGGGGGCGAGAGAGGGGAGCGGGCGGTGAGAGTGGGCCGACTCGGGCCGAATTGGAAAGAAGATTGGGCCGAACAGTGGGGTTTCGGCCCAAAGGCATTTCCTGGTTTTAAATTGATTTGTTAATTTAGATATTCCGATTAAATATAAAGGGATTTATAAAATAGCAAAATAAATCCAAAAATTATGAGAAAATTCACAGAAATTCCCAGAGTTATTTTGGATTTAATAAAAATAGTTCCAATTCATAGTTGGCTATAGTTTTGCAAATAAATTATTTTGGCTTGAAAATACTTAGGAAAAGCTTTTAAAAACCTCAGAAAATTCTAGAAATTAATTTAAATTTTATTTTTCAGATCAAATCAACTGAAACTTCAAGAACTTCAAATAAGTTTTAAATTTTGACTTTTACAACTTCAGAAATTCAAATAAGACAATCAAACTCTTTCAAATTTCAGAAAATTCAATAAAACAATAACTTTTATTTATTTTATTTTGGTAACAACACTTTGGAATGTTACAAGCACCAAGCTACTCATAAACGTCGGGCCTTCTCACAAGCTTCTTGAGAAGATCACCAAACCACGACGCCTCCACGCCATCTAGGTGTCGGCAAACACCAAGAGTAACAAGTCGAAGACTCTCACTTAAACTAATCAAGTGTCTAAGCTCAATGTATACACAATCCACTACCTAATACAACACATGCACTTAGGATTTTTTTTCTCTCAAAGCTCACTAAGTGCAACACATGCACAAAAGAGATGAGATGGCTTGCTCTTAGCTCAAAGGAATATATATAGCACCAGCAACATCAACCTCCAACCAGCCAAGGTGGGTATTTATAGCCCACACACAAAAAGTAGACGTTGGGGACAAAGATGCTGAAACGAATCAGCAAATGTGATAATACCGCCAATCAACACTGGTATTACCGATCTGCTCCAACGGCTATAAAACTAGCCGTTGGACACACAGGAGCAAACCAAACTAGAAAACACCTTCTCTGGTAAAAACATGCCGCTCGATAGAATCGTACTACTGCCATGCGGTAATACCGCAAAACAAACATGGTCATACCACTCCACAAAGGAGCAAGCCAATCCAGAAAAACACCTTCTTTGAAAAAAGCACACCGCCAAAAGAATCGGTACTACCGCCATACGGTACTACCGCTGAACAAATACGGTCATACCGATTGATCCTCAACCACACAGGTCTATGACCACGACCACACAGGTCCACGGCCACGTAGGTCTACGACCACTGTTCATGAGCAGCTCTACTACCACTATTCTACGACTAGTGTCTACGACCACGCAGGTCTACGATCACTGTTCTACGACCACACAACTCAACGACCACTGTTCACGAACAGGTCTACGACCACGCAGGTCCACGGCCACTGTCCACGAACAGGTCTACGATTAGGTCCGGTCAGACCGCTCAACAACCTGCGGTCATACCGCCAGAGACTGAAAACAAGAAAATTTTCATTCCGCTTCAACTCAATTTGGAAAACACATTTGCCAATTGATACGCGATGCAAACAAGGGATAAAGGCAAGATTTTTCACAAGTTGTAAAACACATTTGCCAACTTTTAGAATCACACCAAAGGAAAAGTGTATATGGACTAAAACAATTTGCAAAACACATTCGCAAACTAAAGTCACATGCTACAAGGATTAAACATGAGCCTCAACTATTTGCAAAACACATTCGCAAATATTGGCAACATGCTAACGAGAGCTAGAGGAAGCACAACGAGCTATCAACACATGACTAACTCAAGCTACTAGTCAAGATCCCTCTTAATAGTACGGCAACCTATACTAGCAATCCGGTCTCCAACCAAACACCAAGACTAGTGAAAGACTAGGAACACATCCTTAGTCCTAGTTAGTCATCCTTTGCCTTGCACATTCACTTGAGGCTTGATGACGCACATCTTTACTTCAAGTCTGGGTCATTATCTTGACTTTGATAATCATCAACACATGATGATTTCCGTTACTTCGGGATCTTGACTTGATGCTCATCAACACATAATGACATCCTTTATCCCAAGTCTTGATATGTATCAACACATGATACATCCTTTACTTGCCCTCCATCAACACATGATGGGCTTTCTCTTGACTTGATGATCAACTTATGATCATCTCCTCTTCTCGAACATCATCAACACATGATAATTTTCTTTTCTTCGAGATCTTGATGTGCATCAACATATGATGTATCCTTTACTTCAAGCTCTTGACTTGATGATTAACTCATGATCATCTCCCCTTCTTGAACATCATCAACACATGATGACCCTCTTTACTTCGGGATCTTAACTCAAACATCATCAACACATGATGATTTCTATCATCCTGAATCTTAACTTGATGACGATCAACTCATGATGTCATCCAAAGTCTTCATTACCATGGAACATAACCTATTCATCAAATTCATGAAAAATGTTAGTTTCACAATATGATTGTCATTAATTACCACAACATACCATTAACTCATAATGGTGAGATAAGGTACTCCAATCTTTCCCTCTTTGGTAATTAATGACAACCATCTCAATTGCAAATAATTGAATGTAGATTTGTATGAGTATATATGAACTACACAAGTTGTATATACTCAAAAGATATGTTTCAAAGTAAAGATCCTTAATATATGTGGAAAAAGGAATATGGATCAATACAAATGAAACCACAAAACATAGAGTGAACTTCTTCTAAATGTGTGCATACACGAATGTGTAAAAAGAACATATGCACATATTCAAGTTGACCTTTTGGTAGAGTTCAACCTATATTTTGGATCAGAGGAAGCAACAAGATACATGAATATAATGTCGAATGCATACATCTTTGATTTTCACCTTTATATCCAACTGAGGCTAAATAATAGGTATAACAATAGAAGTGTTAGTCTCACAATTAGATTTGTCATTAATCACCAAAATACTCTATTAACTCATAATAGCGGGTCTAGATTCTTTAGCCGCGCTCTTAGTCCAACAACAACAATAAAGCCTTTGATCCCAAACAAGTTAGGGTAGACTAAGAATGAAACCTCCTCAAAGTCAAAGAGACGAGAGCATTGTAAATAAAAAATATAATAATAATAATAATAATAAACCTATAAGACTAAAACCCTAAGTTGTACATCCTGCCATCCAAGCCGAGAGCCTAAAATACAACCCCTAAACCTTCTTATGGTTCCGGTACGTAGATCGCTAACTTCTATGCACTCCTATCCAAAGCTAATGCTTTAGCTACATTTCAATCCCTCAAATCTCTTTTAACTGCTTCCTCCCACGTTAGTCTTAATCGACCTTTACCTCTTCTTACGTTCTCAGTACATCTTAAAATTCCATTACATACCAGTGCCTCAGAAGACCTCCGTTGGAGATGTTCAAACCATCTCAAGCGATGTTGGACAAACTTCTCTTCAATTGGTGCTACCCCTACCCTATCATGTATATCCTTATTGTGGATTCGATCTCGCCTTGTGTGACCATATATCCACCGCAGCATTCTCATCTCCGCTACACTCATCTTCTGTATATGTTGTCTTTTAGTCGTCCAACATTCTGCTCCATAAAGCATCGCAGGTCTGATCGCCGTATAGAACTTACCTTTTAACTTTTAAGGAACTTTTTTGTCACACAGAACACTCGATGCTTGAGGTCATTTCACCCACCCCGCTCTAATCCTATGGCTCACGTCTTCATCAATCTCTCCGTCTCGTTGTAGCATTGATCCCAAATATCGAAATGTGTCCTTCCTAGACACTACTTGTCCGTCCAGCCTAACATCTCCATCATCTGTCCCGGCACCGCTAAAATCACACTTCATATACTCAGTTTTAGTCCTACTAAGTCTAAAGCCCTTCGATTCAGTCGCGCTCTTAGTCCGCGGATTAAAAATGCTACTATGTGCAGCCACGCTGAATACCGCCACACCCCTTCTTGCTATCTGACAAAAGCAACATGCACTCCTGTTGCTCATCTCTTCCTACCGTGGTTCCAGTCCGTGGGTTCTGCGGACTGAGAACGCGGTATGTGACCTTTTTAACCTGTGGTAGTGCTATTTTTATAATTTCATGCAAGCAAGACTACTTTTGTTGTTACAAATAAAAAAAAGTACCAATTCAAACAAAAACACTGATTTTATAACTATAAGCAACGACCATCCACGTAAGCAATGCAAACAGTGCAAAGTCACACCACCGTGGTTAGCTACGACGCGAATGCCTCAGCACTGCGTATGCAGTACGCGCATGTCACAATAACTATGACCAACCAAAACCACCAGCCAAAGATGGATGCATCTCACACAGAAATTTTAATAATCAGTACTCCATTTATGATGTAGGGAAAAAGTTAGTGTCTTTATGTAAACGAAGATTGAAGATGCAGTTCAGTTTACTGCACAAACCATTAGTTTCTAAACATTCACACTACATACGTACGTATTCTGCTGAGAAACGAATACCAATGCAGTAACTACCAAAGAAATAGTTGCATGGTGTTTTCTGCGGTTTGAGAGCAAAGCAATGCCACCAGTAGCAGCTGGGACAAGAACTTCGGCAAAATGATTTGTATTTATTTTAATTTTTTTGGGCTTATGTACGCTGTAATCAAACAGTTTCAGTAAGTCATCTGAAGTAGCTGTTATCAGAGGGCCGGAGGGATACATTGAATGGACGTAAATAATGAAGGCTCAATGAAATTGAACTCTGTTAGGCTAACAATACAATCTATGGCTAAGATTGATACATGACAGCCTATCCCTACAATACAGCTCTCGATGAGGTCGGTCTGAGAGCAGAAGCATGCTACGATACATATGTACAAGGTGGCAGGTACCATCTCCCCCTTGTCTAGTGGGGGGTTGCGTCAGGCTCCCTTTGGAGGGAAATGATGAAATGTTCCACCCTTGCAGGTTTACAAACAGACAAAAAGCTCAACCAAAAAAGGCATCGACCCTGGAAAACAGGTCAGAATGTCGAGATGAATCAAAAATGAAGAGAACTAGTTGACCATAGCGATAAGAGGAATGGAAAAAATAGCATACCATTCAGATATAGCAAAATGTTATCTTGGTCTCCAGCTACCATGCGCTGCAATAAAAGAGGTGCAGTTAGTATCCTCGACTTTATAATCACCAGAGGGGATGTGAAGGAAGTTTCTTGTTTTGAAACTGCTCGCTTCATACTTCAGCATGTTACACCAAGCAAATTATATAGTACGATATAAGTTTGTTATTAAGTGGGAGAAATTACTGATGAAGCTCAGCATAGCTGTTTTCAAACTATATAAAATGGAAGCAAAGATTCTGGTCACAGCGTGAACAATATTGCCTCTCTTTCATGCCTTCCCTTGCCTGATTTTTCACTAAAATTTCACAATTTAAGCTTGAAAAGGTTCTACCATAATGGCAAAATAGTAGCAACTTCAGACAAGGAAAAGCTATCAAACTGGATTCGCCAGACAAATTGAATTGTAATGGTAGAGGCAAATGGACGCAACTTACTACGAAACAGAACAGAGCAACATTTAAGTGTAACATACCCCCTGCTACATGAGATACCGGAGGTTCCATAGAATGTCTGGAAGGGGAATAATTAGACATCCTAGGGGGCATAGACCACCCAGAGCAGAGACCTGGTGGAGGATCTGATGGTCGTCCATAGTGCGTTGGGCCTGGTGATGCTTCAAAATGGTCTGGAATAGGTGGAGGTCCTGGATAATAATCAAGAGCAAAACAAATCAACTTGATATTGGGTGATCATACAACAAAAGTCTATTTCACAGAAAAAGTAAAACACCAGTTAACCTGGTGTAAGGGAACTGTATATCATGAAAAGCATGCTAAATAAGAAAAGGCTCACAATATGGCCATGTTAAACAAGAAAAGTACCTGGCGGAAAAGGAGGAAATCTTCCCCTGTCAGCAACTTCATGGTGCATCGGTCCCCTAATAGCTCTCTCATCAAAGTGATGTCCTCTGTCTTTGAAATGATGCCCTCTATCATCGAAGTAATGTGATCTATCATCGTCGTGATATCCTCTATCATCGAAGTGATGTCCTCTGTCATCAAAGTGGTGTCGTCTATCTCTATCATGCCCATCATGTCTTCTATCATGTCTGTGATGATCTCGATCACGTCCATTATACTGATATCTATCAGGATAGGATGAAAAGTTATTACCCCACTGTTGTGGTCTTTGTTGGGGTTCTGGTGGCACATAAGGGAATTGATTTAGGGGTGGAGGGGGTGGTGGTTGCAAATGATATCCCTCATTAGGCATTGATGCAGGTGGGGGTTGATGATAGTTATTCCCGTGATATGGTGCTGGGGGTGCAGGGAAATTGCCATGGGGCCCAGGAGGATTGAGTGGTGCAATTGGCCGTGGAGGTGGTATCTGATTTGGATGCCCACCATATCCCGAATTACAGAATGGTGGAGGCTGCAATGGTGCTACAGAAGGGTTCGTGCTGCCTGGGTGCTCCACAATAGAATGTGTCTGTTGACTTTGAACATTCTGCAAAAAAAAATGGTACCCGTTAAGTTCATAATGTAACAATGCATAAATTTCTTCTTGCGCAGAAACAAAATCAAAATGTGCATACATAGGAGGTAGCTCTTGGAGGATGTGGCCCAACTGGATCAGATGTCATCTGTAATGTAGGCTGCAACTGCGTACTCTGAGCAATGGGAGCAGGTGGAGGAGGGGGCACAGGTGGAGGAGATGATGGCAATGGCGGGGGTGATGGAGCCCTATCATCAGGGAGGGGTGGACTGTTATCTGAAAGAAATCGATCTGATGTTGTACACTTGGTATCACTTTGCTCTGGTTGACATGTGGTGCTAGCTTCAACTTCAGATGGAGGAGCTACATCCTCCATCTCAAGCTCACCATCAACTTCTTCCAGGATGCGCCGATGCTTATCCGCAGGCATTTGAGATTCTTCCTTCTCATCACTACCTGGAGCATCCTGTTCAGGTGTAACAGCTTCGAAACTCCTATCCTCAGAGGAGCTTCCTTCCTCATCTTCAAGTACTTTCGTGCAAATTAAGTTTGGCAGTTGAAAACCAGCATTGCTGTGGAAAATAATAAAACATATGAACATGGAGAAACTAGAGGAAATACCACGTGTAACTGTGATATGTTATATTAATGTAATGAGGTTAAATTCGAAGGCCCTCTTAGCACCAAATCATGAAATCAAGCAATAACGATGCCACAACCACGATTCTGCACTGCATGTAGTATACATGATCCTAAACACATGCAATACACATTTTATGTAATAGATTTGTCCCATAGATATTGTCAAAAAAGGATGTCCATTAAAAATTGATCGGCTTTAAGCAAGTTAGTATCTCCCCCTATATTCCGGTGATAATTCTTTCATATTTTTAGCTAACGTGCCACTCCACATAGCATAGCAAAGAAGGCAGGATTCAATTCAATTTTGGTGGGTTTTTATCCAATATTTGCAAGTTGGATGTTGGCATCATTTATCCATCATATAGCACACTGCTTAACCGACCAACAAGGGCGCCTGAAGCATAAAAACGCTCTTAAGAAAATTACTTAAAATTGCAGAGAAGATTAGTTCCACTAATTATGTGGCAACCAAGGTTATTAAGTCGGTAAGTCGACACTACCCTCCTAGTGACCAACTTGCCGACTAGTCGCCGACTAGACGATAGGTACTGTTCACATGATATACACAGCACAACACACACAGCCGGCACACACACAACACCACACCACACAACACCAAACAGCCCCACACACACATCGCACCACACCCACCCCCACACACACAGCCGGTGCACACAATCACACACACAACACCACACCACACAACACAGCCCCACACACACACCACACCACACCCACCCACACACACAGCCACACACACACACCACGCAGCAAGGGAGAAGAGGAGGGCGACGGGGAGAGGGAGCAGAGGGCGAGGGCGATAGGGAGAGGGAGCAGAGGGCGATGACAAGGGCGACAGGGAGAGGGAGCAGAGGAGGGCGACGGCAACGACGACAGGGATAGGGAGCTCGCCGTCGGCCACATCGAGCTCGCCTCCACCTCCACCGTCAGCGACCTGGGAGCTTCAGCTCCCGCCGAGGGAGATGAAGGGCAGCGCTGGCTGGGAGCTACGGCCGAGGGTGATGATCTCTGGCCACATCGAGCTCGCCTCCACCTCCCCGACCGGATCCACGTCGCCTCCAACTCCGCTGTCGGCTAGCTAGGAGCTTCAGCTCCCATCAAGGGAGAGGAAGGGCAGCGCCGGCTGTGAGCTGCGGCCGAGGGCGACGATGGGCGACGGCGGCAAGATGGGAACCTGGCAAGTCGAGTCGCTGGACCCAGTCGAACATGCTCCACCGACTTGTCGACTAGTCAACGACTTAATAACCATGGTAGCAACTTTGCCTGCTTCCAATATTTGGAGCATGGGCTCAAAACACAAAAAGGCTCTTACATGTATGGACACAAGGATATAGGCATAAGGCATACCCTAACCTGGAGTACCAAAAGCTAATGCATGATGATCCCATTTTATCTATGGGCAATTCATCCGGTCATCACCTTAATTATGTAAGCACATAAACATATGAACAATATAAACATGCCACGCCAATACGTGTGACTTAAAACCAAATTCTGGTACATGAAAAAAGGAGACTGCTTAAGGGATTTTTCAGTTTGACAAGCATACCTCCCATACTCATCAACGAGCATTCCTTCATTGTCACGCAACGGGTCATTTAAAGCTCTTTCTGTCCTTGAAGGACGGCGAGAACTTCCAAATGATGCCTCATTGATAGCCTCAAGTTCTCTAATATGGTGACGAATGATGTATTCTGGAAGTGTTTTCCGCTCAAGCCAAAGCTTCAAAACCTAACGATCAAATCACAAACTTGTAAGGGAAGGAAAGGAACATTGCACATTGCATCTGTTCTAACAGACAATTGAAGGTGCTTGCCTTAAGACACTGCCTTCGATTCTCCCATGCTGAATTTCCAGGAGGTGCAGCAGCATAAAGTAATCGAGGTAGAACCGCCTGAATAAGAGAGGGATATACATCTCCAGCTCCACCTGCAAAATTTCCTACAGTACTGAAAAATACCATCCATACAAAAATAATGAGAAAAAAAATGGGAAGGTCGTACAGTTACCTTTCTGATTGCGAGAGCATTGAGTTATTGAATCAACAAGAAAGAAAAGATCCACCCTCTTATATAAATTTGATTCCTTTTCCAGGCGTTCAACAATAATATCAATCGCCTAAACAATGAAACAAAAAAACAGCATCAGAAAATTTGCTAGATGGCAATTGGTTGCATGAAAGGCCATGTTTGTCTTTTTTTGGTAAGCTGAAGTCTGCATGCGTGTTTATAAAGTAATATCTGCCAGCATTATCACTGATTCTTTCCAACTCCGTATGTTGATGATATAGGTTGTCATACCATGTCAAAAGCATAAAGAAAGTAAGAAACTAAAAACTGTTCTCTTCTACTGGTAAACAAGCTCGATACTTAAGAACCGAAATGTTTGTTCCTCATTGTACATAATAAAGAACAGCTGATAATTGGCACTGAGAACACAGCATCATAACCAGGCTAAGCAAACCAAGAAGAATCCAAATATTTGCCAATCCACCAGCAAAACAAATAAAGCAACAGTGCTAAATAAATCTACAAGAAAGAAAATAGTGATAATCCTAAATAGAAGCATACCTACAGAATGTGAAACCAAGATCTAGACGTCACAACAACACAGTATTCTCTGTGAAAATAAAATAATGAAACAAAAGAGGGATATGCATGGTCTAACCTCCCCGGCAATGCCATGTTTAGCACAATCAATAGCAAGACGTGTTGCACGTGCTATATTTTCTTTTGTTCTTGTCAGTGTACCAAGGAAAGCTCCAAAAGCCCTTCGTGCTGCATTGGCCTCATTGTGCCCTGCTAATTTGTTCAACCCCTTCTGTTGCAGATTATCAAAAGGACTCCTAGAATGAACACTGTCATTTGTAGAGGTGGACCTGATTATCCTATTTGAAGGTGACAGCTGCCTCTGTGATCCTTCCTTGAGAGGAGGTGTGTTGACTAAAGTTTCGGGAATATACTTGGCATTCAGAAAGTTGTCTGGAAAGGAAGTTGATCGAGAGAACCTTCTAGCTTGCGCAACAGCAATAAGTTCTTTCATAGGCATTGAATCTGGAGATGTGCTCTTATCCTTTAGGTTTCTGTGGTTCAGTTCTTTCAATGCCAAAGCTGAGAAGGTATGCCTGCAAGACAAAATAAGTATCGTCATGCCTTTCCAGAAGACTTCCTTATAAATATAAGCACCAACTCAGAAGGTAGAACAAAAGAAAAGATCAGACACAACAAGAGAAACTGTGCAGTTGGGCACCGTATCTAAAATATATTCAATTCCCCATAAAAACTGTAGATCTTGCATTCAGAATGTACAAAGGATTATTCTACTTACGCTTCACATTTCGGTTGAAATGAAAGAGTTATATCATCACTTCAAGCGTCTAATTACTAGGAGAAAATTAGGATATTAGCAGGGGTTTGGGATCCAATATATAAGACCAAAGCAATTTGCTATTCCAGGGCACTGTAGGTGAATAAATAGGACATCAATTCATCATACTCCTTTCTTTCTTGCAAAAATAAGCATTCCTGCTAACATAAAGCAAGAAAGCTCCAAACCAGTGGATCTAGAGCTCAAGTAATAGAGGCTGTTCAGACTTCAGACGTCCGCATAACAATAACATCTCCATTGGGGCCCCAAAAATTACTCTCCACAGACTGTTAAATGGCATGTTCCTATAACAGTCTAGATATCTAAAAACAAGAGAGAACCAACATACAGATTAAGGGATAGAACATTAGGGGCATATGGAGGTAGAAAACAGTCCCAACCAGGGATTAAAATCCCGGCCGGTAACCGCTTACCGGTGGGGTGGCGGGATCCCAAATCCCGGCCGGGTTTGCAAATTCAATTTTTGAATTTTGAATTTCGGATGGTTTTTAATCAAATTTGAGTGAATTTCGTCCGAATAAAACCCGGTTTGACCGGTTACCGGTACCGGCCAGGGAGCGGGAAATATGCCGGGAGCGGTTATGTGAACCCTGGTCCCAACAAATTCCCACTCTTAAGAAAGGATTCTGCAGGATAAATGAAATATCCCATAAAAGATATATTGACATCCACATGTATGCAGTATGGAAAGATTTATAGGATACAACCAAAGAAGCTATAATCAGCAAATTTCAAAAATCAAACACATAAAAACATCAAATCTGTACAGGAAATTTCGAAAATCCAACTCAAACAATCAAATCTACAAAGGAAATACTTAAGTAATAAGCTCCTAGTCAACGAGCAAATCAAGATGGTGTGCCAGTAATACCACTCATCCACAGTAGAGGTGAAAACGGATCGGATATGGACGGATAATGGCTCTGCCATATTTTTTTTCATATTTTTTTTCCGGATATGAATACGAATACGAATAATATCGAATATGAATATGGAGCGAATATGAAACGAAACGAATACAGTCGCGGATATTTTTCGGAACATGAAAACCCTTTAAATTGTATGCCAGAAATTAACGAAAACATATAACTAATTTATTTGATGCAAACATTCATGACTGGTTCATATTTTTAGCAACCACACATAACATTAGCACTAGCAAGTTGCATTAACTAGTTCATCATAAACATAACACTTAATTTACCATATTTAGCTCATAAATCATAACTCACAAAGTCACAAGTCATCACGCATTCACACTTAGTTCATCACATACATAAAACTTAGTTCACACTAACATCGATTAGACTAGATGGTTAATCTATACGCAAATGACTGTAACATCCCAAAGTATGTTACCAAAAATAAAATTAATAAATTTATTATTTTATTGGATTTTCGGAGATTTAAAAGGGTTTTCCTTGTTAAAAAGGAAAAATAATAAAATAAAATCAATTATTTAGTTTCCTAGTTTCAATGTAAAAAATTAAATTTATTGAAAAAGGAATTTTAATTAATTTACTGAATTTTCTGGATTTTAAAAAGGTTTTTTCTATTTTTCAGAAATTAAAAATAATTTATATACAAAAAATAAAAACCAACTTTGACTTGGAATTAATTTTATTAACTCAAAAATATTTTATGTGATTTTTTCTAGAATTTTTTAACTCTATTTGCTATTTTCTAAAAGACTATTTGATTTGTTGCATTTTCTGAAATTCGGAAATCAATTAAAATCTCTTTTGGGCCAAAATCCTCTTTTGGGCTGAAATCCGGATATCTGGACTTCGTCTTATCCGGATAATCCGTATTTGTTTCCGTATCCGCCGGATAGCATGACTACCGTATCCGTTTTCTGTTTATGATAAAAAAAAAACCGAATCCGTTT
Source organism: Ampelocalamus luodianensis (assembly GCA_036346255.1). Taxonomy (NCBI): domain Eukaryota; kingdom Viridiplantae; phylum Streptophyta; class Magnoliopsida; order Poales; family Poaceae; genus Ampelocalamus; species Ampelocalamus luodianensis. Next base: position 31,590,138 of record CM070622.1, read on the forward strand.
CTGATCCGGAAACTATCCTATCCGTTTTCACCCCTAATCCACAGTGCATTCTGTTTGTTTCTGTCAGGTGAAAAAGATTATGAAGTTCTGCCAATATGTTTGAGACATGTACATTAACCCAAGCTATTTAGTATCCAAAGGCAGTGCATATTGATGGATAAAAACATCAATTTGGTATTACACTGAGGTTTCATATGGAACATAGGAATTTCGTAGGAAATGAAATATCAACAGTGCCAGTGCATTCAATTTTTTTCCATTCAATTTTGTCCGGTAAAATAGATTATGAAGGTTTGCCAACATGTTTGAGATATGTACATTAACCCAGGCTATTTAGTATCCAAAGGCAAGGATCACATAACTGTTTCCGGGTTACCTATCCAAAGGCAAAGATCACATAACTGTTTCCGGGTTACATCCCGCTGGCTGGCCAGTACCGGTTACCGGAAATCCCGGTTTTTTTGGATGAAATTCGATCGAATTTGCTTAAAATTCGCCCAAAAATCAAAATTTGAATTTTGGAATTGCTAAACCAGATGTTGTAGTTCCGGTTTTGGACTTCCGCCACCCCTGAGCGTGTGAATCGATTCACGCGGGTTTTTAATCCCTGTCCAAAGGCCATGCTTATTGGTGGATGGAAACATCAATTTGATATCACACTAAGGGCTCATATAGAACATAGGAATTTCATAGGAAGGTAACATCAAGTGAGGGTGGATGCTTCCTTTCCACCAATTTTTCCATGTTTCAAACAGGGCACACATCTGGAAGATTATATCAGTATACATTATCATCTGCCGATTGGTGTAAGATGATTAATAAGCCTTTGCTTTTTAGATATAATGCAAATCTAATCCCCTTATTAAGTTGAGTTCAAAATATGGCACAAGAGAGTGCACATCACCACATTTTATTCTTACCGCCTAATTCAGATGTAATGAACACAAATGTAGTACTACTCATAATAAAATATACTCTCTAGAACTTACTAAATATTTCTAAGAAATACTAGACTAAACAACCCCTTCTGTCTAGATCTCTCACACACAAAAATAACAACTAATTTCATATGGTATGCATAACCATTTCCTTCCACCACTGATAATACAAAATTTTCACGCCAATTAGAATTTCCACAACAACGTGCGGGATTCAATCCTAGTCATGTGTCAAGGCACAAGCATTTTTCGTATTCGTATTTATTTGTGGTGTAAACAAGGGTAGAATCTGGGAAGCACCGACACGCCAGCAAGTTGCCGAGTCCGTGTCGGACACGGACACAGCTCTTACACATATTCCAGACATGTCGGAAATTACAGCCGCGAAAAATAATAAAATTAAAATCGAACACGTATCGGACACATATAAGACACGTATCGGAATTTGGCCCAAAACAGTAGCAAACCCATTCCTATACGGGTTAACCTAGCCCCCGAGCTGCACAGCGTGCAGCCCCCTTCCCCTTCGACGCCGTTGCAGGCCTGCAGCCACTTCCCCTTCGATGCCACCGACAACTCCCAGATCCGACGGCGATTGACGGCCGGCGACGACCCTCTCCCTCCCAACGCGGCCCCTTCCGTGCTCCCTTCGACGCCGCCGCTTCCTTCTTCGACGCGCTGCGCGCGCTTCTTCGACGCCCGACAATGCGCGATCCGACGGCGATCGACGCCGCGGCGACCTCTCCTCCCAACGCCGCCTTCCGTGCTCTTCGACGCGCGCTGCGGCCCGACACCTTCTCTCGCGCCGATCGCCGCTCCGTCGCCCGCCTTTGTCGCCAACGCCTCTGCGCTTCCTCGATCGACTCCCTTCAACGCCGCCTCGATTCCGAGTCCTTCGACGCCGCTGCGGCCAACGCCTTCTCCTCGCCGTTGCGGCTTCAACCGCCCCTCGCCGCGCGCCTCTACTTCCGTCGCCACCCAACGCCGCCACTCCCGATTCCCTTCGCCATCTCCTATCGGTGAGTTGTTTGTTCTCTCTTGAATATCTGCCGCTATTGTTGATGTCATGCCGGATCTTTGGTGCTTGTGCCGAGTATTGAGTATGTCATGCATGACAGCATCAGTGCTTGTGCTATTGTAACTACTTTTGCTTGAACATGATTATTGATTAGGACTTAGGAGATGGAACGGTCTGGTTCAAGTGTTGAGGAGCAGAATGTGAAGACTCCGTTGTGGAATTCTGAATTTCTCGTATTAATATGAAGTTATGAAGTTATGCTTTATGAAGAATTGAAAAGATCAGGAGCGAGGATCATCTTTGAGGTACATATTCCTAACATTTTACACTTTCTGTTTGATAAACACGTAGAAAAGCATTCAATAATACATATGCATATATTATTATTATTATATATAGTCGTGTCCCCGTGTCGCCATTTTTTAGAAAATGGCGTATCCCGTGTCCGATACGTGTTGTTTCCGATACACGTGTCCGTGTTCGTGTATCCTAGGGTAGAATCTAGTGCAAACCCACGTTTAGGTGCAATCATGCACACTTCCCACATGAGTCATGGGATAGCTTGGATCACATGGATGGACAATTTTAATAACCCTCTAGCAGATTGTTAAATTACATACTAGGGATAACAACTAAATCTGATTCATCCAAGCCTCAGCCAACGGCCCACACTGGGAGTTTGCATTAAGGGCATGTTTGGTATGGCTCCAACTCCTAGTTCTGTAGTTGGAGTGGGTGGAGCTGTGCCAAACAGGGTTGCTCCACAAAAAAATCGGAGTTGGAGCAGCCCCTAGTACAATTTTTTAGAGCAGGTGAAATCTTGCTCCAAGTGGGGAACTGTGGACCAACAATGGAAAATATCCTTTCCCAGCCCCTTCGCATCCCCCACAGAAATCCCTAGATTGGAGAGGCGGCGCCGGCCAGGGCGGCGGCTCCCAAGTCCCCGACGGCGACTCTTCTTCCCCGGCCCGGTCCTCCACGAGCTCTTCTTCCATGACCCAGCCTTGGCATCTTCTACCCCTAGCAACGGCGACATCCTCCCAGCAGAGACCCCGCGGCGACGACGACGATCCCCGCGGCGACCTCCTCCTCTCCCCGATGAGCACCTCATCATCCTCTCTCTCGGCCGTGCAATCTCCGGACCAGCTACCACGGTGGCACACAAGCTCCTCCTCCCTCCCCAGCAACACGCGAGATCCTCCCTCGGCGGCGCCCGAGCTCGACGGTGGCTAGTACCTTGGAGTCGACCCCGCCCCTACCTCCCTTCTGCCTTCTTCTAGATCTACAACCACCTGTGCGATGGTAAATTTTATGCTTCTTGCTGGATTGGGGAAACAGTATGTTGATGTTTCCATGGACAAATATTAGTATGGTTCTTTGCATTCTATCCAATATTAGCTATACACTGGAAGCCGATCTGTGTGAGATACCTCACTGGGTTTGAATTTTGGATGTGTATTTTCATAGATGAATTGCTAGTTGTTGCTATGTTAGATGATGTACAGAGATGTATAAAATTGTCATAATTTTTCTATCCCGGAATGTTTACTTGAGGATTAAGGTTCAAGAGATGAGTTAAATGTTGTGTATAATGTGTAAATTAGCAGAGATTTATCTTACAAGTTTATGAACCAAGTGCATCTGGACAGAGTAGACCATAGAGCATCTTGATTGTCTACAGCTAAATTTTGCCATTATCAGAGATTGGGAATTCTGTGGTGTTTGTCCCTTGTAGAATTCATATAAACTTCTTGTGTATGAACTTTCAAAAATGATATTTTCAGAGATTGGGAAGCTTCTTATGTATTGTGTTCTATCAAGTGGTTGGCTGTGCACTATAGAGTATTGTGTTCTATCAAGTCACACTACTAGTGTATGTTTTGTAAGCTGACCATGCTGTTTCCACTTTACAACTTTTTTATGACATGCTGTCAGGTGGTGAGCTTTGGGAGCGGAGTCGGAAGGGAAAGATCAACTCCGGAGGATGAGGATTGCGCCGGGACGCCGTGGCGGCGCCGCGGATGAACAGTCATGATGAACAGTATCACGCAGAACAGGAAGGCAGCGGTTTGGCGCAAGGGAGATTGGGAATAACCCAATCCTTTGCTCATTTTCTATTAACCTCTTATCTCCTATATATAGGAGTACAATCTGATTACAAATAGAAGGTATTATCCTTCCTTAACTAGGACTCTTTCCTAAGAAATAATTTCTTAATTTAAACCTTCCTAAAGAGATAAAATAGATTTAAACTTCCTAAAGAGATAAAAGGAAATCACAATCAGCCATCCGGGCTGATTGTTTCAGCGCCTAGGGCCGGCTGCCCTTTTCCGAAACTCTAGGCGCTGCCCTTTTCCGAAACTACCGCACATGACATCTCTCCCTCCGTTGACCAACAGCTCATCCTTGAGCTGAAAAGCGGGATAAGACGCCCGAAATGCGATAACGTCTTCCCATGACATATCAGCAACATGAAGTCCGTCCCATTGAACTAGAATTTGCCACTTATCGCGAGACAGGCAGGCACAGAGCACTGTGGTCGGCATGGGAATAACTCGGCCATGAAGGAGGGGCGACAATGGTGGTGGCTCATCAGGAGGCAGGCCTTCATACGCTCGGAAGCACGGACACGTTTCAAATGTGCCGAGTCCGTGTCGGACATCGTGTCGGACACGGACACGGCTCCGATACGGCTCGGACACGTATCGGAGGCGTGTCGGAAATTACAGCCGTGAAAAAAAACAAATTTAAATTCGAACACGTATCGGACACATGTAGAAGACGTATCGGACACTTGGGCCATTCAATACGGCCCAAAATAGTAGCCAGCCCATTCCTAACATGTTAACCTAGCCGAGGCAGCCTGCCTGCAGAGCGTCGAAGTCTTCGACGCCGCCTCTAGCCCGAGCGCCCGCCTGCTGCGTCGACCAACGGCGACCGCCCGCCAAATCCGCCGGTGGCGGCCCTCTCCCTCCGGACGCCGCTCCTTCCGCTCTGGTTCTCCGACGCGCGCTGCGGCCCGCCGCGCCCTCGCTTCTCCTCGCCGCCGCGCTCTCGCCACTCGCTTGCGTCGCGATCCGGTGGTGGCCGCCGCCGCTTGCCGCCAACTCCCCTTCTCCCGTCACCTTCGACGCCTTCTCCCGGGAGCAACTCCCCTTCGACGCCGCCGATCGCCTTCTCCCGTCGCGCCGCCGTGCCGCGCCTCGCCGGCCGCTCGCCGCCCGACCACATTCTGCCGCCGCGACCCTAACACCGCCGCTCCCTCTGCGCCGCTTCCGACGTTAAGTCACCGACGCCGCCCTGCTGTTGTTGCTCGCCGATCCGAGGGCGGGGCGGCTCGGCTTCGCCGCCGCGTCGGCGTCCACCATCGCTAACGCGCGCGCGTGGAGGCGGCGTAGCGGCGGCGAGGCGGTGAGGCGGCGCGAGGCCGAGGAGAGGAGTTTTGTAGTCGCGCAGCCTTCATCCGGCCGTGCTCGGCTTCACGCACTGACGCCAAGTCCGCGACAATTCGACTCGGGCTAGCCATGAACCCCGCCTCGAGGCGGTATTACTACTCGCTTTCTATTCCAACATTAATCATTGGCGCGGTCGCTTGCTTGCTTGTGATGACATGGGATCAAGAATAAGTTATTGTACAATTGACCCATCTTGAATTTTTTGTTGGCCGCCAACCGCCGAATTTTAGATGCGCTTGATGTTGAAGCTAAACTTCTAGCGTCCTGTAGTGTTGTAAGACTTATGTCATTCACGCACATTTCCACATCCTCTCTTGCTCCTTCGGTTGCATAATTCCTTTCTTGCAGAATATGTAGGTTGCTTAGGTGTTGGAAGTGTTTGCTGTTGCTTAATTATAAGAATTTCATTGTAAGAATTAAGTCTACATGTTACATTGTTACTTACATTTACTAATCACGTTTTTTCTATTCCCAGGTTAAAGGTTTTCTGAATTTCTGCCTTTTTGGTATTAATACGAAGTTATGATTTATGAAGAACGAGCCGGGGATCATCTTTGAGGTACATTATTGTACATATTCCTATTTTACACTTTCTCGTTTGACAAACACGTAGAACGGTAGAAAATATTAAATAATACATATGCACATATTATATTTATATACACAACCGTGTCCCCGTGTCGTCATTTTTTAGAAAATGTCGTATCCCGTGTCCGATACGTGTCGTGTCCGACACGCGTGTCCGTGTCCGTGCATCCTAGTTCATACGTCTCATTGATCTTGGAGAGAACGCGATACGGGTTATAGTCGACGCAGAAACGCCAAGATGCGTCCTTCTTGATCATGAGCACGGGCGCCGAAAAGGCCAAGCGGCTGCGCCGAATGATGCCCTGCGCCAACATTGCGGTGCATTGGCGCTCCAACTCATCCTTTTGAGTCGCCGGGTATCGATATGGCCGAACCACCACCGCACTGGTACCCGGGAGGTGGATGCGGTGGTCACGGCCGCGTGGAGGTGGAAGGCCACGAGGCACACCGAAATCCGGCGCAAATTCCGCGAGTGGCTCCTCCATGAGATCTCCCGTGGTCGAGGCGGAGTGGAGATGCGATGCTGACCTGGATGGGGCCATGTCGCGCCAGATGATCTCTCGGTCCTGGCATTGGAAACGCATCGTCAGGAGGTTGAAATCCCAGACAATCGGTCCCAAGAAGCGGAGCCACTGGACCCCAAGGACGATGTCGATGCCGCCTAGTGGTATGGTGCGCAAGTCGAGGACGAAGTGTTCCTGGTTGATGGAGAGGGGTGTCGCGTAGCACACCCCACCGCTGCCACCTTGTCGCCGTTCGCCACGGCCACGGAGAGGCCCGTGCGCGGTGCCAGCGTCAGCCCAACCTGATCAACGAGCTCCGCAGCGATGAAGTTATGGGTGGAGCCGGAGTCGATCAGGGCCATCAATTGGATGCCGTGGATCATCACCGGAAGCTGCATCATTTGGGACTTGCGAATCCCGATGAGGGCGAGGAGGGAGATGGTGGCGTCCGCGTCCGCCTCCTCGAGGTCATCATCACCCGGCTCAACCTGCAGCATAAAGATGCGTTGACAGAAACGCTGGTGGCCTGGCACGAACTTCTCGTCGCAGTTGTAGCAAAGTCCCTTGCCACGAAGTTCCTCCATCTCGGTTGGCGTGAGACGCTTGAACGACTTGGTCGAGCCTGACGCCCCCATGGTCATCGCCGATGGTGTCGTGGAGCCAGCCTCCGACACACCGGATGCGGCAGGCCGTGGTTGGAAGGGCCGGGAGCTCGCCGGCTTGGAGAGTGTCGAGGATGCTATCGGCGCCAGGGGTAGCAAGGCGAGACGTTCGTAGGCTCTGGCGAGGTCCATGGCGACCTCCAGGTTGGTCGGCCTCTGGAGTTCGACGTTTGTCTACAGGGGCTCGCCAAGTCCAGCCGTGAAGAGCATCACCTGTTGTTCCTCGTCCAAGTGGCCGCAACGAGCGAGGGTGGTCAGAAAATTTTCGGTGAAGTCGGCCACCGATGATGTCCGCTGGAGGCTCGTCAATGCGCCTAGCGGATTGTGGCGTGTGGGCATGCCGAACCGACGCGGTGAACGAGGTCGGTGAAGTGCCGCCAGTTAGGCATACCATCCATGCGCTCCACTCGCATGTACCACGATGTGCCACGCCGGTCATGTGGTACGTGGCGAGCCACACCCTATCTTCCATGGGTGTTTCTTTGAGCGCGAAAAATTGCTCGCAGCGATTGATCCAGTAGTGGATCCTCCTGCCATCGAAGGATGGAAAATTGAGTTTGATGTAGCGTGGCGGTTTCGGGCCTCTGCCTACCGAAATCACCCCGGGGTAGGGGCTAGTTTGGTCGGGGCGGCAATCCCCAAGCCCCATCGACCGCGTGCATGGCATGGCGGCATCGCGGGCGATGGCGATGCGCTGGCCGATGCATCGATGCGCGCGGCGCAGAGGCGGCGGCAGCAGAGGCTGCAGTGTCGCTTTCGTCTTGATCGACGGCGCCTACTTCACTACCGGGCTTGCCCTCCATGCGGGCCAACCATTGGTCATGGCGCTGCAGACGGCTCCCGATTGATGCAAGCTGGCCGGCGTGATTGTCAAGCCGATCCAAAATTACAGGTAGCAACTTGAGTTGGTTGCGGGTGTTCTCCATGAACTTCAGCATCATCTCTTTGAAGTACTCGTCGAAACCACCGCCGTGATCTATGGAGGAAGGAACAGCGGTTGGCTCTGATACCAAGATGTCAGGTGGTGAGCTTTGGGAGAGGAGTCGGAAGGGAAAGATCAACTCCGGAGGATGAGGATTGCGCCGGGACGCCGTGGCGGCGCCGCGGATGAACAGTCACGATGAACAGTACCACAATGAACAGTATCACACAGAACAGGAAGGCAACGGTTTGGCGCAAGGGAGATTGGGAATAACCCAATCCTTTGCTCATTTTCTATTAACCTCTTATCTCCTATATATAGGAGTACAATCTGATTACAAATAGAAGGTATTATCCTTCCTTAATTAGGACTCTTTCCTAAGAGATAATTTCTTAATTTAAACCTTTCTAAAGAGATAAAATAGATTTAAACTTCCTAAAGAGATAAAAGGAAATCACAATCAGCCATCCGGGCTGATTGTTTCAGCGCCTAGGGCCGGCTGCCCTTTTCCGAAACTACCGCACATGACACATGCTATCGGTCGAGAATCGCAAGTTAGAGTTGTGTATGCAAAATTGTATGGACCGGCTACATGTTTATATGAGGCTTCATTTTGTTACTGTAAAGTTCAGTGAAGAACTATGGCTGATGCAATGCCTGGATGTGCTGACGTTGTCACATTTTGGCCGAAAAGAAAAAAAAACTCACATAATTGCCGAAAAAACAAGTTACAAAATAATGAAAATAAGGTAGTAATATGTACAAGACAATATCACAAGTGTCAAAACCAAAGGTAGTATTGACTTTATCAATACATTCATTCCATTCTAGGATCTGGAGTTAATTGCCGAAAAAACAAGTTACACATCGCTATATTTTTTCCAGTGTGATGCAACATCACGTAAACAGTCAAACACATGCTTGTCACGTAAACAGTCAAACGCATGCTTGCCAAAATACAATGTAAACAGTAAATAATCTGATATACAAGTCACAAAACCAAGGGTACTCTTGTCTTTTTACATAGATCCTTCTCATTCATAGTGTGGGAATTAGATTCCTAACCAAACACCTCCTCAGATTGCTCCAACTTCTCAGGGGAGCGGATCTAAGAGTGAAACTGGAGTTGAAGTTGCTAAAACTTGAAGCGGTGCCAAACAAGGCCTAAAGCTGAACGCAATCGAAATAGAGCACAATCTATGCCTGCATTTCGTGTGTTATTATAGATATGCCTAATAACAACCAAGCACTGCTGCCATTTCAAGTCCCACCGCCAAATGGCACCCAACCCGCCAAATGTGCAGAACCCTTCGTGTACCTAGTTTTTGTAATCAATGCCCTACATCCGTACCAGTGTACCAGTGTAAACATGCCGCATATTGGGTATTCTCCTAAGTCCTACACTCCTACCCCCATCAAGTAAATATATTTTGCAAGTGCAACTTCAGAAGTAGACATTCTTCTGGTGAAATAACTATCCATTACATCATTACATGGAAGGAAAAAGAAATACTAACACAAAGTTGGAAAAGAAATATGACCAAAACAGAAATAACACACCCCCTAAAATTGTTGCTTGAAAGGTGATTGACATGAAGATATGGAACATAGCAAGGAAAAGAAATAGACCATGCATACATAAGCAAAGATTTACTTTGACACGAATTAGAGCTTACACTTCAAATGTTCGGGTGTCTGCATCCGATTGAATACTGGAAGATTTAGTAGCCAATGAAGAGGTGCTTGCTGTATCACCCACATTGATTGCTGATTCAGTTAAAACAGTCTCACCATGTGGTATAGAATCACTTATCACATTATTATCAAAGAGATGAAACTTCGTTTGGTCAACTGGCTCGGCACATTTGTCAACACTTCTGTCAACATCATAAGAAGGGCAGCCAATTGGTTTTGTATCCTCATTGCTGCTGATTGGTTTGGTGACCTCATTACCACTAGCTTTCCCCAAAGATGAAGATAAGCGGTCAGGTACAGCTATGGTCTGTGTAACATCAAGAGCACTCTCATTCAACTTCATAGAAAGGGCTGAGTCTTTCCCACAGACATCATTATCATCATCATTACAAACCAACAAATAATCAGTATTTTTGCTGTCCATGTGGGTTTCTTCACAAATATTGCCTTTTGTCAGGATATGATTATCATCATCTTTTGCTTCTGAAGGAGCTGAAGCAGAAGTAGGCACATTGTTATTTTGTAAATTTGATTCAGAGGTGTACCTTTTGACTGTTGGGCTATGCACGAATTGCGTGCTCAAAGATGGTCTAGGGCTTTTAACTATTGCAGATCTGTTGGGGGTTGTGACTACTGCATCTGCAGATTTATTAGAATGGCTGTTTTCTGATGACACACAACCACTTAGAACCAACTGCTTTGATCCTGTCACTTCGGGCAGACTATTAATAGTTTCAGCAACATTAGCAGACATAGCTTCTAAAGCACGATGAAGGCGTTTTGATGGAGGCAAAGCAGCTTCCACATCCAATGTTAAAACCTTTGGTTGGTATTCTTTATTCTTCCAAACATGTTGACCTTCCCCTGACAGGATAGGCATGTCTGATTTGGATGATTGATTTGAAATAGTATTTACCACAGACGATCGATTAGCTGAATAATCATCACCAGGTGGTGCGGATGTACCATGCATATCACATTTAACTGCAGGTATTGCAAGCTCTGGTTTATTATTAGGAACATCAATCTCGTCAACTGATGAATCCTCCAATTGAGGCCTTCCCATTCGAACCCTTGCCCTTTTGACCAATGGCAAGTGCTCATCTCCATCTGACTTATTCACTTCATTCTTCGAATTTGGAGAATCTGCAAGGTTTTCACTAAGCTCAGCCTGCAATTCTTCATTCTTATTTGGTGTCATACAATCTGTAGAATATGGAACCCGCTTTCTATTTGGCTTTCTTTTTCTCTTGAAAATTACTGATGTGTTCATGGGAAGACTTGATGTACCATTCGATTTCAACTCTGCCTCTGAAGCTCCATTTTGAGATGCTTCGCTGTTACAGGTACTATCTACCTTAGTAGTAGAATTCAATTTTTTATAGCTGTTACTGGCCCCAGGCGTTCCAGGTCGGTTGAAAGTGCCTCCACTGGAATGCAGCCAAACATCATCTGGTGTAGAAGGGGAACCTGAGTTAGCTTTGTCATCCTCTATGTATTTATGAAGAATGGAATCTTCCTTATTGTCATCAGAAACCAAATCAACAGAAGCCAAACTGGTTTCAACCGAAAGCTTACCAGAATCCTGGGCCTTTCTGGTTTCAACACTTAATGAACTTCTTGACCTCCGTAGAGATGGAACCCTACTCCGTGTGTAGCAATTTTGAGGCTGTGCATCCCTTAGCTTCTTCTTTGAAAATGAACTAGTAGACAAAGGGATATTCCTGATTTCATCAAGGATGGATACATTTTCAGTAGGCTCATCAGGAGCAGAATTTACAACACATCGCTCGCTCCCCATTACAGTGACAGAAGGCTCATCAGAATTGACAATACCATGACCTCTTGCAGTGACGGAATGGTCTTCTAGCTTTTTATCACTATCCATATTAGAGCTATTGACTAGACCTTCAGTATCCAAGCTGCTATTATTATCAGCAAGATTTTCTACGCCTGGTTTCACTTCATTGGCATCCAAGTCAAGCTTATGGTTACTATCTTCCTTCAAAGAATCATAAGCATCAATTATCTCATCAACCGCTCTCACAAAATCAGCACCTTTACCCTGTCTCTTAGCAAGTAGAGACCTCTTTTTCTCTTCAGTGAATGCCTCGAGATCTGCATAGTTGCAGAAAGCACTACAATAGAAAGAACTAGAAGTCAGACATAAATATGCAGGCTTCATAGGTAAGGTAATCCAGTTCCATACCACATATTCCGTGCACAGCTATCCCAGCTAGGTCAGAAAAATAGATCCTTCATTTTTTTCTATAAGATTCATTTTTTTCTATAAGATCCTCAGTATAGTTCGAAATAGTAAATTCTAAATAAAAGACTGGAATTCGACAATTTTCTAATTAAGCGAGCCCTCAATAGTAAATTTCAATTTCAGTTATTATGCTGCATTCCCAAGCGGAGTGGGTCAAATACAGTCCATAATCCATACACTGACCACTTGGTGCAACCAATGAAAGCTACCTGTTTCCATCTCATATCATTTACCAACAACGAAGATACTTATGGAGAATATTTTCTAACCCACAAAAGGTACCTTGGGGCAAGATGAGGATAAAGGTATTTCTAACCCTCGTTCTCAGTTTGTCACTATTTTATTCTGGTTCCGAGAAATCAATACTTCCTCAACCCTCTGTTACTAAATAGATGTCGTTTTGGCCAATGCCTAGTTTTGAATTTTTAAATTAAAAAATCACTATCAATTTATAGTAATATAGTAGCAAAATTATTTAAAAAATGTAATATTATTACTTTTGATGACAAATCTACAATAATATTTCCACATGGCCAATCTAAGTACTTTTGGGCATATTAGCGGTATGTTCAAAAGGTTTGACGGCACATATTCTAATATGGCATCTATTATGTAGTTAGTCCTACAGAATATCTATGATTATCTTTACTGTACATTAGGACAAAAGGTTATCTGTGATATTTCTTGATGAAAATTAGTTTTTTTATTTTGATTACCACCAATCTCCCCCTCCAGACATTGTGCTCAGGTCTCCATGCACAATTCATTCGAATGAAAATGTTGAGGACTCGAAATTAACTTCAAAGACCTCCATTCGGTGCAATTGGGCCTTCTGACTCCCATAAGCTACCCTGAGAGGTGACGCTTTCCCTTAAACATATAAAGGGGCACCTAGGGCCTAACATAACCAATGTGCTTGCAAACCAACATTTAGTAAACCCTATTCACAGCCAAATTCTCTACAGTCTACAATAAGCCTCACCGCCTTGTATGAAAGCAATAGTGATACCAAGGTTATTAAGTCGGTAAGTCGACACTACCCTGCTAGTGACCGACTTACCGACTAGTTGATATGTACTGTTTACAATTTACATGGTCTACAGACTCTACACAGCATAACACACACAGCCAGCAGCAGAAGATCCCGCTGCCCCCTTGCCCTGGGCAGCCCCTTCCTACCCTACCCAGCTGCCCCGCGCCTCCTCCCCTCCTCCTCTTTCTCGCCGCCTCCCCCCCTCTTTCTCTCCGCCTCCTCCGGTCCCTCAGCAGCAGCGCCGCCTCCCCTCCCCCTCTTTCTCTCCGCCTCTCCCTCTCCCTCCGCGCCCCTTCGCCCGCGTCGCCTCCTCCCTCAGCGCCGGGGAGGAGGCACCGAGGAGCTGCGCGACGGCGACAGGGAGTCGGGAGGAGGAACCGCGGGGAGGAGTTGGCAGATCCGGAGCAACCGAGCGAGCTCCGGGCGGAGGAAGACACCCACGGGCGGCAGAGTACTCCGGCGGCGCAGATCCGGAGACAAGACAACACCCACTGGCGACGGAGTACCCCAACGGCACAGATCCGGAGACAAGACGGTGGCGGCGCCGAGTGGTGAAGACAAGTCCGCACTTCTACCTCCCTCTTCACCGATCAAGGTGAGCTCCTGGCTCCTCTCTTCTCTCCTTCTACCTCCCTCTCCACCAAAGGCTCCGAGAGAGCGATGATGGGCGGCGGCAGCGAGATGGGAACCTGGCAAGTCGAGTCGCCGGACCCAGTCGCCCATGCTCCACCGACTTGTTGACTAGTCGACGACTTAATAACCATGAGTGATACCTACAATGGTAACTACATAATAACGATTATTACAGCCAAAAAAGGATCTCCCACCACATGCACTCCATATAGGCAAGTTTACATTTCCTAGTCCCAAACAGCGACACCTCTACATCATTATACTATCGTATACTATTAAGGTCCAGTGTGGGGACAATCTTGAAAACCAAAAAACAGATTTCAGGGATTCTAACTCCTCAAGGTCGAGGAGCAGTTTTTGCCCTTGCCTTATACATCATTGTACTTAGGGCTGGAAACAAGCCGAGCCGAGCCGGCTCGAGCCAGGCTTGGTTAAGATCGTTTCAACAGCAAGTTCGGCTTGGCTCGGCTCGTTTTGGGATTGAGCCAGGAGGCAGACTCGGCTCGGCTCGAAGTCAAGCTCGAGCCGACTCGCGAGCCGCTCGAGCCAAGCGGTGGCAACAAGCCCGCTCAAGTCAGGAGCCTGTGCGGCTACGGCAGTGGGCTGCCCTTTCTTGTTTTCTAAGGATGGATGTGTGTGCGTGTGCCTAGTGAGGCCATCCATGGCGATGCATCCATCCACATCCATGGCGCCACGCCGCCACCCTTTCTTCCATCCACATCCATGGCGTCGCCCACCTCCCCCACTGCTGTGGCGGCAGGCAGCCACGCGCACAGCGCCGACGCTGGCCGCGGCTCTCGCACTCTTCAAGTCGGTGCTGTCCGCCGACCCGGTGCTCTCCCCGCTCGTCGTGCTCCCGCACCTTGCCGCCGCCCCACCTCCTCACCGCCTCCGTCGCCGCCCGCCCCCACGAGGCCACGACACCTCCCTGCGCCTCTACTCGCGCCTCAAGTCCCTCTCTGTCCACATCCCCACAGCCTCTCTCCACCCGCTCCTCTCCTCCCTCCCCTCCGGCCCCGCCTTCTCCCTCTTCGCCGACATCTTCCGCCTCCACCTCCCGCTCTCCACCAGGACCACCACCACCTTCAATGTCATGCTCCGCCACCTCTGCTCCGCGGCTGCGTCCAGGCTGCAACACCGTCATCGCCTCGTCGAGTTCTGCGCCCGCGTCCGCGTCCAGGCTGCGCTGGAGATCTTGCGAGAGATGCGGGAGCGCAGGTCGCAGCGACGTCGCCCCCGAGTGGCCAAGGTGATGTTCGGGTGGTGTAGGGTGGGCCGTCGGGTTGAGGATGCAGGCGTGCAGTCAAGGTGTTCGACGAAATGCACGAGCCAATTGAGCTGCGCGAGCGGCTTGCAAGCGGCTCGAGCTTGGCTCATTTTTTTCACAAGCTGGAGAAGGGGCTCAGCTTGGCTCGGAAATTCACGAGCCCGAGCTCGTTCCGGCTCGAGCCGGCTCGCGAGCCTCAAGCCATTTTGCCGGCCCTAATTGTACTGGTAGTCCAAATAACTTCAACCGAACCTGTTAGCAGTAGGATTTCCTCAGCCGCTAGAGAGGATTGTGTGCAGGCAACTAATTATACTTTTCTCAATGCTCAATCATCTTGACTGGATCAACATGTTTCATATGGTACAATTCAACTCTCCCAACTCTCAAGAAATTTTTTGCTACCCAATTCTTCTTGTTGAATATAACAAAAACATGCATAAGGATTTCAGGAGTGTAGAGATGCCACCCACCAATGACGAACTTCTTAGCATCGGCGACTTCAAATGTGATTCCAAAAATGCAGATGTGGTAAAAACATCACATAGCTTGCATGCAAATTACAGAAAGAAAAAACGAATTTTGACAGATGTTAATCCATGCTGTACATTCGAAGAAGTACATGTATCTGACCTGTAAATTATAGCTGTATAAACTACCTAATTCACTTAAAAAAGTGACTTGTATGCGAATAAAAAAGATAGCATTGATATCATCGCCCAAGAACGCATGAATTACAAATACGTACATCATGTTTGAACCCATTCACGTAACAAGTATATAATCCAATTATTAACGGAATTTTTTATTAAAAAACTCCAAAAAAAGAACTCTAGGAATATAAGCTAATCGACAGTAACACAATAGGATATTTCTAAACAGACGCTGATTGGTAGATACAAAAACAGCTTATAAATTCAAATAAAATGGAATGGTTCAGTCAAAATAGCACTTACATCTGTTTAGTTCCATAGAAGCAGACCAGGAGCTTCTTTTTGACAGAAGACAGGCCCCACTGATGTGGTTCACTTATCTGCAACAGCATGCAAAGTCACAAATGAAAATTTTCTAAAGATGTAAAATCCATGTTAATCCATGCAAATATCTCATGCACACATGAATATCCCTCCATAGTAAAGAAGCCAGATTTAAAGTGAGGAGAAAATTGAAGGAACAGGCCTATAGAGCAGGTCCATGAGAGCTATTCCAGCAAAGTAAACCCCCCAAAAATGTGAGGGAAAATCATTTAACCGGGAGCCCTACTCCTTCTAAGTGAAATGTCTACATCGGCAAAAGAGAAGACAGGCACAGTTTAACAGCATGCCTCCTTGGTGAATACAGGTATGAAGGGAAATATCAGTGTTCTAAAAGGCGCCCGCCTAGCCCGCCTAGGCTGCGCCTAATCACTAGGCAACACCCTTCCGCCTAGCCCACCTAGCCTATTTATCCCGCCTAGGCGTCCGCCTAGCCCCCACCTAAGCAGCGATTAGGCGCTAGGCGCTGGTCTGCCGTCCACCTAGTGCCTAGCGCCTTAGTGAACATTGGGAAATATGCATTGATGTTGATGTAACAGTTCAGAGTTCTAACTGACCATAACAGAGGTGATTGAACCTAAGCATCTTAGCAAACAAATTGGGGCAAAATGAAGAGAGAAAACAAAAAAAAAAACTACTGAAATGGAGATCATCAGATCATTCAAATCAAATTACCATATAACTTATAAAAAACATTTTATTTGTCAGTGTTTGTTGCCTAAAATCATGCACAATACACACTCCAATATAAGAATGACCAACATATATAGATGCTTAACCAAGCTTGAAACTAGAGACAAGTACGCAACATATAGCAAGTACATATGCTCAATACAGCTTGTATCCAGAGGCAAGTATGGTAGAAGGCTTGAGAATACTTGTGCAGTGATATAACTATCTTAATCAATGTAAAGATGCCAAATTTGCCGAGTCATGCTATTAACACAACGAAATAGACAAAAAGTGCAAGGTCAAGCCGCAAGACAATAACCAATGAGTTGAGCCGGAAAAAACAGTAGCAAAACTTAGAATACTCAATAGTGGGCTAGCAGAACAAATGAGATAATTGTCTATCACACAAGGAGCACAGACATCCTAACAATTAGAGAAGCCAGTAAGCACAATACAAAAGCATTCGCATTGACATAATTCCTAAACAGATGTGTCTGATTCAAAACTTAGAAGAAAATAGTGCCACCAGAAATGCCATTTTCCTCATTCCAACGGTCTTTGTGATCTCAAAAAGGATAACTACAGAGAAACCCGTCATGAAACACCAGTATGCAATTTCATGTGTTAGCCCTTGGTAAGCCTAACCCCTTAACAAAATCAATATCTGCACATCATGTCCTTATTATGCTACAGCTCAATGCAATCCTAGAGGAATTCAATAACCAAAAGCTCCAAGAAGGGCTTGTTTCAAAACAAAAAATGTTGAAGAAGACCAATGTTACAGGGCCAAAACAAAACAAACCAGTGACGCGTCAAATGAGGAAAAAATTAAGGGGGAAGCTCCATTTCTTCATGAGAAGCTACAATCTGCATCCTCGACGCATCTTACAAAATGTATTGATTATTGTTCTTATTTTAAAGACAAAAGCCAACAGCAAGTCACACAACCAATGAACTAAAAGAAAAGTTTTAGGGGCAATAATCACCGAAATCCATAATTGTTGAAGAACTAAATCAAACATTCAAACTAATCATTGTCAAGCATACTAAATCAGTGGTGCACCTTCCAACATAAGGAGGGGTCATCTTTTAGTTCTTTATCCCTGTCTTTCAAGATCCAAACATAAACAAATTCAACATGTCAGGAACCATTTGAGGTGTACTTCGCTTACAGCTGACTATCTCACATGTATATAACAAATCAACAAAAGCAAACAGATAATCTATCCCACATATTGATGTCCATTGTTCAGGCACCATAGAATAAACAAATTGTTAGATGATAAATCCAAGATGAAAAAAAATAATTACAGTACAATGATAAAGTGGCGCTTAACTGTAAAAACACCTTTTTTCCTTTCCTATCGGGCAATCAGAAAATCCACATTGAAAACGTACCAAAGGGAACTCATAACTCGTTGACAAATCATAGAAAACCTCACACCAGTACTTGTAAACGAGCAAGTTCTAAGAACAAACCACTGAGAATGAAAATCACAACGGTAACAAATAAACTTCAAAGAGCAAATCACTAAAAATAAAAACCACATCTGTAAACATCAAAGAGCAGACTTTGCCAAAGCCCTATCTTGGTGACATATCCAAGCAGAGGCAAGATAACCACATATCACTCAAACCTGCCTGATCCCCACCACAACCTTTACGCCCTAAATCGCCAGCAACGTCAAATCTCAACAAGAAACCAGCAGCTAAACCAAGAAACTACCAGGAATTGAAACTAGCTAGGTCAAATTGCAGTAGAACTTAGCACTTAATCTCGAAAACTCAGCAGAAAGTAACAAAAAAAGGGCTTGTTTGACTCAAGATCCAATCTTTCTTAAGCATATGATATCCGAAACCCTACACAACACCAAATCTCGCTGATAAGCACCAAGCAAACCACAAAACTAGCACAGATTAACAGCTCAAACGACCAAATCGGGGAAGGGGACTATCCAAGAACCTAAGATTTAGCGAAAATGACCACTCCACAGCCCCAAAGGCCGGGCCTTCCACGCCCCCAACGAAACCCTAAGCAAGCTACCCCAAGAATCCCCTAACCCCAGGCTACCCAAGCCACTACGAGGCCACAGATCAGAGAGAAGAGCAAACCGATGGTTCCTCCACTCACCATGGCCGGCCACGCCGGGAATCCCTTCATCTTGGCGAGCACGAGGTCGCCCACCTTCCACTGCGCCGCGGCCGCCGCCGCCGCGGCGGCCGCCGCAGCCGCCGCACGCTTCCTCCTAGCCGGCGCCATATCCCGCCCGCCCACGAGCCAACCGCCGCCGCCGCCGCCGCCGCCGCCGCCCCCACCCCCCCCCCCCACCACCAGCGATCAGAGCTCAGAAGGCACCTCTACGACGGTTACCGCATCAGGCCGTAAAGCGGCGGCACCGCAAGAGGCCGCGGCTCGTGCCGGAGGCGGAGGGGCGCCCGGTGGTCGTCCTCCTCTTCTCTTCGGCTCCGTCGGCGGCGGCGGCGAGGGGGGGAGGCATGGGAGGAGAGGGGGAGCTGTGGCTTGGCTTGAGACTCTTTTCTTTTTCCTTTTCCTTTTCCTCTTTCAGTTTTGTTTTTGCGTTTTCAGTAGTTTACTTGAGAGAAGAGTAGTACGCAGTCAGTATGCTGCCTCGTGTGTGCGCGCGCGGCTGCGCGCGTTGGTAGTTCGGTGGGACTTGGGAGAAGGGAGGGTGAGAGCGTGGGAGGGGTGAAGGGGCGGTGTGAATGAGGGTGAGAGAGCAGTTGGTTATGTGGACGGAGTGGCTTTCTGCCGCATGTCCATATCCTAGGCCTAGGGTTAATGGCGACATATCATTGTGAACATAGAGCAAAGCGACATAGACACAAACGATCCTGGCCCTCCATCACGCAAGGAACGACGCATAGCACCAGAGCGCGAGCGACCGGGTGCGAGCCAGTGTTTTTGTGTCCCCTCCCCCGATCCCCAAATCCCTCGGCACCTCGTTCACCAAATCCTCTCACCCTTGTTCCCAAATCCTCTTGCCCTCGTCCCAAATCGCAAGAGGCGAGCGTGGCGGCAGCGCTTCTCCAGCCCTTGAGTTACTCATCGTCTCCCCTTACGATCTGTGGCCTCCCCTCCTCCAAATCGAGTCTAGGGTTAGGTCTGTGCGCCTCCGCCTCGCTCCCACGAGGGCTCCCCTCCCCCGCACGTTGCTGCACCATGGAGAAGAAGAAGGATGGCTGCTCTGAGTGGTCGTCGATAGCGACAACGCCTAGCAATGGGCTCCCTCTCGTGCCATGCCCAAAGTGCTAGGCGAAGATGATCTAGGCCATGTCCGGGAGTTCAAAGAATCGAGGAAAAGAGTATTACAAATGCCCTAGAAATGATGGGGTAAGAAACTCCCTTTTCTGCTGAATTTGATGTTCAAATTTATTTTTTGGTATTGCCGGGCAGTTTATGCATTCTGATGGTGAAACTTTTGCCCATGTTGGTCTAGATGTATTCGGGGGGTGCGACACATTCATGTGGAAAGACCAATACATGAGCCATTTGAGTGGGATACACCAGGTGGAACAGCAGAGAAGAGATGATTGTCCTGTCAAGTTGAGCAATGGAAATGAAGTGGTTTTTCACAGTCGACCATCGTGTATTGGAACATTTAGCTGTGATGAAGACCTCATTGGACCAGATGAACAAGTCAGTCAGGAAATCCACTGTTGGAGATGAAAAGTTAAAAATAGTTGTAATTGCATTTTTATTCTTACTATTAAGAATTTGCATTGAAAAGATTGTCAACTGAGTTTCTAATTTTGTTATCTTCCAAGTCTTTATAATGTAATATCTAGTTTGGCAACTGTCCTGGGAATCACAGTGGTATTGAAAAGTTGTGTAAGGACAGTTCTGAAATGGTGTATCAATTGTTGTCTGAATTATGGTTTCTAAATCAGAATATTGTGTGCATTCTGAAATGTTTTTGGATATGAAATTTGAAATGTTGTATGGATGTATGGATTCACAAATGGATGTATGGTGTCTCAATTGTGTTAATTATGACTTCTGAAATCTGAAATATTGTCTGGATTCTGGATATACACATTCTGAAATGTTGTGTATGTGGACAGTTCAGAAATGTTTTATATGTAGACAGTTCAGAAATGTTGTGTATCTGGTCAGTTCAGAAATGTTGTATGGATTCTAGATATATACATTCTAAAATGTTGTCTACATTCTGGATTCACAAATTCTTAAATGTTGCCTCTGACTCCCTTTTACTCCAACATCTCATATAATACTCTAAAATCTGTGTTTGCAATAAACAGAAGCTAAAGGAAGAAAATCAATAAAACAAATTCACTTGCTTCTTGGGATCGATAAATGGCTTTTTTTTCATTTGGGACTGCCTAAAACTAGGGGTGAAAATGGATCGGATAGTTTCCGACCGATTTGAACGGAAACGGATTCGGATTGCCTTGGATCGGATACTTTTCGGATCGGAAATGGATTCGGGTTTTCCCGTGGGCGGGAACGAATACGGCTTGCATGCTATCCTACGGATAGAAATACAAATTATCCAGATTTTGACCCAAAAGAGAAAAGGAGATTTTAATTGATTTGCGAATTTCAGAAAATGCAACAAATCAAATGGTATTTTAGAAAATAGCAAATAGAGTTCAAAAATTCTAGAAAAAACACAAAAAATTTTGAATTATTTTAAACTTAATTAAATTAATTCCAACTTAAATTTGGTTTTTTTTTCTGTATATAAATTTTTTAAAATTTCTAAAAAATAGGAAAAACCTTTTTTAAATCAGAAAAAATCAATAAATTAATTAAAACTTTATTTTTCACTTTAAATCCAATAAAATCCCATAAAACTCAATAAATTTTATTTTTGATATTAAAAACTAGGAAATTAAATAATTAACTTTATTTTATTTTTATTTTTAACCAAGAAAACTCTTTTAAATATCAGAAAATCATATAAAATAATAACTTTATTAATATTATTTTTAGTAACATACTTTTGGATGTTACAGTCATTTGTGTATAGTTTAACTATCCAGCATGATCAATGTTAGTGTGAACTAAGTTTTATACATGTGATGAACTAAGTGTGAATATGTGATGGCTTGTGACTTTGTGAGTTATGACTTATGAGCTAAATATGATAAACTAAGTGTTATATTGTGATGAACTAGTTAATGCAGCTTACAGGTGCCAATGTTATATGTGGTTACTGAAAATATGAACAATTCATGAATGTTTACATCAAATAAACTAGTTATATGATTTCATTAATTTCTGGCATACAATTTAAGGAGTTTTCATGTTCCGAAAAATATCCGTGATCGTATTCGATATTATTCATACCCGTATTTGTATTCATACCCAGATCCAAAAAAATATGAAAACAAATATAGCAGATCCATTATCTGTCTGTATCCGATCCATTTTCACCCCTACCTGAAACATCAGGATCTTGGCAAATATGGAATAACCTCCAGAACTGACACTTAAGAGGACATGTCCCCAGCCATACATCATGCCAAAACAGGGTCTCTCTCTCATTTCAGACCACATCAGACACATCAGTCACATTCAAACTTCACTTCAGTCATGCAAATACAGAATTCAAACTACAATTCAAAATACAGAATTCAAACTACAATTCAAAATACACTTTCAGATAGAATTCAGAGATGACAGGGGGCTTCAGTACATCAAATTTAGGTAGCATTTTAGACAAATTGAGGTAGCAGGCATTCATTGAAGGGATACGAGTAGACTACGATAGCAATAATTTAAAAATTCTACCACGTAAACCAGAAAGCTAAGCAAGTAGATGGTCACAGATCGTTACCACTAGACGCACAGTGCAGCAGAAGAAGAGTCAAAGTAGCCTGGTCCAACGAAGAGTGCATCGATGAAGTGGTCGTAGTCGATCGCCTCCTCCAGCAACCTCCAATGTTCCTTGTGAAGATCGCGGATCGTCCTCAAGCACAACAGCAACCGCAGTAGCGCCTCTACGGTATCCACACGTCCAGGGAAGGAACAACCGTATGCCGGTGTGCTAGCACCAAGTCGCACAGCGGGCCTCTCAGGAAGATAGCGGCTAGGGTTTCGGTGGAGCAACTCACGTCTCTCGCATGTCCTATATCCCAACAACCTCAAGCATATTCTTATATAGTGCCCATGACGGGTCCTATTCGAACACGTTTTGTTCCAACCCATTACGTGTGTGACCCATTAGGCTCATGCGTAGTTCGGTTGTGACTCAAAAACTCCTTTTCGATCACAAGTCGTCAGCGGCTCCTAGCAGAACATAACGATTCTCGAATACACATGAATTATATCGGACGAACCTTAATGCAATATGATCTACGACCAGATCCTCATCACTTACAACTAGGTCCTATCTCTATATGACCAGTTCGTATTTGGTCATGACTAGTACGTAACTTCTTACGACCAGGTTTCGACCACTCTGTGATTACGTTCGACCAGTCTACGACCAGCTTGTATCTCCATACGACCAGTTTGTAGCTGATCGAACTAAGCGACCTACTCGTGTATTCTCCCTTTGCCTCACGATATCTAGTTTGAACTCTAGGTGAGATATTTGTCATCCATGGACTATTCAATACTTTCTCGATCGAGTGTCGAATAACCTTATGTGGTCGAACTCTTCGACCACTAGTGGCATGGCCATGCACTTTCTTTATTCGACCACTTCGAGGGCCCCAGAGATATCTCTCCTATTATGTTAGGAGAGGTAAATCTCATATCCGACCAGTCACATCCCTCTGCATGTTTTATAACATACCTGAAAGCTGCCTTTATAACTACCCAGTTACGAGTAGCGTTTGACAACCCCTAAGAGTGCTATTACACATGTAGAAAACCATGCTGATCTCAGGTCTAAGGATTATACATCATCATTGCTTGAGACCAACTAATGACAAATAGAATCATAACAATCTCAATTGTATCTCAAGGTGGGTCTATCCAACCCTATGCTCTTTAACATGTGTTCACATTATTGATTCGATAACCCCATATCTATGACCGGTGAAACATGGTCAATCAATACATGTGCTGGTCGTAGAGTCATTGGTGTTCCGACCAGTGACATCCAACTAGGGATACCATTTAGAACGACATCATATAAGTTAAAGAGTTTTACCAACAAGTCACATACTCATTGATCTATATAACTGATGATTCATTCAAGGAACAGAATAACATTTATTCAATAACTCATAAGTATAGACGTGATACAATCATCTCTATGATTGCCTCTAGGGCATATCACCAACAGTCGCCCACTTGCTATATAATCAATCATATAGGTATCGAATACCCATAGCTCTTGTGTGCGCCTCATGCTTAGGTTGCGGAAGAGACTTTTTAATTGCCATTCTCATCGAACACAACCTCCCTCTTACAATTTGTAGTCCACCTTTTCAATACATAATGACTTGGAAGCTTATTTAGCAATGCACCTCGTAAATACGAGGATAATATGATGGCAAGGAATTCCATGAGTGCCGAACAACATACAAGAGCAGTGGGAAATCATCGTGTTAGTGTCACAGGTGACTTTTCTGACCCTCTTGCTATCCTCATGGACCACTGTTACTTTAAGGTCACATACTTGCGCCATGCTCTCAATAACACAGTTGTCCCTGGCTGCAATAACATCCTTCTGAAATTTTGCGAACAACATACGTGTGAACACTTCACTGCCATGCAGCTCTATTGCCCATGGCGTCTTCAACTGAGGCTTAGTGTCAAAGGTTACATAGTCTTCTCTTAGCTCCTTTTGCCTTTGTTCATCCACTACAGTGTCGAACCGGATCCAAAACTCAATCAAAGCATGTTTGTAACCAATAAAGTGATTGAAAAAGGAATTGGCGCTCTCAGACCTTGAAGTTGTTCTAATGAACATAATTCTTCCTACAGATTGCATCCGCCCAAAACACATGCACCAACCTACCCTTGTCGTCAATAACATAGTCAAAATAAAATATAGCAGTATTCTCGTTCTTTCTAGCTAGATTATCAAGGAACATTTGAGCATCTGATGACTTTATACTCTCTCTCAAAGTACGATGATAATTTTGCAAGTCCATCCTTGTGCATCCTACATTCTAAAATCCACCCTCGCTTACATGAAGATGTCTAAACGCCTTAGAAGTCCCAATGCTAGCCTGATGGCATGCGAATAGTGTAGTCTTAGCCTTCTCGGTTACGTGTCTATAAAAACGTATCAAGTGCTGCTTACTAGGTGAGACAAAATCATGGTTATGTACTTCTACAAATATCTCTAATTTGAATTTATTGTTCTTAGTCCGTTTGATACCAAATATGGCCTCACAACCGCACCTACTCAATTTAGACTCAAATATCCTCTTCACTTTGACCTCCACATTATCCTTACCTCTTTCTTCCTTCCAGCCATGTCTGGCACAATAGTACCACCTCCATTGCAACAACCCATTCGTAGTTGTCCGCTGTCCAATACGAACAGAGAAGCCCGCAATATGCGTGTATGCTTTGTAAAACTCCAGAGTTGTGTCCTCATCTTCAAAAATCATCCCCTTGGTAGGTGTCAAATCATCAGTAACTACCGGTGTGGATGACGATCCCTGTAGCGGTAATAATGATTTAGCCCGAGAACGATATTAATTAGGCAAATTAACAAATTGTGTGCACTCACATAGAACGGGATGCTAGCCACCTTTCGAGGGGTTTGCACTAGGCAAAGCTAGTGGCCGCACAGAGCTGCTCACATCTTCCATTACATCCATCCGGCTGCACATCAATACAAAGATAAATAGACCACATTCAATGCTAGACATTTCATATCAATTGGGAACTACAGAATCCATATAGAATCTGAAATGGTGTCTCAATACAAAGATAAATAGTCCACAATTAAGTGCTAGACATTTCATATCACAAATGGTGTCATAAAAGCTTACATGACATGCGACTGGGGAACTCGCCGCAGGGAGGGACCACTAGGGTTGCGGCGTGGTGCACAGTGATAGTGCGGGGCACAGCAGCTGCGCGACAAAGAGATGGCAATGACTCACTCACGTAGAATGTGAAGTCAGCGGCGACGCATGGCGACTCGGGTGCTGCGGCGCATAGCACCGGTGTGATGAAGTGGCGGCGCCTTGGGGGCTGCATAGCACAGGAAAGGCTCGACGAAGGCGCAATGGCAGCGGTGACTCAGGGTTTGCAAACCCTAGCGCTCAGCAAGCTCATTCGGGCGGGGGAAAGCAAATTTTGCGCACTCTTGCACGCGAGGGGAGGGGGCAGAACGTAAAAATGGCGAGAACGGGAGGCGCACACACGCTCTGGTGCTGTGCGTCATTCCTTGCACGATGGAGGACCAGGATCGCCTGTGTCCATAGTTTCCATGCTTTGTTCCATGTCCACCTGATTTGTCGTTGGGGTTAATGGGGGCAAAGAGTATTTGCTTTTGTGCTTGGCTAGTGTAAGAAAACACAGTTTTCCTGTTGAACCACTATAAAATGATGCTAGAAGGGCAACACCTCTACCGCTCTACGTGCTATTTAGTCCGAGTGTCTGACTAGTACCATGGTAGCTCACACTATCGTGCTCGTAGGCCTGGCACGACTTAGGGTTAGTTTGCGGTTACCGTATTATGGTTATTTTAAAAGCTGCCACGGAAAATCAATTGCAAAATATCAAGGGTATGTATGGCAAACCAGACTAAAGTTAGACTAATTCTACCATCCGATGGTTGCTTCTCACGCGTCTTCACTCATTCATTCTGTTATTAGGATGTAGTAATATATGCGCTTGCAACTTGGTTTATAAAAACGTAGCTAACCAAACAACAAAATAGGTGAAAGTGGCTCGACCAAATGAGATTATCATTTACCCAAAGCCGTACATATGCTTTTGTACATGCCACCACCATTCTAGTGCGGTGGGGCGACGATTGCCCAGGTGCAACAGGGTTTTTATAATTAAGCGACCTTAAGGATAAAACTTGCGGAGGCTTTTGGCGTTCCACGTGTGGTCCAGTTGTTGTCCCTCCGGTGTTACGATGTAGTAGGAGCCCACCCTTGTTGCGCGGACGATGATGTACGACCCTTCCCATCTGGACCCCAACTTGCTTATGACTGTGGGATTCGCAACACGTTTGAGGACCATGTCGCCTGGCTCTAGTGGGCGGGCCCTGGCCTTCTTGTTGTATGTTGTCGCAATGCTTGTGGTATATCCTGCCATTGTTGTTATGGCTTGTACTCGGTTTTCTTCGAGAAGGTCTAGGGAGACCTCCTGGTCTGCGGGCTCACAATCCACAGTGGCACGGCGGGACTTTACCGCGAGTTCTCTTGGGGTCATTGCTTCGTTGCTGAAGAGGAGTTTGAATGGTGAGAATCTCGTGGCCCGGGTGGGTGACGTGCGAAGCACCCACAGAGCTTTGAGGAGCTCTTCGGGCCAAAGGCCCTTCGGCATGCCAACAAGGCGCTTTGTTAGCCCTGCTAGTAGGTTGTCGTTGGCTCGCTTGACTGTCCCATTGGACTCGGGGTGCCCTACTGACGCGAAACATATGTTTGTTCCTAGGCTTTTGCAGAATACCTTAAAGCGTGTGGAGTCGAATTGGGTGTCGTTGTCGGTGATGATGTTGCTCAACACTCCGTATCTGATACGACTTATGGTGTCCCGATCTTCTGATGAGAAGGATAATTCAATTTAGAGAGATGACTCTCATGATTTGGCTACCAATCATACAAGACCAATATGCCTGGCAATCGCTGAACCAACTCCGAGATCGTTATCAACCTTGCTAGAAGCACGATCGAGCTGACCACGAAGATCAATTCCAGCAAGCAATCAAAGAACATGCAAGAATGAGGGAGATAAGCAATCTAAAATTATAAATAGGAATAAGTTTTATATTGAAAAGTAGGGTTCTGAAGACAATACCACTGTTGTACTCGTCGAACAAGAATACAATGTATAAAGTAGCAAAGGCTAAACTTCAATCTAACAAAACTCAAATCCTAAAGTTTCGCACACATAAGTATATATGAGGGAGACGACCAGGGGGTGGATGCACGCCCCTAGGAGGTACAAGGCTTGTGGGCCCAAGTGGAGGTAGCGCAGCACCCTTTTGATTCAGACTCAGAATCAGTGCGGATTGTTTTGGCGATTGCAGCGTGCACGAAAGGAATTTGGAGGCGAGGGAAAATCCGTTGGAAAGAGGACGAGATAAGCTTTCCATCATGTACTCAAACACCTCAAATGGAGTCCGTATGCTACTTCTATGCATGTTTGAAGTCAATATTGTCTCCGGAGGCCGAATTGGATTCCAGAACGTGTCCCACGGGAACTCTTGCTTGACTTGGAACCAAAGTGACGTGGGGATATTCCTTGTACCATGTTTGCACTCCTCCTTATGCTTGGTCGGCTCCTAAGTTCCTGAGTAATAGAACAACATATGCATCAGGTAGCGGTCTATTCTCCATTGCACAATATACATTCTTAGGAATGAATTCACCTGATAATTTAGTTATCATGCATGTGCCCTTGTAATTGGCCCTTGTTTTGCATCAAGTTGAGTAGCATTTGTAGTAGTAGCAGGAGGTATGGTTGTAGTAGTGGAAGGGATGTCCTTGTCAGTATCTACAGATGATGTTTTTCCATACGAACCGCTAGGCTGCACAGCGGTGATTTTTGGTATGGGCTTTGCCTCTATTCATCTTGATAAGTATTCAATGGCGACGAAGGCGAAGTGAAGTTTGCCCTTGATCGTTGGGAATGGTCCAACGATGTCGAGGCCCCCACCGTGCGAAGGACCAGACCAGGGGCAGGGGCTATAATGGAACCATCGGTGTTTTGGGCTGCAGCCAGCCCATTGGCATCCCTGATAGTGCTGGACGAGGTTTTTCGCGTCGCGCAGTGCTATTGGCCAGTATAAGCCTTGGCAGAAGGCCTTCACAATAAGGCCCCTAGTGGCTTGGTGCACACCATAGGGCCCCTTGTGGATGTCCCGTAGGAGGGATCGGGCCTCTTCCTGCGATACGCACCGCAGCAGAGGAGCACACAAGCCCCCTTTGTATAGCAATATGTTTATGATGCGGTAGTTCTAGGCACAGTGCTGGAGGCACTTTGCTTTGGTGGGGTCCTCGGGCTCCTCGCCTGTTAGGTATTTGGCAATGGTGTCCTGCCAGTCAGCTTCGTTAATAAGAAGTACGAGGTTCGGCTCGCACGTGGTGGCTTGTGCTTCGGGCACAACTCCGTGCACTTCTGGTGCAGCCCCTTGTGCTTCGGCCACAGCCGAGGGTGCATGTAGTACCTCGTAGAAGATATTTGGTGGAGGCCGTTCGGCGGAGTTGGCTAGTTTGGCGAGCTTGTCGGCTGCCTCATTGTTTCCCCTGGGATGGTTTGGATGGTGATGCTGAGGAAGTGCTTCACTACCCCGCGGACCGTGGCCATGTATTTGGCCATCTCGGGGTCTCTTGCCATGAACGATTTATTGAAGTGACCCGCCATAAGGTGGGAGTCGCTTTTGATGATTATGCGCTTGGCCCCCAAAGCCTTGGCCTTGTGGAGACCCAACAGCAGAGCTTCGTATTCAGAAGCGTTGTTTGTTGTTGGGAAGTCGAGGCGTGCGGTGTGCGACATGCTCGCCGTCTGGGGAGACCAAGATGGTCTGATTTTTGGTCCCAAGATGCCTACCTAAACGATTCACAGCCCAGGTGGTTGGCATCGAAAAAGGAAAGGATTGTTTCGGTATTATCCCCCTAGGCGTAGATAGAATTAGGTAAGATAAAAACCGATTGGAAAGTCCTAAATTAGACCAATTCAATTCCGTCTGCTAGAATAAGCAAAAAGCGCTTCTGAATTGATCTCATCCTTTATAATGATAATGAAGCATAAGCTGTCACCACTAGGATAAAAAAATCCTAGGCTGTTTCGATAGACAAAAGAAAATAGAAAAAAGTTGTGAGTGAGAAAGAAATAAGTAATAAAATCAAAGACGACCCATATGAAACAATTCTTTTGAGAGCACTAGACCTTCTCTCTTTCAGGATTGATTCCCACTCACTGCCTGATAGCAGGCTTGGCCCCTGAGACCTATTGTCTTATTGTCCTGGCTCACTTCACTACTTTGGAGGATTGGTTTTCCCCTTTTTTGGTAGTAGTGGCCAAAAATGAAACTCTTGCATGAAAGACCGGATTTGACGCAAGACAAATGGCGTTGGGGTTTTCAAATGAAACACGCGATCATAAAGTCACCAATGGGGCCATACAATCTATCTAGTAGTGTGACATGGCACAATACTTCGCTTCGATAGTGGAAGGAGCAACTCTCTATTACTTTTATCTCATCCAAGATAGTGGAGAGTCTCCCCATAAAATAGAGAAGCCTGTAGTTGAGCACCTATCTAAAGGCCTAATCGGCATCAGTAGTTGCACGCAACTCTAAATAAGATGATGACAAAAAAAGGACAGCTCGAGAAAAGCCACCGCGCCTGCCCCCGCGGTGCACCAAGAGCCATTGGTGTAGATTTTCCATGGTGCCTCGGCCTGGTTTGGGGGTTGCTCTTCAAATTGGGGATTCCATTCAGCAACAAAGTCGGTGAGGGCCTGTGATTTGATGGTTGTGCGTACGATGAAGGTAAGGTCAAAGAGAACGAGCTCGGCGGGCCACTTGCCTATTCGGCCTGAGGCATCCTTGTTTCGCAGCATCAGTGCGAGTGGGTAAGACGTCGGAACCATGATGGCATGTGCTAGGAAGTAGTGCTGAAGCTTGTATAGAGCCATGAGTAGGGCATATGCCAGCTTTTCCATTTCTGTGTATCTGACTTTGGCCCCTATAGGGCCTCCGATATGTAGTACACAGGGTGCTACCCGTTGTGTTCTTGGACAAGGACCGCACTTACTACTGAGGAGGAGGCGGTGAGGTATAGTAATAGATTTGCGTTGGGCTTCGGGCTGACCAGGCTTGGCAGTTGGGTGAGGTATAGTTTAAGCTCTTCGAAATGATTTCTGGCAGTCTTCTGTCCATCGAAACGGCTCCGCTCCCCAGAGTGTCTTGAAAAAGGGCAAGGCCTGCTCCGCGGAGCGGGATAAGAATCGACTAAGGGCTACAAGGCGCCATGTTAGTCTTTTCCCCTCTCGGGTGCCGTAGAGGGGGGCTCTATTTCTTGGATAACTTTTATTTTCTCGGGGTTGGTCTCGATGCCTCTTTCGAACACAAAGAATCCCAGAGCTTACCCACTTTTACCCTGAAGGTGCACTTTTCTAGATTTAGCTTGACCCCCTCGGCCCAGAGCCTGGCGAAGGTTTCCTGCAAGTTTGTCGTGTGGGAGCTTGCGAGCATACTTTTGACCACGATGTCATCGATGTACGCCTCGACGTTGCGATCGAGTTGCTTGGCCAACACCTTTGTAATGATCCGTGAAGGTTGCCCGCAGATTCTTGAGGCCGAAGGGCATCCTGGTGAAGCAATAGGTGTCGATGGGGGTGATGAAGGTGGTCTTTGATGCATCCTCCTTGGCCATGAATATCTGATGGTAACCAGAGTAGGCGTCGAGGAAACTCATCAATTCATAGCCTGAGGTGGCGTATACCAGTTGGTCGATACGGGGTAAGGGGAAATCATCCCTCGGGGATACTTTATTAAGGTCGGTGAAGTCGATGCACATGCGCCATTTGTTGGGGTTTTTCTATACCAGAATGGGGTTGGCCAGCCATTCAGAGTGCTTGATCTCCCGAATGATTTATGCCTTTAGTAGCTTGGCTATTTCGTTCTTGGCAGTCTCTAGTCGATGACCACAACATCCCAGTATTGCAAGAAAGCTATGAGATGCTTCGACGGCAACAACAACTCAATATCTTTACTACTTAAAGGTGAATGGTTCTTTCTCTTTGAATTTTTTTAATAATCTATTTTTTATTCTGAAATACAGTAATATATGTCTTTTTTATTTTACATGAATAATCCTCTGTCGCTCCTCCGTTGAGCGACTTGTGCTAGTCGCCCAACGGTTGAGCGACTAGTGGATAAGTAGACCAATGTTGAGCGACAAGTGTATACGTAGCCATCGGTTGTGATGAACCACGAAGGTCCTGTTTTGGCCCGATCTTTCGATGAGAATGATACGTTCGGTGGTAGTCGCTCAACTCTCACGATCCTGGCTACGAACTCGCAAGGCTCGAAACCACACAATCACTAAACTGCTCGACAAGTCGTTATCAACCGTGCACGAATACCCGGTTGACCTGATCACGAAGATCGATTCCTGCATGCACCAAAGAAGCACGCAAAAATAAGATAAATAAGCAATCTGAATGGCGAATAATGATGAAGCTCACAAAGTTGGGGTTTCTCAAACCGAACGAGCGGTGAAACTGCTATGCAGAATAATCTAAAAGAAAAACCCAAGCAAAACTACAGGACGACGGCTCCTATATGAGGAGGGTGGCCAGGAGGTGGAAACCCTAGGGTGTGGTACTGTTCATATGTGAATAGTGCCTATGTGAACAGTACGGGCCAAGAGGTGGCCGGTCACCAGATGGGCCAGGTCGTCCAACAGATGGACCAAGTTGTCAGCCAATACATTAATAGCCTGTGGGCCAACAATTGGTGACGTAGCACCATGACATGTAGACGTAGCATCATGGCATGTAGACGAGGCTCAGCTCGTATGAGTAGACGTGGCTCGGTCCAACTGGGGAATATGGCAGTGCAGTAGCCGAAAGTCCCATCGGAGAGGATGTGGTTGAAGTAGAGGATGTCGTGCAATGGATCGAAGCAGTTGTTGCATCCTTAGAGTTGATGTCCTCATCATCCTTCCTTTCTTGAATTTGAGTCGTCCTCAACTCAATCGTTGTCTCCAAATCATCATTTTCCTGCAAAAGGTTAGTGGCAACTGACGGCATAGAGCTAGATATAGCATCAAGTGAAAATAAAGCATCTTTGCATATTAGAGCATCGCATGGCATATCATTATCAAAAATTTCAGCAAGATCAGGTTTATCTTCTTGAATAAGCACACCTACAAGTCCAATTCCACTAGCATCACATTCAAGCTCAAAAGTTTTACCAAAATCAGGAAGTTGGAGAAGTGGTGCATGTGTAAGTTTATCTTTCAAAATCTGAAATGATTGTTCTTGTGTAGGGCCCCATATGAAAGGAACACCTTTCTTTGTAAGCTCATTCATAGGTGCGGCAATGGTGCTGAAATCTTTGACAAAGCGTTGATAAAATCCAGTAAGTCCGAGAAAACTCCGCACTTGTGTGACCGTGTTAGGAGT
Organism: Ampelocalamus luodianensis; assembly: GCA_036346255.1. Lineage (NCBI taxonomy): Eukaryota > Viridiplantae > Streptophyta > Magnoliopsida > Poales > Poaceae > Ampelocalamus > Ampelocalamus luodianensis. The sequence goes on from CM070622.1 coordinate 31,623,094, forward strand.
CGGCCAACTCTGTACAACTTTGATCTTGGCTTGATCAATCTCAATACCATGTGGAGTAACAATATAACCAAGAAACGATACTCGATCGGTGCAAAAAGTGCACTTCTCAAGGTTACCAAACAAGCGTGCATCACGTAAAGCATTAAAAACAGCACGCAAGTGTTCAAGATGTTTCTCTAATGTTTTACTATAGATCAATATGTCATCAAAATATACCACCACAAATTGTCCTATGAAGGCACGCAAAACTTCATTCATTAATCTCATGAAAGTACTAGATGCATTAGTTAACCCAAAAGGCATCACTAACCACTCGTATAATCCAAACTTAGTTTTGAATGCTGTTTTCCATTCATCGCCTAACTGTATGCGAATTTGGTGATATCCACTACGCAAATCAACTTTAGAGAACACAGTAGAGCCACTTAATTCATCAAGCATATCATCTAGCCTAGGAATAGGATGACGATATCGAATAGTAATATTATTGATAGCTCTACAGTCAACACACATACGCCATGATCTATCTTTCTTAGGTACCAAAATCACAGGGACAACACAAGGACTAAGGCTTTCGCGTACGTACCCTTTGTCAAGCAAGTCGTGCACTTGATGCTGAATTTCCTTAGTCTCTTCAGTATTGGTTCTATATGGCGCACGGTTGGGAAGCGAGGCTCCTGGAATTAAATCAATTTGATACTCAACACCCTAATTGGAGGCAGCCCTGGGGGTATGTCACTTGGAACATAGTTGATCCGACAAGGGGGTTACATGATACACAGGCTAGCGAACCAAGGACGGTACATGTATGTCTTTAGGGAATTAGAAATACACGGGACATGTGGACGAAGAGGGTCGAACTACTGTGTGGAACGTGGCCATTTGCCCTTGCAGCTCAGCTCGGTGTTTTACTCCTCGCCTTGCTCCTTAGCTTTCGCCGTGATAGCCTTCTTCCATGCCCTCTCGGCTTCGCGTCGCCTGGCAAGCTCATGCTCCTGCTCCTCGTGTAGCGGGAAGAGACACGTGGTTACAGCGTAATGGAAAGCAAAATAGTGGTGTGCATTGAAAAACGATTTCATTACAGGCTGCCTGTGGCTTAGCGTGTCAAACCTGCGGTCAGGGTAGTCCATGCAGAAGTTTGGGTAGCACTAATAGCGTTGCCCAATGGTTCACTTGTCGATTGATTTGACACACTTGCAGGTGTCCCGACAATAGCAATGGGGTGGCGCCACACCCATGGGGGACCTTCTGGAGGGTGTTCAGCGAGCATAGGAGGGGGGCGTGGCTCGACGCAGAATCATTGGGCGTACTGCGAGGTGGCTGTTGAGGATGTGGGTGGTGTGTGTAAGGCTACTAACTAAACACCCTGTGGTGAGCGGCGGTCTCTTGGGGACCTACCCAGTCCTTCAAGAGCTCGCGGACACACTTCCATTCCTTTTCTTTGTGCATGTTATCTAGGTGGTGTTGTTGGTGTGGAGTTCCTGGGCGAGTAGCGTTGTATTTATAGCAGGAGTGGATGCAGCTGTAGCGGCTCCACTGTGATGAGGCACGGATGTGTTTCACGTTCGTGCACCGTGCCCTTCGAGGAGGAATCTTGCGGCAGTCGAGTGGTTTCTTCGTGCTTTGCAAAGTGAGGTCACGTCCTGCTTTGCAGAGAGCGGTCTCTTCGTGCTTTGCTGAGCGAGGTCATGTCCTGCTTCACAGAGAGTGGTCACGTCCTGCTTTACAAAGCAAGGTCACGTCCTACTTTGCAGAAATAGGTAACAACGACAGATTGATACGTCAAATGAAGTTAAAATTTGCAATTATGATACAATTGGTTCCACAGTGCGTACAACAAGCAAAGTACTAACTGAACTACAAGTTACAACATGCTATCATTTCTAATCTTAGTACCACTACACACACAACAACAAGTAGTGCTGCACTTCACGCCAGTGTTCCTACCTGTTGGCAGGCGCCTTGCAACTTCTCGTAGTGTGGCCTTCCTAGAGGCAGCGGCCGCAACGTCTACCTGCCGCTCTAGTTTCCCCTTTGTTTATATCATTCCTAATGCGATGACTTTGCTGACGGCCCTTCCCACCCTTCAATAGGTTAAGATTCGGAATCCAAGTCCTCTGTGCAATATCCAACATGGCGAAGTTGCCCACAACCCTAAAGCCTCTTAGCTCGCCGCACCACGCCTGCAACACCTTCTCCTTTATGAAGTACTCCAACATGAAGTTCGATGGGTCCATGTTGATAGTCCCGCATGCAGCGAGGACATGAGAGCATGGCTTATGAAGGAGCTTTGACTTGTTGCATGTGCAGCTAGGTTCATTCACATGATCTCCAAGGCACACCTCGTCGGTAACAATAGAGCGAGTCATCCCAAATCCGGCTCTGTCCTGAAGGAGCATATTGAAAGCGATGCTCCGTATTGCCTATCACGAAGACCGTGTACGACTGACTCTTCTCGATCTTGGCCTGCATGTGTGATGTAATCTTCAAGCAGTATGGTGTATGTGGGTTGGCTGTATGAAGTGCCATATTTGCATGTCTTTCCCTGAAATATCCTATTGTACTGTGTAGAACGTCTTCCACGATGGCGACGAGGGGCTGAGAACGGAGGCCCCTAAGAACCCAGTTGTACACCTCTGCAAGGTTAGTGGTCATTATGCCATACCTTCTACCGTCCGTATCGTGCAACAAGGACCACTTCTCTAATAGCTCGGCCTCAACCCAATAGAAGAAGCACTTGATGTTCCCCGAGGTCCTCCGTATCACACGGGGAGGGTCAAGCTCCGAAGTGGTGTAAGGCGTTCGGGTTGCGCTACCCCAACAATAGGCGGACGCTTGTTCCTCTCGACGACATGCTTCGTGGTGTGCTCCTCCAACATGTGCCATAACGCATCAAATTTACACTGCTGGTTTTGCATAGCTAGCCTCTTGAATAGCTTCATCAATAGTTGCTGTGGGAACTGCTTGAAGAATTGGTCCCAGATGGCGAATGCACCATCTGTACCTCATGTCTGGCCAAGGGAACAGCTACGCGGGGTCTTACTGAAGTTTTCTGATGGCCTTCATCATCTCGAGGTGATGATCATGCATTATGCAGACATCAGGGCGTGCCCCAACTACTCACTCCTTCAGATGTCAAAGGAACCACAACTAGCTGTTGAAATTCCTACTTTCGATGAATGCGATGACCAAGGGCAAAATCTGATTGTTGCCATCAATGCCAATTGCTATCAGGATCTAGCCCTTGTATTTTCCAGTTAGAAATGTCTTGTCGACTGAGATCACGGGCAATATGTGGCTGAAAGCATCGATGCAGGCACCGAAGGCTAAAAAGACCCTTTACAATACCGTGAAACCTTAGGGTTTCCTGGATGTCTTGTCCTTCACAGCAATGTATGTGCCCGGGTTCCTATCCTACAACACCCGGATTCCTGCAGGATGGGACCTTCATCCTCATTGGGAGAGTCATCACCATCCTCTTATAAAGCTTCCTCCTCGGCCCAAACCGTCAAGTCATTGATCTCTATCTGACACACTATGCTATCGACATGCCCCCCTGCATCGCCCTGTGGTGTGCGATATTCCTCTCTTGCCTCTGCAACATCGGCCATCATGTCCTCTTCATGAACCATGCACTACGGTGTGCAATCTTCCTCTTCTGCCTCCACAACATCATTCACCGTGTAATGGTTAGGAACCACGTGCTGCGGTGTGCGATCTTTCTCTTTTGCCTCCGCAGGGCTTCGTGCGACACCCCCCTTCGGACATGGTTGCACGAGTAGCACACACTCGTATCCACAGCGCCGTCAGCCTTTCACAAAGCCCTTCCATGCATCCATGCGCATCAGCCTACTCAACTCCCACCGAATGTGCGTGGCAGACTAACTCAAAAGCCCATGTAGGACGACACTACACACCTCGGGGTCTAAAGAGAAGCTGCGGGTGAGCCAACGCAGGACATCTCTAATTCAAGTATTCTCTGTGTCCGATTGTACCATACTGACTTGCGGGAAACCACTCAGGTCAACACCATATGGACCTTCACGAATTGTACCAATACCGTAATGCACTTTTAATCTTGTGGGCTCCGACATGACTGATTATCACTTCAAATATTTTGAACATTGCAACCACCTATTTGTCAACAAACATTCATAAAATACGCACTAAACCAATAAATAGTGACACGTTGCCTACATTCGGATTAGAACAAGAACAGATAAGACTATTACTTTCACGCGAAAACCTTCTCTCCTTATCAACGAGCTTTCTCCTTCTTTCTCTCTTACCTCCCGAGCTCCTCTGCTCTCCTTCTCTCCCTCTCCCGAGCTCTTCTCCTCCCCTCTTCTTTTCTCCCTCTCCCGAGCTCCTCTCCTCTCCTTCTCTCCCTCTCTCGAGCTCCTCTGCTTCCCCCCCATCATTCTCTCTTCTCCTCTCCTTCTACCCCTTTCCCGACCTACTCCACCTCTTCACTTCCCCTCTCTTTCTCTCCCTCTTATTTTCTCCTTGAGCTCCTCTCGTTCTCTTTCGAGAGAAATGGCGAAAGAGACCATAAGGGAGCCGAGTGCACCTTTCTATACAACTGTCTAGTCGTCCAACTGTTGGACGACCTAGCTAGTCCAACGTCTAAGTGACACATCGACCTAATACCTGCCAAGTCATCCAACGGTCGGCCGACAAGGTCAAAGTCACTGAACCGTTAAGCGACATGGTCTAATCGCTACACTCTTGAGCGACTCGCGCAACTGTTGGGCGACTTGGATCTTATCGCTCAACCATTTATGCGACTTGATCTAAGTCACCTAACTGTAGAGCTATAGAGGATTATTTCTGTAAAATAAAAAAGCAGGTATATTATTGTATTTCAGAATAAAAAATGATTATTTCAAAAAAAATCCTTTCTCTTCTGTTTTTTTCGCCGACTTGTGGGCCTATGTTCTCTTGTGCCACCTGCTGATCTCCCGATTTCCTCACGCCCCCACAGTTAGGTACCAAAAGCAATCCTCTCTTCTTCTCCAAATCTTCCAGATATCCCCTCAAAAAAAAATCCTCGATCTCCTTGTCTCCTACTTCTCGTGCTCCCTCTATCCCTCACTTGAGGCAGCAGTGCACATGAGGGTGGCGACTGAGCCAAGGATTACGACGCCGGTGGCAGCGTCCAGCCTCCAGAATGCTAGCAACGCGCACGTGAGGGAGACGGCGGAGCCCTAGTTGAGGACGTCGGCGCGTCGAGGGTGCTGGTGGCATGCATGTAAAGAGACAGTAGAGCCAAGACTGATGGTGGCACGAACGTGAGGAGGTGGTGAAATCAAGGCGCAGATGTCGGTGGTGTTGCGTGTCACGGATCTGGTTACAACGCCGCCAGCTCGCCACCTGTGCGCACTGCTCTTGCCGCCGCCACTTGAGAGCATTGCCAGTGACGCGCGCACGTCCGCTCTTACCGTTCGTGAGCATAACTGGAGAGGCCTTGGTCCGAAGCAGGCGGTCGACTTCGATGGTGGCATCTCGGTCCTGGCTGGTGAAGCTACGACGACTACTAGATGACAACAACTGCTCCAACAAGTCAGATAATATTGTATGCTTGGTGTTGGAAACAATGAGGTAATTTTTCTCTGATTCGTTCGAGATGCACGTGTCAAATATTAGTTTGGAATCTGAACATGTATTGTCTGTTGGAATTAATACAGGCTAGGCCTAATTTTAATCCTAATTAATTCCTGAAAAATCCCAAAGGTCCATGTGCACGTGCTAAAACTGTTTAGTCCCATATGGAGAGTTGAATGGGAGTCACACCACTTTAAAAGGTGGATCGTGGTAGCCCCCTTGTGGAATTAGAGAGAGCCAATACACGCGCGCGCCGCTCGCTCGCTCGCTCGCCTCGCCTCGCTGAGCCGTGTTGTGTCGTGCCGAGCGGTGCGATGCGTGTGTGTGCGCGTGTGCGCAGGCATGTCGGTGCGGGCGCGTTTTTCTTTATCTATTCGAAAATCGAAACGCACCGACTCGCAGTAAATGGTATTAACGAATGGCTGGCAGTGCAGTTACTAGTGAATAACGGTCACGGTTACTATTGAGTAATGGCTGCAGGTTACTAGTGACGCGACTACTACCACGACATCCACGTAGTTCTCTGCTACATCAACTGCACAACTACAACCACTACGCTATGACTAACGACGATCTCACCAAGACTTCTGCTGTTCCTTCCGCTGGATCTGGGTATGCCTATCTCGCACTTGTTATTTATTTAGCTTTATTATCTGTTGTTGACTTGAACATTGAGATAGGTATGCTAGTTTATGTCCTTCTAGAAATTCGTATATCTATAGTGTTCTTGTCTTCCTGCTTTGTGAAAATGGCTATAGTATTCTCCATGATTTATCTAGTACATTTCTGGATTAAAGTAATTCAAAAATGCTCATATATTCAACAATCCAAAAACCTTATTATAGGCATTTTTTGTCAACTGGCTTTGCTGCTGCGCTAAAACCCTCTGAATTTGATGGTGTGAATTACAAGAGGTGGCGCACCAAGATGGTGTTTTGGCTAACTGCCATGAACGTTTCCCATGTGGCAAGTGGCAAGACTGAAGGAACACTTACTCCTGAACAGGAGCAAGCGTTTGAGGCTGCTGATAACCTTTTTAAAGGTGCCGTTATTAGCGTTCTTGGTAAGAAGTTAGTTGATACATACATGGTGATTAAAACTAGAAAAGAGATGTGGGATGCACTCGAGGCTAAGTTTGGGGTTTCGGATGCAGGCAGTGAATTGTATCTCATGGAGCAATACCATGACTATAGAATGATTGATGGCCATTCTGTAGTTGAGCAGACTCATGAGATACAATCCATAGCCAAAGAACTTAAGCACTTCAACTGTGTGTTACCGAACAAGTTTGTCGTGGGAGGCATTATTGCCAAGCTTCCTTCTTCTTGAAGGAATTTTGTTACTTCTCTGAAACACAAGAGACAAGAGTTTTCTGTTGAAAATCTCATTGGGTCTCTTGATATTGAAGAGAAGGCGAGAGCAAAAGATACACACATCAGAGGTAATGAGAGACATTCTAGTGCCAATGTGGTGCAAAAGAAGAATAACCAAGCTCAAAAGTTCAAAGGCAAGAACAAGACTGCACAAACAACTAGCTTCAAAAAGAAGAAGAAGAACACAAAGGATGGTCTTTGCTTTGTGTGTGGTAAACCTAGTCATTAGGCTAAGGATTGCAGCCAATGCAAGGGTAGAAAGAATCAACAAGGGCAGAATTCCAAGTCTGCTAATGTTGTTGTTGGTACTACTGAGACGGGAACATCAGGGTATGGTAATTTACCTACTGTTCTTTCCGTATGTCAATCTACCGATTGGTGGATAGACACTGGTGCTAATATACATGTGTGTGCTGATATTTCATTGTTCTCTTCTCACCAGGTCACTTGGGATTCAGTCGTTCTAATGGGGAACGAGTCACATGTCACTGTTCATGGTGTTGGCACAGTCGATCTGAAGTTTACTTCGGGGAAGATTGTGTAACTAAAGAACGTGCATCATGTGCCATCTATCAATAAGAATATCGTCAGCAGATCTCTTTTGTGTAGAGATAGCTTTAGACTGGTATTTGAGTCTAATAAATTTGTAGTATCCAAGTGTGGATAATTTGTTGGTAAAGGCTATGCGTGCGGAGGCTTATTCTGCCTATCTCTTTCAGATTTGTGTAATAATATTGTGAATCATGTTTGCAGTGGTAATGAGACTACTATTTGGCATTCACGACTTTGTCACATAAATTTTGGTTGCATGACACGGTTAGCCAGTTTAGAGTTAATCCCAAAATTCACCTTTACCAAAGGTTCTAAATGTCAAGTTTGTGTGCAATCAAAGCAGCCTCATAAGCCTCATAAGGCCGCGGAGGTAAGAAACTTGGCACCATTAGAACTCATACATTCATATCTGTGTGAAATGAATGGTGTGTTGACAAAAGGTGGTAATAGATATTTCATGACTTTGATTGATGACTCCACTAGGTTATGTTATGTGTATCTTTTGAAAACTAAAGATGAAGCTCTTCACTACTTTAAAATCTATAAAGCAGAAGCTGAGAATCAACTTGAAAAGAAAATCAAAAGTGTTAGGTCTGATCGTGGCGGCGAGTACTTTTCTAATGAGTTTAATTTATTCTGTGAGGAACATGGTATAATCCATGAGAGGACGCCTCCCTATTCACCCCAGTCAAACGAGGTTGCTGAAAGAAAGAACTGCACTCTAACTGATTTAATTAGCGCCATGTAAGAAACAGTGGGTCTTTCCAAAGCATGGTGGGGGGAGGCTATATTGACTTCATGTCATGTCCTAAACAGGATTCTCACAAAGAATAAAGAGATAACCCCATATGAACAATGGAAGAAGAAAAGACTATCACTTTCATACTTGCGCATTTGTGGTTGTTTGGCGAAAGTTAATGTGCCAATTTCCAAAAAAATGTAAGCTTAGACCAAAAACCGTAGATTGCGTCTTTCTAGGCTATGCTCACCATACCGTTGGATATAGATTTCTAGTGATGATATCTGGAGTACCTAACGTGATGCTACATTCTTTGAGGATATTTTCCCGATAAAATATATGCCTAGTTCATCGAGTCAGGAGCCTGATACAACTCCTGAATATGCCATTCCAATGGAATATTTTGAGCAAACCCCTAAGCAAATTCTTGAGGAGGAAGACAATGAAACTCCGAGGAAGAGTAAAAGACAAATGACTGCAAAGTCTTTTGGTCTTATTTCATTGTGTACCTTGTGGATGATACTCCAAGTACCATTTCTGAAGCATATGCTTCTCCAGATGCGGAATACTGTAAGGAAGCAGTCCGTAGTGAAATGGATTCCATTATCTCTAATGGAACTTGGGAGATCACTAAGCGTCTTTATGGTTGTAAACCTGTAGGATGTAAGTGGGTGTTCAAAAAGAAGCTTGGGCCTGATGATACTATTGAGAAGTACAAGGCATGACTTGTGGCCAAGGGTTATACCCAAAAGGAGGCGAATTTTTTTTTTATACTTATTCACCTGTGGCTAGATTGACTACTATTCGAGTACTACTATCTCTGGCTGCCTCACACAGTCTTCTCGTTCATCAGATGGACGTTAAGACGGCTTTCCTAAATGGAGAGTTGGACGAGGAAATTTACATAGAACAACCAGATGGATTTGTAGTAGATGGTCAAGAAGAAAATGTGTGCAAATTATTGAAATCTTTGTATGGTCTTAAACAAGCACCTAAACAGTGGCATAAAAAGTTCGACAGAACTTTAACATCTGCAGGCTTTATTGTGAATGAAGCTGACATATGTGTGTATTATCGTCATGGTTGGGGCGAGGGAGTCATTCTATGTCTGTATGTTGACGACATACTGATATTTGGGACCAACCTTAATGTGATTAAGGAAGTCAATGATTTCTTATCTCAGAATTTTGAGATGAAAGATCTGGGAGTAGCTGATGTTATCTTGAACATCAAACTATTGAGAGGTGATGATGGTGGGATTACATTGTTGCAATCCCATTATGTGGAAAAGGTTCTGAGTCGTTTTGGTTATAGCGACTGCAAATCCTCTCCAACACCTTATGATCCTAGCGTGTTGCTTAGGAAGAATTGGAGAATAGCTTGAGACCAATTGAGATATTCACAGATAATTGGTTCACTTATGTATTTAGCTAGCGCTACCAGGCCTGACATCTTGTTTGCTGTGAGCAAACTAAGCCGTTTTGTTTCCAATCTAGGAGATGATCATTGGCATGCTCTTGAGAGGGTAATGCGTTATTTAAAGGGTACTATGAGCTATGGCATTCACTATACCGGGTACCCCAGGGTACTGGAGGGTTATAGCGATTCAAACTGGATATCTGATGCTGATGAGATTAAGGCCACAAGTGGATATGTCTTCATACTTAGAGGTGGCGCTGTTTCATGGAAGTCTTGCAAGCAGACCATCTTAATGAGGTCAACAATGGAAGCAGAACTCACAGCATTAGATACTGCCACTGTTGAAGCCGAATGACTTCGTGAGCTCTTGATGGATTTGCCGATGGTTGAAAAACCGGTACCGGCTATTCTGTCAAACCGTGATCGTCAAAATGAACAGTTCTAAGGATAATATGAAGGCATCAAGACATGTGAAGAGAAGACTGAAGTCTGTCAGGAAAATGGGAAACTCCGGAGTAATAGCTTTGGATTATATCCAAACAACTAAGAATCTGGCAGATCCCTTCACAAAGGGTTTATCACGAAATGTGATAGACAATGCATCAAGGGAGATGGGTTTGAGACCCATGTGAGTTATACCATGGTGGTAACCCATTCTATGTGTTCGGAGATCCCGTAAAGTAGGATTGACGAAACAAGCTATTGGTTAACTAGAAGGAGAATACCTTTATAGACCCACTCCTAAATCTGTATGGCAGGTTAGTTTTTATTTTAATGTGTTATGTGGCTTGTTTAAGCAAAGTTGCTGTCCTATAGAGCAGACTTGAAAGAACACACCTATATGAGCCTGACTACTAGTCACAATCTATGAGATAGGGTAATCTCTAGGAAGCTCATGAATAGGCAAGGAGTATGACTTATATGCTCCAACCCGCGGGGATGCCTGACAGCCTAGTATCAGTTAAGGACTTAAGTGAAACTTATTCACACAAAACTGTCAATTCAAGGCTTAGTCCATTGTGCAGTTGTGGATAAGTGTAGCTTCTGTTCTAGGTGGAAGCTCAACCTTAACCGGTCTCCATTGAAACACTGGTATATCAAAACAATAATGTGGATCAAGGTATTTGACATGTGCTCTTGGGATCTGATGGGGTATTGTTGGAATTAATACGGGCTAGGCCCAATTTTAATTCTAATTAATTCTTGGAAAATTCCAAAGGCCCATGTGCACGTGCTAAAACTGTTTAGTCCCATATGGAGAGTTGAATGGGAGTTACACCACTTTAAAAGGTGGAACATGGTAGCCCCCTTGTGGAATTGGAGAGAGCCAATACACACGCACGCTCGCTCGCCACGCCTCGCCTCGCCAAGCCATGCCGTGCGTGCGTGTGCGCAGCGTGTCGGGTGCGGGCGCGTTTTTCTTTATCTATTTGAAAATTGAAACGCACCGACTCGCAGTAAATGGTATTAACGAATGACTGACAGTAACGGTGCAGTTACTAGTGAATAACGGCTGGGGTTACTGTTAAGTAGTGGCTGCAGGTTACTAGTGACTAATGGTTGTGGTTACTATTGCATAATGGCTGTAGTTAACACTGTTCTGGTCTCTTCGTTTTTGCTATTAAGAAGAACAGAGCACTGGTTCTGAGACTAATCTCCATACGAAAGACTTAGACAGGACTCTACGTTTTTGTTGTTGTCTTCGGCGATCTCCATCCTAGCGAGGCGCGTGTATAGTCGCACCGGGAGAGCAGGCCTCCGGAACCCCGTCCTCGAAGGCTTGCACGAGCGAGGACGAATAAGGTTTTTGGTGAGCGTTCGCGCGACTGCTCGCTTCATCTGATTTTATGATACATCTGCACGACTACTACCACGACATCCACGAAGTTCTTTGCTACATCTACATCAACTTCACAACTACTACCACTACGCCATGACTAACGACGATCTCACCAAGACTTCTGCTTCTACTTCTGCTGCTCCTTCCGCTGGATCTGGGTATGCCTATCTCGCACTTGTTGTTTACTTAGCTTTATTATCTGTTATTGACTTGAACATTGAGATAGGTATACTAGTTTCTGTCCTTCTAGAAATTCGTATATCTATAGTGTTTTTGTCTTCCTGCTTTTTTGAAAATGGCTACAGTATTCTCTATGATTTATCTAGTATATTTCTGGATTAAAGTAATTCGAAAAATGCTCATATATTCAACATTGTCTACACATACATCAGTTATCTACAGGTTACCGGCACTGATGCAGATAGTTCATCAGCAGCTGAAGCTAGCTTCAAGAGTGTGCTCATCCCCTTAACAGTTTCTTAATCAATACATCTGAGTTATTGTTTGTTTGTTCAGGGATTCAATATCGTTGTGGTGAACTTGTGATTGTATGACACCAAACACATGTTGTCTTTAGCTCTTCACTATTTTATTACTTTTCTGCATTAGAGCAATTACACAGAACTGAAGAAAATTCATCCAGGATCTCTCTTTGATGTGAAGTTTGCTTTCCATTTTAGGATAAAGCAAACATGCAAAATGAAGAGTGATGCTCGTGCAGGAGCTCTAACAGAGACAGCTGGGGAAGAGATATACTCCCTTGGGCAGCTGCCAACAGGCGATGTGAAACATCCAAGAATTTCAAATTTCAAAACTTTTTGAAGCTTTTTGCCTTGTTTTTTTATTTCTTTCCAAATTCGGAAATTCCCAATTCAAACCCGCTTTCCCTTTTCATCTGACCCGTTTCCTTTCTCCAAAAACAGCTTCTTCCCCGGGTGCCACCCCCTTCTTCCCTGTTGCGCCACGGCCGCACACCTCGATCCTTTGGCGTCGCCTCCGTCAGCCGCCACCTCACCACGCCCAGCACCTTCCACCGCCTTTGCCGCGACACCTTACACCGCCACCTTGCCTCGCCCAGCGTCATCCACGGCCACCCACACACGTTGCCACCCACACGCCGCGCCCGCATTCGCCAGCCACTGCTCCCACCGCCATTTTCGCTGGCTATAAAAGCCTCCCTGGGAAAGCCATCATCGTCACCCTCCCACTCCAGCACCCCACCATCACTCATCGCCTTCAAAGCCGGCCAATTTTCAAGAAATCGCCACCGCCTCCACTTCTTCTCCAACGAGCCTGTGAGGTAATTAGCCGCCACCATTCCTTCCCCTCCCCTTCCCCTTCGACTTTAGCTCCGCGTCACCTCCACGGTTCTTTTCCCCACCCCCCAAATCCCACCGAAGGTCACCAGTGTCGAGCTCCTTCTTTGCGCTGCTCACGATCGCCACCGCCAAGCCGCCACAGCGCCTCCCCCGCTCCACCAAGACCACCCTTGTGATCCCCATCACCTGCTGATGCTCCCCACACCACCCAGCCTCGCCGTCGGCCACTGGAGCCGCTGGAGTGCCGCCGGCCCCCCACCTCCTCTGCTCAGGCAAGCGCGTGCTCAAGCCCCGTGGGCTGGGCCTTTATGACCTAGCCATTTTGGGTCGTAGCCCAAAGCCAATACTGTTCACAACCCATGAACAGTAGAGCATAGCACTGTTCACTCATTTTTGGCCATTTACTGTTCATTTTCGGCCAAAAGTAGTAAAAACTTGTTACTGTTCTTTTTAAGGAAAAAGTGTTATTATTCACTAGTTAAAAACAGTGATTTATGCTACTGTTCACAAACCCAAAAACTTTACTAATCATTTTCTTAAACAATAAAACCTTTGTTGTTTGCAACCTATTTTCATATATGAATAGTAAATACTATTCTCTATCCGACACTTTTTCGCCCAAAACCCTACATTCAACATATTATATCCGTTTCGACCGTTTTGAGCCCGTGAATCCAATTCTCAGCTCTGTTCAGGCCAATTAAACACCAAATAAATCTCCACCACCCCACACTACCTTCCTTTAAGTCTCTTTTCCGAATTGTTTTTACTTGCATGTTGTTCCCAACTCATTCCTTGTCGAGCCGGATTTTATTTGGATTATTTTATTTTCGCGTTAGGTCACGACTTTGAAAAACTCCAGAAGACGCTGGACGAGACTAGTATCTAGAAGACTGTGTGCAAGGAGGCAAGTCGTATTTCTTTGACCATTTTGAACCTACATTCATGTATTTGTATTATTACTTTCATTACAATATTTGTGCTAATTACTTTAAATATTGAAATAATACTTTTGAATACCATGATAAATAGATAAATCCTATTACCCCACATACAAACCCACCCAACTCTTGTAGGCCATATTCACCTTGACAAGTATACTTCCTTTGTAAACCATATTTACCTTGACAAATTCACATAAAATGATATCTCTATAATTAGCTTTGTCACAACGTGTTTATAAAATCATCAAAAGAGTATTGGCAGTTCGCCAATGGTTTTGCTGAAGAGTTGAGGGTTGAGACCAGGATGTTGGACAACCCAATAAACTTGTTGAAAAGTAAGTCTAAGGTGAGGCATGGAGGGTGGACAACCACGTGTTAGTGTTGGTCCATCGCCTCACTATAAGCCAGGTAAGGACAAGAACCTTGTGCCAAAGTAACTGACATAGAAAACCGCTCAACCACAGATGTGGTCATTACTCTCTGGCTTAGTACACTGCTCTTCCAATTGAATATCTACAGGATATCAGCTGCTCTTGTGTGATAGAGCAGAAGGAATTAGGGTGGGACAGGAGTGGGTCTGTAGGGACACTCGTTGGTCTACACAACGGTATGGACCCATCAGCTTCGGAGTACACATTCCACTATTAGCCGATGGTCTCCCAAGGGCTGTATGGATTAAGACCTACCAGGTAGAGACTAAAAAGGTTGAGCAGTGAAAATATTTTGTTATCTTAGCTCAGTCGCATGCTAACGTGTTGCGTGTATATGTTCTGACAATACGAGCTTGAGGTATCTTGTGGGTAAAGTTGGACAACTCTACAGAGTGTATAATTAAAGGTATTCGAATATGTCGTGCTTCTGGTTAATAAAGCTGTGTTCATAGGCGATTCCAGTACATAAGACATAAGTAGAGATTTTTGAGATATTAAGTTGGTAATTGCAGTTGTTGAGAAACCCCTAATGTTATTATTTATTATTGTTTCACTGTTTTAAAGATAAACTGCTTTAAATGCAAAATACATCTACATATGTCAGTTATGGTAAAAACCCTAAGTAACCCATTGAACTCCTGGCATGTAATTATTTAGCCTCTCTATGTCACTTGTTGAGGACCGTAGTAGTACTCATTCTTGCAATATCTGTAAATCATTTGCAAAGGAAACCTGGGAAAATACAGAGGATCCTTATGAGCAGGATGTTGGTGGACCCCCAGATGGCAGCGACTACTGTTATTAGGTCTCGACTGTGCTCAAGCGTGCCTGTGGTTTGAAAGTTCTTTTGTTTTGTATTATATTAACTTTGGGCTTGGATGCCCGTGTCAGGTTAAAACTGGCTGTTAAGCCTTAACCTCGTGCAATAAAAGTCCGGTTTTGTTGTAATCGGATGCTTGCTTGAAATGCTACTTACTTCGCAACTGTATATCTTGGGCGGTTGTGAAGGGTTCAACAGTCTCAAAAATCGGAGCTGTTACACGATGGATTGTCCTCACGTGAGAACCCCACTGTTTGTTGTTCAGTGATTCCATGTCGGTAAGGTTTTGCTGGTGCTGGAAGCAAAACTAGGGTTCAAACATGATCTACGAATGCTCACTGTTTTTTGTCGAATTGAGCTGCAATGACTAATGAACACTCTGGGAGCTGATAGCCTTGAAGTGCATGGAAAAAATAGAAGTGTCAGATAGCCTTGAAGTGCATGGAAAAAATAGACGCGTGTGATCTTTGTATAGATTGTGGTGTGATGTAGGATTGAGCCCGCACATTGTTTCAGTTATTCTATTCTCCTTTTGCAATTTATCATGTGAAATTTAATAATAATAATGATTGAAGGAATTATTTAAATGGAGCATTATATCCAATTAGATATTACCTTTTTAGTTTATTGTTCGTAGTAGGTTAGTATGCTTTGTTTTGTACTCAACTTTAATAGAGATGGTTCTATAGAGGCGCAACATGGGCCATAGCGGAGTGCGACAGAGCGTGGTGGCAGAGCACGATAGGGCGTGGTGGCGAAGCCGAGGATGCTGAAGTATTGTGTAGGCTAAACACGGCGACGAAGGTGCGACGCAAGCTTGTGCAGAGCTTGGCCGAGCACGACGGTAAAACCGATCACGTTGGCTAACATTCTAGGGTAATATGTTTATTTTATCCGTAGCTACGCACAGGTGGTATTCAGCTAGTTGAAAGAAAGCTGCGAGATGGTTTTCTTTTAATTGAAAGAAAGCTGCGAGATGGTTTTCTTTTAATTGAAAGAAGTGCTTTGATATTATGATTTGTCAAATGACACTTTCTTAGGAGGGATACCATACAAGTTATGTAGCATTGGATTATGATTAGCAGTATCCCCTGTTTAACCTGGGGTTATTTTCAACTCCTGCTGAGGTTCAATCTCAAAAAAAAAAAACCCCCTCTGCCGCTGCTCCAATTTTAATTTTGACCGTTCCGGAATATACCAGAGACATGACTTTTGCCGTCACATAAATGCTATTGGGGGGCCCACATGCCCAAATAACCGGTCACATTTGCTTTCCAGACCCGCCGGGAACTTCGACGGAGACGGCCGGACAGCCTGTTCCACTGGTGCGCGGGCCCAACCTCGAGCATCCCTGATCCCGGCACACCGCCGCTATAAATTCGCACATCTCACACACGCCTCCTCCTCTCCCTGTAAAGAAACTCGACAAAATCAAGAAAGGGTCAGAGAGGGCTACGTTCGGGAGGCGGAGAGGGCGAGATGGGGGCGGCCGAATCCGTGCCGGAGACCTCCATGCACGAATTCACCGTCAAGGTACGAGGATCTCCTCCGCGAAATCACGTTTCGTTGCATGAATTTCCTTTTGCCGATTTTTCCAGTTTTTGGGAGCAGGATTGCAGCGGGAAGGAGGTGAGCCTGGGGACTTACAAGGGGAAGGTTCTCCTCGTTGTTAACGTCGCCTCCAAATGGTAGGTATCGTCTCGTCTCCGTGGCAGTTAATATAAATTTTTGCCTTATCTTGGTGTGTCAAGTATTGAGAATGGTGTTCTTGATGCCACCAGCGGGTTCACGGAGAGCAATTACACGCAGCTGACAGAGCTTTATCAGAAGTACAGGGACAAAGGTCAGTATATGTTGTTGGTTTAATTTGTGCTTGTTTATCGTCTAAATTACGCATCTTAGCACGCCCAAATGACTAAAGAAATATTGTGGTTGTCGTTGGAGCAATGCGTACCGATGCTTGTTAAAAACTAGATTGTAATTGGCTGATGCTATTCGTTATTCATAGAGGATCAACTGGCCTTTTTAATTTCTCATCCTAGAGAGATGTGTGAATTTAGCCTTACCCTGAGGGAGCAAAGTTTTGGTATTGTTTGCAACACATCATCGCACTAAAGGCCAAAGCTTCATTTACCGGTAGCCCTTTTTCCGCTCGTGAATCTTATGTTGTTGACCATCATGTTTTGTCAGACACCTTGGAATATGTAGGTCTTCAGGTTAATCTGGGGCCTGCTGCGCAGGAAGTGCATGGCGCATAGTAAATGTATAGTATAAGAGTTCATCGTGTTAAACTGTTAACTAATCACTAGGTGCGGTGTTGTGCCTTTTGTTTCCTGGAGTGCCAATAGCCACAGAATTATTCTGTATTCAAAAGTAATTTATTTTGTCAACCATCATAGCATCTGTGCGCCTTAGAACTACTTTGAGAGGGGTTATACTTGTATGAATAGTTTTGCCTCATTATATTGCTAGGTGGAAATTTTTAAGAGGAATAAAGATCCATTTGTTCCATTTTCCCTAGGAGAACATAGCTTGGTAATTTCAATCTAAACACATTTTAAGGGACCATTTGTATAGATTAGGATCGTACTAACTTCTAGACACTATTTGAAGCTAAACCAAGAGTTTTGAAAGAAGGTAGATGAAATTCCTTTTCTCAATATGTAGTTCCACCCAAAATATACCAAACAGATTTGAATCCTCGAGGCTTCCCCCAAATTTCGTGAACAATGCCTAAAATTTAAGGAAAGCATGGCAGTTAGTTATCACTTACCAGACACCTAATATTCTTCCTGGCTAATAACCATATCTTTTTATTTAGAATTGCATATTGCCAAATGAGACTTCTCGTGTTTTCATGTAAGAAATAGAATAAATTGTTGCCATTGTATTAGCTTCATTCCTTAAGGATTTTGCATTTCAAGCATTTGTCGTGAGGTTTAAGCGTGGCAATACTTAAATGTGGGCACTGTTATGGGAAAATAAGTCTTACTTCTAGAACTGCAAGGAGGCTGACAATGAAAAATTATATGATGGATTGTTAGTTATGCATTCAGTACCGAGCTCAGTTATGCACTTTCATCAAATGTTACTTTGCAGTGATTTCAATATATAGGTAACAGACGAACTGCCTTTAAAAATTCTAATTGTATAATTTGGTTCAATTTGGACTGAATATTCTACTAAACTGTTGAATAGTCTACTGATCTTCTTAGATAGGACAAAAACTAATTTCGTTTACTTCCAAAATGGCCAGACTTTGAGATATTAGCATTCCCCTGCAACCAGTTCTTGCGACAAGAGCCAGGCACTGACCAGCAGATAAAAGACTTTGCTTGCACAAGATTTAAAGCTGAATATCCAGTTTTCCAGAAGGTAAGAACCATCTGCCAGACCTGCTTGCTTGTCAAGAAGCGTCTCATCCTTTTTTGTGAGAGTCGCTTATTCTTGGTAGTTAGAACATCTATACCTTGTTCATTCTGATTTCTAGACGATGACATTGAAACAATATGCAGAGGTCGTGTCTCATGTGGTATATAACATACAGCAATTTTGGATCTGAGGTCATGTGGTCAAAACAAAATGTCAACATGGAGAGGCATTGTTTTTGTTACTTCCACATAAATAGACAAATTTTAGTTGCTTTGCACGAAAGCATATTGTTATTTGAATATGTATCTTTCCGACTTCCAATATATCAGGTTTGGTCAGAGTTTTTTTTTTGGCAGTGGGAATCATTGATAGCCATCACATAAACACACCAAGTTGCAGGAATCCTTTTTTTTTGGGGGAAAAGCTGGTCACTTTTTGAAATTTGAATTCGCAGGTGCGTGTAAATGGCCCGGATGCTGCTCCAGTTTACAAGTTTCTGAAAGCTAGCAAGCCTGGCTTGTTTGGATCTAGAATCAAGTGGAACTTTACCAAGTTTCTTGTTGACAAGAACGGGAAAGTCATCAACAGATACTCAACTGCAACCAGTCCATTGGCAATTGAGGTATATATCTCCCTCTCTCACTCATACACACACACACACATATTTTGCGCTGTTTTCTTATGCATTGGTTTCAAATTTGCAGAAAGACATCCAGAAGGCGCTTGAGGATTAGATCTGCTACCCTCTCTCTCCCTCTCCCACTTGCAGAAGTAGGCACTTGCAAAAGTATCCGGTTGTAATATTTAGAACTCCAGTTTCTCACTAGTAAACATGTGTAATATTTCCCCTGGTTTCACCTATGTGCTTATGGTATTTGTGATTTTCATTTATGTGAGTAGAGGTTGACTAGCCACCATTTTCTTTATTTGCACTCCTGTGGCTTGCCGTTTTTTACTTGGTCGAGAAACCTGAGACATTGCTCCAAACTATGTAATATTGATGAGCTGGAATTACATATACAGTTTAAGGTTTGTGTATGTTCTCATTCCGCTCCATTTAATGCTTCATGACTTAGACCATGTATTCAGTAAAGGTGCACAGGGTATGGCCATATTGTGCGGTGCATCGTATCCTGAACACTTCTGATAGTGCAAGCATTCAGCACCTCTGGCCAGCCCCTGAGCACTTCCGATGAGACGGTTCTAGGTCAGATCGCTTTGACAGGTAACAGTTTAGGTCAGATCGCATAACAACACAGAAGAAAACTTTGACAGGTAACAGTTTTGGTCGGATCGCATATCAACACAGAAGAAGAAAACTTTGACAGGTAACAGTTTTGGTCAGATCGCATATCAACACAGAAGAAAACTTTGACAGGTAACATTTTAGGCGACAAGGCACAAGAAATAGAAATCCTAGGCAAAATGATCACACCGAACGGTCTCAGAACTGAAGAGAAGCATCCCCACAAAACTGTTCTCTGTCTTGCAGCAACTGTTCTGTCAATTTCTATTAAACACCCAAAAGGCAAGAACAAAAATAGAGCCATTTTTTTTTACCGAGGCAGTCAAGTAAGATTACAGCGCAAACCTTTTCCCAGAAGTCGATGTCCCATGCCACAAATGTGGTCAGTTTTTGGCTCATTTAACATGTTTTGAAGCAAAATAGCAAAAATGATATCACTACACGCGAAAACGTCGCAGCGCTAACCCAAAGCGCGGCAGGCCATGTGGCGAGCTACCAGCCGGTAGGAGGTAGTCTGCCACACACTCAGACCATGGCAGGTCGGCAAGGCAGGCGCAGTAGGAGTGTGCGCAGCCACAGTCCAGGTGTGCGATAAGTCCCTTGTCATAGTTGTCATAGTCTGGGTGCGCAGCATGCCCCTAACGCGTTTTCATGCGGTAGGGATGCCAGTTTTGCCATTTCGTTCACAGAGGGCTATTTTTGCTATTTCGCTTCAAATGAGACTAAATGAGCCAAAAACTCCAAATGTGGTCTTTCTCTCCACTATGCTACGCATGCTTGTGAACTACTGAACTGTTCAGTTACACAGGATGACAAGTATAGAAAAATTGCAAAAATGGGCTAGTGGCTGGCTACTAGGCAGTGAGGCTGGATGAGTGAACAAAAGAAAACACGATGTGATATTCCAACCTCCAGAAGAATTTCCCGACAACACAATGCTAGCTGCGAATCCAACAAACGCCGGGGGGCGCTCAGACTTTATCAGAAGCATCCTCCTGCTGCTGGGGCGTGCCCTCCGAGCTCCTGGCCGCGGCCAGCTTTTCAGCCAGTCTTTGCTCCAGTGCCCTTTGACCCCTTTCTCTGTAGTGAACCAACAGCAGTCAAACAGCTGGTCAGATGAGATTGAGCATTGCAACCATGTTGGCAACTTAAAAAGTAAGTTAATACCAAAACACAAACAATCAAGAGCAACCATGTTGGCAACTTAAAAAGTAACTTTGTTAATACCAAAACACAAAACATCAAGACCCGTTAATTTTACAAAAAAACCGTTCAATTCCCACTGAAATAGGGGAAAATTCCAAACAGAGCCAAAGAATGCAGCTAGCAACAAACAAGAATGAGTTGCCTGGGAACTCCACATTCACTCTGTGAGCACAGAGCATTTTCAGCTTTGCGGTGCAAGAGGAAGCAGTGCAGTAAGCAAGGCCTAGAAAAAGTGCAGGATTTATGTTCACGGCACTTTTCTTTTCTACAAAAAAAGAGAGCACCAGGGGCATAAATACTGCACTGACTTTTGAGTATTTTCCAAGCTTTGTAAAGATGCAGTTCAATGAATGCAACAGCATATGGTCACCATTATAAATGGTTGCGCACATGGTCTAGATAGGACGAACAGGAAAAGGAAATCAGCACCTCCTTCTGTTTGCTTCAATGGAGTCTGAACCAGGCAACAGTCCATCCAATGCTCCATCTTTGGCTTCAGATTTTTCAGATCGCCCACAAACAAGTTTATGAAATATAGAAGCTATTGGATCCAAAATTGGCCTGCATGTTTTCATAGATCAGCAAGAATGTCTTGTTAAATATGGCACAGATAAGTTCTGGGTCCAAGAAATTCTTGCAAGAACCAGAATCAGAAAAAAAAAAACCCATCTGGGCTCATGAACCCAAATATAGAAGGCCCGGTTTATTTCTTTGGGGCATTTTTTTTGCCCAGTATAGCTGGCTTAAAACTCTTGAGTATCCGAGAACTCTTTGCAGAACCCATAGAAATTCTAGGAAAATAAATTGATGAACTGTGTGAATTATTAGGGGCTAAGAGTCTACCCTAGCTGGCAGAGTATTGGTTGGGTATGCATGAAGTTTATATACCAGGCCGGGATTTACAAATTGGGCCAACAAAGTCTATAGTAAGGGGTATTCTAAAATGTTTCCAAGTATTTGCAGAAATATTGTGTAATTGCTTTGGACTTCACATGGTTTGCAGAAAATGTACAGTTGCCAAGATCACTTAGGAAAAATCAGTACCACAAAAATTCAGGGAAGAAGCTTGAGAATGAGAATTCATCACTTGGGTCCCCTTTTAGGCCTGCTTCTAGCCTCTTTTGGAAGTAACGCAGGTAAATCCAACTCATGTAGATGCCAAATAGTATGATTGGAAGGTATGACATTGACTCCTTCAGAAAGAAGCTTACAACAACGAAGATAAATGCAACAAGAGGGAATCCACTGAGTAAACAGAAAAATGAAGCGTTAGGAAACCCTTGAGAATGAAAACTGAATACCAAATTGGATGAATTAGTAATAGATGTGGACAAACACCTTTGCCTTAATCTTCAGCACAAAAAGATTAAGCTCCTGATCAGGTAAAATTTGCTTGATGCCCACCAGGAATCCTGAAAGAACTCCATAGAACCCAGAAAGTGGTGTGTAACTGCAGAATCAAATAGGTGCGATGTCAAGATTCATGGGTAAAGGACGACTAAGCTGGAAAAGTAATTCGTTCATGAAATAACATGAAGATCCAATATTAAAAAGATCAGAAAAGTCCTATTTCTGCATCTATACTAAAAGATTGCTGCCAAACATGGTAGATTACCCTGGTTCCATCATATCAGTTACTGATCCTATCAGGAGGAATAGGGGAGGTAGAACCATCATTTCAAGTTTTCAAGTAAGTGAGCTACTAAACTCATTTCAAAGAATTCAAGCATGGATGAGTAGAGGAATCACACGTTTATTCGTTCCATCTGTATGATGTGTGTCTAGCAATATTTCTATTAAAGCATTCATGAATATATGCCATATTTACAAGATAGTTTCAAGATGTAAAAGTATTTTTTCCTTTCCCACAATAAACTGCAACTAATATCCAAAAAGTATTTTACTGGTAAGCTATTACAGAATTGTGCACTTACAGGTAGATCTCCTGCTGTGTTATGTAGTACAAAACAATAGCAGTTACGAAGACACACACTGAGGTTGAGAGATTGATAATAAAAATGAACTTCAGTAACTCCTTAGCACCCCATAAAGACTCCAATAACCTCCCAAATAGAAGAAGACCAACTATGCTGACAATCACCTGGAAGCGCATCATCCGTGTCAGATAAGGTTGCAGTTGCACTAATGCAACAGGTAAATAACCTTCATAACATAGATGCAATACAGTTTTCAAGGTTAAAGAGCGTAACAGAACTCAGGAGACAGGACTTTCCTAAAGAATGGGAGGTCAACACAGAACAGCATGACATGATATTTACTTAACACAAACATTCACAGGCATATAGGGGGAAATACCATGGACAATGGATCATAGTATATTAGCAGCCTTTATCGTCTTCTTAACATAATAAAAGTTCATATATTTTGCTTCAATTTATGTCAGAAGAAGCGAAGACAAAACCAAATAGAATGGTATCCAACCTTATTTGACTTCAACAAAACTTAACGTTCTTTTAGTAAAAGCCGCATTCAACCAACCAGGCAATGGGCATCGTGCTCAACTCTACTCAGCAAAATTTCTTCCACTACCATATTGTTACATTTCATTCTTTATTTTTCTGAAGATTTGGTTTCATAGGGGCAACATAAAGACAAAAGTGGATACTCAAGAAAGGAAAATATGACTGTGGCAAACAAAATTTGGAGTACAAAATAACAAGTCAGAATGCATGTTCTGGATATATGTCGAGCCTACCCCTGGAATTGTTTATTCAATATAACCAGCAGTTACGAGGTTCCAAGCAAATGGGATTGTCCTGTAGAAAGACACATTTGATTGATCACTTGGAAACACCCGGATCATCCACTTTCATTCCATGATAATGGTATAATAAAGATATTAATAAGTTATATACTATACATCACTGTAGTTATATATTTGTCATTGCAACAGCTGAATGAATAACAGGGGTAGAGGCCTTGATCGTGTGTACTAAGTTCACCAAATGAACATTTAAATTTAAATCATCACACAAATTAAATGCATGCCAGCACCAACTACTACCTTACACATTGCCAATATAATGTAGTACTAAAATTTCTCCCAATGCTGGCTGGCAGAACCCAACTGGAGTTAAATTAATATGGTGGGTTTAGGATTACGGTTTGGCACCTGGAGGGAATAAGAGCGAGGTAGGTGGTAGCTGAAGGGAACAACTGGATCAAAATGTGGCCGAGGAACAGGATGACGGCGAGGCCCTTGCACAGCTTAGCGAACCCTGTGAAGGATCTTCCGTCCTGCATTACCGAAACCAAGCAGACACTAGTTAGTCACGCAAATTTAGTCATCGTTACAATATAAGGAAATACTTGAATGCGTCATCCACATCGCCCAACTTGGTAATTTGGTAAAAAGTAAGCTGATCGTTCGAGATGGGACACGAGAGAGGCGAGTGATTCGAATGGCGCGGAAGAGCACGCGCGCCCGACCCGAAGGTTCTAGGAGCACGCGCGACGGACCCTAGGAGAGGGGAAGTGGTAGATCCCTAGACGGGTTCTCGCGCGCGCGCGCGCGCGGGCACACAAACAAGGAGAGAGAGAGAGAGAGAGAGAGAGGAAGAGGTGGCGCGGTGCCGTACCGCTGCGGGGGTCGGCGAGGCGGAGGATGGGGAGGCGGCGCTCATCCTCGCGGCGGCGATGTCCCTCCCCGACCCCAACGCCCTCGTCGACGTCACGTCACCGGGGCGGCTCGGGAGAAGATCCGGCCAGCGACCCACGGATCTAAGCGGCGGTGGCGCTAATGCCGTTGCTAGCGGCCGGTGAGTCTAGCGAGAGGGGGAAAGATGGGGGAGAGCGGATTGGGAAATTTTTGCATTTCAGCCTTGTAGCATCGTTTGAATTTCAAAACTAACCATCGTTCACCCTAATTTATAAATATGACCACTGTACAGTCGTTGTACCACGGAAACCGAGGGCGGCAGGCACCTGCCCCGGCCCCGGGCACGGCAAGTGGTCTCCCCCGTGGCCGACGCGGCAGGTGAGTTTTTTTTTGAAAATTTTGAAAAAAAGGAAAATATGAAAAAATTAAAATATTATTTAATGATATTTGATTCATAAAAAACATCGGCACTGAGATTTGTAAAAAAAACTTTCATTAAAAAATAAGGGTATGAAGGTTTGTAAATTAGAGTTTCCTTTTCTCGGAAATAAGGATACAAAGGTTTGTAAATTAGGGTTTCCTTTTCTTGGAAATAAGGGTACGAAGGTTTGTAAATTAGGGTTTCATTTTCTCAAAATCAGGGTTCAAAACTTTTTGAGGAGCCTCCCGTCATAGTGTTGTTGCTTCTGTAATTTTTGTATAATTTTATTCCTTCAGAGAAAGGATGATTGATAATCATATCAGACGAGGTATAACCTTGAGGATGTCGTCGAAGCAAACTGTCTTGTTGTCCAAACTATTGGAGTCTCTCCTCGATGAAGTCGTCTGAACGTATATAGGTAGGGAGTCGGTGAAGTAGTTTATGAAGCTTGTAGAGAATATGATTGAAGGGATTGAGAACGCTCGTTGTGATTACGAAGATGCCTTAAAATATGGAGGATTCGATGTCGATACGAATGGTTCTTTCTGGGACTCCACTAAAAGAGGCATACTTGCAATATAGTCTTGCTTTGATGGCTTAGTGGAGACACGGAACCAGAACTACATTAGTGTCCGCGGACAGAAGCATGTTATATGGCATGATGGTTCGACAAATTGCTTTAGCCATCCTCGTTAATACTACGGTACATTACGACACAAGCATCCGGACCATATAATTGTACATGCCTTTAGGGGATAGTACAAAACATGCGGGTAGGACGGGGGACTACTACGTAATGACCCGATCTACTGCGTGGACCGGAGCCATTTTCCCTTCCTTGCTAACACGACGTTGAACTCCTGGGCGGCCTGTAACATCCTAATTTTCTGAGTTTAAAAATCTTTTGAACAGTTAGTAAGGAGAAAAGTCACTATTTGGATTTATTTGGTTTTAATTCAAAAGCTTAATATTGGACTTTACAATCAAAAATCTTTAATGTGAATAATCCCAATATGAACATTAGCCAAAACTATTTTATTTGGGTTCTATGTGCTCATATATATTTTCTAGAATTTTTCTGAGTTCATTTGCTATTTACTATTGCTTATTTGGTTTTCTGGTATTTTATAAAATAGAAAAACTAATTAAAATCTCAGAAAAAAGCTTCAGGCCGAATTTCCTTCCTCCGCCCACCCTATTCCCTTCTCGCCCAACCTCGCAGCAGCTTCACCGCTCGCGCCACGCCGCCTCGATCGACAGTGGTCCCCCGCGTGTCGCCTCCCTTCTCTCTCGCGGACGCGTTAAACCTCAGCCGTCCGATTCTTGTTGATCGGTCTGATGGCGTTGTGCCGCCGCGCCTAACGCCACCTTGGTTCTCGAGCCGTCGATCAAGAATGGATGGTCAAGATGCGGCGTGATCGTCGGGGTCCGAACGTCACTGATGTTGTGGATCGTTCGATCGTGGACGAACGGTCGATCGTGGGTCCGTTCGCACCGCGCTCGCTCGCGACGCAGGCCCTACACGCCGTTCTTCGTCTCCGACGCGCTGGGCCGCGACGCGCCGCGTCTTCATCTCCGAAGCCGTCCGACAACGCGACGCGCCCAACTAAAACCTCCGATTTCCGCCATTTATCGCTTTCCTTATCGAAGCCCGTCTCGACAAAACGAACTCTCCCAACTAAAACCTTCCCAATTTCCGCACCTTAACTTTATCTCTTTATAAATAGGCCCAGGTTCGTGATTGGCGCCCGCACCCCAAACCCTAAAACCACAAGACTCGAGAGCCCTAGGGCCGCGCAATCGAGCTTTTAGGGTTTCTCGCTGCTGGTCGTTTTCCTCAGTTTGCGCCGTTGTAACATCCCAATTTTCTGAGCTTAAAAATCTTTTAAATAGTTAGTGGGGAAAAATTCACCATTTGGATTTATTTGAAATTAATTGCAAAAAGCTTAATATTGGACTTTACAATCAAAAAACCTTTAATGTGAATAATCCCAACATGAACAATAGCCAAAAAAATTTTATTTGGGTTCTATGTGCTCAGATATATTTTCTAGATTTTTCTAGAATTTTTCTGAGTTCATTTGCTATTTTCTATTGCCTATTTTGAATTTCTCGGTATTTTCTAAATTAGAAAACTATTAAAATCTCGAAACTCTTTTGGGCCGAATCTCCTCGGCACTCCTATTTCCCGCCTCAGCCCCGGCCATGCCTGCGCTTCTTCCTTCCGCTCCGCCGCGCTTCCGCCTCTCGCCGTCCGATCAAGATCGGCGCTCAGATCAATCGCGCACAAGGCCCGCCCCACTCGACGACAGTGGGCCCGCCGAGGTCGCTCGTCTGCCTTCTTCCGCAAGACGCCGCGCGTCCGCCATGCTTCCGAGCCCAAGCTCGTCCGACAAGACACGTTTCCAAATAAAACCTTTCTAAAAACGTGCAAATCTTATACCCATCTCAACCGCACCTATTGCCTGGTAGAATCTTACCCGACACACGACTCTATCTCCGTTTCGCTCGGGGCCTCTCGACTCTTTAGGGTTCCGCCGCACGCCTCGCCTCTCGACCATAAAGGACGCCCGGGATCGCTCTTGACGCCCGCACTAAAGCCCCAACCTAGCGCCGCCCGAGAACCCTCGCGCGCCACCTCACCGATGGACTCGAGTCTCGAGGCTCGTGGACCTAGTCCACCGTGAGTTTAGCCTCGACATGTGGGTCCACATGTCGAGATTTCTTTATTATTTCTTTTTCCGAAATTCCTCCACGACGTCACTATGAATAATCTGATTTTCCTTTAGGAAAATAATTGAAATTCATGAAATACCGATTTTCAAAGATTTTATGTATTTTCAATCTTCCAAAGGCCATAACTTTTGCATCCTAACTCCGATTGAGCCCATTCAAATTTCTAAATTTGTCTAAATTCGAGATCTATCTAATTATTATTTTTATTTAATTTTTTGGAGTTTGTTTTGCATCTGTTATTTATTTGTTTTGGTTGTTTTGCTTCGTTTGTGCGTACTCTATCTCCGCAAGACCAGTACATGACCTTGAAATCATACCTTTGATCAATCCCAAATTGGGAATTATTGCATTCTTTAATTATGTGTTTAATCTTATCCAAATCATTATGTTCACCTTGCCTACTTGCCTTAATCTTTTGTCGCCTAGATATTAATAGGCCCCTTAGCCAGGTTCGTGAGTGCAATTAGGCGTGATTATGGAACCCGCATAAACCCAAACCA
Source organism: Ampelocalamus luodianensis (assembly GCA_036346255.1). Classification (NCBI taxonomy): domain Eukaryota; kingdom Viridiplantae; phylum Streptophyta; class Magnoliopsida; order Poales; family Poaceae; genus Ampelocalamus; species Ampelocalamus luodianensis. Next base: position 31,651,235 of record CM070622.1, read on the forward strand.
CTCAAACCACAAGTGGTGGACCGGTGGCTTTGTGAGAGCCCTAACACTTTGTGCGCCACAATCGAGCTTTTGTGCCTAACTTAGTAGGTTTCAACATTGGGGTTCGTGGATAGGTTAAGCTTTGTGATATGGGATCGTGTGAATAAGAACGCCGAACTGCTTTGGTGCTAGCTCGTTGTATCGTGTGTAAAGTGTACAAACCTCGCAGAGTTTCCTCGGTCATGGACAACGCCGGGATTTCACATGAGGGGTAGTGTTCATAAAATGTGGATTGGGAGCCAGTGATCTCAATCATATGGTTGCAATCGGTTTAGCTGCGTGTCTTGTGGAAACAATCGTTAAATTAATATTGCTTATTTGTTTTAAATTATGCTTTCAATCTATTATTTGTACTCAATTGCAAATGTTGTAAATAAGCACCGCATCTATATATTGCATTCGTGCCTTGCGCCCAAACCTCGCCCGATCGGTTCGTGGTGTGCGATTGAGTGCATGTTATATTTCCTTGTGTTGATATTCATCGCCGTGCACGTCCGACTACTTCCGAGACCACCGCCGCCAGTAATGCCCCGCCGTAAATCGCTGCGTCACCGGAGACCACTCGTCCGCAAACAAGCCTCGTCCGCAACAACAAGCACTCGCGCCTAAACCTCGCCGTCCACCCGACCACCCCGTGAGTGCACCTCGTGCGCAATAACTCGGGCTACCACCTAGTACCACTCACCTCCGGCGAGGCGCCGCCGTTCACCGTTGTCGGGCGGTCTAGAGCGCCACTAGTCGCCGTCTAGCCACGTGGACGTCCACGCCGTGTCGCTTCAACCTCGCGCCACGTGTCACCTCGCGTGGCATCCTCGCCATCTCACGCGTACGCCCGAGTCGTCGCCCTGGCCAAATGCCGCCGACGTGTCGCTACCGATTGGTCCGCATCGATCCCCGTGGCGCTTCACCATTCGCTAGATCCCGAGGCTCGGTATACTTAGTCTACTGAGTTATCTCACCACATGTGGGTCCCACATGTCAGTGATTTCTTTTTATTTCGTTTATTTCCGAAATCCCTGTGCTGACGTCGTGCTTGCGCAATAATCCGATTTTTTTGTGAAGAAATAATTCGGAAATTCCATAAAACCCAAAATTAGGTTTCTTTTAGATTTAAACTTCCAGAGCTCATAAATTTTGCATCCGAACTCCGATTGAGCCCATTCAAATTTCTAAATTCATCTAAATTCGAGCTCTATTTATCTGAGATTTTTATTTAATTTTTGGAGTTTGTTTTGCCTCTGTTATTTTTTTGTTTATTTGTTTCGTTTGCGAGTAGACGTCGATTCGTCGGGGAATTTTGGAGAAGAAGGAGCACCTCAAGATCAAGACCAGTACCTAGACCTGTTCCAAGGCAAGTCATACCTTTGATCATCTTGAACCCAGTTTTTAAATTACTTTGTTTCAAAGTATTACATTCTACTTTAATTATGTATTTAAATACTTTTGGGTATAGTTATTATCCAATTTGTTAATACACCTTGGCCTTGTATGTCATATTTCCTTATCACCCTAGATTGGTTTATTAGTTGGTATTATTGTAGCACCAACATGGGTTGGTTAGATGCGAGTACAATTGCTTAGCCATGCTACGAGTCTCACACCCTCATTGAGTTCCAAATGTTAAATATGACTAAGTAACTATGGAACTTTGTGTAAAATCTGTGCTATGTGTTATTACTTTGTGATAGCATGTGTTGTACTAAAACCAACTGGGTGGTAAAGGATTTGGACTGAGGCAAGTGGTGGATACTAAGTGATATGGTGGACTTTGTGAATGGGAATGATAATCTTTGTGGTATAGTTAGAAAATGGAAGTATTGTCTTGGTCAATTAAAGACTTAACTTTGTGCGCCATTGAACTGAGCCTTACTGTACGACCACATGCCTGATGGGACGAACCTAACTTAGTAGGTTATGGATTCTTGGCATTGATTACTCAGTCGAGGTTAGGCTATGGGTGGAGGTGTGTACTACAAGGTAGTCGCATCACGGGGCGGTTCGCCGTGTCCCTGTCCAACGATGTGTGTTATGCCAAAGCACTTCGTTTGGGTTGGTATAGCGGTTTGTAAGCACATCGGGAGTGTCAATGTTAAGATGAAGTTTCTGAACCGTTTTGTTATGATTAGTGCTTGCAACACTAGTTGTATCGTGTGGGTAAAGTGTACAACCTCTGCAGAGTGTTAAATCAATCTATTCGAATAGTCGCGTCCGTGGTCATGGACATGCTCGGGGATTTCACACGAGGGGTAGTTTTCATAAAATATTTGGGATGAGAGCTATGTGATCTAAGTCATGTGGCTATGTGAAATAATCTGTTTAACTTTGTGTCTTTGTGGAAACAACTGTTAAATTACTACTGTCTATATGTTTTGAATTATGCTTTCAATCTATTATCGTATTCCATTGCAAATATTGCCTTTATGCAAAAGAACCACAAAAGCCTTTTCTTTTGAAATAAGCCTGCATCTATAAATTGCATTCTATGGTATGATTTGCGAGTACGGTTGTGTACTCACGCTTGTTGTAAAACTTGCGCCCAAACCTATAGAAGAGGAGGAGTCTACGCCTACTTTCGAGGAGGAGTTCGTCGAAGGTTGCTGATCGTTAAGATCTGGATCCCAGTCGGTTGCCTGTGGTGAATTGATGGGATCTACGCTGAAGTTATTTCTGTTCCGCTGCTATTTTATTCTCTATTAGCCCTGCGTGGCTTAATAAGTGTAAACTCGACCATAAGGTCAAAACCCTTATTTGTTATTCAAACTAATCGTTTACTTTATTTATCATTTGTGTGGATTGATATTCACCTATGTTGACACTGTGTGCACTAGCGTGATCCTAGACTAGTACATTATACACAGAGGGTTCCAGAATCGTAATTTTGGGTCCCGACAGAGGTGGTATCAGAGCCATACTGACTGTAGGTCTTGACCTTAGTTAGATCGGCCGTCTTTAGAGTGTCCAAATTATTTTCTAAAGGAAAAATTAACTTGCAAGATTAATTAATTGCTTAACTCTCCTCATATCTCTCTCGACTCAACTATTGTTGTAATCTTTTCTCTTCTTGTTGTTTTAAGTTGCTCTTACCCTCCCTTCGTCCGTCTTGACATATGCCTCGTCTCCAGAGCTATGGTGAGCGCACAGGAGGATATGCCGCCAAGCTTTGGAAGCTGCTGCAGGTTCTTGGAGGCTTTGATCGTCTATTATACGTCGGCAACAACTGGGCTGTGAACGGTCAAAACCGTGGAGTGATCTGTCGTCTGACGATCTACGCCAGGAGGAACGACAAAGCAAGCCAACCTTCGCACATCTCCGTGAGGAAGATCACTTGGCTGGAGGGCATCCAGGAGTCGTCACGCTTGGCCATGCTTCGTATCTGCAACATCTACACACGGGAGCTTCAGGACACAGTCTTCCGTTACCACCCAAGAGCTGCAGCCGTAGATTTGCGAGCACGCTACCCGTCTACCGAAGAAGAGAGCATGTAATAAGGATGTAAATTCTTCATAACTCACGTCGTCGATATGGATTACGCCCGGGCGAGTACTGGGCTCCTTCGAAGCCTCCTCAACAGAGTCTGGTGCGTAAGGTTTCCACCGCAGACGGGTTCTCGCCCGCACCGAGTAGTTCAAAGATGTACCTCACCGATGAATGCCCTGTCGTACATCTTCGGACCGTCGATTCACTGGAAGAAGTGGCAGCGCATCTCGGGTTGCCATTACGTGGGGATGATGTTAAATTTTTTGGGATTCAACGTTGAGGAAAATCGATGTGCGCGAAAGAAACGCTTATGAGGTGATGCTTGCACGTGTAGTACGCCCTGGCGGCGATGTATGGGTGTGTGGACTGAATGATCCTTGCCTGTTCGCCACACATACACTGCGGGATTGGAAAATGTGGTGGTACTTGAGCATCTTTCATTGTTCGATCTGGGTATTATAGATGTTTTCTCTTCTACACAAGCCACTTGTGCTTCTGCAACATCTTCGCGTAGAAGTTTGCCGAAGAGTCCATAGTTGGGTATCTGTTGTGTAGTGTTGGGTTTGGTTCAACCCCGTTTTATAAGCCCCATGGTTGGCATGGTGTGGTTAATTTTAGCGAGTTCTCTCGCTTGGTCTTGTCACCGCACAAAGCCGCCTGCGGTGGTTTTGTAACTGCGCAAAGCTGTCTCATTTGGTCTTTGTCACTGCGCAAAGTTATCTCATTTGGTCTTAGCACTACACAAAGCTGCCCTATGTGGTCTTGTCACTACACAAAGCTGCCCTACGTGGTCTTGTCACTGCACAAAGCTGCCTTACGTGGTCTTGTCACCGCGCAAAGCCGCCCGCGTGGTCTTATCACCGTAAAAGCCGCCTGCGTGGTCTTGTCACCGCGCAAAGCGCCCTTGTCATCGCGCAAAGCCGCCCTGCGTGGTCTTGTCACTACACAAGCCGACTGTGTGGCCTTATCATCGCGCAGTCGCCTCTCTCGCTAGGCGTGGTAGGGACCTATCCTCTCGCCAAGCACGGTGGGACTCGCCTCTCGCGCGCCGCGGAAGGGACCCGCCCATTGTCACATTGCGCCTCCGTGCTCGGCTATTTAAACGCATGACCACACACTCGGCCGATCATTCCCTCTTCTCGAGGTGCTTCCTCGTCCTGCATTTAGCATTTTTGTTTGTCCCTTGTTCGCACCATTTGCGAAAGTCGTTGTAATGGTAAATTTATTTCAAAGAACATACGCACGGTTTTTATGCCGTGTTTTTGTTGAAATATTGTCTTATTTTCGCCGTAAATAGAGACATCAGATGTGTTCCACGGAACGCGCGTGTTCGGTCCGACGAGTGGATTTGTCCACCGCCAACGTGCCTTGCTAAACGCTCCCAACCCGCACACGCCAATTTGCCCGAGCTACGACGCGCATTCTAGCTTGTTCGATAGACACGCCGCCAGAACAAGATAGTAAGAGGCGGTCACCGCCAACACGGTCCTACCACACAGGCATATGTTGTGGGGCCTGGCGAAGGTGACCAGCAGTGCCATGTGGGCACAGTACATGGAGATCGTTATAAATCCTCACGCTCCGATCTATTGATGACCCATGGTGTATGTCCATTTTGTTTATCCTGCTCAATCCTCTGGGGGGCGTCGTTGAAGGAGCCAGCGACGCTCTTGTCCCCCCTCTTCGGTTTGTTGACGATGGGAGAGGTGTCGAGAGCGCCAGACATCGTTAGGCAGGATGCTCCAGTTGATGGAGATTCTGGTAGTTTCGAACCAAATGAAGGTGTCGATAAATGGCGCGGTGCTCGTGTTGATTGTCACGAGATTATCGATGGCATGTCCGAGGGCACTACCACCGAAGATGAGGCAAACTTTGACTCGCAATCCAACAAGGACGAAGGCGACGATGCGGGTGGGATCGTCGGTGGCATTGTTTCGACCGACACGGACTATGTTCCAAGTCGGTTGGATTGCCAAGCGGCCTCTTCCTTTGTTCTGGCCCAAGAGCACGAGTCTTCGTTGGCCTTCGATGCGGACACCCTACTTGTGGGGCAACAGTTCCCACACAAGGCTGCCGCCAGGCAAGCTATCGTGAGTTTCGCGGTGAAGACCAGTCGGACTTACCGAGTTTACAAGTGAGTTCGAACGTTGTTTGTTGCACCTTTGAACTATGTACAGTAAGTCGCACTAACTATTATATGGCTTCCATTATCTGCAGGTCTAATCCTAACATGTACATAGTTAAGTGTGTGCTTAGCTCTTGCTCTGGCAAAGTCCGTGCGCAGAGATTCCCATGATCGTGACGTGAGCTTCAAGGCCATTGAACGCCTTCCGCATTATAGTCGCCGATGACCGCTTCGCCAAAGGTCCCGATCACACATGTGAGCTTCAAGAGCCATTGCAAATGCATAAGAATGTAACCAAATTGCGGATGCTACATCGCGAGCATCATAAGCCACATAGTTGTCGCCGATTTGACCGCTTTCGCCAAAGGTCCCGGGCATGGCTAACGACGATTGTTCTCGGATGCGCCATTGTGGAGAATGAGAGCACCGATAGTTGGTCGTGGTTCGTCAACATAAAGCGACATGCCCGCACACCGCCAGCGAGCTCGCTAGGTGGATACGCGTGCATGCCCGCGACTATGAGAAATGGTCCTTCTTCACGACACCTATGGTGCTCGCTAGGTGGATACGCGTGCATGCCCGACTATGACTCTTCTTCACGACATCATGACAACCAACATGTCCGAGGTCTACAACGCTTGTTGAAAGGGTTTCGTGCCCCGCCCATCACGGTTGTCGAGAGACATGGAACCACACGGCTTGCCGTTAATCTGACAACGATGGCCAAGAAGCATTTGGACGAAGGGAAGCAGTACTCGGAGGTTACCCTTGCCTACATGGACAAGAAGATTACCAAGGCCCGATCCTATGTAGCTATCATAATGGATGGCGTGAGGAGGAAGTTCGAGGTCCGCCTGCAGGATAAGTACATTCATGGCCACATGAGAGGTGACCGAAAGCATGTTTGCACCATAGGCGATGTGGCAGTTTACACCCGCAACAAGCCTCAACTCCTGCACAAGCCTTGCTCCCACGTATATGCTGCATGTGTTGTATTTCACCAATCTTGTAGCATGTATATGTCGGAGTACTACGACATACGACACATGTATGATACTTGGAACGGGGAGTTCAACTCTTACGGCGTCGAAGGCCACTACAGGGACATATGACGGGGAGCAGTGAAGTGGTCACCGAATGAAGCACTGCGACATCCAGGCCGTGGGAGGCGTCAGTCAAGGTGCATCCGCAACGACATGAACACGAGCCAATGTGGAGATCGGCCAAGACCAACAAGGTGTAGGCTATGCAAGACTCATGGGCACTCATTCGGGAACTGCCCGAATAGACCTTCTTCCTCCGGCGCCACTTAGTATCTGTAAGATATCCGGTGTATTGAGTCATATTGGTCGTAGCGATGTGAGTGTTGTAGTGATTTGCATTGTAACTCGCATCGCTTTGTATGTCAGAACAAGTTGTTATCCGCCTCGCTTTGGCCACGCCCCGCTTTCGTAAGTAGTCGCGTCCCGCTGCGAGAGTTGTCACGCCTTACTTGCGCGAGGGTTGTCACGCCCTACTTTCCAGAGTTGTTACGCCGCTTTCACACAAAGGTGGTCACGTCCTCCTTTGCACACAGTGGCCCCTTCGTGGTCCGAACGCTATATATGGTTGCTTTCACTGCGATTCACCTCACTCTTCTCTTACTCTTATCATTTCTTCCAGTGTAAAATAAGATGTCTTCGAACTCATCTAACTTTCGAGTGAGCAGAGAATTACAATCACTACGGCAGCACCTGGTTTGCCCTCATTGCAGGGATCCAGCGAATGTGTTTACCTCTCATATGCCAACCAATCCGTCCGGAGTGTTCATGAAGTGTTCAAATCTTACGGTAAGTTGGGCAAAATCAGCACGAATTAAGTTGTACATACCAGGTTTTCTTACCTTCATTTCAAACTGCAATTATTTTGTAGAACACAACATATCGGTTTTGGCAGTGGGCTAATGAAGTTGTCCTAGTGGTTCGAGATATTGCAATGCAAATTGCTTCCTTACAAGAAGACTCCTGTGGTGTTGATGCATTTCGTGCAGTGCCTCGAGCGTCCGATCAACCAACCCAAAATGAAGGAAACAGACTTAATAAATTGGGTGAGAGGATGGCAAGAGTTGAAAAGATGCTTCACAAATTAATAAACATAGTTAGTTTTGCGGTCTTTCTTCTATTATATGTTGTTCTTGCCAAGTAGAACGTCAGTTCTACTTGGGTTTGTACTGTCCACTCTTTATCCATGCATCGCAGTCCTTTATGAATGAGAATAAAATTGTTCTACTTAGATAGAGAATGAAGTAAAAGCGTGCAATTACAACTACCACACTCTCCTTGGATTACAAATCAAGAATCGAGTACAAGTTACAACATATAATAGACTTCTAATGTTACTTATCGCCACGCCGCCTCACCACTGCGTCGGGCATAGGACCTGTGACCGCCTTCCGCGCCGTGTTGTTGCCATAGGTCTCTGATGAATCTGCCCATGTGGGAACGCCGACCTATCGTAACACATGGGTTCTACCGCAGTCATAGCGGGCTCTCATCGCCGTGTCGCCGCATACCGGGGGGGGTGGGGGCATCACCTGCAGGACTAGCGTTGACAACAAGTTAGTGATCCAAGCAATAGGATCCGTAGTAGGATCCGTGGAGGGGCACCAACTCGGCTGAGCTTGCGAGATGAACTGGGTGAACTGCTCGGGGTACGGTTCACTTTGCGGGTGAACTGCGCAGGGTACGGTGTGTAGCCGAACTGATACCATGGCATCGTATCGCCCATTGGAAATTGGCCGAGAGTGTGGGGTTGAGAGGGAGAATCTGGGATAACCTCCACGGTTTTGGGTTGCACGTCCGTGCTCTCTGTAATGTCCTCTTCCTGCCTCCGTGACGACGACGGCATCAGCGTAGGGTCCCTCCGCGACGAGGACAGGATCAGCGTAGGGTCCCTCCGCGACGATGACGGCGCCAGCGTAGGGTCCCACCGCGACGACGACGGCATCAGCGTAGGGTCTCTCCGCGACGACAACGACATCAGTGGGCCTTTCACAACTCATGTTACGAACGACATGCTTAACATCTTCAACAAGCGTCTTCATGACCGAAAAAAGGCATTCAACTATGTTGTTTGTACCCCACTCAAGTTCTCGGTGGCCGCACTCCACAACGCTCTGCAAACGGTCCACCTGCATGGTTACCGAACAAACAAAATTTTGTTACTTAACCCTATTTCGGAGGATGGTTAATCTACTACGTGTTGAACGTACCGAATCGTCATGGCGTGCTGCACGGTGCGGGTCCAGCCCCAAGTCCAAGCGTTCGGCGTGGCTAGGATCTGCATGTCGCCCGGGGCGCCACAATCTCGTCCGCGCAGCCGTGCACGTACCACCCAAGCAAATGCGTGTCGTAAGTCCTTCATCGTAAGTTCGCGCCTCTGCCGCAAATGGAATCGCGGCCGCTTGCCATGCATCTATCCACGCCATCGTCGCCGCCGCCATCGCCATGGCCCTTCTTCTTCGTCACGGCAGTGAAACAAACACAACAAATTATGGTACCGACATAACATATGACTAAATGACCTACAATATTAAAGCAATGCAATGTACTTACAAGTGACTCCACCTCGCAAGCGGTCGCCCTAGAGCAGGGGGGATCTCCTCGTGCAGCTGAAACCGCCTCATCACCCGTTGTGGGTTGTAGGCCTCAACCATGTAGGAGAACACCAGATGACAAGTTGTCCTCCAGTACGCCGCATCCTGGTGGCATAGCAAGCTCAACCCGTCGGGCGTCGTGCCCTGCACGAAGGCATCCGTCCAAGGAGCCCATATTACATCGTCCTCATGCTGGGCCTCAAATTCGTTGTGGAACTCGGGGTATATGCAATGCGCTCTGTTCCTAGCCCACCCCAGTGCTGCCACAGTCCATCGGGATCCTATGGTTGGGCCTTCCACGGGATCCTCGTCATCCGCCCAACCATAGAAATGTTGTGTGTGCGGGTAAAGGTGGACTGGGAGGCGGAAGTACGGTCGTCCAACCGCGAAGTGCTCCCACAACCACAGCTGTAATAGCGTGTGGCAACCTGACCGCACGGGCTCTGTTCCCATGCGACGCGAAGGCGTCGCGACAAAGTCATGCAGACGTGCGCACAAAGATACCGAACCCCAACAAGATTACTAAGACATCCTCATCGTCGGCGTCCACGATGGACTCCGCAAGGTGAATATAACTCGGGTACACCATGCCCCCCTGCATGCTAGGGAACATGACCCACCCGAAAATAAACAACAAATATGCAATTAGGTGGCATCGAACCACCTCCTCCGTTGCGTCATTTGGGTAGCATGAATAGTCGCAGCCAGTCGTGCGGAACGCCCTTAGACCTCTCGGGGACAGGATGCCTGAAGCAATGATTGAGACACGCCTTCCAGTCCACCGACCTCGGAGGGGGAACAACTGCACGACCTCGCAACGACAGCCCGGTAATGAAGCTAACGTCTTGAAGTTTCATGGTCATCTCCTCCCACTGAAAGTGAAACGTGTGGGTCTCTGGCCGCTAACGATCAACCAGGGAGGAAAGAAGGCAGGCATCAATCAGGAGGTTCTGCCCCATGTTCAGCATGCGAGCGAATACAATCTGTCCGGATTGACGGAGCCTCGGAACGTACCGCTCGTCCAACGACCAAGTCTCCTTCGGTCCCCGTGTCACCAGAGTTGGCGGTCCATCGCCACCGATCCAAGTGTGACAGCGATGCTGAGCATCCCATGCCTCCTCAAGTAGAGTATGTGCCATTGCTACAAATAGAGAACAACTAACAGTTAGCGAAATCTAAGTACGTACTTAACGCTAAAAATTGCAATAAGAAAAAAATTTAAATACGTAATTACCTAATCTAATCAGAACGCGCGCTGCGGCTTATGAGCGATTCGGCCGTGCGCGTTCGTTTATATACGCAGAGCCAAACAGACACCGAATGACATCGACAAGTCCTGATGTGAAGCGATGTGACTTCGACGTGATTTAAAGAGAAAAAAAAAAAACGCATGCAGCCAAAATTGCTTTCGGTGCAAAGCGCGTGCGCGAGTCGAGGTAGAGCCACCTGCCACGCCCGGGGCAGGGGCAGGTGCCTGCCGCCCTCGGTTACCGTGGTACGACTATTGTATAGCGGCTACATTTGTAAATTAGGGTGAATGAGGGCTAGTTTTGAAATTCAAACGTGCTACAGGGCCACAAATGCAAAAATTCCGCGGATTGGAGGGGCGTAGCGAGTCGAGCTCCCCTGGGACCTGGGTTTTATAGGTTTGGCCTCACTGCCAAGGCGAAATTACGTCGTTTAGTCACAAGTGGAACGAGTATTTGATGGTCTGTTGGGATTTGGTGGGGTGGGTCCAGATCCAGTACTCACCTGTGGATGGGCACCCTCAATCTGGACCGTCGTCTGAAATTACTACAGTACATTTGTTAATATATATATATATATATATATATATATATATATATGCATATCTTAACTACTATAATTCAGAGTTTACCCATCGTCCCACCAAGGCACCGAGCGCATGCACGAAAAATAACCGCATCGTGTCGCTTCTCTTCCCCTCCCACCCCACGCCAAACCGTTGAACACACCAATCGTCCCACCCCCACCGCCTCCTCCCCTCCAACCGTCGCCTCCCTGTACCCCACCGCAGTCGCACCCGCGACTCACCAGCACGTCGACCCCACTTTGTCTACAAGCAACCGTCGCTTCGACCCCCACTTCTTCGTCCACTAGCTTCCCATCCCCTTCCACCTCGACTCCTCCCTGCCATTCCCCCTCCTCTCCCTCTCTTTCACCATGGAGCCGGACGATGAGGCGCTGAGGGAGGTGGCAGCGGCGGTGGCGCGGGCTCTGCCGCCGCAGCAGAGGGGGATCTCCTACATCCTCCCGGCCTCACACTCCCTCTTCTACACCCACCACGACCCCACCACGACCCCTCTGTGGGTGTGCCCACCGGATACCACCCGCCGCTCCCGCCATACCAACACCAGCACCATCCCAGTGCCTCCTACTCCTCCGCTACCACCTCTCGCCGCTCCGTGGGCGGCGCCAGCGACGGGACCATGACGCTCAAGCGCACCATGTCCGAGTACGGCGGCGGCCACTCCTCGCCACCGTATCCCACTCCGGTCGAGTCATCTGTTCTACTCCCCAGCCCCTCCTCTCTCACAACCGCTGTCGCTTCCCCACGAATCCTAGCAACCCACGCACAACTGCCGAACCTGATCTCCCCCTTCTTGTTCTTGGGGTTGCTGTCCTAGAAGCTAAAAAGGCCCCGCCTTTTGATTTGTTCTTGAGACCTGCTCCAAGAAAGTGAGAGAGATGATGCGCGCCGAGAATTTTGCTAGCGATGGCTGCTCCGTTGGCGAAGGTTAGGTGGAGATGGAGGTCGGGGTGGGGCTGGACGGCAAGGGGGTCATAGAGTGCCGGATATGCCAGGAGGAGGGGGAGGAGGACGCCATGGACCCTCCTACGCTTGCACTAGCACACTCAAGGTGACCTCCCCCCCCCGGCGCGTGTGCGTGTGTTAGTTGGTAAAATCGAAGTGGAAATCTGATGATTATTTGGTATCTTCTTCAAGGAGATGAGCAGATGTCAAGATGTTCTTTCTTATTTCCATGACTTCCATCCATTCTCTGCTATCTCTTCTACCATCAACTGTAGTTTGTGCTTTGCTTCAAATCCTATTTCCCCCTTTCTTTTGACTAGATTGATGTTAGGTGCATCTCGCTTCCTTTATTTTTGTGAAATTTCTGTTGATGATGTCTAATTCCCCTCATTTCAAAAGCATACAGATAATGAAAACTGCAAGGATGTGTAACCACTGCCACACCTTTGCCAAGTTAGTTTCAAAGAAATACTAGCGGCAAATACTGATCAAGGACCCAAAGTGTCTGCATAAGTTAGAGGGTGGAAAGTGCTCTTGTGAAGATTATTGGTGAATACAACTAGTAAGTGTTTGTTGTATAATTAGCGCAGTGAATCAACATGGGATAGTTGAATCGGGAGTTGTGTAGAAGTGTGGGTGTGCCGCACGTTATGAAATGATTAAGGGGTAGATGGAGAGCAGATAAATCAGGCATTGAGATGTAACGTAGTAGGAGAATTCGATAGACAAACTTTCTGCTGCATATTTTGGATCAGCTTTTGGAGTAGTTTACTAGAACAGTTGCTTATTGATGAGATATCAGGATTACGCTATTGCTGAGAAAGAAAACTATCCGAACTGCTTCAGTGTTCAATTAAATTACATTATCTACTAAGGCTTACACTAGGGGATCATATGATTTTGAACCTCAATATCCATGCTACTTATGAAAAACATGGACTGCAGACATATGTTCTGCCTAATTCCTGTAACATACAATTCAATTTCCTTACATTTTTTTGTAGTATACCTTTTCTTGGGAGCAATAAAATTCAAGTACACGTGCAATCATATGCTTTACATAATGGCATTGAGTTCTTCATTTGTAATGTTGTTTTCCCGTAATGTTCTTCGGGATAACTTTGCCTGATGGCGCAGTCAAGGAAGGCCAGAAGTGGATATCAACCCCAATGGACATTGCTAAGGATATATCAAGTGGGTTAGCAGCTAGTTGTTTGATAGCTCAAGTGAACGGAACACTGTGGGATATGGCGAGGCCACTGGAAGGTGATTGTGAATTGAAGTTGTTCAAGTTTGATAGCAAAGAAGGGCGTGACACCCTCTGGCACTCGAGTGCTCATATTCTTAGAGAAGTGAGTTAAAGCTTCACAAGTTATCTTCGAGCATGATTTTTTTGTTTATGATAAAATTATGTGTTAGTTATGTAGTGAGCATCTAATAATTTTGTCAGCATTATCTGATAATTCATTTTGAATTCAAGTTTTTAAACTGAATATTACATTTGTAGTCTCTGGAGAGGGCATATGGCTGCAAGCTGTGTATTGGGCCTTGTACTACAAGAGGGGAGGTATGTAAGTAGTCTAACTTGGGGTTAGTGCAAAAAATAGATTAGCCCTCTTTTCAGTGATTATACTCATTTTTCTAATGTTTCCACTTTACCTGTTAAGGGTTTCTACTATGACGCCTACTACAATGATGTGACATTGAATAAGGCGCATTTTGGTCTCATTCAAATCCAAGCTCAAAAAGTTGTTGCTTATTATACTCTATGACTGATGCTTATCTACGAGTAGTAATAGTATTATCATGCCGAATGTGTCTATTTGGTTACTTGCTTGCCTTCTGTTTGTGGTGCGCACTGCGCACATTGTCTCGAGTAATACTTCTTCTTTTGCCAAAGTGTTTCTTTTCATAACAATATCACAAATCATGTTGCACTAGCAGGATATTACCTAGGCACAAAATGTCTGCCCATATCAGCTACCAATTGCTAGAGTTTAGGTGTATATATTCTATAATATAATGCAGTCAGCACATCTGCAGTTTTGGCCATTTCTGAATATACTATAAAGATTCAACAGTACTACTTGCTTTTGTCATGGGGATTTGCAATTTCCTCATCGGTATGCTCGATTCTAATTAATCATCGTATCATGGGGATTCGCAATCGCATCTGATGAGTATGAGTTGCTTATTATACTCTGCGATAGATGCTTATCTATGAGTAGTAATAGTATTATCATGTCGAATGTGTCTATTTGGTTACTTGCTTGCCTTCCGTTTGTGGTGCACACACTGTCTCTGTTATGTTCTATTCGTGTTGCACACTCTTATGCTTGTTATAAAGTGATTGATCGGATATTATGGAAGTTGAAATTTGTCGTATGTATAGAACTGCCATAGCTTTCAACTATGTGTGTGTGGGTACGAGTTCATATGGTCAAATCCTTTCATATTCCTGTTCTCGCATTTGATGATTTTTCTATTTATTACTTACCGAATCAATTTTGAAATTGGGAAGCTCTGTATGAGATGTGCACGGTCATTCAGTAGTTTTCGAAAAATACTTGGATGTGCATAACTGCATTTACTACTTTGTATGAGATTCACAACTTTAACAAGACTTTGATCTCACCTATACCTATATAGAAGCCATTTTGGCTAATTATAATCCATCTGGGAATTCTATCTGAACACTGATCTGTTGCCTTCACGCATGATTGCTGTTACATATTGGAAGAGTAGTATGCAAAACTAACGGAAGAGCATGGCTAATATCTGCTGGCGGAGGTATTTTTCCAACATGAGCGATTGTGCTTTGACATAGACGATGTGTTTACTGAGACTAATCGGTTTGAAACTAATTCAAGAAAGAGGGATGAATTATCTGTAGTGTTTTCTCCTCTCACTGAAGAGCGATTTTGCAGCGCGGTGGACACTAAACATATATTGAACAATTAATGGATGTGAATTTTAGTGCTTATCCTTACTATTCCATGTTTCTTTTTTCGCGAACAATTATATCACGTATAGATATGTACATGGTGAACCTGTGGTGGAGGGCTCGAAAGAACAACACCAAGATTTCGAGTGGTGCAAGGCAGATGAAGTATGGTAACCTTGTGAGATGGTCCACCAAAATCCATGGCTTGCCCTCTAACGTCCCCATCCAGGTACCCATCTATCCATGATCTATCTTTGTGTTATATGTCATTTTTTATGCTTCTATCTTGCAAAATTGCAGCCGTTGATACACAGACAAGCGCTTGGATGGATAGTTCTGTTTGTTGTTGTCCTGTTCTTGTCCTTTGTTCCTTGTAGTTCAATGGGTGTGTCAGCACACAACAGATTCCCTGCTCGTTGGTGTCGACAAAAAGCTGAATCTTTGCTATACCAATGCACAAGCTGATCCTGGAAGAAGTCCAGTTTTGTGTACGTAGATGCTTATCTCTGCACTTTTTTTAGGCATTGATTAATTATGAGTTAATTTTCAGATATGCAGTCCTTCACACTTAAGTTGATGGTACTCAAATGAAATTTTATATCAAACTATATCCAGCTCTAGAATCCAAGGATTTGTTTAATGACTTAGTGTTTAACAAAGAAAAGCCAATGTTGCCTTTTAGTTATATGAAAGGTTTAGAAGCATAGAGACAACATTTAAATTTCACATTTTGTTTTCCGGCAAATCACTATAATCTGACATGTTAAGAAATTGAAGTAAATTTGGGCCACCTTTGTTGGTTTTTTGGATGGTACTGTTCTATAATTTTAATTTTAGTGTCTTTACCTTTTATTACTGCACTAATTTATTTCTCATTCAGTAGTTTTATTGATACAATTTAAGCTTCCACCAAATGAAATAAAAGTGCAGACCATGAGTGTGCACATGAAATGGGGGAAGGTAGGGATTTAGTAGTGTGCAGACAATCTAAGAGGGACTACTACAAAACTATCATCGTCATTTCATTGCAGTTCCAATCAGAGCTCATCAATTATCGCCATCATTTCATTGCAGTTCCTATCAGAGCTCATCAAATATTGCCATCATTTAATTGCAGTGCCACATTCCAAACATTATTAGTGAGGCTAGAGCGTCTCAGCTTCATTACACACTTCAATGAGCTTGATGACAACTTCAACATTCACCTCAGATAGAATCAAATTAACAGTACATAACTCAAAACAAATTTACTCAAAACCATTGTGATTGCCTCTTTACAATGGTTTTTCACTGATGGTTTAAGAGCAGGAACTGGTACTTTTGGTATAGGCATCAATATCTCCATTTACGCATGCTCAACTCAAATGCAGGTTGCAAATTCAAGCTCACGGGGACCAGTCTTCTTCAGCTTTGGAGGCAGAGACCAAGGCGCTACTACATGGTATCATGATGATCAATCTCTTATAAACGCTCTCTTGCACTTTTTCTTTGTGTGGATTGTCAGGTCCTTTTCCAAGCGCTCAATGGAGTCCCAACGGGAACCAGGACATTGGAGCATCAGACCTCTTCTCCTTCAAATCAAGGAATCATGTCAATCTATTTCCGTTTATGTTTCTATTTAATGCACGATTTCTAATTTATCTGTTGGTTTGTTCTTAATTTACATGATGGTATGTCAGTTATTTATGTTTTGAAGTAACTACGGGAAAATATTGTTTGTTACTGTTCATTTCTATAATTGCCGCACAAAGTTCTTGTTTTATTGTGTTGCACTAATGTGATGTCCATATGTGTTACTATCTTTTAATTGCTTGATTCGTTTTATGTGTTAAAGGAAGATATTATATATATATATATATATATATGACGTCCGTTTTGTACTCTTGGGAGTATGTACTCTCACTTCTAATATATCACTTAAACGCATATATTATACTTCTTTATCATTTTCAGTATACTTAAATACCAATTATAAGATACTTCAATGCGATTTGATTAAAAAAAAAAATCATCGGAGCCCTTTGTTTTTTGCTATATACCCTTTTTTATATATAAAAGAAGTATATACACAAATTTTGTTATAAAAAGCGGTCTTTAATGAAATTTTTCATGAAACTCACTTTGAAGTATCTTATAATCATTATTGAAGTATGCTCAAATAGATAAAGAGTAATTATGATACGATTTAAGTGGTATATGAGAGGTGGAGTAGTACGATCTCACATGTGAGTATCATACCATTTTCCTATATATATATATATATATATATATATATATATATATATATATATATATATATATATATATATACACACACACACTATTTGTCGAACGATAAGAAGTGACACCCTAAAATGCGTGCAGTCACAACGAAATAATTTTAACCAAATATATTGCCTCGAATGCATGGTTTTGATATATAAAAATGATACGAGTGAATTTGTGATGAAAGAACTTTCGTGATATTTCACTTTTGACTTTTTTATGAACATATAATAAAAACAAGTAATCAAAGTGATATCTTGTTGATTTTGAAAGAACAAAAACGTTACTCTTTTGTGATAAGACGGAATATCAGACATCCCACGTAAATTTAGCCATATAGTTACAACTCAGTTCACAGGCCCAAGGTGTGCATCTATACGTAGATCGCTTCCACCAATCTTAGCACAACCTACTACGGCAAGCTATTCTTTTTTTTTTTGCCATCTTAATAGAGAGAAAACCACGGTGACTCACGACGCGTTTCGTTTTGAGGAACCATATGGCAACGGCAAGGATAAGCCTAGTTTAAAATGAAGTGTATGATCAACCCCTAAAAAAATCATTAGATGGCACACAATGAACCAATCCATCCTAAGGGCATCTCCAATAGTTATTGACAACATTTTCTCTAACATATGTTACGTCATCTTTAGAGACAACATCTCTAATAGACAGTATCTAATACACCTCCAACATTTATATTTTATAATTTTTCTTTAAAACGGGCTACATGTCAACTAGAGTAAAATAATGTATTATGTCTTGTTTTGTGTGCACGATCGTCTCTTCAGGAAGAGACGATCTCCCCCTCTCTCCTCCACGTAGGATTTTGTTGATGTGGCATAACTAAAAGACAATAATAAATATACTATTAAAAATACCCTAACTAGGATAAGGCGATCCTCGGAAACGAAACATCCGATTAAGTGACCTGTAAGACACAAGAATTCAAGGTGTGCATCAGCCGGCACCGGTGGAGACGCGCCCGTCCTTACCCCCGCCGCGTTGTTAGGCTCGAATCACGTAGAGGATCACACTAGGAAACTAGCAGTTTTGCGCGTTTTAGTCCGAACCCAACAAGCATCAATTTCTCCCGTGAGAAAACGGCAGCCGCACCGTGCTGCCCCACGCTCTGCGTTAGCCGAGGCTCGGTGACGTCTCCTCTCCTCTCCCGGAGAGTCGCCACGCCACGCCACGCCATCCTTGCGCTTCGTTACGCCCGTACACACAGACACAACACGCTCCATGATCGATGCAGCTGGCTCTAGTGCTCTACTGGAATGGGTGATCGCAAAATCCCAAGAATCTCGTGGTCAGGGCGGAGACAGGGGGCTGGCGGGGAGTTTTTTTTGTCTAAATGATACAATTGTGCGTGTTTTTTTTATGGAAGTAGCGCTCTCGCACCGTATTGTCAAAAATAGTAGTTTGGACGCGCCTCACACAGTGTGAACATGGTTTGTTCGGGCGGTGGGCGTGCGGACGATACACATGTCGGCGCACCGCCTGTCCGGGTGGTGGCCGTGCGGACGATATTTATTCCGGACTAGGGCGATCGGAATTGCATATGTGGTGGTGTGATGCACGTTCGGGCTGCTATATTTGACAATATCTCACGAGGAGAGCAACATTTGCAAATATCGGATGGAACAGTGCCATTTAAGCCCAAAACTCGCTGGCAGAGCCTGCACCCTCACGATTTTTTACTACTTTTCGTTAGCATATAGGAGTATTGGAACTTCATTAGGACTAAGTCTTTACTAATTCAATTTAGATGATTAAGTAATAGTTATGATAAAACTAAAAGCCCAGGAGTTGATTTGTGGTGCATGAACCATTTTATGTAGCATCTAGATTATATTTTGTTCTTAAATTTTTAAGCTAATATTGAGTCTAATTTGTATCGTACAAGTGCGTGATATTTCATCTTCTTGCATGTTTAAAGTTTAATCAAGCATTGCTTCCTCGTATCTGGTTTCTATCTCACCTTCTGTGGCTCGGTGAAGTGTACATGTGCACTAAACTCCACCAAACTCAAGTTATCATCCATCGTGATCATTATTTGTTTTCTATTGCTTTTTATAACGGAAATTTGATGATTTGCCATTCTTAAGAACATTGATTTAGGATTTATCATCTTTGAGTTTCTTCTTGAATAGGGAGGGGTAGATGCATCTTTTCACAGTGGATTTTAGCGCAAAATAAAAAAAAATAGCGAAATACACCCAGGGTGTCAAATCACATGTATTTAGTGCTTAGGAGTGACACATTATCAAGAAAAAAACTTAAAGGTGACAAATCCTAAATCAAATAGCTTAGGAGTGACAAATTCTAAAATTTCCCTTTCATAAGTAGCTTAAATTGGATGATAATAAATTCTTATATCTCCTCGAGCTATCGGCCCCCTATGTATAATCCTGGCTTTTGCCTCTACTCATGCTGATACAAGCAAGGTGTATTATAAAGATCCTAACGCGATATATCACATGTACAAGACCGAGAGAACCTGAACGACTTCTTTGAATTTTTGCCGTATTGACGCCTTTTTGGCCTGTATTTATGAGAATGACCGTTCTCGATTTTTTTTTTTTTTTGCAAAATAACCCCTACTACATGGCAAGCCCTCCCCGCCCACCACCTGCCCCCCTGCCACATGGCCACCGTGAGGTGGCCCTACCACGTGTCGCCCAAACCCCTCGAACCGGTCCGGTTCTCGTGAGAAAAAACAACCACCAAAAAACCGTGCCAAGTGTCGTTCGAACAGAGTTCCAAAGCAGGCCCTCCCTCCATCTATCAATCTGCGCGCAAGCTTCCTTTTCCACAAAAAAAAAACATGTCGCATCATCCCGTCACCTCCATCTAATCGTTGTCTCCCGCATGTGCATTCATTCATGCATGCGAGAGATTTCTTCCTCGGCTCGCAGGTGCTATAAATAGCGAGCGGGAGTGATTAAGTTTCACCGTCTCGTTCGCTCACTCTCTCTCTCTCGGTTGTCTCTGTCGATTTTATTTTCGGAGATGTTTTAGCGTCATTAGGCACTGTCATTTGCAGCCATACTAGCAGGTAATTTTTTCCTTGTCTCTAAATTATTTATTAACTGCGTTGTTAGTAAATCAATCGTAGTATTATTGTTGTACTTAGTTAGTTGTCATTTTCAGACGTACTTATTTAAGTCATTTTGAAATTTTTGTAGTTAAATTAATGTTACATAAATAATTAGTTCTAAATCTGTAATTTGTAGTTAAGAAAATGACATGTGATACATGCACTGGCCATGCAAGCAAGTAGTTGCTAGGTATTCAAGTATGCATGCACCATGCAATGAACACACACATACGCAATTAATATTTATTTAGCAAACGGATAGAATAGGGATTAACATGTATAATTATTGAGGCGAGTTTAATTAGTTATGAAATAATTAGGCGTAATTAATTAGTTTGTCTTAATTAATTAGTTTTGAACAATTAGTTGAAATTCATAATGACTGCAAATAGAAAAATAAGAACAAAATAAAGTTTTGGTTCAGCAAAGATGTTACATGTATTCATTAAATATATCATCCATTGTATGTGTATGTCCATGTTGGATTTATGTAACAATATGCACATACTTTTTTAATTGTCAATACGTAGCACTGGTTCATTTTAGGGTAATCAGTTAATCCTAATTAATTTAGTCATGTTTAAATAGCCATATTTAATTTTGTACTACTAAATTAATGTACATTAATTTGTAGTGTACATTTGGTCCTGATTTTTAATTTGTAGTATTTTATGGTAATTACCAACCTTCTCACTAATATTCCCTCTATTCTATCTGTTGCAAGCCATGTCTCTACCAGCGCTTCTGGAGCACTTCTATGATGAGGACCACCTGTGCAAGCTGTGGATTGCCGGTGATGCGGATGATTCTCCACCCCTGCTACTTCGGTCAGAGAGGGATTACTAGGAGTTGGATGATCACTACGTCCCGATCCTCCAGAACATGAGCTTGTTGCCCATTGCGAGGATGGTCTCCGTCGGACGCCAGTTCACCCTAGACGCCAGCCTACTGTCGGCACTTGTTGACAAGTGGAGGCCCGAGACGCACACCTTCCACTTTCGGTGGATTGAGATGATGATCACTCTGTAGAATGTCTCGTTCTTGACTGGTCTCCCGATTTGGGGTGAGCCACTTGTTTCGGGCCCTCTGCCAGCGAACTAGAAGGCTAGGCTGGAGCATCGGTTCGGCATACCTATCCCAAAGCGTGCACGTGGTGTCCCCAAACTTGGCTGAGATAGTTCAGTCATTGTCCGCAGGGTGCACCTGATGAGGTCGTTAGGACGCACCTCGTTGCTTACCTTCTTCAGCTCTTTAGTTGGGTTCTGTTTCCAACCACACATGGTGATTGGTGCTACCCTAGCTTCGTCCGCATCGCTGAGTCTTTGGTTGATGCGGAGGCTGGGTCGATGCCTCAGTATAGCTGGGGATCAACCGTCCTTTGCGCCACATACCGGGGGTTATGTGACGCTTTGCGGCGCGGCACCGGTGGTACCCCCAAGATGTCCATTTGCTACGTGCTCCTGCAGCTGTGGAGTTGGGAGCACTTCCCTGTTGGGCGGTCGTCCATCGAGAGAGCGGTGCACCTGTACACCGAGTTGGATAACTCGATAGACGGGTCCACCATGGGCTTATTGTGGACTGCTGCTCGTCTACGCTGGGCCAAGGAGAGACCGACGAGGTGTTACTCGTTGTTCCACAACGAGTTCGAGTAGTTGCACGACAGCGACATCACATGGACTACATGGTATCAAGAGTCCGTGCACATGGTAGCGCCACACGGACTGTCCATGCAATGCATCCAGAACGCAGGACTATGGATGACAACCTGCCACCTAATGTTCGCACATATGGTGGAGCCTTACGCGTCACAGCACGTAATGCGATAATTTGGTGTGCACCAGGTCATGCCTCCCGGACGGCATGCTCCTGCCGCGAGGCGTGCACCTGTGAGTCAAACTTCATCCGAGTAATGTTTACACTTCTTATGTCTTCTTTTCTAACATCAATCCTTCCGAAAATACACGCAATTGAGGGCGGGTGGGCATATTAAGGACTGGCGTCCAGTCCAGCAACAGCGGACTACGACACGAATAGAGAGGGCTCACTTGGAGGTCTTGTATGAGCAGCGTCTGTATGACGTTCAGACATACAGTGAGTACATGGAGTGGTACGTGCCATGGGCGCGTGCAAGAATCATCCTTCCTCCACCGAGCGCCGGCGCCGGTCGCTCGACTCACGCACAGCCTCGAGAGCTCTCAATGAATATGTTATGTATGTCACTACGCGGGCATAGCACATCACAAGTGCATCGGAGTCCGCTCGATTATCACGACTTCACGGCGTGGACGACACAATAAGACACTTACAACCTCTAATCGTTTCATCGATGATATTTGTACTCTTCGTTAATGAATATGTTATGTATGTCACTACAGTTGGAGCGGGCATTGCACATCACAAGCGCATCGGAGTCCGACATAACACCGGCGAGGATGATGAAAACTTTGAAGTGCATCTTCATGAAGTCGAAGAAGATAATAAAGAACTTGAGCTGCGATCATTCGATAGACGACGTCCTCCGTATCGGGCATCAAGTGGAGGGCTGTGCTTACCCGCTAGGTCACCATGAGCTAGCGAGTCCGGCTGATGTTGTAGCGTTCCACGTCGGACATCCGCGGGCCAGATCGGCGGGGAGGTAAGTTGTACAAATCTATGTTTTATTTTTTGGTTATGCCTTACGTTCTGCTAACATCATACCGTTCTCCCACCTCAGGTTTGTCAGGATGAATCACTTCTAGCATCCGCGTACGGTACACAGACTAGCGCCCCCATCGATCATCTACACTGCACATCCGAAAGGTACAAGATTCTTAGTTTACATCCAGAGTGTTTATTTGTACTAACATTGTTCCATCTTGTAGCCTTCAGTTGACCGTGCAGGTGACGGCTAGTTCACGTCGACTGATGATGACGATACGGGCTTCCCAGCTCCTACCAGGGAGAAGTACACGCCGTCAGGGTTTGGAGTATGGCAGCCAGGGTTTGGAGGAGCGTACGTAGGGTAGAGCTTCTCTGGATTCTTTGTCCCATCATACATTTAATGCCATAGCTTTGGGTTGGTTGGCACCTCATACGTCCAAGACCAAAGCTCATCCGCACAACCGGAGTTGCAGCCATCGTACATTGGGGGCGGACAACCTGTGAGTGAATTTCTAGAGTCCGTCGTTCATGAATTCTTCGGAGGTATCCCCCAGGTCAGCATGCCTCATCAGAACGATATGTACGCTTACCAGACTTTGCTAGGCCAGACTCAGCCTACTGGTCCACCTCCACCCACTCAACGGTCTCCATACCCCCTCTGATCCGACATGCGATCTCCGGACTGGCTCACGTATTCCACGAGACATTCTTGACGCAAAACATCCAGGCACACACGGAGGCGGCGCAACGAGCAGAGAGTAGTGGATCAGACGAGTGAGCCATATTGTATCTTGTGTTATGCGATTATATTTTGGTATATTTATATTTATATTTTGTTTTGCTATATTTGTACACGTATTTTGGTTGTTAGGTGTGTACTCCTGCGCCATATTGTATATCGACATCTCTAATGGAGTTGCAATACAACTTTTTCTCCTATACATTCCAAGTCATATGAAATTATGAAACCCTAATTTCTAAAACCTAAAATACAAATTTTCGCGACCTAAATCCTAAATTTTGGAGATAATTCCAGAACACATATAAAATTATCAAAATATTACACAATCAAGTCCACTACGTGAGGAGTCTTCAAAATAAAATTTATAATTTTTGGAGCTAATTTTCTATATTTACAAATTCGTACAAACAATACACTTATATGAAATTGCGAGAAAAATTCGGAATAAATAAAATTATGGAAAATTTACACAACCAAGCACACTGTGTCGGGAGACTCCACATAAAATTTCATAATTTTTTGAACTCATTTTCTATATTTTAAAATTCCTACAAACACGTTGAAACCGGATGAAACCCTAATTTCCTCTCACTGAAACCCTAACTTTTGGGAGGAGAGAGAAGAAGAGGGGTCATTGCACGGTGACCGTGCGATAGAGGGGTAGGTGGCGGGTGGGAGGACTTGCCGCACAATGGTCATGCGGCAGGGGACCATTTTTGTTAAAAAAAATTCAAAGACAGTTATTCTCGTAAATACCCGTCGAAAAGGCACCAATAGGGCAAAAAAATTCCGACTTCTTTAGCCTTCGAAACGTATATACGTCGATGCATGGTTAAGATGTGTCTCTCATGACATGCATGACGGAGACATGGCTTGGTTGTCTGCTAATTGTATATGAACCAGAGATTTAAGAAATAGGGAACCCTCTAGTCAGTGGCTAGGGGATTTTGGTTCGTGACTTTGAGGGACTGGGCTAATTTACAGATGCCATCTGATGAAGTCGGCAACGTACGTACTAGACTAAAGCATTCGATGAATCGAGAAGCAGAAGAAATTGTTAATTTCTCATTTGAGGGTGACCAATTGATTGTCAGCTTTGTCTTCTTATCCAATGACCTCAAAATTGTGCACTAGCGGTTGCCAAAAAAATCTGCGTCAAGATTACGGTGCAGATAAGGGTCACTGCGACCATGCACAGGAGCACCACTATATAGGGGCTGTTTGGTTCCAAGCCCATAGATGCTAAACCAAAATAGGATAGTTTGACCAATTTTAGCATGCATTCTGCTTACTACCGATCTGCTACAAAATTTTCCTTTTCGATTGCACACTTAGTTTATTTTCTTGCCAAATTTTGGCCAAAACTTAGGACAAGAATGTGAGGGTTGTTTGGTTTGATGTCAATTGTGTTAGGAAACCCTGGGTCAAGACCTTGCAGGCCTGGTCTAGGATGGACTCTTCATCCAACCTGAAGACTATATAAAGGTGGGGACCCCCAACCATTGTATTACTGTTTACAGAAGAGCAATAAAGAGAAGCAAGAAGTCCCCTCATATCTCTGTGTTCAATCTACTATTCTGTATTGTTTGTTGTTGCATTGTTATAAGCGATTCTACGCTTGTCTACGAGGTGATCGTTCAGACTGGACTCGCCAGCGACGGTTCCTCAATACGTTATCAACACGATCGACACTGGCCGACTCTACTCGGATCGAAAGGTAACCATCGTAGCACGACGCTCGTAGATCGAATCACATTTTCTAGATTGCTTTCAAGATTGTATCCTATGGTGCAAATCTGCTCCAATCTACCGTGAGCTAACTTGAAGTCGCCGATACAATACCGATCGGTAGATTGTATGGAAAATTAGATGTCGATTGTACCGTAGATTGGAAATTGCAAATTTGTTCTAACCTACTGCGAGCCGACTTGAAGTCGCCAACATCGGTGGTTGCATGAAAGAACATATGATGATTACACGATAGATTGTATATTGCATCGCATGAGCAGTAAAAAAAGAAAAAATCATGGCCACAAAGCCGCACCAAGCACCACTGCCCACCCGCATGTGGCCATGCCGCCATTGCGTGCCGCACGCACTGCCGCCGATTTGGAGCCCGCCGATGGCCCTGCAGGCCGCCGAGCCGCTGGCCGTCGCACAGCCGCACCGCCTCCTGCTCTTCGTGTTGTGTGCTGCCTAGAGTAGCGCCGCCGCTGGTCCTACATGACCATGCCGCCGCCTCGCATGGCCGCGCCGTCAGCGGCCCAGCACGGCCGCGATGACCTTGACACCGATGCGCGCCTATGCCATGTGCCCACCAACGGTCGCCCGCACGCGCCGGCAACCCCCCTCCGCACCTACACGCGCCGGCAGCCTCCTCGCAATACCCCTTGAAGTCGCCGCTCGGAGCCGACACCACCAGCTGTATGGATGCGCCGGGCTGTCTTGAAGCCGGTCTGAAGCTGCGGTGCCTGCACGTGCCGCCGGTCGCCCAAAGCACCACCGGCCCTCCCGGGCCGCTCGAATCCGCACCGCCGGTGGCTCTATGCCCGCAACGAGCCGCCACTGGCTTGAAGCCGCCGCCCGCCCGCATGCCTGTCGGCCGCGCCTCCATCCGCATGGCCGCCGCGCGCCGCGCCCCGCCCGCAGACGGCCATCGCGACCGCCATCGCGGCGTCCGGCGCCACGCGACGGTGCCGCCTCTGCCGCTAAGCCCTTGCGCCGCCACTGCTATGAACAGGGGTAGGGAAACCCTACCTTGTCGGCTCTTCTTAAACGGGCGGCTGGCCGACAACTTGGTCGGGGAAAGGCCCAAACGGACCAAAAGCGAATGGGCCGACCTATTTTTTCGAAAAAGAAAACCGAAAAAAGAAAAAAGGGAGAGAGAAAGGAAATTCTGGATTTTTTTCAAAAAGGTCCTCAGTTTTTCTGAAATTACGCAAAAATATTTCTCAGAACTATAATTTCGCGATTTAACCCCTAGAAATTGCAGAATTTGCCAAAAAATCATTTTCCAGCAGAAAAGGGCCTCGGGAATTTAATTTTTGAATAATTTTGAACTTTTTGAAGCATGTTTAGCTTTGTTATTATTATGTCTATTGAATTTATGTATTGTATTTGCTGTTTTTGATTATCTATGATTGTGTATATTGCTTTTAATCACTGAAAATAGTAGTAAATTATGAAAAATGCATAGAAAAATATGGGATCACGAACTGAGAGTTCAAAGAGCATTATGAGAATTTTGCAATCATTTTACACAAATTACCAGCAGTAATCTTATGAACTCTTTGCATAAATATGTAGATGATTGGCATCACGAACCGGGAGTTCGAAGAGTTAGCACAGGATGGCCAGAATTTATGTAGAATTTGTACCATTCTTCAACTCTGTGGTAATGTAATAACGAATGAGCAGAAGATTAAGAAGACTCTCTCTACCTTTCACTCGAATGCGGTGCAATTCACACGCAACTATCGTCAAGACGGCTATAAGGAGTATGCCGAATTAATTGACATCATACAAATTGCGGAAGCTCAAGATGACATTCTAATGAAGAACTACATCTCACAGCCATCTAGTAGTAAGGTTGGCTATGAAGCCAATGCTAGCAGCTACAACGTGGTGAAGCCTCTCACGAAGGAGAGGGGCAAGAAGGGTAAGGTCGTGGGACGCACGTTATCAATGCTTTCTAGTCTAAGAAGAAAGGCAAAGGACAACATGATGCACACCTCGCCATTGCAGGCACAGAGAATCCACAGACATTAGTTGCACTCATGGATGTAGATAGCCCAGTAGCTTCCCCCATCACCCCTCCTTTGGACATCACAGCGGCAGCAACCGTAGTTGCCTAAGAGGAGAAGATCGCCATAAAGCAGATTCAGACAAAAGTTTCTACATACTTCACTAATTCGATCTAGTGAACGTATTGCACTTAGATCTTTTTACAGTCACTTATAGTTTGTGATTCTGATGGAACTTTGAACAATAGTTGTGAGCTCTAGGAGAGTAAAGCATTAAATTCTTATGATGAGTCATACGAGGCTTATTTTTTCTGTATTTATAATAGCAAGTTATGTTCTGGTATTTGAAGTATCAGAACGCGTGTGACGCCCTATGGAGGAAGTGTGCTTAGCTGATAGCGGCACAACAAATACCATCTTGACATGGACAAAATTCTTACAGTCGATCAATAAGAATTTTGGTAGTCTTACGACAATTGCATGCAGCGATATTTGTATAATATGCTCACGAAGGGCTACAATTATACTCCCGATGGTAACGGTTTCCACATAGAGACTGAAAAGAGTATGGTAAGGAATACCTGCTCATTGCATAGCATAAAGAAAGTGCAAAAGGGTATTATAACGAGTTTCTTTATGTGAAACTGGGCTATACTACACTAATATTAAGGCACCTACAACCTATACTGTCCTAAAAACCATATTTAGGAGCTCTGAACTTTTCTATCTCTAACATGATAGATTATGCCGCCTAAGTCTTAGAATGATGAGAAAGATAATTAAGAATTCACAGGGACATAATATCGATGTAAAGAATTTCTCGAATTAGGAAGATTATGTATGCCCCCCCGCATGTGCCACCGGAAAATTAATTACTAGACCTTTTACTCTGAAAGCGATGGATGAAGTCCCTGCATTCCTGGACCATATCCAGGAGACTTTTGCAGTCCTATATAGCCCCTGTTAGGGCTATTTAGGTATTTTATGGTGCTCATCGATACTTCTCCGAAATGGTCGCACGTATGTTTATTGTCTATGAGAAACAACGCTTTTGCAAAGCTAAATCTCACAGATAATTAAAATTAGAAATAATTTCCCTCATCATCATGTGAAGTCCATCAGAATAGACAATGCCGAACAATTTACTTCGAAAGCATTTGATGATTATTGAATGGCAATGGGAATTAACGATGAGCATTCTGTATCGGATATCCACACCCAGAATAGACTAGCAAATTTTTGCAGAATTGTAATTTACCAACTACATGTTGGGGACACACAGTCCTACACGAAGCAACTCTCATTAATTTTAGACCGTCGGCATATAAACATCCATTCACCTATGCAACTAGCACAAGGGTCAACACCAAAAATTTCTCATCTTCGCAGGTTTGATTGCAAGA
The DNA here is from genome assembly GCA_036346255.1 of Ampelocalamus luodianensis. NCBI lineage: Eukaryota > Viridiplantae > Streptophyta > Magnoliopsida > Poales > Poaceae > Ampelocalamus > Ampelocalamus luodianensis. Next base: position 31,680,126 of record CM070622.1, read on the forward strand.
TTTATGTATCTATACCACCACCGCAGTAAACTGCAATGGGCCCTCTCTGAAAATCTGCGATATACGTTGGTTATGAGATAACATCCATAATCAAGTATTTGAACCCTATGAATGGAGATTTGCAGATAGCTTGCTTCGCTGATAACATATTTGATGAGGATAGTTTCTCATCATTAGGGGGGAGAAAATCAACCCCTTGATGAAAAATATCGAGAAATAGCAAATAATGTGGCAAGCCACGGGAAGTCCAGAAGACAATTGAAGTTCAGAAGACAATTGAAGTCTAGAAGACAATTGAAGTCCAGAAAATAATTGAAGATCATGCACATGACCCGCGCACTAGCGAAGCAAATAATTGAAGTCTAGAAGATAATTGAAGTCCAGAAGATAATTGATTTTCAAGCATTAGCGAATCAACTGCCTGATCACTTTAGTGATTTGAAGAGCGTGACCAAACCGCATGTGCCTACACTCATTGCACCAGAGAGGGTTGAAATACCAATGAAGGTGTCCCTAATCCCGTCCTAAGGCCTCAAAAAGGATGAGAACTTCGGCCTCTCGAATCCGAAGTAATCGGGGACGCCTCGTGAAAAAGGATAAGGACTTGACATAGCCGATCACTGAAGTTCCCAAAACTAGAAGGGGAGCCAGTTGAGATCTGGCACCAGTATGGAACCTTCAGAAAAAGGCATATCAAATTTGAACATCTCCATGAAAGGAGAAATCAACATAGATGTGTGCGCACACATCGGAGCTGAAAAACTAACGAGGCTTGCCCCCGCAATTGGAAGCAGCGGTGAGCAAGTAGAAGCAATAGAAGAATCGTCCCTAGAAGAAATAGTTATAAACTTTGTGACCATGGGAGAATCTATGAATAAGACAACAACCGATGTCGATATTCACTTTGCAAAGAAAATTGTCACAATCATCAATCTTGATCCAGAGCCTACATCGTGCACTGAATGAATGAATCAAAGTGTCGGTGTTTTAGAACCGATCTTACGTAAATATTGTTTGATTCGGGGGGTCTCCACAATTGATCACGCATACAGAAAGACACGAGGATTTTTATATAGGTTCAGGCCTTCTTCAGAGAGAATAACAACCCTACTCCTGTGTTTATTGTATTGAGTATGCTGGTTACAATCAAGGTAAAGTCTAATACTTGTGCTCCTGATTGCCTCTCCCCTATTATCTCTAACTGAAGCCCTTTTTATAGTAAGCGGAGAGGTAGTCGTTCATCCAGGTCAAGAGGTGCCTCATTATTTCGTATAACGGATGTAATAATGGTAGTAATCACCGAGTTGTAACCCCTCCACATCGTCTGGCAGTTACTTGTCAAAGATAATGGCACGTTACTTGCAGTTACTCCAGAAAATAATAGCGTATATTAATCGATTAGATCCTCTAATCAATTGGGCCCACTTGTCTATAAGCTCTGTTGACTACGAGGTAGTCGTAGAAGGACCTACGACTAGATACTGGTCGTAGAAGAGCTTATGACCATAGGTGATCGTAGAAGATCTTACGATCATGAGGTAGTCGTAGAAGAACTTATGACTAGGTACTGGTCGTAAAAGAACTTACGACCAGAGGTGATCGTAGAAGAACTTACGATCATGGGGGTGGTCGTACAAGGATTTACGACCACCTGATTAGCTTCTCTCTTAGGACTATAAGGGGTATACCTAATAGCCATGTGACGTCATATTTACCCATAATATTAATTACAGATAAATAGTAAAATAAGGATTATTATATCCTCGTCATTTAGCCCCCCAACTTCAAGTGAAAATAACTTATTTGAAAAGGAGTCGTATATGTTCTTACGACCACGGGGTGGTCGTAGGATGATGGTAGAAGGAAAAACTCTTCGATATGTATTTTATTTAACCAGAAATATACTTGGTCAAGAAGATTGTTGAAAATCTTACGACTACAAGGTAGTCATAGAAAATTTTACGACTACGAAGTGGTCGTAGCATGGTAATCGGAAGTAAAGCCTTTCTGACTGCTATTTCATTTGACCAGAAAAAGACTTGGTCAAGGAGGTAATTTCACTTGAAGTGTGAAGACAACATCGGTTTTCTTGAATAGGCAAATCTAAAAAAAACTCGTTGGAGCAATTCTCGAAGCGGTGGGAACCGTTGAGTTTCCATGGCGTTTTGTTTCAAGCGTGCGGTTATAAAGACTTACTGTAGGGATGGAACAAATCACCACTATTTGTGAATACAGCCAACAACTTGTCAAGCTACGACGGGAGAAAGCGGAACTCTGCGAATAGACAGAGAAATGGTAAGTCACTGATACTCATAGTCATTTTATGTTTCAACCACTTGTGCAGTCCTCGTGGGGATTGTCGTAGGAAATCTTACGACTTGGTACTGGTCGTAGAAGCACTTACGACCAAAAAGTTGTCGTAGAAAAACTTACGACTAGGTATTGGCCGTAGTAGGACTTATGACCACCTGTTTAGTGCTCATGTCTACTCTTAACCTTTGCAGGTTTAAAAGTGACGAAAAGATCTTGACTGATTCGCTCGACTATGAGAAAGTCAAGACGAAAAAGTTAAGGGCGGAAAAAGAGGACCTTCTGAAAAACCTTCAGGAGGCCTACTCTGCAACTCAAAAGCTGTAGGGACAAATAAACAGTAAGTTCTGAACTTAAGACTACTTATGACATTGATCTTTATCTCTTTAAATCTTATTCCTTTTCAGAAAAAAGAGGTCGAAGTGGGAACACTCCAAACCGAGGTCCATGAAAAGACCTTGGTTATTCGCGAGATCCCCCGCATCATTAAAGACAAAGATCAGGAGATCGAGAAGATGGATTCTCAACTAGCAGGTAAGCAACTATTTACATGTGACTAGTTTGGTTTTGAAGTCCTCTAAGAGTTATTTTGTCTGACCAAACTTTCTCTTCTTAGAGCAAGCGGTCGAAATAAAACAAATCTGTGAGGCTTCGACTCGTAACTAGGAGGATATGAAGTCGATGAAGGTCAACCTTTAGGACAACATTTCTCTCTTGAACATTGTACTCGGTGAGCTACGAGCAGAGGGGATTGCTTCTCATGAAGACACGATATCTGCTCATATGAGTGCCATTGGGGAACAAGTCGGGACTTTACAAGAACTGGTGACCACTCTGAAGGCTAATCACGTTATTTAATCTCAATGATAGTAAACTTGAATTTAGAAATGAAATTAATGGATGTTGTAACTGCATACCGTTATGAAAATTTGGATTTGGACATTTATATGAATATACCTGAATGTATCCCTGTCCCGAACCAAGATAGTGCAAATAAAAATCTGTACAGTATGAAACTCAGAAAGTCACTATACTGGCTTAATCAATTAGGCAGGATGTGGTATAATTGCTTGAAGTGACTTTCTATGCAAGAAAGGCTATACGAACAATAAGAATATTCTCTATGTATTTATCAACGATCCCAAGATAGATTTTGTATAATCTCAATGTATGAAGATGATCTGAATATCTTTGAAACCCTAAAAGATATTAAGAAAGCAAGCTCTTAACTGGAGTCGGAGATCGAAATGAAAGATTTGGGTGAAACCAAATATTGCCTAGGCTTGCAGCTTGAGCATGTCCCTAAAGGAATATTAGTGCATCAGTCAACCTACACTCAGAAAGTGTTAAAAAAGTTCGGTTTTGAAAAGGCATACCCTTCAAAAGTGCCGATGGTCGGGAGATCCTTGCTGCAAGATAAGGACTTGTACAGACCTAGAGAAGAGGGAGAGGAAGTCCTGGGACCAGAATTCCCATGCTTAAGTGCAATATGAGCATTCATGTATTGAGCAAAATGTACTAGACCAAACATTGCATTTACCATGAACCTATTAGCAACATATAGTGCAGAACCTACAAAGGGCATTGGCAGGGAATAAAGGACATCTTCCGATACCTCCAAGGAAGTAAAGAACTTGGTCTATTCTATGAAAAGAACCAAGACCTAGCTATGAATAGCTATGCAGATGCCGAGTACCTGTCGGACCCATATACAGCCAAGTCGCAAACAAGCTATGTATTCTGTGTGGTGGAACTGTATTTTTATGGAAATCGTCTAAGCAAAGTCTTGTATCGACTTCAACAAACCACTCAAAAATCATAGCATTGTACGAGGCCTCATGAGAATGTGATTGACTTCAGCAGATGATTCACCACATCCAGCAGTCGTGTGGATTGAATACCGCAGAGACTCCCAATTATCTATGAAGACAATGCAGCTTGTGTTGTACAAGTGCAGATGGGTTATGTGAAGAATCAACTCACAAAGCATATCGGCCCCAAGTTCTTCTTTGCTCATGAATTATAAAATATGGATAAAATTAAAGTACTCGCATACAAAGTCAAGTTAAAATCTTACATATTTATTCACTAAGTCACTTCCAGCATCTAGCTTTAAAACGTGCATACGTGGAATTGGAATGATGAAACTTAGAGAAGTGCAGAATTCATGGGGAGAATCTTCATGAACTCATTATTGAAACTTGATCATGAAGATCGAGTACCCAAAAAATGAATCCTGGAGATTAAATGAAATTAGGTGGATTGTACTCTTTTTCCCTTGACGAGTTTTTCTGAAGTTTCTCGGCTAAGGTTTTTAATGAGGCAATTCATGCAGCACATCAGAACGAGTATCATGTACTCTTTCTCCAAAAATTTTCCCACTGGGTTTTTGTGGAGTTTTGACAAGACATGAACATGACGGGTGAGTGCCCAAGGGGGAGTGTTAGAAAACCCTAGGCCCAGACTTTGCAAGCCTAGCCCATGATTAGCTCCTCATCCATCCTGAAGACTATATAAAGGAGGGGACCCCAACCATTATATTACTATTTACAAAAGAGCACTAAAGAGAAGCAAGAAGTCCCATCATATCTTTGTGTTCAATCTAGTATTTTGTACTATTTGTTCTTGTATTGTTCTAAATGATTTTACGCTTGTCTACAAGGTGATCATTCGAACTAGACTCGCCAGCGACGGTTCCTCAATAAATTATTGTCAATGCTTGGTTTATCAAACTTTGGCAACGTTGATCAAATTTGGCAAGCATTTGGTTTAATACAAAATTTAGAGAAGATTTCCTTCTCCTGCACCCTAGTTTATTTTGTTGCTAACCTTTGGCCAAAACATTACTAGTCAATTTGGTGACCAAAATTTGGCATTGCCAAACTTTTTTATAATATTTGGAAGGGGAATTTTGTCACCAAACCAAACAACCCTCTGATCACCAAAATTTGACACAATTATTTGGTAAGATTCACATGTGTTTTGAACCATACATTTTTTTCTTTTCCAGCGCTGGTAGGCCGAATCCGCAGAGGCGGGTGGAGTGAGCATTCTGGGGCTTGCCAGTTGCCAGTAAGGTCACACTCGACCTCTACTAGTGCCACGCACTGGTGCACTGCTTCACATCCGGCTGCTCGATGGATCGCACGCTCCTGTCGACCTCACGCTACTAAGTTCCTTCATGTGGCTCGCTCGTTGGCCCTCGTCACGTACTTACAAAAATACTATTTATACAGCGACCTTTGTAGTAATACAGAAGATCTGGATCCTGGTAGGATTCGGATTCTCTGCATTGAAGCTATTAATGTAGAGAATACTATCTATACAACAACTTTTGTAGTAATACAGAAGATCTGGATCCTGGTAGGATATGGATTGTCTGCATTGAAGTTATCAATGCAGAGAATCTACAGTGCATAACATTAGATAGCGATTTCTACCGTCCGATCAAAAATCAAAGGTCGAGATCAAGTAAAATTGATATAATACATATTTCACTGTTGCTACAATGTTATTGCAGTATCGCTGCAGAGTACTATTCACACACCTACGATGACCCTTGCATTAAGGCAAAGGATCCGGATCTCCATTGGAGCAGCTTGGGTTGGCTACCCTCAAAAGCTACTACCTGGAGAAGCCAACAAGTATCGTTTGGCACAGCTTAGGGCCTGTTTGGTACGGCCATAGATTTTCTAAAAAACGGCTTTCGGTTGGGCTATAGGGCTGAACGACTTAGCTAAAAAGGTTTGGGGTTTGGCTGTCTGAATTTTAGATAGGCTGGCTGCAATTTCTGAGATAAAAAATGTATCAAATGCCCCTAAGGACAGTAATGGCTTGTTTGATACCGTTTAATGACAATTAACGTAATTGATGGCAATTAACGACATTTAATGACAATTGATGATAATTAATGATAACTACCGCAATTAATGATAACTATCGCAATTTAACGATAATTAACTGCAATTAACGACGATTAACGAAAACAAAATTGGCTAAAATTAACGATGACTACCATAATTAACACAATTGATCGTATTTAACGATAATTAATGCAATATACCGCAATTAACAACAATTAGCACATTATACCACAATTAATGGCAATCAACACAATTAACCGCAATTAACAATAATTGTTACAATAAACAATTATTACAATAATAAATAATTATTAAACAATTATTGCAATGAATAATTATTAAAAACAATTATTACAATAAATAATTATTAAAAATAATTATTACAATAAATATTTATTAAAATAAACAATTATTACAAAACATTAATTTACAACAAAAGGGGGTGTGGGGTAAGAGGAGGTGGCTAGGGTTTGGGCTGTCGTTGCCAGCGGTGTTAGGAGAGGGGTTCGACTAGGGATGGCAATGGTGCCCTATTCCTCATTCCCCGACGGAGAATTCACCTATTAGGGGACGAGGATGGAACTATTTCTTCCCCTACGGGAATACTAATATACAAATACAATTCCCCATCGGGTGAAGCGGGGATGAGACCATTCTCCTACTCCCCATCCCCACTACCCGCATGGGCCTCCTGATAAGACATGTAGGCTACTAGCCTACTACTGTATAACCCAATAAGGCGATAGCTCGATAATCTCTTTTGCATCCTTTACTTTCCAGATGCTAATTAATTAAAAAATATTATCATTTTAGCATTGCATGTGGATGTTTATACCCATTTTATAACATTATAGATCTTATTTTCGCTTCTTTCGGGATCTAACGTTCGGGTATGGGTCCCCGTGGAGCCCTGATAACCCGATGAGGACGGGGACAGGGACGGGGACGGAAATTTTTTTTCTCTCGAGAATAGGAATGTTCCACTACTCTCTGACGGAAGACCTGTTGCCATCCCTAGGTTCAACGGCGGGGTCGAGGGAGGAGGCCAGCGGCAAGTACCTCATAAATATGTGATATGTCATGTGGCCACACTTGCCCCAAACCGCTTGACCAAATCTAGCAGGTTGGCGTGCGACGAGCCCCCCTCCCGCACGGCCGAGCTCGCCGTGCCCGCGAGCGCGCGCGCTCGACGTCGCCTCTCCTCGCACTCCTCCCCGCCACCCATGACGCTCCTCACTGCCGCCTCCACCGCGTCTCGCCCAACCACGATCTCCTTCTTCTCCACCTGGTACACCACCGGCTCCTTCACCCCGGCGCTCACACCGATGCCCAGCACCTCCACCACCATCTTCTCGTTCAGGAACTGGTCCCCGAAGTGCGGCCATGCTACCACCGGCAGCCCCGCTGTGACCGCCTCTAGAGTCGAGTTCCACCCGCAGTGCGTCAAAAACCCGCCCACCGCGCGGTGGGACAGTATCAGTGCCTGGGGCGCCCACCCCCAGATGAGCAGTCCGCGCCCAGTTACGCGCGCCTCGAGCCCCCGGAGGAAGGCGTGCGCTGCCGCCTCGTGGCAGTCAGCGCTCTTCACCACCCAGATGAATGGGTGCCCCGACGCCTCCAGCCCGAGGCCGAGCTCCACGGCCTGCTTCGGTTCCGGTTGCACGATGCTCCCGAAGCTGACGTAGACCACGGAGCCGGGCTCCTTGCCGTCGAGCCACCGGAGGCATTCGTCCGCGTCGATGGCGGCGGTGTCCCCCCTCGCCGCCAGCGTCGCGGTGTGCTGGTGGTAGAGCGAGACCGGCCCGACGGTCCACACCTTCAACCCCCTGGCGGCCGCATAGCCAGCGACGTATTCCGGCTCCATCTCGAGGAAGGTGTTCATCAGGACGCCGTCCGCCTCGGCCCGCGCGCGCTCCACGTCGTCGGCGAACTTCTCCCACCCGGGCACCCGGAAGAAGCCGGGGGCCTGCGCCCTCGTCACCTCGAACCTCTTCTCCAGGCCCGGCACGACGACCGGCTCGTTGTCGTCGGCGACGCCGTCGTAGGCGCCGAACCTCTCGACGTTGTGCTGGCACAGGAGGCTGAAGGCGCAGATGCTAAAGAAGCTGAGCCGCGGGACCCCGAGGCCGGCCGCGAGCTCCATGGTCCACGGGTGGCAGAAGTCCGACACGACGCACGTCGGGCGCGGCACGTGCGCGCGGAGGTGGCTCTCGATCGGCGCCCGGAGGAGCGCCAAGGCGCGGAAGTTTTCGATGTTGTCCGCCCCGTCAGGCAGGCCGGCCGCGGCGTAGTCGAGCGGGAACTCGACGAGACGGACCGGCAGGCCGGACGCCCGGGCGGACTCAATGGTCGGGCGCACCCGCGCCGCGGTGGCCGGCGTCCCGACGATGGTGCAGAGCGCGCCGTGGGTGGCCAGCAGCAGCGCGGTGTCGACAGCCGGGATGAGGTGCCCCTGAGCCATAAGCGGCACGAACACGAAGTGCGCCGCGTTCGTGACGGCCTCGGCGTTTCCCCGGCCATCGTTTGCTGCTTGGTTATGGCTACTCATCCTGGCCGCTCGGATGATATGAGATAGTACTAGTCGGCTGGTGTTCTTTTGCCGGTGATGTGCTTTGCTTAATGGTAGTACATATGTGTACAAGTCTCCATACTTCCCTGTGCAAGTTTTTCTATTTTCTCTCTACGATACACTTCTTCCCCGTAGTAGTTTGTACAAATCTATTTCATCCACAAAGTCAAAATATTAAATTTAGAACCACCGACCATTCATTGAGAAAAATAGTAGTAGTACTAGTCATCATTGATGGATTGATGGTTATTTAATAATTGATGGTGGTTGCTTCAACGCCAGCCGATGCATGCCGTTTGTACACCAAATATTTTAACCGTTAAAGATAGGAGTACTGGTGATCCGATGCCTTAACATACTGTGCTGCAGAACCGCCTCGCCTCTGCCTCTGCGCCCGAAACTCCTTCCCCAGACCAGCCTCCCCGTTGCCCCATAATTTTGGCAATTATTTGCGCTGGCCTGCATAGTTGTTGTCGTTATTGCAACCTCCATTGTCACGACCGTGACCAAACCCGCGGCCTCACCCTCCGCCATGACCACAACTTCGGCGGTTGCTTCTCCCTCTGAACGCATTGGAGGATGTTTCATCTCCAACTATCGTCTCCTTGGTCTTCCACTTCACTTGGCACAAGTGAGTACAACATGTTTCTCTCCGGAATCGTCATAGCTATCCAATCAACTCATCCAGAGTCATGGTTTCGACGCGATCGGAAGGAATTTGAAAGGGACAATACGGATGACTTTCACGCAGATCTTGTTGACCACTTGATGCGCCTGAAATGACACATCATTTCTACGTAGTTCATTGCACTAATTTCATGATTTTATCATTAATTGCCTGGACTATATTTAATTAATTGCTAAATGCACAAGATATGGTTTAGTTGATGCTATCCACAGGATCCAAAGGTAATCACACACTTTTAAGAGCAGATATGGAAAGAGGACGTCACAAGGAAGAAAACCCATCTTGGATCACCGCAAACCGACCCTCTAGAGGAGAAGATGGGAAGTGCTACGGTTGCTGGCGACCATATCACCCGACTATACCACACTCCTACAGGATCACCACGTCAAATGGGTCATGATTTGTGAAGGCTCCAAGGCGGTATTCAGCCTCCTAGCGGTGCAAACCTCTCCGCATTGCTGAAACCCTATAATCGACTATTTTAAAAGGTTGACTGCATCTATGTAAGATCGAGAAGGCCGACTAGAGGAGGGTGAATAGGCGTTTTAAAACTTCTATGTGCTAAAACCGATTTCTAATGCGGAAGCTTATAACAATACGGTTTTGCACAATTAAAACCTAAATCAACTAGGTTCAACTAAGTACACCAACAATACAAGTCAATTGATGAATATTGCAATTAAGCAAAGACATGTAAGCTATTCAATCCTATCAATGTAAATAGCACAAAGCATGGCAAGCATTCATACACAATGAATAAGCAATTTAATACAAGAAATATAAATTGCACAATGTAAAACAATATAATACAAACCACAAAAGATACGGCGATGTTTTACCGTGGTGATCGGAGACTTGCCGGTCTCCCCTAATCCACGTTGAGGGAAACTCAAACCAATTGAGCGGCTCCACGAATTAAGCCTTCCTCCGAGGTATCAACACCTTGCTCCACTAGGGTTGCTCTTACTCCACTCCGGAGATGGTGAGCATCAAGCCACTCATAAACACCGGCCTTCTCACAAGCTTCACTTGAGAAGATCACCGGACCATAACGCCTCCACGTCGTCTAGGTGTCGACAAACACCAAAAGTAATAAGCTAAGCCCTTTGCTTGACTCTCACCACATGCAACGAATGCACAAGCTCAAGTGGATATGAAATCCACCTCTAGATGCAACACATGCAACTAGAGACCTCTCTCCTTGCTCACAAAGTGCAACACATGCACAATTGAGAGGAGAAGCTCACACTAGCTCAAGTGAGTGAAATTGGATGCAAAGGTTGTCTCTCAACCGACCAAGGGGGTATTTATAGCCCCCACAACAAAAACTAGCCGTTTGGAGGTGAAATCAGCAAACTTAGCCGAAATGCGGTCGTACCGCACTCACGAGGGCGGTACTACCGTTTTTGACTCAACGGTCGGAAAGGGTGCAATAACAACTCAAAAACAAGCCGTTAAAACTTTGGTGCGGTACTACCGCACTCACAATGGCCGGTACTACCGTTCTGGGTGGTCATACCGCTCTTTTCATGGCGGTCGTACCGCAGCTCAAACTCAGCACAGACGATACTCGGTAAAAATGTCATAACTTTTGACTCTGATATCGGAATTGAGTGATCTTGGACTCTATTGAAAGCTTATTCAGAGGGCTACACGACCCACCTATTTGATTGATCTCAAACACATTTGATCAAATCAAAAAGCATAACTCAAAAGAGTCACTACCATGGTCTAAGTCCAAAGAAATAGCAACAAGCAATCTTAGACCATGTCAAGGGAATACACATGAATCTTAACCATTTGCAAAACACATTTGCAAACTTAGATCATGCCACAAGGACTAGGTACATGAACTTCAATCATTTGCAAAACACATTTGCAAAGTATAGTCACATGTTACAAGGATTAAATGCATGAGTCTCGACTATTTGCAAAACACATTTGCAAATAATAGCATCATGCCACGGTGAGCTAGAGCAAGCAAGATTGAGCTATCAACACATGATGAGACTCAAGCTACTAGACAAGACCCCTCTTAATAGTACGGCAACCTATACTAGCAATCCAGTCTTTCAACCAAACACCAAGACCGGTAAAAAACTAAGAACACATCCTTAGCCCTAGCTAGTCATACCTTTGCCTTGAGCATCTTTTTGAAGCTTGATAACACACATCTTCACTTCAAGTCTGGGTCATCATCTTGACATGCATCAACCCATAATGCATCCTTTACTTGACCTCAATCAACACATGATGAGTCTTCTCTTAACTTGATGATCAACTTATGATCATCTCTTCTTCGAGATCTTGATATGTATCAATCAACACATGATGCATACTCTTCTTGAATCTTGACTTGATGACGATCAACTCATGATGTCATTCAAAGTCTTCATCACCCTGAAACATAACCTATTCATCCAACTCATAAAAATGTTAGTCCCACAATGATTAATATTAATTACCAAGATATACCTGCATTAAATGCTTCTGAACAAGCCATTACTGACAGGTGTGGTATTACTGCCAACTAGCATCCGGTAATACCGCTCTCCGGTAGTACCATTTCTCAGATGCGGTACTACCGATTTCCACAGGATCGAGAAATACAGAAAAAAAAACACCTTCTCTGGAATTTACATACCGCCATTTGTTCGGTCCAACCGGGTTGCGGTAGTTCCTCCAACATATTTGCGGTCATACCACTATGCGGTAGTTCCGCCACATGAACTCCGGTGCTACCGTACATCGGTAGTACCGCTTACCAAATGCGGTCATACCGATTTTCACCGAACTTCTTCCAAAAGCTTTTCGAAATACAATGCATGACTCCTTTGTCTTAAGCCATGTTAATCTTTTATCATCTTTGCATTTTCTTTTCATGTCATCATTCAAACTCCGGGACTAAGCCTTGAAAACATCTTAGCACACACATTAGTCCCATAACACAATTGCAAATAATTGAATATAAAGCAATATGAGTATATATGAACTACATAAGTTTCACATACTCAAAGGATATGTTTCAAAGTAGAGATCCCCAATATATGTGGATAAAAGAATATGGATCAATACTAATGAAACCACAAAACATAGAATGAACTCCTCCTAAATGTGTGCATACACGAATGTGTAATAAAAACATATGCACATATTCAAGTTAAACTTTTAGTGGAGTTCAACCTATATTTTGGATCCGAGAAATACAACAAGATATAATAAAATGATGTCGAATGCATACCTCTTTGATTTTTTACTTTTTCATCCAAATAAGACTACACAACATGTATATCAATAAAAGTGTTAGTCTCACATATAGATTTATCATTAATCACCAAAATACTCCATTAACTCATAATAGCGGGTCTAGATTCTTCAATCGGCAAGAAGTAGGCGACCACCACACCATCCATAGCCATCTACCATGTCCAAAACACCTATTCCACCATAGTTCATCATCCATTCATCTATCTTTGTAGCCATTCATCTATTGGTGTAACCAGAACGTCGGCAACATCTTTTATAATATATCTTTGTCATTTCCATATTGTTGTCATCATGTTTTTTTATTTTTTTCATCTATAGTTCTTGGTTCCTACGTATATGAGTGAGTAATTGCCCAAGGGCTATGGGTTAAGGTAGCCATGTAGCATTAATAATCAAGAGGATGATCTAACTTGCATGTATGCTTTTTTTAATCATTGCTATTAGTGTTTACTTATCTTTCCTCGATACTAGGACTCGATGGGCCCCGATGCTCCATAAGTCGGCGCAAGGAAAGGTAGCAACAAGTGGTGAGCGGAAGAATGATTGACAGAGTCGGTGACAATGAAAGCGGCAGAGTTTCGATTTGGAAGAGATCCATATGAAGAAGCACGGCATAGCCACGGTACCTAACGCATTGGACCAGTATTAAAATAAAGTCTAATCCCTTTTGTTACATCTAAACTAGTCATAGACCAGTTTAACTCATGAAATGACTGGTCATGGACATTACACGACCAACCATACGGTTTGGGCCATCCTCGACCAGCAAGCTGGTCAAGAGACATGGAAGTTTTCCACGTGACTAACATGAGAGTGATTATTGGCACATATGACAATTTACGATAGTTGGCTAAAAGACGTAACGGTTCAAGACTCAACAAAGAAACGTGCATGAAGACATAAGGTGCCTTTATCGACATTAACTGCCACTCCTTCAATAGCTATAAAGGGGATAGCCCCGTGTAATTACTAAATAAGTGCTGATAGAGCAATAATTTTTAGTTCTGATAACACTCTCGTGGATAATTTCTCATATTCACGATCTCTTATAATCTCATTCTTAGTGTGTCTACGCCAATAAAGGTCTCTATATTTTGATTGTGCTATCATATTATTTTCTCGGTAAGCTCGTTGAAGGACCCTGGGTCTCGATCATCGATAGTTAGCGCTAGAAGGAGGGCGCCATCAAGCCGGAGATCACTATCGTGATGATCTCACGTTCTTACCAATGGATGAGGAGAACACCTTTGATCTTGCTGACTACGCCGACCTCATGGACAGGGACTACTGTCGGGACCTGGATGTACACATCGAAAAACCCTCTGTGTATTATGAACTAGTCCCAGATCAATAGCTAGCTCACACAGTGAAACATCAATGAAATACCATTCATTACTCGATTTAACTAAAAAGATATCAAAATAACAAATAGTAATAATAATTGAATTTTATGGTCAATATTTACTTAATTGCCACGCGGGACTAAAGAAACAAATAAACTTTTGCAGTGGGACGAAAACTTGGAGAGGCTATTCAACATGCCCACAAACAATCGAGTGGAGAACACATCCTAATTCGCAAAGTCTTCAAATAACTCTCCGTAGAACTCTTGAATAGTTTGACTTTTTCAACCGAGTAGCAAATTTTAAGTCATGGATACATAAAGTACTCAACAAGTCGTAGGAAACGGTATGCAATTAATATTCATGCAAGGCTTGATCAAAAGAATAGCCATATGATTTTTTTGCAAAACAAGTATTGACGATAAATACAATAAGTAGATTGTAAAGTGTAATTGAAAAGAATAGTAAATAAGTAAACAATTGCTTTCAATTAACCAGTGAACTTCTCATACTACCCAACCAAACCACCGAGTGAATATCATATTCACCAAGCGAACATTATATTCACCAAGTTAATTCGCGATGACGCTGAGGGAAAAATGAGGAAGGAAAGAGGAGGTGAGCAGGAAGCTGACAGGCAGGGCTGGTCGAAACCGAGAGGTGGTCGTGACCGGGAGGCTGGTCGAAACCAAGAGCTGGTCGAATCGGCACGCGGGGAGGAGGGAACGGGCCGACAGGATAACGGAATAGACAGGGAAAGGGGATTCCAAATACAAGAGAACTCCAATAAATTCCAAACAAACTAAATTTTGAATTAGTTGAAGTTTGATTAATTCATATTAAATTGCTTTCAATTTCTAAAATTTCAAGTTAAGCTTTAGAAATTCAACAAAACCAAATTGTCATATTTTTTCCAAAAATTTTCAAAAAACCCTAGAAATTGGGATGTTACAACCCCTAATCCACCCAAACGCCGTCGCCCCTTCTCCTTCCCCAACGCTGGCCGCTGGGCTCCACCGCCTGCCCACTCTCGTGCTCACCCGGCCACGATGCCACCACCCGTGTGGTCGCCTTCCTATGTGCAACCCGTTTTGACCATCCTCAACCGCCGCCACCGCCTCTTTCACCGACGTCTAACCTCGCCATTGGTGCCCAACCACCTCCCCTGTTTCTTCTCCTTTTAGTCTCTCTCTGTTGTGTGTTGCCATTCGATGACAAGTGGGGCCTAGATGGATGTAATTTCACCAAGAGCAACAGAGGAGGTAACCAAACACAACCTATTCAACTCCATCCCTCAAACCAAACACTATCTTGAACCATCATGTACCATCGCATTTAATCAACTAAACAAAATCATGTATCGTATTATTTCACCAACCAAACACACTATTGAATCATTTCATTCATCCTGTATCATCCCATTCCATTCACTTTGGTTCACCTAACCTAACGCACCCTAAGAAAATGAGACAGCAAACCCTGAATATAGAGTAGTTCTCCCCTTGTTACTAAAAAAGGATTAATCATTCAATAAGAAGAATTTAACAAATAATACAGGAAATAACGGGCCTTCCCCACATTATATCACAACGTATTTGCAGGAAACAAGAGCCTGCCAATTCACCAGAAGAAACGTAGTGTTGAGACATGATACACAATCAATGGGATCGCTACCATTCCTAGTTCTATATATACACCAACACCCTGAAACCACTTGTACAGTATCTCATTTGACCATTTCCCTTTTCATTTTACAGGTAAATTAATCAAGCTGTGAAGCCAAAGGCAACTCTATGACTATCAACACACAGTAACATATATTGTCAACGGCGTATATCTGGCTTGCCTCAGTCGTTGTTCTTGAACAAGGAACCCCATTTCTGTGCCAATCCATCTATCAGGCTGCCGGTCCGGCTCTTTTGTACTACCAGGGTTGCTCTTGTGCGGTCCTCTCCGTTGGCGTTCTGCGTTGGTTTCTGGGATTCTAACGAGACAGATTTTCCATTTATGACCTGAGTTGAGCCGTTGGATTCTGGCGGGCTAGAGGCATTAATAGAAACAGCATCATTTACACTGCGGCTATCTGCACTTTGCACTTCAGCTGCCTTTGCTTCACTGTTGCAGGCTGCAACATCCTTGCCAGGAACATCAGTGGTACGCACCGGGATGGAGGATGCATCTGGCTCCAATGCTGCATCAGTTGCACCATTGCAATCTTTTACTACATTATTTTCTTTGGATGCAGCATCACATGCAACTGATTGCGTAGTTTTTGTATTTGATTGCTCGAAATCCTTCAGGGACTCGATAATAGCTTGCATCAGCATCTGCATTTCAGCACAGAAAAATCAGATTCACCGCAGATAAGCTTAGGAACATCAAAGATAAATGCTAGAAAGTATAAGCGCATTCAACACAAATCAGCCTTCACCCTTTTAATCCTCAGGACATTGATTTACATAACTACATACTAACACCAAATTTCAGGGATTTCTCACAACCCGTTCATGCTTTTGGGTGGATCCCCATTTTACATTTGAGCGCCCATTTGCATCAGTAAAATCCTTGTTACTGTTACACGCTGGACTCTTGCTCTTGGTGATAGCAAGATCCTTACTCTCATGGAGAGGATGACACTTGGAGATGGGGCAAATTTTTCTTGGTTTATTTCTCACACAATGCCATACCAACCTGAGGGGTTGGGGATACATATTTATAGGCTGCTAATCAACCAAGCATATGCCAAGATGCTAGTCTAAGATGCTAACAGCCTGTCCTAGATGCTGTCCTCTAAGATGCTAACAACCTGTCCTACATGCTGTCCTCTAAAATGCTAACAACCTGTCCTACATGCTGTCCTCTAAGATGCTAAAGCTAGTCCTAAAGCTAGTCCAAGGTGCTAGTCCAAGATGCCACAAAGACCACAGTACAGAGACTTATTCATCAGTTACGAGGTGTATTTTCGTAGCTCAATCAAAGATATAGTGACAAGTGAATATTAACGGGTTATGCTTTGGCTAAAAAAAAAGGTTTAGCTTGGTTCTTATCTTCCTCTCCCTACGTTAAATCCAATCTTCTTATAGTAAGCCATTAACAGCTCCAGACCTCTCAACACCAGCAACCATTCTCCTCCAACCCGATAACCTTGACCTCTTACGTGAGACCCAGGCACCCAGCTCAAGATCACATTCTGGAAAGCTTTATGCATGCTAAACTCTATAAAGATCTTAAGAAACTACAAACGACAGTGCAACATTAAGTTATAATGACAACTCTAAAGGATGATAAGGTATAACTTACTCTATCTTCGTCTTCCTCAGTGTAAGGCATATCTGATAAGCTATCAACTGAGTACTCCACATACTCGCCATCATCAGAGGTTGGAGTGAGCAGCCTTCCATTACTGCCATTGGGAGGAGTCGCAGTAGATACACTAGATGAGGGACCGACATCCCCATCCATTACCTGTTCAAAAAGCCAATAATAATCTGAGAGGTGATGCTCATGGGTGTAATATTATGTAAGCTCGCTAGAAGATTACTATTTGATCCATATGGATTCAAAGCATTCCAACAGAAACTCGTCAGCAATATATAAAACATCGAAGTAAAATGATTTAGACTGAGGTAAAGCAGAAGGGAGCACATATTTAATATATCTGCACATGAGACAAAAGTATAAAAAACTGAGTGTGCAGCATCTCACATTCTTTTGTCCAGTAAGGTTCACTAGGCTTTGTTTGGCTTATCACACAATTGTAGTGCATACTTTATCTTTTGCTCCAAGTGTGCCATAATGACAATGCATCAATTTCAAATATACTGAGTTATAATCCCAATACCACCAAGGGTTATTGTATTGCCAGACATTTTTTTAACCCGTGAAACAGACATTTGGCTCTAAAGTAAACCCCATTATTATTACCATTACAATTCTGAACCAAAAAGACACCTAAAATTCCCTATAAACATGTGTAATACCCATTATGAGATTCAAATTTCATACCACAAAATCACTTCGGCTCGAGTGCATGGTTCATTGTAACCATATCAACTGCAGGGCCAATCAACAGAGAATACAAAAAACAGAAACTGAGGGAGAAAGTTACAAAGAAAATGGGATTTTATTATGGTTTAGGTAGGTGATATCAGGAATGGCACTAACCGATATCGTGCAAGGAACTCTGCAAATGGACATATTCATGCAATATTGAATAAAGTCCTAATCATTAGAGCTGTAATTAGCTATGGTGCTAACCCCTTTTAGGTACAAAAATTCTACAAACTTCTGTGCACCAACTTCTCAGTAAACCCCACCTACGCCATCATCATCCTCCACCACCTCCATCTGTCCTTCTCACTTGAAACTGGCAGCTCCAGCACCACCCCCTCTGGCCTTGCTGTCACCTCCTCTCGCCATGCTGACACCACCACCTGCCTCACATCTCCATATTTCCGTAATAGACCTATATTTGTGCTGTAACCATCCTGAATACTTAAATGCTCAAGTAATTTCAAGTCATTCTAGGCCCAGTGGCGGAGCGTAGTTGAGGCCGAACAGTGCTACAGTCTCCCCTTCCGAAAATAAAAAATTTTAGGACCCAGGTATACATATGGCCCATCTAGGTACCTAACCATGTATTTGGCCCACTCTGACCATTGAGCAGAGCAGTGAGCACTACACCACTTCTTGGCTTCTTCATCGATCCCCCAGACTCACTCTCCCTACCTCTTCTTCCCTTGTTCCCCAATGTCTAGGGGTGGAAAAAAAGCTCGAAACTCGCGAGCCAGCTCAGCTCGTTAAGGCCTCGGCTTGACTCGGTCCCTTAACTAGTCGAGCTGAGCCGAGCCGAGCCGAGCTGGCTCACGAGTTACTCGTTTAGCTCGGTTGCACCATTCACCAGGCGTGGCGTCGCCACTAAGCAAACCCCCTACCCTCGCTCGCCTCCCAGATCCAGTCCCACTCCCACGCCGACCCCCCCCCCTCCTCCCTCCCTCCTTCCCCTCGATTCCCCTTCTTCAGCCCGATCGCCGCCGACACCGACCTCCGCCTCCCGTGCTGACCCCCTCCTCCTCCCGCACTGCCGCCGCCCTCCTCTCGCGCCCACGCCTCCGCCCCTGCTCCTCCTCCTCCCTAGTCCCCACGTGGCGCCCCTCCTTCTCCCCTGTCGGCGCCCTTCCTCCCCCACGCGGCGCCTCCTCCTCCTCCCCCACCGGCGCCACTCATCCTCCTCCCCCGCCGGCGCCCCTCGTCCTCCCACGCGGCGCCGCCCCTCCGCCCCGAGCTACTCCCGAGCCAAACGCCGCCGCCCCTCCTCCCTCTTCCTACCTCAGCCTCCCCCCGAGCCGCCACCGCCACTCTCCTCCTGATGGGCAGCTCCACGCCGACGCCGGGCAGCTGATGCAGCAACTAAGCTTTGCAATTGATTGATGTTCTTTTTAGTTGTGCTATTAGTGTTTCCAGCCTGCTCTTACGACATTGAGCATGCTAGAGATGTTTGTTGATGATTGTGAACTTGTGATCAATGCTATAGATGTTTATTGATGATTGTGAGCTTGTGAATTGTGATCTACATGGATGTTTTTTTATACCGAGCATAACAAGTCGAGTTCGAGTTTTTTAATGAGCCGAGCCGAGCCGAGCTCGTTTTCCTAACGAGCTTTACCGAGCCGAGCCGAGCTGAGTCAGCTCGTTATCCACCCTTACCAATGTCCACCATTTTTGGGTCACTAGATCATGACTCACGAGTGCTTCTTCTCTCCATAGCATGTCGGAGTCCCAAATTCTCACCACACTCAACTGGGATCGGCGAGTGCTTCGATGGTCTGGCCGGTGGTTGTCAAGTTGAAGCTCCCATTTTGTGGCAGTAGCTTCTAGGCATTTGGCCATCTCGGAGCTTCGTCTCTTACGGCCATAGTTTCATGTAAGCCAAGAAACTACTTTAGATTTCTTAGAAATCGAAGAGCCAAGGTTGATTGGGGCAGGGCTTATGCTAATTAGGTCTTAACTTGGGTAGGAATGTATTATGGACATTGATGCTTTGATTGATGCTTTGGATTCTAGAGGAGAGCTTCTGTTACACGACAGTTGATGGAGAGGTATAGGGAGCAAAAGAAGGATCTTCACATGGTGTTTATCAACTTAGAGAAAGCCTATGACAAAGTGCCAAGAAGGGTCATGTGGTGGGCACTTCAAAGGAAAAAAGTCCCACCAAAGTATGTTACCCTAATTAAGGATATGTACCAAGATGTTGTGACTAATGTCAGAACATGTGGTGGTGAGACTAGTGATTTCCCTATTAAGATAGGACTACACCAAGAGTCAACGTTGAGCCCATACATTTTTGCCCTAGTGATGGACGAGGTCACGCGGGAAATACAAGGAGATATCCCTTGGTGTATGCTTTTCGCTGATGATGTAGTGTTAGTTGATGAAAGTAGGATAGGTGTCGATAGGAATCTGAAGATGTGGAGGAAGACCTTAGAATCGAAGGGCTTTAAACTTAGTAGAACTAAAACTGAGTATATGAAGTGTGATTTCAGCGGTGTCGGGGCAGATGATGGAGATGTTAGGCTGGACGGATAAGTAGTGCCTAGGAAGGACACGTTTCGATATTTGGGATCGATGCTGCAGCGAGACGGAGAGATTGATGAAGACGTGAGCCACAGGATTAGAGCGGGGTGGATGAAATGGTGCCAAGCATCGGGTGTCCTGTGTGACAAAAATTCCTCAAAAGTTAAAGGGTAAGTTCTATAGGACGGCGATCATACCTACGATGCTATATGGAGCAGAATGTTGGGCGACTAAAAGACAGCATATACAGAAGATGAGTGTAGCGGAGATGAGGATGCTGCGGTAGATATGTGGCCACACAAGGCGAGATCGAATCCGCAATGAGGATTTACATGATAGGGTGTGGGTAGCACCAATTGAAGAGAAGCTTGTCTAACATCGCTTGAGATGGTTTGGACATCTCCAACGAAGACCTTCTGAGGCACCGGTACGTAGTGGAATTTTAAGACGTACAGAAAACGTAAGAAGCAGAGGTCGACCAAGACTAACATGGGAGGAAGCGGTTAAAAGAGATTTGAGGAATTGGAATGTAGCTAAAGAATTAGCTTTGGATAGGAACACGTGGAAGTTAGCGATCCACGTATCGGAACCATAAGAAGGTTTAGGGAGGTTTCATTCCTGTTTGTTTGGGACCGAAGGCACATCTTAGCCTTTATAGTTGCTCGATGGATATAGTTGGATGTATTTAGAGTATTAGGGTTTAGCCTTGTAGATTTTTTTTCATTATTATTTTATTTTATTTAAAAGGCTCTTGTCTCTTTGACCTTGAGGAGATTTCATTCCTAACCTACCGTAACTTGTTTGGGACCAAAGGTTTTGTTGTTGTTGTTGTATCACATCTTAGCCTTTATAGTTGCTCTGATACGATATAGTTGCTCTGATATGATATTTAGAGTAATTTATCCATATATTTGCTCTGATATGATATTTTTTGTGACCCAAATATGAACAAGATTAGTCTCTAATTAGTAATTAATACTTCCTTGATTATAAGTTCTTCTATGGCTTCTTTGTTGATTTAGCACTTGTATAATTGTTGTCGTTGATCCTCGCAAAAAAAAAGTTGTTGAATGTTAGTGGGCAATTGGCCTCCTCTTGTTATTGCCTCATGCTTTGCCACTGTCTAGACCAGATAGTTTTTGGGAAACCAGTCTGAGCTAGTATGACAGTTACTGGTGGCAACAGGTCATGTGTTTCAATTTTCTAAACCGCAGTGACTGTAGTACTAAAGGGGGATTTGCTTTCATGCCAAGATGATCAGATAAAGGACTTCAGCATTATGAAAGACATAAAAATTGATCCTAAAAAGAAGTGAAAATAGTACAAAACAATACCTCAGTTCTGTCAGCCCTGTCTTCTGTGGTGGCACCAGATGGGACCTGCAAAACAATCAAAAGAATCCAAGACTAACTTTGCTGCTCCACAAAAGAGATAACAGTCATACACTGCTGGATCGAAATCATACACTACTGGATCGAAATCGAACATTGTAAATTATTTGATAATATTTGGATCTCCACTACAATATTTCTTTTAGCAATTGAGCTTCCATTTGTGAATGCTAAGAGCCAGAAATAAGAACCAATTAACTCCAGTACCAATATGGCACTATGACACAGCAGAATTGTAGCATTGTTCAGAATGTCAACCAACTAAAACACCCACCTCCATTCTACTCATGAGCCTTCTAGAACGCAACTGCGCAATGGCATCTTCTGTGGTAGTTGCACGGGCTGTCCCAGAACAAATCACACACAAGTTACTTAACATGATTGGTGTACCAAACAGAAGTGCAGATCAAAGTTTGCAAACATACCTGTTGGTGATTGAGCAAACCTATACTCTATGTCATGTTCTGTATCCCAATGACCCTGTCAAGTGTCAACAGAACCTAAGGTAAGTAAAAATCAACATATTTCAATCAACTGTGAAGGAAATATCAATCTGTACTACCTGACCAAGGCTGCCATGTGGTGTCAGAAAATAATGATCGTCAGGGACATCAGGAGGATTTAGAACATTATGGAAAAATATTGTGATCGAGTCAAAGTAAAATTGTGGACGGGGCGAATTGTGGTCCCCATCAAATTTTATAATGTTTTTGTCTCCCTGCAGGTACATTTGGATTAATCATATATTACTACCTTGACAGACAAAAGAAGTCATTTATGTTCCACATTGAAGGGAAGGGTGGAAACTTACAACATATGATTCATAGATTTTGTCTGAATGATGAGGAAGTATAAAATCATCCTCAGTGGCATGTCCAAACAAAGCAGGAACAAAACATCGCTTTGCTACCTGCAAGATTACATTTCAGATACCAAATATGTACCAATGTGCTGTCAAAACAGTCACATGTAAGCGTTCCAAAGATGCGTTGCAGCATTATTCAAATAAGCTTGCACAGTGCAGTTAGCAGTTGGAGCAAGAAAATTCATTGATTTTTCTAACGAGAAAAGGCACACATAGTTCCCCTGTTTCTTATCCAGATTTTTGCTGTTGTTTAATCAGGGAAAACAAGGGGGAAATGAAGAAAGAATTGTATATGAAAGTCAACTTAGCAGTCTGGGCTGTGCTATTATTTATAAGAAATTAAGAATGACACAAAAAAAAATGGCTGGAGAAATCTCATGTCAGCTAATAGCAACTAAAAATGTATGTGAAGAGCAAAGAATCAGCAAATGTAAAACTCAAAATACAGCAAGTTCAAACAAAGAAAAATACAGTGCAATAAAACGACCCAAATGAAAACGGTTAAAGATAGCCATGATGATAATGACATAGCCATATAGGAATAATTTAAAGCCAGGCAACTTGTTTTTTTTAAAAAAAAAATCAAGGTTTTCAAAAAACCAAGTAAATTATCCATCATGGGTACAATACCACGTAAAATTGTGTGAGCCTAGTACACGAGGAGCAAATCACAACATCTGGCCCAAAACCCAAAGCAGTATCAATATTTAATATAACTTAAGATTAAGATGATAACAAACCTGAATGGTATCAAGATCCATGATGTCAAAGTTGGCTTTTCTCTTGACAACCTTCCGCATGTGCTGTATTGCAAGTTTGACCTAATAGATAAGATGGAATCTACCGTGTGTAAGTACGCATAAAATTTATGCATATCTAAAATAAAATAAATAGGAGTCAACAGCAATTCATGTACACTTGTAATTACCAAAAAACAGTGGTCACAAACTCTGCATCTGGAGCAGTGCACAGAAACACATGCATCATTGGAACTAATTTTAGTTGATACGAGGTAGAAAAAATAGTCTCTCAGATAGGAAAGGTCATGCACGGCTCAAGTAGGAGGTTTGAGTAGTCATGCTCAATTGCTCATGCATAGAAATGGTGCCATAAGGTTGTTATGTAGGAAACAAATTGCACCAACAGCATCATGGTAAAGCACAAGCGCACATCAACTACACTGGTCCCTGGACCAGGGAAAAAAAACCCGGCCGGTAACCGCCGGTTACCGGCCGGTAACCGCTATCGGCGGGGTCCGGATTTTAGATCCCGGCGGTTTTTCCGGTTTTGCAAGTTCAAATTTAATTTTGAATTTTGAATGATTTTTAATCAAATTCAAGCGTTTTCATCCGATTTTTTCCGGAAATCCGTAACCGCCGGTTTTTTACGCCGACGATCGATTTACCCGGAAACGGGTTTTGATCCTTGCCCGGACCAACAACCACATCTCTGCGTTACTAGTAACAAGTGACGAATCCCCACATCAAATAATGCTTACCGTGAATTTTGGCAGGGGATATTTGTACGTATCCACTAGTTCCATCATCAAATCAACCATGTTAGAGAATGGACTATCAAGAACCATTCCAGCAATTGATGGATCCTCCGCTCCATACATTAGACTGAAAATAAAGATAAGAGTACAAGCTGAATAAGGCTACAATTACAGAGAATGATTATGTACAACAATCATGATCTATAGGGTGGGACTTGCACATGCGCGCGTGCACACACACAC
The DNA here is from genome assembly GCA_036346255.1 of Ampelocalamus luodianensis. Taxonomy (NCBI): domain Eukaryota; kingdom Viridiplantae; phylum Streptophyta; class Magnoliopsida; order Poales; family Poaceae; genus Ampelocalamus; species Ampelocalamus luodianensis. The sequence continues at coordinate 31,704,733 of CM070622.1, forward strand.
ACACAAGCAATAATATTACATGGGAATCATAAAGCCTACAAGCATACTAAGCTGAATGACACAGTATCGTAGTTTACTAATTTGTGACCAGTATGGGAGAAAATGAGGATTCAGTTCAACATAAAGAGCATACCTTGTGACTGCACCCATTGAGCGACCCCACAAGCCAATGCAAGATATGTTCCCATCTGTTCTCAAATAATTAACAACGGCTTTCAGATCTTCTCTCTGTAAAACAAAAGAGTATCATCAGCAATGTGCTCTTCAACAGCAATATAAACCATTTAATTAGGTACCTCATGAAAAACTAGGCATTGTTGGCTCGGTGGAAATATGGCGTTATTAAGACAAGTTGATTTAGAACGGAAGAAAGAGACAGGGAGGGAGGTTCAAACTTTCAATTAGCAGAAAGAAATAATTCCAATTTGTCAAATGTGAAAAGGGCTAATTTCTTGCTTAAAATGCTCTATCTTTCATAAATCTTCTACACCAATATTCACATAAAATGCTCTATCTTTCATAAATCTTCTACACCAATATTCACACTTCACTAACCATCCATTTGACAGTTTGATCCTTTTCCAGATTATTTATTTCTGAACAAAAACACAAATAAATACTAAATTATTCCATATTATTTATTTCTCAGTTTGCCTAATCACATTTTGCACGCACAAACTATACAAGCAAACAGAAGGTTTGGAAAATGAACATGTGTCATTTTTATCTTCTGTTTGCACAAGAAGAACTCACTTCATTCCAGCCTAAGGTCACATGTTCTCCTTCAGAGAGTCCAGACCCTGAAAAGTCCAGTGTAAAGACTGTAATATTTGACGGTAGAAGAATAATAGCGGCTTCACCAGCGTCAGCTCTGCATCCACTGGAAAATAAATAATGCAGATCAATTAATGCCTAGCAAACACAACAGAATAGAATATCTTAGCAAATATATGTAAGTACTAGAATTTGAACTTCATTAGCAACTCGATAGGTGGAAAGGCATTTTGCCGAACTGAACAATCAACCTATATTAAGCAATAAGGTAATGTGTACACTTATATATATATACCCTTACCTGTTTCCATGACAATATATAACACAAGGAAGAGCTTTTCCTTCAGGAATCGCAGCAGGCATGTAGTGGCTACACTGCAATTTCTTGCCCTGGCCATTTACGACCTAAAAAAAGAGACTGCACATATTTAGCTATAGACCATGGCGAACCACAGAAGAAACCCAAGTTTTATCCAGATTAGCTTGAAGGTTGAAGCTCTTTGTTCATTATGTGTAATATATGCCATCCAATAAAATGATGAAGAAGTTTGTAGGTTAATCTCAGTATACTAGGAAAAAATGCAAGGTGGCAATAGAAATACTTAAAGATGGGAAAGATGTTCTGAGACATATACTTAGCAAATAGAATAGATAAAGTAATTATAACGTGGATTACTTATCCATCATATGATATATCTAAAATTAAATGGGCACATTTTAAATGTCACCTTCAAAAGAAACTAGAAAATCACTGTTCACATAATCTAAACACATAGCCCAATTAAAGATAAGTACTAGCCAATTTACTGATTACACCATGGTTTTTAAGGTGTCGCTTAAGCGACGCTTAGGCGGTAAGGCGCTGCCGATGTCGTAAGGCGTCGCCCCACCTTGCCGCCTCCTCCCCGCGGTTCCTCGTCACGCGGCTCCTCCTCCTAGCTCCCCGTCGTCGTCGCCGTCACGCAGCTCCTTGGCGCTGAGGGAGGAGGCGGCGCGGGCGAAGGGGCGCGGAGGGAGAGGGAGAGCCGGAGAGAAAGGGGGGAAGGGGAGGGGAGGCGGCGCGACGCGGGCCGGGCGCCGCCGAGAGACCGGAGGAGGCAGACGGCCCGGCCGAGAGGAGGAGGAGGCGGCGCGCGGTGGGCGTGGAGGCGGCGGCCGGCGAGCGAGGCGGCGGCGACGTGGAGACTGAGGAGGCGGCGTGGCATGCGCTCAGCTGGGCAGGGGGAAAAGAGCAGGCGGGCAGCCGGGCAGGCGTGGGTAGCCAGGATCTTCTACGGCCAGAGAAGCTGCTGCTGCTGCCGAGATCTTCTGCGGCAGCTCTGCACTATCGCCTTAGAATGTATAAGGCGTCGCCTCGCCTCGCACCTTACTGCTTAAAAGGTGTGAGGGGGGTGGATCGCCTCGCCTCGTCTTACCGCCTTAATAACCATGGATTACACATAATTTCACTATCAAAGGAATTAAAAGAATAAACTAAAACAGCAGCTAAGGAAGTTCTTTTATTAGCATATCAGTGAAATTTCAGATAGATATCTATATATATACGTCAATATAAAGTACGAATCCATATCTTTTCTAGATCACCTCAAACTTGTATACACAGATTATTCATGGCTATCCAATGAGCCACATCTAATGGACCAGATCTGGCGTTTGTCTAGCAGATTTTGGCCATTAATCCACTGCATCCAACTTCCCTTTAATTCAAAGTTGCAGTTGCTCCTGCTTCACTAGTTAAATGATTCCAAATTTAATAATGTGGCCACCCTGCTGGACGCCCCCCCCCCCCCAAGGCCATCGTGCCCACCGCCGACCCAGAGACCGTCTACAACATCAAGTACTACACGCGTGTAAATGATGTCTATGCTATTACTAGATTTAATGTCATTCACAATAGAGGCAAAATTTATATTCCCATTTTTTGAAGCAGAGAACATGGCAAACAGGTTGATGCTAATTTTTTGCGACCATGAATCTGACAATAGGTAGTGTTATTTTTTTTGTTTTACATGTATCGCACATACAAAAGTACTAGTACAAAGCAAACAGAAATAGAGGAAGTTCTCAGGTTGATGTTAATCTGTTATCATTGTATTGTAAAAATATCAAGCATATAACCTCCAAGTCCTTCCTCTGAAACCATCTTCCCTTCAGCATAAACTCCTGCTCCAATAGATCATCATTCGGACTGTAGTCAGCTCTGCAATGCAACAACGTAGCAGAGAAGTTAATGGAATCACAAACATAGAGCTAAGAGTTACTCAACGGAGCATAGCGGCTCGTGGTCATGCAATGAATAGTTACTGTAGCAATATTAGCTTGCCTATTCGTGGTAACAAGAGCTCCCGGAATCCTCAAAAATGGGGAAAATGAAGTAGCTTGTTGAGGTGGAATGGAAGCGCTACTTAAGAAATCATAACTGGTGAGAGCAAATGCCACAGTAATGAGTCCGTGAGCGCAATGTTGTGCTAGACCATCTGAAGGTGGGCATGCATTCAAGTTTATTTGTAACTTTAGGTCTAGACCATGGGGAACATGCGTCTTATAAAAGCTCAGGTGAACAGTTGATTGGCAAGTATGTCGGCCTCACACATTTGTTCTTCGTTCTAAATACAGACATCTATAGATAAAGTTTGCGTTCTAAATACAGACATCTATAGATAAAGTTTGCGATAGAGTTGGACCGACTTATCGACAAATCAGCACAACTTGGCAATGCCAGCCAAAAAAAATCCATGTTTCAGAGTACAGAACAGGACATTCGTAAGTGTGTAACTGCCCTTCAATCAGAAGAAACAAAATCCGATGAGCTCAGCTGACCATCGCTAAAAGCTGAACCCAATCAAAAACTCGCACATTTAGAGGAACACCCTCCCTAGTCCACATATGGAGCGAGACACCAGCAACCCCAAGCACCAAGCTCCGACCACTCTATCGAATCGAATTGCAAGCCACACACATACATACTATACTACGCATAATCCTAGAAACAACCACGAATCCACCGGAATTACGCGTACGCAAGACGCAATCCGCAGGAACCCAGCAAATCGGATTGGAGGCAAACAGATCGACCACGCAACCGCACGAACCGATCGACCCAACCCCCCCACCCACACACACAACACACAGAAAAAAAGGGCCAAAACCACACGAATCCTTGAGCCCCCCGCGGCTCAGATCCGAACCCACACCAACCGAACCGGGACGGCGCGACGGAGGCGGAGGCGGAGGCGAAGGGAACCGAGGGCTCACCTGGGCGGGCGGATGATGAAATTGACGAGCTGGTCCATCTGGGTACAGAGAGAGAGACGAATCTCAGCGAAGAGAGAGAGAGGAGGAGATGGGGATTGGGTACACGAAGCAAGCAAGCAATTGCTTCTCTCTCTCTCTCTCCTTTCTCTGTGATCGCTCCGATTTCTCCCCACCTTCTCCCTGTTTTTATTGATTGCTTTGCTTTGGTTGGGTTCCTTGGGTAGTTGCCTTCCCCTTTTCCGGGCTCGACAGAGGACAAGACAGAGAGGAAAGAATGGCGGTTTTCCGGTTTGGACCCTCTGTTCTTTTATTTTGACCTAACTTTACAGGGATATTTGTACCTTTTTTTTCTATCCACACGTGTATTCGTTCTACTCCGTCCGGTGACGCAAACAAAAACACTTCATTTTGGATACGGTCTCTAAAACACTCAACTACTAAATTTTTTATAATATATTATAAAACCCAATAAAATTATAATCTTTATTAATATACTTTCAACACAAATCTACGCAAATAATTTCTATGTATTCAATCTAAATAATTTAGGAAAAATTCCATATAACACATCCGTCCAGCATCCCAAATTATGAAACTAAACATACAGCATCATAAACTTTGCAATTCAGTTCAAATAACACCCTAACCCTGTTTCGTAGAGTGATTTTGCCAACGTGGCGTGATGTGCGGCCTATTTTGCGTGTAGGATAATAAGCTAAACAAGTTAGGTGAATGACAGGTGGGGCCATAAGGGTTTCTCCCCTAAATCAAAATAGAGGGAAGGATACAAGGGCGGTAGCCATGGAAGCGTTGTTAGGATCTCAACGGCGGCAATGGTCGGTGACCCCAAAAATGGAACATGACTAGCATAGCGGCCCCAAGGGTGGCGACGGTGTGGCCTGGGACGGCGTAAGGCGACGTGCAGCTTCGGCCAGATTTGGAGACCTCACGGCGACAAGCAAGTATTGAGAAGAAGACTTCACTAGGCAACGACCTTCTGGCGACGGTGTGCCTCAATTGGCAAGTGGGTGAGCAACAGTAGGTCAAGGAGGCTCTAGTGCTTGCCTTAGTTCGCGTCTAGGTGGTGCTGCATGTCCTGGTGGCGATGGGTGCGCGTGGCCACGGCAGGGCTTCACTAGTGGTGAGCTCCAGTGGTCTTCTGCCCGGATAGCGGTGTGCACGGACTTCAGTGGGCGACGAGGAGTCCAATGGTGGTTGTGGAACGAGCGGTGGTGATGTGTGGTGGCCCAGTGACGACAGCTGCATGGTGTCACTATTTGGTGACGTTGGAGCTTGCGGTGGTGTGGGGATAAGTGGCAGTGGCGTACTGGTAGTGACGGACGAGGAACAACGTAGAGCGGTGCGCGTGTGGCTCACTGAGAAAATTGGTAGGCGTTGGAGAAGAGAGAGGTTGCACTGAGGTTGGAGAAGATGAACTGGGGTCCCTTTTGGCCAGCTTGTCAGCCCATATGGCAAAATCACCCACTAATCACGCCATGCAATCAATGCCAACCCGCGAAACCGGGTTATGGTGTTATTTAAACTGGATTAGAAAGTTTGGGATACTAGATGTCTGGTTTTATAGTTCGGGTGGTATATGAAATTTCGAGCAAAGTTTAGAGTGTTATCTGAACTTTTTCTAATATTTTTTTGAAAATATCGGTGATCAAAGTTCTGAAAGTTTGATTTCACGATGATTCGTTTTTTACTAGAGGGAAAGTATAGTCATTCCCCCACACGTACTTTTAGTTCTTTATGTTTCCAAAAAAACAAGCAAACTTTCAAAGCGACGAGACGGCGGAAAGCGTTGACGTGTTGTTGACCGTAGGATTGGAGGCCGGTGACGACGCCCTCGCTTCGCGAGTCAGCAGCAACGGCACACTAGCGGGCGTAGCCGGCGCCGAGGCGAGAGGAGGACATCCGTCGCATCTACATCTACAGGTCAGTAAATGTCGTAAGTTCTTATTTGTTTTTACAATATATTATCAATTTTTTTTATGGGGAATGGATAGTGAACTCATTCACTTGCATCATCCCATGCAGAGATGAGTTGAAGCACCCTTTTTTTAATCATGTAATGAGTAGCGTACAGCTGAAACTGAATTGTTTTAGTTCAGGATCAAACGATCGACCATATCAAATTATCAACAGGTAAATTTCCCATTCTAGTAATATCCTCTTTTTACTCAAAGCCATATCATGCTGGTGATCCATATATTCCAATTCCATCATAAGAAATTGTTCGCACAGTGCGGTGAAGAAGCGAGGATGGCGACTAGAGCCGAAAGCATGTGTTGTTGTTGGGTTGGGGGCTTGTGGGTGGCTGGGACCGTCTGAGCGGAATGGTATCCGATTCCATGCGTTCCGATTACTGCCTAACTGGACCAAACGCGATTTAACGGTATTTGTTACGGTGTAATCAGATTAGAGCGAAAGTCGCTGAACCAAACACCAGCTTAAAATACTAGGAGTACGTGCTCATCATCGATTTCTTTGATGAAAAATGGCATCATTGTGAGGGCAACACCAAAATTTGGTAAAGCTAAATGGGGTACCAATTCAAACAGGCCCTTAGAGCCTCGGAGTAGTGGAGCTAAGGGTATTAACAGATCGAATAGTCTGAATATGGATGCTGGATAAAACACTGATTGACACTTTTGAGTTTCAACATATCTAATACCAATCGAATAGTCGGAATAAGAAGGCCTAATAAAATGGTTAGTTCAGATGCGATTGACAACCCTAGGTGGGCCCAGCAGCAGCGGGCTATGATTGGACTGGGGAGGCGCTAGCCTTTGTCTGCGCTTTGCCCGCTGCACGGCAGGCAGCCCTGCTGATCCAGCTCCTCCGGTTTGACCGAGGGGATCTCATTTGACTCCTCGTTGTTTGGGCCCTCCTTTTTCGGACTTGGTGTGTGCATCCTCCTGCTGCCGCGGTCTCCCAAGTCCGGACGCCCCAAGCACTGGTAAATCAAGAACAGGAAGGCGATCGAGCTCACGTGTTTGTCACCTACCTCTCCAAGTCAATTTTTTCCCACTACGGAATAAACACATGGCATTTCACCGTATAAGTGGGCTTGTTTGGATGGGCCATGGTCGGTCGGATCCCGGCCCAACCCACGGGGAATATTCAGTTGGGGGAGAATTCACCTGCCTAGCACGAGCTCGTTTGGATAAAGCCGGGTGGGAAAATCCCGGCCCAATCCCATCCAATCCATCGAGGTAAAACCGTAAAAGGAATCGCCTCCATAGCTGGGGACGTCGACCCTGTGAGGCAACCATGCATCGACAGCCTTTGCCTCTCGCATCGCTCCCTTCGACGCGGTGACAGCGACCAAAGCTGCAAACGTGCCATGACGATGTGTCGATGGAGGCAGGACATTCAATACTTTTTTTTTACCGTCCTTCCCAAGAGCCGGATTCATCTTTCCCCGATGGATATTTTCCCCTCCGGGTCGTGGTGGCCAACCATATCCCTGGAGGGATTACTTTACAAGGCCTAATGATATCTCTTCGTTCTCACAGTAACACGTCATTTTAAAAATGCTGAGATACATCAAAACTATTTTGATTTGTCATTATGTAGATGATATCACTAGATCTGTCTACAAAAATACTTTTATGTGGTTCTGTTTTTTTAATATATAATTGCAAAAGGTATATGTCTCAGTTAAAATGTGCATCGAAGGTATATGTCTGGAACGACAGGCACATCGTATAGCAGTGCATCCCTCGCCGGTGGCATGCTGGCGTCCCCCGGGCTATTCATGGAACGCTTGCGATGTTGCTAATGCGTATAACACGACAAAATTGGTCGGAGGTGGCAAAGTGATTTGCAAGGGTGTTAATGGATTGAAGAGACTTGTACGGAACGAGTGGCAAAGATGGTGATTCCCCCTTATTTTATTGCTAGCTGGGCCAGATGTCGGCGTCTTTAGCAAACAGGGCTAGGCCGCTTCGTTGCAGCACCTACTGTAGATGCAACCAAATCAATCAGGGGCTAGCCACAGTTGTCCTCCGTCTAAAACAGCTAAGCATGCAACCGAAGGAAGTCTGTCATCATGACGTCATGCAGCGGGTCCGACAAGAATCAGTAACAGAAAAACAACGTAATTAGGAATATCTAATTTAGCTAATTATTTTTCTTTGTTTCCAATAAGCCCATGTACCCCTCGTTGTAATAGAGACTTCGCTACGTGATTTTTATAAAATTAGCTACTGTTAAAGTCATGATAACATCATGCCGAGAGGTCTCGACCTGTCGTTCCCGTGGATTCCTTTTGAATTCGCGGGAGCACTCGTGCGTCTACTCTTGCGTGCTTAGTAGATTGGTTCATGCATGTGGCTTTGCGAATATATTTATCGCAGGTTGCTATATTAATAGTGATTAGAGTCATCAGTTAGTGTGATTGCATGGTGTAGCAAGAATCATACGTTGTGAAGATCGGACACTCCGTATCAATATTTTAAATTTTGGTTAGAGAAACCTGTAATGTCAAGAAGTCAAAAAGTTTGAAACAATCTCTTGGTTCATGTGGGACCCTGGTTTATTTAATTTGTAATATTTAGCCTTCCCTTAGCTCTAGCATCACAAACAAAATACACCATGCCTCGATGGACATGTGCTTCACAGAAATACAACACACATACATCTTTACAAAAGTATGCATCAATTCCATACATCACAATATAACAAGTCTAGCAAAAGACATACATAATATAAAGTTATTACAAAAGAGCCGACTAGCTAAAAGACATCAAAGTATCAATAACAGCGGAAACAAAAGGTGACATAAGATGGCTTTAACCAAAATACGACCGGTTAGCCATAACCCACAAGGCAACCAACCGGGCCATCAAGCTAGTCGTCCACACCGCAGCAAAACTCACCAATGTTGATCCCTTGGGGATCAACCTTCTTCCTCTGCAACAATTAAGCAAAACAAATGAGTACAAAAATGTACTCGTAAGACTTACGGGTAACAAACCTAGTTACTACTACATGCAGGCTTTAATCAAAGGAGAAGGCTCAAGGTTAATTTTCAGCATAAAGCAAGTTTTATTTGCAATAAGCAATAGTTTGAAGGCAATTTTGACAATCTGAATTTTATTTGCATAAATAACAGCGAGACAATAAGTAATAACATAAAGACATCCTGGAGATGACTAACCCAATAGCCATCGCAACCATAGCACGAATTACCCATTCGTACCACCCATGTCAAGTTTTAATTTAAAAGGTTGTAATCTAACTCTTGAAAAGCTTACCCAAGTGTGTCCATAACCTAGGACGAGGCTATTCGAATAGTTTTAACCCTACAGGGGTGTACCAATGTACCCACACCTCAGACCGCCTTTTCGCCACATGATTTAGCACACTTCCTTTGGTATGCCGACACGGCTAAGTCCTACGAGACATTTCCAATGAATGATGCTAATTAAGAGTCGCGACAACCAGAAGAGTAGGATACATCTGCCCATGGCTCAAGCCGCTGCGGATGCTCCCCCCTTGTAAAAATAGTTTTAACCACTTGCGACCCGTAATTAACACCTCCCAAAGTACTTAGTCAAGAGAGGTCCATACCCTCTAGCGTGGTTAGCACGCAAAATTTGTCTAGATAATAGAAACTCACAAGATGTTCGGTCCTTAATTGACTCGGGCACCATTCCAGTCACACCCAAATTCACACTATCTTACCATTGTGCCCAAGTCGAAATCATCTTGTTTTTAGTTTTAGTTTTCACCAATAAACATAGCACAAAGGCTGAATCATATGGTCATAATAAGTTTGTGTGATCAAGGTTATCGACTAAGTCGATAACCGCCCAATTCTACCGGTAACTAAGCATTGCTAAGCATCATATCGCAAAGACAATAAAAAGACCATAAATTATCCACCAGACTCTAATTCACCAGTGAGGATAATAACCTAGGGTAGTGGCGGGGGTGAACAATTTCAGGGAAACTATGCAATGGGATTAGCTACCTCTAATCGATAAAATAAATCTTAACACAAGAAGCATGCATACTTAGGTTTTGCAAACAAGATATTAAACTTTTAAAAGTAGTAGGAGCAATATGATCAAATGATGTTACACTGCTTGCCTTGCTGGAGATCATTTTCTTGCTGCAGAGGATCACTCACGTAATCAATAATTTCTTCGAAACCTAACGCGAAAATGCGATAAAACCAATAAGAACGAAGAACACCAAAAGAAACCCAAAAGCAAAAGTTATCCAAATCTCATGAAATTTACACAGCAGTAAGGGTATGATTTTAAATGAATTTAGAAACAAGAATCAAGTCATTTGGACTAAGTATGAAAAAGTTATAGCTAAAACAATTTCCCTCAGCCGGAAAATTCAACTATATTAATTACTGGGACTGTTCATGGCATAAATTTCTGGAATGATCTAAAGTATGAAAATTTTATGCTAGGTAGATAATGGCATCCTAAGGTCAGCAAAGTTGGATTTACTCAATTTGGAGTTAGAATGAATTAATTATGATTTTTCTAAGTTGTAAAACTAGCACAAATCATTTTTCAGAATTAAAACCATGATCAAAACCTATTTCATATTAAAGTATGCTAACAGAGGAATTTTACAAGATTGAGTTTGCACATTTTGGAGTTATACAGAAAAAGATATGCATTTTACAAGGTTCAATTCAATTTCTGAAATATTCTAAAATGGCTGAAATCAAGTTAATATTGTTTATAAAACTTTCTGTTACAGAAACATGTCTAAATACATTTTTAGATTAAACTCTAGTTAAACATGAATTTATTCCAACTGGAATCATCTAAAAAGGATTCAAAATGAATTAATTATGAATTTTCAAAATTTAATACAATTTTTAGTTGATAAATAAAGGCTTACCGAAATATAACAGACTTAGATCCAAATAAAAGGACGTGGACGAACGTGGGCCTTTGATTCGGGATCCAACGGCCCACGCGCTGGAGAAATAGCGCACGCGCGCGATCCAAAAGGAGCCCACCGTTGGATCTAGATCCAACGGTCCACGTGGATTGGGCCGTTCGGGCGACGCGAACGCCTCGATCAACCACGGCCGTAGATCTTGAGATGGAGGGCTCTGAGCGCGGTGCCCTTCGGGTGACCCGAATGACACACGTATCTCAGCCGCTCATCGCGAGATGGACGGCCCGCGCGATTTGGGAGCCTGGTGGTCCGAACGGCCCCGCGATCTCGGCCGTAGATCTAAAAATGGGCGGTCCAGAGCGACTTGGAACGTTCGGGGACCCGAAAGTCCCCGAAGATCTGGGCCGTCGATCTTGAGATCGACGGTCCACGATCTCCGCATGCTACACTTTCACGCACGAGAGATTTTAAGCGCACCGAGAGGATTTTAATGATGCGGGCCCACATGTAAGTGGCACAGGGCTATTTTAAGACAGCCAATAATTACTAAATCCAATGAATAATGATGATTAGTAATTAATGTGTTCTAAAAATTTCGCACTGAGGAGGTTTAAGTGGTTGGGAGCCCACCTGACAGTGGCACACAAGCTCATTTCGGACAGCATTAATTGCTAACAATGATTAGCATTTAATGAACTCAAAATTTTGTCCTAATGACCCCGTCACTGCGATTTAGGCCTACGGGCCCATATGTCAGTGACTCCTAGAGTCATTCCCGACAGCCTTTCAATGCTAAGTATTAATTACCAATGATTGATTATTAATGATGTCCTAAAGGCGTTGATTAGGGCCGACGGGGTTTTTAAGTGGCTGGGCCCACTGTTCAGTGGCACAGTGGGCCAGATTAAGACATATTAATTACCCCCAATGATTAACAATGATTAGGCCATTAATGATGTCCTAACCGGCAACGACATAGAGAGGTTTTGTCTCGCAAAATCCGAGCGGCAAAGATGGGCTCGTCGCCGGCGGCTCCGGCCACGGCGGCGCCCACAAAGTGCCAAAATGGGTTCGCAATAGCCTTGCGGACCCAATGGTGGTGACCTCGCCGGCGGCGGTGGCCTAGAACGCCGGCGAGCCGGAAAAGAATGACGGCGACAAAATCGACCGAAAACGAAAAATGATCAAAAGCTCTGCAACAGTCCAAAGAAGCGTGTGCCACAGCATCTAGGGACTAATAGGAAGCTACCTTAAGCAAAATGAGTTTCAAGGATGGCCGAAGGAGCTTGGACCACGGTGGAGCTTTGCCGGAGTTGAAGAAGATGAAATGAAAAAGAATGCCTTGAGCAAAATGAGTGATACCAGATCATCATTATAGCTTTATTAAAGCTCAGAGAAGCTTCAAGAGCAATTAATTGAGAAAAGAAGTCCTTATCGAGTTGGAGAAGAAAGGGGAATGATCTCGGCCGAAAAAGTCCCGAACTTAAAATTGGTCAATTCCTGTGAATAAAACCCAAAATTGAGTTAGGAGAAATGCATAGGGAGTTAAGGAGTTCAAAAGGGTACAAGAAGAATTGAAGATGAACCACTGGAGCACTCAAGATTCACAATGGAGCTTCACGGCCGAAAATGGAGGCTTTGCTATTTTTCGGTGTTTTGAGCTCCACAAGCAAAGAAGGAGCTAGGGGTGGCGTAAAGGAATATCAGAAGGGGTTTTGGGGACCTTATATAGCTATAAAGTTAGGGTTTGGGCAAAAACGAGCTCCTCGGGTGAGCTTGGTTCACGGCATAACCATGGATCGAGAAAGAAATGATGGGGGGTAGGAAAAAGGCATGGTCATGGCCGAAAGCAACTACACGCACTAAATGCCCCGACAAGTAGGCATTGACGAGGGAGCACGAAAGGACAAGGCTATGCCTCTCCCTGTGCTGCGCACGGCGCGAGGAAGAAGATGACCAGAGAAAGGCTAGGGCTGTTGTGAGCGGTTGGATTAGAAACGGACGGCTAGGATCGCCCCGACGCTCCTGAGGTTTAAAACGAAAGAGGAGATCGTGAGCGTTGGATCTAAAATGGATGGTCACGATTGAATGTGACAACCGGGTGACCCGAATAGCCCAAATCATCTGGACGGTTGGATCCAGATCTATCGACCCAAATGAGTTGGCGCGATCGCGAGGTCCGAACGTCCACGCGAACGGGGGCCGTGCGATTTAGATCCAAAGGCTGAGATTGAATGCACATTTTAAAGTGAACCCGGTGCAGTTAGTTGGTTGGGCCAAGTCAAGTTGCTCGAGCCCGAGTCCGACTCGAACCCAACCGGTTTGACTTAGGGTTTTAAACCGAGTTGGACTTTGGGGATTTATTTGAGGTAGCAAAATAACTCCAAAAATTCTAACACTTTTACAGGACCTTGCTAACTTAGATAATAACCTTGTGTAAAATTTTTAGAGGTTTTTATGCAGTGCATTTTTCTCCAAAAATTCTGCAAGGTTCTGGAATAGGGTGTTGACTGAAAGTCAAACGGGTTTGAGTGCCCTCTAAAAATATTCAAACAATTTCTAAAAATTGTGAAATTTTTCAGAGGGGTCACATACCAACCCTGGAACTTAGGAAAAATATTTCCAGGAGATGATCAAAAAATTTGACAAGAATGTTTTTGAAAGCCAAGCTTTGGATCAAATGACTTGTGACTTTGCATTTCCATAATTCTTGTACAAGAATTGTTTAGAACATACAGGAAATACATGATGTAAGAAAAAGTTTTAATTTCTACTCATTTTCTTACATTTGAAACTCAAGTCCAAAATTGGGATGTTACAGTTCAGTGATAGGGTTGTGGGTGTACGACTCCACTAACTACGATTCAATTCTTGGTGCCCACCTTTTACGCTCAAGCTCATGCATTAACTCTTCGTAGTATGAGACTATAATTTGCAAATATGTTTTTCGAATGGTTGAAGTCCATGCAACTACCCGTTGTGGTATGATACTAAAGTTTACAAATGTGTTGATACAAGGGTGCCCGATCTTCACGACGTAGGATCTCCCTTGAAGGATGGATATGTGGCTAACTTGAATTCCGTTAATTCTGATGAACGAAAGCACACAATTGCTTGTCTTGATTACAGACTCCTATGTACCGGAATTCAACCATCAACACGCTCTGGATCTCCGTCTTCTCAACACGCCAAGAAGAACAACTTTGCTAATCCGTGAGGAACAACAAGAACACTGGTAACCGGTAATTTGGTGGAACGGTAACTAGTCGGCTTTCCAACTCTCGTGGCAGTGCGCAGCATAAACTAAAGAGCAAGAAATTACTTATACTCAAAATTAACGTTCAGGGGTTACAGGGGGTGGCGGCCAAGGCTTAATAGCCATCCCAACTAATCTGGTGGCCACACAAGCGAAAACAACTCAAATCTGATTCTATCTCTATCTTCCTAATTTAGATATCTCTTGCTTAACTTAAACCGAAAACAATAAGAAGTGGTTGGCTGGTGGCCTTGATATGTGCGCCCATGAGGTGGGCCCCACGTGGTTGCTAGCCCATGAGGGTGCACACACCTCCTTTGGCAACAGCCCAAAACTTCCCCTTGCGGCCCAAGTATCCGTTTTCAAGCCGTTTAAAGTTTCAGCATCGCCATCACCTCAAAACTGAACCGAAACAAATACTAAATCCCAACACACACGTAATATGTCTTAATATAGATACAAACCAGTCCATATCACATGAAACTTGGCCAAAAACTCAAACGAACTCAGAATTGAAAACTGGACACAATTGAGCTTCCGAAGCATAGTCATCTCCAATCTTCAATCCGAAGCTTGAAAACTTGATTCCAACAACTTTGTGACGTCTCCCAATGATATAAGTGAAGTATCGTCGTCTCCTCCTTTTGGACCCTCTCTTGGTGCGCCGACCTTCCTCTCCTCCTGCTTGGTAGCACCAAGTTCTTACTCACCTAATAACCTGAGAATACACAAAGTGGAAGCATTAGGTAGCAAGCTGTCCTGATCAGTGAAATCAAAGGAACTTAGGATCAGATTCACCAGTTTAGCGAGTTCCCTTGCTCTAGCTTGAGTGATTGGTCCCTTGTACAATTCTTGCAAAGCTTCAGCCGTAGAACCAATACTAGTCTTGTCATTGTTGTTTGAATCTGATGATGGAGGTGATGATGATGTAGATGAAACCTTTATGATAGTGATGTCCTCATTCCTTTGCATGGTCTAGGATTACTTGTTGCTCTTTTCTTGGACTTAGGCTATGTGTTGGCATTTTGGAGTTGTGCCTTTTGATTTGATCAAATGTGTTTGAGATCAATCAAACATGTGGGTTCTGTAACCCTCTGAATAAGTTTTCCATAGAGCCTAAGATCATCCAATTTTGACACCGGAGTCAAAAGCTATGACCTTTTTTCGAGTGTTGTCTGTGTAGAAATGCAGGCCTGAATTGACTACTCGGACTGACCGGAAGTCCAGTCTGACCGCCCTTATAAGGCCACTCTCTTCCGACGAACCGCCACCGTTCGCCGTTGCCGTACGAACCTGAGGCCCTGCCGTCGTCAAGCCGACGTGTCATGCCACCTAGCTGTCCACGCCCGTGTCCAGATCAGCACCCTCGCGTGCGTGTCATCTACGTGTTGCGTGCGTGGTATCCTAGTCATGGCCACGTGTGCGCGTGCGTGCCAACTCAGCCCAGCCCAGATCCAATCGACTTAGTGGACCAAGTTCACCGTGTGCCGTGTGGCTGACTTGTGGGTCACACATGTCAGAATTTCTTTAGATTTCTTTTAATTATGAAAATCCTTTGCTGATGTCAGTATGCGTAATAATTTGATTTTTCTGTTGAGAAATAATTCGAAAATTCCAAAAATTCAGTTTTTAGGGGTTTTCTTGTAGATTCAAACTTCCAAAGCCCATATCTTTTGCATCCGAACTCCGATTGTTCCCATTCAAATTTCTAAATCTATCTAAATTCGAGATCTATTTATCTGAGATTTTTATCTAATTTTTGGAGTTGGTTTCTTCTTTATTTTATTTATTTTTGTTTATTTACTTCGTTTGCGAGTAGACGTCGATACTTTGGGCGATTTTGGAGAAGGAGTTCATCAAGACCAAGACCAGTACCTGAATTTATTCCAAGGCAAGTCATACCTTTGATCATGTTGAATCCCAGTTTTTAAAACTATATTGTTTTAAATTATTGCATTTACTTTAAGTATTTATTTAGATGATTTTGGGTTTAGTTATTAATCCAAATTGTTATATCCACCTTGCTTGTTGATATGCGATGATCTTTTGTCACCCTAGATTGGTTCATTACTAGTTGGTAATACTATAGCACCAACATGGGTTGGTTAGATACAATTATATTGCTTAGCCATGCTACGAGTCATCACCTCATATGAGTTGCAATTATAAACCTGACTAAGTGATAAAACTGTGTGTACTGTATGCTATTACTCGTTGATGGCATATGTTGCACTTAACCAACAGGGTGGAAAAGGATTTAAACTGGAGCAAGTGGTATTGTGTTTTTTTTATGGTGGAGCTGTGTGCATGGGATTTAATCTATGTGATATAGCTACAAAATTGGAAGTCTTGCCTTGATCAATTAAGGACTTAACGTTGTGCACCATTGAACTGAGCCTTTCGTACAACCACATGCCTAATGGGATGGGCCTAACTTAATAGGTTATGAATTCTTGACATTGATTACTCAGGTTGTAGGTTAGGATCTCAGTGATGGGTAGAGGTGTGTACCGCTATGGTCGGGTCACATCGCAGGGCAGTTTGCCGTTTCCCTGTCCAACGGTGTGCGTCGTGTCAAAGCACTGTGGTAGGGTTGGTACGACGGTAAAACACATCGGGAGTGTCAATGCTTGAGATAAAGTTTCTGAAAGATTTTGTTGTGACCAGCTCTGATCTAGTTGATTGCATCTTGTGGGTAAAGTGTACAACCTCTGCAAAGTGTTAAATCAATCAATTCGAATAGCCACGTCCGCGGTCATGGACATGCTCGGGGATTTCACACGAGGGGTAGATTTTCATAAAACTTTAGGAAGAGACAGCTCTGTGACTTAAGTCATGTGGCTGTGTGAATTAATATGATTAGCTTTGTGTCCTTTATGAAAATAACTGTTAAATTATTAATGTCTATTTGTTTTGAATTGTGTTTTCAATCTATTACTTGTATTCAATTGCAAATGTTGCATTTCTACAAAAGAACCACAGAAGCCATTTCCCATTTCCTTTGGAATAAGACTGTATTTATAAATTGCATTCTGTGGTATGTCTTGCGAGTACGGTTGTGTATTCATGCTTGCTGCAAACAAATCTACAGAAGAGGAGGAGTCATCGCCTGCTTTCAAGGAGGGGTTCGTTGAAGATACTGATTGTTAGGTCATTGATCCCAATCGGTTGCCTGTGGTGAATTGATAGGATTTCGCAGGAGTTTATTTTGTTCCACTGCTGATTTCTTTATTGTTAGCCCTGCGTGGCTTAATAAATGTAAACTCGACCATAAGGTCAAAACTATTGTTTGTTATTCAAATTACTCGTTTATGCTATTAATCACTTGTGTGGATCGATATTCATCTATGTTGTCACTGTGTGCACTAGCTTGATCCTGGACTATTGCATTATACACAGAGGATCCAGAATTGTATTTTTTGGTCCTGACAGAGGTGGTATCAGAGCCATACTGACTATAGGTCTTGACCTTAGTTAGATCAACTGTCTTAGAGTGTCCAAATTATTTTCTAAAGCAAAAAAAAAACCTTGTAAGATTAATCAATTGCTTAACTCCTCTCATGTCTCTCTTGACTCAACTATTGCTAGAATTTTTCCTCTCCCCGCCGTTTTAATTTGGCTCTTACCCTCTTGTCTGTCTTGACGGATGCCTCGCATTAGGAACTACGGTGAGCGCAAGGGAGGACTTGCTTGAGACCTATGGAAGCTTTTGAATGAGCACGAGGAAGACCCAGGAGAGGCTTGGAGGCTTTCTTATCAAGTTGCCCGTTCAAGTTAGGTTAAGTCAGTTGAGGCTCGGTGTGTTGGAGCCGCGTCAGTTAAGATTAGAGGTGTCGCCCTTTAGACGGTAGTTTGTGTGTTAGGATCGCTGGTTTTTCTTGTGTGCGAGTATGAGCTGCACAGGCACTTAGGCATTTGTTGTAGCCATATTAAGACCTTAAGTAATATAACTATTTCAGTTGGTTTATGCAGTTGTGTTTGTTGGGTTAAGCTCACCCCTCGATTAATTCTTAACTCATCTTGTGCTTGCCACCTTACCTAACCCATAGAGCTTCACCAGATGGTTCAGACTCATCATGCTGCTGGAAGTGGTTCCGGCACCCCAGTGTTAGAGGAAAATGAGCAGACCCCACGAGGAGGAGTTCCGCCGCAAGCACCTCGATTTGATTTGCATAATTTTGGAGCTTTCATGGCAGCCCAAACACAGATGATGTACACGATGATGAACCAGATTCAGAATATAAGCAATAATCGGAGTAACAACAACAACGTAGTACCAGTCAACCAGAGCCATCATAGACCATCCAAGCTGGCCGAGTTCATGAGAGCTCGCCCGCCCACCTTTTCCAGGAATGTCTCACGGTTGAGGCTGATGATTGGCTTTGCGTCATCGAAAAGAAGTTGCTGATCACCCAATGCAGCGATCATGAGAAGGTCTTCTATGCCACTCACCAAATGAAAGGCATCACTGCCAATGGTGGGAAAACTTCTGTGCCGCCCATGAGACGCCACAAAATATCACCTAGGAAGAGTTTTCAATAGCTTTTCGCCAGTATCATGTGCCAGAAGGAATAATCGATCTGAAGAAAGATGAGTTTCGCGCACTCAAGCAAGGAGGAATGTCAGTGAATGACTACCTTAATAAGTTTTCTCAGCTTGCCCATTATGCCGCAGAAGATGTCGCAATCGACAAGGCTCGACAGAGTCGTTTCCTGAAAGGACTGAATTTCGGGCTACAAGTCAACCTGATCGCCCATACCTTCTCGGATTTTCAGGAACTAGTCAATAAAGATTTAGTCCTTGAGGATAGGCGCAAAGAGTTGGAAGACCATCGTAAGCGCAGAATGGCCCAACAAAGAAGTCATCAGCCCTAGCAAAAGGCAAAGATAGTTCCGCAATAGTTCAATCGGTTTTCGCCGCAGACTTCTTTCAGGACGCTTGCACCAACCTCAACACCTCATCCAGCTACTCAGAACTTGGATAAAGCTGCTTCAGTCAACCCCAATTCAAGAAGCAACCCACGGACAGTACCAAGAATTTGCTACAGTTGCTGGGAGCCAGGACACCTCGCCAACAACTGCCCTTAGAAGGAAACAGTGACTCGAGTACACTTCAACCTTAGAGCTACACCGGCCCAGACGCTAGCACCCATCATCAACCAAGAAGATTCTCAAGTTGCCGGTTGATCCGGAGGAGCGCCACAGTCTGTGGCCAGAGGCCGTGTCAACCACGTCACTTTAGAAGGAGCCCAGGAAGCACCCGACGTCGTACTGGGTAAGTTTCTGGTTAACTCAGTACCAACAACAGTTTTGTTTGATTCGAGAGCTACGCATTCTTTTGTTTCTAGAGTTTTCGCAACCAAGAATAACATGGAAGTTATGCGCCTTAAGCATACTTTGTTAGTCCAGTCGCCTGGAGTAGAGATTAGCTCTAAAGTGGGATGTTTAGGGGCTAAGTTACTCATAGTTGGAGTTGAGTTTTTAGCCAACCTAACTATTCTAAATACTCAGACCTTAGATGTTATCCTTGGCATAGATTGGTTGTCCAAGCACAAAGCGTGCTAGATTGTGGCCGAAGAGCCGTAACAATTGAAGATACCAACAGAAAGAAAGTGGAATTTTAAGCCACCTCCGTTCGTGACGGACATCTGTTAGTGAACAGTTTGAAGACAGTGTCTTTGGAAGATGTACCAATTGTCAGAGAATATCTAGATGTGTTTCCAGAAGAATTACCAGGAATGCCACCAGACTGTGACATCGAGTTTGTCATCGATCTAGTGCTACGAACATCACCAATTTCAAAGAGACCCTATCAGATGCCAGCCGATGAGTTAGTGAAAATGAAGAAGCAGATTGAAGAACTTCTCGAGAAAGATTTTGTGAGACCTAGTTCGTCACCATGGGGAGCGTCAGTTTTGTTTGTCAAAAAGAAAGATGGGAGTATGAGGATGTATATCGATTACCGTTCTCTCAATGAAGTCACTATCAAGAATAAGTATCTACTTCCCCGAATTGATGACCTGTTTGACTAGATGAAAGGAGCCGGAGTGTTCTCAAAGATCGACCTACGATCAGGTTACCATCAGTTGAAGATTTGTCCGAAGGATATCTCGAAGTCGTGTCCTTTGGTCTGACTAACGCCCCTGCATATTTCATGAACATGATGAATATAGTATTCATGGAATATCTGGACAAGTTTGTACTGGTGTTCATTTATGATATTTTGGTTTACTCCAAGTTGGAGGAAGAACACGATGAACACCTGAGGTTAGTCCTAGAGAAACTCAGAAAGCATTAGTTGTATGCTAAGTTCAGTAAGTGTGATTTCTGGAAAAAGGAAGTTGATTTTCTTGGTCATGTGATGACAGCCGAGGGAGTAGCAGTTGACCCCGGTAAAGTCAAAGCAGTGTTACATTGGGAGCAGCCCAAGACAATAACTCAGATTTGCAGTTTCTTGGGAATTGTGGGATATTATCGCCGTTTCATCGAAGGATTATCAACGATTGCTAAGCCTCTTACGCAATTGTTGAAGGAGAAAAAGTTCACTTGGACCCCAGCTTGTGAAGAAAGTTTTCAAGAGTTGAAGAAGCATTTGACATCAGCCTCAGTGCTCGTTCTGCCAGATATTCAGAAAGATTTCGATATCTACTATGATGCTTCACGTCAAGGATTAGGATGCGTCCTGATGTAAGAGGGAGGAGCCGTCGCTTATGCGTTAAGGCAATTAAGACCTCATGAAGAGAATTATCCTACCCATGATCTGGAACTAGCTGCCGTAGTGCATGCTTTAAAGATTTGGAACCATTACCTCATCGGTTACCGCTCTGAAGTTTATACGGATCATAAGAGCTTGAAGTATATCTTCACTCCGTCAAATTTGAACATGAGGCAGAGAAGTTGGTTAGAATTAATAAAGGATTATAATCTTGGAATCCACTGCTATCCTGAAAAAGCTAACGTAGTTGCAGATGTTTTAAGTCGTAAGAGCTATTGTAATACTTTGGAAGTAAAGGAGAGTTGCCCAGAACTTTATGAAGAATTTCAGAAGCTAAAGCTAGAAGTCGTACGTGAAGAATTTATGGCCAGTCTAGAAGTACAATCTATCCTGGAGAAACATATT
Organism: Ampelocalamus luodianensis; assembly: GCA_036346255.1. Taxonomy (NCBI): domain Eukaryota; kingdom Viridiplantae; phylum Streptophyta; class Magnoliopsida; order Poales; family Poaceae; genus Ampelocalamus; species Ampelocalamus luodianensis. The sequence continues at coordinate 31,726,022 of CM070622.1, forward strand.
CGTGAAGCGCAACCAAAGGATCTCATAATTTCAGACATCAAGCTCAAAATGGCATAAGGGAAATTCAAAGATTTCACTAAGGATGATCAAAGAACACTTTGGATAAATGAACGTATCTGCGTACCAGATGTTGATGGTTTAGGACAGCTAATCTTAAAGGAAGCTCATAACTCAAAGTATTTGATTCACCCTGGAAGTACTAAGATATACCAGGATATTAAGGATAAATTTTGGTAGCCTAATTTGAAGCGAGAAGTCACAGAGTTCGTAGCCTTGTACGACATATGTTAGAAAGTAAAGGCAGACCATCAGAGACCAACAGGTTTGTTACAACCGCTGAAGATTCCAGAGTGGAAGTGGGAAGAAATCGAAATGGATTTCATTACCGGTTTACCCAGGACACAATCAGGTTACGATTCGATTTGGGTAATAGTTGATCGTTTGACTAAAATTGCCCATTTTTTGCCAATCAAAACCACTTATTCAAGAGATCGCCTTGTAGAGTTGTACATGTCAAGAATTGTTAGTTTGTATGCTGTGCCTAAGAAGATAGTGTCAGATCGAGGATCTCAATTCACCTCTCAGTTCCTGGCAAAGTTTGCATGAAGCGTTGGGAACCCATCTGAATTTCAGTACTACGTATCATTCTCAAATAGATGGACAGACTGAAAGAGTTAATCAGATAATAGAAGAAATGTTGAGAGCCTCTGCTCTAGCTAATGCTACCAGTTGGGATAAAAGCTTGTCGTATGCAGAATTCTCGTACAACAACAGTTATCAAGCTAGTCTGCAAATGTCGCCATTTGAAGTGTTGTGTGGTCGTGCCTGCAGAACCCCGTTGAACTGGTGAAACAACTGAACATTTGATATTTAGGCCAGATATTATTCAGGAGGCAGAGGAACAAGTAGCCATGATCAGGGAAAGATTGAAGATAGCCCAGTCTAGGCAAAAGTGCTATGCTGACAACCGTCGTCGTGATCTCAGCTTTGAGCCAAAATATTTTGTGTACCTTCGAGTAACCCCACTCAGAGGTGTAAAGAGATTTCATGCCAAAGAGAAGCTTGCTCCGAGGTATGTTGGTCCGTTCAAGATTTTGAAATGTCGTGGAGAAGTGGCCTATCAGTTGGAACTACCGCAGTAATTAGTAGAAGTACATGATGTCTTTCATGTCTCACACCTGAAGAAGTGTCTTTGTGTGCCAAAAGAACAAGCCCATCTAGATTCAATTGAGTTAAAAGAAGATCTCACTTACAAGGAGCAGCTAATCAAGATTTTGGATGTCGTAGAACGTCATACTAGAAGCAAGATTGTTTGTTTTTGCAAGGTCCAGTGGAGCAACCACTCAGAAGGAGAAGCAACGTGGGAGCGTGAAGAAGAGCTAAAAGCCGAGTTTCCTAGTCTTTTCTCTAGCTAGCCTGAGTCTCAAGGTCGAGATTCCTTTAAGGGGGAGGTTTGTAACATCCCAATTTTTTTGAGTTTTAAAAATCTTTTAAATAGTTAGTAGGGAGAAAATTCACCATTTGGTTTTTTTGAATTTATTTCAAAAACTTAATATGGACTTTTAGTATCAAAATAATTTAACATGAATAATGCCAACATGAACAATTGTCAAAACTATTTTATTTGGGTCCTATGTGCTCAGATATATTTTATAGAATTTTTCTGAGTTCATTTGTTATTTTCTATTGTCATTTGGAATTTCTGCTATTTTATAAAATAGAAAAACTAATTTAAAATCTCGGATTAGTTCTTGGGCCAAAACCCAATCCTTTTCCGCTTTCGGCCCAGCTCTATGCGGCCTAGTGCCCGCGCGCGCCGCGCCTCCGCTAACAGGTGGTCTCCACCTGTTAGTCTCTCTTTTCTTTCCTCTGTTCGTCGTGCAGTCCTTTCATCAACCACCGTCCGATCGTGTTTGAATTTTTCGATGTTGTGGGACATTCGGCCGGTCCGAACGTCACCAGCGGTGTGAGCCGTCCGATCTATTTTGAACGATCCGACGGGGTTGGTTGTTCGGTGGTCTGAACGTTCATTTAAATTTGGATCGTCCGATCAAGGTTGGGCGGTCAGATCAGTTGGCGTCCAAAACACGCCCGTGCCTTGTCTCTCTGTCAGGTGGGCCTCGCTCGTCGTCGTCTCCGTCACCGTCTTCCTCGTGGAGTCCAGCTCGCATCCGCCATTATCGTCTTCTAGAAGCTCTGTCCGACAACAGAGAATCTCCAAATAAAACCTTCTCGATTTCGTTACCAAACCTTATCTCTATCTCTCCCGCACCGGTTTTGGTTAGAATCAAATCCCGTATCTCATCTAATCTCCAAATTTGTTCGTGACCAAAACGAACTCAATTTGGGGATTTCCTATCCTGCAACCCGAACCCTATAAATAGGACCCCTGGGTTCGCAATCGCCCCCGCATCGAGAACCCAAGCTCAATTCCACCCCTACCGCCATAGCGCCGCCACAATCAACGATTTACGGTTTCTGCTGAGCTTTTATTTTCTTCATTTTGCGCCGCCGTCGGTGTCATTCTGTCCCCGTGGAGCGCACCGCCGTGATCAGAGTCGCCAGAGCTACCTCCAGCACCCGTCCCCGCCGCCAGTACCTCATCGGAGCCACTTCCTGATAAAACCCGAGCTTCATCTTCCGCTCCGGCTGCAATTCTGGCGACCTTCGTTGTCCTCTCAAGCCAAGGTGGGTACCGTCAGGTGCGCAATGGTGAGAGCTACCCGATGCGACTGCTCTCTTCTGACGAACCGCCGCCGTTCACCGTTGTTGTACGAACCTGAGGCCCTGCTGTCGTCAAGCCGACGTGTCATGCCACCTGGTTGTCCACGTCCGTGTCCAGATCAGCACCCTCGCATGTGTGTCATCTATGTGTCGTGTGCGTGGTATCCTAGTCACCGCCGCGTGTGCGCGTGCGTGCCAACTCAGCCTAGCCTAGATCCAACCAACTTAGTGGGCCAAGTTCATCGTGAGCCGTGTGGCTGACTTGTGGGTCACACATGTCGGAATTTCTTTAGATTTATTTTAATTCCGAAAATCCTTCACTGACATCAGCATGTGCAACAATCCGATTTTCCTGTTGAGAAATAATTAAGAAATTCCAATAATTCAGTTTTTAGGGTTTTTTTCTTGTAGATTCAAACTTCCAAAGCCCATATCTTTTGCATCCGAACTCTGATTGAGTCCATTCAAATTTCTAAATCTATCTAAATTTGAGATCTATTTATCTGAGATTTTTATTTAATTTTTAGAGTTGGTTTCGTCTTTGTTTTATTTACTTTTATTTGTTTGCTTCGTTTGCGAGTAGATGTCGATACTTCGGGCGATTTTGGAGATGAAAGAGTTCATCAAGACCAAAACCAGTACCTGGATTTATTCCAAGGCAAGTCATACCTTTGATCATGTTGAATCCCAGTTTTCAAAACTATATTGTTTCAAATTGTTGCATTTACTTTAAGTATTTATTTAAATCCTTTTGGGTGTAGTTATTAATCCAAATTGTTATATCCACCTTGCTTGTTGATATGCTATGATCTTTTGACACCCTAGATTGGTTCATTACAAGTTGGTAATACTATAGCACCAATGTGGGTTGGTTAGATACGATTAGATTGTTTAGCCATGCTACGAGTCATCATCTCCTGTGAGTTGCAATTATAAACCTGACTAAGTGATTATGGAACTAAGAGATAAAACTATGTGTACTATGTGCTATTACTCGTTGATGGCATATGTTGCAATTAACGAACACGGTGGGAAAGGATTTAGACTGGGACAAGTGGTACTATGTTTTGTTATGGTGGAGCTGTGTGCGCGGGATTTAATCTTTGTGACATATATAGAAAATTGGAAGTCTTGCCTTGGTCAATTAAGGACTTAACTTTCTGCGCCATTGAACTGAGCCTTCTGTACAACCACATGTCTGATGGAACGGGCCTAACTTAGTAGGTTATGGATTCTTGACATTGATTACTCAGGTTGTAGGTTAGTGTCACGGGCGGTACTGTTCACGTGCGTGAACAGTACACATGGAATTGTAGCGTGCGCACTGTTCATGCGGGACCACGGGTGCGTTAGTAGATGGAAATAGAAATAAGAATCGTTAGTTTCCTTGTTAGTTGGGTTTACTTCCTTAGAGATATATTCCATCTAATAGAAATAAGTTTTCTTAGACATAGAGATTATTTCTTAGGGGTCAAGTCGGGTCGTCCCTATAAAAGGGATAACATGTATTCATTATCAAGGAAGCAAGAAAAGATGAATAGAAAAGTTCCTAGTCCCTAAAGTCCAGCTGTGGTCATTCCCTTGACCGGCTATTCTAGATCTATTCTCCCCCAATTGGTGCTCTCCTTCACCTAGCACCGTTCTATGTCAAGTCGTCGCTGTCTGACCTATCTCCGATGGATGTTTACCCTATTATGAACTAAGGATCATTACATTTGGTATTAGAGCAATCGATCCCTTCCTACGACTTTTGCTACCATAGTTATGGCAACAAATCCGACCATCGTACCTGCCGCCGAGTCGTTGGTTATGATAAAGGCTAACGCCAACAAGATGGTCATGAGTACCAACGACAACGATAAGAAGATGGCAGTCATCTTCCTCGACATGCATGCTACTTTAGAGAAGATGATCGTGGATCAGAAGGAGAAGAAGGCGCAACAAGAAGCAGCGTTGTTTCCAGCGACCAATGCGCGACTTGTCGAAACTTGCGCGCGTTGTCGCATCCACGCCATGGTGTCGCTGGCTCGCCGCGCCGTCTTTGAAATGCGTCGTGGCCACTGCGATCTTTGCCGGGTTCTTTGTCATGCACGTCGCGACAACCGGTGAGTTTGCCACAACTGCGCGTGGAGGCAATGATTTTCAAGGACTCATGTCATCATCGCAACCTCTCGTTAACATGAGGTCTCCTAGGGCTTCAGCCATGGCCACCACCACAGCTCAGGGCGAGCTGTCGCGAAAGGAGGGGAGTAATGTCACGGGCGGTATTGTTCACGTGCATGAACAGTACACACGGTACTGTAGCGTGCGCACTGTTCATGTGGGATCACAGGTGCGTTAGTAGATAGAAATAGAGATAAGAATTGTTAGTTTCCTTGTTAGTTGGGTTTACTTTCTTAGAGATATATTCCATCTAATAGAGATAAGTTTCCTTAGCCATAGAGATTATTTCTTAAGGGTCAAGTCGGGTCGTCCCTATAAAAGGGATAGCATATATTCATTATCAAGGAAGCAAGCAAAGATGAATAGAAAAGTTTCTAGTCCCTAAAGTCCAGCTGTGGTCGTTCCCTTGACCAACTATTCTAGATCTATTCCTCCCCCAATCGGTGTCAAGTTGTCGTCGTCCGACCTCCCTCCGACGGATGTTTACCTTATTATGAACTAAGGTTCGTTACAGTTAGGAACTCAGTGACGGGTGGAGGTGTGTACCGCTATGGTAGGGTCACATCGCGGGGCGGTTCGCCGTTTCCCTGTCCAACGGTGTGCGTCGTGCCAAATCACTGTGGTAAGGTTAGTACAACGGTAAAACATATCAGGAGTGTCAATGCTTGAGATGTAGTTTCTGAAAGGTTTTGTTGTGATCAGCTCCGATCCAGTTGATTGCATCTTATGGGTAAAGTGTACAACCTCTGCAGAGTGTTAAATCAATCAATTCAAATAGCCACGCGTCGCGGTCATGGACATGCTCGGGGATTTCACACGAGGGGTAGATTTTCATAAAACTTTGGGAAGGGACAGCTGTGTGATATAAGTCATGTGGCTGTGTGAATTAATCTGATTAGCTTTGTGTCCTTTGTGGAAACAACTGTTAAATTATTAATGTCTTTTGGATTTGAATTGTGTTTTCAATCTATTGCTGGTATTCAATTGCAAATGTTGCATTTCTGCAAAAGAACCACAGAAGCCATTTTCTTTGGAAAAAGCCCGCATTTATAAATTGCATTCTGTGGTATGTCTTTGTTGGAAATATGCCCTAGAGGCAATCATAGAGATGATTGTATTTCAGTATGTTCATAACATTTGATAATATGTTATCTTGTTCCTTGAATGAATCATCAGTTATATAGATCAATGAGTATGTGACTTGTTGGTGAAACTCTTTATCTTATATGATATCGTTCTTAAAAGTATCCACAGTCGAATGTCCTTTGGTGGAACACCGGTGACTCTCATTAGTACATGTATTGATTGATCACCATGTTTCACGGTCATGGATATAGAGATATCGAATCAATAATGTGGACACATGTTAGAGAACATAGTGTTGGATAAGACCCACCTTGAGACACTATTGAGATTGTTATGATTCTATGTGTCGTTAGTTGGTCTCAAGCAATGATGATGTATAATCCTTAGACACGAGATCAGCATGGTTTCCTACATGTGTAATAGCACTCTTAGGGGTTGCCAAACGCTACTCATGAATCGTAGTTATAAAGGTAGCTTTGGGTATGCTATGAAACATGCGGAGGAATGTGACCGGTCGGATATGGATTTGCCCTCCTAACATAACGGGAGAGATATCTCTGGGCCTCGTTGTGGTCGAATAAAGTAAGTGCATGGCCATGCCACTAGTGGTCGAAGTGTCGACCACATGAAGTTATTCGACACTTGATCGAAAGTATTGAGCAGTCCATGGATGACATATTATCTCACAGAGTTCAACCGGATGTCGTGAGGCAAAGGAGAATACATAAGCGGGTCATTCGATTGCCGAGGTCGTGATCGTGAAGTCGTATGGAGATCGACCTGGTCGAAGACTATTCGGACATAATCACCAACCGTCGTAAGGAGTTGCAAAACGGTCGTAGTTAGATACTAGCGGTCGTGGGAGTTCTGAATGGTTGTAATCGATTATGAATCGTCGTGACTAAATACGAGCTGGTCGTAAGTGATAAGGACACAGTCGGTAGATCATATTGCATTAAGGTTCGTCCGATATATTACGTGTGTGTTCGGAATCGTTATGTCTTTGCTAGGTATCCGTGACGACTCGTGATCGGAAAGAGTTTCCAAGTCACAACCGATTACTCCACGAACCTATAGGGTCACGCACTTAAAGGGCTAGGATTTGACTTGGATGGTGATCCGAATTCTTATAGGCCACGAGTTCCTAATGGGCCTCTGGTGGGACCCATTATGGATGCCTATATATAGAGGCGGTGGCATGGGGTGGCGAGAGGATCAATCCTTTTGGAAGAAATCCGAAACCCTAATAGCCACGCTCTCCTCAACCACGCCCGGCGCTAGCACTCCTGCGCGTGGTGTCCCCGCCCGTGCGTGTGGATACCTTGGAGGTCTTGTTGCGAAGCATCGGCGACTAGGACGATCCGCGACTCACGGCGACCTAAGGAGGCGGAGGAGAACTTGCGGCGTTAGTCGGAGTAGGAGGAGAAGGCGCGCGGCAAATGCGACTACGATCGCATCAACTCGCTACATCGACTCTACTTCCGCTACGAGTCGGCGCGTCTAGGGTAATCTCGTGATCTATTACTTGCGGAGGTTCCTTGGTTGCGCGGTAAATTTTTTTGTTTGTGCTATCGTAGCCTTGCCGCGATCCAACAGTCTTGCGAGTACGGTTGTGTACTCATACTTGCTGCAAACAAATCTACAGAAGAGGAGTCATCGCTTGCTTTCGAGGAGGAGTTCGTTGAAGGTGCTGATCGTTAGGTCATTGATCCCAGTCGGTTGCATGTGGTGAATTGATGGGATTTCTCTGGAGTTTATTTTGTTCCGCTGCTGATTTCTCTATTGTTAGCCTTGCGTGGCTTAATAAATGTAAACTCGACCATAAGGTCAAAACTATTGTTTGTTATTCAAATTACTTGCAAGATTAATCAATTGCTTAACTCCTCTCATGTCTATCTTGACTCAACTATTGCTAGAATTTTTCCTCTCTCTGCCGTTTTAATTTGGCTCTTACCCTCTTGTCCATCTTGACGGATGCCTCGCCTTCGGAACTATGGTGAGCGCAAGGGAGGACTTGCTTCAGACCTATGGAAGCTTTTGCAGGAGCACGAGGAAGACCCAAGGGAGGCTGTGGAGGCTTTCTTATCGAGTTGCCCATTCAAGTTAGGTTAAGTCAGTTGAGGCTTGCTGTGATGGAGCCGCGTCAGTTAAGATTAGAGGTGTCGCCCTTTAGACGGTAGTTTGTGTGTTAGGATCGCTGGTTTTTCTTGTGTGTGAGTATGAGTTGCACATGCACTTAGGCATTTGTTGCAGCCATGCTAAGACCTTAAGTAATATAAGTATTTCAGTTGGTTTCTGCAGCTATGTTTGTTGGGTTAAACCCACCCCCTCGATTAGTTCTTAACTCATCTTGTGCTTGCTATCTTACCTAACCCATGAGCTTCACCAGATGGTTCAGACTCGTCATGTTGCTGGAAGTGGTTCCAGCACCCCAGTGTCAGAGGAAAACGAGCAGACCCCAGGAGGAGCAGTTCCGCCGCAATCGCCTCCATTTGATTTGCAGAATTTTGGAGCTTTCATGGCAGCCCAAACACACATGATGTACACGATGATGAATCAGATTCAGAATATGAGCAATAATCAGAGCAACAACAACAACAACGCAGTACCAATCAACCATAGCAATCATGGACCATCCAAGCTGGCCGAGTTCATGAGAACTCGCTCGCCCACCTTTTCCGGGAATGTCTCACCAGTTGATGCCGATGATTGACTTCGCGTCATCGAAAAGAAGCTACTGATCACCCAATGCAGCGATCATGAGAAGGTCCTCTATGCCACTCCCCAGATGGAAGGCATCGCTGCTGAATGGTGGGAAAACTTCTATGCCGCCCATGAGACGCCACAAAACGTCACCTAGGAAGAGTTTCCAACAGCTTTTCGCCAGTATCATGTGCTAGAAGGAATAATTGATCTGAAGAAAGATGAGTTCCGCGCACTCAAGGAAGGAGGAATGTCAGTGACTGACTACCTCAATAAGTTTTCTCAGCTTGCCGGTTATGCCGCAGACGATGTCGCCACCAACAAGGCTCGACAGAGTCGTTTCCTGAAAGGACTGAATTCTGGCCTACAAGTCAACCTGATCGCCCATACCTTTCCGGATTTTCAAGAACTAGTCAATAAAACTTTAGTCCTTGAGGATAGGCGCAAACAGTTGGAAGACCATCGTAAGCGCAGAATGGCCCAGCAAGGAAGTCATCAGCCCTAGCAAAAGGCAAAGATAGTTCCGCAACAGTTCAATCGGTTTTCGCCGCAGACTTCTTTCAGGACGCCTGCACCAACCTCAACACCTCACCCAGCTACTCAGAACTTGGATAAAGCTACTTCAGTCAACCCCAATTCAAGAAGCAACCCACGGACAGTACCAAGAATTTGCTACAGTTGTTGGGAGCCAGGACACCTCGCCAACAACTGCCCTCAGAAGGAAACAATGACTCTAGTACGCTTCAACCTTGGAGCAAAAGAAACTCTGCCAATTTATTCAACTATCTACATGTGCTTGCAATACTTTTTCTCATTTATATGCACATGTTTAGGGTGACCTTTTTTTCATGTCTTTAACAAGCAAATAATTCTCTTACTCCTTTAAGTTTATTGCAAGAATTATTTTGCTAAGACACATCTAGAATGTACATCTGTTTTCAAACAAATGGTATTCAAAAACCATATGTTTGTTATATCTTGAATGGGTTGTCATCAATTACCAAAAAGGAGGATATTGAAAGCATCTAGGTCCCTAAAAGATTGTTTTGGTAATTAATGACAATATAGATTATGGGACTAACATATTTATTGAGTGTTTACAAGGTTTAGTCCCAGTGACGAATGCAAACACTTGGAGATGCATGCTAAAGGTCGACATGAAGGTGAATATGGTTCAAGACAAGGTACAAGTGGTCTAGGATCCTTTTTTGGTTTACCGGTCTTTGGAGAAAAAGGTTGGAAGACTAAATTTTAGGTTAAATGCTGTAATATTAAGAGGGATCATGATTAATAGCTTGATAGCATGTTCTTGTGCTCTTTAGATCAATCTAGGATCATGCATGCATTTGGAGTGTTTGTTGAAAGCAATTTCTGGTTTTCTCAGCTTAACCAGCAGTACCGTTGTGTACTCGGCGGTACTACCACTAAACGGTAGTACCGGAGCTTCTTTGGCGGAACTAACGGTGCAAGTTTGGACCGTTCGAACGCATGATCCAATCGTGCGGCTAAGACCTGTGGTCCGAATGTTCAATCTAATCTGAGCCGTCCACGTTTCGATATGATCGGACTGCACAGAATAGTGGTCGTAGACCTTCGTAGTTGTAGACACTGGTCGTAGGCCAACATGGTCATAGACCTGTTCCAGAATAATGGTCGTAGAACAGTGGTCTTAGACCTGTTCGAGAACAGTGGTCATAGACACTGGTCGTGGAACAGTGGTCGTAGACACTGGTCGTAGAATGGTGGTTATATAAATTGGTCGTGGAATAGTAGTCGTGACCTATTTGAGAACAGTGGTCGTAGACACTAGTCATGAACAATGGTCGTAGACATGTTCGAGAACCGTGGTTGTAGACACCAGTCGAAAAACAGTGGTCGTAGACACTAGTCGTAGAGCAGTGGCCGTAGACCTGTTCGATAACAGTGGTCGTAGACCTTCGTGGTCGTGGACACTGGTCATGAACAGTAGTCGAAGACTCTAGCCGGAGACAGTGGTCGAGGACCAATTGGTATGATCGCATGTGTTCAACGGTATTACCGCATAACGGTAGTACCGATCTTCTGACGGTACGTTTTTTATAGAACGGTGTTTTCTTGGAGTTTGCTTGCTCTTTGAAGGTGCGGTAGTACCGGTGCACTACGTGCGGAACTACCGCAGCTCGGTATGACTGAATTTTATGAGGCGGTATGTTATTTCCAGTAAGGACCACTTTTGGACCTCAGAAGGAAACGGTTGTACCGCACTTGAAAAACGGAATGACCAGAAAATGGAACTACTGCATGTTAGTTGGCGGTAGTACCGCGCCGAATTTTCAACGGCTATGTCAGAGCAATTAATGCGTCTACGCTAGCCGTTATTGGACATTTTGGGAGGGTGCGGTAGTACCAGCCGATGAACGGCGGTACTACCGTATGTGCTGAAAAGTTCTGTGTTTTGCTTCCAACGGCGGATTTCGGGGCTATAAATACCCCTCCACCAGCTCTTGGACATAGGGAGAGCTTTCATATTTACACCCTTGAGCTAAGAGCATTCATTCCATACTTTATACACTCAATTGCATTCATTGTGAGGTTGTTGAGCCGAATTCAAGTGCATTCATTCTAGTTTGATCCATTGCATATGATTACCATCAAGCGAAGATTGCGATTCATTACTCTTGGTGTTGCCAACACCTAGACGGCTTGGTGGGAGTTTGCACGGTGATCTCTTCAAGAAGATTGTGAAGGGGCCCGGTGTTGGATGTGAGTGGTTTGGTGTTCATCATCTCGGAGCGGAGGAAGAACAACCACTAGTGAAATCGAGGGAATGCTTAATTCATGGAGCCGGCTTGATTGGTTTAAGCTTCCTCAACGTGGACTAGTGAAGACCGTCAAGTCTTCAATATCACAGGAAAAACTTCATTATCTTCATTGTGGTTAACTCTTATCTTTACTTTTTCGCATTTACAATTCTAGCAATTCTATTGTGCTTGATTTGCTTAATTAGAATTGTATCTAGTATTGACATTAGCTTCTTTTAGTGTTGAGTAGCATAGTAGTTCTATTATCTTGTTGTGCTAGAAAACTTTGTTAGAACTATCTTGCTTTAAGTTTGAAATAGTCAATTAATTTTTAGAAACCTCCTATTCACCCACCTCTAGTCGGTTATCCTTGATCCTACAGCGAGGTGCCTCAGTGGCGTCAAGGGGGGCCTCAAGGACCCAAATAGGCGGCTCGTCGTGGACCTTCAGGAACAAGTCAACTGACCCCGTTTGCAAGTTCTCTAGCGTCTCATGCTGGAACCCGTAGGAGTCGTGCGTCCTCACGCTCTCCCTTTCCAGGTTTGGCCTCCAGGGTGGCATCCCCTTTGCACTCGATGGCCCAATCCCGCCTGCGCTCTGCAACTAGTTCCCCTTCCTCGTCAACCTTGATCTCTCTGTCAAACGCCTCTCGGCCAGCTCCCCGTCGAGCTCGCCAATTGCCGCTTCTTCATGTGAGGACCCCAGTTTATTAGGTTTGTAACGCTTAACCAACCACCTGGTCCTAGCATCACAAATCAAATAAACTGATCCTCGAGATATGTATACTTCCCGACGATATACACACCCTTTGTACAAAATTAGACATCAACTCCATTCAAAATATAGAGTCCAAACATTACACTACAAGCGGAAGATAAACAAATAGCAACAATAATACAGGACAATGGCCATCGCCACAAGATACACAAATAACAACAAAAAGGCAGTGAAGCAAAGCGCCATAAGATGGCTATAAACAAAGCCAATCGGTGTGCCTTCAACCCACAAGGCATCGGCCAGGACCGCCAAGCCTAGTCGTCACCCACGAAGCGGCAAAGCCTGACTCACGAAGTGAGGCCACGAGGCTCACCTTCTTCCTCTGCAACAAAACATTAAGCAAAGCACACAGTACAAAGATTGTCTTTGTACCTTAAAGGCCAGCGTGTGAACTAGCGGACACATTAATATGCTACATGCGAGCTTGTTTAGTGGGAACCATATGTTTTATTTGCATAAAGCCAATTTTCATTTGCAATAAGGTAATACGGTTTGAAGGCAAGTTTGCAATTCATTTTTAAGATTGAAATAACGATGGGATAATAATAACAAAGCGAAAGATAAACAACCTAGAAGTGACTATCCCAATAGTCACCCCAACAATAACACGAATCCCGATTCGTACCACCCATCAAGTTTTAATTTAAATGTTGTAGTCTAGTTCTTACGGGCGTATCAGCGTGTCCATAACCTGGGGCGAGGCTATTCGAATAGTTTTAACCTGCGGTGTACCAATGTACCCACACTTGCACCGCCTTTGGCGAAGCACACTTCCAGAGGTATGCAAGCACTGACTAAGTCCTCGAGGCTGTTTCCAATATTGTGTATCAACCCGAGCCGCTCGTATGGGTAGAAACACCATACGCTTACATGGTAAAGCCGAAAGACAACTACCCACTCGGGATAAAGCTTTTGGACAACTACCATGCTCCCACCTCCGTCCCTCCTGCGACCTCCTGCGACCGGACCGATACACGCCAAAGTACTAGGTCAAGAGAGGTCCCATATACTCTAGTGTGGTTAGCACGCAAAATGCTCGATGCGGTGGCGCAAGTAACTTTCGGTCCTTAATTGACTCGGGCACCTTTCGGTCACACCCAACAGATCACACCAGTCTTACCATTGTGCCCAAGTCTAAACCATTTTGTTTTCATTTTTAGTTTTGCGATAAACATAGCGAAATGCTAAAACATAAAGTTATAGTAAATTTTGTGTGATCAAGGTTACTGACTAAAGTCGATAACCGCTTGATTCTCTACCGATAGCTAAGCATGTCTAAGCAAGTTGACCGAATCTACTAAGTGACAAGAGATCATCCAACGATCTCTAATCACGACAAATAACCTAAGCTCGGTAGTAGAGATCAATATTTTGTCTACGAGGATATGCAACTCTGGTTTAACTAATCAATTTAACACAAATTAAGCAATGCATACATGCAATTTGAAACAAAATATTAGACTTTAAAATCTTTGGGATAGGAATGATCAAACTGCTTGCCTGGCTGCTGTTGCTCAATATGGTGCGGAGGATCGTCCTCAGGGTTGCCGCAAATATCGAAGCCTAACGATCGAACAAAACAGCGAATAAGAACGAATAACACCGGCAAAACTCAAACATCAAATACAAACACCAATATATACACCAAGGCTAGACTATCACAAGGAATGACAAATAATTGCTACAGAGACCCATCCACTCATTTGCTAGGTTAACCACAAAATCAAACTTCTAACATGCTTTAAACTTTGGACAGGCTTTGATGGTGATTGTATGCACATCTATTATTTAATCATCAAGTTAACACATCAAAATCAGCTAGCTATACTAAAACCACTATTGACAGGTGAGAGCACAAAATCTACAAGAAGCTATTGAAAGCATAACTAGCCAAGTATCCAACTAAGAAATGCTAAACAAAAATCTTCTACCTAAGATAGGATGCTAAGGATGCTCATTATTCATACCCTAAGCATCACACCTAGATTTTGCAAGGCTAACAAGTTTCAACATTTGGTCACTACCCAAATCTTATAACACCGACAACTCAAAAGTGCAGAGGCAAATAAAATGGCGACTAACTATCCTATGATCAAGCATGGCAAGAAGCCTAGAAACTTAAAGATACCAACTAAATGATTTCATGCTAACCACCACAACAAAAGGAGACATCAAGCCTAACAAAACCTAATAGCAAGCATGATACAAATTTTGATTCTCGACAACGGCTAAAGCGACAACGAGAAAAGATCTGAGAAACTTGCACTAAAATACTTTCAAACCTCAATTACTAACTTTGATCATGCATGAGAGTGAACTAAAGAACAATCATAAGCATGATTAGCAAACTAACTAATTGGTTTTGAAGGAGTGGGCCCCATCGAGACAGACAGAGAGGAGCTGGCGAAAAACGAGAGGATCTCGAGCGCTCTGGACTGGATTCGTCGCCGGCGGTGGAGCGCGCGAGTGGAAACAAGGCCAAAATGGGTTGCCACGAGGACCACCAAACGAAGGTGGTCACGCGCGGCGGAGATGCTGCGAGGTGGCGCGCGGCGAGCACGGCGGCGGCGGTGAGGGTGACAAGGTGCGGCGCACGAGAAGAAGAAGGTGAGAATTAGCGCGCGCATGAGCATCGATGGGTTACGAGAACTCACGGGTGTGCTCGCGGCGACGGAGAACACCGGAGTGGCGGCGGCGAGCCAGGCGTGCGCAAGGCGGTTAACGGCGGTAGGGTGAGCGAGAGGACATGTGAGTGAGTGAAGAAGAAAGGTGGAGTCGGTGGTGCTCACGGCGAAGAATTGGTGGAGCTCACCGGAGAAAACGCGCGGTGGAAAAGGCGGTTTCGGCGGACTTGGAGAAGAAAGGCCACGCGCGCTCCACAGCGATAAACCCGAAATTCCTTGAGGTTTACTTCCAGAGGATGTGGAACACGCCGTGGCGCGGCTCTGCCGTGCTCGGAGATCACGGAGCGGCGAGGCGCTCGGAGCGTCGCGGCGGCGCTCACGGCTCTGGAGCTCGGTGGAGAAAACGGCAATGGAGGCAGCGAGGTAGGAAAGCCTTGGAGGTTTTGTAGGAGCGAGCGGAGGCGGCGAGGTGAGGCAGTGGGCGGTGAAAGGGCCGGTGAGGTGAGTGGCGGCACGCATGTAGGCGGCGGCCGCGAGCCTTGTGGCGGCGGTGCGCCGGAGCATGGCGAGTGGCGTGGCGGAAACAACTGCAGGTGGGACCGCCACTCGGCGGCGACGAAAGCGGTGCGGTCGGTGGCTTGACTCGTCCCGAATCGCTCCGGCCGTTGGATCACGAGATGGGCGGTCGAGATTGATGTATGCATTCGGACAGTCGGTTGCGCCGCATACGTGGATCGTTCGATTTGCATCGGACGATCCGATCGATTGGACTCACGCGGTGCAGCTAGTTGGCGCGACCGAGTCAAGTGGCGCGGTCGGACTCGAGCAGAGGTTGGGTTGGGCAGAGACGCAGTGCTTTTAGAATTTGATTTAAAAGACGAGAGAAGGTTTGGGAATTTTTAGAGGTAGCTCTGAGCTCCAAAAATTTCAGAAATTTTATAGTAGCTACTAGAGACAGAGAACAACCTTGTATAATTTTCCAGAACTTTTATGCAATGCATTGTTCTAGAAAATTCACAAGCTGCTGTACTGAGGAGTTTGACCAGATTTCAAAGCAGTTGACTTGGCCATTTGAAATAGCAAACAAAATCTAAAAATTGTGAAATAATTCAGGGAGGTAGATAGGATGATCAAGATACTAGGAAAAATAATTTCAGAGGATGATCAAAGTTTGAAGGCTAAGAATTAGCTGACAACAATCTCCATTCACAAGAGTTTAATTCTAGAAAATGGAAATTGCTAGGGAAAAATGTAGGAACTTTCAAATGATTTGAAGAGACAACAAAAGTTTTATTTCTCCTCAAATTTTACATTTGAAATACAAACCCTAAGTTAGGGCTGTTACAAACCTCCCCCTTACAGGAATCTACTTGAGATTACGATCACTGGAGAAGAAGGATGGGTAATGCTGCTCGGAGGCGATCTTCCGCTCCCAAGTGGCTTCATCCTCGGAGTGGTTCGACCACTGAACTTTGAGAACTTGATCACACGGTTCCTCGTTACTGCGTTCGACTTCTTCGAGGATCTGAGCGGACGCTCACGATAAAACAGATCTTCTTGCACGTCAATATTTTCCAAGGCGTTTCCTCAACCGGAACACGAAGGCACTTCTTCAATGCGACACATGGAAAACATCATGCACCCCCTCAAGTGTAGTGGGCAATTCTAACTTGTATGCAACGGCTCCCTCTATCGATGATGCGGTGGTCAGAGCATGCAGAGGAGCCAATTGCCCTTGGCAAAGCGGCGATGACCTTTGTGAGGTGAGACTTTGAGATACACAAAGTCGTTGGGTGAAACTTCGACTCACGGCGGCCGTCTGCATAGCTCTTGCACGGTGAGCTACGGCGCAAGTGCTCACGAATCAATTGCACTTGACTTTCGCCTCATTGATCGAATGCGGACCAAGAAGCGCCTTTCACGATCTCGGCCGGTTCAACGGTGTTCTGCGGCGCCTCCCATACAAAGCCTCAAGCGGTGCCATCAGAGACTAGCTGGAAAATTTGTTGTTGTAGGAGAACTCGGCAAGTGGTAGGCACTTCTCCCAATTCTTTCCATAGGAAAGAACACAAGCACGAACATATCTTCTAGCACTTTGATTGGCCGCTCGTCGACCATCGATCGAGGATGATAAGGTGGTGAAGGAAAAGCGGTACCCATGGCTTCACATAAGCGTGCCAAAATCGGGAAGTGAAAAGAGCCACGATCGACACTATCGTTCGTGGCACACCATGCGGACTCACAATGCGGGATATGTAAAGATCCGCTGGTGATTCACATCAATCTTGATCGCCTTTGGAAGGAAATGGGCCACCTTAAGTCAATCGATCAATTATAACCCATAATGCATCCTTCCCAGAAAAATGCAGGCGGACGGTGATAAAATCCATGCCTCTGAATCCACTTCCATTACGGAATAGGTAAGGGCTGAAGAAGACCATTTGGGCCGATGCTCGGCCTTGTGCGCGACAACATCGTCACATCGGCCACGAACACGGCAATCTCGCGCTTCATGCGAGTCCACGAGAATCTCGCGCGAGATCTTGGTACATTTTAGTGGCCGGGATGGATGGATAAAGGCGAATCATGGGCCTCTGCGAGAATCAAATCCGCAACTCGGGGACCTTTGGGACCACAAGCCATTGCCCAAACCATACAACACCGTGTTCATCTTACATGAAACACTTGTTGAACCATCACGATGTTACGCTTGATTTTACCACGCCATCATCGATTCTTTGTCTTTGCCTTGATCGATCCACCAAGGTTGGTTGCACAACCAAGGCGACAAGGAACCATGCTCAACCAAACCCAAGTTGAGGCATTTGATTTCGCAAGAAAGCGCGAGTTCTTTGCTCTTGGATCATCAAAGTATTGCAATACACCTTTACGGCTAAGTGCATCGGCAACCACATTGGCCTTGCGGTGATCTGAATACCCATGTCATAATCTTTGATTAATTCTAGCCATCTCCTCTGCACGAGGTTGGATCTGGTGAGTGAATAAGTATTTCAAACTCTTGTGGTGGAATACACCTCCACAGATTCTGGATCAAATAATGCCGCCAAATCTTGAGTGCATGAACCACCGCGACAAGCTCTAAATCATGGGTGGGATAGTTGAGCTCGTGAGGTCTCAGCGCTGGATGCATAGGCAGCGCCTTGCCTTCTGCATAGAACACACCCAAGCCCCAGACGAGAGGCATCGCAATAAATATCGAAGCTCTTGTGGATATCGGAAGAGTAAGGCTGGAGTGAAGTCAATGTTGTTTGAGCTCAAAGCTCTCATCACAGGCGAGGACCATACAAACTTCTTGTCCTTCTTAAGCAATTCGGTCATCGGCTGCGATTTTGGAGAAGTTCTCGATAAAGCGGCGATAGTAGCAGCTAAACCAAGAAAACTCCGCACATCGATGGTGACTTGGTGGCCCCAAGATAGAACATCGTTGACTTTCTTTGGGATCCACGACTATGCCTCGGTGAAAGAACATGGCCCAAGAATGCCACTTCCTTCAACGAACTCACATTTCTTGAACTTTGCATATAGGTGATGTTCCGCAACTTGCCCAAAACAATCTTGGATGCTCGGCATGCTCTGCCTTGATCTTGGAATAGATAAGAATGTCATCAATAAAAACCACCACAAATTTGTCCAAATACTCCATAAATCGGAATTCATAAGGTTCATGAACAACGGCTGGAGCATTGGTCAAACCGAGAAAGACATGACGATTGTACTCGTGCAGAGCCATAACGAGTAGTGAAAGCCGTCTTGAATATCCTCGGCCACGATCCGGACTTGATGATAGCCCGATCTCGAGATCAATCTTGGAGAACACGAGCTCGGACAAGCGATCAAAAGATCATCAATGCGGGCGAGAGGATATTTGTTCTTCACCGTCACTTCATTGAGAGGGCGGTAATCAACACACATCGCAAAGTCTTGTCCTTCTTCTTCACAAAGATCACCGGACAACCCCAAGGAGATGGCTGGGACGGATGAAACCCTTTGCTTGGAGCTCACCAAGCTGCTTCTTCAATTCTTCTAGCTCATTGGGAGGCATCCGTCTGGCGCCTTGAATCGGAGCGATGCAGGCGATAACTCGATGACAAACTCGGTCTCGAACGGAGGCATCGAGCAAATCTTGGGAAAGACATCCACAAAGTCGGATACTATGGGAACATCTTGAATTTGCAAGGCGGCTTTGCTTCCAATGCACATAGACATGGGCCACAAGCGTGGCGAAACCCGACTTGCTCACCGAAGGGTGGTAAGATAGACAATCTTCACACAATCGATTTGCCCCAAGTGTTGGGACAACCAATCCATGCCAAGAATCACATCGGACTCATTGACCCGAGCGAATGAGATTTGCCAAAAATCCCACTCCTTCAACTATGATAGGAACATCCAGACAACAGTAATCGGCTCTCATTTCCGACCCGGAGAGCGGATGAGCAAAGGAACTCCCAAAGGAACACGAGAAGACCACTAGCGACAAATGATCTTGAAATAAAAGAATCGATGCTCGAGAATCAAATATCTGCGGCGGGGCGAAATTAACAAAAGTGTACCAATCACGACATCGGCGCCTCAGAGCCTCCTCAGTGAAAGGTGGTTGACTCGACCGCTGCTTCGCACCACAGGGCTTCAACAAGCTTACGGTGGGTGGGTGACCACTCCCCCGCGTCCTCCATTAGGGCGAGGTCTCTTCACAACACTCGAGGCGAGCATTGCATAATGGCCCTTGTTGTGGCGTGGCTCAGTCACCTCGGCGCGCCGGATTGCGGAGCGCTCTTCTTTGGATCGCGGCGCCGTGGCTGGCTCACGGCTGCGGTGGGTGAGCTGCAGATGGTCTCGGCGCCGGTGGAGCAAAAGAGCAGGCCAGCGGCGCCGGCCGGGGACGAACGAGGCTGTGTGTGAGTGAGGCGTCGCCTCCCATTTGCGCTTGCGGGACTCGCCAGACGCCTTTGCCTTATGCTCAAAGAACAATGGCCTTATCTACCAAGGCACGAAAGTCGAGAGAAGTCTACAATAGATAGCTTGTCTGCGGCTCTCGGACAAACCCTCCATAAACTTCTCTGCTTAGCCTCATCCGAGGCCACCTCTCCGAGCATAACGAGCCAAGTGATTAAACTCGTATAAATACTCAAAGTCACGGACTTGCGCCTTGCTTGAGCGCGAGAATTCTTTCTTTTTCAGCTTCATCGAGCCATCGAGGATGTGGGCGATTTAAAAGTGATCTGAACTCCTCACGCGACCACATGGCCCGCGGTCGCATGGCGAATAGTTCTCCCACCATGAAGTCTGCGCCCTCAAGGTGGGGGGCGAAAGTGCCTTGTCTGCGCACCTTTGAGCTATGTTGAGCTTTCGCTCAACCATGCGCGAGCCAATCGTCGCATCGAGGGTCCTCAGGCGGGAGAAAGTCGGCGGTGTGTGCGGAGGAACTCGCAAGTCCCCGAGTCGGTGGCTGCCACCACCGGCGAGTGGAGGTATTCCTAGCAATAACCTCCAAGATCGCGCGTCGTCCATGCGGTTTCGCTCGATCCGGCGAGAACCTCGACCATGGTCGGAGGAGGAAGCTCCTCATCATGACCCGGCCTATGGCGCCACGCGTTCTCCGGCCATCTGTTTTACTAAGACAAGTTAGCAACAAATTTAAGAGCAAGAAAGCCCAAAATTCATGAAAGCATCAGAAACAAACACAAGCGGGATAAAGTTCGACCGGCAAAAATCGGACACATAGCAACTCATACATATCTTACCCTATGCTCCCACAAATTTTACTTAGACTTAATTCTCTATGGTTCTCCCAAAGTGATTCTACAGTAGTAACTATCTTTTGAAAGGAAAGAGAAACCAAGTTTTAAACTCAAATTAGAGTAAGATGAGAGTAGAAGGCTAAGATAGGTAAGGAGTAAAATCTGAGAATCTGCCTAGGTTTTCATAAACCCTTTTATACTTTGAAATTAAGCTTTTTCAAAATATCCTAAAGACGACTATGCTTGGGTTGCTCACGGCACGAATGGCTCGATACCAACTTTGTGAGGACCCAGTTTATTAGGTTTGTAACGCAACCAACCACTGGTCCTAGCATCACAAATCAAATAAGCGATCCTCGAGATATGTATACTTCCCAGAAGCAGTATACACGGTACAAAATTAGACATCAACTCCATTCAAAATATAGAGTCCAAACATTTACACTACAAGCGGAAGATAAACAAATAGCAACAATAATACAGACAATGGCCGTCGCCACAAGATACACAAATAACAACAAAAAACAATTGGAAGCAAAGCCATAAGATGGCTATAAACAAAGCCAATCGGTGTGCCTTCAACCCACAAGGCATCGGCCAGGACCGCCAAGCCTGAGTCGTCACCCACGGCGACAAAGATGACTCACGTGAGGCCCACGAGGCTCACCTTCTTCCTCTGCAACAAAACATTAAGCAAAGCACACGAGTACAAAGATTGTCTTTGTACATTAAGGCCAGCGTGTGAACTAGGACACATTAATATGCTACATGCAGCTTGTTTAGTAGGGGCCATATGTTTTATTTGCATAAAGCCAATTTTCATTTGCAATAAGGTAATCGGTTTGAAGGCAAGTTTGCAATTCATTTTTAAGATTGAAATAACATGAAGGATAATAATAACAAAAGCGAAAGATAAACAACCTAGAAGTGACTATCCCAATAGTCACCCCAACAATAACACGAATCTGATTAATGCCACCCATCAAGTTTTAATTTAAATGTTGTAGTCTAGTTCTTACGGGCGTATCCGGCGTGTCCATAACCTAGGGCGAGGCTATTCGAATAGTTTTAACCTGCGGGGTGTACCAATGTACCCACACTTGGGCGCCTTTAAGCGAAGCACACTTCGAAGGTATCGTAAACATGACTAAGTCCTCAGATTGTTTCCAATATTGTATCAACCCGAGCTGCTCGTATGGGTAGAAACACCATACGCTTACATGGTAAAGCCGAAAAGACAACTACCCACTCGAGGATAAAGCTTTTGGACAACTACCATGCTCCACCTCCGTCCCTCCTGCGACCTCCTGCGACCGGGACCGATACACGCCAAAGTACTAGGTCAAGAGAGGTCCCATATACTCTAGTGTGGTTGCACGCAAAATGCTCGATCTGGTGGCGCCAAGTAACTCGGTCCTTAATTGACTGGGCACCTTTCGGTCACACCCAGAGATCACACCAGTCTTACCATTGTGCCCAAGTCTAAACCATTTTGTTTTCATTTTTAGTTTTGCGGATAAACATAGCGAAATGCTAAAACATAAAGTTATAGTAAATTTTGTGTGATCAAGGTTCTGACTAAAGTCGATAACAGCTTGATTCTACCGATAGCTAAGCATGTCTAAGCAAGTTGACCCGAATCTACTAAGTGACAAGAGATCATCAGTGATCTCTAATCACAACAAATAACCTAAGCTCGGGTAGTAGAGATCAATATTTTGTCTACGGGATATGCATTCAGTTTAACTAATCAATTTAACACAAATTAAGCAATGCATACATACAATGAAACAAAATATTAGACTTTAAAATCTTGGGATAGGAATGATCAAGCTGCTTGCACAAGTTCAACGTTGCTCAATATGGTGCGGAGGATCGTCCTCGGGGTTGCCGCAAATATCGAAGCCTAACGATCGAACAAAGCAGCGAATAGAGCGAATAACACCGCAAAACTCAAACATCAAATACAAACACCAATATATACACCAAGGCTAGACTATCACAAGGAATGACAAATAATTGCTACAGAGACCCATCCACTCATTTGCTAGGTTAACCACAAAATCAAACTTCTAACATGCTTTAAACTTTGGGCAGGCTTTGATGGTGATTGTATGCACATCTATTATTTAATCATCAAGTTAACACATCAAAATCAGCTAGCTATACTAAAACCACTATTGTGGTGAGAGCACAAAATCTACAAGAAGCTATTGAAAGCATAACTAGCCAAGTATCCAACTAAGAAATGCTAAACAAAATCTTCTACCTAAGATAGGATGCTAAGGATGCTCACTATTCATACCCTAAGCATCACACCTAGATTTTGCAAGGCTAACAAGTTTCAACATTTGGTCACTACCCAAATCTTATAACACCGACAACTCAAAAGTGCAGAGGCAAATAAAATGAGCAGACTAACTATCCCTATGATCAAGCATGGCAGAGAAGCCTAGAAACTTAAAGATACCAACTAAATGATTTCATGCTAACCACCACAACAAAAAGGAGACATCAAGCCTAACAAAACCTAATAGCAAGCATGATACAAATTTTGATTCGACAACGGACTAAAGCGACAACGAGAGAAAGATACGAGAAACTTGCACTAAAATACTTTCAAACCTCAATTACTAACTTTGATCATGCATGAGAGTGAACTAAAGAACAATCATAAGCATGATTAGCGGCTAACTAATTGGTTTTGAAGGAGTGGGCCCATTTATCGAGACAGGGAGAGCACTGGCGAAAAACGAGAGGATCTCGGGCGCTCGGACTGGATTAAATCGCCGGCGGTGGCGCCGCGGTGAAACCAAGGCCAAAATGGGTTGCCACGAGGACCAGCTAGCGAAGGTGGTCACGCGGCGGAGATGCCGCGAGGTGGCGCGGCGAACAGGCGGCGCCGGCGGTGAGGTGACAGGTGCGGCGCACGAGAAGAAGAAGGTGAGAATTAGCGCGCATGAGCATCGATGGTTACGAGAACTCACGGTGTGCTCGGCGGCAGCGGAGGCACCGGAGTGGCGGCGGCGAGCCCGCGGCGCAAGGCGGTTAGCGGCGACGAGGCGGGGTGAGCGAGAGGACATGTGAGTGAGTGAAGAAGAAAGGTGGAGTCGGTGGTGCTCACCGGCGAAGAATGGTAGAGCTCACCCGGAAAACGGCGGTGGAAAAGCGGTTTCGGCGGACTTGGAGAAGAAAGGCCACGCCGCAGCTCCTAGCGATAAACCCGAAATTCCTTGAGGTTTTACTTCCCGAGGATGTGGAACACGCCGTGGCGCTGATCTGCCGTGCTCGAGATCACCGGCAGCGAGGCGCTCGGGCGTCGCGGCGGCGCTCACGGCTCCACAGCTCGGTGGAGAAAAGCGGCAATGAGGCAGCGAGGTAGGAAAGCCTTGGAGGTTTTGTAGGAGCGGCGGGCGGCGAGGTGAGGCGGTGGGCGGTGAAAGGACCGGTGAGTGTGGTGGCGGCACGCATGTAAGCGGCGGCCGGCGGAGAGCGCGAGCGGCGAAGTGCGGTGCCGAGCATGGCGAGTGGCGTGGCGAAACAACTGCGGAGTGGGACCGCCACATCGGCGGCAGTGAAAGCGGTGCGAATCGGTGGCTTGACTCGATCCCGAATCGCTCCGCCGTTGGATCCGAGATGGGCGGTCGAGATTGATGTATGCATTCGGACAGGTCGGTTGCGCGACGCGCAACGTGGATCGTTCGATTTGCATCCAGACAGTCCGCGATCGATTGGACTCACGCGCGGTGCAGCTAGGTTGACGCGACCGAGTCAAGTGGCGCGGTCGGACTCGAGCCGAGGTTGGGTTCGGGCCCGAGGAACGATGCTTTAGAATTTGATTTAAAAGACAGAGAAGGTTTGGGAATTTTAGAGGTAGCTCCTGAGCTCCAAAAATTTCAGAAATTTTTATGGTAGCTACTAGAGACAGAGAACAACCTTGTATAATTTTTCCAGAACTTTTTATGCACTGCATTGTTCTAGAGAAAATTCACAAGCTGCTGTACAGGGAGTTTGACCAGATTTCAAACAGAGTTGACTTGGCCATTTGAAATAGCAAACAAAATCTAAAAATTGTGAAATAATTCAGGGAGGTAGATAGGATGATCAAGATACTAGGAAAAATAATTTCAGAGGATGATCAAAGTTTGAAGGCTAAGAATTAGCTGACAACAATCTCCATTCACAAGAGTTTAATTCTAGAAAATGGAAATTGCTAGGGAAAAATGTAGGAACTTTCAAATGATTTGAAGAGACAACAAAAGTTTTTATTTCTCCTCAAAATTTTACATTTGAAATACAAACCCTAAGTTAGGGCTGTTACACTTCAACTCGCTCAAGCTCAACGACAACGCCCTCTCCGGCCATATACCCGTCTCCCTCAAGCGTTTGGACCGCCTCAAGTGGCTCGACCTCTCTGGGAACCGGCTTGACGGCTAGATCCCACCCTAGTTCGGCGCGACCTTTTCTAGGGAGTTCTTCTCTAGGAACTCGGGCCTGTGTGGCTATTCTGTGTCCTCGTGCTGCGGCCACGGGCTGGGGAACACCGACCTCGACATCGTTATCGTTGCGGGGGTCTTCGGCGCCGCCGCTCCTCACCTTCTTCTGGCGATGGTGGGATGAACGGTTGCCTCCGACCACCCGGTCTGCCATGGGCAGAGCAAGCAAGGAGAAGAGGAGGAGGAGAGGAGAGGAGAAGAGAAGAAAAGAGGAAGAAGACAGGGGCAGAATTGTCTAAAATGGCAAAAATTAAATTGTGTCTTCAACTTTGTGGCAAATAATCATGCGCAACAAAAATAGTGACAAATGATAGAAACCACATCAAAGATGAGGAAAATGATCAATTTCCCCCTGGCTATTAGTGGCAGCTGTGCACTCCTAGTGGGGGCGTGGCGGTGGGTGGAGTGGAGCAGAGGTATCCAAACAGGCGGTTTGGTACAACCTGACACAGATCCGTTTAGGCACGGCAAAATAAAGGGTCGAGCACGGTTAGTTTGACGAGCCAGAGTCAGCCTATTTAGCCCATCAACAAAAAGGGTGCCTCCACCTCCTCCTTCGACGTAGTGCGCCGCCTCATCCTCCACCGTGCGCGGGCCGTGTTTGGCCCGATGCGTGCGAGCTATCTTGTGCATGTTGTGCCCGCCAACCCGCCGAGCGATGTTGCGACCCAAAAAGGCACGCAGTCGCGCGGTGGCAGGATGACCCATTTAGGTGTCGGGCCTGCCGCGTCTGAGCCAAACCAACAGTGTCGTACTTTAGATCGATCCAACAGGCATGGCTCATTTGGACAGGTCTAGAGTGGAGCATGAGAAGGAGGAAGGCAGACATTTTTTTTTTGAGAGTGAAGAATGGGAAAGTGGCGTGTCAATTGTCAATTTGTGCGCGACGGATGGTTATCCTCTAGCATCACAGGGTTCTAGTGGGACAAAGCAGCTGACGTGGGAAACAAAATACAGAGGCTTTCAACTTAGGTACAGTTCTTCTAATTAATCTTTGCTTGCTGATCTTAATGGATGTGCCTTAAGCCTCTCAGGCTCTCAGCACGGATCTCAGTTTCGTCGCATTTCATTTTCTGATGCCTCAAATTAAGTACTCCCTCCATTCTACGATATAAGTCCATTATGATATTTCAGGGTCTCAAACATAGCACTTCAACTGTGTTTTTGCATTATGATATATTAGCACAAAATAATAAAAACTTATATATTATGAAAACATTTATTTCATTTTTTCCAGACAAATCCAATGACATTATTTTCATGTAGGTAATTATATACTTTAATATATTAATAGTCAATGTTTTAAAACTTTTAACCCCGTGTGCAGGAATGTGGCGTTCAGTATTGGAGAACAGAAATTAAGGGCAATGGAATACCATGCACTCTTCCTTTAGCTTTTCTGATATTGCAGGACCCAAAAGGACGCATTATGAATTGACAACCGCATTAGAATTACACTGCCACCACGTATGACTCCCTTCCATTGGACATTGAATCATGGAATTGGAATCGAATTCCAGGGATCTAGCTGTTTGGCTATCAACTAGAAATGGAATTGACGATTCCAAACAAATCCCGGCAAGTAAGATGCAGCTAGAAAGAATTTTAAGCTTGCACCCGTCATTTGTTTGTAATCGAAGCATCCACCTTGTCATCCATCATGCCCGATGCTCTCGCTATGCCTTCACTCGTCGCTCGACACCTACCACTTGTCGCCGCGGCTCAACTCTAGCACTTGCCGCGGCCACTCGGCTACCCTCCACCCTACCAACTCGTGCCTCCTCCACCTGTCGCTCGTCTCCGGCCGCTCACCGGCGTTGCTTAAGTCCCGCGTCCTTCCACAGCCTCTCGCCTCCTCCTCCGTCTCTGCTCGAGACCTTCCACCACTACGAATAAGTTTTTTTTTCCCGACGGGTAGAAACCGTCAGCAAATAGTGAGTGGCGTTGCTATTTTTTTCTTCCCGATTTCCTTCTTGTTTGTTTCTTCTTCGTTTTGCTTGTTCTTTTGTTCTTTGGGTCACTTGCGTTGTTGGCTGTTGCTACATGTATTTCTACATTGTGATGTTGATCCACTCTTCATTCCAAATGGCACACAAACATAAAAATTGAAATTGAAATAAGCTAGAATCAAATTCAAATTCAACTAAAGTCTTTGCCTTAAATACCACCTTTCCATTTCTTTTATTTTTTTAAAAAATTCAAGATTAACCTAGTAAAGCATGTACAATTGTCATTTGACGATGCAAAATATTAAATATGAGAGACCATGGCCTGTCTGCTTTGTCTTTCAAACTACTATGAGTTACGACCAATACCGAACCATAGCCCCAGTTCACTCCTCTGCAAGTAGCAAGGAGAAAAGAGCTGGCTCTCCTAGCCGCCGCCGACTCACCTATTCGCGTGGCGGTGCCACCCTCACACCGTGCCGTCCACCTCGTGCCATAGCTTGTAACTATTTCATTTTTTTTTAAAAAGAGAAGTGAATTCAAGTGTGGTTGATTCAAATCCTATAATATAAAAATCCGTATACAAATTTGACATCCAATTTGATAGGAACATGGATATGAATACAGCCCTACAGTACTAACAGCTATTGCCCGATGTGTTTCCATTTTCCACGGGACGGTGGTACCTGGCCCTGTACATATAGGAAATAAACCCTATGATATGTGACTTGCAAAGAAGTGGTTGATTTATTTTGCCATTTATCATGAGATTCAAAGGGTCTAATATATGTCTAAAAGTGACGATGTCTCGATAGTACCATACCATTATATATATATATATATATATATATATATATATATATATATATATATATATATATATATATATATATATATATATATACTCTGGGAGTATGTATTCCCACTTCTAATATATCACTTAAACGAATATATTATACTTCTTTATCACTTTCAGTATACTTAAATACCAATTAAAAGATACTTCAATACGACTTGATTGAAAAAATTTCATTTGAGCCCTTTATTTTTGCTATATACCCCTTTTTATATATAAAAGAAGTACATACATGGATTTTGGTATAAAAAAAATGGATTTTTATGAAATTTTTTATGGGACTCACTTTGGAGTATCTTATAATCATTATTGGAGTATACTCAAATTGATAAAGAGGTATCATCATACGATTTAAGTGGTATATGAGAGGTGAGAGTACATACTCCCAGGAGTACCATACCATTTTCATATATATATATATGAAAAATACTTTCTACTCCAAATATGACCGCTACTCCACGTCATGGTAAAGGAAAGTTTTCACGTCACTTTATGTCTAAGCCAACCAAGAGTTCAAGTTGGACACGTTCTGGAATCCAGTTCGGCCTCCGGAAATAACCCTCACTTCAAACATGCATAACTTTTACATACGAACTCCGTTTGAGGTCCACGAGTACTTGATTGAAAGCTTATCTTGTCCTCTTTCAAACGGATCTGACCTTACCTCTAAATTCCTTCTATGCATACCGCAATCATCGAAAGAAGGTGTTGTGGCACCTATTTGGGCCGTGGGCTTTGTAATTCGGAGAGAAACCCTAGGGCCCGTACTGCTCACGTGGTTACTGTTCATGCATGAACAGTACCACTGCCCCTCCCTCTTTCTCCTATACATAGTGGCCGCCATTCCCTTTAGTTCTTCGGGTTTTGTTGATTGAAGTTTAGATTTGCTACTTTATTCTTTGTCTTCTTGGTCGACGAGATCAACGACATTGTTCTTCGGAACCCCACCTATCAATACATTCAATTAGTATTCACAATTTTAGATTGCTTATTTATCTTGTTCTTGCGTGCTTCTTCGGTGTATGAAGGAATCGATCTTCGTGATCAGGTCAACCGGGTATTCGTGCACAGTTGATAATGACTTGTCGAGCAGTTCAGCGATTATAAAGTTTCGAGCTTTGCGAGTTCGTAGCCAGGATTGTGAGAGTTGAGTGACTACTACTAAACTTACCTTCTCATCGAAAGATCAGGCCAAAATCAGGACCTTCGTGGTTCATCAAGTGGTATCAGAGCTACAGTTCTTCGGTGAGAAATCAGTACCCTTAGTAGTAGATTCATTTTTCATACCTAGAGTCCAGAAAATTACCCAAAAAATTTCGCATCTATCATCCATACCGAACCAATATGAGCCTTTGCCATTTTCTTTTCGGTATTTTGCTTGTTGAATTTTTGGTTACTGTCTAGTTGTTGAATTCTAGTTTAGTTGGAGTCTAGTTCGTCGTTGTCTAGTTTGCACTCGTGTTTTCCTTCGCGTCGCTTGATCATTTTTTGAGGGTTCTTAGTTTTTGCATCTAAAACAGAAATTCGTGGGTTAGAAATCCTCTAATCCGCACCAAAAAGAGAAAATTCATGTTGATGTTAATCCAAGAAAACAAAAGGATTGCTGTGATCTTTTGGGAGAGTTGATGTTATTTGCGACTTGCGGCAAACTCTAGGACCGACCAGATAGTAGAAGAAGAAAGAGGCAACCGCAAGAACAAAAGCCGCAATAGAAAAAAAAAGAAAAAGAAAAGAAAAGCGCATAAAAATTGGTGGAGACCTTCTACCTAAGCCACTAGTTGCCCTCCAGGTGCCCCAAAATCGGCCATCGTCGGCCTCGAATTTGCGTCGCAAGTTTTCGGTTTCTGTTTTTGTCGTTTCCTTTGATCTTCCTTTCGATATATATATATATATATATATATGGTTAATACTTTACTCCCGGGTGTAGTTACTCCCACCTCTGATATACCACCTAAAAGAACTTAACATACTCCTTTATCATTTTGGATATACTCGTATACTAATTATAAGATACTTCAATGCGTACTACACAAAAAATTTGCAAGAGAGTCCATAGTTTTTAGCATATTTTATAAATACCTTCATATTTGCACATAAAAAGGAGTATGTCGAAAAAAATGTACATACTATTATGAATTGTGTGTATATTGAAGAGGCCCAATGGGTAATATATATAGGGTACAAAGGGTGTATGCCATATAGAGATAACGCAATACAAAAGGTAGATAAGAAAATACAAAAGAGTCCCTATTCTATCTCTAACATATCTCTAACACCCCTCTCAAATGCAAGGCGCATGCAATAACATTGCATTTGAAGATGGTTGACACTAAAATATGAAAAATCCAAAGTCCGAGTCTTGATAATGTCGTCGTAGCATGAACCTCTTGAAAAATATGTCGAGTATCAAAATATCTCCTCTCATCCGGGGTCGTGCAACAGCCCATAAAGCACAAGGTGTAGGGGCTGAGAAAGTCGACCACAGCAACATGACGAAGAAGATGAAACCGACATGAATAGAGAGAGCTGTCAAATCAAGCCGAATAGGAATAGGTGAAAGTATGACAGCGCAGATATAAGCCCAAGACAGCAGCGACGCGAAAGAAGCGCGGCGACCTTAGAAGCTCGGGGCGGAGGCTAAGAAAGCGGCGGCATCATAACGACTTCTACGATCTGCACACGGCTCAGAAAGAAGGCAGGAGCGGTGGCTGCTGCCATGCATAAGGCAATTCCTATACTTCTATGACTGACAATAAATTTATGGACTCGCATGGTTTAGACGAACTCACGGATAGAGTGTTACGGATTTGGATGAACGCAACGGGAGAAAATGACACAAAGAAAAAAAAGGATAATTAGCGGATAGCAGCAGCTTGACTATGCGGTGGGATTTCAGACCGGGCGTAGGCACTAGCCCGTGACCAAGACGCGTGTCGAACTGAGTATGGTGGGCTGGAGGTAGCGTAGGAACGTTCCTACGCATTGGATGCCCATCTCGCGAAGCATAGACTCCCATCCCGATAGCAATCCAATCACAACCGAAGAGCCATCCAGTCACAACCGAAGAGCTAGCATCAAACTCCAACCACTCAACATCAAACTCCAACTTCTCCACCTCAATCTCCACCCCAAAAGTAGTCGGCAGCAGCGGAGGCCCGGGCACCGGATCGTTCGGGGCTGCAGGCCGCCGTCGGCGGATCCGCTGGGAGATGGTGCCGGGCGACATGTTTCGCGCGTAGGGCTCCGCCGTCACTCCGTCGAGGTCTCTAAGGTGTCGTATCCAAGGCCTCCCGCGCAGCGAAGCTCGTGGCGCCTGCACCACGCGCGGCGGCGCGATAGCGAAGAAAGCGGGCGGGCGGGATCCGGCTCGGGCGGTGCGGTGACGGCAGGATCTGGCCCGGGCGATGCGGGGAGGACATGATCCGGTGGAGCTGCTAGAGAGCAGGGGAGCTTAGGCGCAACGATGGCGGTTTTGAGCTGTCGTATTCGTCTTCCTCCAGGCGATGAAGAAGACGAGGCGACTCGCGTGGATGGGAGGACCCGGTCTAGATCAACCCGATCCAGATCGGATCTGGACCGGCGATGGACTGGCGATGAAGACGAAGCTCGGCAATGACCGGATGATGTTGTTGCTTCCATGAGTAAAGAAAATCTATGACTAATGTGGTCGCCCTTGGGAGCAGAGATTGCTCCTCCTGGGAGGCAGCGGCAGCGGAGGCGAGTAAGGCTAGGAGGCGGAGGTGCTACAGTAACAGTAACCCTAACCCTAACCTTTGCTCTGATACCATGTTATGAATATTGTGTGTATATTGAAGAAGCCCGATGAGTAATATATATAGGGTACAAAGGGTGTATGCCATATAGAGATAAGGCAATACAAAACACAGATAAGGAAATACAAAATAGTTCCTATTCTATCTCTAACACATACCACCCCTAGAAAGGTGTAAATACCACTTAAGTGGTCTTATATATTCGTATACTACACATACATACTCTCGGTTGTGCAAGATACTCCATACATTGTGAGATACGGAACATGGAGTAACTACTAGGACGCCAGTTTCGTACTCTTGGGAGCATGTACTCCCACTTCCAATATACCACTTAAATGAATATATTATACTTCTTTATCACTTTCAGTATACTTAAATACCAATTATAAGATACTCCAATGTGACTTGATTGAAATTTTTTCATTAGAGCCCTTTATTTTTGCTATATACCCCTTTTCATATATAAAAGACGTATATACATGGATTTTGGTACAAAAAGTGGATTTTCATGAATTTTTTTCATGGAACTCACTTTCCTATATATATATATATATGAAAATGGTATGGTACTCCTGGGAGTACGTACTCCCACCTCTCATATACCACTTAAATCGTATGATGATACCTCTTTATCAATTTGAGTATACTCCAATAATGATTATAAGATGATACCCCAAAGTGAGTTTCATGAAATATTTCATTAAAATCCACTTTTTATAGCAAAATTGTGTATATACTTCTTTTATATATGAAAATGGTATATAGCAAAAAAATAGAGGGCTCCAATGAAATTTTCAATCAAGTTGAATTGGAGTATCTTATAATTGGTATTTAAGTATACTGAAAATGATAAAGAAGTATAATATGTCCGTTTGAGTGGTATATTGCAAGTGAGAGTACATACTCCCGTGAGTCTGAAGAAAATATATATATATATATATATATATATATATATATATATATATATATATATATATATATATATCCTAATTTACAATAGGTCTAAATACTTTCGTAATATATTTTTTTAAATTATTTCGTGCTAGTATATCATTATACAAAATCACACTTGAAGTGTTATGTTCGAGACCGTGAAATACCATAAGAGCATCTGCAACAGTCCACGTCAGTTGTTACTAAAGGGTTGCCACATCAGCATTTAGATGGTGTGGAGGAGAGAATGTGAGGTTGTTTTTAGATAAATAAACTATCAAATTGTTAATACCAAGATACAAGAAACAACCAAATACTCTATTGGAGACTTACTTGTTACCTAAAAACGCGTTTTGTAGATCCCACTGTCTTAAAGTAAAATATCCACCCGATCATTTGTGCAGTCCGAATTTAGTATTAATATGATAAATGAGTTAAAATATGTAGACCACAAAGTTGTACTTCATTATTGATCGTCAAGAATTATGCACATTTGTAGCAATTAAAGTCTTAGACACAAGCTCAAGAAACAATTTATTGGAAGACTTGTTTCTTTTTATTAGATTGAGTACTCTCTCTCTTCTTAGTAACAAACTAAGAAACAAACTATTGTAGATGCTCTAATGGACTTATATTGTGGAATGGAGGAAGTACTTAATTTGAGACATCGGAAAATGAAATGTGACGAAACATGCAGTGGGGCTAAGCAACGGTGAATTGGTGATACCATTAGTATCCAGTAAGCTGTACGCCTTCCCCAGTAGACGTCTACTTTGCCCATTCATTAGGTGAGGTGTTGGACGATTGTATACTTATGTTTCGTCCGGCAAAGCAGTAGGAAAAAATGCTTTTCATATTTTTTACTCCAAAACACTAGGATATTTCTTCGTGATATCCAGTCAGCTATGTCACACAACACTTGGAAAATTGGTTAAGTACCATCCGAAAATGATCACTGTAGCAAAACACCGAAAGACTCTGATTCACTTTGATATCTAGTCAGTCAGGTCACATGACACTAAGGAGGGGTTTTTTTTTCTTCACAACATGGGAAGCACTGGTTAATAGCTACGAAAATGTTTTTGATCCTACTTTAATAGTATACCTCCTACTTTAATAGTATACCGGAGGCTTGCTGCACCTGCACAGATACAGACGCACTGTAATGCCTGAATAATATGGCACAATAACAGATAGACCAACAAAAGCTGCCAAATCCAGAAGGAGCTAAAACTCCTAAGTAATCAGCCTGATAGTTGGCCTGTGTATATTGTTGTTTAGTTGATTTAACATGTTGGTCTGCGTTTGCCATCATTGAGATGAACCGAGCATGAATTTTGCAGTATTGATGCCAAAACTGGAGCACGTGTTTGCCACCATTGATACACTTAAAATGTGGGTTCAAGCGGTGCTTATTATGATTTTTCTAACCCAAGCAAAAGTACTTAAAAATATGTGATTGAAAAGACGAATTTAATAGTTTTTTTTACTGTGGGAGAACCATATTTTATCTTATGGAAACTATTGATTTCCATAATCATGGTGATGTATCATGTACTGCATGTGTTTTTTGTTACAAGTATCATGTTACTAGAGTATAAGGCACTATCCAATGTGCTTTTATGGTTGTAGTTTCTCTGGAGTCATTCTTATGGCCTGCTTCAGTCCACTTTTCTAGGTTTAAACTCCTAATTGATTATTATAAGTTTATAACTCTTCTAATGTGTAATGAGTCTTTATGCCAATTTTACCTGTATGTTAGAAAGTGCTTATGCTTTGTGTTGTCCCTCCCTCCCATTTTCTGCTTTCAGGTGCAAAATGCTTACATATATTTTCTTGATACAGGGATCAAAGCGCTGCTGCTCATAGACAAGCTAGAGGAGCCAGAGACAGAGAGGATTTAGCGACGGGTGAAGCTAGTTCACAAGGACCAAGTATGCTCAGTGCAATTGTATTTTATAAGGGGAGAGAATAGTAAAGTAGTTGCTTAACTAGTTGACTGTGTTCTTTGACACTATTTTGTATGCATTACAGACTTCACAGTATTACGTCCAAAGGTTTGTTCTTATGACTCATGCTACATCAAACTTTCTCCAGGTGTGGACATTTGTGCTGCTATATGACATGCTCTTCACGGCTAACTGACTGTCCACTTTGCCAGAGAAAGATAGACCAAACTGTCAGTGCTCTCCGCGATTGATCCCAGTTACAAGAGGAGAAAACTGTTCTCTTTTTTTATTCACCATATCGAACAGCCTGTTACATAACCAGCCAATCTATGAAGTGTTCTGCTTTGTGAATCCCAAATGCAGTGCCAAGCTGAAGCATCGAGGATTCTGATCAACTAGCTGATCGTAGACAGATACAATTACAAATTTCACACTAACTGACGATTAGCATAGTCTCTAGGCATACTGAATACTTCCCCAGTGTAAATGCTCTTCTTTGTTTTGTTGAAGTTGGCGGCAGAAATGCTCTTCTTTTACAGTAAAAGGGGACCTTTTTCTTAGGAATATGATGCCATTTCTCGTCAGTTCATATGCTTCTCTCTTTAGTTTGTGCGCAGAGCATCTTAGGAAAAGAAAAGATGTAATGTAATGTGTTCCATCCGGTTCACTTCACCTGTAAGCTAACATTTTGCCTATATAAGTGCAAGTTGTTTCTCCAACCTGCTGCACTTGAAGTTTGTACAGGATGCAGATGGACGGGAAGGATCCGTCGGCCGCCCCCGCTGTCTGGAAGCCGCCGGGCATCTGCGACAGGCTCCAGAGAGCTTTCCACACCCGGCCGGCGTTCCGGCCTCTTCACCGCCTCACCGTCCGCCACCAGGATGGCGGAGCGGCGGCCGGAGCTGCCAGGCCCACCGCTACTGGTGCTGGGGGAGCGCCTGGGGCTGCCGCAACGCACGGCGGTCCACCGTCACCTGTTCCGCTGGCACCACCTACGCCGGTGCCATCTCCGGCACGCACCGCTCCTGTTCCTACGGCACCGTCGACGCTGCCTCCGACGCCGAAACCGGCTGCCAACAAAGGTGACAAGCCACAGCGTGACGACCAGGCCCCTGTGAGCACTCCTACCGTCACCACAACCACAAATAACGCCAACGAGAAGGCGGCCGCGGCCGTGACAGGGGGGATGCCGGTGCCCGTGCCGCCACCGGGAGTCACCGGAAGGCACCCGGCGGACGCGAAGGCCGTGGACAACGCCCAGCAAACCAAGGGGAAGACGAGGGTGGGGTCCAGGGTCCGCAAGGCCCTCTCGTCCAAGTAGAGGAACGAAGAGCAAGGAAGACGCCACCGGTTGGAAAAAAAATTGGGAGGGTACCGGTAGGACTGGTTACCGGGTTTTTCGGCCGAAATTTTCGAAATGCACTTTGAAATCGCAGTTTTTTCCGGCTGGAATGGACCAAAAAATGGCCGAAATTTTGAGAAATTTCGGCGATAATTTTGACCTCCTGCTGTCCTGGTTTGCTTGTAACTTTTGCAGTACTGAATTACAAACATCACTTGTATTTTGATTCATAAACTGGAGCAAATTAACCAAATGTACTGGCATGTTTACGGTTTACATCATTATTCTCCAAAACTTACAGTTTGGAGCAATCCCAGCTGCCAATCTAAAGTTAGAAAAAAAGCATTTCCCATTGCTCCAAGTCTGGCTCGAAAGGCTTATTCCAGCAAAAAACACCAGGTAGGGTTAGAAACAACAGGACAACTTACATGCACCTCCTAAAGTTACAAGCAAACCAACATATCATCACAGTTACTGCTATGCTGCTACAGATGGGATGAATTTTAGAATATTTCAAGTTTGCTCATCCTCCGGTACGGATTAGCTGATAAGGGTTTACATGGAAATAATCTTTTTTACCTTATTAACAGCTCCGTAAGGTGGTAGACTTGCCGAGTCGGCCATCCTGTCAAGCGCAACCCGAAGAAACTTCTGTGATGTTTTATCTTTGTGTTCTTTCGGTACATCTCTCCAGACAAAATCCAATAGCTACAACAAATTCAGTGGTGTATGTTGATCAGTATCATGCAGCTGATGATTTGCCGTGAAACTTAATTATGGTGTTGACTCTGTTTTGTAACACAGTTATTGTCCCTCTGATTTTTGTTGACAGGAGCTAATTCAGAATAGGATTTGTGTTGTTCAGCAAAATTTGTTCAATATTTATTGAATTACCAAAGAGTCAGAAGCCGGTGCCATACCGAGAAATATGCCACAGGATCTGAATTTTGGCGAACCGCTCTCCCGCTCATCCTCGCAGGCACCCATGCAATCTTGATCATGTGACTGGGCTCTGAGAAGAACAAAGAAATAATATTGGCATGCAGGAAAAATTGGATAGAATAAGTAAAAAACAGACAAATAGTTTTCAGCATGTAATAAAGCATCGAAACCAAAGTAAAATTGATACTTACTTTGCTAGGAAGTTCATCAACAAGCAGTCAAGCAGCATACTAGAGCAAGCAAAGTGATCCGGGGATATTAATAAGGCAAGACAAATGGAGGATAATACAGACAAATAGTTTTCAGCATGTAATAAAGTATTGTAAGGACTAGTGATATGACATATAGCAAACGGACTCTTACATCCACAAAGATCATGGTATAGCAAACGGACTCTACATCCACAAAGATCATAGTTGTTTTACACCAAAATAATTCCACAAAAGACTAATGATATAACATATAGCTAATAACCTATTACATGAACAAAAGATGATTCCATCTCTCCTATTGGCCCTCAAACCTCCCTCAACCAAGTCGCACCTCCACCTTTCTTCATCTAACAATAGTATCTACAGTATAACCCAGCACCAACTCTTAGCCCATGATTTCAAATATTCTTAATGTTTTCATCATCTATAATTCTTGCAATCAACAACTATCAATGAGTACTCCGTCGGGCGGCAATCAATAACAATCAATAGCCAAATCGACTCAATTTAACTAAATCCTCTGCTACGGCAACGCTCGCTGCGGCACCCCTGTCAGTGCCACTTCCTCTGCCGCCTCCGCCATCCATGCCACCCCGCCTGCCACCCCCATCATTCCCACTACCTCTGTTGCTTCCGCCACCAGCGACCGGATTGCTGTCTGTTGAAAGTATGGACATTTTTCGAATTACTTTAATCTAGAAATATAGTAGATAAATCATGAGAATTACTCTAGTCATTTTCACAAAGTAAATGAACAAGAACACTATAGCCATACTAAGATCCAGAAGGACATAAACTAGTATACTTATCTCGGTGTTCAAGTTAACAATGATAAGAAAACTAACCAACTAATATGTGTAAGATAGACATACCCGATGCGATGAGAAGGAGTAGCGGCATAGGAGTTCGGATCCGATGAGCGCAGCAGGAGTCTTGTCGTTTGTCATGGCGTAGTGGTAGTAGTCGTGCGATTGATGTAGGCGTAGCGAGAAACGAATGAAGAAGAAGAAGCGGCGATCGCGCGAACGCTCCCAAAACCTTATTCGTCGCCGCTCATTGCAAGCCTTCGATGACGATGGTTCCGAGGCTGCTCTCCGCATGCGACCGTACACGCGCCTCACCGGGATGGAGATCGCCAGAGAAGAACAAACAAAACCGATGGTATACTATTGTCTTTCGTGGAGAGTATTTATCGCCCGAAAGAACAAGTGCTCGCTTCTATATAAAGGCAAACTAACCCGTCATTACTAGTAACTACAACCATTACCCAGTCACTAGTAACCGCAGCCATTACTCGAGTCACTAGTAACCACGGCCATTCACTACGGATATATTTAAAAGAGCATGTTCTACTTAATGGCGAAACAAAGAGACTAGAAACGGTCACCATTACTCATCGATAATCGAACTGCTCACGCCAACCGTTTATTAATGCCATTAATCGCGAGTCGGGCGCGTTCGATTTCGAATAGATAAAGAAAAACGCGACGCACGACACGCCGCGCGCTGCAAGCGCACTGCACCGCACCCGCACGCGACGCGCGACGCGACGCACGACGACGGCTCGGCTCGGCGAGGCGTGGCGTGGCGTGGCGAGCGAGCCCGGCGGCGAGCGTGTATTGGCTCTCTCCAATTCCACAAGGGGGCTACCACGTTCCACCTTTTAAAGTGGTGTAACTCCCATTCAACTCTCCATATGTGACTAAATAGTTTTAGCACATGCACATGGGCCTTTGGGATTTTTCAGGAATTGATTAGGATTAAACATGGGCCCAGCCCGTATTAATTTCAACAATCCCCCACCAGATCCCAAGGGCACATGTCAAATGCCTTGATCCACAGTATTGTTTTGATATACCAGTGTTTTGATGGAGACCGGTTAAGGTTGAACATCCACCTAGAACAGAAGCTACACTTATCCACAACTGCACAATGGACTGAGCCTTGAATTGACGGGCTGTGTGGATAAGTTTTACTTAAGTCCTTAATCGATACAGTGCTGTGCATCCCGCGGGTTGAAGCATATGAGTCATACTCTGCCTATTCATGAGCTTCCTAGAGATTACCCTATCTCATAGATCGTGACTAGCGATCGGGCTCATATAGGTGTGTTCTTTCAAGATCGCCAGAGGGCAGCATCTTTGCTTAAACAAGCCACGAACACATTAAGATAATAATCAACTGCCATACTGATTTAGGAGAGAATTGCATCTCCAATGGGTGGGTCTATAAAAGTACTTCCTCCCGATTAACCAAAAGCTTGTTTCGCCAATCCTACTTCACGGGATCTCCGATCATATAGGATGAGTTACCACTATGGTATAACTCACGTGGGTCTCAAACCCATCTCCCTCGATGCATTGTCTATCACATTCCGTGATAAACCCTTTGTGAAGGGATCTGCCAGATTCTTAGCTGTTTGGATATAATCCAAAGCTATTACTCCGGAGTTTCTCATTTTTCTGACAGATTTCAGTCTTCTCTTCACATGTCTTGATGCCTTCATATTATCCTTAGAACTGTTCACTTTGACGATCACAGTCTGATTGTCACAGTTCATCAGAATAGCCGGTACCGGTTTTTCAACCACCGGCAAATCCATCAAGAGCTCACGAAGCCATTCGGCTTCAACAGTGGCAGTATCTAATGCTGTGAGTTCTGCTTCCATTGTTGACCTCGTTAAGATGGTCTGCTTGCAAGACTTCCATGAAACAGCGCCACCTCCAAGTGTGAAGACATATCCACTTGTGGCCTTAATCTCATCAGCATCAGATATCCAATTTGAATCGCTATAACCCTCCAGTACCCTGGGGTACCCGGTATAGTGAATGTCATAACTCATAGTACCTTTTAGATAGCGCATTACCCTCTCAAGAGCATGCCAATGATCATCTCCCGGATTAGAAACAAAACGGCTTAGTTTGCTCACAGCAAACGAGATGTCAGGCCTAGTACCGCTAGCTAAATACATGAGTGAACCAATTATCTGAGAATATCTCAATTGGTCTCTGGCTATTCTCCGATTCTTCCTAAGCAACATGCTAGGATCATAAGGTGTTGGAGAGGATTTGCAGTCGCTATAACCAAAACGACTCAAAACCTTTTCCACATAATGAGATTGCAACAATGTAATCCCACCATCATCACCTCTCAACAGCTTGATGTTCAAGATAACATCAGCTACTCCCAGATCTTTCATCTCAAAATTCTGAGACAAGAAATCCTTGACTTCCTTAATTACATTAAGGTTGGTCCCAAAGATCAGTATGTCATCAACATATAGACATAGAATGACTCTCTCGCCCCCACCATGGCGATAATACACACATCTGTCAGCTTCATTCACAACAAAGCCTGCAGATGTTAAAGTTCTGTCGAACTTTTCATGCCACTGCTTAGGTGCTTGTTTAAGACCATACAAAGATTTCAACAACTTGCACACCTTTCCTTCTTGACCATCTACTACAAATCCATATGGCTGTTCCATGTAAATTTCCTCGTCCAACTCTCCATTTAGGAAAGCCGCCTTAACGTCCATCCGATGAGCGAAGACCGTGTGAGGCAGCCAAAGATAGTAGTACTCGAATAGTGGTCAATCTAGCCACAGTGAGTAAGTATCAAAGAAATCTTCGCCTTCCTTTGAGTATAACCCTTAGCCACAAGCCGTGCCTTGTACTTCTCGATAGTACCATCGGGCCTAAGCTTCTTTTGAACACCCACTTACATCCTACTGGGTTTACAACCATAAGGAGGCTCGGTGATCTCCCTAGTTCCATTAGAGATAATGGAATCTATTTCACTACTGATCGCTTCTTCCAAAGATTCAAGATCCGAGAAGCATACGTCAGAAATGGTACTTGGAGTATCATCCACAAGGTACACAATGAAATCAGGACCAAAGACTTTGCAGTCCTTTGTCTTTTACTCTTCTCGAATTTCATTGTCTTCCTTCTCAGAATTTGCTCGGGGTTTGCTCAAAATATTCCATTGGAATGGCAGGTTCAGGAGTTGTATCAGGCTCCTGACTTGATGAAATAGACATATCTTTCATCGGGGAAATATCCTCAAAGAATGTAGCATCTCTGGACTCCATAATTGTACCGACATGCACGTTAGGTACTCCAGATTTCACCACTAGAAATCTATATCCAACGCTATGATGAGCATAGCTTAGAAAAACACAATCCACGGTTTTTGGTCCAAGCTTACGCTTTTTTGAAATTGGCACATTGACTTTCGCCAGACAACCCCAAGTGCGCAAGTATGAAAGTGATAGTCTTTTCTTCTCCCATTGTTCATATGGGGTTATCTCTTTATTCTTTGTGGGAACCCTGTTTAGGACATGACATGAAGTCAATATAGCCTCCCCCCACCATGCTTTGGAAAGACCCGCTGTTTCTAACATGATGTTAACCAAATCCGTTAGAGTGCGGTTCTTTCTTTCAGTAACCCCGTTTGACTGGGGTGAATAGGGAGGTGTCCTCTCATGGATTATACCATGTTCCTCACAGAATAAATTAAACTCATTTGAAAAGTACTCGCCGCCACGATCAGACCTAACCCTTTTGATTTTCTTTTCAAGTTGGTTTTCAGCTTCTGCTTTATAGATTTTAAAGTAGTGAAGAGCTTCATCTTTAGTTTTCAAAAGATACACATAACAGAACCTAGTGGAGTCATCAATCAAAGTCATGAAATATCTATTACCACCTTTTGTCAACACACCATTCATCTCACACAGATCTGAATGTATGAGTTCTAATGGTGCCAAGTTTCTTACCTCCGCGGCCTTATGAGGCTTACGAGGCTGCTTTGATTGAACACAAACTTGACACTTAGAACCTTTGGCAAGGATGAATTTCGGGATTAACTCTAAACTGGCTAACCACGTCATGCAACCAAAATTTATGTGACAAAGTCGTGAATGCCAAATAGTAGTCTCATTACCACTGAAAACATGGTTCACAACATTATTACACAAATCTGAAAGAGATAGGCGGAACAAGCCTCCGCACACATAGCCTTTACCAACAAATTATCCACACTTGGACATTACAAATTTATTGGACTCAAATACCTGTCTAAAGCCATCTCTACACAGAAGAGATCCGCTCACGAGATTCTTATTGATAGATGGCACATGATGCACGTTCTTGATTGCACAATCTTCCCGAAGTAAACTTGGATCGACCGTGCAACACCATGAACAATGGCATGTGACCCGTTCCCATTAGAACGATCAATCTCGAGTGACTGGTAAGAAGAGAACAATGAAATATCGCACACACATGTATATTAGCACCAAGATCTATCCACCAATCGGTAGATTGACATACGGAAAGAACGATGGGTAAATTACCATACCCGATGTTCCCGTCTCGAGTACCAACAACAACATTAGCGATTTAGAATTCGCTTGTCGATTCTTCCCACCCTTGCGTTGATCGCAATCCTTGGCCCAATGACCAGTTCGCCACACACAAAGCAAGGGCTATCTTTGTGTTCTTCTTCTTCTTCTTGAAGCTAGTTGTTTGTGCGATCTTGTTCTTGCCTTTGAACTTTTGAGCTTGGCCATTCTTTTTCATACCACATTGGCACTAGAATGTCCCTCATTACCTCTAATGTGTGTATCTTTTGCCCTCGCCTTCTCTTCAACATCAAGAGACCCAATGAGATTTTCAACAGAAAACTCTTGTCTCTTGTGTTTCAGAAGTAGCAAAATTCCTTCAAGAAGGAGGAAGCTTGGCAATAATGCCTCCCACGACAAACTTGTCCTAGAACACACATTTGAAGTGCTCTAGTTCTTTGGCCATGGATTGTATCTCATGAGCTCGCTCAACTACGTAACAATTTGTCAACCATTCTATAGTCATGATATTGCTCCATGAGATACTACAATTCACTGCCTGCATCCGAAACCCCAAACTTGGCCTCAAGTGCATCCCACATCTATTTCCCAGTTTTGATCACCATGTATGCATCAACTAACTTCTCACCAAGAACTCTTATCACGGCACCTTTAAAAAGGTTATCAGCAGCCTCGAACGCTTGCTCCTGTTCAGGAGTAAGTGTTCCTTCAGGCTTGCCACTTGGCACATGAAAAACGTTCATGGCAGTTAGCCAAAGCACCATCTTGGTGCGCCACCTCTTGTAATTCGCACCGTCGAATTCAGAGGGTTTTAGCGCAGCGGCAAAACCAGTTGATGAAAAATGCCTATCATAAGGTTTTTGGATTGTTGAAAGTATGAGCATTTTTCGAATTACTTTAATCCAGAAATATAGTAGATAAATCATAAGAATTACTCTAGTCATTTTCACAAAGTAAATGAACAAGAACACTATAGCCATACTAAGATCCAGAAGGACATAAACTAGTATACTTATCTCAAGGTTCAAGTTAACAATGATAAGAAAACTAACCAACTAATATGTGTAAGATAGACATACCGGATGCGATGAAGGAGTAGCGGTAGAGGAGTTCGGATCCAGTAGCAGCAGCAGGAGTCTTGTCGTTTGTCATGGCGTAGTGGTAGTAGTCGTGCAGTTGATGTAGACGTAGCAGAGAAACGAATGAAGAAGAAGAAGCGAGCAGTCGCGCGAACGCTCCCCAAAAACCTTATTCGTCGTCGCTCGTGCAAGCCTTCGATGACGATGGTTCCGGAGGCCTGCTCTCCCGGTGCGACCGTACACGCGCCTCGCCGGGATGGAGATCGCTAGAGACAGCAACAAAACCAGTGGTATACTATTGTCTTTCGTGGAGAGTATTCATCAGCCAGAAGAACAAGTGCTCTGTTCTATATAAAGGCAAAAACCCAGAGACTAGAAACGATCGTCATTACCCACTAGTAACTGCAGCCATTACCCAGTCACTAGTAACCGCATCCATTACCCAGTCACTAATAACCGCAGCCATTACTGCTACCGATTTCTGAAACAGAGCATGTTCTACTTAATGGCAAAAACAAAGAGACTAGAAACGGTCACCATTACTCATCGTAATCGAACCGCTTGCCGGCCGCTTGTTAATGCCATTAATCGCGAGTCGATGCGTTTCGATTTTCGAATAGATAAAGAAAACGCAGCGCGCATTCGGACACGCGCGCTGCGTCACGCGCACGCACATGCACACGCACCGCACCGCACCGCACGCACGACACGGCACGACACGACGCGGCTCGGCGGCGTGGCGGGCGAGCGAGCGAAGCGCGCGCGCGTATTGGCTCTCCAATTCCACAAGGGGCTACCACGTTCCACCTTTTAAAGTGGTGTAACTCCCATTCAACTCTCCATATGGGACTAAATAGTTTTAGCACATGCACATGGGCCTTTGGGATTTTCCAGAATTGATTAGGATTAAACATGGGCCCACCCAGTACATTCCAACAATGTCACGACCAATCAGTGTCCCAACCCCTGCCATAGACGCCATCCATGCCCCTGGTGAGTGGAGAAGAGAGGAAGAAGATGAGAGACAGGGAGAGGAGGAGGAAGTACGCGGGAGGTCAGGAGTTGGGACTCAGGAGCTCACCTCACGGAGTGGAGGCGTCGCTGACTAAG
Organism: Ampelocalamus luodianensis; assembly: GCA_036346255.1. NCBI lineage: Eukaryota > Viridiplantae > Streptophyta > Magnoliopsida > Poales > Poaceae > Ampelocalamus > Ampelocalamus luodianensis. Next base: position 31,770,647 of record CM070622.1, read on the forward strand.
CTCATGCCTAGCATGGGCGGACCCTCAAGGGGTCATGGGTGTTCAGCCGAACACCCATTTTTTTCTTCAAAATATCTGATATATAATAGGTATATTATATGTATATGTTATTAGTTAGGCTAAAACTATATATTTGTGTTCGCAAATGAATTCAGCTTGCACTCTACATACCTCGCGCGTGGTCTATGTAACACATTAGTGTCACATCCCCAAATTAATAAAAAGATTTATTATGCATCTCATTAGCATGTATCATGTTTTGAAACTTTGTATTTAAATATTGTATTTGGAAAATCTCAAAATACAAATGAAACCTACACTTTAATTTGAACTCCCCAACTTAAAACTGAAATAAATGTTACTGAAGATCCTATGGAAATAATTTATTCAAATACTATATTAATTATCATGAATTAATATAATTTTTCCCAAATTTTTGGGACTGGTTTGAACCCTATTACAATTCAAACGCCATTAAAAGACCTAGCATAAGTTTGAATTTATAAATTACAAAATGTATCATGAACAGTAGGGTTCAATAATTTTTATGGACACTAGGCTATCCCAGGAACCCCCAAAAATTATTTCATAATTTTTGGAATTTTATTCCTATTTTTAAACCCCTGGTCAAAGTGGGGAAAAATAATTTAGATTCCAGTCAAACCCTGGACCCAAACCAGCCGCACTATTCCCCAGGCTCGAGTCCGACTCAGCGAGCCGACTCGGCCAAACCACCTAAACGCACCATCACATGCAACCGTCGGATCAAGATTCAACGGTGCAGATCTCGTCATCCTTTTGACCAGTCCGACATTCTCGCTAATCTCATCCATCCATTCGTGATCCAACGGTCTTGATCAAACCGTTTTCTTACGCGCGCCGCACCACTTGGGCCACGACGCCCGACCCACCGGTCGGTTCGCCCCTTCCTTGGGCGGTGCACGCTCAGCGCAAGCCATGCGCCGCGACGTTACGCTCCACCGTTGGAACTCCGTCACGTCGTCGATCCACCGCCCTATTGACTGTCTTGGAGCCTCGGCATGTAACGCCTCCCCGCTCCGGCCGGCGCCACCTTTAACTAACACCCAACCTAGCAATTTCTCACTTCTCCTCTGTTGACCGAGGAGAGGAAGCTTCTCGAGCTCATTTCTCCGGTGAGTTTCTCACCTCTGTGCCCTCAACTCCTCCTTTGCATGCCATTTTCATTTTTGCTCATGCGAGCTCTTGACTTTCTTTGTAGCGCCGGGACCAGCCTCGTGCTCACTGAAGCTCCAGAGCACGCTCCAGTGGACATCACCTTGTGTTCTTCATCTTCGGTGAGCTTTGTCCGAAACCTAGCGTGTCATGTCGTGCCTTTAGGCTTGAGATTATAAACCCCTAACTCAATTTGGGTAGTACTCGACAGGACCGCGGTGAATCGAAGTTGCCTTCTTGCGGCCAGAGTTCAAGCCCTTTCACCTCCCACTTCAAATTGGTAGGCTATTCTTCAAATTCCTTGCTCTTATAGCTTGCTCTTAAGGTCCTTGAGATAACCCGAGCATTTCCCTTGCTCCTTTTGCTCAGAGCTTCACCTCTTCGTTGAGCTGGGTCGTCGCCATCTTCTTCTCCGGCACCGACCAAGTTCCAGCTAGCTTCGAGCTTTCCCGAACACTCTTCTCAACTCAGGTAACTCACTCTTAGTCCCTAGGACCTTGGGCACCTGCTTGAATGACGCGGCGGAGCTTCACCTTGTTTTTGTAATATTGCCGTATTGAGCGCCGCTGTTCACCTCCGGCTAGCGCACGCGTGTCAAAGCTCGGCCATGCCGAGACCGCTCCCATTGTGAGCGCAGCGCTATTGTGCACCTATGCTTGCTCTTGGTTCACGCCGCTGGGGTCGGAATCGCCGGCGAGCCGCCGGGCAACCACGCGGGGCAAAATTGCCGTTGTCGTATTCGGACCATCACCGTGTGCGCTTATATTTAATTTCGTCATTAGCATTTAATCGCGGTCGGAAGTGGCGGCTACACTCGCTACGCGTGGGCCCGGTACGTAAAACGCCGAGTTAAACCAGAGTGACGTGACGACATGTGGGCCTTAGGTTTTAAGCCCCGTGCACCGAGCGCTTGGAAAAGTGGAACCAGTCCACTGGGTCGTGTCTCTGACGACGGGTCCCACACGTCAGAACTGATTATTAATCTGAGTTAAATTAAGAAATGCACTATTCTCCGGGTCCCACCCGTCAGCGACTGCGGCTAGCACGTGGTCGGTGAGAAAAGTAGCAAATGATTTATAAAATCCGAAAACCATTTACTTGCACACTGAAAAATATGTATAACTTCTAAAATGCATAACTAAATCATTTTAACTCCAAAATGGGTGAAACCACTTCTGATAATTTTCATATTCAGCGAACTTTATATTAAAATTGGTTTCAACCTTATCCCTGTAACAGAGAGCATTATTTTGGAAAATGAGCCTTTGACACTATTATTTTTGCAATAGAAAAAGGGCTGATAACTTCAAAAATTCATAAATAATTCGTAGAAACTCCAAAAAACCGTGAAATCAGTTTTGATAATTTCTATTTCAAATAAACTTAATTATAAAAATGATTTCAAACTTAACTCTGTCACAGAAACTATAGTTGAGGAAAATGATCTTAAAGGGGATTATTTTTACACTATTAATGCTGATAAGTTTAGAAATCAATAACTAAATCATGAAAACTCCAATTGGAGCAAACCCAATTGTTTTGAAATTGTAATAATATTGCTTATTTATTCATATAATCCATGTACTCACCACTGCTCTACAGAATTTCACCTCATAATTAAATTGCTTAAGTAAAGGCATATTGAAATCTGAAATTCAAACCACCATAACTTTCACATACTAAATCAAAATGAGATAATTCTTTCACCAAAAATCATCTAAAATCATGACTTAGCTACTGTAGAAAAATCATGCATTTTGAAGCATTTTGAATTTTGAGGTATTTCTCGATGTTTATTCGGTATTGTATTTATCTAGATACCGAGCTTATTGATATTGACTCCTACGCCACCGAGAGTGAACAACTACTTTTCCTGCAAGGCAAGCATCCTTTGAACTTTCTTTTGCATCATATTTGATCCCAGTTTTGTTAGGATAGATGCAATGATAATTGCTTGCATGTTATTTTGATAATGTCGCTATTTTTGTGATGAATAGTTAGACACCTCCTATTATATTGTCATTGTGGCTATCCATGAATTATTCCAGTACTGAAATGCTTATGATAGGATGTGTGAAATTATTTTGTTCGGGTCTGCTTAGCCATGCAAGTCTAGAACCGGTAGCTGATTGTCAGGGATAACCCGACAATTATGGGATACACACAACTGTCATTTTATACCTTTGTTTCAGATCTTTGTTTATGTTTTATGAGTTAATTTTTGTCATTTTAAATGAGCTTTTGGTCTGGACAAGTGTTGGTTAGTGATGGTGCTTCGTGCATGAGCTTTGGGTAAGTGGTTGACTTGTCTGGACAATTAAGGACCGAACCTTGGTAACGTCGTTGATTCAAGTACATTCGTGCTACCATACGCAGTATATGGGTGCTGTAGGGTTAAGTAGGGGGAAGATTCTATTGTGTTAAGTCTCACGGTGGTGTAGGGACAATTGTGTCTTTGTCAGTTGTCCTTAGGAATCGATGTCAATGTTCTATAGTGTGCAAGGGAGCACCATTTACCTTCTCATTACATCGGTATTTCGAATGCAACGTGTGAGCCCCTTAGCAAGTGCTATACGCTACTTGTACTAAGATCGAAAACATCTCACATGGGGGACTTAGCTCAATAGGGTTTTCTTGCTGAAAACGACCGTATCTCGATTCTCCCCGGCCGGCATACCAAAGGAAGTGTGTCATTATCCGGAGGCTTACGGGCTAGTCGAGTCGTGTGGGTAAGTAGTACACCCTGCAGGTATAAATCTATTCGAATAGCCGTGTCCACGGTTATGGACAACCGCTTGAGTTCGGGAGTTACTATTGTTAGACTTGGAATTAAAATTGTGGGTGAACTCGGTAATTATCATGAATGGGATGTTCATGCTTGTTGTCAGATCAAAGTGGGCAGCCACTTTGCTATTTGTACGCTTTATTTGTTACTCGATTCATTACTTATTCACATGCTTTACTTCTACTTCAAATCTGATTTTGAAATGACACTTGAAAAACTAGTATGTGTAGGTTGTACATTGTTACGTCTCTTTCGCAAAACTAAGCCAATATGAGCCCTTCCTTTGAATGACCTTATGCATAACTATTTTTATTTGTGTAAGACTTGCGAGTACTCTTTGGTACTCAACGGATGTTCTTGGCTTTTCACGGTGAGGACGATATCGAGATCGATGAGTTCGTTCGGTGTCGATTTAGGTGACACCAACGAGTAGTATGCTATCTTCTAACTCCCGATCGGTTGCCGATGGGTTGTGGGCATACCACTCATCGGCATTTTGGTTTATTTACTCGCCTCGCTATGAACTTGTTAAATTTGGCGATCGGCCACTTATGTATTTGTATATTTGGAACTGTGTTGTAACTTTTGTACTATTTATGTATGATGGTTGTATGGATGTGACCAACGTTGTAATGAGGGTATGATTATATTGGTCGCTGATCTTGGGAGCCAATATAGGTCATGCTCGCTATTTATGGCTTCCTATTTAACTCGCTAAGTGTAGTGCTTAACTGGTTGGGGAACCGACAATCATGTAGTGCTCGCAGAGGAGCGACGTGCATGATCGTCGGGGCTCTAAATGTTAGTTAAACCTCTCATTTAGACTGAGTTAAGTTGGAATTCATTTACTGGAGATCTAGAGTTATGTCCCTAAGACCTTGATTAGTCTCGGTCTTAAGGAGATAACTCCGGGGTCCCCACATTTAGGCCCATTTTCCCCCCTATTTCAGCCCACTAAACCCTATCGTCTATTCTCTCTCTCTCTCTCTCATCCTGTGGGTGGGTGCGGGGAGGGGTCAGGGGCGGGGGGGGGGGTCTTCGGCCCCCAAGTGGTGAACGAGCGGAGGCTAGGGCTATTAAGGCGTGTGACGATCGGTGGACACGGCGCTATGGCAAGTAGGCGTGAGGCGGCGTAGGGCGAGCGTGCGACAACACACCTGTGCGGGCGAACAGAGATGCGACGCGAACAAGTGGGTGGTAGCGCGACAAACAGGGAGGAAGGGAACGGGCGGCAAAGAAGGGAGCAACGGTGGTCGAGAGGGAGCGTGGTTTCACAACCAAACAAAAAAATAAGATTTAGCGGTATAATTGCTACATCCGAATGTAAGAAATAAAACAACAATGACCAAGCACCAAGAACAAGTCTTGGCCGCACCCTGCAACAACAACTCAACTCAGCAAAATAAGAAGCTTGGAGTAAAAATAGCTCTATTCCTAGTTTCCACCTCCTCAACTGCCATTAATATATATAATTTGTTGTTTAATTCATGCCATTATGCTTGCCTTATATCGCCCATTTCCTCGTATAAAGTCATTAATTTCTATATTTTTTGTATTTTATTATATATACGCGTATCGTCGCATCAGTGTTTTGGGAGGAAATGACATCTCACGGTATCAGCGTATTGGTATTGGCATATGTGGATAACTTGGCTCCGAAGTTCGAACATCCATCTTAAAAATCTTAGGTCTGCCACTGATGCCTAGGGAGAGGAGGCGCTGCCGACTGAGCTGCCGCTGACTGAGCTCAGGCCTCGGGAGAGGAGCCGTTGCCGAAGCCACCGCCGAAGGTCCTCACGTCCGGGAGAGAAAGCGCCGCAGAGGGCCCTCACGGTCGAGGAGAACGCGCAGGGCGCAATAGGGAGCACAGAGAGCCGGTGGCGCCGAAGGGATGGACCTCACGTCCTTGCCTCAGCTCAGTCCGATCTCCAAAGATGCGCCGCCAAAATTGCCTCTACACGCGATCGAATCAGAGTTAGGGCAAAGCGAGAGAAGGGGATTGGAAGATGGAGGTTCTGCTCGGTTGGGCCAGGCTGTGATTTCAAATCAGGCCGAAATTATTTGCCCAATACTGTTTCTTACTAGCACCCACCGGTAAGACCAAAATTCACCGGTAACCGCCAAATTTTCGGTGAAAACTTTTTCACTGCGAAGAGCAAGTGAAGCCGAAATAATAGAAAAACTTTACCTAGTGCGAAGAGAGTACTGACTACTGACTGAATTATTGTTGTGTACGCACCAGGGCTTTGGATACCAGATTTTTTTTACTAGAGGTGGCCGGTACGCTGAAAATCGAAAAATTTCGCCTGAAATTTTCCTATCAAAATTTGAATGTTTCAGATTCTAAATATAAAAAAATTCAAATTCGAGCAAAATTCAAGCAAATTCAAAAAAATTTGGTAAAATTCATCTAAACCAATTTTTTAGAACCGGTTTATATTCCTACCGCCCCCTGGTATGGCCGAAATTTCCAATTTTTGACTTGAACACTGGTACACATTACGAAAGCTAGCTCTTGTCTGATTGCTGCTATTCTTCTAGTTACGTGGTACGATGGCAGTGTGCCCCTGTGGACTTTTCTGATTTGAGCTATGCTCTGCTTGTACTCCAACTCTGGAGCTCACTTGAGTTGATATATAGAAGCGAGAGCTCGTAATGTGAGACAAATTTTACGGTATATTCTACTGGTAGTATGTAGTGATAGAATAAATCAAATCAGATCATTGATTTGTTAATGGTTTAATAGATTTTTTTATATTATAATCTTTTTGTGATGGTATTATAGACTTTCCCAACTAAGATTAAAAATATTACTCTTATGGCATATGATTCTCACATGGACAATTACAAGTCTATCTCCTTGGGATTCTACTACTAATACTACCAGGTTTAGTATAACTAAACTCTATTCAATCTAAACTATTAGATCAAAGAGAATGAACGACCCATATTAGATTGTGTGTATCGTAAAAGAGCTCGATTTGAGGGTATGTTTTGACCAAGGGTTTCCAAATTAAGGTTTTGTACTGCTTTTATGCAAAATTCATGTCCTGCAAACTGGCGCAAAGAAGAAACGTGTGCATTCCCCAATGTGTTTTGAGTCAGTTGCAAGGGACTCAGTGGTGGTTTGGTTCTTTGCTGAGGAATGAGGTAATGGTGAGCCTAAGGAATTTTTCTAAGTCCCACATCAACGTTGCGATGTGCGATAAAGAATCCGGTGGAACTAATTGACGGTTCACCGGCTTCTATGGCGAACCGAGGAGGGAGCTCAGGAGGAAGTCTTGGGTGTCTTTTGAAGTTTCTCCTCAGGGAATCTATTCTCCCCGGCCGTATGCAGGAGATTTCAATCAGGTACTATGTGAATGGGAGCAAATAGGCGGCAATGAAAGAGAGGAGTGGAAGATGGCCGGATTTAGGGGCGTTTGAATGGCTTTCACTGCTTCGCCAAAAAGCGGAAGTGTTCCAAATGATCACTTTTCACACCACTTTTAGGAAGCCGGAAGCCATCATAATGTTGTAAGCGGGCGGAAGCTTGGGGCGGCTTCCAACTTCCCACCCTTCCACTTTACCCCAGGTTGGGGGTAAATTACGACTTTGCCATTGCACAAAACCCCAACCGCCCAAAACCCTAGCCTCCGCGCGCCCGCCCCGCTCCTCCTCTTTCTCCCCGCGGCGCCCTCTTCCTCCCCACCATGCCCCACCTCCTCCCTCCTCCCCGACTCCTCCTCCTCCCGGCCCGCGCGGCGCCCACCTCCTCCTCCTCCCGCCTCCTCCTCCTCCCCCGAACCACCGTCAACTTCTCCCCACCTAGATCCGACGCCTGCCTTGGCGCGCCTTCGCCTCGCCTCCGACCTCCTCCTCCTTCGCCGGCTCACGCCGCCGCCATCCTCCTCCCCCGAAGTAGCACATCCCACCACCCAAACCCTAGCCCTAACCCTCGGGCTCCGCCTCTTCCTCTAGCAGGCGCAACTCTCCGGTCGGCCCTGCGTGATCCGCCGCTCTTCTCCACCTCCCTCCTCCTCGGCGCACCTCCTCCTTACCGCTGGTAAGACACATCGCCGCACCATGGCCCAAATAAGCCACTTCACGAAATTCCTCGCCCACAGAGCTTCTCTTCCTAAATTGATTGCTGATTCTCCTTCAGCACATCATGATGATCCCATTTCGCCATTTCGCCCTCTTGGGCTCTAGATTTGTGTCGGGACCCATAATTACGATTCTGGAACCCTCTGTGTATACTGCACTAGTCCAGGATCACGCTAGTGCACACAGGGTTAACACAGGTAAATATCGATCCACACAAGCGATAAATAAAGTAAACGATTAGTTTGAATAACAAATAAGGGTTTTGACCTTATGGTCGAGTTTACACTTATTAAACCACGCAGGGCTAACGATAAATAAAGCGGCGAATGAACGGAAAACTCCAGCGTAGATCCCACCAATTCACCACAGGCAACCAATCGGGATCGGACCTTAACGAGCGATCGACCTTCAACGAACTCCTCCTCAAAAGCGGCGTGAGACTCCTCCTCTTACGAGGTTTGGGCGCAAGTTTTACAACAAGCGTTAGTACACAACCGTGCTAAGTAAATCATACCACGAATGCAATGTATAGATGTAGGCTTATTCCAAAGAAAAAGGCTTCTGTGGTTATTTTGCAGAAATGCAACATTTGCAATTGAATACGAATAATAGATTGAAAGCATAATTCAAAACAAATAGACAATATTAATTTAACAAATGTTTCACAAAGACACACACAACTAAGCAGTTATTTCACATAGCCATATGATTGAGGTCACACATTCTATTCCCACATTTTATGAAAACTACCCCTGTGTGAAATCCCGAGCATGTCCATGATCGCGGACGCGGCTATTCGAATAGATTGTTTAACACTCTGCAGAGGTTGTACACTTTACCCACAAGATACAACTAGTGTAGCAAGCACCAATCGTAACAAAACAGTTCGTAAACTTCATCTCAAACATTGACATTCCCAGTGTGCTTACAAACCGCTATACCAGCTCATATAGAATTGGTATAACACACACCACTGGACAGGGAAGACGAATCGTCCCGCGATGCAACCACCAAGTAGTCACACCTCCACCCTGTCACACAGCCTAACCTATCCACCTGAACATCAATGCCGAGAATCCATAACTTACTAAGTTAGGCCCGTCCTATACCGGGCATGTGGTCGCATGCTGATGAGCTCGCTTCAATGGCGCACAAAGTTAAGTCCTTAATTGACCAAGACAAGACTTCCATTTTCTAACTAAGTCACAAAGACCATCATTCCCATCACATAGACCACCATGTCACATAGTCTCCACCACTTGCCTCAGTCTAAATCCCTTACCACCCAGTTGGTTTTAGTACAACACATGCCATCACAAAGTAATAACACATAGCACACAGTTTTAGACAAAGTTCTATAGTCACTTAGTCATAATTAATATTTGCAACTTACATGAGATGTGAGACTCGTAGCATGGCTAAGCAATTGTACTCGCATCTAACCAACCCACGTTGGTGCTATAATATTACCAACTAATAACCAATCTAGGGTGACAAGGAATTATGACATACAAGGCCAAGGTGTGATAACAAGTTGGATAATAACTATGCCCAAAGCATTTAAATAAATAATTAAAGTAGAATACAATAATTTAACACAAAGTAATTTGGAAACTGGTTCAAGATGATCAAAGGTATGACTTGCCTTGGAAAGGTCTATGTACTGGTCTTGAAATTGGGGTGCTCCTTCTTCCACAAAATTCCCGAAGCAATCGACGTCTACTGCAAAACAAAACAAAAACAAATAAAACAAATAAATAACAGAGGCAAAACAAGCTCCAAAAATTAAATAAAAATCTCAGATAAATAGAGCTTGAATTTAGATAAATTTAGAAATTTGAGTGGGCTCAATCGGAGTTAGGATGCAAAAGTTATGAGCTCTGGAAGTTTAAATCTAAAAAGAAACCCTAATTTGGATTTTCTGGAATTTCCGAATTATTTCTTAACAGAAAATCGGATTATTAAAGTGGCGTCGTGAAGGAATTTCGAATTAAAAGAAATCGAAAAATTCGACATGTGGGACCCACATGTCGGTGAGATAACTCACGGTGAGACCAAGTCTTCCGAGCCTCGGATCCGAGATCGTTGGGCGCCACGCGCGCGCGCACGTGGACGATGACTGGCGCCACGCACGCGCGACACGTGGCGGCGATGTCGACATGGCGGCAAGGTGGCGGTGGCGTGGGCGACAACAGAGTGCGCGCTTGAAACCGACGGCAACGGCGAGCGGCGGCGATCCACCGCGGTGAGTGGTACCAGCGTGAAGAGGGTGCGACGGCGATCACGAGAAGGGCTCACGGTGCACGAGGCGGCGGCAGAGTGACGGCGCGCGCTAGCGGCGGAGGTCTCGGGCTCGGCGACGATCGGTGCTCGGTGGCGCTCCGCGAAACGGCGCCACCAAAGTGAAGTCTCGCTCGTGCGATGCCGATGGTGCGAACCACGAAGCTCGAGCGGCTCGGTTGTGGCGAAAAGCTCGTCGGAGAAGGCGGCGGCGAAACGATCTTCAAGCTCTTGCGGCTAGGAGTTTAGCGCGAGGCTAAGGCGGCTAGGGTTGGGGTGCGGGCGAGGCTCCCTCTCTTTTATACTCGGGGCTCGGGAGAGTCCAGGCACAACGCCCAAAATCGGATTACGCGGCGCGCGAAACCCTAGCGGACGGAGATGATGACGGCGTGGTGGGTGGGACCCACGTCGATGGCTAGGGTTAGGGCGCGCGGCGTGCGAAAGCTTGCAGCATTGCGAAAGCGGACTCAAGGATCGGCCGTTAAATCTTGATCGAGCGGTCCACAATCAATGGGACATTCGGCAACCCGAGCAACCCTTCGCATCCCACCGCCTATTTACGATCGGACGGTGGAAAACGATCGAGGCTCGAAAGGAAAGAAGAGCGGCGAGATCGGCGGTGGGTCCACTGGCCACCGTGAGCTGAGGCATTGTGAGCCGGGCCATGTGGAGGAGATGGGCTTTGAAGTGGGATTGGCCCAAAAGGGTTTTCTGAGATTTTAATAGTTTTCTAATTTAGAAAATACGAGAAATTCAAATGGGCAATAGAAAATAGCAAATGAACTCAAAAATTCTAGAAAAATCTAGAAAATATATCCGAGCACATAGAACCCAAATAAAATAGTTTTGGCTAATGTTCATGTTGGGATTATTCACATTAAATATTTTTGATTGTAAAGTCAATATTAAGCTTTTGAAATTAAATTCAAATAAAATTCAAATGGTGAATTTTCTCCTACTAACTATTTAAAAGATTTTTAAGCTCACGAAAATTGGGATGTTACAAACCTCCCCCTTAAAGGAATCTCGACCCGAGATTCAAAGCTAGCTAGAGAAAAGGCTAGGAAACTCGGCTTTCACTCTTCTTCACGTTCCCACGTTGCTTCTCCTTCCGAGTGGTTGCTCCATCGAACCTTGCAAAACGAGCAGTCTTGGTTACGGTGAGGCGCTCTGCGACATCCCAAATCTTGGTAGTTGCTCCTTGTTGGTAAGATCCTCTTTCAACTCAATTGACTCCAACGGGGCTTGCTCTTCTGGCACACGAAGACACTTCTTCAACTGCGAGACATGAAAGACATCATGCACTCCTGCTAACGACGGCGGTAGCTCCAACTGCTAAGCAACTTCTCCACGGCGTTCCAAAATCTTGAACGGACCAACATACCTAGGGGCAAGCTTCCATTTGGCATGAAACCTTTTGACACCTCTGAGCGGGGTGACTCGAAGATAAACGAAATCCTCGGGTTCAAAGCTGAGATCACGACGACGATTATCAGCATAGCTCTTCTGCCTGCACTGAGCTATCTTCAATCTTTCTCTGATCATGGCCACTTGCTCTTCTGCTTCTTGAATAATGTCTGGACCGAAAACTGATCGTTCAACTGTTTCTGACCAATTCAACGGGGTTCGGCAGGCACGGCCATACAAGGCTTCAAATGGTGACATTTGCAGACTAGCTTGGTAATTGTTGTTGTACGAAAATTCTGCATACGGTAAACTTTTATCCCATCGGGTAGCGTTAGCTAGAGCACAAGCTCTCAGCATATCCTCCAATATCGATTAACTCTTTCACTGTCCATCCATGCATGGATGATACGCGATGCGAAATTCGATGGGTACCCAATGCTTCATGCAAACTCGCCAAAAGCGAGAGGTGAATCGAGATCCTCGATCGACACTATCTTCTTGGGCACTCCATGCAAGCGACAATTCTAGCCATGTACAATTCCATAGCGATCTCACGAGTATGTGGTTTTGATGGCGGGAAATGGCGACTTTGGTCAAGCGATCGACTATTACGGATCGAATCGTAACGATTGGGTCTTGGGTAAACCGTGATGAAATCCATTCGATATCTTCCCACTTCCATTACGGAATCTTCAAGGTTGCAGCAAACCTGCTGGTCTCTCGTGTTCGCCTTTACCTTCGGCGGTGTCACACAAGGCAACGAACTCTGCGACTTCGCTTCAAATTTGGCCACAAAATTTAGTCTTAATATCTGGTACATCTTGATACTTCGGGGTGAATCGAATACTTTGAGTCATGGGCTTCCTTTAAGATTAAGCATCTTAGACCATCGATGTGCGGTACCTGAATCGACCATTAATCAGTATGTCTTGACCATTCTTGGTAAAATCCTTGAATTTCCTTCGTCATTTTGACCTTGATTTCTGACAACACAGGATCCCTTGGTTGTGCTTCACGAATTTGCTTCTCCAGGGTTGACTGTACCTCCAAATTGGCTACAAATCCTTCGGACACAACTTCTAGCCTTAGTTGCTGGAATTCTTAAGACGATTACGGGCAACTCTCCTTTACTTCCAAAGCATTGCGGTAACTCTTACGACTTAGAGCATCCAGCTACGTTGGCTTTTCCCGATGGTAGTGGATTCCAAGATTATAATCCTTGATCAATTCTAACCACATTCTCTGTCTCATGTTCAAATCTAACTGGGTGAAGATGTACTTTAGACTCTTATGATGCTGTGTAGACTTCACGTTACACCGATGAGGTAATGGCGCCAAATCTTTAAAGCATGCACTACGGCGGCTAATTCCGGATCATGAGTAGGGTAATTCTCCTCGTGGGGTCTCAACCGCCTTGACGCATAAAGCGTTCGCTCTTCCTTCTTGCATCGGGCGCATCCTAATGCTTGACGCGAAGCATCACGATAAATATCGAAATCCTTTCAATATCCGCAATCAACATCGAAGTGAAGTCAAGCGCTTCTTCAACTCTTGAAAACTTTCCTCACAGTTGGAGTCCAAGTGAACTTTTCTCCTTCTTCAACAATTGCGTAAGAGGCTTAGCAATCGATGAGAATCATTCGATGAAACGGGCGGTAATAACCGCCATTCCCAAGAAACTACGAATCGAGTCACGGTCTTGGGCTGCTCCCAATGTAGCATCGCTTTAACTTTACGGGGTCAATTGCTACTCCTCATTGTCATCACATGACCAAGGAAATCAACTTCCTTCTTCCAAAAATCACACTTCATCGAACTTGGCATATAATCGATGCTCTCGGAGTTTTTCCAATATTATCCTTAAATGCTCGGCGTGTTCTTCCTCCGACTTGGAGTACACGAATATCATCAATGAACACGACTACGAACTTGTCCAAATATTCCATGAATACTTTATTCATCATGTTCATGAAGTATGCAGGGCATTAGTCGGACCAAAGGACATGACTAAGAACTCGTAATGTCTATACCGCGTTGAAAGCGGTCTTGGTATATCCTTAGGACAAATCTTTGGTGGTGGTAACTTTGATCACGTGTCGATCTTTGAAAACACTCGGCTCCTTTCATCCGATCAAGCGGATCATCAATCCGGGTAGTGGGTACTTGTTCTTGATGGTAACATCGTTGAGAGAATGGTAATCAATACACATCCTCATACTTCCATCTTTCTTCTTGACAAACAACATCGGCGCTCCTCATGGCGGCGAACTAGGTCTCACGAAACTTTTCTCAAGAAGTTCTTCTATCTCGCTTCTTCATCTCTACCAATTCATCGGTGGCATCCGATAAGGTCTCTTCAAATTGGTGCTGTCCTCGCACTAGGTCGATGACAAACTCAATATCACGATCCGGTGACATTCTGGTAACTCCTCTGAAACACATCCGGATATTCAACGACCAGGTACTTCTTCCAAGGAAAGGGTTTTCAAGCGTTTACTAGCAAATGTCCATCACGAACGAGGTGGCTAGAAACTCCACCTTGTTTCCTTTGGCGTCCTCGACTGTTACGGCTCTTCGGCCACAATCTAGCACGGCTTTGTGCTTGGATAACCAATCCATGCCAAGAATGACATCTAAGGTTTGGGTATCTAGAACAATTAGGTTGGCTAGAAACTCAACTCCAGCTATGAGTAACTTAGCTCCTAAACATCCCACTCTAGTACTTAGCTCTGCTCCAGGTGACTGGACTAACAGAGTATGCTTAAGTTGCATAACTTCCAATTTATTCTTGGTTGCAAACATTCCAGAAACAAACGAATGCGAAGCTCCAGAATCAAACAAAGCCGATGCGTGTCTTGAGTTAACCGAAACTTACCGGTCAAGACGTCGCCCGTGATTCTGGGCTCCTTCCAGTGGCGTGGTTGACACGGCCTCTGATCACGGACTGTGGTGCTCCTCCGGCTTGACCGGCAACTTGTGAAGCTCCTTGGTTGATGCCTGGTGCTGGTGTCTTGGATGGAGTAGCTCCAAGGTTGAAGCGTACTGGAGTGATTGTTCCCCTTTGCGGACACTGGTTGGCAAAATGTCTTGGCGACGCAGGCGTAATGCACCTTTAGTGCGTTCTGGTTGCTTCTGGATTGGGGTTGACAGTGCGGTGTTGCGGAAGTTACGGCGGTGGCGGGTCTTGAAGTTGGTGCAGTGCTCAAGCGAATGCAGGGTGGAAACTTGTTGAATCGTCTTGGCACTATTCTTGCTCTTTGTGATTGATGGTTCCCTTGCCGAGCCATCCGGCGTTCTGCTTATCCTCCGTTCCTTGCGTTTGTCCTCTAGAACAAAGGCTTTGTTGACCACTCTTGGAAATCGGGAAAAGTATGGGCGATCAAACCGACTTGTAGTCGGTGTTTAGTCCCTTCAAGCGACTTTGGCGAGCCTTGTCCGTGGCTACATCTTCTGTGCGTGGCGAGCTAGCTGAGAAAACTTGTTGAGATAGTCGACACAACGACATAGCTCCTTGCTTGAGAGCGGAACTCATCATTCTTGGATCGATAATGCCTTCAGTGCGTGATCTTTGGCGAATGCGCGAGAAAATTCCTCCCGTGATATCCTGTGGCGTTTCATGCGCGGGCACGAAGTTCTCCCACCATTCGGCGGCGGTGCCTTCCATCCGTGAGTGGCATACGTAACCTTTTCACGGTCGCCGCCTTTGGGTGATCGCAGCTTTCTTTCGATAACTCGAGCCAATCATCCGCTTCCACCGGGAAGCGTGTCCAGAAAAGGTTGGTGGACGAGTCCTCATAAATTACGCAAGCTTGGATGGTCCGTGGTGACCATGAGCAGCTGGGGCTCAATACTGTTGATTGTTGTTATTGTTGTTGGCCTGGTTGTTCATAACTTGCATCTGAGTCATCATAGTATTCATCAGCTGAGTCTGTGCTGCCATGAAAGCTCCAAAGTTCTGCAAGTCAATTGAAGGTGCTTGTGGCGGAACTGCTCCTGCGGCTGGTTGCTCATTACTTCTAGGTGCCGGGTACCTAACCACTAGCGACGATCTGACGAGTTTGAACCATCTGGCGAAGCTCCATAGGTTAGATAAGATAGCAAGCACAAGATAAGTTGAGAACCAAGCAGGGGGTAGGTTAAACCCAACAAAACACTGACTCAAGAAACTAAAATGAAATACCTTTATTAATTAGGGTCTTAGCATGGTCGCAACAAATGCCTAAGGGCCTTTGCGGCTCATACTACACACAAAAAGAAACAACGACCTAAGCACACAAAACTACTGCCTAAAGGGCGACTCACTAAATCGAAATCGGCTAAGCTTTGGCGGAACTAGGACCAACTAGTCGAGAAGGCTCCACAACCGCGCGACGCCCTCGACGGTGTGGGCTCGGAAGTGAGCCGGCATCTTGGCAAACCGATCTGATGCTCGAATCTGGTGCAGCGAGAACAGGCGTTCGGTGCAAGCCGGCTCGGTGGCTCCTTTGGCTCTGCATCCTCCTCTGGCTCAACTGGGCCTTCCTCCGGATCTTCTTCAGAATCCTCCTCGGGGTCTTCATCTTCTTCGGGGACTTGGTCGTAGAGGATCACTTGCAGAGTGGCGACCTTCTCTTGACTCTGCAGGGCTTCATAGACATGATCGGCTCGTGATGGTTCTCTCCAAGGCTTCCTCTGGCGGCCACAAAGCGTGCGAGGTGCACGACTGTAGCGTTGCTCTCTCCTTCTGTGGACGGGTAGCGTGCTGGCAAGTCCACAGCTGTAGCTCTGCGGTGGTAACGGAAGATGGTATCCTGAAGCTCCGCGGCGTAGATGTTGCGAATCGCGGCATGGCCGCGCGACGACTCGGATACCTTCGGCCAAGTGATCTTCCTCACGAGACGTGCGAAGGTTGGCTCGCCTTGTCGTTCCTCTGGCGTAGATCGTCGGCGACGGATCACTCCGCGATTTTGTCGATCCACCGCCGGTATTGCCGGCGTGCGATGGGCGATCAAAACCTCCAAGAACACGCAACGGCTTCCAAAGCTCGGCGGCGTACCCTCGATCGCGCTCACCATAGCTCGAAGGCGAGGCATCTGTCAAGAGCAGACGAACAGGTAAGAGCAACTTTAAAACGGCGGGGAGAGAAAGGATTATAGCAATAGTTGAGGCGAGAGAGATGAGGAGAGTTAAGCAATTAATTAACCTTGCAAGTTAATTTTCCTTTAGAAAATAATTTGGACACTCTAAAGACGACCAATCTAACTAAGGTCAAGACCTCACGATCGATATGGCTCGATACCATCTCTGTCGGGACCTGCAATTACGATTACGGAACCCTGCGTATCTTGCACTAGTCGGGATCACGCTAGTGCACACAGGTTAACACGAGTAAATATCGATCCACACAAGCGATAAATAAAGTAAACGATTAGTTTGAATAACAAATAAGGGTTTTGACCTTATGGTCGAGTTTACACTTATTAAACCACGCAGGCTAACATAAATAAAGCGATGGCGAACGGAAAACTCCAGCGTAGATCCCACCAATTCACCACAGGCAACCAAGCGGGATCCGCACCTTAACGAACGATCGACCTCTTCAACGAACTCCTCCTCAAAAGCGGCGTGACTCCTCCTCTTACAGAGGTTTGGGCGCAAGTTTTACAACAAGCGTGAGTACACAACCGTACTCGTAAATCATACCACAGAATGCAATGTATAGATGCAGGCTTATTCCAAAGAAAAAGGCTTCTGTGGTTATTTTGCAGAAATGCAACATTTGCAATTGAATACGAATAATAGATTGAAAGCATAATTCAAAACAAATAGACAATATTAATTTAACAAGTGTTTCCACAAAGACACACACAGCTAAACAGATTATTTCACATAGCCATATGATTGAGGTCACACAGCCCCCATTCCCACATTTTATGAAAACTACCCCTCGTGTGAAATCCCCGAGCATGTCCATGACCGCGGACGCGGCTATTCGAATAGATTGTTTAACACTCTGCAGAGGTTGTACACTTTACCCACAAGATACAACTAGTGTAGCAAACACCAATCGTAACAAAACAGTTCGTAAACTTCATCTCAAACATTGACATTCCCAGTGTGCTTACAAACCGCTATACCAGCTCATATAGAATTGGTATAACACACACCACTGGACAGGGAAGACGAATCGTCCCGCGATGCAACCACCAAGTAGTCACACCTCCACCTGTCACACACACCTAACCTATCCACCGAACATCAATGCGAGAATCCATAACTTACTAAGTTAGGCCCGTCCTATACCGGCATGTGGTCGCATGCAGTGAGGCTCGAGTTCAATGGCGCACAAAGTTAAGTCCTTAATTGACCAAGACAAGACTTCCATTTTCTAACTAAGTCACAAAGACCATCATTCCCATCACATAGACCACCATGTCACATAGTCTCCACCACTTGCCTCAGTCTAAATCCCTTACCACCCAGTTGGTTTTAGTACAACACATGCCATCACAAAGTAATAACACATAGCACACAGTTTTACACAAAGTTCCATAGTCACTTATTCATAATTAATATTTGCAACTTACATGAGATGTGAGACTCGTAGCATGGCTAAGCAATTGTACTCGCATCTAACCAACCCACGTTGGTGCTATAATATTACCAACTAATAACCAATCTAGGATGACAAGGAATTATGACATACAAGGCCAAGGTGTGATAACAAGTTGGATAATAACTATGCCCAAAGCATTTAAATAAATAATTAAAGTAGAATACAATAATTTAACACAAAGTAATTTGAAAACTGGGTTCAAGATGATCAAAGGTATGACTTGCCTTGGAAAAGGTCTATGTACTGGTCTTGAAATTGGGGTGCTCCTTCTTCCACAAAATTCCCCGACGAATCGACGTCTACTCGCAAACAAAACAAAAACAAATAAAACAAATAAATAACAGAGGCAAAACAAGCTCCAAAAATTAAATAAAAATCTCAGATAAATAGAGCTTGAATTTAGATAAATTTAGAAATTTGAGTGGGCTCAATCGGAGTTAGGATGCAAAAGTTATGAGCTCGAAGTTTAAATCTAAAAGAAACCTAATTTGGATTTTCTGGAATTTCCGAATTATTTCTTAACAGAAAAATCGGATTATTCCGCAAAGCTGGCGTCAGCGAAGGAATTTCGGAATTAAAAGAAATCAGAAAACAATTCTGACATGTGGGACCCACATGTCGGTGAGATAACTCCGCGGTCACGAGACCAAGTCTCCGAGCCTCGAGATCTGAGATCGATGGATCGCCACGCACGCGTGCGTGGGACGATGACTAGGCGCCACGCACGCGACACGTAGGCGGCGATGCTGACATGGCGGCAAGGTGGCGGTGACGTGGACGACAACAGGAGCGGCGGCGCTTGGAAACCGACGGCAACGACGAACGGCGGCGATCCACCGGCGGTGAGTGGTACCAGCGTGAAGAGGGTGCGGCGGCGATCACGAGAAGGGCACACCGTGCACGAGGCGGCTGGCAGAGCAACCGACGGCAAGCGTTAGCGGCGGAGGGTCTCGGGCAGCGGGATCGGTGCTCGGTGGCGCTCCGCGAAACGGCGCCACCAAAGTGAAGTCTTTGCTCCGTCGATGCGATGGTGCGGACCACGGCTCGGCGGCTCGGTTGTGGCGGAAAAGCTCGCGTCGGAGAAGGCGCGCGTAAGCGATCTTCAAGCATTGCGGCGGCTAGGGTTTAGCGCGAGGCTAAGGCGGCTAGGGTTGGGAGTGCGGGCCGAGGGCTCCCTCCTTTTATACTCGGGGCTCGGGAGAGTCCAGGGCTCAACGCCTTAAAGCGGATTGCGCGCGGCGCGAAACCTAACTTACTCGAGATGATGACGACGTGGTGGGTGGGACCCACACGTCGGTGGATAGGGTTAGGGCGCGGCGTGCGGCGCCAAAGCGGTGCGAAAGCGGACTCAAGGATCGGCGTTAAATCTTGATCGAGCGGTCCACAATCAATGGGACATTCGGCAACCCAAGCAGCCACTCGCATCCCACCGTCTATTTACGATCGGACGGTGGAAAGCGATCGGCGCGCGAAAGGAAAGAGAAGGCGGCGAGACCGACAGTGGGTCCACATCACCGAGATGGCCTTGTGGCGAGCTGGGCAGCGGAGGAGATGGGCTTTGGTGGGATTGGCCCAAAAGGGTTTTCTCGAGATTTTAATAGTTTTCTAATTTAGAAAATACGAGAAATTCAAATGGGCAATAGAAAATAGCAAATGAACTCGTAAAAATTCTAGAAAAATCTAGAAAATATATCGAGCACATAGAACCCAAATAAAATAGTTTTGGCTAATGTTCATATTGGGATTATTCACATTAAATATTTTTGATTGTAAAGTCAATATTAAGCTTTTGAAATTAAATTCAAATAAAATTCAAATGGTGAATTTTCTCCTACTAACTATTTAAAAGATTTTTAAGCTCAGAAAATTGGGATGTTACAAACCTCCCCCCTTAAAGGAATCTCGACCCCGAGATTCAGGCTAGCTAGAGAAAAGGCTAGGAAACTCGGCTTTCAGCTCTTCTTCACGTTCCCACGTTGCTTCTCCTTCTGAGTGGTTGCTCCACTGAACCTTGCAAAAACGAACAGTCTTGGTTCTGGTGAGGCGCTCTGCGACATCCCAAATCTTGACTGGCTGCTCCTTGTTGGTAAGATCCTCTTTCAACTCAATTGACTCCAACGGGGCTTGCTCTTCTGGCACACGAAGACACTTCTTCAACTGCGAGACATGAAAGACATCATGCACTCCTGCTAACGACGGCGGTAGCTCCAACTGCTAAGCAACTTCTCCACGGCGTTCCAAAATCTTGAACGGACCAACATACCTAGGGGCAAGCTTCCATTTGGCATGAAACCTTTTGACACCTCTGAGCGGGGTGACTCGAAGATAAACGAAATCCTCGGGTTCAAAGCTGAGATCACGACGACGATTATCGGCGCATAGCTCTTACGCCGCAGACCGAGCTATCTTCAATCTTTCTCTGATCATGGCCACTTGCTCTTCTGCTTCTTGAATAATGTCTGGACCGAAAACTGATCGTTCAACTGTTTCTGACCAATTCAACGGGGTTCGGCAGGCACGGCCATACAAGGCTTCAAATGGTGACATTTGCAGACTAGCTTGGTAATTGTTGTTGTACGAAAATTCTGCATACGGTAAACTTTTATCCCATCGGGTAGCGTTAGCTAGAGCACAAGCTCGCAGCATATCCTCCAATATCTGATTAACTCTTTCGATCTGTCCATCATGCGTGGATGATACGCGATGCGAAATTCAGATGGGTACCCAATGCTTCATGCAAACTACGCCAAAACGAGGTGGCGAGATCCTCGATCGACACTATCTTCTTGGGCACTTTACCCGCCGCCACGTCTTCTCGCGAGTACCATCTCGATTCTTCTCTCGGTGAGCATCGCCTGGACTCCCTCTTCCTTCTCCGATCACTCACCCGCTCTCTCGTTCACCGTAGACCTTTGCCGACGGTGACCGCCTTGCGCCGCCGCAAGCTCTCGTCGCTAGGCCATCTCCGGTAGCCACCGTACCCCCGCGTCATCCCGGTGAGTTCCTGATGACCCCCTGTTGCTCATGCGCGCGCTACTTCTTCCCAATCGCACTGTCGCGTCGCCCCTTTTTTCACCCCCGGCCGCCGCCGTGCTCCGTCGCCGCGCCGCCACCGTGCTTCTCCGGCAAACCCGCGACCACCCTTAGCTTCAGTAACCCCTGGGCGACCCATTTTGGCCACTGCCACCACCTCGCCGCGGCTCCACTGCCGGCGCCGTTTTCAGCCTCAGCACACCCGAGCCGCTCCCCTGCTTCCTCCCTGTTTTTCCTGTGGCTGACAGTGGGGCCCACCTCCCCTGAGCCATGTATCTAGCTGTTAATTAATCTTAGGAGGGATCATTAGTCCCTTTCATGCTTTAGCTTAGTTGGAAAATTGAGGTTTGGAGGAAAGTTAGTCACTGGTTCTCTGTAATTGTTCCTCTGTTGTCATTTTCTTCCTATTGTCAGTAATCTGATCATGGTAGTATTGCTTGCTATTCTATTTTGTTAGTGCTTGTTGTCTCCCCTAAGTAATAGTGGTTAGCATGAAGTCATTTAGTTAGTAATTATAGGTTTCAAGCTCTTGTTGGCATGAATGATCAAAGAGGTAGTTAGATGATCATGTTGATTGTCTCTGTACTCATGGTTCTTGCCTTTTCAAGCATTGTAGGGCCTTGTAGTAGTAGCATGCTGAAATTGTTAACCTTGCTATATGTGGGTGTGATGCTTAGGTGTGTTAGTAGCTGAATTTTATTAAGGCCCAACCCTAGTTAGAAAATGGTTAGCATCTAATAGTTGGCTAATTAACTAGTTAGTATTTCAATAGCTTCTTTTAGGGTTAAGTGATCTGATCACTAATGATGGTTGCTTAGAATAGCTAATTATTAGATGTGGTAATTTGATGTTTAGTTAATAGTTGTGCACACAATCACCATCAAAGTCTGTCGAAGGATTAAAACTTATAAGAGGATTGATTTTGTGGTTAGCTTGGTAAATAAGTGAGTGGGTAGATCAATCACATGAAAGCATGTCTAATTTAAATCATCTCTGTAGCAGCCATTTTGTTGTTCCTATTGTGATGGTCTAGCTTCTGTGTATGGATTTGTGTTTGTATTTGAATGTTTGAGTTTTGTCGGTGTTATTCGTTCTTATTCGCTGTTTTTGTTCAATCGTTAGGCTTCGACATTTGCGGTAACCCGAGAACGACCCTCCGCAGCGAGTTGATATTTACGAGCAGCTTGAAAAGCGGTTTGATCATGTTAATCCCAGTATTTTAAAGTCTAATATTTTGTTTCAGCTGTATGTATGCATTGCTTAATTTGTGTTAAATTGATTAGTTAAAACCGTAGCTGCATATCCTGTAGGTTAAACACTGATCTCTACTACCTGAGCCTAGGTTACTTGCTGTGATTAGAGTTTGTTGGATGAACTCTTATCACTTAGTAGATCTGAGTTCGGTTGCTTAGCCATGCTTAGCTACCGGTAGATTTGGGCGATCATCGACTTAGTCGATGATCTTGATCTATAAAATTATTATTGTTCTTATGTTCCGACTTGTGCTATGTCTAATTGCAAAAACTAAAAATGAAAACAAAACGATTTAGACTTGGGCACAATGGTAAGTTTTGGTGTGATCTGTTCGGTGTGGTGGAAAGGTGCAGAGTCAACAAGGACCGAACATCTTGTTACACTAAACCAAGCATTTTAGCGTGCTAACCACACTAGAGGGTATGGGACCTCTCTTGACCTAGTACTTTGGCGTGTATTGGCTCAGGTCGCAGGAGGTCGCGGGAGGGATGGTGTTGGGAGCATGGTAGTTGTCCAAAAACTTTACCCATAAAGGTAGTTGTCTTTTCGGCTTTACCATGTAAGCGTATGGATTTCTATCCATACGAGCTGCTCGCAGATTAATACACAATATTGGAAAAAGTCTCATAGGACTTAGTGTGCGGCATACCTTTGGTAGTGTGCTTTGGCTTAAAGCGATGCGAGGTGTGGATGCATGGTACACCCTGCAGGGTTAAATCTATTCGAATAGCCTCGTCCTAGGTTATGGACACGCTTGGCAAGGTCTTCCAAGAGTTAGACTACAACATTTAAATTAAAACTTGATGGGTGGTACGAATCTGGGGTTCGTGCTATTGTTGTGGTGACTATTGGGATAGTCACTTTTAGGTTGTTTATCTTTACTCTTTTGCTATTATTATTCCTTACTGTTATTTCAATTAAAAATGAATTGCAAACTTGCCTTTAAACTGTATTACATTATTGCAAACAAATCTGGCTTTGTGCAAATGAAACCTATGGCCTCCACCAAATAATCCTACATGTAGCCTATGAAGAGGTCTGCTAGTTCACACGTCAGTCTTGCGGGTACAAAGACAATCTTTGTACTCAGATGCTTTGCTTAATGTTTTTGTTGCAGAGGAAGAAGGAGCCCCAAGGGCCTCACTTACGTGAGCTCTGCTTAAGCCGTGCGACGACTAGGCTTGGCGGTCGGTCGGATGCCTTGTGGGTGAAGGCACGCTGATTGGCTTTGTTTATAGCCATCTTATGGCGCTTTTGCTTCCTCTGTCTTTCTGTTGTTATTTGTGTTTATTGTGGCCAGTCGGCCTTGGTGTGTAATAACTCTTCTATTTGTTTATCTTCCGTTTGGTAGTAAATGTTTGGACTCTATGTTTGGAATGGAATTGATGCATACTTTTGTGGGAGGTGTGTATACTGCTTCTGGGAAGTATACACATTTCGAGGCTTCGATTTATTTGATTTGTGATGCTAGGACCAGTTGGTTGGTTAAGCATTACAAGCCGAAAAATTGGGGTCCTCACAAAGTTGGTATCAGAGCCATTCTGACCGTAGCAACCCAAGCATAGTCGTCCTTAGGATGTTTTGGAAAGGCTTATTTGCAAAATATAAAAAGGGTTTATGAAAACTTAGGCAGGTTCTCAGGTTTTACTCCTTATCTATCTTAGCCTTCTACTCTCATCTTACTCTAATTTAAATTTAAAAACTTGGTTTCTCTCTTTCCTTTCAAAAGATAGTTACTACCGGTTGAATTAGTTTTGGGAGAACCATGGAAGATTAATCTAACTAAAAATTGTGGGAATAATAGGGTAAGATGTAAAGTGAGTAGTTATGTGTCTGATTTTTGCTGGTTGGACTTTATCCTGCTTTGTGTTTGTTTTTGGACTACTTTCATGAATTTTGGGCTTTCTTGCTCTTAAATTTGTTGCTAACTTGTCTTAGTGAAACAGGATGGCCGGGAGAACGCGCGGCAGTCAGCAGGCTGGTCATGATGAGGAGCTTCCCCCTCCTCCGACCATGGCTGAGGTTCTCGCTCAGATCGAGCGAAACCGCATAGACAGACAGCGCATTTTGGAGGTTATTGCTAGGAATACCTCCACTCTGCGGTGCCTCCGGATCCGGAGGTGGCGGACACCGCACTCGTGGGGACTTGCGAGAGTTCCTCCGTCTGCGCCGCCGACTTTCTCCGCTCGAGGACCCACTCGATGCGGATGATTGGCTGCGCATGGTTGAGCGGAAGCTCAACATAGCTCAGTGTCAGGCCCAGGAGAAGGCACTCTTCGCGTCCCACCAGCTTGAGGGCGCAGCACTCTCATGGTGGGAGAACTACCTCGCCATGCAGCCCGCGGGCCATGTGGTCTCGTGGGAGGAGTTCAGGTCTGCTTTTCGTCGGGCCCACATCCCCGATGGCCTGATGAAGCTGAAGAAGAAAGAATTCCTCGCGCTCAAGCAAGGGCGCAAATCTGTGACGGAGTACCTCTACGAGTTTAATCATTTGGCTCGTTATGCTCCGGGAGAGGTGGCCTCTGATGAGGCTAAGCAGGAGAAGTTTATGGATGGCTTGTCCGAGGAGCTGCAGGACAAGCTATCTATTGTGGACTTCTCTGACTTTCAGGCCTTGGTAGATAAGGCCATTGTTGCTGAGCATAAGGCTAAGGCGCCGGGTGAGTCCATAGCGCAAGTGGGAGGCGCATCGGTCTACTCATGTCAGTCTCACTCGTCCTCGGGCTGGGCGGCACTGGGGCCCGTTCTTTTGCTCCATCGGCGCGAGGCCATCCGCACTCCTCGTCCACCACGGTCGTGTTTGACCACGTGCGCTGCGATCCAGCGGCGGGGGCCTCGCAATCCGCGCCGAGGTTACTTGCTTTCACCGCCATAACAAGGGCCACTATGCTAATGCTCGCCTCGTAAGATTGGAGTAGCCCTCGTCCTAATGGAGGACGCGGGCAAGGGAGTGGTCACCACCGACGGAAGATCGCCCGTAAGACCCTAGGTGCGGCGGCGGTTGAGTCAACCATCTTTCAGCTGAGGAGGCTCAGGAGACGCGAGATGTCGTGATGGGTACACTTCTTGTTAATTATCGTCCCGCTGCGGTATTATTTGATTACGGAGCATCGCATTCTTTTATTTCGAGATCATTTGCTGCTGCTAGTGGTCTTCACTGTGTTCCTTTGGGAGTTCCTTTGCTCATTCGCTCTCCGGGGTCGGAAATGAGAGCTGTTTTACAATGCCGGGATGTTCCTATTGAAGTCGAAGGAGTGGGATTCTTGGCAAATCTCATCCTGCTCAACTCAGCGAGCCTGGATGTAATTCTTGGCATGGATTGGTTGTCCCAACACTTGGGACAGATCAATTGTGCCAAGAAGATGGTTTTCCTCACCAACCTTTCCGGCAAACAGGTTGGCTTTTATCCGCAGCTGCAAGGGTCACACCTTTGTGCACTTGTAGCAAAGCCGGCTTTGAAGATTCAGGAGGTTCCCACTGTTTGTGATTTTGAGGATGTTTTTTCCTGATGATTTACCTGGGATGCCTCCGTTCGAGATCTGAGTTTGTCATCGAGTTGCTGCCCGTCATCGCCCCATCTCGAAGCGCGCGTGTCGGATGCCTCCCAATGAGCTAGAAGAATTGAAGAAGCAGCTTGGTGAGCTCCAAGCAAAGGGTTTCATCCGTCCCAGTTCATCTCCTTGGGGTTGTCCGGTGATCTTTGTGAAGAAGAAGGACAAGACTTTGCGCATGTGTGTTGATTACCGTCCGCTCAATGAGGTGACGGTGAAGAACAAATATCCTTTGCCTCGCATTGATGATCTGTTTGACCAGTTGTCTGGAGCTCAGATGTTCTCCAAGATTGACCTGAGATTGGGATATCATCAAGTCCGGATCAGGACTGAGGATATTCCGAAGACGGCTTTCACTACTCGTTATGGTTTTTACGAGTATACCGTCATGTCTTTCGGTTTAACCAATGCTCCAGCTTATTTCATGAACCTCATGAACTCGGTATTCATGGAATATTTGGATAAGTTCGTGGTGGTTTTCATTGATGACATTCTTATCTATTCCAAGACTGAAGCAGAGCATGCTGAGCATCTGAAGATTGTTTTGGGCAAATTGCGGGAACACCAGCTATATGCAAAGTTCAGCAAATGCGAGTTCTGGTTGAAGGAAGTGGCATTCTTGGGCCATGTTCTTTCAGCTGGAGGCGTAGCAGTGGATCCCAGCAAGATCAGCGATGTTCTATCTTGGGTCACCAGTCGATCATCGATGTGCGGAGTTTTCTCGGTTTAGCGGGCTACTACCGCTGTTTTATCGAGAATTTCTCCGAGATCGCGAAGCCAATGACTGAATTGCTCATGAAAGACAAGAAGTTTGTGTGGTCCTCTGCTTGTGATGAGAGCTTTCAGAGCTCAAGCGAGCTTATTGACTTCACCCCGGTTCTCACTCTTCCGATGTCCACAAGAGCTTGATATCTATTGCGATGCCTCTCGTCGAGGACTCGGGTGTGTTCTTATGCAAGAAGGCAAGGCAGTTGCCTATGCATCTAGGCAATTGAGACCACACGAGCTCAATTATCCCACCCATGATTTAGAGCTTACTGCTGTGGTGCATGCACTCAAGATTTGACGGCATTATTTAATCGGAAACCGCTGTGAGGTGTATTCTGATCACAAGAGCTTGAAGTACTTGTTCACTCAGCCAGATCTGAACCTCAGGCAGAGGAGATGGCTAGAATTGATCAAAGATTATGACATGGGTATTCAGTATCATCCTGGCAAGGCCAATGTAGTTGCTGATGCACTTAGCCGAAAGGTGTATTGCAATACTTTGATGATCCAAGAGCAGCAACCTGCACTTCTTGCAGAGTTTCAGCGTCTCAACTTGGGTTTGATTGAGCATGGTTCCCTTGCTGCCTTGGTTGTACAACCAACCTTGGTGGATCAAGTCAAGGCAGCACAGCAGTCAGATGACGGTGTGAACCAGATCAGGCAGAATATCAAGGATGGGATAGCCAGGTGTTTCTCAGAAGATGAGCATGGTGTTGTGTGGTTTGGGCAGCGCCTCGTGGTTCCAAAGGTTCCAGAATTACGGGATTTGATTCTCCAGGAAGCCCATGATTCCCCCTTGTCTATTCATCCCGGGGCTACCAAGATGTACCAAGATCTGCGTCGGAGATTCTGGTGGACCCGTATGAAGCGCGAGATTGCCAGGTTCGTTGCCAGATGCGACGTATGTTGTCGTGTCAAGGCCGAGCATCAGCGTCCAGCAGGCCTTCTCCAGCCCTTGCCTATACCAGAATGGAAGTGGGATTCCGTGGGCATGGATTTCATCACTGGATTGCCCCGTTCATCCAAGGGAAATGACGCCATTTGGGTGGTCATTGACAGGCTAACTAAAGTGGCGCATTTCCTTCCAGTCAAGACTCAGCTCCGTGTGGAACCTCTAGCTGAACTTTATGTATCAAGAATTGTGAGCTTGCATGGTGTGCCCAAGACGATTGTGTCTGACCGTGGGGCGCTGTTTACCTCTCGGTTTTGGCATAGTCTGCAGGAGGCCATGGGAACTCGTCTTACCTTCAGCACGGCCTATCATCCTCAGACTGATGGTCAGACGGAGCGCGTCAACCAGGTGCTTGAAGATATGCTCCGTGCTTGTGTTCTTTCCTATGGGAAGAATTGGGAGAAATGCCTACCGCTCGCCGAGTTCTCCTACAACAACAGCTTCCAGGCTAGTCTCGGTATGGCGCCATTTGAGGCCTTGTATGGGAGGAGGTGCAGAACCCCGTTGAACTGGTCAGAAACTGGTGAAAGACAGTTCTTTGGCCCAGATTCCATTAATGAGGCTGAAAGTCAAGTGCAGTTGATTCGTGAGCACTTGCGCGTAGCTCAGTCCAGGCAGAAGAGCTATGCAGATCGGCGTCGCCGTGAGCTGAGATTCCAGCCCAATGACTTTGTGTATCTCAAAGTCTCACCTTTGAAGGGTCATCGTCGTTTCGGTATCAAGGGCAAACTGGCTCCTCGCTATGTCGGGCCATATCGCATCATCAAGAAAGTGGGAGCTGTTGCATACAAGTTAGAGTTGCCAGTTACACTCGAAGGAGTGCATGATGTTTTCCACGTATCGCAATTGAAGAAATGCCTCCGTGTGCCGGTCGAGGAAACTCCACTGGAAAATATCGATGTGCAGGAGGATCTATCCTACCGTGAGCGTCCTGTGCGCATTCTTAAAGAATCTGAACGGAGGACTAGAAACCGGGTGATCAAGTTCCTCAAAGTTCAGTGGTCGAATCACTCTGAGGACGAAGCCACTTGGGAGCGGGAAGATCGCCTCCGTGCAGATTACCCGTCCTTCTTCTCCCAGTAATCAGAATCTCGGGGCGAGATTCCTGTAAGGGGGGAGATTTGTAACAGCCCTAACTTAGGGTTTGTATTTCAAATGTAAAATTTTGAGGAGAAATAAAAACTTTGGTTGTCTCATCAAATCATTTGGTAGTTTTCCAAATTTTCCCTAGCAATTTCCAATGTTTAGAATTTAATTCTTGTGATTGGAAATTGTTATCAGCAAATTCCTAGCTTTCAAACTTGTGATCATCCTCTGCAAATATTTTTCCTATCATCTTGATCATCCTATCTACCTCCCTGAATTATTTCACAATTTTTAGATTCTATTTGCTATTTCAATTGGCCAAGTCAAACTAGTTTGAATTTCTGGTCAAACCCTAGGTCAGCAGCTTGTGAATTTTCTGCAGAACAAGGTAGTGCATAAAAAGTTCTGGAAAATTTATGCAATGTTGTTCTCTATCCCAAGTAGCTACCATAAAAATTTCGGAATTTTTGGAGCTCGGGAACTACCTCTAAAAATTCTCCAAACTCTCTCAGCCTTTTAAAACTCCAAATCAGGAGTCACTATTCATCGGGCTCGAACCCGAGCCCGACTTAAACCCCGACCGAACCAATCGTCTCGGCTGGACCCAACCGCGTCTGACCGGACCCGAGTCAAACTCCGACCGAGCCTCTTCACTTCTGGCCCGACCGAACCACGTCGCTGCGCCGCACCTTCCTCTCGCTGACAAACCCGGCCCACCTGCAGGTCCTCTCTTCCACGCGTCGCGCGCACCGTGCCAGCTCTCCCGCGCGCTCGCTCTCTCTCGCGCGCCGCTCTTCGCCGCCCGGCGCATGCGCATCGCCACGTCGCCTCGCCGTCACCTCGCCGCCTTACCGCTTCCACCTCGCTGCCTCCGCCCTCCTCTTCTTAAGCCATCGAAAGCCTTACCTACCTCGGTTTCTCCTTCCTCCTCTGCCCACTTCCGCCGCTGAGCTCTGGAAGCCGAGAGCGTCGCCGCGCCGCCTCCGAGCCCGCCGGCCACTCCGGTGATCTCCGACTGGCCCCGTCTGCGTCACGGTGAGCCTTGCACCTCAGAGACCTCAACCCCTTCATCAATTTGAAGTTTCCATCACCGAAGAAGTGCGCGCGCTCCTTCTTCTCCATCTCCGGCCGAATCCGCCTCTCCCGCCGCCACGTCTTCTCCGGCGAGTACCATCTCGATTCTTTTCTCGGTGAGCATCGCCTGGACTCCCTCTTCCTTCTCCGATCACTCACACGCTCTCGTTCACGCGCACCTTTGCCGCGGTGACCGCCTTGCGCCGCCATGAGCTCTCGTCGCCGAGCCATCTCCGTAGCCACCGTACCCCGCGTCATCCGGTGAGTTCTCGATGATCCTCGTTGCTCATGCGCGTGCTACTTCTTCCCAATCGCACCGTCGCCGTCGCCCCTTTTCACCCCACGTAGGCCGCCGTGCTCCGTCGCCGCGCGCCACCGTGCTTCTCGGCAAACCCGCGACCACCCTTAGCTTCGATAACCCTGGCGACCCATTTTGCCATCGCCACCACCTCGCGCGGCTCCACCGCCGGCGCCGTTTTCAACCTCGGCACACCGAGCCGCTCCCTGCTTCCTCCTGTTTTCTGTGGTGACAGTGTGGGGCCCACCTCCCCGAGCCATGTATCTAGCTGTTAATTAATCTTAGGAGGATCATTAGTCCCTTTCATGCTTTAGCTTAGTTGGAAAATTGAGGTTTGGAGGAAAGTTAGTCACCGGTTCTCTGTAATTGTTCCTCTGTTGTCATTTTCTTCCTATTGTCGATGTCGATCATGGTAGTATTGCTTGCTATTCTATTTTGTTAGTGCTTGTTGTCTCCCTAAGTAATAGTGGTTAGCATGAAGTCATTTAGTTAGTAATTATAGGTTTCAAGCTCTTGTTGGCATGAATGATCAAAGAGGTAGTTAGATGATCATGTTGATTGTCTCTGCACTCATGGTTCTTGCCTTTTCAAGCATTGTAGGGCCTTGTAGTAGTAGCATCTCAAATTGTTAACCTTGCTATATGTGGGTGTGATGCTTAGGTGTGTTAGTAGCTGAATTTTATTAAGGCCCAACCGTAGTTAGAAAATGGTTAGCATCTAATAGTTGGCTAATTAACTAGTTAGTATTTCAATAGCTTCTTTTAGGGTTAAGTGATCTGATCACTAATGATGGTTGCTTAGAATAGCTAATTATTAGATGTGGTAATTTGATGTTTAGTTAATAGTTGTGCACACAATCACCATCAAGGTGCATCGAAGGATTAAAACTTATAAGAGGATTGATTTTGTGGTTAGCTTGGTAAATAAGTGAGTGGGTAGATCAATCACATGAAAGCATGTCTAATTTAAATCATCTCTGTAGCAGCCATTTTGTTGTTCCTATTGTGATGGTCTAGCTTCTGTGTATGGATTTGTGTTTGTATTTGAATGTTTGAGTTTTGTCGGTGTTATTCGTTCTTATTCGCTGTTTTTGTTCAATCGTTAGGCTTCGACATTTGCGGTAACCCCGAGAACGACCCTCTCCGCAAGTTGATATTTCGAGCAGCGAGAATGCAAGCGCTTTGATCATGTTAATCCCGTATTTTAAAGTCTAATATTTTGTTTCAATTTGTATGTATG
Source organism: Ampelocalamus luodianensis (assembly GCA_036346255.1). Taxonomy (NCBI): domain Eukaryota; kingdom Viridiplantae; phylum Streptophyta; class Magnoliopsida; order Poales; family Poaceae; genus Ampelocalamus; species Ampelocalamus luodianensis. Next base: position 31,802,249 of record CM070622.1, read on the forward strand.
CATTGCTTAATTTGTGTTAAATTGATTAGTTAAAACCGTAGTTGCATATCCTCGTAGGTTAAACACTCGATCTCTACTACCCGAGCCTAGGTTACTTGTCGTGATTAGAGTTCGTTGGATGAACTCTTATCACTTAGTAGATTACGAGTTCGATTGCTTAGCCATGCTTAGCTACCGGTAGATTTGGGCGATCATCGACTTAGTCGATGATCTTGATCTATAAAATTATTATTGTTCTTATGTTCCGACTTGTGCTATGTCTAATTGCAAAACTAAAAATGAAAACAAAACGATTTAGACTTGGGCACAATGGTAAGTTTTGGTGTGATCTGTTGGGTGTATCGGAAAGGTGCCCGAGTCAACAAGAACCGAACATCTTGTTACACTAAACCAAGCATTTTAGCGTGCTAACCACACTAGAGGGTATGGGACCTCTCTTGACCTAGTACTTTGGCGTGTATTGGCTCCGGGTCGCAGGAGGTCGCAGGAGGGATGGTGTTGGGAGCATGGTAGTTGTCCGAAAAACTTTACCCCGCAAAGGTAGTTGTCTTTTCGGCTTTACCATGTAAGCGTATGGATTTCTATCCATACGAAGGCTCAGCTAATACACAATATTGGAAAAAGTCTCGTAGGACTTAGCTGTGCCGGCATACCTTTGGTAGTGTGCTTTGGCTTAAAGGCGGTCTGAGGTGTGGGTACAGTGGTACACCCCTGCAGGGTTAAATCTATTCGAATAGCCTCATCCTAGGTTATGGACACGCTTGGCAAGGTCTTCCAAGAGTTAGACTACAACATTTAAATTAAAACTTGATGGGTGGTACGAATCTGGGGTTCGTGCTATTGTTGTGGTGACTATTGGGATAGTCACTTCTAGGTTGTTTATCTTTACTCTTTTGCTATTATTATTCCTTACTGTTATTTCAATTAAAAATGAATTGCAAACTTACCTTTAAACTGTATTACATTATTGCAAACAAATCTGGCTTTGTGCAAATGAAACCTATGGCCTCCACCAAATAATCCTGCATGTAGCCTATGAACAGGTCTGCTAGTTCACACGTCAGTCTTGCGGGTACAAAGACAATCTTTGTACTCAGATGCTTTGCTTAATGTTTTTGTTGCAGAGGAAGAAGGGGAGCCCCAAGGGCCTCACTTCTGTGAGCTCTGCTACCGCTTCGTGTGCGACGACTAGGCTTGGCGGTCCGGTCAGATGCCTTGTGGGTGAAGGCACGCTGATTGGCTTTGTTTATAGCCATCTTATGGCGCTTTTGCTTCTGCTGTCTTTCTGTTGTTATTTGTGTTTATTGTGGCCAGTCGGCCTTGGTCTGTAATAACTCTTCTATTTGTTTATCTTCCGTTTGGTAGTAAATGTTTGGACTCTATGTTTGGAATGAAATTGATGCATACTTTTGTGGGAGGTGTGTATACTGCTTCTGGGAAGTATACACATTTCGAGGCTTCGATTTATTTGATTTGTGATGCTAGGACCAGTTGGTTGGTTAAGCATTACAAGCCGAAAATTGGGGTCCTCACAACCTCCACCCTGTCACACAGCCTAACCTATCCACCTGAACATCAATGCCGAGAATCCATAACTTACTAAGTTAGGCCTGTCCCATACCAGACATGTGGTCGTACAGTAAGGCTCAGTTCAATGGCGCACAAAGTTAAGTCCTTAATTGACCAAGGCAAGACTTCCATTTTCTAACTAAGTCACAAAGACCATCATTCCCATCACATAGACCACCATGTCACACAGTCTCCACCACTTGCCTCAGTCTAAATCCCTTACCAACCAGTTGGTTTTAGTGCAACACATGCCATCACAAAGTAATAACACATAACACACAGTTTTACACAAAGTTCCATAGTCACTTAGTCATAATTAATATTTGCAACTTACATGAGATGTGAGACTCGTAGCATGGCTAAGCAATTGTACTCGCATCTAACCAACCCACGTTGGTGCTATAATATTACCAACTAATAACCAATCTAGGGTGACAAGGAATTATGACATACAAGGCCAAGGTGTGATAACAAGTTGGATAATAACTATGCCCAAAGCATTTAAATAAATAATTAAAGTAGAATGCAATAATTTAACACAAAGTAATTTGAAAACTGGGTTCAAGATGATCAAAGGTATGACTTGTCTTGGAAAAGGTCTATATACTGGCCTTGAAATTGGGGTGCTCCTTCTTCCACAAAATTCCCCGACGAATCGACGTCTACTCGCAAACAAAACAAAAACAAACAAAACAAATAAATAACAGAGGCAAAACAAGCTTCAAAAATTAAATAAAAATCTCAGATAAATAGATTTTGAATTTAGATAAATTTAGAAATTTGAGTGGGCTCAATCGGAGTTAGGATGCAAAAGTTATGAGCTCTGGAAGTTTAAATCTAAAAAGAAACCCTAATTTGGATTTTCTGGAATTTCCGAATTATTTCTTAACAGAAAAATCGGATTATTGCACAAAGCTGGCGTCAGCGAAGGAATTTCGGAATTAAAAGAAATCAGAAAACAATTCTGACATGTGGGACCCACATGTCGGTGAGATGGTCACGGTGACCGAAGTCTACCGAGCCTCGGATCCGAGATCGATGGATCGCCACGCCGCGCGCACGTGGGCGATGACTAGGCGCCACGCACGCGACACGTATCGGCGATGCTGACATGGCGGCAAGGTGGCGGTGACGTGGACGACAACAGGAGCGGCGGTACCAGCGTGAAGAGGGTGCGACGGCGATCACGAAGGGGCTCACCGTGCACGAGGGCGATCAGAGCACCCGGCGGCGTTAGCGGCGGCGCGAGGGTCTCGCTTGACGGGATCGGTGCTCGGTGGCGCTCCGCAAACGGGCCACCAAAGTGAAGTGCGGCTCCGTGCGATGCCGATGGTGCGGACCACGGCTCGAGCGCCCGGCTTGCGCGGAAAAGCTCGTCGGAGAAGCGCGGCGCAAAAAACGATCTTCAAGCTCTGCGGCGGCTAGGGTTTAGCGCGAGGGCTAAGGCGGCTAGGGTTGGGAGTGCGGACGCCGAGGGCTCTCTCCTTTTATACTCGGGGCTCGGGAGAGTCCAGGGCACAAACGCCCAAAACTGGATTGCGCGGCGGCGGCGAAACCCTAACTGACTCGGAGACGATGACGACGTGGTCAGGTGGGACCCACACGCCGCTGGCTAGGGTTAGACGCGGCGGCGCGGCGAGCAAATACGGTGCGAAAGCGGACTCAAGGATCTGACCGTTAAATCTTGATCGAACGGTCCACAATCAATGGGACATTCGGGCAACCCGAACAACCCACTCGCATCCCACCGTCCATTTCTGATCGGACGGTGGAAAACGATCGAGGCGCTCGGAAGGAAAGAGAGAGCGGCGAGATCGACAGTGGGTCCACTGCCGGCGGAGGCGATGATACACGCGCGAGCCGGGCAGCGGAGGAGATGGGCTTTGGTGGGATTCGGCCCAAAGGGTTTTCGAGATTTTAATAGTTTTTCTAATTTAGAAAATACCAGAAATTCAAATGGGCAATAGAAAATAGCAAATGAACTCAGAAAAATTCTAGAAAAATCTAGAAAATATATCTGAGCACATAGAACCCAAATAAAATAGTTTTGGCTAATGTTCATATTGGGATTATTCACATTAAATATTTTTGATTGTAAAGTCCAATATTAAGTTTTTGAAATTAAATTCAAATAAAATTCAAATGGTGAATTTTCTCCTACTAACTATTTAAAAGATTTTTAAGCTCTAAAAATTGGGATGTTACAATTTGTGTGGAATTATGTGCCTTCTTCAAAGAGCATGAAATATTTTGTTTGGAATTTTGTGTCCTGGTGATCTGGTGGTGTGCATCAAAATGTTAGGCAAGGGCATGGCATGAAAAAATAGTGGTAGTTGCCAGCCGGCCAGCCACATTGATTTTCATGATTGTATGTGTGTAGAACCAATCCACTAGTACATGCACAACAGCAATTGCTCCCACTGAGATATCTTCTGTATGTTCATTGTGTTGTCTGGATAATACACTAGTGTTAGATTGGAGTAGAATCAGCCAAAGATGCTTCTTTCATCTTTTGTTGTGCACAGTGATGTTGGTGATTTAATCCTGCATAAGACATGATATTGCACTGGGATGTTTCTTTTTTATGAACATGATATAGCAGAACCAAGTGATAAGAAGTAAGATGTCCTTCTTTTGTCTCCTCAACTAATGTTTCAGCTTGTGTTTATAGTGGGACAACTAATTTAGCATATGGTTATGTGGCTAACTAATTTAGTTCATATTGCATCACTTCATGGATACAGAGTTGTTGATCGAATGCGTGATAGCATTGAAGATAGCATACATCGTCAGTCACTTGTGAAATACTTTCGATTGGATGAACTTTTTTGCTTTTTCCTCTGCACCTAGTTGCACTCCATTTTGCACTCTTTGAGCTCTAAGGTCAACTACTTAACATTTTTCTGTATGATCGTAACTCTTGTTAAGAATGGCTGCCCAACATGCATGTATGCATGCACTTGTGCAAATGCCACCACTGGCATTTGGAATTTATTGGAAACATGTGTATATGCACATTATTTCCAACACCTTGATCCAAATACCTTGATCTGGGATTTACCTTCTGGTAACATCTACTCAATTGGTTTTTCTATGAATTGATGAATTGCATTCTGACAATCATTTGTTAAATTTTGAGTAGATTATAGGTATCATTTATGTAGTGATGACTAATTTCGACTGTAGTTCCTATGTTTGATCTTTTTCCTTCTCTTTGTTACTTCTTTATTTTGGGGGTACTTGTGAGGGTGGGGATGCCTAACACTGCCGATGCCGGTCCCAAGCCCGGAAAAAAGTGGAGAGGGCATGAATTATTCAAAGTTTGTGACAAACAAACAATTGCGATAGTCGTCGTTAATAGCGGTTTATTGCGTTGATTATCGTTAATTGTGGTATATAGCGTTGCTTGTGGTATATTATTGTTAATCGTCATTGAATGCGTTCAATTGTGGTAGTCATCGTTCATTGAAGTCAATTGTGTTAATCGTCGTTAATTGCATATAATTGTCGTCAATTGTGTTAGTCATCTTTAATAATCGCCAATTATCGTTAGTGGTCGTTAAATGTTGTTAATTGCATCGAACGGCATCAAACAAGCCACTACTGTCGTTAATTGCGTTAATTGTTGTTAATTGCGACAGTCATCGTTAATTGCAGTCAATTGTGGTAATTAGAGCGTTAATTATCGTCAACTGCGTTAATTGTCGTCAATTGCATTAATTTGTCCTTAATTATTGACAATTACTGTTAGTTCTCGTTAAATACTATCAATTGTGTTAATTGGAGTGTCAGTTGCCGTAAATCATCGTTAAATGTCATTAATTGCCGTTAGACGGCATCAAACAAGTCATTACTTGCCTCAGGGGCATTTCAGACATTTTTCATATTGAAAGTTGCAGCCAGCTTACCTAAAAACTAGACAGCGAAACACTGAATCTCTTCAGCCCGATCGTTTAGCCCGCAGCCATTCAGCTCTGCAGCACAGCTAGAAGCCGCTTTTCAGGAAAGCCATAGTTGTTCCAAACACCCCCTTAGAGAGGCAGTGGATGCTGTGGCTTTTCTGATGTCGGCTTTTATGGATTGCCTTATACTTGGGACAATCGGCAGTGCGGTGAGCGTAATGTCGATGTTGTTGGAGTTTTGGGTTTGCCCATTCAATATTTCAATTAAATTCTAGGAAAATCCCAAAGACCTATTCATGCATGGTGGAAGGTGAAAAATTTAGTACCATATTGCTAGTCTAGGTAGGAGGAGACCAATATATAAGGTGGAGTTGGTCTTACCTAGTTGAAGCAAGCAAAAAAAGAACACACGCACGCGCTCGCCTCGCCATCGCCTGCGACGTGCGCGTGAATGGTCTGACGGTTTCGTGTTCAGTTGGTTGTGGAGCTACAACTTCTTTTTGCACCTCAAAACCATGCACATTGATCTGAAACTGAAAACTGAATACACTGTTTCAATTGGCTTTTATGGCACACATTAATCGCGTTTAAAACAGTGTAATGGCAGTTATAATGATAGTTTCAAATGACATAATAGCGGTAGTTTCTTCTACTGAATCTGGCTCTATATAAAGGAGACACCTCCTCACTAGATTTCAGATTTTGACAGAGTGAGAAAACCTCCCAGAATCAGTATCAGTGTCGTCGTGTTGCCCGTTTCCTCTGTGCCGTGCAACCTTGGCTTCTCCATCCCTTCTTCGGCGTGCACCGACGTGGGGAGAGTAGTGTCTCCGAAGCAGGCGTCCCTCGTGATCCTACACAGGTTGGGGCGAATCAGATTTTTAGGAAGTGTTCGCGCGACTGCTCACGGCTTCCTCCTTCTCCACCATCCTCTGCGCGTCGTCTTCTTCAGATCAGACTCTACCGTGACTTTCGTTGGAGCGATTCTCTATAAGTCGTGGTGATATCATTTAATATGGCTAGGCCTTGTTTCCTAGATTTCTGTTTTGTGATGATGTTGATGCATACTTCTGTTAGTAACATTCTTGTTCTAGGCTTTGCCTTGTTAGTCCATATATATGAGATAGATATATTTGAGTTGATGATCATGTTACTGTTTATAGTCCCAAATATGCCTAGTATATATGCTATTGTTGATTCAATTATTGTTTTAGGAATTATAACAATCACATTCTTGTTCTAGGATTTGCTTGACAGAGTGCTTGCGTGCTTGCGGATGATGCGCTGTTGCGTCAGCATCAAAACACTAGGGTTTCTCATGCTCAAAAAGCGGAGTCGGATCACTGTTTTCTTCTGATCTCGCTGGCCGGCATTGAGGAAATGCCTGGTATAAAAGGTGGGAGACAGTTCCCCTACGAGAACATGTGGCGGAGACATGAAACTTATGACCAAGTTCAGGTTGCAAAGGAGGCATGGTTGCCAGGTAGTAGCCATGGCATTTTTGGCTCGGTTCGAGGGGAACTAAAGAAACTTCGGCGAAAACTGGAATAGGTGCGAGGTGATACGCTGCTCTCTGGGCCAACTAGGGAAGAAAGAAGTCTTTTGAAACGTACCACGGCAAGGGAGAAGGAGGAAGCAATGTCTACGCAGCGTTCACGGGTGCAGCAGCTTCGAGAAGGCGATCGCATTCGCAACACTGCCTTTTTTTTCAAGCCAAGGCAAGGGAGCGAGGATGCCGCACTAAAATATCGGCGTTGAAGCGGGAAGATGGTGCCTTTTGCACTGAACAAAAGGAGTTAGAAACACTTTCTACTAATTTCTATAAATCTTTGTTTACAGCTCATGAGGTGGCGCAGTTTGTGCCATCTGTGGTTTGCAACGGCGATGAACGAGATGTTATGTGCTCCTTTTTCAGAGGAGGTAGAGAAAGCTCTCTTTATGATGGGCCCAAACAAGTCGTCGGGACCGGATGGTTTTATGGCGGGCTTCTATAAAAACACTGGGAATTTGTACGCGAAGATGTTTGCCGAGTGATGCTGCAGTTTCTGAACGGAGGAGATATACCGAGGGGTGTTAATAGCACGGTTCTAGTCCTAATATCTAGGGTAAAGAAGTAGAATCATCAAGAGTTGACGTAGTACAGGCCTATTTATGTAGAATTTCGGGGATTAATTATGTGTGTCCCGTGTGATCTCTACTTCCTTTATTTATAGTCTAAAAGTTGAATCCGACTCTAATACATGGTTAGATCCGACTCTAACACAACTCGTTATTTAGATTCTAATACTAACTCACCAACACCCCTCTCAAGATGGGCTGAATATATCAACTATGCTCATCTTGTTACATATTGTACCATACTCACTAGGACCCAACCCTTTAGAGAAACAGTCAGCCAACTTTTCACCAGACTTGACATACTTTAACTTCAACATCCTGCCATCGAGCTTTTCCTTGATGAAAAATCTATCAATCTCAACGTGCTTGGTATGTTCATGTTGAACTGGGTTGTTAGCAATGTTGATTGCAGATTAATTGTCACAATGCAACATCAAGAGATTATTCCTCCATACCCGAAGCTCGGACAATGAACCATTCATCCATATCATTTCACTCACATTCAACACCATTGCTTCGTACTCTGCCTTTGCATATCGGACTGGAGGCTTTCCGGCATTAGCTCTACTTTTCCTACGTTGTGCAAGTGGTAACTCTGGATAGGAGTGATTAGAAGGAACATTATCACTCGCCCCAAGGGGAGGCAAGGAAATTGATAGAGAAAGACTTGAGGAGGGATTTGAGACTAGATCAACTGGCAAGGCCAGCAGTTCAGGTTGTGGCTATTCAGGCTGTGGCTGTTCAGGCTGTGGCTATTATGCTTGTGTCTCTACCAGCTCTATTGGTGGCTCAGGTGCTGACTGCTTGTCCCTCTGCTTCTCCCCTGTTTCCCAAAGCGTTTTCGCTGATAAACCTCCAATTCTTTTGGGGCTATCACATCTCTAGCATATTCCTTTAGGCTCAGGCACAGAATTATCCCCACAATGACTTTTTCTCGTCGATTATCGTTCTCCCTCTCTCGACTATCACCCTCAGTGATAGGAGAGAACTCCTAAAAAAACTGACCAAGAGTGCTTCTACTCGTGTAGTAAGGCTCAAACTCCCGGAATATCATATCTATACTCACGAAGAATCTTCGCTCAACTGGGTTCCAGCATCTATAGCCCTTCTGACCTGATGAATAGCCTATAAAGATACACTTCAATGTCTGCGGATCCAACTTGCCAACCGTTAGTCGGTGATTCCGTACAAAGCACACATAGCCAAACACCTTAGAAGGCACCTTGAATTCCCGCTGACCCAAAAGAAGTTCAGCTGGAGACTTCATCCCAAGTATTCGAGACGACATGCGATTGATGAGATACACTGTCATCATCACTGCCTCGATCTACAATCCCTTTGCCACATTCATCTGAAACATGAGTGAATGTGCTACCTCCAACAAACGTCGATTCTTCCTTTCAACCACTCCATTCTGAGGTGGGGTTCCTAGACAAGTAGTCTGATGAAGTATCCTCTCCTATGAGAGATACGTTACAAATTTCTTGTTAACATACTCAGTTCCATTGTCTGTTCGAAGAATCCGAACCTTTGCATCAAACTGAGTAGCAACTATCATATGGAAGTCTTGAAAACACCGAAGGACCTCTCTCTTGTGCTTCATCATATAAATCCAAGTCATACGAGTATAACAATCAATAAATGTGATAAACCACTTAAAACCACTCACAGAAGTAACTGAGCACGGACCCCAAACATCAGAATGAACTAATATAAAAGGTTCATAACCCCGAAGACCAATGCTACTATATGTAGACTGTGTATGCTTTCCAAACTCACAAGCATCACACAAACATTTACTCTTGTCTACCTTTTTGAACTAAGCAAATAAATCTTTAACAGTAAGGTTTCAAATTTTATTTAAGTAATAGACCTTACTAGGAGCCCCTCTGATTTATTTCGGATTTTTAGGATTTTTATTTCTATTTTTAGTGGCCTGGTCAAAGTGGGAAAGTAATTTTACTCTCAGTCAAACTCTAGACTGAACCCAATCCCTATTGACCGACCCTGTTGACTTGGTTCAACCAAACCCCTAGCCTAACCCTACCCCGACCCAGGCCCAAGCTAACTGGTCTGATCCAACTAGCTCACACCGCCCCGGTCGGTCCGAACGGAACCAACCGTGCTCGACCATCCGATTTGGATCCAACCGTTGGAATTGAGTGGCCCGTTCGAACTGTCCGAACTCACTGCGCGATCTTGACCGTCATAACTCAATCGGACCGTCTTAAACGTCCCGACCCGAGTGGAACTACTTGGCTATGCTGGACCATCTAAAACGCACCCCTTCGCTGAGCCGCTGACGACACGGGCCCACGATGTCAGCCCTTTCCCTAACCTCTCGCTGGCTCATTCAGAGCTTCGACGCCACGCGCCGCATGAGCCCTGCGCTGCCCCATCAACCGCGTTCCTCCACCGCCCGTGACAGCCACTCCTAAGCCTTCGCCCTCTCACGCTGCCTCATTCTCCGTCCTCGTTCCTGCTCAAAACCGACTCTACCTCTCTCTTTTTGCTCACTTCTTTTCCCGGTCGTGGGAGAGAAGGAAGCAAAGCTCCCTCCCCCGTCCCGGTAAGTGTCGTCGTGACAGTGCATTCTTCTTGTCTTTCGGCACCAGTCCCATTTTTGCTAATCCGAGCTCCTCACGCTCGGAGCGCGGATGTGTCTTCTTCGTCACCGGTGCGCGCTCCATGGAGCTCTGCCGTGTCTTCTCGTGCTCCGGTGAGTCTCAGGTCCTCTCACCTTGTCCCTCATGATTGCTCCGTCACGCTGAACTCACCGTATCCTTTAATTTCACTTTGATTCAGCTGGGAGCTCGAATTGGGTTGTCTTCTCCACCTCCAACCGAAGCCCTACCGCGCTACAATCCTCCTTCATCCGGTAGGTCCCTAGTCCCTTCCGGTGTCTCGTAAGCTTGCATGCAACCTCTAAATCCTTGCGGGTCACTCCTTGATGCCCAGGTGCTTTCGTTCGCGTCGTCGTCGTGGAGCTCTGTGGTCGCACCGCCGTCATCCCTGTCCTGGCCGCCGTAGTGCTGCTCCGCCTTCTTCAAGCTCGGATTCATGTTCCTGGTGGCGAGGTGACGTTGACACGCACTTCCCTGAGCCTCCTCGACCACTGGAGCAGCTGGTCCACTAGCGTCGCCCCGTCGTCTCCGCCTCCGGCCACCTGGTGCTCACCACCAATGACCTTCGGGCTTCGCGTCACCACCAACAGGCTCACAACATCACGCCGCACCAGATCCAGCCCTCGTTGAGTCTTCGGAGCTGCTGCTGCGCCGACTGCCATCATCGCCAGCGTGCGCACGGGAGCCCCATTGAGCCGCCGACGGATTTAGGTAATGAGTTACCTTTGGTACTAATCAAGTTCTTAAGTGTATTTATGACACATAGGCCCCACCAGAGTTAAGCATGATTAAAAGTCTAGTTAAGACCGGATGGACTCTCTGAGTCTTTGACATGTGGGCCATAGGGCTGGTTAAGTGTTAGTGTAAAGTTTTAAAATACATTTTCTTGTAAGGACAGCATATTTAGTAAATACTTAACCCGGATTTCCGTTTCAGTTATTGGAAGACGTATTCTTTTGAATATGTCTTCAACATCTTCGGCAAAGACCAAGTCAAAGCTGACCAGGTAAAACTTTGACCCCGGGTTCCACTGGTCAGCCTCTAGGGCTAGCTAGACCCGAGTACTAGAAGTATTAAATGCTTTAGGATTTTCGTATTACATTAATTTGTTACACTGAAAAAATCAATTAACTTCAAAAATTGTATAACTAATTCATTTTAACTCCAAATATAGTGAAATCAATTTTGATAATTTTCAGTTTAAGTGAAATTATTTCTAAAATAGGTATCAATCTTATCTCTGTAACATAGGATATAGTTTTGGAAAATGATACATAACTTTATTATTTTTACAATAGAAATTGCTATTAACTTTGAAAATTAATAACTAATTCAGAAAAACTCTAAATGAGGTAAACTCAACTATTTTGGTCTTATAATATTATTCTCTAATTACCTATGTAATCCTTTGCCTCCCCACTGCTCTGCAAATTTTAGCCAAATAATTAAAATCGGTGAATAGTAATAGATTCCAATTAATTTGGATTTTCCAAAAATCTGAGATTCAAACCACCATAACTTTCACATACTAAATCCAAATAGAATAATTCTTTCACCTAAATTCATCTAAAATCATAACCTACCTACTGTATAAATTTCATGTATTTTTGAGTATTTTGAATTTCTGGCTTTATTTGATATTTATTGCAATATCATCTTTCGTTAGGTTTTTTGACGATACCGATATATTCATAAGATCAATATGAGTGTAACCTGTGATTGAACAAGTGGTACCAGCAAAGGTGCGACCACCCTCCTCTTGATCATGTTGCTCCTAGTGATTTTAAAAGTTTTGTGTGAGTTTTAATATCGCCATTGCATGCTATTTTGAAAAGTATGTTCATAGGTAGAAGTAGTTAGTTTCCTAATTGCTGCATTGGCCTTTCTTTGAATGTTGATTACCCTTTAACCTTGAATGATTTAGGATATATGTTATATGTGAGTGTTTACTAATTTGTAGAACGAGGCTTACCCATGCTAGTAGTTGTAGCCGAAAATGGTTGATGGAGCTAGTCCATCGGCCGGTGGATTGAATCGAATCTTGATGAAATTTGAGGATTATATGGATTGAATTATGTTGAATTTGAGGAATATGTTCAGATCTTCGAATCTAGTTATCGTGGACATGTTGGGCATGAATTTTATGTTCTTAACTTGGGCGGGTGTAGGGTGATGATGAATTGTTGTTGTTGTTTGTTGTTATGAAATTGTATAGTCCTGTCTGAGTGATTAAGGACCGGTCTATGGTGTGTCGAACCAAGTCTCACATGCAACCACATGCCGGGTTTATAGGCGATGGCTTGGCTAACTAATTTGTTATGTGTTAGTTATCAAAACACAATTAGATTGATAATTGTTATTATTATTATTATTATTATTATTATTATTATTATTATTATTATTTAATTGTTCTTTTGTCAATCTAGCGAGGGCATGTTCGTCTTTCTCTTACTTGCCCTTAAGGGTCTTTTGCGCATGCCGGATGGCCGCGCAAGGGACTTACTTACGTGCAACAGGTACACCCATGGCACCAATAAGCGACTTTCGACCATGGTGTTGTTTCCTCGGGTGGTTTAATAGTTAGGACAAGGCATTGTAAAGGCCTCGTTATGATATCTTAGTCACACTCCTACGGAAGAGTGCATGGCGACAGTAAAAGGTATTCATATCGTTTGGGTAAAGCTGTACAACTTTGCAGAGAACTAAATCTATTCGAATGGCCGTGTCCCCGATTATGGACATTGCTTGGTGAAACCACGCATAGTTAGCTTATGGGAATTTGGGTTTGGGTTATAGTTGGAAATGTTACGTCATCGTGCTAGTTTGTTCAGATCTTATGTTGTCACGAACAGGAAGTTCATGTGTTGTTATAATTGGAGTATCTACTGATTTTTTAATATGGATTGGAGTACCTACTGTTATATATCTTTTCAAAAATGTGTTACAAATGGCAAATTTGAATCAATATTGTTTATCTAAATGAATACTTGCTTTATGCCAAAAATTGACTAGTGTAGTAGCCTTCTTCTGATACTCACATGCATCCTTATTTCTTTTTTGAAAGTCTCGCGAGTACAACTTTGTACTTTAACAGTGTCTATTTGTTCAGGTGAGAACGACGGGTGCAACAGCTTTAACTCCAGTTGGTTGCTTGTGGGTTTAGGCGTGCCAACTCGGCTCTTTCTCTTTTATTTCTCAGTTTATCTTCCGCTGTGATTTATTTATGTAATTGTTATTTAGATTTGGCCGATTGGCCCTCTTATGCAAAATTTGGACCATAAGGTTTATATATGTTGAAGATGTATAAAAGTTTCTATTCTCTCGTATGATTGTGTATGGATGTGACTGTAATGTTGTATTAGGATATGTGCATGTTAGCCACTAATCCTTGGGAGCTAACATGAGACACATATCCGGGCACTTGGAATCATTTTCGTCTCTTGTTAAGTGTTGCGCTTTTGGCATAATCAATTAGCTTGAAACAGATCCGATCCCAGGGTGACCCCACACGAAGAGATGTGACTGGTCGGATATGGGACTCCTAACATAACGGAAGAGATATCTCTGAGCCCCTCGAAGTGGTCGGATAAAGAAAGTGCATGGCCATGCTACTCAAGGTCGAAGAGTTCGACCACATAAGGTTATACGATACTCGACCGAGAAAGTATTGAACAATCCATGGATGACAAATATCTCACTTGGAGTTCAAACCAGATATTGTGAGATAAAGAGAGAATACACGAGTAGGTCACTCAGTTTGATCAGTTACAGACTGGTCGAACGTAATCACAGAGTGGTCAAAACCTAGTCATAAGGAGTTACGAACTGGTTAAGACTAAATACGAACTGGATGTACACATTTTTAGATCGGTCGTAGTTAAGTACTAATCGGTCGTGGGAGTTACTGAATGATCGTGATTAAATACGGATCGGTCGTGACGAGATACAAGTGATCGTAAGTGATGAGGACCTGGTCGTAGGTCATATTGCATTAAACTTCGTCCGATATAATTTGTGTGTATTCGGGAATCGTTATGTTCTTCTAGGGACCGCTAAGACTCGTGGTCGGAAAAGGGTTTTCGAGTCACAACCGGTTACACATAAACCTAATGGGTCACAAACTTAACGGGTTGGAACAAACCAGTACGAATACGATTCTGAAGGGATATGGGTAGGCTACGATAGCAATAATTCAAAAATTTCTACCACGTAAACTAGGATGCCAACCAAGAAGAGATCATTACCACCAGACGCGCAGTGCAGCGGAAGATGAGTTGGAGCAGTCTGGTCCAACGAAGAGCACATCGGTGAAGAGTCGTAGTCGATCGTCCAATGTCCTCGTGAGTTGATCGTCTCCTCCAGCAACCTCTAATATTCCTTGTGAAGATCGTGGATCGTCCTCAAGCGCAACAGCAACCGCAGTAATACCTCTACGGTATCCACATGTCTAGGGCAAGAACAACGGAACGTCGGTGTGCTATCACCAAGTCGCATGGCGGGGCTCTCTTAGGAAGATGGCAGCTAGGGTTTTGGTGAAGAAACTCACGTCTCTCACATCTCCTCTCTCCTATTAGCCTCAAGTATCTCCTTATATACTGCCCATGACGGATCCTATCCGAACACATTTTACAAATTGTATTCATACTGGTTTGTTCCAACCCGTTAAGTGTGTGACCCATTAGGTTTATGTGTAATCGGTTCTGACTCGGAAACCCTTTTCTGACCATGAGTCGTAGCGATCCCTAGCAGGAAATAACGATTCCCGAATACACACAAATTATATCGAATGAACCTTAATGCAATATGATCTACGACCAGGTCCTCATCACTTACGATCAGCTCATATCTCGTCACGACCAGTCCGTATTTAGGTACGACCAGTTAGTACTTAAGTATGACCAGTAAAACTGTGTACGACTAGTTCATATTTAGTCTTGACCAGTTCGTAACTCCTTACGATCAGGTCTCGACCACTCTATGATTACGTTCGACCAGTCTACGACCAGCTCGTATCTCCATACGACCAGTCTGTAATTGATCGAACTAAGCGACCTACTCATGTATTCTCCCTTTGCCTCACGATATTTGGTTTGAACTCCAGGTGAGATATATGTCATCTATGGACTGTTCAATATTTTCTCGATCGAGTATCGGATAACCTTACGTGGTCGAACTCTTTGACCACGAGTGGCATGACCATGCACTTTTATTATCCGACCACTTTGAGGGGCCTAGAGATATCTCTCCCGTTATGTTAGGAGGGGCAAATCCTATATCCGACCAGTTACATCCCTCCATATGTTTCATAGCATACCCAAAAGCTACCTTTATAACTACCCAGTTACAAGTAGCATTTGGCAACCCCTAAGAGTGCTATTACACATGTAGGAAACCATGCTGATCTCAGGTCTAAGGATTATACATCATCATTGCTTGAGACCAACAAATGACACATAGAATCATAACAATCTCAATAGTATCTCAAGGTGGGTCTATCCAACCCCATGTTCTCTAACATGCGCTCGCATTATTGATTCGATATCCCCATATCCATGACCAGTGAAACATGGTCATCAATCAATACATGTGTTGGTCGTGGAGTCACTGGTGTTTCGATCGACCAGTGACATTCGACTAGGGATACTTTTAGAACGGCATCATATAAGTTAAAGAGTTTCACCAATAAGTCACATACTCATTGATCTATATAACTGATGATTCATTCAAGGAATAGAATAACATTTATTTAATAACTCACAGACATAGATGTGATACAATCATCTCTATGATTGCCTCTAGGGCATATCACCAACAGATTCGTCAAATGTGTTCGGATAGGATCCGTCACGGGGCACTATATATAAGGAGATGCTTGAGGCTATTATGGGGATGAGAGAGACGTGAATTGCTCCACCAAAACCCTAGCTGCCATCTTTCTAAGAGAGCCCCGCCATGCGACTTGGTGCTAGCACACCAGCGTTTTGTTGTTCCTATCCTAGACGTATGGATACTGTAGAGGCGCTACTACGGTTGCTGTTGCGCATGAGGATGATCCGCGATCTTCACAAGGAACATTAGAGGTTACTGGAGGAGACGATCGACTCACGAGGACGCTAGACGATCGACTACGACTCTTCATCGATGTGTTCTTCATTGAACCAAGCTGCTCCAACTCATCTTCCACTGCGTTGTGCGTCTGGTGGTAATGATCTTTGATCATCTACTTGCTTGGCATCTTGGTTTACGTGGTAGAAATTTTTGATTTGCTGCTATCGTAGCCTACCTGTATCCCTTCAGGTTCGGTTTGGGCAAAAATGGTAGTGGGGAAAGATGGTGGTTTACCTTGTTGGGTTGGGTTGAGGATGGCAGTGGTGGCCGGGTTGGAGACGCTGGTTGTGGTGCTCTCCTTGCTCTTGCCGATTCCCTCTGGTTCTCCTTGTTGCCTTAGCGTTGTCGTGGTGGTCTTTGCCGGTTCGAAGCCGTCGCTGACGCCGTCCATGCTCTGTCGTCTTCCCGTCTCCTTTGCTCCCCTTCTCCTTCGCTATCTCTCTGTGGGTGTTTGGGTTGGATAGTGATGGTGGGTGATGCTTGGCTTGATTTTGCTGGCCTTGTGGGGCAGTGGCTTGCTTGGGATGTGGTTGCTGGCTGTTCTTGGTTGGTAGTGGGGATTGGTGGTGATGCTTGGCTTTGTTGGCTTGTTTGGTTGGTAGTGGAAGGTTTGTGTTGGCTTGGTGAGGCAGCTTGTGATCTCGGGTTGCTTTTGGTTTGTGACTGAGGCTTGCTTGCTCTCTCTTGGTGCTCTCGGTTGGGGAATGAAATGGGAGGGGTTTGTGAGAGGTTTGTGTTGGAGAGGGGCTTAAGAGGGAAGGGCATTTCGGCTGGCTCTTTCTATTGGCCTGTGTATGCCATCTTTGCCCTTGCCCTATCCATTCCCTTCCCACATAGGACTATGGACTCGTGGACCTTTGGTCCAAAGGATGTTTCTGATACTATTTTTTGGATTTTCTACGGCGAAGGTAAGTCGGTATAACGTGGGTGTCAGATTTCTAAAACTGTCGGGCGATAAAACCTACGGAAGTGAGACGGTGCCGACTAACCTAGGTTGTTCTGGAAACCTCGATGATCTTCCTAAAATCTGACGGCAATTCTTCACTACTCGTAACTTCCTTTTATTTATTTTGCTATTGGTCTTTTGGTTGTTGGCGGTCGATGGAATTGTGGCAAAGGTTCGGATTGGCCGAGGACTGGGTTTCGACGGCTGACAATACATGGACAAGGAAGGAAAGGCTTTGGCGATATGCATGCAAGATTTTTATTTTCTTGTTTTGTAATGTACTCAAAGATGTAATTTATATTGTGGTGTGATGTAATGCATTCTTGTAATTAATTCAGAGATTATATTATTGATTTATTTCTACTTGAACAAATTCTTGTAAATAAGAGTCTGTAATATTTTACTTTTGCTTGTAATGAATTCATGTTGTGATTAACTCTGTGATCGAATTAAGGTTGTATGTCCCCTTGTAATTGACTTTGAATTTTATAATGATGATGCGATATTGATTTGGAAATTTTAATGTAAGTCTGATAATTAATGAATCCCAAATATTATTGATGTGCTATGTGTTCTATTTGTTTTCAATTACTGTGTTGATGAATTTAATTTACAACGCATTACTGTTTCACGTCGATTAGTTTTATTTAAGTCATTACGTTTCTCACAATAGCTTCTTCCTCCTTCCTTGCAGTCTCAATTTTCTCAGGGGTCATCTTCTCAAACAACCAGAGCAATACCAATCACTACCAAGATATGCCGCGCGTATCTCTCACGATCACGACAATTCTTCACGCATCAACGTTCTACCGAACCTCGATGACCGCCTTCACTGTTACCCAAATCATGTAGATCCATAACATAAATTTTTTCTTCCCGAACTGACTTTTTTTGTTGGTTCTTTTTTCCTTCGAACAAAACCTTTTTTCTTCCTTTCTTCCCGACACATGGCTTCCTTCCTTCCCCCCGATTCTTTCTTCCTCCACCTAAAGAGGTGCGGTGGCGACCATAGGTGATGGCGAGGGCAACCAGAGGCGGCGATGTTGTAACATCCTAAATTTCCAGAGTTTTTGAAAAAATTCAAAATTTAAAAGTAACCATTTGATTTTATCAAGTTGCTAAAGCTTAACTGGGAATTTTAGAAATAAAACAATTTAAACTGAATAAATCAAACTTAAACTAAGTCAAGTGGGGTTTATTTAAGTTTTCTGGATTTTATTTGGATTTGAAAATCAAAAGGTTGATTTTAAGTCATTTCTTGGATTTTCTGGAATTTAAAAATGATTTTCCTTTTGTCCCAAAAATAATTTTTACTTATTTGCAAAATTAAAAGATAAAGTTAAGTTGAAAATAATTTTACTAGGTTCTAAATAATTCCAGGAATTTCTATGCATTTTTCTAGAATATTTGGACCCTATCTTCTATTTTCTAAAAAGCCTTTTGTTTTCTTGTTTTCTATAAATCAAAAATGCATTTAAATTCCTTTTCCTTTCCCCGGGCCGAATCTTTTCGGCCCGTTCTGTAACACCCCAATTTTTGGCTTGTGTTTCAAATGTAAGAAAATGTGTATAAATTAAAACTTTTCTTGAATCTTGTTGGTTTTGAACTTTTTTCTAATTCTTGTAAATGAATTGTGGGATTCAAAAATTTCAATGTACAAAATGACCAAAGTCATGACCCTCCTTTTTCAATCCTTGTCAAATCTTGTGATCATCCTTTGAAAATAATTTTACTTGGTTCTAAGGATGTTTTGGGACTCCTCTGAAAAATTTCACAATTTTTAGAAATTGTTTGAATATTTTAAGAGGTCAGTCAAACCAGTTTGACTTTGGGTCAAACCCTAAATCAGTACCTGAAGAAATTTTTGGAGAAAAATGTTTTGCATAAAAATCTCTGGAAATTTTACACAAGGTCAATCCTAGAGTCAGCAATCTCCTGTAAAAATTTCAAAATTTTTGGAGTTAGTTTGCTACCTCTAATAATTCTCCCAAGACTCAGCTCATTTCAAAGCCCTAAGTCAAAGCCGGTTGGGTCTGAGTCGGACTCGAGCCTAACCTCTTGACCGGGATGAGCCTAACCGCCTAAGTGTATCGGGTGCGTTCTCAGTGGCGCGTGTGGTTTGGGTCGTTGGATCTTGATCCAACTGTTGGAGTACTTGTGGTTTGACTCAACCCATTAGCTCACGTTGGGTTCGAGCCACTTTGCTTTCACTGACTGGTGGGCCCTTCGCTGTTCCTGGTCATCTTCTTCCCCACGCGTACGCCATGGCAGAAAGGAGGCAGAGCCATCTCACCTCCTTAGAGTCCTTTAAACGGCTCTTTGTCGCTAAGCATTTAATGCTCGACAGCTTTCGCCCCCAAAGTCTTCCACCTCTGCTGCACCACCTGCTCAACTCGTCCATGGCAGGGGCATAGACCAAGCTCACGGTGGAGCTTGCCTTTGCTAGACCCTTTGCTCCTCCGGCTATAAGTAGCCCCCAAGCCTTTCCTTGGATTCCTTTCAACATCACCTTAGCTTCTCTAACTCGCTCTCTGTGGTTAAGCTCAAAACACCAGAGAGCCCCTTTTCGCCACTATTGGACCTTGAAGCTCTTCATTGCCACCAGTGCTCCAGTGGTTCAATTGCAACTCTTTGCGTGCCAACTTGTTCCTCTAATCACCTTGAGCATTTCGTCTAACTTAATTTTGGGTTATTTTCGCAGGAGCTGCCCAATCTTGAGTTTTTGACCTCTTCGGTCGAAATCGCCCATTTCTTCCTCAACGTCGGTAAGCACCTCGACTCTTCAATTACTTGCGCATGCCCCTTCTGTGAGTTCTATTGAAGCTATTGGGGTGACCCGATCCCTCTCATTTTGTTCAGGACCTCTTCTCCGCATCATCTTCCTCAGCGCTGGCAAAGTCCTACGTTGTCGCATCTCCTCCGACCTCCTCTGGACCTCCTCAGTGCTAAGGTAGCTTTCTAGTAGCCCCTAGTTTCTAGGGCACCTACTATTTGGGACCACTACGGAGCTCCTGTTGCTTTTCGTTTTGGCCGTGGTTGTCACCGCCGACACTTTCCGGCTCGCCGTCAATTTAGGCTTGTTCAGCCGTTGAAAGTACTCCCATTTGTGTGTGCAATGCCATTGCGAACCTGTTGCTGCCTTTGGTTTGCGCCGCCGTGGCCGGAGTCGCCGACGGCGAGCCGATGTGCAAAACCAGGTGGTACTTGTGTTCTGTTGTCGTAAGCCAAAACCTCACTTAGACCTCCTCTTAGACAACCCTTAGGACCTCCTCTAGTTTTAATCTTGACCGTTAAGACCCCTGGTGAGATCTTAGCCGTCAGGACCTCCCTCTCATGACCTCCCCTAAGACCACCCTCAGACCACCTTCGATGTTTTTGCAAAGACCACCCCATTGGTCTTTTGCAAAACAACCCTCAAGACCACCCTCGGGGTCCTCTTTTCAAAAGACCACCCCTTGGACTTTTGTAAAGATATTGTCCTGGACCTCCTCTTGTAAATCCTAGCCGTCCAGGACCTCCTCTTGTAAATCCTAACTGTCCAGGACCTCCTCTCTTTTAGATTGTATCGTTTAGGACCTCCCCGTGGAGATCTTGACCGTTCAGGACCTCCCCATGGCGATCTGAACCGTTCAGGACCTCCCCTCTCGTAGATCTTAACCTTAAGGATCTCCCCGTGGAGATCTTGACCGTTCAGGACCTCCCCATGGCGATTTGAACCGTTCAGAACCTCCCCTCTCGTAGATCTTAACCTTGAGGACCTCCTCGTGGAGATCTTGACCGTTCAGGACCTCCCCATGGAGATTTGAGCCGTCCAGGACCTCCCTGCTTTTAGATATTAACCTTAGGACCTCCCTTGCAGCTCTGGACCGTTAGATCTAGATCCAATGGTCTAGACCTCCTCGGCGCGGTCGGAGTTCTAACGTTCCAATCTCGTTTTACCGTTCATTTCTAGATCCGCGGCTCAGATCTCGTGCACCTTCGGACCTCCGAATGTAACCTTGATCTGAGCCATCCCATTTTAGATCCACGGCCCAGGTTTGTTGAAGCTTTTGGGAGGTCTGAAAGTGTAACATCCCAGTTTTGGACTTGTGTTTCAAATGTAAAAAAATGAGTAGAAATTAAAACTTTTTCTTACATCTTGTATTTTTTGTATGTTCTAAACAATTCCTGTACAAGAATTATGGAAATACAAAGTCACAAGTCTTTTTATCCAAAACCTTGTCTTCCAAAAACATTCATCTCAAATCTTGTGATCATCCTTTGGAAATATTTTTCTTAAGTTCCTGGGATGGTATCTGACCTGTCTGAAAAATTTCACAATTTTAGAAATTGTTTGAATATTTTTAGAAGGTAGTCAAACCTATTTGACTTTCAGTCAAACCTTAAACCAGAGCCTTGCATAATTTTTGAATAATAATGCGCAGCATAAAAACCTCTGAAAATTTTACACAAGGTTAATATCTGAGTTAGCAAGCTCCAGTAAAATTTTTAGAAATTTTGGAGTTGTTTTGCTATCTCAAATAAATCCCCGAAGTTCCAGCTCTATTTAAAACCCAAAATATGTTTTCACTGTGCGTTGGGTTCAAGTCAGACTCGGGCTCGAGCCACTTGTCTCGGTCCAGTCAACTAACTGCACCGGGCCTCCTTTTAAAAACGCATGTCCAATCTCAGCCAGGGGATCCTGATCGATCGACCTAGGTTTGCGTGAACATTCGGATGTCCGAATGTCTTGGTGAATCGTGGCCGTTCATTTCTGATCCAAGGGTTCGCAATCCTCTCTGTTGATTTAAACCTCGGGAGCCTTGGGCGAACCCCTGCCGTTGGATTAAAATCGGACTGTCCGCGTAGCCAGAAACATTCGGACCTCCGATTGTTTTGATCGGTCTGAGCCGTTGGATTAAAATCCAACGCTCACAATCTCCTCTGTTGTGTTTAAACCTCAGAAGCGTGGCGCGATATCAGCCGTCCGATCAAAATCCAAGGGCTCAAAATCGCCCAAGCTTTTTCTCTGGTCATCTTCAACCTCCCGCCGTGCGTGAACAGAGAGAGGCATGGCGCCGTCAAATCGTGTTCCTCTGGCAACGTTTCCCTGGTCGGCATTAAGTGCTTGCAGATGCTTTCGGCCGAGAGGCATGCCCTACTCCTACACCTCCATCATTTTGCTTTTCGGTCCATGTTTGTGTCATGGACTTAGCTCACCCGTGAGGCTCCTTTTGACAAACCCTAGTTTTCCAAGCTATATAAGGTCCCAAAACCCCCCTCCCCGTGTTCCTTTACACCACACTTAGCTCCTTCTTCATTGTTGGAGCTTAATACATCAAAAACACTAAATCACCATTGCTGACCCATGGAGCTCTATTGTGGATCATGAAGCTCCAGTGGTTCATCTTCGAATATTCTTGTACCCTTTTCAACTCCTTATTACCCTAGTCATTTCCCCTCACTTAATTTTGGGTTTCATTCACATGATTTGACAAATTTAGGGTTTGTTCAAATTCGGCCGAAACCATCCCCTTTCTTCCTCAGCTCCGGTGAGTGCTCTATTTCTCAATTGCTTGCTCATGAAGCTTCTTTGGGCAATATTGTAGCTATTATGGCTACCCAGTGGTGTTCATTTTGCTCAGGTTGTCTTATTCGTGTGATCTCCTTCAACTCCGGTGGGTTCCTTTGCTGTCTAAGCTGCTCCGGCCATCTTTGAAGCTCATATCGGTCAAGGTAGCTTCTTATTAGTCCCTAGAGGCCGTGGCACTCGCTTCTTTGGACTGCAGCGGAGCTTTTTGCTATTTTTGCTTTTGGCAGTAAAAGCCCTCATCTTCATTTTCTGGCTCGCCGGTGTTTAGAGCCATCGCCGCCGGCGAGGTCACCACCTTTGGGTCCGCAAGCCTATTGGGAATCCATTTTGATACTTGGTGGGCGCCGCCGTGGCCGGAGTCGCCGGCGACGAGCCGTAGATCCCGCTCGGGTTTTGTCGGGCGTTATCCCCTGTTTTCGGCTATCATTAGGACACCATTAATGATCTTATCATTGTTAATCATCAGGGTTAATTAATGTGTCTTAATCTGGTCCATTGTGTCTCCCGTCGGCCTAAATCAACACTGTTAGGACATCATTAATGCTAATAATTGTCATTAATCGCTGTCTTAACATTAATGTGTCCGAATTTGCCTCATGTCTCAATGACATGAGGACCCGCTCGTTAAACCCTCCTCACGGCACTTTTAAACTGTCGGGACCCAGAATTTCGATTCTGGAACCCTCTGTGTATACTGCACTAGTCCAGAATCACGCTAGTGCACACAGGGTTAACATAGGTAAATATCGATCCACACAAACGATAAATAAAGTAAACGATTAGTTTGAATAACAAATAAAGGTTTTGACCTTATGGTCGAAGTTTACACTTATTAAGCCACGCGAGGCTAACAAAGAATAAACAGCAACAGAGAACGGAAATAACTCCAACAGATCCCACCAATTCACCACAGGCACCGATCGAGATCCGGACCTTAACGATCAACAACCTTCGCGAACTCCTCCTCGAAAGCGGCGTGACTCCTCCTCTTCGTAGGTTTGGGCGCAAGTTTTACAACAAGCCCGAGTACACAATCTGTACTATAAATCATACCGAGAATGCAATGTATAGATGCAGCTTGTTCCAAAGAAAAGGCTTCGTGGTTCTTTTGCATAAAAGCAACATTTGCAATTGAATACGAATAATAGATTGAAAGCATAATTCAAAACAAATAGACAATACTAATTTAATGATTGTTTCCACAAAGACACACAACTAAATGATTATTTCACATAGCCATATGATTGAGGTCACACAGCTCCCATCCCAACATTTTATGAAAACTACCCTCGTGTGAAATCCCGAGCATGTCCATGACCATGACGCGCTATTCGAATAGATTGTTTAACACTCTGCAGAGGTTGTACACTTTACCCACAAGATACAACTAGTGTAGCAAGCACTAATCATAACAAAACGGTTCGTAAACTTCATCTCAACATTAACACTCGATGTGCTTACAAACCGCTATGCCAACCCAAACGGCGCTTTGGCATAACACACACCGCCGACAGGAAGCGGCGAACCGTCCCGCGATGCAACCACTAAGTAGTCACACCTCCACCTGTCACACGCCTAACCTATCCACCGAACATCAATGCCGAGAATCCATAACTTACTAAGTTAGGCCCGCCCCATACTGCATGTGGTCGTGATGAGCTCAGTTCAATGGCGCACAAAGTTAAGTCCTTAATTGACCAAGGCAAGACTTCCATGTTCTAACTACGTCACAAAGATTATCATTCCCATCACAAAGCCCACCATATCACACGCTTCCACCACTTGCCTCGGTCTAAATCCTTTACCACCCAGCTTGGTTTTAGTGCAACACATGCCATGCACAAAGTAATAGCACACAAGACACACAGTTTTATCACATAGTTCCATAGTCACTTAGTCACATTTAATAATTGCAACCTTCATGAGATGTGAGACTCAGTAGCATGGCTAAGCAATTGTACTCAGATCTAACCAACCCACGTTGGTGCTATAATAATACCAACTAATAACCAATCTAGGGTGACAAGGAAATTATGACGTACAAGGCCAAGGTGTGATAACAAATTTGGATAATAACTATACCCAAAGCATTTAAATAAATAATTAAATTAGAATGCAGTATTTGAAGTAAAGTAATTTGAAAACTGGGTTCAAGATGATCAAAGGTATGACTTGCCTTGGAAAAGGTCTATGTACTGGTCCTGATCTTGGGGTGCTCCTTCTTCCACAAAATTCCCCGACGAATCGACGTCTACTCGCAAACGAAACAAATAAACAAAACAAATAAATAACAGAGGAAAAACAAGCTCCAAAAATTAAATAAAAATCTCAGATAAATAGAGCTTGAATTTAGATAAATTTAGAAATTTGAATGGGCTCGATCGAGTTAGATGCAAAAGTTATGAGCTCGGAAGATTGAATCTAAAAAGAAACCCTAATTTGGATTTTCCAGAATTTCCGAATTATTTCTCTGAAGAAAAATCGGATTATTGCGCAATGCTGACGTCAGCGAAGAACGTTCGGACGGGGTGACATATGGCTCGACAGTGGGACCCATGTCGCTGAGATGGTGCACCGTGGACCAAGTCCACGCGAGATGGATCTAGGGTTAGGGTTGCGGTGGCACGCGGCGCCGACCGGCGGTCGACGCGGGCTGCCACGTGACGGACACTGAGGCGGCGGTGAGGTGGCAGTGGTGGCGCCACGCCGGACTCGACGCGCGGCGGCTCGGACCGGCGATGGCAACGGCGAACGGCGAGGGCTTCCGACGGTGAGTGGTACCAGCGTGTAGAGGCGCTGTGCGAACCTATCGATGCAACTCCGGTGATCGGCGGGCGGTGGTGGCCGCGGCGAGCTCGGAGCGGCGGAGGGGCGGTATTGTCGGCGTTCGGCGACGCGGCTCTGGAGGTAGCCCTGGTGACGCTGAACCTGACCGTGCACTTGATGATGACGCGCGACACTGGCGGCGGCGCAAATGACGAAGAATGAACGCGCGAAAACCCTAGAACTCCAATTGTGGCGGCGCTAAGGCTCGGAAGGAGATGAGGGTGGCGGCTCTGGGTTGCGGAGGACCGTGCGAAGCTCGGGTGCTATTTATAGGGGCTGGGGTGCCCGGGATAAGGAATCCCTAATTTGGGGATTTCTCGGTTTCAAACGAAAACGGAGATAGAGTTGGTTTTGATCCCGATTGAGGGTAGATACGGGCGCGGGAAGATTAGAGATAGAGTTTGGTAAAGAAAACCGGAGGTTTTTAGTTAGGAAAGTCTGTTGTCGGATTGAGCTTCTAGAAGCTCCACGGTGGGCTCGCCGACTCGGACGCGAGGAAGAAAGCGCGCGAGACGACGACCTCGGCGGCCCACCCGCAGCGGTGGAGGCGGCGCGATCGGCGATCTGATCCAAGCGCTCAACCTCGATCGGACGGCGGGGACGGATGGGCTGGCGAGTCGCGCGGAGCTGGGCTGCAAGCGGGCCGCGCACGCGGGAGGAGGAGATGGGCTGCGAAGATTCGACCCGAGAGGATTTCTGAGATTTTAAATAGTTTTTCTATTTTATAAATTACCAGAAATTCAAATAAGCAATAGAAAAATAGCAAATGAACTCAGAAAAATTCTAGAAAAATCTAGAAAATGTATCTGAGCACATAGAACCCAAATAAAATAGTTTTGGCTAATGTTCGTGTTGGGATTATTCACATTAAATGTTTTTGATTGTAAAGTCCAATATTAAGCTTTTGAAATTAAATTCAAATAAATCCAAATGGTGAATTTTCTCCCTACTAACTATTAAAAGATTTTTAAACTCAGAAAATTGGGATGTTACAAACCTCCCCCCCTTAAAGGAATCTCGACCCCGAGATTCAGGCTAGCTAGAGAAAAGGCTAGGAAACTCGGCTTTCAGCTCTTCTTCGCGTTCCCACGTTGCTTATCCTTCCGAGTGGTTGCTCCACTGGACCTTGCAAAAACGAACAGTCTTGCTTCTGGTGAGGCGCTCTGCGACATCCAAAATCTTGACTGGCTGCTCCTTGTAGGTAAGATCCTCCCTCGAGTCAATTGATTCTAGCGGGGCTTGTTCTTCTGGCACACGAAGACACTTCTTTAGCTGCGAGACATGAAAGACATCATGCACTCCTGCTAACGACTGCGGTAGCTCCAACTGATAAGCAACTTCTCCACGGCGTTCCAAAATCTTGAACGGACCAACATACCTAGGGGCAAGCTTCCCTTTGGCATGATACCTTTTGACACCTCTGAGCGGGGTCACTCGAAGATAAACGAAATCCTCAGGTTCAAAACTGAGATCTCGACGACGATTATCAGCATAACTCTTCTGCCTGGACTGAGCTATCTTCAACCTTTCTCTTATCATGGCCACTTGCTCTTCTGCTTCTTGAATGATGTCCGGACCAAATTGTAACAGCCCTAACTTAGGGTTTGTATTTCCAATGTAAAATTTTGAGGAGAAATAAAACTTTTGTTGCCTCATGAAATCATTTGAAAGTTTCTACAATTTTCCTAGCAATTTCAATCTTTAGAATTTGATTCTTGTGATTGGAAATTGTTGTCACCAATTCTGGCTTTCAAACTTGTGATCATCCTCTGAAATTATTTTTCCTATCATCTTGATCATCCTATCTACCTCCTGAATTATTTCATAATTTTTAGATTTTGTTTGCTATTTCAAATGGCCAAGTCAAACCAGTTTTGAAATCTGGTCAAACCTCGGACAGCAGCTTGTGAATTTTATTGGGAGAAGTCTAGTGCATGAAAACTCCGGAAAAATTATACAAGGTTGTCCTCTGTTCGATAAGCTTCCATAAAAATTTCGAATTTTTGAGCTCTGGAACTACCTCTAAAATTCCTCAAACCTTCTCTGTCTTTTAATTCAGAGCCGAATCATCGTTCCTCGGGCTCGAACGAGCCCGACTCGAGTCCGACCGCGCCGCTCGGCTCGATCGTGTCAACTAGCTGCACCGCTTCAATCGACCGTCCGATGCAAATCGAGCGATCCACGTCGCGTATGCATTCGGCCGGTCGAATGCATACAGAGATCTCGGCCGTCCATCTCGGATCCAACGGTGGCATCTTCTTGATCAAGCGGACCATCTCGTCGCGCCGCACCGATCTCGGCTCGCGTCGCTTTGCTTCTTCGACGAGTGGACCCACTGTCGACACGCCTCGTCTTCTCCGCTCACCGGAGCTCACGGCCGCGCGCATGCTGCGCCACGCACTCGTCGCCGCCACCCATTTGCCCGCGTGTCCGTCTCGAAGCATCGCGGGGTCTCATCTACCCACCGAGCTCATTCATTTCTTCTCTACCCCATTCTCGTGCCTTCTCCGCCCATTTCTTGGTTTCGGCCGGTGAGGAACCCGAGGGTAGCGCCGCCGTGTTAGCGCCGCCCTTGAGCCCGCGACCGCACCACCGTGATCCACGCTCGACGCCGCCTCCATTTTGCCCATCCCGGGTCCTTGGCGTCCATGGTGCCAGGAGCGACTTCGTCGTCTTCGACTCCGGCGCTCTCGGCTCCGCAAGCTCAATTGCGTTCCGGTGAGTTTCTAGCTTCGTCACCTTGTCCCTTAGGATCGCATCACTGCGCTGAGTCTAACTGTGACCTTGTTTCATTCTTTGATGCATCACCGAGGCGGTGCGACCCCTTCTTCTCCGAGCACGGTATTTCGCCGCCGCGGCGTTTCCGGCCACCTCGGAGCTCCATCGTGGGCGTATCGTTCCTGAGATCAAGGCGAAGCTTAAGAGCACGTTCCGGAGCCTTCTCATCGCTCGTAGCGCCTCCACCTCGGGAGCCCCTTTTTCGTCTCCGCCTCCGGCCGTCGCGAGCTCACCTCCGACGACCATCCGACTCGGCATCATCACCATCGTGTTCGTGGGGTTTCTGCGCACTTGGTGGCACCGCTCGCAAAGCCGGGGAACCACTCCAGCTCCAGATCCTCCACCTCGCCGTCGCGGCCGCGCACGGGAGCTCCGTCGAGCCGCCGGTGTTTAAGGTCTAACCCCTCTTTAGCGCTAATCAACTTTTAGTTTGTATCAGCGACATGTGGTCCCTCTCAGTTGTCGTGTTTAGAGATCTTTTAATCCGGCCGTTATGTTGCTCGTGCCATTTGTCATGTGGGACCTTGTTGTCGATTAATGATTGTGTGAACTTGGTTATCGTGTTCTCTTTGGAGAAGCGTATTTCTCACTGTAAGTTAGAGTACGTCATTTAAGCGAAGACGTATTCTCGAATCGCCTTCGACGTCACATCCGTGCGGGCCGTCTGTCAAGACTTCTCATTGGTCCCGCCCGCGATGGCTAGGCTAGTTGGCGATCGGTAGGAAAAGGGGTTTAATGCTTTAGAATTTACAAATGCTTTTACGGTTTCTTGTTAATTCATCTAAACTTAGAAAATGCATAACTAATTCAATTTATCTCCAAATCGCATGAAGCCGTCTTGATAATTTTCATTTTAAATGTAGTATTTACTAAAATTAGTTTCAATCTTGTCTCTGTTAGCAAAAATCTGTTAAATGATTAAATGATGTATTATGCATTTTCCAAAATTAGAAAACTCATATCTTTTCAATAATTGTCCAAATCCATGAATCAATTCAGTAAATTTTCATTTTTAGTTTACTAATTATCGAATAGATTTTAGATACTGTTTCTGTTCATGAAAATTTGTTAAGTAATTAACAAGTGCTTTGATGTGTATTTAGCTTAGAAAATTCATGGAAAATTGAATAACTTCAAATAAATTATTCTCTGTTTCTAAAAATATGTTAGATCATGCTTAGGCTCTTGTGTGAATTTTGGTATGTTTTGTTGTTGTTGTATGTTTGAGCTTTGTCGATGTTATTCGTTCTTATTTGTTGTTATTTGTTCAATCGTTGAGGCTTCGACATTTGCGGTAACCACGAGAGCGATCCTCTGCAACAGTTGAGCATTACGAGCAACGGCGGCGAACAAGCGCTTTGATCATGTTAATCCCGATATTTTAAAGTCTAATATTTTATTTCAATTGTATGTATGCATTGCTTAATTTGTGTTAAATTGATTAGTTAAATCACTGTAGATGCATATCCCGTAGGTGAAATATTGATCTCTACTACCGAGCCTAGGTTATTTGTCTGTGATTAGAGTTATTGGATGAACTCTCATCACTTAGTAGTTCTGAGTCGGTTGCTTAGCCATGCTTAGTTTCCGGTAGAATTGGGCGGTCATCGACTTAGTCGATGATCTTGATCACATAAATTATTATTGTTCTTATGATCCACCATGTGCTACTTTTATTGCAAAAACTAAAAATGAAAACAAAAAAATGATTTAGACTTGGGCACAATGGTAAGGCGGTGTGATCATGGGTGTGGTGGAAAGGTGCTCGAGTCAATTAAGGACCGAGTTACTTGCGCCACCGCATTGAGCATTTTGCGTGCTAACCACACTAGAGTATATGGGACCTCTCTTGACCTAGTACTTTGGCGTGTATTGGCTCGGGTCGCAGGAGGTCGCAGGAGGGATGGAGGTGGGAGCATGGTAGTTGTCCAAAAGATTTATCCGAGTGGGTAGTTGTCTTTCGGCTTTACCATGTAGCGTATGGATTTCTATCCATACGAGCG
Source organism: Ampelocalamus luodianensis (assembly GCA_036346255.1). Taxonomy (NCBI): domain Eukaryota; kingdom Viridiplantae; phylum Streptophyta; class Magnoliopsida; order Poales; family Poaceae; genus Ampelocalamus; species Ampelocalamus luodianensis. The sequence goes on from CM070622.1 coordinate 31,832,695, forward strand.
GCTCGTAGTTAATACACAATATTGGAAAAAGTCTCGTAGGACTTAGTGTGCCGACATACCTTCTGAAGTGTGCTTGGCTTAAAGGCGATGCAAGTGTGGGTACATTGGTACACCCCTGCAGGGTTCAAACTATTCGAATAGCCTCGTCCTAGGTTATGGACACGCTCGGATACGCCCCGTAAGAACTAGACTACAACATTTAAATTAAAACTTGTTGGGTGGTACGAATCTGGGATTCGCGCTATTGTTTTGGTGACTATTGGGATAGTCACTTCTAGGTTGTTTATCTTTCTCTTTTGTTATTATTACCTTTACGGTAGTTTAACATTAAAAAGGAATTGCAAACTTGCCTTCAAACTGTATTACATTATTGCAAATAAAATTGGCTTTGTGCAAATGAAACATATGACCTCCACCAGATGAGCCTGCATGTAGCATATGAACAGGCCTGCTAGTTCACACGTAAGTCTTGCAGTACAAAGACAATCTTTGTACTCATTGGCTTTGCTTAATGTTTTTGTTGCGGAGGAAGAAGGTGAGTCCCAAGGCCTCACTTACGTGAGTTTCTTTGCCGCTTAGTGTCATTTACTAGGCTTGGCGGTCCGTCGGATGCCTTGTGGGTGAAGGCACGATTGGCTTTGTTTATAGCCATCTTATGGCACTTTTGCTTCATTTGTCGTCTTTTGGTATTTTTGTATCTTTTGGCCATTTCGGACATTGTGCGTAATAATTTTTTTACATTTGTTACCTTACTTTGGTAGTGTAATGTTTGGACTCTATGTTTGGAATGGAGTTGATGCATAATTTTGTTGTGAGGTGTGTATCTTGCTGCAGGAAGTATGCATATCTCGAGACTCGATTTATTTGATTTGTGATGCTAGGACCGGTGGTTGGTTAAGCATTACAAGCCAAATAAATTGGGGTCCTCACAAAGTTGGTATCGAGCCATTACGACCGTAGTAACAAGCATAGTCGTCCTTAGGATATTTTGGAAAGGCTTATTTGCAAAATATAAAAGGGTTTATGAAAACTTAGGCGAGTTCTCGGGTTTTACTCCTTATCTATCTTAGCCTTCTACTCTCATCTTACTCTAATTTGGTTTAAAAACTTGGTTTCTCTCTTTCCTTTCAAAAGATAGTTACTATCGGTTGAATTAGTTTTAGGAGAACCATGGAAGATTAATCTAACTAAAAATTGTGGGAATAATAGGGTAAGATGTAAAGTGAGTAGTTATGTGTCCGATTTTCTGGTTGGACTTTATCCTGCTTTGTGTTTGTTTTTGGTGCTTTCATGAATTTTGGGCTTTCTTGCTCTTAAATTTGTTACTTACTTGTCTTAGTGAAGCAGGATGGCGGGAGAACGCTTGCGCAACGTGGTGGTCATGATGAGGAGCTTCCCCTCCTCCAGACCATGGTGAGGTTCTCGCCGATCGAGCGAACCGCATGGACCGACGCACATTTTGGAGGTTATTGCTAGGAATACCTCCACTCCTGCCGTGGTGGCGGGCACCGACTCATGGGGACTTGCGAGTTCCTCCGTCGCGACCGCCGACTTTCTCCCGCTCGAGGACCCTCTCGATGCGGATGATTGGCTCGCGCATGGTTGAGCGAAAGCTCAACATAGCTGATGTCGAACACAGGATAAGGCACTCTTCGCGTCCCACCACTCGAGGCGCCGCACTCATGGTGGGAGAACTACCTCGCCATGCGGCCGCGCCATGTGGTTGCATGGGAGGAGTTCACTCGGCTTTCCGTCGGGCCCATATCACGATGGCCCGATGAAGGCGAAGAAGAAAGAATTCCTCGCGCTCGTGCAAGGGCGCAAATTTGTGACGGAGTATCTATACGAGTTTAATCATCCGCTCGTTATGCTCGGGAGGTGGCCTCGCATGAGGCTAGCGGGAGAAGTTTATGGATGGTTTGTCAGGAGCCTGCGGGGCAGTGTCTGTTGTGGACTTTCCCGACTTTCGGGCCTTGGTCGATAAGGCCATTGTTCTTGAGCATAAGGCAAAGCGCTGGAGAGTCTCGCAGCGCAAATGGAGGCCCATCGATGCGCACGAGCGGTCTCACTCGTCCTCTGGTGGGCGGCACGAGGCCCGTTCTTTTGCTCCACCGCGCCGAGGCCATCAGCGCCGCTCCTCGTCCACCGCAGCCGTGTTTGACCACGTGCGCGCCGCGATCCAAAGAAGGGGTGGCGCGCAATCCGGCGGCGAGGTTACTATTTCGCTACCACAACAAGGGCCATTATGCGAATGCACGCCTCGAGTGTTGCAGCAGCCTCGTCCTAACGGAGGGCGTGGGCGAGGGAGTGGTCACCCACCGACGGAAGATCGTCCAAAAGACCACAGGTGCGGCGGTGGTCGGGTCAACCACCTTCGGAGGAGGCTCGGGGCGCGGATGTCGTGATGGGTACACTTCTTGTCAATTCTCGTCCCGCTGCGGTATTATTTGATTACGGAGCATCGTATTCTTTATTTCAAGATCATTTGCTGCGCTAGTGGTCTTCACCGTGTTCCTTTGGGGATTCCTTTACTCATTCGCTCTCGGGTTGGAAATGAGGCGATATGGAATGCCGCGGTGTTCCTATTGAAGTCAAAGGGTAGGATTTTGGCGAATCTTATTACCTCGGTTGTGATTTCGGATGTGATTCTTGGCATGGATTGTTGTCCCAACACTTGGGGCAAATCGGTATGCGGGAAGATTGTCTACCTCACCACCCTTCAGCGGCGGTCGGATTTTCGCGCACCGCGGGGGCCACATCTATGTGCATTAGAAGCTAAGCCACCTTGCGGTCGTGGATGTTCCCATAGTATCGACTTTGTGGATGTCTTTCCAAGATTTGCCCGGATGCCTCGATTCGAGACCTTGAGTTTGTCATTGAGTTGCTGCCGTGCATCGCTCCGATTTCGAAGGCGCCGTATCGGATGCCTCCTAATGAATTGGAGGAATTGAAGAAGCAATTAGGTGAGCTTCAAGCAAAGGGTTTCATCCGTCCTAGCTCATCTCCTTGGGGTTGTCCGTGATTTTTGTGAAGAAGAAAGACAAGACTTTGCGCATGTGTGTTGATTACCGTCCTCTCAATGAGGTGACGGTGAAGAACAAATATCCTCTGCCCCGCATCGATGATCTGTTTGATCGCTTGATCGGAGCCAGTGTTCTCAAAGATTGATTTGAGAATGGGGTACCATCAGTCGAGGATCGATCGAGGATATTCAAGACGGCTTTCACTACTCGTTATGGTGCATGCACGAGTATACCGTCATGTCCTTTGGCTTAACCAATGCTCGACTTTGTTCATGAACCTTATGAATTCAAGATTCATGGAGTATTTGGATAAATTTGTGGTGGTCTTCATTGATGATATTCTTATCTACTCAAGAATGAAGAAGAGCATCTTGAGCATCTGAAGATAGTTTTGGGCAAGGCTGCGGGAGCATCGGCTATATGCAAAGTTGAGCAAATGCGAGTTACGGTTGAAGGAAGTGACATTCTTGGGCCATGTTCTTTCAATTTGGAGGCGTAGTCGTGGATCCCAAAGAAGGTCACGATGTTCTATCTTGGGTCAGCAAGTCGATCAGCGATGTGCGGAGTTTTCTCGGTTTAGCGGGCTACTACTGCGCTTTATCGAGAACTTCTCCAAGATCGCAAAGCCGATGACCGAATTGCTCAAGAAGGACAAGAAGTTTGTGTGGTCCTCTGCTTGTGATGAGAGCTTTCAGAGCTCAAGCACGATTGACTTCACTTCCTTACTCTTCCCGATATCCACAAGAGCTTGATATTTATTGCGATGCCTCTCGTCGTGGACTTGGATGTGTCCTTATGCAGGAAGGCAAGGCGATTGCATATGCATCGAGCGATTAAGACCTCATGAGCTCAACTATCCCACCCATGATTTAGAGCTTGTCTGCGATGGTTCATGCACTCAAGATTTGGCGGCATTATTTGATCGATAATCGTTGTGAGGTGTATTCGATCACAAGAGCTAAAGTACTTGTTCACTCGGCGGATCGTAACCTCGAGCAGAGAGATGGTGGAATTGATCAAAGATTATGATATGAGTATTCAGATCATCTGGCAAAGCTAATGTGGTTCTTGATGCGCTTTAGCGAAAAGTGTATTGTAATACTTTGATGATCCAAGAGCGACAACTGCACTTCTTGCACAATTTCAGCGTCTCAACTTAGGTTTGGTTGAGCACGGCTCCCTTGCTGCCCTGATTGTGCAACCGACCTTGGTGGATCAAATCAAGGCAGCACAGCAATCAGATGATGGTGTGGGTAAAATCAAGCAGAACATCAGAAATGGATCAGCCATGTGTTTCACAGAAGATGAGCACGGTGTTGTATGGTTTGGGCAGCGTCTCATGGTCCCAAAGGTCCCCGAGTTGCGGGATTTGATTCTCCAGGAGGCCCATGATTCGCCTTTGTCCATCCATCTCGGGGCCACTAAAATGTACCAAGATCTGCGTCAGAGATTCTGGTGGACTCGCATGAAGCGCGAGATTGCCAGGTTCGTTGCCAGATGTGACATATGTTGTCGCGTCAAGGCCGAGCATCAGCGTCCAGCAGGTCTTCTTCAACCTTTGCGCATGCGAGAATGGAAGTGGGATTACAGAGGCATGGACTTCATCACCGTCTACCCGTACTCCCGGGAAGGATGCATTATGGGTTATCATTGATCGATTGACAAAGGTGGCTCATTTCCTTCCAGTGCGATCGAAGATTGATGTGAATCAGCTAGCGGATCTTTACATATCCCGCATTGTGAGTTTGCATGGTGTGCCCCGGACCATGGTGTCGGACCGCGGTTCTTTGTTCACTTCTCGGTTTTGGCACAGTTTGCAAGAAGCTATGGGGACCCGTCTTACTTTTAGCACAGCCTACCATCCTCAGACCGATGGTCAAACAGAGCGAGTCAATCAGGTGCTTGAAGATATGCTCCGTGCTTGTGTTCTTTCCTATGGGAAGAATTTGAAGAAGTGCCTACCTCTCGCCGAGTTCTCCTACAACAACAGCTTCCAGGCTAGTCTCGGTATGGCACCATTTGAGGCTTTATATGGGAGGCGATGCAGAACCCCATTGAACTGGTCGAACCGGGAGAGAGAGCTTCTTTGGCCCAATTCCATTAATGAGGCTGAAAGTCAAGTGCGATTGATTCGTGAGCACTTGCGCGTAGCTCACCCGAGCGAGTAAGATCTATGCGGTCGGCGTCGCCGTGGTGAGTTTCGGCCAATGACTTTGTGTATCTCAAAGTCTCACCTTTGAAGGACATCGTCGTTTGGTGTCAAGGCAAGTTGGCTCCTCGGTATGTTGGACCATATTGCGTCATCGATAAAGTGAAATTTGTTGCTTACAAGTTAGAGTTGCGGCTACACTTGAGGGGTGCATGATGTTTTCCATGTGTCACAATTGAAGAAGTGCCTTCGTGTTCTGTGGAGGAAACGCCATTGGAAAATATCGATGTGCAAGAAGATCTGTCTTATCGTGGCGTCCGTTCGTATCCTCGAAGAAGTCGAGCGCAGCGAGGAACCGTGTGCTCAAGTTCCTCAAAGTTCGGTGGTCGAATCACTCCGAGGACGAAGCCACTTGGGAGCGAGAAGATCGTCTCGTCACGAGACTACCCGTCCTTCTTCTCCCAATGATCGAGAATCTCGGGCGAGATTCTGTAAGGGGAGATTTGTAACACCTAACTTAGGGTTTGTATTTCCAATGTAAAATTTTGAGGAGAAATAAAAACTTTTGTTGCCTCATGAAATCATTTGAAAGTTTCTACAATTTTCCTAGCAATTTCAATCTTTAGAATTTGATTCTTGTGATTGGAAATTGTTGTCACCAATTCTGGCTTTCAAACTTGTGATCATCCTCTGAAATTATTTTTCCTATCATCTTGATCATCCTATCTACCTCCCTGAATTATTTCATAATTTTTAGATTTTGTTTGCTATTTCAAATGGCCAAGTCAAACCAGTTTTGAAATCTGGTCAAACCTCTGGACAGCAGCTTGTGAATTTTATTGGGAGAAGTCTAGTGCATGAAAACTCCTGGAAAAATTATACAAGGTTGTCCTCTGTTCGATAAGCTTCCATAAAAATTTCGGAATTTTGGAGCTCTGGAACTACCTCTAAAAATTCCTCAAACCTTCTCTGTCTTTTTAATTGGAGTGGAATCATCGTTCCTCGGGCTCGAACCCGAGGCAGACTCGAGTCCGACCGCGCTCGGCTCGATCGTGTCAACTAGCTGCACCGCCCAATCTGACCGTCCGATGCAAATCGAGCGATCCACGTCGCGTATGCATTCGGCCGTCCGAATGCATACGAGATCTCGGCCGTCCATCTCGGATCCAGCGGTCGGCATCTTCTTGATCAAGCGGACCATCTCGTCGCGCGCACGATCTACGGCTCGCGCGCTTTGCTTCTTCGGCGACGAGTGGACCCCACTGTCGGCATCGCCCTCGTCTTCTCGCGTCTCACGGAGCTCACGGCGCGCATCATGCTCGCCACGTACCTCGTCGCTGCCACCCATTTGCGGCGTGTCGTCTCGGCATCGCGGGGTCTCATCTACCCAAGAGCTCATTCATTTCTTCTCTACCCCATTCGTGCCTTCTCCGCCCATTTCTTGGTTTGGCGGTGAGAACCCAGAGTAGCGCCGCGTGTTAGCGCCGCCGCCGAGCCCGCGATCGCACCACCGTGATCCACGCTCGGCGCGCCTCCATTTTGCCCATCCCGGGTCCTTGGCGTCCGATGGTGCGGAGCGACCGTGCGTCTTCGACTCGGCGCTCGGCTCGCAAGCTCAGTGCGTTCGGTGAGTTTCTAACCGTCACCTTGTCCCTTAGGATCGCATCAACTGCCCTGAGTCTAATCGTGACCTTGTTTCGTTCTTTGATGCATCACCGGCGGTGCGACCCTTCTTCTCGAAACACGGTATTTCGCGCCGCGGCGTTCAAACCACCTCGGAGCTCCATCGTGGCGTTATCGTGGGCGTGTCGTTCTGAGATCAAGGCGAAGCTTAAGAGCGCGTTCGGAGCCTTCTCATCGCTCGTGGCGCCTCACCTCGGGAGCCCTTTTTCGTCTCCGCCTCCGTGCGTCGCGAGCTCACCTCAACGACCATCAGGCTTCGGCATCATCACCATCGTGTTCGTGGGGTTTCTGCGCGCTTGGTGGCACCGCCGCAGCCGGAACCACTCGGCTCAGATCCTCCACCTCGCCGTCGGCGCGCAGACGGAACTCCGTCGAGCCGCGGTGTTTAAGGTCTAACCCTCTTTAGCGCTAATCAACTTTTAGTTTGTATCAGCGACATGTGGTCCCTCTGCAGTTGTCGTGTTTAGAGATCTTTTAATCCAGCCCGTTATGTTGCTCGTATCGGTTGTCATGTAGGACCTTGTTGTCGATTAATGATTGTGTGAACTTGGTTATCGTGTTCTCTTTGGAGAAGCGTATTTCTCTGCATGTGTAAGTTAGAGTGCGTCTGTTTAAGCGAAAGGCGTATTCTCGAATACGCCTTGACGTCACATCCGGCAGCGGTCTGTCTGGTCGACTTCTCGCCGTCACTTTGTCGATGGCTAGGGCTAGTTAGCGATCGGTAGGAAAAGGGGTTTAATGCTTTAGAATTTCAAATGCTTTTACGGTTTCTTGTTAATTCATCTAAACTTAGAAAATGCATAACTAATTCAATTTATCTCCAAATCGCATGAAGCCGATCTTGATAATTTTCATTTTAAATGTAGTATTTACTAAAATTAGTTTCAATCTTGTCTCTGTTAGCAAAAATCATTAAATGATTAAATGATGTATTATGCATTTTCCAAAATTAGAAAACTCATATCTTTTTCAATAATTGTCCAAATCGAAGTGAATCCAATTCTGTAAATTTTCATTTTTAGTTTACTAATTATCGAATAGATTTTAGATACTGTTTCTATTCATGAAAATTTGTTAAGTAATTAACAAGTGCTTTGATGTGTATTTAGCTTAGAAAATTCATGGAAAATTCACAATAACTTCAAATAAATTATTCTCTGTTTCTAAAAATATGTTAGATCATGCTTAGGCTCTTGTGTGAATTTTGGTATGTTTTGTTGTTGTTTTATGTTTGAGCTTTGTCGATGTTATTCGTTCTTATTTGCCGTTATTTGTTCAATCGTTGAAGCTTCGGCATTTGCGGTAACCACGAGGCGATCCTCTGCAATGAGTTGAGCATTACGAGCAACGCGGCCGAATAAGCGGTTTGATCATGTTAATCGGTATTTTAAAGTCTAATATTTTGTTTCAATTGTATGTATGCATTGCTTAATTTGTGTTAAATTGATTAGTTAAATCACGTAGATGCATATCCTGTAGGTGAAATATTGATCTCTACTACACGAGCCTAGGTTATTTCTTTGTGATTAGAGTTGTTGGATAAACTCTCATCACTTAGTAGTTCTGAGTCCGGTTGCTTAGCCATGCTTAGTTTCGGTAGAATTGGGCGGTCATCGACTTAGTCGATGATCTTGATCACATAAATTATTATTGTTCTTATGATCCGACTTGTGCTACTTTTATTGCAAAAACTAAAAATGAAAACAAAAAAATGATTTAGACTTGGGCACAATGGTAAGGCGGTGTGATCTGTCGGTGTGTTGGAAAGGTGCGAGTCAATGGGGACCGAGTTACTTGCGCCACCGTCTTGAGTATTTTGCGTGCTAACCACACTAGAGTATATGGGACCTCTCTTGACCTAGTACTTTGGCGTGTATTGGCTCGGGTCGCGGGAGGTCGCGGGAGGGATGGAGGTGGGAGCATGGTAGTTGTCAGAAAAGCTTTATCTGAGTGGGTAGTTGTCTTTCGGCTTTACCATGTAGCGTATGGATTTCTATCCATCGAGCGGCTCGTAGTTAATACACAATATTGGAAAAAGTCTCGTAGGACTTAGGCGTGTAGCATACCTTCGGAAGTGTGCTTGGCTTAAAGGCGATGCAAGTATGAGTACATTGGTACACCTGCGGGTTCAAACTATTCGAATAGCCTCGTCTAGGTTATGGACACGCTCGGATCGCCGTAAGAACTAGACTACAACATTTAAATTAAAACTTGTTGGGTGAGTACGAATCTGGGATTCGTGCTATTGTTTTGGTGACTATTGGGATAGTCACTTCTAGGTTGTTTATCTTTCTCTTTTGTTATTATTACCTTTACGGTATTTTAACATTAAAAAGGAATTGCAAACTTGCCTTCAAACTGTATTACATTATTGCAAATAAAATTGGCTTTGTACAAATGAAACATATGACCTCCACCAGATGAGCCTGCATGTAGCATATGAACAGGCCTGCTAGTTCACACGTAAGTCTTGCGACTACAAAGACAATCTTTGTACTCATTGGCTTTGCTTAATATTTTTGTTGCAGAGGAAGAAGGTGAGCCCCAAGGGCCTCACTTCTGTGAGTTTTGCTGCCGCTTCGTGTACAACGACTAGGCTTGGCGGTCCGGTCAGATGCCTTGTGGGTGAAGGCACGCTGATTGGCTTTGTTTATAGCCATCTTATGGCACTTTTGCTTCCGCTGTCGTCTTTTGGTATTTTTGTATCTTTTGGCGGTCGGCCATTATGCATAATAATTTTTTTGTTGTTACCTTACATTTAGTAGTGTAATGTTTGGACTCTATGTTTGGAATGGAGTTGATGCATAATTTTGTTGTGAGTGTGTATCTTGCTGCTCAGGAAGTATGCATATCTCGAGACTCGATTTATTTGATTTGTGATGCTAGGACCGGTGGTTGGTTAAGCATTACAAGCCAAATAAATTGGGGTCCTCACACAAATACTGATCGTTCATCTGTTTCTGACCAATTCAATGGGGTTCGGCAAGCACGGCCATATAAAGCTCCAAATGGTGAGATTTGCAGACTAGCTTAGTAGCTCGTTGTTGTCGAAAGTGCATATGGTAAACTCTTATCCCATCGGTAGCATTAGCTAGAGCACAAGCTCTCGACATATCCTCAATATCGATTAACTCTTTGATCTGTCCATCATGCATGGATGATGCGCGATCTTGAAATTCAGATGGGTACCCAATGCTTCATGCAAACTCTGCCAAAAACGAGAGGTGAACTGAGATCCTCGATCTAACACTATCTTCTTGGGCACTCCATGCAAACTGACAATTCTAGCCATGTACAATTCCGCAAGGCGATCTCCTGAGTATGTGGTCCCGGCGGGAAATGGGCGACCTTGGTTAGGCGATCGACTATTACGGATCGAATCGTAACCCGATTGGGTCTTGGGTAAACCGGTGATGAAATCCATCCCGATTTCTTCCCATTTCCATTCTGGAATCTTTAGCGGTTGCAACAATCCTGCTGGTCTCTGGTGTTCTGCCTTTACTTTCTGACAGATGTCGCATAAGGCAACGAACTCTGCGACTTCGCTTCAAATTTGGCCACCAAAATTTAGTCTTAACATCTGGTACATCTTGGTACTTCGGGGTGAATCGAATACTTTGAGTCATGGGCCTCCTTTAAGATTAGCGGCTTAGACCATCGATATCGGTACCTGAATCGACCATTAATCGAGTATGTCTTGATCATCCTTGGTGAAATCTTTGAATTTCCTTTACGCCATTTTGATCTTGATTTACGACAACACGGGTTCCTTTGGTTGTGCTTCACGAATACGCTTCTCCGGTGTTGTACCTCCAAATTGGCTACAAATCATTGGACACAACTTATAGCCTTAGCCACGAAATTCTTCATAAAGTTAGGCAACTTTCCTTTACTTCAAAGCATTGCGGTAACTCTTACGACTTAGAGCGTCTGCAACTCGTTGGCTTTTCGGGATGGTAGTGGATTCCAAGATTGTAATCCTTGATCAATTCTAACCATCTTCTACATCTCATATTCAAATTTGGTAGGTGAAGATGTACTTGGGCTCTTATGATGCGTGTAGACTTCACGCGATTCTGAGTGAGGTAGTGGCGCCAAATCTTTAAAGCATGCACTCGGCTAATTCCGGATCATGAGTAGGGTAATTCTCTTCGTGAGGTCTCAAGCGCCTTGGCGCATAGCGGCGGCTCTTCCTTCTTGCATCGGGGCGCATCCTAATCCTTGGCGCGAAGCATCACAATGAATATCGAAATCCTTACGAATATCGCAAAATCAGACACTAGTGAAGTCAAGCGCTTCTTCAACTCTTGAAAACTTTCCTCAGCGGTGAGTCAAGTGAACTTTTTCTCCTTTTTCAACAATTGCGTAAGAGGCTTAGCAATTGATGAGAATCCTTCGATGAAACAGCGGTAATAACTTTGCCATTCCCAAGCTATCGAATCGAGATTCTGATTTGGGCTGGTCCCAATGTAATACTACTTTAACTTTACCGGTCAGCTGCTACTCCTCATTGTCATCACGTGACCAGAAATCAACTTCCTTCTTCGAAATCACACTAGCTGAACTTGGCATACAAGCGATTCTCTCGAGTTTTCCAATATTATCCTTAAATGTTAGGCGTGTTCTTCCTCAGACTTGAGTCCACTAGAATATCATCAATGAACACAACTACGAATTTGTCCAAATATTCCATGAATACTTTATTCATCATGTTCATGAAGTATGCGGGGGCATTAGTCGGACAAAGGACATGACTAGGAACTCATAATGTCGTGCGCAGTGTTGAGAACGCGGTCTTGGTATATCCTTAGGACAAATCTTGATTGATGGTAACGATCGCGAGTCAATCTTTGAGAACACTCAGGCTCCTTTCATCGATCAAGCAGATCATCTATCCAGTAGTGGGTACTTGTTCTTGATGGTAACTTCATTGAGGAGCGGTAATCAATACACATTCTCATACTTCCATCTTTCTTCTTGACAAACAACAGCGCTCCCCATGGCGGCGAACTAGGTCTCACGAAACCTTTCTCAAGAAGTTCCTCTATCCGCTTCTTCATCTCTACCAATTCATCGGTGGCATCAGATAAGGCCTCTTTGAGATCGGTCTTTGTCCACGGCACTAGGTTGATGACAAACTCAATGTCACGATCGGTGGCATTCACAGTAACTCCTCTGGAAACACATGCAGGTATTCAACGACCCTTTGGTACTTCTTCCAGGAAAGGGTCTTCAAGCGTTTACTAGCAAATGTCCATCACGAACCGAGGTGGCGAGAAATTCTACCTTGTTTCCTTGGTATCCTCGATTATTCACGGCTCTTGACCACAATCTAGTGCGGCTTTGTGCTTGGATAACCAATCCATGCCAAGAATGACATCTAAGATGCAGGTGTCTAGAACAATTAGGTTGGCTAGAAACTCAACTCCGGCTATGAGTAACTTAGCTCTAAACATCCCACTCTAGCACTTAGCTCTGCTCGGCGATGGACTAACAGTATGCTTAAGTTGCATAACTTCAAATTATTCTTGGTTGCAAACATTCGAAAACAAGCGAATCTGAGCTCGAATCAAACAAAGCGATGCGGTATTGAGTTAACGGTAAACTTACCCGATCTGACGTCCGGTGATTCTGGGCTCCTTCAGTGGCGTGGTTGACCGCGCCTCGATCCGCGGATGTGGTGCTCCTCGACGGCCGAAGCGACTTGTGAAGCTCCTTGGTTGATGCACGGCGTTGGCGTCTTGGATGGCGTAGCTCCAAGGTTGAAACGTCTTGGGTGATTGTACCATTCTGCGGACATTGGTTAGAATAATGTTATGGTGGCGGCAGGTGTAACATGCAGTGATGCGTTCTGCTGGTTACTTCGGGTTGGGGTTGTGGAGTGCGGGGTTGCGGAAGTTACGGCGGTGGGCGAAGTCTTGAAGTTGGTGCGAGTGCTCGACGAAGTGCAGGGTGAAATCGATTGAGCTGTGGTGGCACTGTTCTTGCTCTCTGCTGTGATTGCTGATTTCCTTGTTGAGCCATCCGGCGTTTGCGGTTATCTTCGAGCTCCTTGCGTTTGTTGACCAACTCCTGGAAATCCGGAAAAGTATGGCGAGTAGCCCGACTTGCGATCCGGTGTTTAGTCCCTTCAGCGACTCTGGCGGGCCTTGTGCGTGGCTACATCTTCTGCTGCGTGGCGAGCTGGTGGGAAAACTTGTTGAGGTAGTCGAATCTGACATAGCTCCTTGCTTGAGCGGAACTCATCCTTCTTGGATCGATAATGCCTTACGGTACATGATACTAGCGAAATGCTCTAGAAAATTCTTCCCGGTGATATCTGTGGCGCCTCATGCGCGACACGAAGTTCTCCCACCATTCGGCTATGTCTTCCATCGGTGAGTGGCATCGGGACCTTCTCACGGTCAACGCCTTTGGGTAATCGCGACTTCCTTTCGATGACGAAAGCCAATCATCTGCCTCTCTTGGGAAACGTGTCGAGAAAATGTTGGTGGGCGAGTCCTCATAAATTCTCGCAGCTTGGATGGTCCATGGTGACCATGAGCGGTGGGGCTCCACTGCTGTTGATTGTTGTTGTTGTTGTTGGCACAGTTGTTCATAGCTTGCATCAGAGTCATCATGGTTTTCATCAGTGATCTGTCTTTGCCATGAAAGCTCCAAAGTTTTGCAAGTCAATTGGAGGTGCTTGTGGCGGAGCTGCTCATGCGGTGGTTGCTCACTCGCTTCTCGTATTTGACAAGTGCTTGGAACCACTAGCGACGATCGGCGAGTTTGAACCATCTCGCGAAACTCCATGGGTTAGATAAGGTAGCAAGCACAAGATAAGTTAAGAACTAAGCGAGGTGAGTTAAACCCAACAAAACACGACTTAAGAAACTCAAATGAAATACCTTTATTAAATAGGGTCTTAGCATGATGCAACAAATGCCTAAGGGCCTTTGCAACTCATACTACACACAAAAAGAAACAACGACCTAAGCACACAAAACTACGCCTAAAGGCGACTCACTAAATCAAAGCGCTAAGCCAACAAAACTACAGCTAAGACCAACTACTCGAAAGCCTCCTGGCAAGTGGCGGCGCTCTGATGTTGTAGACTTGGAAGTGGCCGGCATCTTGTAAACCGATCGATGCCACAGGCTGAGTGCGGTAGGAGCAGGCGTTCTGAGTGCAACCCAGCTCACCGGCTCCTCTAGCTCTGCATCTTCCTCTGGCTCCACTGGGCCTTCCTCCGGATCTTCTTCGGAATCCTTCTGGGGTCTTCCTCTTCTTGGGAACTTGGTCGTGAGAATCTCTTGCATAGTGACGACCTTCTCTTGACTCTGCAAGGCTTCATAGACATGATCCAACTCGTGATGGTCCTCTCCAAGGCTTCCTCTGGCGGCCACAAGCCGTGCGAGGTGCACGATGTAGCGTTGCTCTCTCATACGTGGGCGGGTAGCGTCTTTGGCAAGTCCACGGTGCTGCTGCTGGGGTGGTGCCGGAAGGCGGTGTCTGAAGCTCCGTGCGTAGATGTTGCGAATCGCGGCATGGCCAGCGGCGACTCCAAGATACCCTCCGGCCAAGTGATCTTCCTCACCGAGGCGTGCGAAGGTTGGCTTGCCTTGTCGTTCCTCTGGCGTAGATCGTCGGGCGACAAATCACTCCGCGATTTTGTCCATTCACCGTCCGGTTGTTGCGGCGTCATAGCGGACGATCAAAACCTCAGAACACGGAGCAACTTCCAAAGCTTCGGCATACCCTCCGTCGCTCACCATAGCTCTGAAGAGCGAGGCATCTGTCAAGGCAGACGAGCAGTAAAGCAAACTTTAAAGCAGCGGGAGAGAAAGGATTATAACAAAAGTTAAGGCGGGAGAGATATGAGGAGAGTTAAGCAATTAATTAACCTTGCAAGTTAATTTTCTTTTAGAAAACAGTTTGGACACTCTAAAGGCGGCCAATCTCACTAAGGTCAAGACCTACGATCGGTATGGCTCACGATACCACCTCTGCCGGGACCCGAATTTGATTACGAACCCTCTGTGTATCTTGCACTAGTCGAGATCACGCTAGTGCACGGGGTTAACATAGGTAAATATCGATCCACACAAGCGATAAATAAAGTAAGCGATTAGTTTGAATAACAAATAAGGGTTTTGACCTTATGGTGAGTTTACACTTATTAAGCCACGTGGGGCTAACAAAGAATAAAGCAAAGAATGGAATGGAAATAACTCCAGCGTAGATCCACCAATTCACCACAGCAACAGCAGTGGGATCCGGACATAACGATCAACAACCTTGGCGAACTCCTCCTCGGCGGTGTAGACTCCTCCTCTTACGTAGGTTTGGGGCAAGTTTTACAACAAGCGTGAGTACACAGCTGTACTATAAATCATACCACAGAATGCAATGTATAGTTGCGAGCTTGTTCCAAAGAAAAGGCTTACGTGGTTCTTTTGCATAAAAGCAACATTTGCAATTGAATCGAATAATAGATTGAAAGCATAATTCAAAACAAATAGACAATACTAATTTATGATTGTTTCCACAAAGACACACAACTAAATGATTATTTCACATAGCCATATGATTGAGGTCACACACTCCCATCCCAACATTTTATGAAAACTACCCCTCGTGTGAAATCCCGAGCATGTCCATGACCGCGACGCGCTATTCGAATAGATTGTTTAACACTCTGCAGAGGTTGTACACTTTACCCACAAGATACAACTAGTGTAGCAAGCACTAATCATAACAAAGCGGTTCGAAACTTCATCTCAACATTAACACTCCGATGTGCTTACAAACCGCTATGCCAACCCAAGCGGCGCTTTGGCATAACACACACCTGGGCGAGGAAGCGCGAACCGTCCCGATGCAACCACTAAGTAGTCACACCTCCACCTGTCACCTGGCCTAACCTATCCACACGAACATCAATGCGAGAATCCATAACACTAAGTTAGGCCCGTCCCATACCGGGCATGTGGTGCGTCTGATGAGGCTCGAGTTCAATGGCGCACAAAGTTAAGTCCTTAATTGACCAAGGCAAGACTTCCATGTTCTAACTACGTCACAAAGATTATCATTCCCATCACAAAGCCCACCATATCACACGCTTCCACCACTTGCCTCGGTCTAAATCCTTTACCACCCGGTTGGTTTTAGTGCAACACATGCCATGCACAAAGTAATAGCACACAGTACACGGTTTTATCACATAGTTCCATAGTCACTTAGTCACATTTAATAATTGCAACCTTCATGAGATGTGAGACTCGTAGCATGGCTAAGCAATTGTACTCGCATCTAACCAACCCACGTTGGTGCTATAATAATACCAACTAATAACCAATCTAGGGTGACAAGGAAATTATGACGTACAAGGCCAAGGTGTGATAACAAATTTGGATAATAACTATACCCAAAGCATTTAAATAAATAATTAAAATAGAATCGATATTTGAAGTAAAGTAATTTGGCAGGTTCAAGATGATCAAAGGTATGACTTGCCTTGGAAAAGGACTATGTCTGGTCCTGATCTTGGGGTGCTCCTTCTTCCACAAAATTCCCAAACGAATCGACGTCTACTATAAGCGAAACAAATAAACAAAACAAATAAATAACAGAGGCAAAACAAGCTCCAAAAATTAAATAAAAATTTCAGATAAATAGAGCTTGAATTTAGATAAATTTAGAAATTTGAATGAGCTCGATCGGAGTTAGGATGCAAAAGTTATGAGCTCGGATGATTGAATCTAAAAAAAACTAATTTGGATTTTCGAATTTCCGAATTATTTCTCAAGAAAAATCGGATTATTGCGCAATCTTGTCGTCGAAGAAACGTTCGGACGGGGTGACATATGGCACGCAGGTGGGACCCACATGTCACGAGATGGTGCACCGTGGACCAAGTCCACGAGATGGATCTAGGGTTAGGGTTGCGGGGTGGCACGCGGCGCCGATCGGCGGCCGACGCGGCCGCCACGTAGACGACTACTGAGCGGCGGCGAGTGGCGGTGAGTGGCGCCCGTCGGACTCGGCGGCGGCGGCTCGAGGCCGATGGCAACGGCGAGCGGCGGCCGCCGGCGGTGAGTGGTACCGGCGTGTAGAGGCGCTGTGCGAACCTGCGATGCAACTCGGGTGATCGGAAGGGCGGTGGTGGCCGTGGCGAGCTCGAGCGGCGGAGGGCGGTATTGTCGGCGTTCGGCGGCGAAAGCTCTGGAGGTAGCCAGTGTGACGCCGAACGACCGTGCACTTGATGATGACGCAATGACAGCGGCGCGCAAATGACGAAGAAACGAGCGGCGGCGAAAACCCTAGAACTCCAATTGTGGCGGCGCTAAGGCTCGGAAGGAGATGAGTGGCGGCTGCGGGTTGCGGAGGACCGTCTGGCTTCGGGTGCTATTATAGAAGTGGGGTGCGGGATAAGAATCCTAATTTGGGGATTTCTCGGTTTCAAGCAGCGGAGATAGAGTTGGTTTGATCCCGATTGAGGGTAGATCTGGCGCGGAAGATTAGAGATAGAGTTTGGTAAAGAAAACCGGATGTTTTTAGTTAGGAAAGTCTGTTGTCGGATTGAGCTTCAGAAGCTCCAATGGTGGGCAGCGCCAGGCTTCGGACGCGAGGAAGAAAGCGCGCGAGACGAGCGACCTCGGCGAGCCCACTGGCGGCGGGTGGAAGCGGCGCGATCGGCGATCGATCAAGCGCTCAACCTCGATCGGACGGCGGGGGCGGATGGGTGGCGAAGTCGCGCGAGTCGGGTATAGCGGGCGCGCGCGGAGGAGGAGATGAGCTGCGAAGATTCGACCCGAGAGGATTTCGAGATTTTAAATAGTTTTCTATTTTATAAATTACGAGAAATTCAAATAAGCAATAGAAAAATAGCAAATGAACTCGAGAAAAATTCTAGAAAAATCTAGAAAATGTATCGAGCACATAGAACCCAAATAAAATAGTTTTGGCTAATGTTCGTGTTGGGATTATTCACATTAAATGTTTTTGATTGTAAAGTCAATATTAAGCTTTTGAAATTAAATTCAAATAACTCCAAATGGTGAATTTTCTCCTACTAACTATTAAAAGATTTTAAACTCGAGAAAATTGGGATGTTACAAACCTCCCCCTTAAAGGAATCTCGACCGAGATTCAAAGCTAGAGAAAGGCTAGAAACTTCGGCTTTGGCTCTTCTTCGCGTTCCCACGTTGCTTCTCCTTCCGAGTGGTTGCTCCACTTGGACCTTGCAAAACGAGCAGTCTTGCTTACGGTGAGCGCTCTGCGACATCAAAATCTTGACCGGCTGCTCCTTGTAGGTAAGATCCTCCCTCGAGTCAATTGATTCTAGCGGGGCTTGTTCTTCTGGCACACGAAGACACTTCTTTAGCTGCGAGACATGAAAGACATCATGCACTCCTGCTAACGACTGCTAACTATTAAAAGATTTTTAAACTCAGAAAATTGGGATGTTACATAAACCCACGTGCGTGAGTGCGTTGCGCTTTGTTGATCGTGGGCCGTCGATCTTGTGATCAACGACCGAGTCTAGAAAGCGTTCGATTGTCGGTTATGGACACGCTTGAAGCATACACGTGAGAACTAGACTACAAGATTTTAATTAAAAACTTGACGGGTGGTATGAATCAGGGATTCATGCTATGTGTGGTGGCTATTGGGTTAGTCACTTCTAGGTGGTTACTTGATAATTACTTTTACCATTGTTATTTTAATGCTTAAAAACTGATTTGTTAAATTGCTTTCAATCTATTACATTATTGCAAATGAAACTTGCTTTATGTGTCCAAACAACCATATAACCAACATCCTTTGATCTGACTTTCATGTAGCTATGTATAGGCTTTTACTCGTAAGTCTTGCAGAGTACATTTTTGTACTCACCGCATTACTTATTGTGTGCGAGAGGAAGAAGGTGAGCCGAAGGGCCTCACTTTGTGAGTTGTCTTTGTGGCGGTGTGTGGGGCGATTAGCTTGGCGGCCCGTCGGTTTCCACAATGGTGTTATGTGGCTAACCGGTCGTCTTTTGGTTTAAGCCATCTTATGGCAACTTTGCTTCATTGTTACTTCTTAATGCTTATGTCTTTTGGCCGGTCGGCTGTTTTGTAATAACTTATTTTATGTATGTCTTTTGGTAGACTTGTTATATTATGTTGTATGGAATTGATGCATGCTTTGGTATGATGTATGTGTCTGCATTTTAGGAAGCACATGTCCATCGGGCACAGGTTATCTGTTTGTGATACTAGAGCCGGTGGAAGGTTAAGTATTACAAGCAATAAACCGTGGTCTCTGAGAGTTGGTATCGAGCCATCTTGGCCAAAGAAACCCCTAGCTTGAGTCGTCCCTAGTATATTTTGAAAACTTACTTTCCAAATATCAAATGTTTCATGAAAACCTTAAGTAAGTTCTCAGATTTTACTTCTTATCTATCTTAGCTTGCTCATCTCACCTTATTCTTGGCTGGATTTGAAAAGTTATTTTCCCTCTCATCTTCTTTCCAAAGATAGCTGCTTAATCTTTTAATGTGGTTTTGGGAAAACCATACGAGCTTTAAATTGAAGTGTTGGCTGTTTTGGAGTAAAGATTAGGAGCTCCTAAAGATGAAGAATTCGGCCAGGAGCTTGAAAAGAAAATTTGGACAGCAAGCAAGAATTTCTGGACAGCTAGTTTCTAATGAGTAAAGGGTGCTGAAAATGGGAGGTTAATTTAACTAAAATTTGTGGGAATAAAAGGGTAAGAAGTGATATGAGTTAGTTAAGTGTCTAATCTTTCTTTAGGTAATTTTCACCTTGTTTCCTAGCTGTTTCGAACCGAGGTCGATGTGCTGAAAATTGCCTTCCTAAAAACTGATTACTCGTTCTTCCACACGAGTTAGTCATATTAGGAAGTTAGATTTTATTTTGTGGCCTTGCTGCGATTTTATGATTGGTTCTCAAGCTGTTAGAGTTTATTTTGTAGAGTTGTTAATTGTTTTTCTTTGTCTCCTGTTCCGGAGTTGTTGCTGACCTATCTTTGTGGAACAGGATGGCAAGAACCACCCGCAACAGTCAGCGGGCTGGTTCCGATGAGGAGCTTCCCCCTCCTCCGACCATGGTGAGGTTCTTGCTCGGATCGGCGGAACCGCATGGATCGAACTCGGATTACGGAGGTTATCGCGAGAACACCTCCACTCCCTCGGTGCCGGGATCGGAGGTGGTGGCCAACAACCTCGTGGTGGGCTTTGGAGTTTCTCGTGCGCACGACCACCTACTTTCTCCGGTCAGAGATCCCCTTGACGCGGATGATTGGCTGCGTCTAGTTGAGCAAAGCTCAACATCGCTCGATGCCGAGGCGGGTACTCTTTGCATCCCATCAACGAGGTGCAGCACTCTCTTGGTGGAAAACTTTCTCGCCATGCGGCGCGAGCCATATGGTCTCGTGGGAGGAGTTCAGATCTGCCTTCCGTTGGGCCCACATCCCCGATGGCCTGATGAAGCTCAAGAAGAAGGAGTTTCTCGCGCTCAAACAGGGGCGCAAGTCTGTGTCGGAGTACCTTTACGAGTTTAATCACTTGGCTCGTTATACTCCGGGTGAGGTGGCCACTGATGAGGCCAAACAGGAGAAGTTCATGGAGGGCTTGTCTGAGGAGCTGCAGGACAATCTCTCTATTGTGGACTTTGTTGACTTCCAGGCCTTGGTAGACAAGGCCATCGTCGCGAGCACAAGCGAAAGCGGCTGGTGAGTCATAGCGCAAGTGGGAGGCCCACGGTTTGCTCGAGCGATCTCTCGTCCCGTGTTGGGCCTGCACTAGGGGCCCGTTCTTTGGCTTCACCACCGTCGAGGCCGTCGGCACCAGTTCCACGTTCCCTGCAGGCCGTGTTTGACCACGTGCACTGCGATCGGCGGCGGGTGGCCTCGCAATCCAGTGCGAGGTTACCTACTTTGCAACAAGAAGGGCCACTCGCCAACAATTGCCCTCGAGAGGGCTAGGCGGCCTCGTCCTAATGGAGGGCGCGAGCAAGGAATGGTCACCCACGACCGGAAGGTGGTCGAAGACTCGAGGTGTCGGGAGTGGTCGAGTCAACCACATCTCGTGAGGAGGCTCGGGAGGCACCCGCGTTGTGTTGGATGCGCTTCTTATCGATTATCGTCTTCTTCTTTGTATTATTTGATTCAGAGCATCACATTCTTTATTTGAGATCTTTTCTTGCTTCTTGTGACCTTCGCTTTGTTCCGTTGGAGATTCCTTTGCTTATTCGCTCTCCGGGTGCGGAAATGAGAGCTGATCAGGAATGCCAGGACGTTCCCATTGATATTGAAGGAGTGAGATTCTTGGCGAACCGCATCCTACTTGACTCGGCGCGCCTGGATGTGATTCTTGGCATGGATTGGTTGTCCCAACACTTGGGGTAAATCGATTGTGCCAGGAAGAGGGCCTACCTCACAAGCCCCTCAGGAGAGCAGGTTGGGATTTCACCACGGCTGCAAGGGTTACATCTTTGTGCCCTTGAAGCTAAGCCAGCCTTGGAGATTCAAGAGGTGCCCACAGTTTGTGACTTTGTGGATGTCTTCTCTGAAGATTTGCCTGGGATGCCTCCAGTTCGAGATCTGGAGTTTGTTATTGAGTTGCTGCCCGGTACTGCTCCAATTTCAAGGGCGCCGTACCGAATGCCTCCTAATGAGTTGGAGGAGCTGAAGAAGCAATTAGGTGAGCTTCAAGCAAAGGGCTTTATCCGTCCTAGCTTATCTCCTTGGGGTTGTCCAGTTATTTTTGTGAAGAAGAAGGACAAGACCCTGCGTATGTGTGTTGATTACCGTCCGCTTAATGAAGTGACGGTGAAAAACAAGTATCCATTGCCTCGCATTGATGATCTCTTTGACCAGTTGACCGGAGCCCGTGTGTTCTCCCAGATTGACTTGAGGTTGGGGTATCATCAAGTCGGATCGAGTGAAGATATTCCAAAGACGGCTTTCACTACTTGTTATGGCCTTCTGAGTACCTGTCATGTCTTTTGGCTTGACCAATGCTCCTACTTTATTCATGAATCTTATGAACTCGGTGTTCATAGAGTATTTGGATAAGTTCGTTGTGGTTTTCATTGATGACATTCTTATCTACTCCAAGAGTGTAGAGGAGCATGCTGAGCATCTGCAGATTGTTTTGGGGAAGCTGCGTGAGCACCAGCTGTATGCCAAGTTCAGCAAGTGTGAGTTCTGGTTGAAGGAAGTGGCATTCTTGGGCCATGTTCTTTCAACAGGTGGTATAGCTGTGGATCCTAGCAAGGTCAGCGATGTTCTATCTTGGGTTCAGCCCAAGTCAGTCATCGATGTGCGGAGTTTTCTTGGTTTAGCGGGCTACTACCGTCGCTTTATCGAGAACTTCTCCAAGATCGCGAAGCCGATGACTGAGTTGCTCAAGAAGGATAAGAAATTTCTGTGGTCCTCTGCTTGTGATGAGAGTTTTCAAGGACTCAAGAAGCGCTTGACTTCAGCCCCAGTGCTTGTGCTTCCCAATGTCCACAAGAGCTTTGATATCTATTGTGATGCCTTTCGTCAGGGACTCGGTTGTGTTCTTATGCAAGAAGGCAAGGTAGTGGCCTATGCATCAAGGCAGTTGAGGCCTCATGAACTCAACTATCCTACCCATGACTTGGAGTTAGTGCGATGGTTCATGCACTCAAGATTTGGCGGTATTACGATTGGTAACCGTTGTGAGGTGTATTCTGATCACAAGAGCTTGAAATATTTGTTCACCCAGCCAGATCTGAACCTCAGGCAAAGGAGATGGTTGGAATTGATCAAAGATTATGATATGGGCATTCAGTATCATCCGATCAAGGCCAATGTGGTTGCGGATGCACTTAGTCGAAGGGTGTATTGCAATACTTTAGTGCTCCAAGAGCAACAGCCCGTCCTTCTTGAAGAATTTCAGCGGCTCAATTTGGGTTTGATTGAGCATGGTTCTCTTGCTTCTTTGGTTGTGCAACCAACCTTGGTGGACCAAGTCAAGGCTACACAGCAGACAGATGTTGGTGTGAGTCAAATCAAGCAGAATATCAAGGATGGGACAGCCAAGTGCTTCTCAGAGGATGAGCATGGTGTTGTGTGGTTTGGACAGCGCCTTGTAATTCCAAAGGTCGTGGAATTGCGGGATTTGATTCTCCGCGAAGCCCATGACTCCCCCTTGTCCATTCACCCCGGGGCTACCAAGATGTATCAGGACCTTCGTCGGAGATTCTGGTGGACCCGTATGAAGCGCGAGATTGACAAGTTCGTTCGAGAGTGCGGCGTGTCTTTGTCGTGTCAAGGGTGAACATCGGCGTCAGCAGGTCTTCTTGACCTTTGCGATGCACGAGTGGAAGTGGGATTTCGTGAACATGGACTTTATCACCGGTCTGCCCCGTACCTCTTGAGGGAAGGATGCCTTGTGGGTTATCATTGATCGGTTGACTAAGTTGGCCCATTTTCTTCCAGTTCGAGTGAAGATTGATGTGGGTCAGTTAGCGGATCTCTACATATCTCGCATTGTGTGCATGCATGGTGTGCCACGAACGATTGTGTCAGATCGTGGTTCTCTTTTCACCTCTCGGTTTTGGCACAAGTTGCAAGAGGCTATGGGTACCCGTCTTACTTTCAGCACAACCTTTCATCCTCAAACTGATGGTCAGACGGAGAGAGTCAACCAAGTTTTGGAGGATATGCTTTATGCTTGCGTTCTTTCCTATGGGGAAGAAGTGGGAGAAGTGCCTGCCGTTTGCTGAGTTTTCCTACAACAACAGTTTTCAGGCCAGTCTTGGCATGACACCTTTTGAGGCATTGTATGGAAGGAGGTGTAGAACCCCATTGAACTGGTCAGAGACTGTTGAGTGACAATTCTTCGGCCCAGACTCAATCAATGAGGCCGAAAGCCAGGTTCAGTTGATTCGTGAGCATTTGCGCGTGGCCCAGTCCAGGCAAAAGAGCTATGCGGATCGTCGTCGCTTTGAGTTGAGCTTTGAGCCCAATGACTTTGTTTATCTAAGTCTCACCATTTAAGGGCCATCAGCGATTTGGCATCAAGGGCAAGTTAGCTCCTCGATATGTTGGGCCTTATCCGTCATCGAAAGTGGGAGGCTATTGCGTCTGATTGGAGTTACGGCTACACTTGAGGGTGCATGATGTGTTCCATGTGTCACACTTGAAGAAATGCCTCGTGTTCGGTGAGAAACTCCGTTGAAAAATCTCGATGTGCGGGAAAATTTGACCTATCATGAGCATCATGTTCGTATTCTTGAAGAATGCGAGCGGAGAACTAGGAACCGTGTCATCAAGTTCCTCAAGGTTCGATGGTCGAATCATTCGAAGATGAAGCAACTTGGGAGCGGGAAGATGCGCCTTACGTCTTGACTACAGTCTTTCTTCTCAGAGTAGCGGAATCTCGGGGCGAGATTCTTGTAAGAGGATTTGTAACATCCAGTTTTGACTTGTGTTTCAAATGTAAGAAAATGAGTAGAAATTAAAAAATTTTCTTACATCTTGTATTTCCTGTATGTTCTAAACAATTCCTGTACAAGAATTATGGAAATACAAAGTCACAAGTCTTTTGATCCAAAATCTTATCTTCCAAAAACATTCATCTCAAATCTTGTGATCATCCTTTGAAAATATTTTTCTTAAGTTCCTGGGATGGTATGTGACCTCTCTGAAAAATTTCACAATTTTAGAAATTGTTTGGATATTTTTAGAAGGTAGTCAAACCTGTTTGACTTTTAGTCAAACCTTAAACTAGAGCCTTGCATAATTTTTGGAGAATAATACGTAGCATAAAAACCTCTGAAAATTTTACACAAGGTTAATATCTGAGTTAGCAAGCTCCAGTAAAAATATCAGAAATTTTGGAGTTGTTTTGCTATCTCAAATAAATCCCCGAACTCCCAACTCTATTTAAAACCCAAAACCTGTTTTCACTGTGCGTTGGGTTCAAGTCAGACTCGGGCTCGAGCCACTTGTCTCGGTCCAGTCAACTAACTGCACCGGGCCTCCTTTTAAAAACGCGCGTCCAATCTCAGCCGTGGGATCCTGATCGATCGGCCTAGGTTCGCGTGAACATTCGGACGTTCGAATGTCTTGGTGAATCGTGGTCGTTCATTTCTGATCCAAGGGTTCGCAATCCTCTCTGTTGATTTAAACCTCGGGAGCCTTGGCGAACCCGCCGTTAGATTAAATCGGACCGTCGCGTGGCGAAGCGTTCGGACCTCGATTTTTGATCGGTTTGAGCCGTTGGATTAAAATCCGCGCTCACAATCTCTCTGTTGTGTTTAAACCTCGAAGCGTGGCGCGATATCAGCCGTCCGATCAAAATCCAAGGGCTCAAAATCGCCCGAGCTTTTCTCTGGTCATCTTCAACCTCATGGTGCTTGAGCAGAGAGGCATGGCGGCTGTCAAATCGTGTTCCTCTTGCAACGTCTCCCTGGTCGGCATTAAGTGCTTGCAGGTGCTTTCGGCCGAAAGGCATGCCCTACTCCTACACCTCCATCATTTTGCTTTTAGGTCCATGTTTGTGTCATGGACTTAGCTCACCCGTGAGGCTCCTTTTGCCAAACCCTAGTTTTCCAAGCTATATAAGGTCCCAAAACCCCCCTCCTGGTGTTCCTTTACACCACCCTTAGCTCCTTCTTCATTGTTGGAGCTTAATACATCAAAAACACCAAATCACCATTGTTGACCCGTGGAGCTCCATTGTGGATCATGAAGCTCCAGTGGTTCTTCTTCGAATATTCTTGTACCCTTTTCAACTCCTTATTACCCTAGTCATTTCCCCTCACTTAATTTTGGGTTTCATTCACAGGATTTGACAAATTTGGGGTTTGTTCAAATTCGGCCGAAACCATCCCCTTTCTTCCTCAGCTCCGGTGAGTGCTCCATTTCTCAATTGCTTGCTCATGAAGCTTCTTTGGGCTATATTGTAGCTATTATGGCCACCCAGTGGTGTTCATTTTGCTCAGGTTGTCTTATTCGTGTGATCTCCTTCAACTCCGGTGGGTTCCTTTGCTGTCTAAGCTGCTCCGGCCATCTTTGAAGCTCATCTCGGTCAAGGTAGCTTCTTATTAGTCCCTAGACACCGTGGCACTCGCTTCTTTAGACTGCGGCGAGCTTTTGCTATTTTCGCTTTTGGCGGTAAAGCCCCATCTTCATTTTAGGCCATGCGTTTGAAACCATCGTCGTGGCGAGGCAACCACCTACTGGGTCATAAAGCCTATTGTGAATCCATTTTGATACTTGGTGGGCGCTGCCGTGGCCTTTGTCGCCGGCGACAAGCCGTAGATCCCGCTCGGGTTTTGTCGGGCGTTATCCCCTATTTTCAGCTGTCATTAGGACACCATTAATGATCTTATCATTGTTAATCATTAGGGTTAATTAATGTGTCTTAATCTGGTCCATTGTGTCTCTGACCAGTGGGCCCAGCCTCTTTAAACCCCCGTCGGCCTAAATCAACACCGTTAGGACATCATTAATGCTAATAATTGTCATTAATCGTTGTCTTAACATTAATGTGTCCGAATTTGCCTCATGTCTCACTGACAAGTGGACCCGCTCGTTAAACCCTCCTCACGGCACTTTTAAACCCACGTGCGTGAGTGCGTTGCGTTTTGTTGATCGTGGGCCGTCGATCTTGTGATCAACGACCCAGGTCTAGAGAAACGTTCGGACCGTCCGGTTTCCTAATCATTCTGGATCGTCCATCGCTCGATTTGCGGCTGCGATCGCGAGTGCATTCGGACTCCCCAAAGGGAGGTGCACTCCGAGCCGTTGAGATCTGCGGCTGTGGGTGGTCGAGGCATTCGCTCGGTCCGAATGTTTCCCTCCACGTGAGCCGTTGGATCTTGATCCAACGGTGGGCTTCTTTTAGAATCGCGCGCGTGCGATGTTGTCCA
Organism: Ampelocalamus luodianensis; assembly: GCA_036346255.1. Classification (NCBI taxonomy): domain Eukaryota; kingdom Viridiplantae; phylum Streptophyta; class Magnoliopsida; order Poales; family Poaceae; genus Ampelocalamus; species Ampelocalamus luodianensis. Next base: position 31,859,442 of record CM070622.1, read on the forward strand.
TGCGTGTGGCTCATTGGATTTCACATCAACGGCCCACGAGCGTCCACGTCGTTTATTTCTATTAAGGTTGTTTATGTTTCAGTAAGCATTTTCTTATCAACTGAAAATTGTATTAAAACTTTAGAAACTCACAACTAATTCATTTTAAATCCTTTTTAGATGTTTCCAACTACATTAAAGTCATGTTTCACTATAGTTTAATTTAAAAATACATTTAGAATTGTTTTTGCAGCAGAAAATGTCATAAGCTTTATTAATTCATTTATGCCATTATTTAAAGTTCTTGTGGTTCTAGGAAAGTTTAGAAAATGTATAGCTAAATTGTTATAATTCCTTTTTAGTTGATTCTAGTTGGGATGAGTTCATGTTTAACTAAAGTTTAATCTAAAAATGCATTTAGATAACTTTCGGTAACAGAGAGTTTTATAAACACTAATAACTTGATATCATCCATTTTAGAATATTCCAGAAAATGAATTTAGACATTGAAAAATGCATGTCTTTTTCTGTATAATTCCAATTTGTGTAAAATTAATTTTGTTAAATTCTTCTGTTAGTGTAATTTAATTTGGAATAGGTTTTAAGCATGGTCATATTTCTGTGAAGTAACATGTGCTAGGTTTACAACTTAGAAAAATCATAAGTAAATCATTATAACCCCAAATTTAGTAAACTCAACTTTGCTGTCATTAGGATGTTGTAACCTTCCTGTCATAAAAATTTCAGACCTTAGATCATTCTAGAAATTTTCACCACGAATAGTACCAGTAATTAATTTAGTTGATTTAATAGGCTGAGAGAGTATATTTTGGCTGTAACTTTTGCATGCTAAATCCAAATTGCATGGTTCTTGTTCCTAAAATTGTATAAAATCATCCCCTAGCTGCTGTATAAATTTTATTAGATTTGGATGTCTTTTGTTGTTGGAGTTATTTGGTGTTCTTCGTTCTTATCGATTTTATCGCCTTTTCGCGTTAGGTTCCGAAGACAATATTGATAATAATTCTGAGCCACAGCCATTAGATCCTGCACTCCAGCAAGGCAAGCAGATGTAGCATCATTTGATCATGTTGTTCCTACTATTTTCAAATTCTAATATATTGTTTGCAAATTCTACGTACGCATTGCTATATTGTTTTAACTATTGTCGATAGTTAACCTAGTAGATGCATTATCAGTAGGCAAATGTTTATCCTCTACTACTGAGCCTAAGTTTATCTTGCTGTGATTTTGGGTTCGTTGGATGAATTCTTGTCACTTAGTAGTTTACGAGTTTGTTGCCTAGCCATGCTTAGCTATCAGTAGAAATGGGCGGTTATCGACTTATCGATAACCTTGATCACACAAACTTATTATAATCTTTATATTTCAGTTTGGTGCTATGTTCAAATTGCAAAACTAAAACTGAAAATAAAAACAATTTGGACTTGGCACAATGGTAAGATGGTGTGATCTTTGGGTGTGGCTGGATTGGTGCCCAAGTCATTTAAGGACCGAGTTACTTGCGCCACCGTTCTGAGCATTCTTGCGTGCTAACCACACTAGAGGGTATGGGACCTGTCTTGACTTAGTACTTTGGCATGTGTTAGCTACGAGTCGCAGGAGGGCGTGTGTGTGTTGTGTTATGGTAAAATGAGATGGTTGTGTATGGGAGCATTGTAGTAGTTCAAAGAGCTTTACCCCGTGGGGTAGTTGTCTTTTTGGCTTTACAATGTAAGCGTATGGGTTTTCATCCATACGAGCGACTCGTAGTTGATACACAATATTGGAAATGTCTCGTAGGACTTAGCCGTGCCGACATACCTTTGGAAGTGTGCTAAATCATGTGGCTTAAAGGCGGTCTGAATTGTGGGTACATTGGTACACCCCTGCAGGGTTTTGAACTATTCGAATAGCCTCGTCCTAGGTTATGGACACGCTCGGAAACGCCCCGTGAGAACTAGACTACAATATTTTAATTAAAAACTTGACGGGTGGTATGAATCAGGGATTCATGCTATGTGTGGTGGCTATTGAGTTAGTCACTTCTAGGTGGTTACTTGATAATTCACATTACCATTGTTATTTTAATGCTTAAAACTGATTTGTTAAATTGCTTTCAATCTATTACATTATTGCAAATGAAACTTGCTTTATCGTCCAAACAACCATATAACCAACATCCTTTGATCAGACTTTCATGTAGCTATGTATAGGCTTGTTACTCGTAAGTCTTACGAGTACATTTTATACTCACTGCATTGCTTATTTTGTGCAGAGGAAGAAGGTGAGCCGAAGGGCCTCACTTTTGTGAGTTGTCTTTGTGGCGGTGTGTGGGCGATTAGCTTAGCGGCCCGTCGGTTGCCACTGTGGTGTTATGTGGCTAACGGTCGTCTTTTAGTTTAAGCCATCTTATGGCAACTTTTGCTTCCGCTGTTACTTCTTAATGCTTATGTCTTTTAGCCGGTCGGCTGTTCTGTAATAACTTGTATTATGTATGTCTTTTGGTAGACTTGTTATATTATGTTGTATGGAATTGATCCATGCTTTGGTATGATGTATGTGTGCTGCATTTTCTGGAAAGCACATGTCCATCAAGGCACGGGTTATTCTGTTTGTGATACTAGAGCCAGTGGAAGGTTAAGTATTACAAGCTTAATAAACTGGGGTCTCTGTGAGGACCCCGATTTATTTGGCTTGTAATGCTTAACCATCCATTTGGTCCTAACATTACAAATCAAATAAACCAAGCCTCGAGATATGTATACTTCCCAGAAATGCAATATACACACCCTGCTACAAAATTGTGCATCAATTCCATCCATTCACATAGAACCGAAGCACAACACAAGTTCAAAAGACATACATAATAATAAGTTATTACAAAAGAGGGGCGACAGGCGGATACCACTCTGAGATAACCAAGTAAACAGCGGAAGCAAAGGTGCCATAAGATGGGGATAAACAAAAGCCAATTAGTGTGCCTTTAACCCACAAGGCAACCAACCGAACCGCTAGACTAGTCGTCAAACCCGCAGCACATCTTACAAAAAGGGAAGCCCTTGGGGCTCACCTTCTTCCTCTGCAACAAAAATATTAAGCAAAGCAGATGAGTACAAAAATTGTTTTTGTACTCGCAAAACTGACGTGTAAGATAACAGAACTATAAATAGCTACATGCAAGTTTTATTTAAGTGGAGGAGGCTCTCGACTTATTTTCAGCATAAAGCAAGTTTTATTTGCAATAATGTAATACATTTGAAAGCAAGTCCTCAATTCATTTTTATTGTTCAAATAACCAGGAGACAAATATAACAATAGGTAGATGACAACAACAATCACGGAAGTGACTAACTTAATAGTCACCACAACCATAGCATGAAGTACCCCTTCATACCACCCATGTCAAATTTTAAGTTTTAAAAGGTTGTAGTCTAGTTCTTGCGGGAAATAACCAAGCGTGTCCATAACCTAGGGCGAGGCTATTCGAATAGTTTTAACCTGGAGGGGTGTACCAATGTACCACACGATAGACCGCCTTTCCACCACCACGGTTAGCATACTTCCTTTGGTATGCGGGCACGGCTAAGTCTAACAAGGCGCTTTCCAATGGATGATGCTAATTAAGAGCATTACGGGACAAGGACACATTAGGCAGACCTAACGGTGCGCTAATGCTCCTCACACACACATACACACACACATATATTTTTAACACACCCACCGACCAGCTCATAATTAACACATCCCAAAGTACTTAGTCAAGAGAGGTCCCATATCCCCCTCGTGTGATTAGCACGCAATAATTGCTTGGATCAATGGCACAAGCAACTCGGTCCTTAGGGACTTAGGCACCATTCCATTCACACCCAGAGATCACACCACATACCATTGTGCCCAAGTCAAGATATAATTTTTGTTTTCGGTTTTGATTTGCAAATTAGTAAAACACAAGGACTGGACATAATGGAGTAATATTAACATTTGTGTGATCAAGATCACCGACTAAGTCGACGATCGCCCAATACTACCGATAACTAAGCATTGCTAAGCATTGTATCGTAAAGACAAATAAAGGCCTAAATCATTCACCGGGCTCTAATTCACGGTGAGGATAATATTCTAAGGTAGTGGCAGGGTGAACAATTTAAGGAAACAATGCAATAGGATTAGCTACCTCTATTCGGCAAAATTAATCATTGACACAAAAGCATGCATACATACAAGTAAAACAAAGTATTAGATTTTAAAAGTAATGGGATGGAGTGGATATGATCAAGCTGCTTACTGGTCTTTGTTGCTCACTGTCTTCTGAGGATCACTCTCAAGGATGACACAATCGTCGGAACCTACAGAAAGAGCGAAAAGAACAGAATAAGGACAAAGAAAGCGAAAAAGACTCTAAAACCAAAATACTCCAAATGCTCAAAAAATTTTACAGACAAGAGCAAGATTTAAAATGAATTTAGAAACAAGAACCAATTGATTGAGGTTCTTGTTCAATTCAATTAGTAGAAATTAAAACAATTCAATTCGATTGAAATTAAAATTAAATGAGGTTCTTGTTCATAAATAATTTTCTAGAGGTTTTACGGACTTGAAAATTTTATGATAGGTAGCTCTTGACATTTTAAGGCTAACACAAGTAGTCTCACCTCATTTAGAGTTAAAATGATTTAGTTATGATTTTCAAGTTATAAAAATGAACAAAACTAAATTGCATATGAACTCTTCTTGAAAGCAATAACATGCCTAAGGTCAATTTTAACAGCAAGCTTATCATTAGAGGAGCCATCGATGTTGGATTCACTCAAAAGGATTTCTGAGAGAAATAGTTATGCATTTTACAAATTTCAATGAATTTTAGAACACATTTTAGGTTGAAACAAGTTAACCTAGTTTATACTATTTTACTTTCTGAGAAAGAGTTCAAAATCATACTCAATTTAAAGTTCATCTTACCACGAGCTAACACGGTTTGAATTTCTCAAAAGGAGTTAAAATGAAATAGTTCACCTTTGAAAACTAGAACATTTAAATACTTTGAAAAGAGGAGCTTCGGTTGATCAGTTTGTCTTGATGAAAAAGGAGGAGGTCCGAACGTTAAGATTAGATCTAACGGCCCGACCACCGGATGCCGCGACACGTCTGAAGGATCTCCTTGCGCTTGAGGAGGTCGTGGCCGTCGGATCTGATCTGGCGGTCCGAGCTCACGAGGAGGTCTAGGGTAATAGGTCTAACGGAGTGCAGGCGGCTAAGATCTCACGGGAGGTCTTGGCGGTCAAGATTTAAGCGGAGGAGAATGCGGGCGGCTAGGATCTCACCGGGAGGTCCTAACGGTCAAGATCTCCACGGGGAGGTCCTACAAGGCAAGTGTTTGAGAGAGAAGTGCGGGCGGTTGGATCTCCACGGGAGGTCCTAAAGCTACGGATCTAAATGGAGGAGGTCCTAGGCGGTCGAGATCTCCGGGGGTCTGAGGCTGTAAGTTAGCGAGAGAGACACGTGGATGGTGGGATCTCAGGAGGTCATGGATGGCCATGATCTGCAGGGAGGTCCTGCGACAGGTTTTAACGGAAGGAGATCCCTACAAAGCAGGTGCTTTAACGGAGAGAGGTGCAGGCGGCTCGAGATCCCCATGGGGAGGTCTGAAGGTCCAGATCTGTGCGGATGGAGGTCTTGCGGTCTTCTTCACAAAGGACCCGAGGTGGTCTTTTTCAAAGAGGACCCCAAAGGTAGTTTGAAGGTTTTCTTTACAAAAGACCAAGGGTGGTCTTTTTGCAAAGAGACCCCAATGCGGTCTTTTGCAAAGAGGACCCCAAGGCGGAGGGTGATCCTAACGGTGGGATTTAACCTCGGAGGTCTTTAGCAGTCGAGGATTTCACGGGAGGTCACGGAACCTAAAGACTTTACACGAAGATCTAAAGGCCAAGGGCTAACGCTAGGAGATCATTAACGGTCTAGATTGAGCCTAGGAGGTCGGGACTTAAAGACACCCACGGCTTGCGACAAGAACAACATTAAACACTAAAGATGGGCCCTAGGACAACAAATGCTAATCATTAGGCTCTGACACTTGCAGAGTAAGGCACGGCAAAAACATGAGTTCGGTTTTTAGCTCACCGCGGCGGCGGGGGCCTCGCCGCGAGAACCAAAGGCACGGTTGAGTTCTAAATAGTGAGGAACCTAAAGGTACGAAAACTAGGGCTAGGCGCATCCTCTGGCGGCTGGCGGAGATGACCGTAGGAGACCAAATCACGGCAAAGCGAAAAGCTAACAAGGTTCAAAGCGACCGGGTTTCCAACACTAAAGTACTAACCTGGGAATGAAGGAGGTCCAAGAATGGTCGCAAGAACTCCGGTGGCGGTGGTGCTTTCATGGAGATGAGGAAAACGACACTCCCGACCACAGCAATCTCCCAAGCTGTCAACCTGCGTGAAGGTTAAACAAAACAAGTTAGGGAGGCTTGAGGTGACCAAGAGAACAAAAGGACAGTCACTATTGCAATATTGAACCACTGGAGCTCGGAGGTCGCCGGAGAGCTCCAAGGTCCAGAAATGGTGGCAAAGCTTCTCGGGAGTTTTGAGCACAAGAGTAGTGAAGAAAGTTAGGATTGCAAGAAAAGTGTTTAAAGAAGCTTAAGGGAGAAGCTCGGGCTCAATATATAGCCGGAGAGGAAGAACAAAGGTAGTGTCCACGGTTTCAACAAGTTAGGACACTCGAAATGATAGGAGTAGGTGTCAGAGAGACTTTTGAGCAAAGGCGCCACACAATTAATGTTGGCGACACATAGCGGTTGTCGACCCTAGAGTTGACAAGGCACTGCTCTCTCTGCCATACGCACAAACTTTGATAATGACCGGGCCCACGGTCGGTGAGAGAACCGGGGAGGGCTGGTTAACAAGTGTAACAGGTGAAATCCTTCCACCGAGCTCCCACTAGGGAGAGTGCGAGCAGTTGGATGAGAATCTAAGGGCTCAGTTTTTAAATAAGGATTAGAGGTCCTAACACTTGGGGAGGTCGGGCCCGGATCAGGATGAGCGGCCCCGATCACCCAAGTGCTAGGGGTGGTCGAGAGGTGCGAGGAGAAACGCCCGGGTGGTCTTTGCAAAAGATGTAAAGGAGGTCCTTGGGAGGTCCTAGAGGGTTGTCTTTGCAAATAGAACATGAGGAGGTCGTGACGGTTGGATCCAAATCCAGCGGCCGACACCCACGCCAGCTGCCAGAGCAAGCAGCTAGCTAGGCGGCTCGGTGCGACCAAGACCTAGACGTTGGACTCTGGTTTGAGCCCAAGTCTGACTCAGACCAGGGTTTAAAGAGAATGGGACTGAAATTTGGGGAAATATTTGAGGTAGCAAACTATCTCCAAAAATTCTGAAATTTTTATAGGAGCTTGCTAACTTTAGGATTAACCTTGTATAAAATTTCCAGAGGTTTTTGTGCTGTAAAGTTTCCTCCAAAATTATACAATGTGCTGAGCTAGGGTTTGACTGCAGGTCAAACAAGTTTGACTGACCCTTAAAAATATTCCAACAATTTCTAAAAATTGTGAAATTTTTCAGAGGGTTCCCACATCAACCCTAGGACTTAGGAAAAATATTTGCAGAGAAAGATCACAAGATTGGACATGAGGGTTTTTGGAAAGGCAAAGTTTAAGGTCAAAATGACTCGTGGCTTGTATTTCCATAATTTTTATTACAAGAATTTTCCGAACATACTGGAATTACAAGATGTAAGAAAAGTTTTAATTTCTACTCATTTTCTTACATTTGAAACACAAGTTGAAAATGGGGATGTTACAGTCTCACAGAAAGTCTCCTCCTTTGTGGACCGTTGGATCTAATCCAACAGTTGGCTCTTTGAAGTATTGTCTGCGCGTTACGTCGACTCAGCGTTTGGGCCGTTCGATTCAAAATCAGCGGCCCAGGTTTTTCCACTTTGGGTTAGTAATAAGTAATTCCCGAAATCGGTTATCTACGAACTGTTAATTGTTTTAAATTTCAAAACTTCATAACTAATTCATTTTAACTCCTTTTTGAGTGGTTCAAATTTTGTCATTGTCCTGTTGAACTGAACTTTAATGTAAAATTGTGTATGAACCTTGTTTTGTGTGAGAAATCTGGGTAGAGTTATTATCTTGTTTTAATATTGAATGGTTACTCTAAAAATTCATTAAAACTTGTAAAATGCATAAGTAATTCCCTGTAACTCCAAATTTTGCAAACCAAAATTTGTTAGGTTCCTTTATTAGTATGTTGCAGTGTAGGATAGGTTTTAATGTGGTCTTTGCCTCTGAAATTAATTTTGTGCTACTTTCACTACTTAGAAAAATCTTAAGAAATTCATTTTAACTCCAAAGGCAGTAAACCAAATTTTGCTATTCTTAGAATGTCATTCTCTGCTTACCATAAAAATTTTATATTCAAAAACTTTCTGAAAATTTGTGAAATGAACAGTAATAGAGAACTAATTAAATTGAATTTCCAGCCAATTAAACTTGTGTAGGCTATAACTTTTGCATGCTTAGTCCAAATTGAATGATTCTTATTGCTAAATTCATTTAAAATCATGCTCTTCCTGCTGTGTAAATTTTATAGATTTTAGATGACTTTGAATTTTGAGTCTTTTGGTGTTCGTCATTTTTATTGGATTTTCTCTTTTTGTGATAGGTTCCGAAGAATTTGTTGAATCCAGAGTGATCCTCTGCAGCAATCAAGTGATCTCCATCAAGGCAAGCAGATGTAGCATCATTTGATCATATTGATCTCATTACTTTTAAAGTCTAATATCTTGTTTGCAAAGAATAAGTATGCATGCTTCTTTGTGTCAAAGTTAATTTTATCGTTTAGAAGTAGCTAATCCTATTGTATTGTTTCCCTGAAATTGTTCACCCCTACCACAAACCTAAGTTAATATTCTCATTGGTGAATTAGAGTCCAGTGAATGATTTTTGGTCTTTTAATTGTCTTTACGATATGATGCTAGCAATGCTTAGTTATCGGTAGAATTGGGCGGTTTTCGACTTAGTCGATGACCTTGATCACACAAAACTTATGATTACTTATGTTTAGCACCTTGTGCCTTGTTTATTTGTGAAATCTAAAACTAGAAATAAAATATTTTAGACTTAGGCACATTGGTATGATGGTGCGATCTTATGGTGTGACTCGAATGGTGCCCGAGTCATCAAGGACCGAGTTACTTGTGCCATTGATCCAAGCAATTTTGCGTGCTAACCACACTAGAGGGATATGGGACCTCTCTTGACTTAGTACTTTGGGGGTGTTAATTAATGAGTCGCGTGGTGGGTTGTATATTTGATTATATGCAACATGGGACAAGGAAAGGAGGGGAGCACCCGTAGTTGCTACGGCTGGGCCGGTGCATTCTACTCTTTGTATGGGTCCTTGTGATCTTCGTCGCTGGCATATCACTAAGGGTTAACCCCCATACGTGTGGCTCTTAATTAGCCTTTTCCATTGGAAACGTCTCGTAGGACTTAGCCGTGCCGGTATACCTAAGGAAGTGTGCTTAATCTAGTGGCAAAAAGGCGGTCTGAAGTGTGGGTACATTGGTACACCCCTACAGGGTTTAAACTATTTGAATAGCCTTGTCCTAGGTTATGGACACGCTTGGTTATTTCCCGCAAGAACTAGACTACAACCTTTTAATTAAAACTTGATGTGGGTGGTACGAATGGGTAATTCGTGCTATTGTTGTGATGGCTGTTGGGTTAGTTATCTCCATGATGTCTTTATGTTACTACTTATTGTCTTGCTGTTATTTGAACAAATAAAATTTGGATTGTTAAAACTACCTTCAATCTCCCTCTTCGTGTTGGTGTCCTCGCCGCCGGCTGGGACGCCGCCGTTCACCGGCGACCCTCGGTCCGTGCGCGTCGCTGGCTCAGGTTTCCTATGTGGTGGCCCAGGTGGCACCAAGTGAGCGCCACCTCAGCACCCATGTCCCATGTGGCTGCCCCCTCCTCAATCGTGCATGCGTGCGTGTCAACGCTTGCGTGGCAACACCAAGTCGCGGCCATGTTAGTTCTTTTGCATGTGTGGCAGTCCACGTGGAAGCCACATGGCATTTCCGATTTTTCTTCAAGAAAATATTTTGGCTGAAAACAAAATCCTCAGGGCTGACGCGATAACCTGATTTTTCTTTACAAAATAAATTCAAAAATCAGGAAAATCCTAGTTTTTATCATTTCATGTGTTTTCAAACTTTTGGGAGCCCGTTCTCCTCCGTTTGAGCTCCGATTCGAGTGATTCAAATTTCTAAATTCATTATATTTCTGTTAGTGCTTATTTGGTAATTTTTTTGGATTTTTTTTGGAGTTGTTTTATTTATTTGGCTTTGTTCGCACGTATAGATTCTGGCGTTTCAGATGAATTCTTGGACCCGACGACCGAAGTATCTCAACTCTTCAACGAAGATAAGTCGTAGACCTTTGATCATATCGTACCCACTTTATAATTTATATTATTTAATATAAACATGCATTGCTAGTTGTATAAAAATAGTTTCAAGAGTAGTTAAATTGTCTAATTGCCACTATGCCTCGTTGGAAAATTTGTATGACATGTACCATTGAACACCATAGGATGTGTTATTTTAGTTGGACATATTTTAGTACCAACTTGGGTATTGTATATGTGAAAGATCTAGACCCGCCATTATGTGGTAATGGAGTTTTGGTGATTAATGATAAATCTAATTGGGAGACTAACACCTTTATTGATATACATATTGTGTAGTCTTATTTGGATATAAAGGTGAAAATCATGAAGGTATGCAAAGTGATTAAGTGATTAATGACAAATGCACTTGTGAGACTAACACTCCTATTGTTATATCAAGTTTAGTCTCAGCTTGGATATAAAAGCAAAAATCCAAATAGGTATGTATTCATTAATGACAAATCTATTTGTGAGACTAACAATTCTATTGATTATCTATTGCTTAGTCTCGTTTGGATATAAAGATGAAAATACAAGAGGTATGCATTATACTTCTTATTATTATATCTTGTTGCATTCCTCGGATCCAAAATATAGGTTAAACTCCACCAAAAAGGTTAACTTGGATATGTGCATATGTTTCCATTACACATTTGTGTATGCACACATTTAGGGGGAGTTCATTCTATATTTTGTGGTTTCATTAGTATTGATCCATATTCTCTTTCCACATATATTAAGGATCTTTACTTTGAAACATATCCTTGAATATATTTAACTTGTGTAGTTAATATATTCATATGAGTATATAATGACATATGAGACTTGTGTAGTTCATTGATGCTCATATATCCTTGAATATATTTTAACTTGTGTAGTTAATATATTCATATGAGTATATACAACTTGTGTAGTTCGTATACACTCATATTTAGTATATACAACTTGTAGTTAGTATATACTCTTGGTATATATAACTTGTGTAGTTCATATATACTCATGTCACTTTATATTCAATTATTTGCAATTGTGTTGTGGGACTAATGTGTGTGCTAAGATGTTTTCAAGGCTTAGTCCGGAGTTTGAATGGTGACATGAAAAGGAAATGCAAAGGTGATAAGAGATCAACATGGCAAAGGAGTCATGCATTGCATTTGAAAAGCTTACGGAAATGCGGTAGTCTGGCGTTGTATCTGCGGTAATACCGCTTGCTGTAATGTCTGATTTACATGCGGTATGGAAATTCGATAGCATTGCTTTTGGACTTGGTTTGCTACGAGGTGGAGGCGGTAGTACGGAGTTCATGTGGCGGAACTACTGCGTGGCGTATGACCGCAAATATGTTGGCGGTATGTAAATTCCAGAGAAGGTATTTTTCGTATTTCTCGAGCCTCTGGAAATCGGTAGTACGCATCGAGAAAGCGGTACTCTGGGAGGCGTATTACTGGATGCTAGTTAGCGTATCCGCTTTGTTAGTAATGGCTTGTTCAAAAGCATTTATGCGGGTATATCTTGTTAATTAATGTTAATGACATTGTGGGACTAACATTTTCATGAGTTGGATGAATAGGTTATGTTCCAGGGTGATGAAGACTTTGGATGGCATCATGAGTTGATCGTCATCAAGTCAAGATTCAAGAAGAGGATGCATCATGTGTTGATGCATATCAAGATCTCGAAGAAGAGATGATCATGAGTTGATCATCAAGTCAGAGAAGACTCATCATATGTTGATTGAGGTAAAGTAAAGGATGCATCATGGGTTGATGCATATCAAGACGATGACCCGGACTTGAAGTGAAGATGTGTGTCATCAACCTTCAAGAAGATGCTCAAGGCAAAGGTATGACTAGCTAGGGCTAAGGATGTGTTCCTAGTCTTTTACCGGTCTTGGTGTTTGGTTGGAAGACCGGATTGCTAGTATAGGTTGCCGTACTATTAAGAGGGGTCTTGTCTAGTAGCTTGAGTCTCATCATGTGTTGATAGCTCAATCTTGCTTGCTCTAGCTCATCGTGGCATGATGCTATTATTTGCGAATGTGTTTTGCAAATAGCCGAAGCTCGTGCATTTAATCCTTGTAACATGTGACTATGCTTTGCAAATGTGTTTTGCAAATGATTGAAGTCCATGTACCTACTCCTTGTGGCATGATCTATGTTTGCAAATGTGTTTTGCAAATGGTTAAGATTCATGTGTATATCCTTGACATGGTCTAAGATTACTTGTTGCTATTTCTTTGGACTTAGACCATGGTAGTGGCTCTTTTGAGTTGTGCTTTTTGATTTGATCAAATGTGTTTATGATCAATCAAATAGGTGGGTTGTGTAGCCCTCTGAATAAGCTTTCAATAGAGTCCAAGATCACTCAATTCCGACATCGGAGTCAAAAGTTATGACCTTTTTACCGAGTGTCGTCTGTGCTGAAAATCGGGCTGCGGTAGTACCGCCCGTATAAGCTGCGTAGTACCACAGAACAGTAGTACCGCCCTTGTGAGTCTTGATACGACCGCAAAGGGTGTATGCTTGGCTAGTTTTTGGCTGTTTAGTCTCCAAGCGGCTAGTTTTGGTTTGGGGCTATAAATACCCCTTGGCCGGTTGAGAGGCAACCTTTGGCATCCCATTGAGTTCCTTTGAGCTAAGAGCAAGCCCTCTACTCCCATTTGTGCATGTGTTGCACTTAGTGAGGTTTGAGAGGCAAATCCTATTGCATGTGTTGCATTAGGTGGTGGATTTAGTATCCACGAGCTTTGACACTTGATTGGTTCAAGTGAAAGTTGGAGACTTGTTACTCTTGGTGTTTGCCGACACCTAGGCGGCGTGGAGCGTTGTGCGTCGGTGATCTTCTCAAGTGAAGCTTGTGAGAAGACCGGACGATTTGTGAGTGGCTTGGTGCTCGCCATCTCGGAGCGGAGTAAGAGCAACCCTAGTGGATTGAGGTGATAAGTTCAAGTTGAGTCGGTTCAAGCGGTTGAACTCACTTAGAGGTGTTGGTTCGGTTGGAACCGGTCCAAGTGGTTTGGACTTACCTCGGAGGTGTTGCCTCGCGTTTTGGAGCCGATCCAAAGGTTGAACTTACCTCAACGTGGATTAGGGAGACCGGCAAGTCTTCGATCACCACGGAAAAATATCGCGTGTCAATTGTGGTTTGCATTCTAGCTTTACTACATAGCAATTTATATTCCTAGAATTAAATTGCTTACTTGTGTGAATGCTATCTTATGTACTTAATTGTTTATATCATTGGTTAATTGCTTTCAAGTCTTTGCTAAAATTGCTCTATTTATTATTGACTTGTATTGTTGGTGCACTTAGTTGAACCTAGTTGCTTTAGGCTTTAATTGTGCTAAACCGAATTGTCATTTAGCTTCCGCATTAGAATTCGGTTTTAACGCATAGAAGTTTTAAAACGCCTATTCACCCCCCTCTAGTCGGCCTCCTCGATCTTACAATATGCTTAGCCATGCTTTAGCTATCCGATGGGATTCATGATCACATGCTCATATGTATAAATTTGACTTAATTAAATATGGAATTGTGGCACGGCCACTGTTGTTAAAAGTTTGTTTTGTCATGGCAAGGGTTGCCATTTGGTCGAGTTGAACCAAAAATAATTTCATACTTAGACGAATGATTGTGCAGTAAAGGGGGTGCAGGAAGCACACTAGAATGAGGATGCTTCGCCTGAGTAGTCATTAAGGACTTAACTTTGTGCGCCATTGATATGGGCCATACCGTACAACCACATGTCCAGGATGGGGTGGATCTAGCTGAATAATTAGTAATGTGTTGATTCGATTCTATTTGGGTTGTTGAATTGGCGCAAGAGGGGGCCGGTGTGGCGAATCCTTAGCGAGCAGAACCAGGTCAGGACAGAGCTTTGTAAAAGCTTTGTGATAATCACTTAGTCACACACCTTTGGAAGCATGAAATGTCTGACAGTATAAGGTGATTATCTCTTGTGGGTCAAGCTGTACAACCTTCGCAGAGTGTAAAACTATTCGAATAGCCATGTCCTCGGTCATGGACAATGCTTGGTGATTTCACACGAGGGGTAGTTTTTCATAAAAATTATTGAAACGATGGATTGGGTGGAATTGTTGGGAAGTGAACGAGGTGTTCACTAGTTATTTCAAAGAATTGATTACTTATGTATTAATTTTTTAAGTTATGTTTTTCAATCTATTTACTGTAATTATTGTCAACACTGCTTTCTACAAAATAGCCATAAAGCTATCCTTGTCAAGCCTTGTATGAATATTATTTGCATATATTTTCCCTACGACTTGCTGAGCACTTCAAAGTACTCACGGCTTTATGTCATTTGTTGATCAGTCACTGAAGAAGAACTAGGGAACTCAGAGTTCTATGAAGATGAGTACTTCGAAGATTATGCGAACTAGGTCGCGTCCTCCACTCGATTGCCTGTGGGCATATCGGTTGGCCACCACGAGATATTTTGGTTCCACTGTAAGTTATCTTATGTTGTTAAGCCCTGTGTGGCAAACTTTGTAAGATTTAACCATAAGATCATTTTGCTACTAAGTAATATTAATTTGTCTGCTTCATCTTTATCTTGTTATCTTATGGTTATGATTACATCAATATTATAACTGTGCGAGCTAGTTACTGATCTGAGACTAATTCAGAATACACATAAGGTCTCGGAGTTGCATATCCTTGGGCCCAGATCATCATGGTGTGGACGCGGATGCTGGAGACCGCGGTCACCACGTGACCACCACCGCCGAGCAGCACAAGAAGCCCAATGACAACAATAACACAGCCAGGAGGCATCGTGTGTGTCTGATCATTGTGGGCGAGACAATTCAATGACCAGAGGGTGGCTGAGTAGGGTAGCCGGCAAGGCAAGCCAGTGGCGACAACGGTGGTGAGAAAGAGGTGGTGGCCACCCTGGTCCTTTGCAATGGTAGGGGAGGGGTTTAGGAAGGGTGGCACCATGGAAATGGTGGCAATGGGGAGTGGTAGGTAGGGTTGGAGGGCTAGGAGAAAAGGTAGGAAGGAGAAGAAGGTGGTGGCAAGAATAAGGGTCCTGCCTATAATTGGATCATTTCATTTCATGGGTACATTAATTCTGGGGAAATGCAAGTATGCATGCCCATGCACCTGCATGTGCTTTCCAAACCATCCATGCTGCTTCGAGATTCCTGCTTCTGACCCCTCCCCTCTACCATGGTGCTGTTCACACGTGTGAACGGTTACCCGGCCCATGACAATGAGCAAGCGCAACCAGCTGCTGCCCAACATACTGTTCCATCTCAAGCCTCAGCTATTAATCAAACTTCTACAGAACCCCATGCATCATGAGTTCATGACAATGTAATTAGCTGCTACATTTTGATGGGAGAACTAACAACAAGTTCTCTGTTGAAGCAACCATGGTAAACAAAGGGATCGAGAAAAAAATGAGCAAGCTATCTTTAGCTAAGCCTGTTATTTGTCCATAGATATCGTGCTAATTTGGTACAAGTGCAACAAAAATTAAAACAAATAATCCACATAAGAACCAGATTCCTCCGGTCTGCAGGGTAAATTTTCACTTAGTACAGATATCATCTTCCAAGTAGTAAAACTTCAAAAGAATTTTACCAACTGGAACATAAAGGGCGTTAGTTCAAGGGGATCCCTCCACCAGCATATTCAACCTCCTGCCATGAGAAAAAAAAAAATCGATCAGTTCAAGCAACCAATGTATACAGATATACATTACATATATCCATACAAACTATAGCAGTACACTGTTGGGAAACTAGCCTGTTATTGGACTTATAGAAGGTTGACTGGGCAAGCTAATATGATCAGAGGCAAAGAAGTAACAGAATTTGTAGAAATGGACTAAATTTGCCTCACCTGGAAAGCAGTATTTACAAGTTACAACAGTAAATGGGTGCATTTCAATAAGCATTGCTAGTCTCTCACGGGCCCCTATTTTTTTTGGCTATTTTGTTGAATCAGTTGGCATGGCCAGGACAACTATAATGCAGATATCATCATAAGTGAACCTCAAGTGACAAGTCACAATGCAGCATGGATTTTACCATGCAATATTTGAATGGTAATACTTCAAGATATAGGTACTTCTAACTGCCTCAAAATGTTTTAATGCACATTTTTTAGATTTTGCATTTTGTTGGGCCAAAAGCAGTAGTATCTATCTTGTTTACCTATAGTCTTCGGCAACGAAAAATGTTTACCATAACAGCTAGCATCAGAGTCCAAAGATATGACATTTGGTGGATAGAGCAGTTCTGGAAGAGATCATTAATTTTGCTTGCAAGTTATGAATGATTTTGGCCAAATTTCATATCAACACGTGGTAAACAGACAATCTCACATTGTTCTTCGAACGAAACAAGTTTCACTGAAATTGGCTAGAATTTGATGGTATTGAGCCAGTTCATAGGCCATAGCCAAGGTGCAGCTGGCCTGAACAGATGGACAAGTGTTCCATATGGCTACAGGCTACTATACATAACTGAAAATCACTACAAGCAACTAGCGGCAACAAGTCAGGTATCTGTTTGCAAAACACTAAATAGCACCAGCCAACAGCCGATAAAGAAATAATATGCATTCTTAGTTACAACCAACTAAAACCTAACACTAAGAAGCAAGAAGAATTTAGGTGGTATCAGCAACATACCCGAGCAGGAGCCAGCGAAGATACCCAATCAGATGCATTTGTCGGAAGAAGACCCAATGTATTGAGCTGCAGAAGAAGCAGATAATTAAGTGCTTATAGAAATACATGAAAATTCTGGTTTAATCATGTTATTATAACTTACCTTCCATACACCCAAACCCATAGCTGCCAAGTTGAGAGCAATAAATAGCAGCTTAGGCACAAGAGTATCCACCCTTGGGTCCTTAAATGGTTCAAAAACTGCAAAGAAAGTACAGATGTTTCTTAAGAAAAATAAAAACTCAATAATGTCTGAACATTGAACAACATAATTCTGAATGACACTAATGTTATAACTATTTGGTCACCTGGTAGCTAAATATGTGCTACAATACAACCTAAAGAAGCTCATTAATGCATCCAAAGCCGGTAATAACACAAAGTAGCATATATGCCATGTGCAGAAATTACTGCACATAAACAGTGCTCGCGGGGTACTGTGGCAGCAGGCCCACGTGGAGGATGGCTTCTTCCCTACAAAGTTATTTATGTCCTAAATAGTTTGATTAGTTTCCTAAGATAAGGATGAGTTGTTTGGCATCATAACAATTAGTTAGGAAAGATATTATTGTAATCGTTATTCCCACAATGAAAAAGAATTAAACTCGAATCTCTCATCTAAAGTTTCCCTCATATATAGTCTCATCCCTCCTCAATGAAGCCGTTGCCGCTCGGTCGTCCTCCCAGCGGTGTTTACCCCGTAATGATCTAGGATCATTACATTTGGTATTAAAAACCATGGTGTTGGCTCAAATATCAAATGTCATGTAACTTAGTACATAATGGGGTAAACACTGTAGAAGAGAGAACGACGGCAACGGTTAGAGGTAAACAGCGCTTAGAGGAAAGGGCACCTGCTGGGGTAAATTGGATCTAGATTAGGGAGATGGACTTGAGAGACTTAGACTAATTCATCTTCTTGCTTGAGAATAATGATTACAATAGGTCTCCTTATATAGAGGGCTCTCCTAACAATTATGGATAAGATTAATGTAAATAATATCTTTCCTAACTAATAGATAAGATACCAAACAACTAATCCTTTTGTTGAAACTAATCAAACTATTTAGGAAATAAATAACTTAGTAGGAAGAAGTCATCCTCCACGTGAGCCTGCTACTACAATATATTTCCTGTTTCCAAGAGCGATCAGCAAGGAGCGACAGAGTGTTACAGAACTCGTAGTATTCTTTCCCATTTATTATATCAAGAAAAATTACACTAGTTATCTACTTTTGGTGATAATTTATAATTTATGTTGTTCAACTTTTTTTCATAAAGCGCACTCATCACTTGGTAAATATAACACCATACTGCAAGATGTCGTTCAAGCAACTTTGTGTCGCTATGTATGCTCGAAAAGCTTTGGCTACTAATAAAAAACAAATGCATAATTCCAAGTGGCATGCAAGTTGAACGCTGGGGCTATTATGCCACCTGAATTGCCATTATTAAAATTTAGAAATTGGGAGACCTTATTGTACTTCTTTAGATAGTCCTACATCAACATGTGCATATGGATTATTAAATTGTCAAACAGTGACACACTGATGCCAACACTGTATTCTTTTAAAGGGGTATATCATATATTAGCAACTAAAGATTTCCTGACTGTGTGCTTATAGAAGAGAATTTTCAACCTGATGTCTTATAAAATTCGAATTGCTAGAAGAGAAATTTTAGTTATGTAATAACATGATTACCCTTCAATAATTTTTTTTAAAAAAGCATAATTACCCTTTATGTTAATTCTTTATTGAGGTCACAGTGACAGTGGCATTAGTTACCACCCAGGTTTACTGTAGAAACCAACAGCATTGACAGTCAAAAATATACCTATATCTGGCATCCATCTACTTGTCCCAGCTCATTGCAATGGTTAAAAATAAAGGATTTAAAAGTCAAAGAAAAATTGCAACATTAGCAACTCTAATTAATCTTATATGAACACGCATAAGCTAACATCTATTGTATTAGGGATATAACTTAGCAAAATACCCTATCTTCTTTCATAAGTAAAACATGCCTAGAAGTTGCTTGCACATAAAGAATGATTTAGCTAGAGCACAGATTTGGTGATCAACGGTTAGGAGTAATTTAGCTTGAACATGCATCAGGTGATCAACAAAATCTATAGCAGAACATGGATGTTCAAATATGCATCCAGCCAGTGTAATTAATACTGTTCACTAATCACAGCTGTACCTCCTAGCCTTCCTAGCAGAGCAATACTAACATTGTAACCTCAAATAACAAGGTAAATAACATTGATCGCAAATGCCTGACTAAAGGGAACAAAAGAGTTAGCAATTTCTTCAGCTCAATTAGCAACCCGTACTGAGAACTCGTTTGCCTCAGGACAGTACCTTTCCCGACGGATCGGAGTGCGCTGATGGGCTGCCACAGAGCGGAGAAGGTGATGCCGATGCTGAACAGGTGGACGGTGCTCCCAGCCATCCACATCATGAATCCCATCATCATCAGGTTCTTGAATGGCGCCTGTGCCACCTCCCACGCTTTCTGCTCACACCAAGACCACAGACAGTTTAGTTAACACAGACACAAAACCTAGAGACTAGCAAGCAAATGAACATGGAACTTTGGGCAATCAGCCAAGACAACGAGGCATCAAGATCTGGTTCCTCAATAATTTCTATGCTAGTCCTATACAAGTTCGTCAAGTCACACTGAATCGGTACAGTCATGGAAGTATCTAGACTCTGGATCTATCGCCTTATGAGGCTACGACGCGTCGAAAAAAAATCGAACGAACCTGCGCCTTCCAGACGGCCTCGGACTCCTTGCGCTGCCGCGCGCCGGCGGCGTCTTCCTGCGAGCCACACGGAAACACGTGAATTCCGCGATCCAATTGAGCAACCAAGAAAGCTAAAGAATATAGGGGGAGGGTACCGCGTCGGGGGCAGATCTGGTGAAGCCCGGCGGATCGGGGACGGCTGGGGAGGAGGAGGACGCGTCGTTGAGCTCCACCGCCCAACGGCGGGCGAGGCCCTTGCCCTTCTCCATCACCGGCGGCAGCTGCTGAGAGATCTTCTTCGGGTTTTGGTTTGGAGTTTGGGCTCTCGACGGAGATGGGGGACCGCAGCTCCAACCTCCGACTCCAACAAGGCAACAAGTGAAGAAACGGTGATTTTTCGGAGAAGTCCTTCGTAAAATCTTGTATTCATGTATTGGTCCTGATACCGGACCGGCAAATCCGTTGTCTCCAACCATGAGTTTTTTTTTTCTGAACTAGCTCTCTGCAGTGAATTTGTAAAAATAGTACAGCGGATGCATTGGTAAACGACACATGCCGCTTCTGCGTCTCATCGTCCGAATCTCCCTATCGTGCCCCCATCGTGCGAATCCACACATGGCACACTCCTGTTCGCCCAGACCCCGTTGCGCGGCAGGTGGCATGGGCAGGCCACCTGCCGTGCAATGGGGGCACGACAGGTCGGCCGGGGAGGGGTGTCCGGGTGGTGGGGACACGACAAGAGGCACGTATCGTATGTTGGCGTGTTCGCAATGCTATTTTTGCTAATTCACTCATATGGGTTATTTTTACTATTTTGTTGCGCAACAGTGTCATTTTAGCCAATAACTCTCCCAAAGGCGTCGAAGCTTTGGTAGCAACATGGAACAAGACTACAACTTGAAAGTGGTCGATGGGGGAGAATGTAAGTGTGGTGGCGGGAGAAGAACCATGCTATGAAGTTCCTAGCAGCTAGGAACGTCCCAACCCAAGGATGGGAGAAAAATTTATGGTACTGGCGCTGTCGGGTAGAGATCCGAGGCAGCGGCGGGGTGGGTAGCCATCGCCAACCACGACACTCGGCTGGCCGATGGAGGCGGGGTGGGTAGCCACGCCCAACGACACTCGGCTGATCGGGCGTTGGCAAGGTGGGTAGCCATGCGCCAACCATGACACTCCGGCCTGGTCCGACGGAGGCGAGGGTGGGTAGTCACGTGCCCAGCCTGACACTCTAGCCTGGTCAGGCGTTGGCGGGCCACATACACGTGCAGGCGTTGGCTGGGCTATAGGACATGGCAGTCTCGGTGTAGGCGTCGACATGGCCACCTCTGAAACCATCCTGCATGACGTCAAGGCCACGGCACGCCTCGTCCCCGAGTAGACCCGACGAACAAACTACAGTGTCTCGTCGCGTGTCACCTCCGCACCGTGGGCGACCCTATCTAGGATCGACTCGGAGTCCCTCGCCATCCCAACGTTGATGTCCGTCTGCAAGGAGTACATGAAAGCGTCAAACTTGTAATTGAGGTAACCGTACTTAGACATTTTGAAAGACGAGAGTACGTACCGCGATGTGCAAGTTTCGTGCGAAGTGTACAGGGTACACGTCAGTTCGTGCTGGTATGTAAGTGGGGGAGGGTCGACGACACGCACTAGCCTAGTGCGTGTCTGCGGCGTGCCAGCATGAAATGCGTAAATGCACGCTACCGGGTCGTGACGGGCGCCTCCCGCACGCGATCCTCGAGGGCCTTCGCCGACTTTGCCAGCCACGACGCCATCTTCGTCGCCCAGGCCGTCCTGTTCCCACCCCTCCTGCTATGCCTACGGAATGTACCACTGCAATTAGAAGCCATCGTAACAAAACTGAGAAAAATATAGGGACATGTGCTATGTGTAACTCACACGTGCACCGAGTCGGGCACCCAATGCTCGACGGGGACTGGAACAACCTAGCGGAGGCCGAACTGACGCATCACCCTGTGCACCGCGTAGTCCTCGACGAACACACCGAAAACCAGCTTCTTCCGCGTCAGCTAGAATGCCTGGTCGCGCAAACACAATGAGGACAGCCCGACGGGAGCGCGGTGCTCCATCTCCTGAGCAGAGTATGGCTCCCAGCGCACGTCGTCAGCGGTGAGATGGTCGAGATGCTCGATGAAGTGCTCGTACACATGTGTCACCTGCACATGTGCAAACTGTGCCTGCGAGCCGTAGACAGTGGTTACAAAGGATGACCCATAATACGACTAAAGTAAAGATACAGAACAGTACGCACCCGTCTACGGCACCAAAGGGACCCTGCGGTCGGCCGATCCACCTCACCCCTGTGGTACAAGTTCGCACGGTACGGACTAGTGTTGAGCAGCATGGGCCGTCCGATGGTGAAGCAATCGAATGACCAGAGTTGTAGCGGGAGGGGCAGCCTATGAGGATAGAGCTCGGCCTCGTCCTGTAGCACGCCTCGCACATACCACGGTATGTCACGGCAAGTACAACAGATCCCCAGCTGATCTGCAGCTCCTCCCTATCGGCGATGGTCCTCGCGTACCGCATGAGGCGAGCATCGACGGAGTCACCGTGGCTACTGGTAAACAGTACCCAGCCGAACAGCCACAGCAAGTATGCCTCGAGGTGCCATGATACCTGGTAATCATTGTGCTTCGAGGCCATCCACTCGACCTGTCCACAAATAAATATTTAGTAAGCTAGTCATATGGAAAGGATAGTGCATCGGAAAAATGAAACATAGATCGCATACGTACCCGGAACTGCGAAAGCCACCTCAGGGGCGGGCCATGCCTCTATCGTGTCACGAAGTGGTAGTATGTTGGTGTGGCCTTGGCCGGAAGAACCCCGTCAAACCTACCCAGCAGGTCATCGCGCCAGTCGATAGACGCATCCGGTGGGGGCGCAGTGACTCCCGTTGTGAGGACCCGGGATATCTAACTCGTAATACTTAACCTCCAAATGGTTCTAGTATCACCAATTAAATATCCTAAGTCTCGGTGAACATGTACTTTCCAGAAATGCAATACACATACACCTTTATAAAATCATGCATCATTTCCATACACTTGCAATATCAAGTCTAGCAAAAGACTTACATAATATGGAGTTATTACACAAGAGCCAACAGGCCAAAAGATATCAAAGTAACAAAATAGCAGCGAAAGAAAAATACCATAAGATGGCGATAACACAAACCAACCGGTTAGCCAATAACTCACAAGGCAACCGACCGGGCCGCCAAGCTAGTCGCACCCACCGCAGCAAAACTCACAAAAGTTGATCCCTTGGGGATCCACTTCCTCCTCTGCAACAATAAAGCAATGTAGATGAGTACAAAAATGTACTCGCAAGACTTACGAGTAACAAGCCTATACATAGCTACATGCAAGCTAAAACAAAGGAGGTGGTCATATTTTTATTTTGGTACAGAACAAGGTTCGAACATATTTTTAGATTAAAGTTTAGTTAAACAGAGATTTAACAAAATTTGAATCATCAAAAAAGGAGTTAAAATGAATTACTCACACACTTTTGAAATTTAAATCAATTTACAGTTCAAAAATAAAAGGTAACAGAGTTTTCTTTATACTAACTCAAAGTGGAGGAACGGTAGTTGATCCAAAGCTAGCGGCTTAGATCAAGGGATGTTGGATGATGCGAGCGGCCCAATAGATCTAAGGCGTAGATCTAAAACGAGCGGTGAAGCGATAGAACAACGGCGTGGCGAGGAGGTCTAGGCCGTTAGATCTAGATCGGACGGTTCAAAACTACGAGGGGAGGTTGGGACGTTAAGATCTACAAGAGGAGGTCCTGAACGGCTAAGATCTCCACGGGGAGGTCCTAAACGGCTCAGATCTACTCAGGGGAAGTCCTAAAGGTTAAGATCTAAAGGAGGGGGAGATCCTGGACGGCTCATATCTCCCAGAGGAGGTCCTAGACGTTCAAGATCTACCGGAGGAGGTCCTGGACGGCCAAGATTTACAAGAGGGAGGTCATGGACGGCTAAGATCTACCGAGGAGGTCCTAAAGGTTATCTTTACACAAGTCCACTGGGGTGGTCTTTTGCAAAGAGGACCCACGGGGTGGTCCTGAGGGTGGTTTTTGCAAACGACTCAAGGTGGTCCTTGCAAAAACGACAGAGAGGGTGGTCTTGAGGGTGAGGTCCTAAACGATCCAGATCTACCCAGGGGGAGGTTCTGAACGGCTAAGATCTAAACCTAAGAGGTCCTGAAGGTTGTCTAAGGGGTGGTCTTACGACAAATGGACTTCAGTACTTCACGGTTTTGCTCAACGGCTCGCCGCCGCCGACTCTAGTCACGGCGGTGCAGCCCAAGGGTAGCAAAAGGTTCGCAATATCATTGCGCACACAATGGGAGCACTTTCAATGGCTGAACCGGCCTAAAACGACGGCGAGCCAAAAAGTGGCGGCGGTGACAACCACAGCCAAAACGAAAAGCAAAAGGAGCTTCGCAGCGGTCCAAAATAGCAGGTGCCTGAGCATCTAGGGACTACCATGAAGGTACGTGAGCACAAAGGAGTCCAAAGATGCGCGGAGGAGCTCTGGCGACGACGACCACCGTCGGCTCTGAGGAAGACAACGCGGGGATGAAGGTCTGAGCAAAAAGAACGTAAAAGAATGGTAAGGATAACTTCAACATGTTTCATAGGTGGTCCATGAGTAATGAATTGAAGAGAGGGGTCCTTACTGGAATTGGGGACGAAGGGAACCTCCTTCGGCCGCAACGATTCTAACTCAAAACTAGATTATTCCTGAGAATATCATCCAAAATTGAGTCAGGGGAAAAGCTTGAGACGATGAGAGGTACCAAGAGGAGCAAAAGATGGACAAAAGAACTACTTGGGTGCTGGCAATGGAGGAGGTCCTCCACGGCCAACAATGGTGACAAAGGGTGTTCTTTGAGTTTTGAGCTCACAGAACAGAGAGGGGGCTAGGGCGACAAAGTGGTGCTAAAGGGGAACAAAAGGAGGAGCTCAGAGGTCCTCAAATAGCTCGAGGTCAACGGTTGAGTGAGGACAAGCTCTAATGGCGGACAAGACCTAAAGTTCTGCCAACGCCGAAGGACCGACAGGAGCAGGTAAGGAGCAGGGCTAAACACTCACAAAGACGAAAATAGGGCTCAGAGCCGTTGAGGGGGGGAGGCAACGAGGTGACTTGGCGCTGCACCTCCTTTGCCATGGCACACGCGTGTACGGGCGCGAGGAGGAAGAAGAAGAACAAAAAAAATGAAGTTTTATGTTGAGTTAAAAGGTCTTGATCGTTCGATCAGAAATGGGCGGCTCAGATTAAATGTGATGTTCGGACAGTCCGAACGGCACATTCAATGTGAGCATTGAAATGAAATCCAACGGCCCAAAATGCTTGCGCCCAATTGACCGCGTCCGAGTACAGTTAGGGGGTTGGGTTCAACCAAGTCAAGAGGTTGGGCTCGGGTCTGACTCAAGCCCAACTGTGACTTTGATTAGGGTTAGAAATAGAACAGAAATTTAGGGGAATTTTAAAATAGAGCCAACTAACTCCAAAAATTCCAAAAATTTTACAGGAGGTTCCCAACTCCAGGATGTACCTTGTGTAAAATTTTCAGAGGTTTCTATGTAGAGAATGTTTCTCGAAAAATTTCTTAAGGGACTGATCTAGGGTTTGACCCAAAGTCAAATTGGTTTGACTGGCCTCTTAAAATATTCAAAAAATTTCTAAAATTTGTGAAATTTTTCAGAGGAGTCACACAACATCCCTAGAACCAAGGAAAAATATTTTCAGAGGGTGATCACAAGATTAACCAGAAAAGTTTCAAAGGGTCAAGACTTAGGTTAAAAGAGGCTTGTGATTTTGAATTTTCATAATTCTTTTACAAGAATTCTTAGAAATTCCATACAACTGTAACATCCCAAAGTGTTGTTACCAAAATAAAATAAAATAAAGTTATTGTTTTATTGGATTTTTTGAATTTTTAAAAGTTTGATTGCTTTATTTGAATTTCTGGAGTTTTAAAAAGTCAAAAGTAAAAATTTATTTGAAGTTCTTGAATTTTTATTTGATTTAATCTGAAAAATAAAAATTTACTTAATTTCTAGAATTTTTTGCAATTTTAAAAGCTTTTTCCTAAGTATTTCAAAGCCCAAAATAATTTATTTGCAAAATCAAAAGCCAACTTTAAGTTGGAAATAATTTTATTAAGTACAAAATAAATAAGGAAATTTCTGTGAATTTTTCCATAATTTTTGGAATTATTTTGCTATTTTCTAAAGCTTAATTGAATTACTAGAATTAAATCAAATGGAAAAGTCAAAAGAAAATCCGGAAAGCCTAACGAGCCGAAAGCCCTTGGCCCACCTCTGTTTTAGCGCCTCAAATGACCCCGCCTTTTCCCTCTCTCTCTTACATGACGGCCCCACTCGTCAAGGTCTCCCTCTTCCTCCCCTTCTTCCTCACGCGCCCGCCGCCTCCGCCATTTCCGGCCACGCCCGAGCTCCACAACTGCCGCCCCCAACCCCCGCCTTCCCCGCGCACGTGCGCACACGACCCGGCGTGCCCAATCGCCCTCGCCCCCACTCTCTTCCCCTCTCCTCGCGCCGGTTCCACCCGACTCGCCCGCGCGCCCTAACCGCCGCCGAGCTACGCTGCCACGATCTCCTCCCCGCCACCCAGCCACTATAAAGAGAGCAGGAAGCCCTCGTCCTCTTCAGTCCAACGCCACCACCCATTCCCTCTCTCCCCCTCCGAGCTCGCGGAATCGAGATTCCGTCGCGGCCACATAAGCACTCACGCCGCGGTTGTCTTTGCCGTCACCGCCGCCGCATCCACGCCACCGCCACCATCGGATTCGCCGCGATCTCGCGCACCCAGTGCTCACCTCGCCTTCGCTCGAACATCGCCGGAGCTCCTTTACCGCCGCAAGCCGAACCGCACCGCCGCCTCTCTCCTCACCGCCGGCCACCGCGTCACGCCCTTGCGTCACCTCGGTAAGCACCGCGATCCCCATCACCCCCTCTTCACGATGAGCCCCTCGGCGTAGCTCGCTGTGGCGCGTAGCGCCGGCGAGCTCAACACCGAGCGCCACCGCCACTGTCTTGCGGCGTGCGCGCCACCGACACCACCTCGGTGCCATCGGCGCCACCTCGACCCTCGTGGCTTAGTCATCGCCAGCGTGGCGCCAGCGTGCTGCGACCACGGTCTTTGTAACCGCCGGTCCACCGTGGACCAAGAACAAATTCGTGGACCCGGTCCACAAGACCCGGGCCCACATGTCAGTGACCCAGCTCCTTTTCCTTTGGAAAAATAAATCGGCGAAAATCATTTCCCACTCGCTGACGTCATCATTGCGTAATAACTAGAATTTCCTTTAGAAAAATAAATCCAGAAAATCTAATAAATTCAGAATTTAGGTTTTAAATAGATTTAAACTTCAAAAATTCATAACTTTTGCATCTGAACTCCAAATTGGGTGATTCAAGTTGCAAAATTTGTATAAAATTATAACCTAGCTAAATAAACCAAAATATTTTAATTTGGAGTTAATTTGAGCTGAGTTTTTGAATTTATTTGAATTTGAATTTATCGTATTTTCGCGTATAGACTTCGACGACTCCGGAGAGTTCGACCAATCCGAAGACCTAGAATTCCAAGACATCAACGAAGGCAAGTTATACCCTTGATCATATTGATCCCATTATTTCAAATTATTTAAATTCTGTTTTAAATTATTATTGCATGCTTATTTATATTCAATAATTTAAATTCCTGTTTTAAATTTATAGTTATGCCTAAAATCCTTTGTATGGCCAATTTTGATAATTGAATCAAACATGTTGTCACCCTAGTCAAAACCTGGTTGATACGATAGTATGAGTTGGGATCATTTTGGAAAATATTGTGCTTAGCCATGCTTATAGACCAAACGTGTTTTATTTTGGAGAATTTCAATCAAAAATCATCTATTGATTAAATTGTACCCTTGGCATTGGTGTGTCATGGGAGTTTTATAAATGACTTTAGAAAACAAAATAAAATGATGGTTTGGACTTGGGCGAAATGGTTGTCTGGTGGGTGCAGGTTTATGCACGTGCTCATCTGGGTAAGTTAAGACCCAGGGTTCTGTTGGATGTCGCCCAGGTCAGTTAAGGACCGGTCTTCGAGCTGCATCTTGCTATGCCACATCGTACTACCACATGTCTTGTATGGGCAGGACTTGGCTGAATAATTTGCAAAGTTCCATCATGGCTGTTCCTGTTGGTGCGGTGGGTAGTCATGTTATGACCTTTGTTAGTCCCACCTGGCGCAAGAGGGGGCCTGAACCCTGCGGATGGGTAGTCCAAATGGGGCGAAACCTTAGCGAGGGAGGACTATGGTGGGATGATGCATTGTAAAGGCCTCGTGATGATCACTTAGTCGCACACCTTCGGAAGTGTGTCGGACGGACATTAAAAGTTGATTATCTCTTGTGGGTAAAGTTGTACAACCTCTGCAGAGTGTTAATCTATTCGAATAGCCGTGTTCACGGTCATGGACATGCTGGCAAAGCCACTCAAAGTTAGACTTCGATTTTGATTTCAAAATGTTTTTGTAAAACAGTTTTGACATGGGTGGGTGTCTATGAGAAAAGTTATGGATTGAAGCCCCAGGTTGGTGCCCGTGTTTATGTTGGTGTTAGGTTGGTGCCTACACTATCTTTATCAATTCAAAATCAATTTTGGATTTTATAAAACTTGAGCTTTTGAACTTAGTATGGTATTTAATGTCAAATGCTGTTTTTGCACAAATAACCCTATAAGTCATCCTTTGTTACATCCATATATGCATGTCATTCTGTTATTTGACGGGTGTAACTTGCGAGCATGGTAGTTGTGCTCATACTTACTTTATGCAAACAAATTTCAGAGGAGAAGAACTTTGCTACAGATGTGGATCGTGATGACTAGGCCGCTACCCCAGTCGATTGCCTGTGGCAGATCAGCTGGACTATACTACTTCTTCATCGTCTTCCGCTGTGTTTATTTAATGTTGCCCTGTAAGGCTATCTTGTAATCAACTCTGTTGTTTATTAATAAATTTTAGCGTTTATGGTTGTGTTACCACATTTGTTTACTGTGTGAGCTAGCTACTGATCATGGGACTAGTTCAGTTATGCACAGAAGATCTGGGATGTTAATCTCGGGTCTGACAACAACAACCAAGTGTAAGAAAAGTTTTAATTTCCCCACATTTTCTTACATTTGAAACACAAGCCAAGGATACGAACAGGATGCTTGCGGTAGGTCAAATCTTCTTGAACATCGAGATTTTCCAACGGAGTTTCTTTGGTTGAGACATGAAGGCACTTCTTTAGATGAGACACATGAAACACATCATGTACCCCGTCGAGTACAGCTGGCAAATCCAACTTGTAGGCAACAGCTACGACCTTTTCGATGATGCGGTAAGGCCCAACATATCGAGAAGCTAACTTGCCATTGACGCCGAAACGTTGATGACCCTTCAAAGGAGATACTTTGAGATAAACAAAGTCATTTGGCTCAAAGCTCAACTCACGACGACGACGATCCGCATAGCTCTTTGCCTGGACTAAGCCGTGCGCAAATGATCGCGAATAAGCTCAACTTGACTTTCGGCCTCATTGATCGAATCAGGACCGAAGAACTGCCTCTTACCTGTCTCTGACTAATTCAATGGGGTTCTGCACTTTCTCCCGTATAAGGCCTCAAAAGGTGCCATGCCGAGACTGGCTTGGAAACTGTTGTTGTAGGAAAACTCGGCAAACGACAAACACTTCTCTCAATCCTTCCCATAGGAAAAAACACAAGCCCGGAGCATGTATTCCAAGACTTGGTTGACCCTCTCCGTCTGGCCATCAGTTTGAGGATGATAAGCTGTGCTGAAAGAGAGGCGAGTTCCCATCGCTGCCTGCAAGCTTTTCCAGAAACGGGCGATGAAGAGCGCACCGCGATAAAAAATAATCGCCTTCAGCACACCATGCAAGCACACGATGCGAGAAATGTAGAGCTCCGCCAACAGACTGACACTGAGATTGGTCCGTACTGGCAGAAAATGTGCTACCTTTGTCAGCCGATCAATGACAACCCAGATAGCATCCTTCCCTTTTGAAGTGCGGGGCAGACCGGTGATGAAATTCATGCCGACGGAATCTCACTTCCACTCAGGCACTGGCAAAGGCTGATGAAGACTCACTGGACGTTAATGCTCGGCCTTTATACGACAGCACATGTCGCACTCGGTAACGAACTTGGCTATCTTGGGCTTCATTCGGGTCCACCAGAATCTCTGATAAAGGTCCTGATACATATTTGTAGCCCCGGGATGAATGGACAAAGGGGAATCATGGGCTTTACGGAGAATCAAATCCCTCAATTCCACAACCTTAGGAACCACAAGGTGTTGTCCGAACCATACAACACCATGCTCATCTTCCGAGAAGCACTTGGCTGTCCCGTTCTTGATGTTCTACTTTATTTGGTTAACTCCGATGTCCGATTGCTGCGCAGCCTTGATTTGATTCATTAAGGTTGGTTGCACAACCAAGGTAGCGAGGGAACCGTGCTCAATTAAACCCAAATTGAGCCGCTAAAATTCTTCAAGAAGGGCGGGCTGCTGCTCCTTGAGCATCAAAGTATTGCAATACACCTTTCGACTAAGTGCATCGGCAACAATGTTAGCCTTACCCGGATGGTACTGGATACCCATGTCATAGTCTTTGATCAATTTCAATGTCGGGACCCAGAATTACGATTCTGGAACCCTCTATGTATACTGCACTAGTCCAGGATCACGCTAGTGCACACAGGGTTAACATAGGTAAATATCGATCCACACAAACGACAAATAAAGTAAACGATTAATTTGAATAACAAATAAGGGTTTTGACCTTATGGTCGAGTTTACACTTATTAAGCCACGCAGGGCTAACAGAGAATAAAACAGCGGCGCAGAAATAACCGGCGTAGATCCCACCAATTCACCACACAACCGATGGGATCGGACCTTAACGATCAACAATCTTGGCGAACTCCTCCTCGAGCGGCGTAGACTCCTCCTCTTACGAGGTTTGGGCGCAAGTTTTACAACAAGCGTGAGTACACAACCGTACTTGCAAATCATACCACGAATGCAATGTATAGATGCGGGCTTATTCCAAAGAAAAGGCTTCGTGGTTCTTTTGCATAAAAGCAACATTTGCAATTGAATACGAATAATAGATTGAAAGCATAATTCAAAACAAATAGACCATATTAATTTATGATTGTTTTCACAAAGACACATAGTCTAAACAAATTATTTCACATAGCCATATGATTGAGGTCACACACTCCCATCCCAATATTTTATGAAAATCTACCTCGTGTGAAATCCCGAACATGTCCATCACATGAACGCGACTATTCGAATAGATTGATTTAACACTTTGCAGAGGTTGTACACTTTACCCACAAGATACAACTAGTGTAGCAAGCACTAATCATAACAAAACGGTTCAGAAACTTCATCTCAACATTGACACTCCGATGTGCTTACAAACCGCTATGCCAACCCAAGCGGCGCTTTGGCATAACACACACCATTGGACGGGGAAGCGGCGAACCGTCCCGCGATGCAACCACTAAGTAGTCACACCTCCACCCTGTCACACAGCCTAACCTATCCACCTGAACATCAATGCCGAGAATCCATAACTTACTAAGTTAGGCATGTCCCATACCAGGCATGTGGTCGTCTGATGAAGGCTCAGTTCAATGGCGCACAAAGTTAAGTCCTTAATTGACCAAGGCAAGACTCCCATGTTCTAACTAAGTCACAAAGATTATCATTCCCATCACAAAGCCCACCATATCACACAGCTTCCACCACTTGCCTCAGTCTAAATCCTTTACCACCTAGTTGGTTTTAGTGCAACACATGCCATCCACAAAGTAATAGCACACAGTACACACACTTTTATCACATAGTTTCATAGTCACTTAGTCACATTTAATAATTGCAACTTTCATGAGATGTGAGACTCGTAGCATGGCTAAGCAATTGTACTCGCATCTAACCAACCCACGTTGGTGCTATAATAATACCAACTAATAACCAATCTAGGGTGACAAGGAAATTTTGACGTACAAGGCCAAGGTGTGATAACAAATTTGGATAATGACTATACCCAAAGCATTTAAATAGATAATTAAAATAGAATGCAGTACTTTGAAGTAAAGTAATTTGAAAACTGGGTTCAAGATGATCAAAGGTATGACTTGCCTTGGAAAAGGTCTATGTACTGGTCTTGATCTTGGGGTGCTCCTTCTTCCACAAAATTCCCCGACGAAACGACGTCTACTCGCAAACGAAATAAATAAACAAAACAAATAAATAACAGAAGCAAAACAAGCTCCAAAAATTAAATAAAAATCTTAGATAAATAGAGCCTGAATTTAGATAAATTTAGAAATTTGAATGAGCTCAATCGGAGTTAGGATGCAAAAGTTATGAGCTCGGAAGATTGAATCTAAAAAGAAACCTAATTTGGATTTTCTGGAATTTCGAATTATTTCTCTAAAGAAAATCGGATTATTGCGCAACGTCGTGAAGGAGTTTCGGAATTAAAAGAAATAAAAGAATATCTTGACATGTGGACCCACATGTCGTGACATGGCTCACGGTAGACCAAGTCTACCGACCGATTGAATCTGGGACCGGTGGACCATGCCACGCCGCGTCGGCGGGCGACCACGCATGCGACACGTAGGCACGAGGGCCGATGTGGCGGCAGGTGGCGGCGACGCGTAGCTCGAGCGGCGGTGGCGCTCGAGGACCGAGGTCGCGCGAACGGTGGCGATTCACCGGCGGTGAGTGGTGCCGACGTGGCGGGGTGGCACGAGGAACTCGTAGGTGTGCTCACCGGTGGTCGGGGGCGTCGTGGCGGCCGGTGGCGGCGTTAGGCTGCGGAGGGCTCACGGGCTCGGCGGTCGGTGCTCGGTGGCGTTCGGCGAAACGAAGGCCACCAAGGTGAAGTGCGGCTCCGTCGCGATCTGGTGGTGCGAGACCACGGCTCGGCGGCTCGGTTGCGCGAAGAGCTCGTCGGAGTTGGCGGCGGTGCGGTCGTTTCGAGCTCCTACGGCGGCTAGGGTTTGGCGCGAGGGCAAAGGCGGTGGGGAGGTCGCGAGGCGAGGCTACCTCCATTTATACCGGAGGCTCGGGAGAGTCGGGCACGAACACCCAAAGCGGGATAGCACGGCGTGGCGAATCCCTAATGGTCGGAGACGGCGATGGCGTGGCGAGTGGGTCCCACCGTCGTGGCTAGGGCTCGGCGCGGCGCGTCGAAACGACACGGCTACGAAACAGACTCAAGGATCTGACCGCTCATCCTAGATCGAACGACCCAAAATCGATGGAACATTTGGACAGCCCGACTCGATCGTGCACATCCAGTCGTTCATCCTCGATCGAACGGTGGAGAACAAGCAGGGCGCTCGGAAGGAAAGAGAAAAGGCGAAGAGACTGACATGCGGGGACCGCATGTCGATTGAGGCAGCAGCAGCGAAGCGAGCTAGGTCAGCGGAGATGGGCCGAAGGAAAGAGATTCGGCCCGAGAGGATTTTTGAGATTTTAATAGTTTTTCTATTTTAGAAATTACCAGAAATTCAAATAAGCAATAGAAAATAGCAAATGTACTCAGAAAAATTCTAGAAAAATCTAGAAAATATATCTGAGCACATAGAACCCAAATAAAATAGTTTTGGCTAATGTTCATGTTGGGATTATTCACATTAAATATTTTTTATTAGAAAGTCCAATATTAAACTTTTGAATTTTAAATCAAATAAATCCAAATGGTGAATTTTCTCCCTACTAACTATTAAAAGATTTTTAAGCTCAGAAAATTAGGATGTTACATTCAACCACCTTCTTTGCCTAAGGTTCAGATCTGGTTGGATGAACAAATACTTCAAACTTTTGTGATCCGAATACACTTCACGACGATTACCAATTACGTAATGACGCCAAATCTTGAGTGCATGAACCACAACAGCTAATTCCAAGTCATGGGTTAGATAATTGAGTTCATGAGGCCTCAACTGTCTCGATGCATAGGCTACTACCTTGCCTTCTTGCATAAGAACACAACCGAGTCCCTGACGAGACGCATTGCAAAAGATATTGAAGCTCTGGTGGACGTCGGGAAGAACAAGAACTGGGACTGAAGTCAAACGCTTCTTGAGTTCTTGAAAACTCTTCTCGCAATCAGCGGACCACACAAAATTCTTATCTTTCTTGAGCAACTTAATCATCGGCTTTGCGAGCTTGGAGAAGTTCTCGATAAAGCGACGATAGTATCCCGCTAAACCAAGAAAACTCCGTACCTCGGTGACCGACTTGGGCTGACCCCAAGATAGTACATCGCTGACCTTGCTAGGATCCACAGCTATGCCTCCTGCTGATAGAACATGGCCCAAGAATGCCACTTCCTTCAAACAGGATTCGCACTTGCTGAACTTTGCATACAGCTGGTGCTCACGCAACTTTTCCAATACGAGCTTCAGGTGCTCAGCATGTTCTTCATCGTTCTTGGAGTAGATAAGAATATCATCGATGAAGATCACCACAAACTTATCCAGATACTCCATGAACACCGAATTCATCAGATTCATGAACAGGGCAGGAGCATTGGTTAAGCCAAAAGACATGACGGTGTACTCGTACAGGCCATAACGAGTAGAAAAAGGCGTCTTCGAAATGTCTTCAGATCTGATCCTAACTTGATGATATCTCAATCTCAAATCAATCTTGGAGAATACCCGAGCTCCGGCCAACTGGTCAAAAAGATCGTCGATGTGGGGCAAAGGGTACTTGTTCTTTACCGTCACTTCATTAAGCGGACGGTAATCAACGCACATGCGCAGAGTCTTGTCCTTCTTCTTCACAAATATTACTGAACAACCCCAAGGAGATGAGCTAGGGTAGATGAAACCCATCTCTTGAAGCTCACCTAGTTGCTTCTTCAGCTCCTTCAACTCATTAGGAGGCATTCGATACGGCCTCTTCGAAATCGAGCGGTACCGGGCAGCAACTCGATGACAAACTCAAGGTCTCGAACTGGAGGCATCCCAGGCAACTCTTCGGGGAAAACATCCGCGAAGTCACACACCGTTGGGACATCTTGAATCTGCGGAGCCGGCTTCACTTCAAGTGTGCAGAGATACGGTCCTTGCAGCTGTGGCAAAAACCCAACCTGTTAAGCAGAGGGACTTGTGAGGTAGACGACCTTCCTGGCACAATCAATTTGCCTCAAATGTTGGGACAACCAATCCATGCCAAGAATCACATCCAAACTCGCTGAGTTGAGTAGGATAAGATTCGCCAAGAATTCCACTCCTTCGACTTCAATGGAGACATCCCGGCACTCTTGATCAGCTCTTATTTTCGAACCCGAAGAGCGGATGAGCAAAGGAACAACCAAAGGAACAAGGTGAAGATCACTAGCAACAGCAAAAGACTTTGAAATAAAGGAATGCGAAGCTCCAGAATCGAACAACACTGTAGCAGGACCAGAGTTGACAAGAAGCGTACCCAATACAACGTCAGGTGCCTCCTGTGCCTCCTCGGTCAAGATGTGGTTGACTCGACCACTTCCCAAGCCTTGGGTCTTATGGATAGTGTAACATCCCAATTTTGGGCTTGTGTTTCAAATGTAAGAAAATGAGTAGAAATTAAAACTTTTTCTTACATCATGTATTTCTTGTATGTACTAAACAATTATTGTACAAGAGTTATGGAAATACATAGTCACAAGTCTTTGATCCAAATCTTGATCCTTCAAAAACATTCTTGTTCCATCTTGTGGTAATCTCCTGGAAATATTTTTCTAAATTCTTGGGTTGGTATGTGACCCCTCTGAAAAATTTCACAATTTTTAGAAATTATTTGAATACTTTTGGAGGTCAGTCAAACCTACTCAAATTCTGGTCAAACTGGGGACCAGCACCTTGTGGAATTTTTGGAGGAAAATGTATAGCACAAAAACCTTTGGAAATTTTATACAAGGTCAATAACTCAGCTAGCAAGCTCCTGTAAAAATTTCATAATTTTTGGAGTGAGTTTGCTACCTCAAGCAAATCCCCAAACTTCAGCTCGGTTTGAAACCCAAAAATTAGGGCCGAGTCAGACTCGGGCTCAAGTCAGACCCGAGTCCGACCCAGCTTTTGGTCTCGGTCGAGCCAGCCGCTTAGACCTCCTCGGGCTCGCGCCACTTGGGCGTCAGCGGTGGGTGGTCCAGGCCGTTGGATTCTCATCCAATGCTCCCGACCTCCCCGCTGCTCTACTAAGCATTGGAGCACCCTCAGCCGAGTGATGTTGATCCTGCAGTCTAGGACCTCCCCAGGACCTCCTCTCCGCTAAGACCTCCTCTGCCTCGGGAGATCAAGGACGTCCAGGACCTCCCCAAGTGCATCAGGGACGTCTAGGACCTCCCTCAACCCTGTTTTTCTTCTCCACGACCTCCCCGAGGTTTGGTCATCATGGGTTTCGAGCCCCTGTGCCGGTGTCAGTGTCAGAGCGGTTGGGAGTAGTGGCCTGTCACTTTTTGGTCCTTCCCAACGTCTCTTTCTGCCACACATTTAATGTGTCGGACCTTTTGCCTAAAGAAGTCGACCCTACCGGCTCTGTCACATCTAGCAAGTCCATGGCGGGGTGTGTGCACCGA
Source organism: Ampelocalamus luodianensis (assembly GCA_036346255.1). Classification (NCBI taxonomy): domain Eukaryota; kingdom Viridiplantae; phylum Streptophyta; class Magnoliopsida; order Poales; family Poaceae; genus Ampelocalamus; species Ampelocalamus luodianensis. The sequence continues at coordinate 31,896,053 of CM070622.1, forward strand.
AGCTTGCTCGCCATGGCTATGCTCTTTTGTCTACATAAGACCCCGAGCTCCTCCTGTCTCCTTTAGTCTTTCTCTCCTCCACCAAACTTCAAGAACACACCATTGTCGGTTTTGAAGTTCTTCAAGATCACCCAGAGCTCTGCGTTTAATTGCCAACTTGGTTTCCAACTTGTTCAATTATTCCACCTCGCGCATCTTTTCTTAACCAAATCGGTTGGTTTCAGGGAAGGTATTGTGGGGACTGTTTCTTCAAGTCCGTCCTTTGCTTTCTTCTTCGTCTCAAACAAGCTTGGTCACGGAGCACCTCTTTCGACATCAACCTCTCCTCCGAGCTCCTCTGGACCTCATCTTGGCCCTGGTGAGTTCATCCTAGCCTCCTAGAGCTCGAGGATTAGCTTAGTTAGAGCGTAGCATAGCTTTGTCGTTGTTTTCAGTTTTGCCGAAACCCTAATTACCACCCTCTCCGGCTCGCGCTGCGTCGAGCCATCGCGCCGAGAGCTAGCCCGATGAGTCGCGGTGCTTTTATGAGCGTAGTGGTGCCCTTGGTTCCCGCCGACGTGGTCCACGTCGCCGGTGGTGAACTCTCCTTTGGCTCGGGCATTTTTGCCGTGTCGTACTCGGACAGGATCCGTTAGCTTATGATTGGCATTAATGGTGTCAGAGGTTGTCCTTTATTCTTTGTCTTGCGCGGTGTCGCGTGCCCTCTAAGCCCCGACCTCCTTGGAGGAATCGTATCCGTTAAAGATCACCCTAAGATTAGATCAGTGCAGTAGGCGTTTTCTGAAAACTCTAAGTCTTAGGACCTCCTAGGGTTAATCTCGTGGTTGAAGACCTCCTCAGTTAGCTCTTGGTCGTAGGATCCCTCTCTGTTAAAACCTAGCACCAGACCTCCCTTTTGTTTTGATCCTAGCCGTCGGGACCACCCTGGTTAAATCACGGCCGATAGGACCATACTGCATAAAAGACCTCTCCATGGTCATTTTGCAAAGACCACCCTAGACCACCCCTCGAGTCCTCTTTGTAAAAGCCACCTGATGGTTTACAAAGAAAACCCGCTCGAGGACCTCTTAGGTGCAATCCTAGCCGTTCACGACCTCCCCGGATTTAGATCTGAGCGTTAGATCTCCTTTGTAAAATCCTTAGTCTCAGGACCTCCCTCCGCGTTGATCTGAACCGTTCAGGACCTTCCTAGGCCTAATCTGAGCCGTCCAGATCTCCTCCGATTAGAACCCTGTCGCATAGGACCTCCCCGAGTAGATCTTGGCCATCCAAGACCTCCTCGTGTAAATCCCAGCCGATCAAGACCTCCCCCTGGAGATCTTGACCGTCTAGGACCTCCTCCTTTAGATCCGTAGCTTTAGGACCTCCTCCTCAGGTCTCAACCGTTAGATTTAGATCTAACGGGCTGGACCTCCCTCACTTGATCGTGATCGTTATAGACCTCCCTTTGGAGATCTAGACCGTTGAAGACCTCCTCCGTGAGATCTTAGCCGTCCAGACCTCCCTCTGTAGGTTTAGCCTTAGGACCTCCCCTAGTGCTCGGGACCGCCAGACCTCGATCTGACGGTCACGACCTCCGTTAGGTGCGAGGACCTCCTTTGCATGTGCTGTGCATGCACTGGTCGTGGCCATTGGATCTAATCTCAACGGTCGGACCTCCCGCAGCGGAGGAGGTCTTTTAGCGTGAGTTTCGAGATCCGTGGCCTGCGATGCAAGATCAACGACCACGACCTCTCCTTTTCCTTGATTCATTTGGACCCCACAGAGCTCAAATTTTCTAAGTCTTTTGATGTTTCAAATTTCAAAAGCGCATAATTTTGTCAGTTTAACTCCTTTTTGAATGATTCCAATTGCTTTAGCTCTCTTAGAGTATGAACTTTAATTTGAGAATGAATTTAGGCACTGTTATATAGTAGAAAATGATTTTAACTGCATGATCTTGTTTAGTGAAAAAGGTTGTTTATAAATTCATTGAAAATTTGTAAAATGCATAACTTATTCTCTGTTATTCCAAACTGAGCAAACTAAGTTTTGTTAAAACCCACTAGGAATGTACTGTAATATAGAATAGGTCTTCATATGATCCTTGCCACTGAAATTAATGATTCACTAGTTTTAGAACTTAGAAAAATCATAACTAATTCTTTTCAACTCCAAATTGTGCAAACTCAGTTTTGCTGTTGTTAGGATAACCATATCTACCTACCAAAAAAATTCAAGTTCCAGATCATTCTAGAAATTTTCGCTATGAACAGTAACTGTAATTAATTTAATTAGGATTTTTCAGGCTGAGAGAACTTAGTTTAGCCATAACTTTTTCATGCTGAGTCCAAATGAAGTGATTCTTGTTTATAAAATTGTCTAAAATCAACCTCTAGCTGCTGTAGAAATTTCATGGGATTTGGTTGTTCTTTGCTGTTGAGTTCCTTTTGGTGTTCTTCGTTCTTATCGGTTCTTATCGCCTTTTCGCGTTAGGTTCCGAAGAATTTATTGAACCTGAGGCACTCCCCTCTGCAGCAAGACCAATCCCAGCAAGGCAAGCAGTTTGATCATGTTAATCCCAGTATTTTAAGTATTTATGTTGATTACAAATTTTATGTATGCATTGCTACTTTGTGTTAAACTATTGTCGATAGTTGACCTAGTAGATGCATTTCCTTAGGCAAATGATTATCCAGGCAATTTGTGCGTGCTAACCACACTAGAGGGTATGGGACCTCTCTTGACTTAGTACTTTGGCGTGTATTGGTTTCGGGTCGCAGGGAGTCGCAGGAGGGATGGTGCTAGGAGCATTGTAGTGTCCGAAAGGCTTCCCCCGTGATGGCTGGTTGTCTTTCGGCTTGCAATGTAAGCGTATGGGTTTCTACCCATACGAACGGCTCGTAGTCAATGCACAATATTGGAAAGCGTCTCGTAGGACTTAGCCGTGCTAGCATACCTTCGGAAGTGTGCTTTGTGGCTTAAAGGCGGTCTGAAGTGTGGGTACATAGGTACACCCCTGCAGGGTTAAAACTATTCGAATAGCCTCGTCCTAGGTTATGGACACGCTTGGGTAAGCTTTCAAGAGTTAGACTACAACCTTTTGATTAAAACTTGATGGGTGGTACGAATCGGGGATTCGTGATATGTTGTGGTGACTATTGGGATAGTCACTTCCAGGTGGTTACTTGTATGTATCTTTATTTCGCTGTTATTTTGACAACAAAACAGATTTGCATACTTGCTTTTAAATGTATTACATTATTGCAAATAAAGTTGACTTTATGCAAAATAAAACATACAACCTCCACCTAAATAAGCTTGCATGTAGTTTATGAATAGGTCTGCTATTCCACACGTCAGTCTTGCGAGTACCTTTGTGTACTCGGTTATCTTGCTTAAATGTAATTGTTGCGGAGGAAGAAGGTGAGATTGAGGGCCTCACTTCGTGAGTTGTCTTTGTGGTAGCTTGCGAGGTGTCTAGCTTAGCGGCCGGTCGGTTGCCTTGTGGGTGGTGTGGCTAACCGGTCGACTTTTGTTCAAGCCATCTTATGGCACCTTTGCTTCCGCTGTCATTCTTGTTTATTGTTCTATTTGGCATTCGGCTCTTTTGTAATAACTTTATTTTATGTATGTCGTTGTTGAACTTAGTGATGTATCTTTGTATGGAAATGATGTGTAATTTTGTGATGATGTGCATATCTTGCAGTGCAGGAAGCATATGTCCATCGAGGCTTAGAATGTTTAATTAGTAATGCTAGAACCATTTGGGGGTTAAGTGTTACTAGTTAAATATTTCGGGTCCTCACAGATAGTCTTCTGGTCTGGGGGATGACCACCTCCTTGCCCGCGTCCTCCATTAGGACGAGGGGCCGCTCTAGTCTTCTTAGGGCAACTATTCACATAGTGGCCCTTGTCGTTGCAGAAGAAACAGGTGACCTCGACAGCAGGATTGCAGAGGCCACCCTGCTGAACCGCAGGTGCACGTGGCTGAAACACGGCCTACGTAGGACGAGGAATTGGCGTCGACGGCCTCGGTGGTGGTGGAGCCTAAGAATGGGCCACGGGGGCTGGCCCAACACGAGGACGAGATAGGTTGGCCCTTGCTAACTTCTGGGCCTCCCACTTGCGCTTGCGGGACTCTCCCAATGCTCTTGCCTTGTGCTCGGCAACAATGGCCTTGTCGACCAAAGTCTAAAAGTCGGGGAAGTCAACAATCGACAGCTTGTCCTGCAGCTCCTCGGACAAACTATCCAAGAACTTCTCCTGCTTGGCTTCATCGATGGACACCTCCTCAGGAGCATACCGAGCCAAGTGGTTGAACTCGTGTGGATACTTGGTCATAGATCTACGCCCTTGCTTGAGTGCAAGAAACTCCTTCTTCTTGAGCTTCATCAAGCCGGCGGGAACATGAGCCCGACGGAAGGCAGTACGAAACTCCTCCCAAGTGACAACGTGGCCTGCGGGCTGCATAGCGAGAAAGTTCTCCCACCAAGAGAGTGTTGCACCCTCCAGCTGATGGGATGCAAAGAGTGCCTTCTCCTGATCCTGGCACTGAGCAATGTTGAGCTTCCGCTCAACCAGACGCAACCAGTCGTCTGCGTCAAGTGGATCCTCAGACCGGGAGAAAGTGGGTGGCTGGGTGCGAAGGAACTCTGAGAGTCCCCCTCGCGACTGATGTTCACCTCCTCCCCCTAATCCGGAGGCACCAGAGAGAGTGGAGGTATTCCTCGCAATAACCTCCAAGATCTGCGTCTGATCCATCCGATTCCGCTTGATCTGAGCGAGAACCTTAGCCATGGTCGGAGGAGGTGGGAGCTCCTCATCATGACCAGCTGGCTGACTCTATCTGTTTCGAGTTCTTCCAGCCATCCTGTTCCACTAAAATGGGTTAGTGACAAAACCCCGTCAAACCTACCCAGCAGGCCATCGCGCCAGTCGACAAGCGCATCGGACGGGGGCGCAGTGACTCCCGTTGTGAGGACCCGGGATATCTAACTCTTAATACTTAACCTCCAAATGGTTCTAGTATCACCAATTAAATATCCTAAGCCTCGGTGAATATGTACTTCCCAGAAATATAGTACACATACACCTTTACAAAATCATGCATCATTTTCATACACTTGCAATATCAAGTCTAGCAAAAGACTTACATAATATGGAGTTATCACACAAGAGCCGACGGGCCAAAAGATATCAAAGTAACAAAATAACAGCGAAAGCAAAATGCCATAAGATGGCGATAACACAAACCAACCAGTTAGCCAATAACCCACAAGGTAACCGACCGGGCCGCCAAGCTAGTCGCACCCACCGTAGCAAAACTCACAAAAGTTGATCCCTTGGGGATCCACTTCCTCCTCTACAACAATAAAGCAATGCAGATGAGTACAAACATGTACTCGCAAGACTTACCTAGAACTAAGGAAAAATATTTCTAGAGGGTGATCACAAGATTAACCAGAAAAGTTTCAAAAGGGTCATGACTTAGGTTAAAAGAGGCTTGTGATTTTGAATTTACATAATTCCTTTACAAGAATTCTCAGAAATTTCATACAACAACCAAGTGTAAGAAAAGTTTTAATTTTCTCACATTTTCTTACATTTGAAACACAAGCCAAGAATTAGGATGTTACACCCGTGATAGGCAGGCCGAGCAGCACCGTGACGTCCTCTAGAGTGGAGGCCATCTCCCTGCATGGGATGTGGAAGGTGTGCCTCTCGGGCCGCTACTGGTCCACCAGAGTTGTCAGCAGCGACTGGTCGAACGAGAACCATCGTGACCGCTCCGGGCTAGCCTCGACCTCCCCGTTGTCCTCGACCGGAGCGTCGTCCTCATCGGTGGCCTCTACCATCCGAGCGATAGGTAGAAGGCCAGCCACGCTCAGCCTGTAAAGCATGAAGGAGTAAGTACATAGCACGTACATATGATAATGAGAAGTGCCACATTTGGTAGACAAACCTGTCTGTCCAGCGTGAGTCTAGTTTCCAAGCCTGTCAGGGTGTCCGCGTACGGACCACCCCCAAGTCAATCGCCTCGTCCCTGCCCGAAGGATGCGGGACACCATGGCTGGCGCGGTGCTGTGCGTTGACATGCCACCCGCAGGTCGTAAGGCCAGTCCGAACCACCTAGGTCATGAGCCATACCTGCAAATCAATTTTAAGTTAGTAATTACGACACAATTAGTGGTTTAATTATTTATAGTGTAGCTCCGAAAATTCTAAAAATTTAGTTGTATTATTCCGTAAACCGCATATTCCTTAACATATATAGCCATAGCCGCATTTTGGTTTTAGGGTTTTAGGGTTTACGGTTTCAGGGTTTAGGGGTTAGGGTATGGGGTTAAGATGTTACGGTTCGGGTTAGGGTATATCCATAATCGCATTACGACTATTAACAACTAAATTCGCGTTAGTTCTACGACTACATTATTTACAACTATTAACAATATGCGACGTACCTATCATGATTTTAGTTGCTAACCTATGAATACACTATTTTAACTTATTAACAAAATGTCACTACACATCTAATGATTTAGTTGCTAACCTACACTATTTATGACTATTTACAACTACTCTATATGCTAACCTATTTACGACTACACTATTTGCTAACCTATACTATTTACGACTACACTATATGCTAACATATTTGCTAACCTATTTACAACTAGACTACTTGGTAACATGCACTATATGCTAACCTATTTGCTAATCTATTTAAGACTACATTATTTGCTAGCCTACCATGGTTTTGAAAACAAATTTACAAAGAAATGCAGGAGACTCACTAGACCTCTCCTCCTCTATTTCCCTCCCTCTCCTCTCCTCCTCTCTTCTTCTCTTTTCCTCTTCTTCTTCCCTTCTCTTTTTCGTCTTAGTCGCCTCTGGTTTTGCCCGACGAAGAGAAATGGCGATGGCGCCACGCGCGCGAGATATAAGCCCCTAATCGCTCAACTGTTGAGCGACTAGGGGCTAATAAGTCGCTCAACGCTTCAACGGAAGTAGCTCTACCATTGATCGATAACTCCATGTGTCACTCAATGGTTGGGCGACTTGGATCGGTCGCCTCACGGTTGAGCGACTAGACCCAAGTCGCCCAACGGTGCAGAGACACAATATTATTTTTGTAAAATAAAAAAAGTCATGCATATTACTATATTTTTGAATAAAATAATGATTATTTAAAAAAATCGCCATATTACTCAACCACTCCAAGCTCTAGTTGTGTGTGGATGCTTCGTGATCCGTCAGCCACCACAATGCCTCATCTAGCCATCTTGTGGCTTTGCCGTTCACGCTTTTCCACATCATGAGCTAAAGGCGACGAGCAAGAAGTAGCAAGCGGTGGCAATGGGCCGTGGGCGTTAGCTACTGACTAAACTGAGCTACAAAAATGAGTGCACAGCTAAACCTAATTGCCTAAATTGTTGAAGAGTAGGAAAATGAAACTAGGTCAGTCATTCATGGCCTAGTGAGGAAGAAGTTGAAGTAGTGTGGGTCAAACTTAACAAGGCTTTTGGAGGTGCATCACAATCAGTGTGGCCATTTGAAGGGTTGAGTAATAGATGAACCTAATTGATACTACACACTCAATGTCCCCCAAAAAAATTGAATTCTTGAAGGGGCTACGTCCCACTTTGGCCTTGACTATCCTCCGCTCTGACAATGATATTGAATTATGGATTTCTAATGTCAAGATTGAGCCGTGTTTAGGGATCCTGTTAGGATGGGATCCCAAGGGTTCTCGTCTTCTTCAAGTGATACGGGCGTAATCGGCGAAAAATACCATTGGTTTTTTGAGGTGGTTGATCTAGAAGTTTTTTTTTTGTTTTTGCTAGCACGTTGTTCTGGAATTCTGGATTTAATCCAATGACTAAGCTTAACAGTACTCGTTATCCCAAGCTTATCAATTATATTTCAGTACCGACTGGAATGGCCAAAACATGCTATACCAGCACCCGAAGCGCCAGACAATAGCCTCAATCCCGTACCGCCCTTAATACCGGTCCATTTTGGCCCATTCCGGTCATTCCGGTACCGGGCATAATTGATGCGACCACTCATTTGAATGAGCTCGGAAGGCTCAGTCCAATACTACTTTATCGTTAAGTGAAATTATGTTAGACTAATATGCTAGACTTATAGTAAAATGTATGAAGTTATGAACTCATGTTGTATTATTTAACTATACACGACCTTTGTATTTATGAAGTCATTGAACTATGTGTCATTTTTATTCTATAGTTATGTATTTGAAGTGAGATTCCAAGTGAAATCATGTGTGCATATAATTACATAAATATTTAAAGGAAAAATATATTTTTTAAAGTTTCAAATAATGTCCAAATTATGTCAAATAGTGTTAAATAGTACCAAATAGTGTCAAAAATAATTTTTTATCAATTGTTTTTATTTCACTTGCCACTTTCTGTGCCTCCCTAGCACCGATTCGTCACTTCCGTGCCTCTATGACACGACAGTACCCTCTGCCGTGCCCATAGGGGTCGGACTCGGCTTGGTCCGTATCCTAGGGGCCCGGATTTCACACGTAGCATTCGGTGGGGAGTCCGGTCCCCTAGGGCACAGTGGAGGGTGCTATTTTTGGCATTAACGTAGAAAGATGACCAAAATTACTATTAGCATGATTAATAGTGCCATATCTTATCTTAACTACTAAATATTAGTGTTTACCCGCGCAAACGGGATGATCGTCCCCGAATCACTCCTCATTCAGAGAAACTTTTGGACAACTGTCTGCCCACGTTTCTCTCTCTCTCTCGATCTCAATCTTGTCGCAGTTACCTCCTGATCTCTCCCCTCCCCCGCAGGCCGCAGCGCCTTCCACCCCTTCCACCACCCATTGTATGTTCCCCTGCCCATCCCCCTCGCATCAGCCACCATCTCCATCACCGCATGCCTCTGCGCTCGCTGTCGTCCAAGCGCCTCACAAATTAGCTCGCTGTCGTCGCTGTCCGCATGGCCTCCGTGCTCGCCACCTTTCCAAGTGCCCCACAAATCCCCATCTTTCATTCAAGAGGAGATCGAGGTCGCCAAGGTGCTATCCGGCCTTACTCGGTAGTTCCCCTGCCCTCCCAAGCAAGAGAGCAACCACAAGCTGGAGCTCATGGACGAGCTGGAGGCCAAGTCTGGGAACTCCCCGCCGGCTCCATCGTCTTCTGCCATCTGGCCGTCAGATTTGACCTTCCTTGCCACTATAGGTGCAATACTTTTTTACTTTATGTTATCAGGATATTACCTTTGCCAATTTTGGTTTTGCGGGTCTAATCAACTCTTTTGCTATTTATTGCAGCTCCAAAGAGGAAGCAACCGCGGCTAGTCAAGTACGATGACGACAATCATCCGGCAAGCCCAGCAGAGACGGACTTGGCAGAGCCGTCCTCAAGGCCAAGCAACTGGTCGAGGCAAAGATGTTGGTGTCACCGCGCTAAAGTGGCACCAAAGACCGCCACTGTTGGTGCTTCCCAAGAGACAGAGAAGAGAGAAGACCACAGAAGCAGAGATTCAGAGCTCCAAGCATGTATACTTTTGTAAATTCCTACAAATAGTATACTTAAATGAATTTTCGAGAAAAATTCAGAATGGATAGTTTTTTTTAAAAAAAATATACAAGTAAGTACACTATGTCGGAAGGCTCTACAAAAAAATTCATAATTTTTGGAGCTCATTTGTTATACTTAAAAACTCATACAAAGTATACGTAAATGAATCTAGGGAAAAAAGAAAAATGCTACAGTACCCCTGCCGCACTGTGGCCATGCGGCAGGTGGTTCTACAATAGTCCTACCACCTGGTGGCTGTGCTGGAGGCCTCCACCGCATGATGGCCGTGCGGCGTGAGGGGACGTGGTCGGCTCGACGCCTCGCTACTGGCCACCGTGGCAAGAAGAGGTTATTTTTGCAAATTCCGCATGAAGACGATCATTCTTGCTATTATGGGAGCGAATTTGCACCAATACAGCCAAAAATTCCAACATCAGTTGAGTTACTGTCATCACATACCATCCTTGTATATGTACTGAAACTTTATCATTGATTTCTTGGATATTTTAATCAGAAATGTTACTAATTTCCCTCTTAACTTCTAGTTATGATCAGGCGGATATAAGCCTCTGTGCTAGATGCTATGTACGTGCTAACTACCGGCCGGGTCTTACTTCAGCAGACTTCAAGAGAGTTGAAATTACCGAAGACACAAAATCAAATTGGTCAGACAAAGAAACTCTTCACCTTCTTGAGGTTGTCTTGCATTACTGAGAGAAAACTAGAAAAGGTGTATGAACATGTTGGGAGTCGATCGAGAAAGACTACATTGCTAGATTCATCCGATTACCTTTTGGAGAACAGTTCATGGGATCCAAGGAGGACATAATGTAGTTTGAGAATGATGACAACATTGACGATGAATCTAGAGTAGAGACCTCGAAACGACTGTCTCACACCACTGGCAGATGCAAGCAATCCAATTATGGCTTAGGTATGTATCACAAAGATGTCGGTGTATCCTTGATTTTACCTTGGTGGTAATTGCTAACTCCCTTGATTGGTATCATCAATTCTGCATTCAAGATTAATGTTAGTATATCTTGTGTATGCCATCCACTTGTAGTCTTGTACTTGAAGCAAAGACTGCAATTGTAGTTGCCAAGAAAATAAATTGTAACTAAAAGGCCTGTGACATATCGAAGAATGTCACCTGGGGTAGGACTTTATACATTTAATATAACATTCATGTAAATAGATGAAAAATACTGTACTTACTTAGATAGCCTCAGCTCCTCACATTTTTAAGTTATATTTTTTTACTTTAGACACAAAACTTAATGATAACATTTGAAATGGCTTCTGACATAACATTTCTGACTTCGGTACACAGACTCACAGAGGATTTGTGCACACATGTATTACACAAGCCTGGTGTGTACACGCTGGTGGCTTCCATGTTTCAATAGTTGCCTTATATGGCTGTTTAGCTGGAATATGGAGAATGATTGATGCTGCAAACTGAGTAATTGACATTTTTCCTGTGCTGCATTTTTGTCACTATTGTGGGTTCGGATGTTGCTGCACTGCACTCAAGCGACTATTTCTCGCACGCATCCTAGGTTGATGTAAATGACAGCGGGATTGATTCCTCAATCAACAACACCAAGAAAGAAGGTAGCTGCACTGCTCTTTAACCTCCTGTTTGACATGTTCTTTGACAACTTGTCATATTGATGTTGCATTGTTGCTAAAACAGCTTTGCATAACAATAATGATGGGCGAGTGCTATGACAACATAAGTTTGCAAATAACGTTCTGCAGGGAGCAATAAGCTCGATCTTGCGTGCCTATTATAGCATAGTTGCATCTGCAAAGAATAGTATATGGCCTTGTATCCAAGTTCCATATGTGGCAGGACCGCAGGAGTGGGTAAAAGTTTGATGAACTTCATACAGAGGTTGCACTGTGGGGACCCCGGAGTTATCTCCATAAGACCGAGACTAAGCATAGTCTTAGAGACATAACTCTAGGTCTCCGGTAAATGAATTCCAACTTTACTCAGGCTAAATGAGAGTCTTGACTGCAAACTAGAGCCCCGACGATCATGCGCGCCGCTCCTCTGCGAGCACTGCATGATTGTCGGTTCTCCAACAAGCCAAGCACGACACTTAGCGAGCTAAATGAGAACCCATGAACAGCGAGTATGACTTATATTGGCTCCCAAGATCAGCGACCAATATAACCATACTCTCATTCAACGTTGGTTACATCCATACAACCTTCAAACACTGATAGTACAAAAGGCATACAACATAGTTCCAAGTTTACATCTAATACAAGTGGCCGACCGGCCAAATTAAACAAGTTCATAAAGTAGCAGCGGAAACAAATAAGTAAATAAACCAAAAGGCCAGCAGTGGTATGCCCCATAACCCATCGGCAACCGTCTGGGATTAAAAGATAGCACGCTACTCATCGGTGTCGCCTAAATCGACACGACGAGCTCGTCGGTCTCATTATCCTCCTCACTGTAAAAGCCAAGAAACATCCGTGAGTACAAAGAGTACTCATAAGTCTTACACAAATAAAAATAGTTATGCATAAGGTCATTCAAAGGAAGGGCTCATATTGGCTTAATTTTGCGAAAGAGACGCAATACTGAACAACCTACACATACTAGTTTTTCAAGTGCCATTTCAAAACCAGATTTGAAGTAGAAGTATAGCATGTGAATAAGTAATGAATTCAATAACAAATGAATCATACCAACAACAAAGTGGCGGTCCACTTTGATACAACAACAAGCATGAACATCCCATTCATGTCGATACCAAGTTATAACCACAATTTTAATTCCAAGTCTAACAATAAGCAGCCACAAGTTTCAAGCGGTCGTCCATAACCGTGGACACGGCTATTCGAATAGATTATACCCTGCAGGTGTACTACTTTACCCACACGACTTGATTAGCCCGTAAGCCTCCGGATGCCTCCGAATATAGCATACTTCCTAAGGTATGCGTACGGTAAATCAAGATACGATCGTTTTAGCAAGAAGATCCCATTGAGCTAAGTCCTCAACCCATGGCTCTAGGAAACACGAGACGTTAACGCCTCCATCCTATATATCCTAGGAAACACAAGACGTTAACGCCCCATCCTATCGGCCCAAAAGGAACACGGATTTCACGGTGCCATGCCCTTACAATTTCACCACCGTGGGACTCAACACAATAAAATCTTCCCCTACTTAACCATACGGCACCCATATACAGCGCGTGATAGCACGAGTTTTGCTTGAATCGCAATAACCCAAAGTTCGGTCCTTAATCGTCCTGCATAAGCCAAACCACATACCCAAATCTCGCATACGAAGGCACCATCACTAACCAACACTTGTCCAGACCAAAAGCTCATTTAAAATGATAAAATTTCACTTATAAAACGAATACGAAGATCTGAAACAAAAGTATATAATGAGAGTTATGTTTATTCCATAATTGGCGGGCTATTCCGACAATCGAGCTACTCGGTTCTAGACTTGCATGGCTAAGCAACTTGAACAACGATATTTCAAACATCCTATCATAATTAATTCAGTACTGGGGTAATTCATGGATAGCCACAATGACAAGATAATAGGATGTGTCTAACTATTCATCACAAAAATAGCGACATTATCAAAATAGCATGCAAGCAATTATCATTGCATCTATCCTAACAAATCTGGGATCAAATATGATGCAAAAAGAAAGTTCAAAGGATGCTTGCCTTACTGGTAGTTCACTTGCTCACTCTCGGTTACTTACTCTCATACTTCCGGCAACTCGGAATCTAAAGAAAGACGATATCGAATAAACACCGAGAAATAGCCAAAAACTCAAATTGCTCCAAAATGCATGAAATTTATACAGTAGCTATATTATGATTTTAAATGAATTTAGGTACAAAAATTATTCCATTTGGAGTTTATATGAGAGAGTTATAGTAGTTTGAAAATCAGATTTTTGGAAAATGTTGAAAATCAATGTTCTGTTACTGTTCATCCGAATTTAATTGTTTTGCGAAAATTTGTAGAACAGTGGTAGGGATAAGATTTACATGGTATGAAAGGTAATTAAAATTTAAGATCAATAAAAATTGAATCACCCCATTTGGAGTTCATATGAGTTAGTTACGAATTATTGAAGTTAAAAGACTTTTTCGTAAAAATAATTCTTTTCGATTTTGCTCTGCATTAAATAATTTTTATAGGTAGGATGACCTAGCCTCTGTCATGACAAGTGGGGTATATATATTTTCTTTTCTTTTCTATTTATTTCCTAAGGAAAACATCTACCGACAAATCTAACCTTCTCATACTCATATACTTAACCGATTCTCCGGTGTTGAATCTAATCACATGTATAACACTCTCCGATCATATTCTCAGATCTTGATCTAAATCCTATACTAACCTCCACTAAGGCATTATCAAGGTAGTCAATCCACCGACTTATGTGCATAGGTCCATGACTAACTCCATCAATCATTCTCCGATATACTATTTAAACTAATACTAACTATCTGTAACGTCCCAAAATTTGGCTTTTCAAAAATCTTTTGAGTAGTTTAGGTCCCTGGAAAATTTCACCAATTTTATTTGAATTAATAAAGCTTAATTGGGAATTTTATAAATTAAAAATATTTAATTTGACTAATCTAAACATTAATTAAATAAAAACCTGTGTTATTTGGCTTTCTTGTCTTTCAAGGAATTTTTGGGTATTTTCTGAGATTTTTTTCGGATTTATTTGCTATTTATTTGACCTCCTTGATTTTTGGGATTTCTTTTAATTCCGAAAATCCAGATTCTCTCTCTCCCGCCGATGCTACAAAGAAATCACCGACATCGTTCATCTTCAATCTCCGAATCGAACGAAGAGTCCAAAGACGTGCACGTCTTGGGTGAAAACTTCAAATTTCCATATCTTCCTCTACGGTGCATATAAAAGCGAGCCGTTTGCGCTCACGCGTCGTGTTGATCCTCTTCCAATCCTCGAATTGGTTTCCTCCAAACCAATCTATTTTCGCCGCAATCTCCAAAAACCGAGCTCAACCGAAGTTCTTCTCCAAATAACTACGGCTTCATCCGACGTCCGTTGGTCGAACCGTCTGCGGCGTTGGCTTCGCATCGTCGCGTTCACGTCATGGTTCCTTCCTCTTCGCTCGAAGATCACCGGCACCGCCGGCCATGTCAAGCCCTAAAGCCAAACGTGTTCATCGCGTTCTCGCTTCCTCGGTGAGTTTTTCCAAAATCAAGCGGCGCCATCTTGTGCCCTCGTCAATACCTATTTTCCTCTTGTAGATTCAAGTTTCATCCACCGTGCGCCGAGAATTTGGCGCTCTCTCGCCTCTTGTTCGTCGTCCTTCTCCTGTCAATTACTCGCAACCGCTGATCCCCGGCCTTCAACTCCACCACCGTTGAGTTCGCGTCGCCGTGTTCTACGCCGTGCTCACCTCCTTTTAGCAGAGCATCACCGGAAGTGTTACGCGCTGCGAGGCCGCCGTCGGCGTTCTTAGCGTCATTGCCGTCGCGCGAGCAAAATCTTGATGTCGGACCGCGTCATCATCTCCGCTTCGTCGTTTCCTTCTGTTTTGCCCTTCGCCACGCTTTGTTCGCCTCGTTCATCGGCAACTCCATCGACAAGAATCACTAGGTTGCTTCGCATACCATTGTTCATGTTCATAATTGACGACGTTCGTTGTATTGTCTCGCTGCTTTCTCTCATTACCCTTTTCCTCTTCCCGATGAGTAATTTCCTTGTGGGTCCCACTTGTCATTCAATAATCAAGCCATATATCTATCTCTCACTTCCATGTGGACCCTTTGCCATATATATATATATATATATATATATATATATATATTACATGTAGACCCACATGTCATCCTCCTAATTAAACACCTTAATTATTTATCTCACTTACATGCGGGTCCCTTTGTCAGTCAAACCTTAGTCAACCCTATTCATGAGCTTGGTCCACCGTGGAGTAGCATATCTCTGTGGACTGGTCCATAGACCGATGCCCACATGTCAAGCCCTAATTCTATTTTCTGAATTAATTTAATTCTTGAAAATCCTTTTATCTTATTGGTCCCACTTGTCACTCTCTCTACCTTATTTCTCGAATTATTTTAATTCTAGAAATTCATAAATACCAATGGTCCACCTATCATACAATCATTCTTTATCTAATATTTTCGGAATAGAATATTCTGAGAATATTCCGTAGAGCTTTTTCATCATTTCATGTGAATTCCAATCTTCCGAGAGCCATATCTTCTTCATCCGAATTCCAATTGAACTCATTCAAGTTTTTAAATTCATCTAAATTCAATATCTACCTTCCAGTACCATTCAATTTCAATTTGGAGTTTATTTGATTTGTCTTTTGAATTTAGTTTGTTTTGTGCTTTCTTTCTCGTTAGACGCCGAAGTCCCGGAATCGTCCGAAGGAGCGGAAGATCAAACAAGTAGAAGATTGAAGATAAAATAAGATCATCATTGCTATAGCAAGGCAAGTTATACCTTTGATCATATTGAATCACAGTTTTTAAAATTACTTTGATTTAAATTATTGCATTTACTTTAAGTAATTATTTAAATGCTTTTGGGTTTAGCTATTAATCCAATTTGTTATATCCACTTTGTCTATTGTATGTCATAATCTTTTGTCACCCTAGATTGGTTCATATTTAGTTGGTGCTATGGTATTACCAACGTGGGTTGGTTAGTACGAGTAGATTGCTTAGCCATACAACGAGTCATCATCATAACTCGAGTTGCAATTATAAATTTGACTATGTGATTATGGAACTTTGTGTAAAAGCGTGCTATGTGTTATTACTTCGTGATGGCATGTGTTGCACTAAAACCAACTGGGTGGTAAAGGATTTGGACTGAGGCAAGTGGTGGAAGCTGTGTGATATGGTGGACTATGTGATGGGAATGATAATCTTTGTGACTTAGTTAGAAAATGGAAGTCTTGTCTTGGTCAATTAAGGACTTAACTTTGTGCGCCATTGAATCGAGCCTTCTTTGTGCGACCACATGTCTGATAAAACGGGCCTAACTTAGTAAGTTATGGATTCTCGGCATTGATGTTCAGGTGGATAGGTTAGGCTATGTGATATGGGTACTATGTGAATAAGAATGTCAATGTTGAGATGAAGTTTCTGAACCGTTTTGTTATGATCGGTCACACCACCTCGGTTATATCGTGTGGGTAAAGTGTACAACCTCTGCAGAGTGTTAAACAATCTATTCGAATAGCCGCGTCCGCGGTCATGGACAATGCTCGGGGATTTCACACGAGGGGTAGATTTTCATAAAACTATTGGGAAGGGACAGCTGTGTGATTTAAGTCATATGGCTGTGTGAAAGAATTTGATTAGGTTGTGTGTCTTTGTGAAAACAATCATTAAATTAATATTGTCTATTTGTTTTGAATTATGCTTTCAATCTATTACTTGTATTCAATTGCAAATGTTGCATTTACAAAATAACCATGTAAGCCATTTCCTTTGGAATAAGCTGCATCTATGCATTGCATTCTGTGGTATGACTTGCGAAATGTACTTGTGTACTCACGCTTGTTGTAAAACTTGCGCCAAACCTACAGAGTGGAGGAATCGTCGGTCAACAAGGTCTACTTCAAGGATCGAGAAGAACTAGGTCGTGTGCACACCGACATTGCTGTGGGCATATGGATGGGCTTCACCGGTTATTCCGCTTCGTTCCCTGCAGACTTCATTGAGCTATTCGCCTCGAGGCATTAATTGTAAGCTTTGACCTTAAGGTCTTTACTCGATATTTATTGTTATTTGCCTATTTATTAATCATCTTTGTATATGGAAATGATATTTCATCGATGTTGCCATTGTGTGCACTAGCGTGATCTGGACTAGTGCGATATACGAGGGTCCGAGTTGTATTTTGGGTCCCGAGCAGAGGTGGTATCGAGCCATATCGACCGTAGGTCGTGACCTTAGTTAGAATGACCGTTGTAAGGAAAACTTCAAAACTTATTTTACAAATGGAAAATCTTAACGATGTGCTATTCTCATCTTGTCTAGCTTCTATACTCTTCCATTCTATTCCTTTCTCATCTATATTCGTCCTCACCATTTTGAGTATTAAATTGGACTCTCTCCCCTCATAACTTCTATAGTCATCGTTATCCATGTCAAATGTCTTGGTGGATGTCCAAGAGCTGTTTTGAGCAACTGTTTGAAGACCATGCAACAAACAACAACTTATCAACATCTCCCCAAGTGTTCAAGACAAGCTCGTCGCAAGAATTCAAGACCAAGAAGAAGTTGTACGTCGCCCTGCCTTCTCCAAGATTCGCTTGCAAGGATCGCAAGCAGTCAACGTTTGACGAAGACAGTGATCAGATCGAGTTTTCTTCAGACCATCCATATAGGATAAATCAGTGTAGGTTACTCCCATGTGTTGAGCCAAGCTGCCCTGTTAAGTTAGAGTTTAATCGACTAGACGATTAGATCTTTGTTTCCCTTCTTCGGTGTAGTTTGGCTGTGAGTTTTATGCTTCTTAATAGCTTTTAGCTATTTCGTGTTCTTTGGTGTTCTTTGGGTTAAACCCGCTCCTTAGTAGATTCTCTTCCTTACCTTGTGCTTTTCCTGCATCTATTAGCCCCGTCACCAGCGAGATGGAGAACCCCAGTGAAGCCAGCCCAGTCAGTAATCTTGAGACAGTTTGTGCCAGCTCAGGTGTTGTCAACCCCAGTGGATAGTTGTCAGTACCAGGAGTAGCAGATCCAGTCATGGAACAATTCTTGGTAGCTCAGACTCAACTCATGAATGCGATGATGCAGAACATGAACAACAGGCTGACCCAGCAGAATCAGACCACCGCTACTTTAATCGATTTGATGAATCAGAATAATCAAGCAAGTCATCGTACCGTCGCCAGCGTTAGTACCAAAGCAGATGATAACCAGCTACTATCTCGGTGCGGTGAGTGGCCCATCGAACACGAGCGCCTCCCCGCCACCTAATCGATCATGCAAGTGACGATGCAACCATTAGACAATATTACTGTTTGCAATGGTGCACAACTCGTTGCCATCCCAACGACGCGCCCTCAGTTCAAGCTTGAGAAGTTCTTAAGGACCAAGCCACCTGTTTTTGAAGGATCAACCATACTCAAGGATGCAGAGTCTTGGATTCACACCATAAAAGAAAAGCTAACTATTGTGCAGTGCAACAATAATGAGAAAGTTCTCTATGCCGCTCATCAATTAGAAGGAGTTACATTAGATTGATGGGAAAACTTTCATGCCGCCCATCAGGACAAGAAGACCATCACATGGTTAGAGTTCTTCGCTGCTTTTCGCCAACAGCACGCGACATCAAGCAAGAGTGATCAAGAGAAACTTGCTATTCCGATATCCTACATCCCATACAGTCATTGTCATTTGAAGTGCTGCTAATCAGAGGAGTCAGAAGTTTGTGCATGTATCCGTTGTGGAGAAATAGGCCATAGCGCCGATGAAAACAATATCAATTGTTCCAGTTGCGAAGGGAACCATTCCGCTGGAAAATGTCCCCTGATCAAGATCACATGTTTCTTGTGTGAAAGCGATGATCATTGTTCGAGCCAGTGCCCTATGTATTCCATGTTGACTTCTGCAACGCAACGTCAGTGAGAAAGTTTCGGAGCCACAGGCAGAGCATTAGCAAAAGAAGGCAACCCATTGTCAGTACAAAAATTGTCAGCTGAAGGATCACAAAAGCAGAATATTGACCTCAGCAGCCCACCTCAAAAGAGAAACAAGCCAGTATCGTCAGGAGGTTGTTTCGAGTGTGGTAAGCAAGACCACTATGCCAAGAGATGCCCTACAAAGCGACTATCCTTCTTGAAGGTGAAGAACACCAGAATAGTCGTTCTGCCATAGTCTCGTCAGAAAAATCGCAAGGTTCAACATGTCTATGCTACAACAATAATGGAAAAGGTCACTACGTTAGCCAGTGTCCTCGGAAGAACCAGTCATTCACTCCAATATGCAAGAATGTCAGAAGTTAGTTCAGTCAAGATTGTAACACCCAGAATAGGTGGTAACGCAGCACAGATCCGTGTGTCGGTAGGCGATCAAAGAAGAGACGTTTGAACGATGATGTTACCAAGAAAGTCAGAGAATCAATGTAACTTTTCCTTTGTTGGAGAGCTAAAAATGTGGACATCTTTGCATGCAAGTTACGGAGAAAAAGAAATTGTTGGATATTAAATCATTGGATACCTTTCCAAGAGTCTGCCTTTGCAAGTTGAGTAATCAAGCGTTAAGTCATGATGATTGAAGGCCGTAGAGCCGTAACTATGGAATATGATGTTGAATTCCAACTCATCATTTTACATAGCAGTGAGACAATAGTAAATGATTGAAGAAGCTAATCATTGGAATAATGTCCGTATCGCAAGAGAATATGCAATTGTCATTGCAAGTGATCTATGCAACATGCAACCGTATCCGAAGTTAAGTTTGTCTCTGACTTGGTACCCAGGATCAGCCAATTTCAGAAGGAATTACGTTAGAGGTGAAATATGACAAAAAGGGGTTACAAGAGTTTGCAGAGATGATAGAGCAGATCAGATGATTTTCTCAGATAATGGCAGTGTCAAATCAAACCCATCAACTTAGCGAGTGTCAGTTGAATACCAGTGAAACAGTCGTTTTGAGACAGTGTCTGTTGAAGATCAATGAGACAGTCGTTTCAAGTTAGCCAAGACCCCTCACCGGTTGTAAGAAGAGAAGTCGCCAGACCACTAGAAGTGAACCGAGTCTGTAAGAATTTCAAAAGAGATTAATCACAACTCCGGTGTTCGTATTGCCAGATACCAGAAAGAACCTTGATAGCTTTTATCACGGAACATCCAAGAATCAGTGTGTTAAGAAGTTTCGCCCGCACTTCTTAATAACTAAAGTTTCAAGCAGTGAATTATCCTAGTCGTAATTCAAAGTTTGATGTCATGAAGAAACAAAGATGGTTATTGGATTAAAAACTACAAAGTTGAAATCCGTTCCCTCAGGCCAGACCAGTACAGCGGCATATACTTTGAAACAGAAGAGCTACCGCAAGAATCTGTTGATCAGTCAGCTAAAGTTACTTGTGAAAGTCAGAAGTTGAGTATTAAGTCAGTTTCAAAAGGATATTTGTTGGACCCCAGAGTTCGAACCGATGCTGGAAATCAGTGAGGTGACAGTTATGTTAAGAGATCAGTCCCCTTGTGAAGCAAAGGAAAGCGTGAGAACCCGCTGAAGGCAAACGGAATGATCCATGGATCAATAAGTATATCTGCATATCTAATGGGAAGAAACTCAAGTAGTTGATACACAAACCAACATTGAGTGCAAGCATTCCATTTTCCCTGAAAGTACCAAGGTGTACAAAGATCTCAAAGTTGAACTGTGATGATCCAAAATAAAGCGAAATATCGCAGAATGGGTTACCATGTGTTTGGCATGTCCGAAAGTCAAACAAAATGTTGGAGGCCTGTCAGAGTACTTCTATCCCTGAGAATTCAGATATGGAATCTCCTAGGACCCAATCGGGATATATGTTCTTGAAAAGTGGTTGTTGATCGTTTGACAGAAATTTGCCGTTTTATGCTTGTCAAGATCATCTAGCCTGAAGACGGTCTAGCAGAATGGTATACGATAAAGGTTGTATACGACAGAGATGGTATTTGTCAAGACGGTGCGAGGTCGATCTACGAGATGGTCAATTTGCACGACGTGTCAGAGAAGTTAGTGTCAGGCCAAGGATCCCAGCTTATCTTGTGTTAGCGACAGAGTCTGCATGATGCTTGGGTGGTCATTTCAGTTCAATATTGTGTATCGCCCGAATCGGCGGACAGATTGAAAAAAAAAGATTAATGAGTTATGCCTTAACTCATAGTACCAAGTCGAGCAAGTAAGTGTTGTGTGCAGAGTCTCCCTACAACCCAGATGTTAGCCAGTCGCAGTTGTCACCCTCTGAAGTTCACAATGGTTGATTGTGTGAGTCATCGCTCAGCTAGGAGCAGATCAAATTACAAAGTATGTGGATGTTGCATTAATTATGAAGCAGAAGAGTAAGGATCCTTAATCCTAAACGGAATTTAAGTAACAGTGTTCAAGAAGGAAGGCTACGCAGATCATACAGATTATCACCTTCGCAGCCATGTCTATCTTCAGAATACCTGTTGAGGTTCTATGCTAAGAATTGTATGACGTAGACAGAATGTGTCGATTAGTTCGATTCGGCCAGAAGAAGAGATAGTTTGCCAACTGTAGCCACAAAGCAAGATTTCCTCCACTCCAAAAGTGCCCTCAAGACCGATCAAGCGACCACTGTTACCGCAATCAAGTTTCAAGATGTCTTCCAGCCAAGAGCCAGTTTGTCAAGTTTTCAGTGAAGCGAGAAGTTTAGCAAGAAGCAAGATATTTGTTCTGTAAGTGTTCAGAAGAGCGATTCTGCCAAAGTCAAAACAATTTGAAAGCAAGAAGTGAACCCGAAGGCTGAGTTCCTTATCCTATTCTATAGCCAGCCTGAATCTCGGGGATGAGATTCCTTTAAGGGGGGGAGGTTTGTAACGTCCCAAAATTTGGCTTTTCAAAAATCTTTTGAGTAGTTTAGGTCCCTGGAAAATTTCACCAATTTTATTTGAATTAATAAAGCTTAATTGAGAATTTTATAAATTAAAAATATTTAATTTGACTAATCTAAACATTAATTAAATAAAAACCTGTGTTATTTGGCTTCCTTGTCTTTCAAGGAATTTTTGGGTATTTTCTGAGATTTTTTCGGATTTATTTGCTATTTATTTGACCTCCTTGATTTTTGCGATTTCTTTTAATTCCGAAAATCCAGATTTTCTCTCTCCTGCCGATGCTACAGTAAATCGCGGGTTACTGTTCATCTTCAATCTCCAGAACCGAACGAAGAGTCTAGTACGTGCACGTCTTGGGCTGAAAACTTCAAATTTCCATATCTTCCTCTACGGTGCATATAAAAGCGAGCCGTTTGCACTCACGCGTCCGTGTTGATCCCCTCTTCCAATCCCCTGAATTGGTTTCCTCCAAACCAATCTATTTTCGTCGCAATCTCCAAAAAACCGAGCTCCAACCGAAGTTCTTCTCCGGCGAACTACGGCTTCATCCGACGTCCGTTGGCCGAACCGTCTGCGGCCTTGGCTTCGCATCGTCGCGTTCTACGTCATGGTTCTTTCCTCTTCGCCCGAAGATCACCGGAGCACCGTCGGCCATGTCAAGCCCTAAAGCCGAAACGTGTTCATCGCGTTCCTCGCTTCCTCGGTGAGTTTTTCCAAAATCCGACCGCGTCATCTTGTGCCCCTCGTCAATACCTATTTTTCCCCTCTTGTAGATTCAAGTTTCATCCACCGTGCGCCGAGAATTTGACGTTCTCTCGCCTCTTGTTCGTCGTCCTTCTCCGGTCAATTACTCCGCAACCGTTGATCCCTGGCCTTCAACTCCACCACCGTTGAGTTCGCGTCGCCGCGTTCTACGCCGTGCTCACCTCCCTTTTCGCAGAGCATCACCGGAAGTGTTACGCGCCCGTGAGACCGCCGTCGTCGGCGTTCTTCGCGTCGCTGCCGTCGCACGGAGCAAAATCTTGATGTCCGGACCGCGTCATCATCTCCGGCTCGTCGTTTCCTTTCCGTTTTGCCCCTTCGCCAATGCTGGTTCGCCTCCGTTCATCGGCAACTCCATGAGCAAGAATCACTAGGTTGCTTCTGTACACTGTTCATGTTCATAATTGACGACGTTTTGTTGTATTGTCTGTTGCTTTCTCTCTGTTACCCTTTTCCTCTTCCCGATGAGTAATTTCCTTGTGGGTCCCACTTGTCATTCAATAATCAAGCCATATATCTATCTCTCACTTCCATGTGGACCCTTTATATATATATATATATATATATATATATATATATATATATATATATATATATATATATATATATATATATATATATATTACATGTAGACCCCACATGTCATCCTCCTAATTAAACACCTTAATTATTTATCTCACTTACATGCGGGTCCCTTTGTCAGTCAAACCTTAGTCAACCCTATTCATGAGCTTGGTCCACTGTGGACTAGCATATCTCTATGGACTCGGTCCATGAACCCGATGTACATGTCAACCCCTAATTCTATTTTTGGGAATTAATTTAATTCTTGAAAATCCTTTTATCTTATTGGTCCCACTTGTCACTCTCTCTACCTTATTTCTGGAATTATTTTAATTCTAGAAATTCATAAATACCATCAGTCCCACCTATCATACACTCATTCTTTATCTAATATTTTCGAATAGAATATTCGAGAATATTCCGTAAACTTTTCATCATTTCATGAATTCCAATCTTCCGAGAGCCATATCTTCTTCATCCGATTCCAATTGAACTCATTCAAGTTTTTAAATTCATCTAAATTCAATATCTACCTTCGGTACCATTCAATTTTAATTTGGAGTTTATTTGATTTGTCTTTTGAATTTAGTTTGTTTTGTGCTTTCTTTCTCGTTAGCCAGCAGAAGTCAGGAATCGTCCGAAGGAGCGGAAGATCAAGCAAGTAGAAGATTGAAGATAAAATAAGATCATCATTGCTATAGCAAGGCAAGTTATACCTTTGATCATATTGAATCAGTTTTAAAATTACTTTGATTTAAATTATTGCATTTACTTTAAGTAATTATTTAAATGCTTTGGGTTTAGCTATTAATCCAATTTGTTATATCCACTTTGTCTATTGTATGTCATAATCTTTTGTCACCTAGATTGGTTCATATTTAGTTGGTGCTATGGTATTACCAACGTGGGTTGGTTAGTACGAGTAGATTGCTAGCCATGCAACGAGTCATCATCATAACTGAGTTGCAATTATAAATTTGACTATGTGATTATGGAACTTTGTGTAAACCAGGTGCTATGTGTTATTACTTCGTGATGGCATGTGTTGCACTAAAACCAACTGGTGGTAAAGGATTTGGACCGAGGCAAGTGGTGGAAGGCGTGTGATATGGTGGACTATGTGATGGGAATGATAATCTTTGTGACTTAGTTAGAAAATGGAAGTCTTGCCTTGGTCAATTAAGGACTTAACTTTGTCCGCCATTGAATCGAGCCTTCTTTGTGCGACCACATGTCCGATAAAGCGGGCCTAACTTAGTAAGTTATGGATTCTCGGCATTGATGTTGGTGGATAGGTTAGGCTATGTGATATGGGTACTATGTGAATAAGAATGTCAATGTTGAGATGAAGTTTCGAACCGCTTTGTTATGATCGGTGCGCCACACCGGTTATATCGTATGGGTAAAGTGTACAACCTCTGCAGAGTGTTAAACAATCTATTCGAATAGCGCGTCGCGTCATGGACAATGCTCGGGATTTCACACGAGAGGTAGATTTTCATAAAACTATTGGGAAGGGACAGTTGTGTGATTAAAGTCATATGGTCATGTGAAAGAATTTGATTAAGTTGTGTGTCTTTGTGAAAACAATCATTAAATTAATATTGTCTATTTGTTTTGAATTATGCTTTCAATCTATTACTTGTATTCAATTGCAAATGTTGCATTTCGCAAAATAACCACGAAGTCATTTCCTTTGGAATAAGCTGCATCTATGCATTGCATTACGTGGTATGACTTGCGAGTACGGTTGTGTACTCATGCTTGTTGTAAAACTTGCGCCCAAACCTACGAGTGGAGGAATCGTCGGTCAACAAGGTCTACTTCAAGGATCGAAAAGAACTAGGTCGCGCACTTCACCGATTGCCGTGGGCATATGGATGGGCTTCACCGAGATTATTCCGTTTCGTTCGCAGACTTCATTGAGCTATTCGCATCCGAGGCATTAATTGTAAGCTTTGACCTTAAGGTCTTTACTCTGATATTTATTGTTATTTGCCTATTTATTAATCATCTTTGTATATGGAAATGATATTTCATCGATGTTGCCACTGTGTGCATTAGCGTGATCTTGGACTAGTGCAGTATACACAGAGGGTCCAGAATTGTATTTTTGGGTCCCGACACTTTCTAGCCCTACTAGTCTTGCCTCAGCAAATCACATTTGTATACACCAAAATTTCCACCGATCGAGGTTTATTTGGCCAACCGATGCATAATGAGCTTAACAATTTTAATAACACATCCCACATCTAATAGTTTACTAATAAATCAACTTACATCCATTTCACCGGACTAGTCATGTACGACAACTACTAATCCAATCACATATATGCACCTCTACGATCAACTAATAATCATTTATCCACTAATCCAATAGAGGCACAATTCCATCGACTTATCTATTAATTACATGGCAATCCGAATATTAATCCACAATCAAATAATCCATTCTACCATCTCCCAAATTCTAGCATATAAGATTCGCATAACTATCAGTTAAGGCATCCGATCAAGCAATCCCAAAAATATACTTAATCCGACATCCAAAGAGCAACAATACACATATATAAAAGATATATCAGTAAACATCAACACATACGTCAACCATCAAGTAATAAATTACAAAAATCTTTATGCGACCTATCTCCAAAAATTACTAGTCAATGTGAGAAGAAACCTCTAATTAATTTATCCTCCAAGATCACCACTAGCGTCCATGCGACTTCACAACAATATCGTCCGATCAAATAATCAACTCATATATTTAATGTAGCATCTACTGATCAATAATGCACGATTTCACCACAATAATCTAATTATCGCATTCACCAAAATATCAATACATGATCATGCCAATGCCTAAATAAGACTTAACTGGAGAGTCGCACCGGTCTAAGACATCAAACAATTTTTATAATCAAACATGCATGAAAAGATGCCATGCTCATGACTAATATGCAACATGCACAAGTAAATATCGTAAACACGATTTGACACTAAAGATTTTACCGCGCACTAGGCATGCGAAATATCGCGGACATCGTCTCATATCGCGTCCGGCGTAGTCATCGCCGAGCTCGTCATGCGTCCACATTCGCCGTAGCGTTGCCGAGCTCGTCCACGCCAGCGTCGCGTCGACGCTGCCGCTTCGGCCACGCCACGAGTCGCCTTTGCCGCGTCACACTTAAGCGCGATCGTCATATCGCTTGCTCGCCTCGCAGGCCGCCACGCCACTACATGCATGGCGCCGCATGCATACGCCACACCCTCGCGGCTCCTCCACCTCGGCGTCTCGCGCGCGTGGTCGCGCCGCCAAGCCGCGTCCTCGCCTCAGCCTCCTCGCCTGCGTGTCGGTCATTGCGCCATGCCTCCTGGCTTGGGCGCGCACTCGTCCTCGTGTCCATGGCACCTCGACTGTTCCTCGGAAGTAGTCACCTCCGTGCCCAAGCTTGCCTGCGCCGAGCGCCGTCTTGTTGGGCGTCGGCCACCTTGCCACACGCCCCGTGCCTTGGCGCCATCAACTTGCCGCTTGCATTGGGTGCATCTTTGGCCGAGCCTCACCGTGCTTGCCTGAGCCGCCCCAATCACAGCAAGAACACACAAAAGAAGTCGTTTTCCAATCTCCTATGCACTCTGTGACCCTCCAATCACTACCACAAAACATGCGGACTTAAAGCAACGAGCAATCAAAGCGCTTCTCATGCACACAATACTTCACATGTAATCTTCGGACTCAAGAATCTGCTCTCTTTCATTTGTTCGAATCATGTTCGCGCCGCTTTGACTTGTCTTTGTTGCTCCCGGTCGATGCCACCGCCAGTGTGCCTCTCGACCGGCTCGACCCTTGGCCCGTCTTGCTCTGCCTAGTTGGCATGCACCGAGCCGCTCGGCCGCCGCATGCTTGTGTTGGCAGCACCTCCATCCTTCCCTTTCCTCTTCTCCAAAATGCGCAAACCTTCATGCATGTAGAGGATGTTTGTACGGATGGAAAGCTTATGCGATGGGAACACGGTGGTATGACATGCAAAGCATGATTTAGTTCTTGGATGGGATTTAGAGGAGAGAAGGAAGAACTTTGCTTTTGTGTTCATGGAGAGAAGAATGGGCTATCTTCTTGGTTTGGAGGCAAGGAAGCTGTCGGGGAGAAGAAATGAATTGGCAACTTTGGTTCGGTGGGAGGATGGTTCGGTGTGGTGTACCGCCTAGGAGAATAAAGAAATGGTAGTGGGAGGTGACGTACTAGTTGCATGGCACTAGGTGCGGTGACTTGTTTTCTTTTGATATGATTTACTAGTAGGAGCTGCACACATGCATAGATCATGTGCTAGTCGGGTAGAGTACATGCTGATTTCTTTTGTTGATTAGGCCAAGTTAATGTAAGTGGGTTGGGGTTCGGTGGGCACAACATCGATGCATTCGCGTCTTGGCGGATCAACGGCGGCGACCAAGTCATGTCCAACGAGCGACTCATATATGGACGGTTGGCGATTGCGATCATAGTGCATAAGCGCACCGATAGGAAAAAAGATTGAATAAGCAACAGTCGCAACAAAGCTTTGACACAAACTTGACACCCATGCATGCACGTAAGACTACGAAATAAATAATGAAGGCTTTCTTAAAAGAGAGCATCGATGAACTAAATCGAAAGTGAGTCTAAACAGTTTTATTGTTCGATGCGAGGCAATCGATAATAAACATTAAATACACTACTAGTTATATCTACGAAGCAATGAATCTTTGAAGCCTCCGAACGATTTGTCGCAAATAATTGCTCCAACTACGCCAAAAATATGTGCTTTACTATGGTGGTTATTGTTGAAATGGTATAAAAAAGGAAGGGAACTTGTCATTTGGGAAATTTGATTCACTCTTCAATGCATTAATCGAGGTTTTCTCTATCGTTTGAAATTTGAAATTTTTAGCTGCCTCTAAATATAAAATGAAACGAAATAACAACTAGCATCATATTGAATTAATGCTTCGTTTACACTATATACATTAAATCTGAAGAGCTAGAAAAGAATTTGACCAGTTTTAAGTCAACTAGATAGAAGGAGCCTGTGAATAAGATGTTTTCTTTTTTAAAAAAAAATATAAAGAAATTTAAAAGCAACATTTTAATTAAACACCGGAAAATTTTTCAAACATTGCCAAATATTTATTAGATCGCCAAATTAAATATTAGCATCCCGATTCTAAAACTCAGGATGTTACAAACCTCCCCCCCTTAGGAAGAATCTCGTCCCCGAGATTTGGACGAAAAAGAATAGGGCAGAAAGACTTGGTCGCTATGCTTAAATCCGATATTCTTTTCAAAGACTGAATGACTTGATCTCGAGCCAATACCACTTCTATCTTGATATTTTTGGTTCTATAACCTCTAATTAAAATCCATCAATCATATTTAGTGTAAGGCAAACACACTCCAATCTATTGTTCCACAATTTATATGTTAACCTCTGAAATCACTTACTTCGGTATATTCTTCCAAACCACCATAAATTCCTAGGTTTGCTTTGATTTCCAATAAGGGCACCGACTTACTTCTAAATTTTCACAATCCATAAGTGAGCTCAAACAACTATTAATCCACTCCCATAATATAAATCATGGTTCAAATCTAATCTCGATCACATTCTTGGGAACACTAATAATCCTAAGTGAAACCACCTTATTGCTCACATATTCCATTTCACTTGCTTTATAAATTCCTAACATAGGGTATCTCCAATATAACTCCCAATTCATGAGCACTAAAAACTGTATTCCAAGGCCAACAATTTACCAAATGTCATATACTATGAACCATACATCAATTAATTATTGTTTTCAGCAATTTTCCTCACAACAATTTAAATTTCTAAAAGAAAGAATATCTATGCAAGATCAACTGTATCTTCAAGTAATGTCTCTATATTTCCGCTTCTCAATCCTTTTGTTAGTGTGGTCAATCTACTTGCAATAATCAATCCACGGAATACACCAATTAATTTCTTAAGGTCTAATCCACTCATCCCTTTAGTAGGATCTAATCAATCACCAAAATTAACACAATTATCCTAGGTTAAAGATATACCTCCTTTATCCAAAGTCAACTCCGACCTAGGTATATCAAATCATCAAAAAGATCATCCATCCAAGATGAGTTTGTAATCCATCCATAATCCAAATAGTTTGAATCACTAACTTTGTACAAATCAAGTTATCCACAATAACCTTAGTTCAATTAAACAAGATTTACTCGATATCTTCCACAATCCACTTATGCTCAAGTATTAGTTAGTTCCAACCGCCACATTAATCATCCCTAATTAATCTAATTATATCACCCTTTGAACAACTATTCCCATAAAGATGAATCTTTAATCAATCCTCGTTACCATCCATTATATGACCATTCAATCACCTAATCTTCATCTCTAGAAGTATTATGATCCGATTATATACTCAAATATAACTTTAAAAATCCCAATTGATCATCATAAGCCAAATTTATAATCTCATTGTAGTTTCAAATTCTAACTTTGTCACGCTAGACCTGAATCTGACTCACAATCTTATCAATATATCGTTTAAGACATATCTAAAAATCTAAATCCAAAAGTGAACTACGAAAATTAGTTATTCAATTCTATTCATGTATTCCATGAGTTGTACCTACATAATCCTCCGATATAAACCCAACATCACCCGCAGGCAAGCTTTACACCTCACTATAATAGTTCCATTTATACTCATATCGTAACCTCTGATGGTAACGTCTACCATAATCCACAATTGATCTCACAAAGGTTAATATCTCATGATTCAAAAATCTAATTAACTCTTCTAAGATCATATTCAGGGATCATGAGTAATAATTCAATTTCTCAATTATCAACTATCACTTTGACAATGGAAAAACCACCGACATCAACCAAACGTAAAAGATCTAATTCAATATAAAACAGCAGTTGTTCAATCATATCCTTCTCTTTACCGATTCCGCTACCAATCTCTTAATCAACATGCGGCTTCCATTAAAGAGATGAGAGGGAAAAGCATAAGGTAGGGGAAGCAACAGGGGTAAGGTCCTTAATTCAATTTAGATATTTGAAGCTCCATAACACAAGAACCAACTTGATACAACGAAAAAGAAAGCGGTAGGGACAGCACAAGATACAAACGAGCATGGTTAGTTTTCCGACATAGTTGCGATACAATCCACCCATAGGCGATGCACAACTACTTGGAAAAAGAGAGCAAATGATCGCCACAAAATCCAGCGTCTACCAGCTAAGTAATAATATCATTAGGGCGCATATAATCTAAGAATAAACCCTAATTTTATTCCTAAAATCGCAGCAAGGCATCGTCTTCTCGTCCTTTCGCTGATGCTCTGGACACGAGAGAAACCTACGAACATACGAGCTTGACATCTTGGTCCAAGATTGAGTACTTGCCCTCTTACTTCAGGAAGACAGTACTCCGGTGGTGCAGACGCATATGGGGAGACCTCGTCCTCCCCATAGAGCACATGCCGGTCCACCAATCCCATGTTGCGTAGGGGTTGTAGACGCTCTTGAGCCACGGTAAGATGAAGTTGCGTCTCCCATAACTCATGCATAGAGCAATTATAGATTTGATCCTTGATGTGTATCAATCTTGCCAGCTGTCGTACTTGAGTGTCTTTCCCAGACTGGATCCTGACAATAGTGTTCACTTCTACGCCACATGCTTGCATAGGAAGGTGGTAGTATGGAGGCTGAGCTAACCCCGTCAAGTCATGACGAAGATGGCTTAGTGCCACACGAGCCACTTCCTACAATGTCGTGGCCCCAGAGGTGCCACGAGCCTGGAATCCGTATGGGATACTCCTTGTCACGCGTCTGGCATCGATATTGATCACTGCTAAATACCCCTCCATCCCTGGTCCTTGATCCCGATGGTAGATGGAATATTGGTGTTGATAAGTGAAGTTTGCTATTCACATTATATCTCTAGAAACACCGGATATCCGTCTACGTCCTCAGCTTGAGTTTCTTTGACCAAATATTGACGATCCATTTAAGGACAAGAACAGCAAGGTAAGAAATCTTTGCAATTTAAAACAAGAATAGGATAAGGAAAGATACTAAGATGGATGAGGAATAAAAGATATTCCTAACTTATACTTTCTGAAATTAGTTTAGAAATTTTGAAAATAACTTGACCAAGGACTTACTAGACTTAACGCCCATGCTATCTCTAACCTACAGATCGATGGCTCACGATACCAACGCTGTGGAGACCCCGGAGTTATCTCCATAAGACCGAGACTAAGCATGGTCTTAGAGACATAACTCTAGGTCTCCGTAAATGAATTCCAACTTTACTCGGGCTAAATGAGAGTCTTGATGCAAACTAGAGCCCGACGATCATGCGCGCGCTCCTCTGAAAGCATCGCATGATTGTCGGTTCTCCAACAAGCCAAGCACGACACTTAGCGAGCTAAATGGGAACCCATGAACAGCGAGTATGACTTATATTGGCTCCCAAGATCAGCGACCAATATAACCATACTCTCATTCAACGTCGGTTACATCCATACAACCTTCAAATACGATAGTACAAAAGGCATACAACATAGTTCCAAGTTTACATCTAATACAAGTGGCCGACCGCCAAATTAAACAAGTTCATAAAGTAGCAAAGAAACAAATAAGTAAATAAACCAAAAGGCCAGCAGTGGTATGCCCCATAACCCATCGACAACCGACTGGGATTAAAAGATAGCACGCTACTCATCGGTGTCGCCTAAATCGACACCGACGAGCTCGTCGGTCTCATTATCCTCCTCACCTGTAAAAGCCAAAGAACATCCGCTGAGTACAAAGAGTACTCGCAAGTCTTACACAAATAAAAATAGTTATGCATAAGGTCATTCAAAGGAAGGGCTCATATTGGCTTAATTTTATAAAGAGACGCAATCTTGAACAACCTACACATACTAGTTTTTCAAGTGCCATTTCAAAACCAGATTTGAAGTAGAAGTATAGCATGTGAATAAGTAATGAATTCAATAACAAATGAATCATACCAACAACAAAGTGGCGGTCCACTTTGATACAACAACAAGCATGAACATCCCATTCATGTCGATACCAAGTTATAACCACAATTTTAATTCCAAGTCTAACAATAAGCGACCCACAAGTTTCAGCGGTCGTCCATAGCAGTGGACACGGCTATTCGAATAGATTATACCTCATAGGTGTACTATTTTACCCACACGACTTGATTAGCCCGTAAGCCTCGGATGCCTCCGAATATAGCATACTTCCTAAGGTATGCCTACTGTAAATCAAGATCTGATCGTTTTTAGCAAGAAGATCCCATTGAGCTAAGTCCTCAACCCATGGCTCCTAGGAAACACGAGGCGTTAACGCCTCCATCCTATATATCCTAGGAAACACAAGACGTTAACGCCCCATCCTATCGGCCCAAAAGGAACACGGATTTCACGGTCCCATGCCCTTACAATTTCACCACCGTGGGACTCAACACAATAAAATCTTCCCCTACTTAACCATACGGCACCCATATACCGCGTGATAGCACGAGTTTTGCTTGAATCGCAACAACCCAAAGTTCGGTCCTTAATCGTCGGACAAGCCAAACCACATACCCAAATCTCGTATACCGAAGGCACCATCACTAACCAACACTAGTCCAGACCAAAAGGTCATTTAAAATGACAAAATTTCACTTATAAAACAGATACGAAGATCTGAAACAAAAGTATATAATGAGAGTTATGTTTATTCCATAATTGGCGGGCTATTCGACAATCGAGCTACGGTTCTAGACTTGCATGGCTAAGCAACTTGAACAACAAAGATTTCAAACATCCTATCATAATTAATTCAGTACTGGGGTAATTCATGGATAGCCACAATGACAAGATAATAGGATGTGTCTAACTATTCATCACAAAAATAGCGACATTATCAAAATAGCATGCAAGCAATTATCATTGCATCTATCCTAACAAATCTGGGATCAAATATGATGCAAAAAGAAAGTTCAAAGGATGCTGGCCTTGCTGGTAGTTCACTTGCTCACTCTCGGTTACTTACTCTCATACTTCCGGCAACTCGGAATCTAAAGAAAGACGATATCGAATAAACACCGAAAAATAGCCAAAAACTCAAATTGCTCCAAAATGCATGAAATTTATACAGTAGCTATATTATGATTTTAAATGAATTTAGGTACAAAAATTATTCCATTTGGAGTTTATATGAGAGAGTTATAGTAGTTTGAAAATCAGATTTTTGGAAAATGTTGAAAATCAATGTTCTGTTACTGTTCATCCGAATTTAATTGTTTTGCGAAAATTTGTAGAACAGTGGTAGGGATAAGATTTACATGGTATGAAAGGTAATTAAAATTTAAGATCAATAAAAATTGAATCACCCCATTTGGAGTTCATATGAATTAGTTATGAATTATTGAAGTTAAAAGACTTTTTCGTGTAAAAATAATTCTTTTCTGATTTTGCTACTGCATTAAATAATTTTTATAGGTAGGATGACCTAGCCTCTGTCATGACAAGTGGGGTCTATATATTTTATTTTCTTTTCTATTTATTTCCTAAGGAAAACATCTACCGACAAATCTAACCTTCTCATACTCATATACTTAACCGATTCTCCGGTGTTGAATCCAATCACATGTATAACACTCTCCGATCATATTCTCAGATCTTGATCTAAATCCTATACTAACCTCCACTAAGGCATTATCAAGGTAGTCAATCCACCGACTTATGTGCATATGTCCATGACTAACTCCATCAATCATTCTCCGATATACTATTTAAACTAATACTAACTATCTAGCCCTACTAGTCTTGCCTCAGCAAATCACATTTGTATACACCAAAATTTCCACCGATCGAGGTTTATTTGGCCAACCGATACATAATGAGCTTAACAATTTTAATAACACATCCCACATCTAATAGTTTACTAATAAATCAACTTACATCCATTTCAGGACTAGTCGGTAATGCGACAACTACTAATCCAATCACATATATGCACCTCTACGATCAACTAATAATCATTTATCCACTAATCCAATAGAGGCACAATTCCATCGACTTATCTATTAATTACATGGCAATCCGAATATTAATCCACAATCAAATAATCCATTCTACCATCTCCCAAATTCTAGCATATAAGATTCGCATAACTATCAGTTAAGGCATCCGATCAAGCAATCCCAAAAATATACTTAATCCGACATCCAAAGAGCAACAATACACATATATAAAAGATATATCAGTAAACATCAACACATACGTCAACCATCAAGTAATAAATTACAAAAATCTTTATGCGACCTATCTCCAAAAATTACTAGTCCAATGTGAGAAGAAACCTCTAATTAATTTATCCTCCAAAGATCACCACTAGCGTCCATGCGACTTCACAACAATATCGTCCGATCAAATAATCAACTCATATATTTAATATAGCATCTACCGATCAATAATGCACGCATTTCACCACAATAATCTAATTATCTGCATTCACCAAAATATCAATACATGATCATGCCAATGCCTAAATAAGACTTAACTGGAGAGTCGCACCGGTCTAAGCCATGAAACAATTTTTATAATTAAACATGCATGAAAAGATGCCATGCTCATGACTAATATGCAACATGCACAAGTAAATATCGTAAACACGATTTGACACTAAAGATTTTTACCGCGGCACTAGGCATGCGAAATATCGCCGGACATCGTCTCATATCCGCGTCCGACGTAGTCATCGCCGAGCTCGTCATGCGTCCACGTTCGCCGTAGCCGTTGCCGAGCTCGTCCACGCCCGCGTCGGCGTCGACGCCGTCGCTCTCGGCCACGCCCACGGAGCTGCCTTGCCGACGTCACACTTAAGCGCGATCGTCATATCGCCTTGCCTCGCCTCGCTTGGGCCGCCACGCCACTACATGCATGGCCGCCGCATGCATACGCCACACCCTCGGCCGGCTCCTCCACCTCGGCGTCTTCGCGCCGCTGGTCGCGCCGCCAAGCTTCGCGTCCTCAGCTCAGCCTCCTCCGCCTCGGTGTCGGGTCGCTGTGCGCCATGCCTCACGAAGCCGCTGGGCAGCACCTCGTCCTCGTGTCCATGGCACCTCGACTCTGTTCCCTCGGAAGTAGCTGTCACCTCCGTGCCCAAGCTTCAGCCGTCGAGCCGCCGTGCGCTGGGCCGTCGGCCACCTTGCCACACGCCCCCGTGCCTTGGCGCCTCACTGCCTTGCCGCTGCAGCTGGCTGCATGCTGGGGCTGAGCCTCACTGCTGTGCTTGCCCAGGCCGCCCCAATCACAGCAAGAACACACAAAAAGAAGTCGTTTTCCAATCTCCTATGCACTACTGTGACCCTCCAATCACCAGCCACAAAACATGCAGACTTAAAGCAACAGCAATCAAAGCGGCTTCTCATGTACACAATACTTCACGTGTAATCTTCTGGACTCAAGAATACTGCTCTCTTTCATTTGCTCCGAACTGCAACTGGCTGCTGCCCTTTGACTTGTGCTGCTGCTCCCAGTCGGCGTGCCACCGCCAGCCGTGCCTCTCGGCACCGGCTCGGCCCTTGGCCCGTGCCGCTCTGCCCAGTTGGCATGCACCCGAGCTGGCTCTGGGCTGCCGCATGCTTGTGTTGGCCAGCACCTCCATCCTTCCCTTTCCTCTTCTCCAAAATGCGCAAACCTTCATGCATGTAGAGGATGTTTGTACGGATGGAAAGCTTATGCGATGGGGAACACGGTGGTATGACATGCAAAGCATGATTTCTGGTTCTTGGATGGGATTTAGAGGAGAGAAGGGAAGAACTTTGCTTTTGTGTTCATGGAGAGAAGAATGGGCTATGTTGTTCGGTTTGGGGGCAAGGAAGCTGTCAGGGAGAAGAAATGAATTGGCAGCTTTGGTTCGGTGGGAGGATGGTTCGGTGTGGTGTACTGCCTAGGAGAATAAAGAAATGGTAGTGGGAGGTGATGTACTAGCTGCATGGCACTAGGTGCCAGTGACTTGTTTTCTTTTTGATATGATTTACTAGTAGGAGCTGCACACATGCATAGATCATGTGCTAGTCGGGTAGAGTACATGCTGATTTCTTTTGTTCAGTTAGGGCCAAGTTAATGTAAGTGGGTTGGGGGGGTTCGGCTGGGCACAACATCAGATGCATTCTGCGTGCTGGCCAGATCAACGGCAGCGACCAAGTCATGTCCAACGAACGACTCATATATGGACGGTTGGCAGATTGCTGATCATAGTGCATAAGCGCACCCTGATAGGAAAAAAAGATTGAATAAGCAACAGGCTGCAGCTAAAGCTTTCACACAAACTTGACACCCATGCATGCACGGTAAGACTACGAAATAAATAACAGAAGGCTTTCTTAAAAAGAGAGAGCATCAGTAACTAAATCAGAAAGTGAGTCTAAACAGTTTTTATTGTTCGATGCGAGGCAATCTGATAATAAACAGTAAATACACTACTAGTTATATCTACAGAAGCAATGAATCTTTGAAGCCTCCCGAAACGATTTGTCGCAAATAATTGCTCCAACTACGCCAAAAATATGTGCTTTACTACGGTGGTTATTGTTGAAATGGTATAAAAAAAAAAGGAAGGGAACTTGTCATTTCGGGGAAATTTGATTCACTCTTCAATGCATTAATCAGGGTTTTCTCTATCGTTTGAAATTTGAAATTTTTAGCTGCCTCTAAAAATAAAATGAAACGAAATAACAACTAGCATCATATTGAATTAATGCTTCGTTTACACTATATACATCAAATCCTGAAGAGCTAGAAAAGAATTTGACCAGTTTTAAGTCAACTAGATAGAAGGAGCCTGTGAATAAGATGTTTTCTTTTTTTAAAAAAAAATATAAAGAAATTTAAAAGCAACATTTTAATTAAACACCGGAAAATTTTTCAAACATTGCCAAATATTTATTAGATCGCCAAATTAAATATTAGCATCCCGATTCTAAAAATCAGGATGTTACATGCACAGACACATATACTGTGAATCATAATCAACTTAAAATTCTTGCTGCCACTTGCTGAAATCTTAATGCTTATCATGATAATTAAGCTCATCACTTATTACAAAGAATACTTGCAAGATTTTCAAAAGCTCTCTTTGCTAAATCAATGTCCTCAGCAGAATCTCCTTGCACAAATGGATTTTCAGCCAACGATTTTCTCAAAGAGGCATCTGCTAATGCACAAGTGCAACTTGAGAAGGAACGAAAGGATATATAGCAATCTTTATCCAACATAGTGGATGTCCAAGTACCAAAACTAGAATTCCTAGATAGTACTACTTTTAAAAAAATTGGTATTTATATTGACTTATTGTCTATGTCGCCTTTTGTTACGAAATCTTCTCAGATGAAGGAAATCCAGGATTAAATATGTCGTTTTGAACAGAAAGAGCTAGTGATGGAGGAAGAGCGGTGGCAACTCCATTATTTAAGGGAATTGCTTTTCACTGATCAACTAGCGGTTGTCCAGCATCAAGGCAGGCCCCCAACTGTAGCCACAGAGAGCAAGGACAACGAGAAACCAAAACCGGTCATCAGCATAAGTTGATGGAAATCGAGCTTCGTCATAGGCTCATAGCATGGGTTTGATGTGAGAATTGAAACTTAGGTCCACATCTCAACCAGGGCATCCATACGATGCAATCCTGTGATGGACGCTAACTTCTTTCTTTATTTTGCTGGCTCTAGAGTAGTATATTCAATTTGTGTGACTACATCAATTGTTGTATGAATGGTGTTTCATTAGTTTCTTTACAGTCTAGATAATGAAAATGCATCAATTGTTGTATGAATGGTGTTTCATTAGTTTCTTTACAGTCTAGATAATGAAAATGGTGTTCTTGTTCGAGTTTGAATGCCGAGCTATGTGTATTATTTCGAACTTTGCATCAGAAGCCTTCAGATGTCAGCATCAAAGATATGCATCACAAGTCTTTATATGCTACTTTAGTGCATGCAAATTACAACAGAAGCAGCTACGTAAAACAATTTGATAGTCCACACGTACTGTACCGTGATATACATGCTTCTAAATGGTTGATTCGATACCGGAAAAAAAATCCTGTCAAATTTAGCTGTAACAGCAAAAGTGAAAAAACCCATAAAGGTATAGTTGAATATCCCCGGACGGTATTAGCTCTGGGAAGGTGTTAGCTTAAACGCAGCCCGGAATACATTGGAATTTTTCCCGTAAGTGCCATCTTATTATCCTAATCTTAGTTCTATTGTAGCTTCACCGCTAGTTTGCTCCTATGATAATTTACCTTGGGGTTTTGATGAAACACTGTTGTATTTCTAGCTAGCTTCGACCTCGGAACGGGGTTTCACGGCACACACAAAGTTTGGTGGGCGGACGGCCGAGATTTACTTGACAAGCTAGATATGATGATGAATCTTCCATAAGACTGTCGCATCAGCTTTATTTCTAAATTTTCGTTAATGTTTCTATTTAATGCATGATGTCTACTTTATCAGTTGGTTTGTAATTATTTTACATGATAGTATGACATTTATTTATGTATTGAAGTATATTATAGGAAAATATTGATTTGTCAGTTCATTTACAAAATTGTCGTATGGAGTGCTTGTTCTATCAGGCTGCACCAATGTGATGTTTGTAGATATATGCATCACCATATTTTTGTTGGTTGATTTGTTTTATGTGTTAAAGACAAATATTATTTGTGCAAGGTTTAAGGTTTACTAGTGAGGAAAAAAAATCATGAGTCCTCCCTGCCATTTGATTTCGGCAGCAAAACGAACATGTGGTTGTGGGAATTTTTTTAAAAATAATCTAGTTTTATTCAAAATTACAGTAATACTATTATCTTTTTTTTACAGGAATAATCATCTGTCGCTCAATCGTTGAACTACTTGGTCCAAGTAGCTCAACAGTTGAGCGACTTGGACACTTATCGCTCAACAGTTGGTCTTAGCGTACAACTCACTCAGCTAATAGGGCATGCATTGTGCTCGTTGGGCGATAAGTGTTCAAATCGCTCAACCGTTGAGTGACTTAGGCTAGTCGCCAACAGTTGAGCGATAGATGATTATTCTCAAAAAAGAAAAATATGGTATTACTACTGTAATTTCAAATAAAAACTAAATTATTTTTAAAAAATTCTGTGGCTGTGCAACTCCCTCCCTCGCCGTGCGCTCCGCCCCCACCGTCTCTCGGCTTCTCCTGCGAAAAATCCCGGAGATCACACCTGGCCCAATCACTCCTCCCGTTCCGCCCCTATCCACCTCCCCGCTCTCCCGCCTTATCCTCCTCCCCGCCACCAACCGCCAAAACCATCTCTCTTGTGCCCACCAGGCCACCACACTGCTCCGAGCCTCCGACTTTACAGCTTCCTAGAAACCAACACAAGGGGGGACACCAAGAACTCGAGCTCGCCCATGGAAGAGCTCCTGCTGCGCCACGGCCACCTACCGAGGCCGACGGCGCCGCGACGACTCCACGTCGTCGCCGTCGCGCTGCGCACCAGGCCGACCAGCCTCGCCGTCCCCGGGTTCCCGCCCGCCACGGCGCCGGCGCCGGTCCCGGAGCCCGTGTTGCCGTCGCCGCACGTTGCCGCGGACGCCGCGGCGGTCCTGCTCGCGGCGGGCGTGCCCCAGCGGACCTCCGGCGCGCAGCGGGATGTGCCCGGAGCTACTGTCCACGCCCGTGGAGACCATCACAGCAGCACTGCAATTCCTCTCGAAGGAGGTGGGGTGCCCGCGGAGGACCTCCCGCGGGTGCTGCGTTGGCGCCCGTGCCTGCTCGTGTCCCCGATCGCAGCCCGGCTTCGGCCAACGCTCTACTTCCTCCGAGCGCTCGGCGTCCCCGACCTCCCCCGCCGCGCCGACCTGCTCTCCTTCTCTGTAGAGGACAAGATGCTCCCGCGGATCGAGTTCCTCGAATCACTGGGCCTCCTCCCGCGCCACGCGCTCCATGGCGCGCCGCTTCCCCGCGCTCTTCTACTACGGCATCGACGGCAACATGCGGCCCAAGGCGGAGTACCTCCTGGGCGCCATGGACCGGGACGCCGACGAGCTCTTCGACTTCCCGGAGTACTTCTCCTACGCGCTCGCCACGCGCATCGCGCCGCGCCACGAGGCCTGCGCCGCGTGCGGCGTCAGGATGCCGCTGCCCGCCATGCTCCGCCCCGGGGAGCCCAAGTTCATGGCCAGCCTCGCGGGCTGCGTCGGGTCCACGCCGCCACGGCGGCGGTCGCCGCTTTGGCACGCCTACTGGGTGGACGACGCCGGCGCCGGCGCGGCGGAAGAGAAGGCAACGGTGTGACGCGACGCGAGCGCGGCATTATACTGGCATGTGTATTAGTAGTACGTAGTGGGCGTTCTTGGCTGTGTAAGCTGTGCATAATTACATGTGATCTGCAAGTAAACAACACCATCTGGTTGGTTTCTTGTGTTAATCAATCATCAAGGGAAGGTCTTATAGTTCATACTTTTAGCTCATATCACACTCATTGATCATCATTGCATTCTAAAGACAAACTTAGCTAGGAAAACTACTTACAGAACATGGCAGGTTCATATAATTCGAAAAGGGAAAAAAGAGGTTTGATTTCAATCATTTCATAAGGCCAAAGATAGAACCACGTGGTACATTCATATGCCAAATGAACAACTTAGCCACAACTTCAGAACAACATGCATAGATATGAAATGATGCTTTCATTGGGTTTCCAACTTTCCATTAATCACCCAATGTTAATAGTTTCAGTTGATTCGACACTGCCTGTGAAACAAGATTAAAACGAGAACCAACTGTGCATTTCTTCTTCTAGCACAACAAAAATGATGTGGAGTATCACTGATCTTGGCAAGTCCCTTGCGGAACCACAAGCTCATTTGCTCAGGGTCAATTTAGAATAGCCGAATCAGATCAGCGTGCTTGGTGACACCATTGGTAATCAGGTGATGAGACAGTTGGTGTTGTGCAGAGGAAAGCGAGGAAATTAGAAGAGCCAATCCATGGACAGGTACACGGTGTTCATGGTTTGCAATCGGAGCGGATACGAACGGATATCGTTTATCCCGTATCTATTTTCATTTGTTTCTCGGAATCGGAGTCGGATACAGATAATGTTGGATACAAATACGAATGCAGATAGTCTTAATCATGAATACAGAGTGAATACATATCGAACCAAATACAGATTGTCTCGATCATGAATATTTATTTGGATATGGCACGAAAACATAAACTATATGTGTCACACAAATAAAGATCAATCAACAATACTAAATGTACAAAATGCAACTATATTAGTAGTTTAACAGGCAAATTTAAATACATTACATGATGACACGGGCTAGTTAAGCAGGTAGTAACTACTAACTAGCAAGTAGCAAGTCACAACTCTCACACCTTCAATGCCCAAAGTAGTGCGCCGCAAACACCACGCCCAACACAGCGTTGCAGAACCGCAGCCTAGCGACGATCGCCCACCCGGCGTCCTTGGGGACCAGTGACGTGGCGGCGACGACGCAGATCACGTTGGCCGCAGCGAGGACCGAGGAGGGAGGCCACGAGGCACCGCGTAGAGCGTGGGGAAGGCGAGTGAGGGGTGGGGAGGCGGAGATGAGGAGGGAGGTGAGGGAGGAGGGAGGCTACTGAGTGTTGACTATTGTTGGTTGATATGGGGTGAGTGGAATTTTATATTGTAATGCTACCAGATAGCTTGAACTAATTTTTCGGATAACCCCAAACCCGACGGATACCTACTTCTGAAATCTATTTATGTATGTGGCAAAAACTATCCGGTTATGAATCCAAAATCCCAAAAAAAAACTTCGGATATTCGGTTTTATGCTCCGAATAAGATCCAAATTTATTGGGATGGACGGTCGGGTACTATCCGCTCCAGTTGCACCCGTAGTTCTTGGATGGGAGAATTACTATTGATTCCACTTGGCAGGCATATATATTGCCAAGCTAATTTCAGAAGAAGGCTTGTTTGGTTCGTATACTAAGGTTGTCATTTTATATTTTTTGCCAAACTCACCTAAAGTTAGGGGTATGTTTGGTTGATAGCCAAACTTTACCACACTATAAGTTAGGCAAGTTTGAACAAGTTAGACGTCTATTTGCTTCGTAGCTACACTTGTGATAATATTTCTTTTGTCACTTGGGTCCCACATGCCAATGACTAAAAAAAAGTATGAAAATATTCCCTTTGCTAGGCAATATGTGGCTTCAATATTGATGACCTAACCTTAGGCGAGTTTGGTGAAAAATTATGGCAAACTTTGGGAACCTTAGGCCCTATTTGGTAGAGCTCTAGATTCTTAATTTTCAAATTCGCTCCGATTCTCCGAGAACTGAGTCATCTAAAAACATTTGGCTGGTAGGTTGGCTTCAAAAACTATATGAGGGAGGATTAGAGACAAATAGAAAAAGCTACCCCTTGTACAAATACCTTAATTGTGTTTTGTAATGCTTGCTACGCAAATCACTAGGACCCGGACTTTATTCAATTTTCATGGAATAACAAGGTACTTTCATATAGTATAAGATCGAATTAGTCCACTACTTCACACCTAGTGCAAAGAAAGTGAGTCACCAGAAAAGGATTCCAACGGGAGCCACAGAAAAGATCATAAAAGTGAAATTCGCCAAAAAAAAGCCGTTCTTAATAAATCACCAAACTTGAATAGCAAAGTATGGTTCACCGGTAAATCAACCAACAACTTATGGCTG
Source organism: Ampelocalamus luodianensis (assembly GCA_036346255.1). NCBI lineage: Eukaryota > Viridiplantae > Streptophyta > Magnoliopsida > Poales > Poaceae > Ampelocalamus > Ampelocalamus luodianensis. The sequence goes on from CM070622.1 coordinate 31,939,333, forward strand.
AATCACTACATATCAAAACATAATAGGACGCATAGTCTTTCCAGTGTTTTACGACTCAACTAAACAATGGCTACAAACCCAAACATCATTATCATTGACTCTAGCTTCCTGCCCAAAGATTGATACTGATGATAGAAGAGTAGACCTCCACCACTTAGTCGAACAGACTGAAACCCATGTCCTGCAAGTAGATTTGCAAAAAAAAATGAACATATTATTGCAGACATTACAAAAAAAAATGCCCATGTGAAAAAAATATAATGTATATTGCTTAATCAAATTAATCAAGTTGAAAAATATACATGCAGATGCATTGCCAATTAGTCTCTTTCATACACTTCTGAGATTTCACAGAAAACCATCCAAACTACATACAATTCGAGAGTTGAACATACAATTTTTCACCTAAAACTACCCAAACTCCATGTAATGTTACAGTACTACAGTAGCAATCACACAATCACATAAGCATTGAAATTAGCCCAAGCACACAAGCAGAACTGCAATAGCAATCACACAATCACATTAGTTTTTAAAACTGTGTAAGACTGTTTTTGTACAACAAAATTAGTCCAAGCACACAAGCAGTACTGCAGTAGCACTATTCATCATGGTTCATGAGTGCCACAAATCATCAATCACAGAAAAGCATTGAAATTAGCCCAAGCACACAAGCAATTGATTTCTTGGCAATTATACAGAAGCATTGAAATTACACGTCCGTTGCAGTTCCAGCAGCCCATCATTTTCAGATCGATTTCTTGGCAACTATACAGAAGAGAGAATATTGATGATTGAGGAGACATGCAAATTAGTTCCATATAGTTAACACTACCATACAAAAGCTAGGTAGTAGTATGGAGGATCTAGGTAGTTAGTTCCATATAGTTAACACTAACCATCATTGCATAATTTAATTAGTACCTGTGGATGCCAGTCACGATGTATTATATTGCATCTTCTTGATTAGTGCTGATGTCAAAACAAAACAGGAAAGCTTTACTAGTTCAGGAGGCATGAAACCAAACAAAACTTTCAAAAAATTTGCTAAGTAGACTACCTACCAGCAAAGCCCAGGCACCACCATCTGAGTTTCCGACAAAAGAACAGAACAATCCCAACAAATATGATACTACATAATACAAGGAACAATACAAATGTCTAACAAAAGAGGAGGACCTAACAACAGAGCCGTCCTCTCTGAGTGCTTCACCATAATCGGCTGATTAATCCAATCACCACATAATAACACACCTCCCATCACACAAGAAAGGCTAACTCGGTAACTGTATTGTAGTTCAGGTTTCCTCTAGCAAAAACGCAATAGGCGAAGAGGAAGGAGACAAAGGGAGTAGTAGGGAGGGCAAGAGGGAACGGGTGGATGAAGAGCATACCTTCACAGCAGGCCGACGGTGGCTCTCGGGAAATGGCGGCGGGGAAGAAGTTGGGGAACGACGGGGGCGACGAAGTCGGGGAATGGCGGCGGAAGCCTCTAGGCTTTCTGAGGCCAGGCTCGAATGCTGGCGGCGGAATCTCTCGAATGCTGGCGGTGCAGCACTCGACGGCCGGCGGAGGCGCACACGAGGGCCGACGCCGCCTAGGGCTTCGACAAGGAAATCGCCTCCCAGTCGCGAGTGCGAGAGGAGATGACGTGAGGGGGAATGCTCGGGGGTGTCTCGCGGTGGGGTTTTTCCAGGGGGTGTAGTTCGATGGCAATTACAGGAAATAATAATCAATTTCAAGGGATATTTTCGTTTATACAAGGTTGGATTCCCACGAGAATCCACGGGAAGACTGCTTCTCTATTCTAATTCATTTTCGAGATAGCTCCTCGCGAAAAGTAGAATCTGGTGGCTTTAAGAAGTTTGGTATTTAGTACTGCTCCACGAGATCCAAATGAGAAGCTAGGAGTAGGAGTTGTACCAAATATGACCATAGTATACAAACCAAACATGCCCTAGGTCATCAAAATTAAAACCACACTTTGACTAACAAAAGGGAATTTTGCCACACTTTTGAGTCATTGTCGTGTAGGAAGCGACAGAAATGGAATCTTGTCACACTTATAGCTACGAACCAAACGGACGCCTAAGTTAATCAAAGTTCCCTAACTTGAGGTGCGACAAAAGGAATGATTTCGGCAAAGCTGGCGCTCGGGCTGGTGTTCGGCAACTCGTTCGTGACAATCCTCGGGCAGTTTCCGATCGGCATCCTGGATGTCATGCTGCTCTTCTCCGCGATCGAAGGGGATAATGCACTTTAGCCAAGATAATGGAATATTTGTGCCTGACTGATGCTATGCAAATACTGGTAGTTTGATACTTTAGTTTGGTTAGTCTACTGGTCGCTCTTCTTAGGTACGTCGTATGGTTTGTGCCTCTGTGGGGTTTCGACGTGTCCTATATGTTCTCTCTGCGAGAAACTGGTAAGCCCATTCTTCGGTGTTCGACGGGTAAAAACGCAGCTGACAGTCGAGCTTGTCATGAGCTTGCTGTTGAGAGGCTAACAAAATATTGCGATATTTATCTTCTGTGTGCAAACATTCGCGAGTTAAAATTTGAATACGGGGCATTAAACTGATCAGAATTCACGGTATTTTTTTTTGCATGCGTAAATCAAAAGCTTGATGGTTAATGATATGGGTAACGATATGACTCGATATGACTCGATATGACTCAGATGTCTGATGCAAGCGGCAGCCTCAGACGCTTCATACACCGTCCAAGTCCTTCCTCGCGTTCACATCACGCCATCTCCCTCAGCGTCCAACTCTGCCTGTGTCACCTTCTTGCCCACACGCCCAACAATCTCTTCCACTCTACCGTCCTCCAGTGCAAGGCAGTAGCCTGCTCAACTTGTGTTACTTGCAAGACACCACCGGCCCCGTCCTCTACAATCTCCTGCGGCTACCTGAGCTCCGCCGCCGCCGGCTGTGCCCCCCGCAAGCAGCGTAGTGCCGTAGCGGCCATCCGCTCTGCATCCTTGTCCGGGTTCCATGGCCTCCACATCCTCTTTCTATTCTTTCTCTAGCGGCAGGGAGAGGGCATCAAGGCGGCTACGCAAGATCTGGGTTCACCGGGAAAGAGCCATCGAACCGGCCTCCTTCTTTGGAATTGATCTCTACAGCCGCCGGTCATGGCATCCAAAAGCTCAATCTCACGGCATACCGAGCTCTGTCGTTGGAAGTGGCACCTGTGAGCACTACTCGAGCTCCCCGCACCGCGTAAACCAATGGTGCTGCCGAGCTCTTTGGAGCGGCCTCCAAAAGTGCCGCCGCCGCTGGGCACAGCGTTGCCATTCCGCAACCCACAGCTGCTTCCACCCCGGCCAGGCGGCCAGATCCAGGTCCGCCGCTGATGAGGTTTCGGATTTGGCCAGATGTCGCCTCCTCCTTTGTGCTCGTCTGAATTGTTGCAACAAGAATGTCGAGTTGTTGGGGGCAAGTCTTTTTCAAGTTGCAATACTCTTCTAAAATGTTCTAAAATGTTGCAGTTGTTCTGAGTTTCTGACAAGTGTTTCACTTGTTGCAACATCTTATTTTTGTGGGAATGTTTTTTTTGTATTATTTCACAAATAATTTCTATTTGTTACAATTTTTTAGGTTATGTTTTATGTTTGCCGTGACATCTTATTTTTATTGAGATAGTTTTCTTGCATCGTTGCACAAATAATTCCCGCTGCAATTTTTTGGGTTGTGTATGTTACATGTGAGGAGTTTTTGTTACAAGCTCACTAACACAAATTGTTGCGTCCCATGATTTTTTGTTACATAGATCGAAAGGCTAACATTTACATCTTCAAGTGAGATCCAACCTTAAAGAGGATGGAAAAATATTTGCCTCATGATTTTTTGTTGCATAGATTGAAAGGCTAAGATTTACATCTTCAAGTAAGATCCGACGATGGAGAGAAGCATACGATGAAAAAACTCCCATCTTACATCCGATTCTTAGTAGTCGCCCCTCATGATATATCAATATAGGTACCAAAATCTTGTATGAAGTACGGATTTTGGAAGATATATGGCCTGGTTGGTGACCTGAGCGACATGCCTAGAAAAAATGTGTGCCTAGAAGGAACAAAAGCTTCTCCTGATTTTTGCCCCCAGGCTATACATGTCTGAAGGTTTGTTCTTTGGTTAGAGACCTGAGCCTGAAAGTAAAAAGTACACTCACAAAGTCGTATGTACCCTACGAAGGAACGTTGTAGTGTATGACAGTTCTTTCTCCTAATATCTTTGCTAAACTTGCTGTCTATGGCAGGCGTCAAATTTTGGGCGCCTGAGCCAGGCTAACTACACCGAGAGGGTCATCAGGCATGCTAGCTGTTGAGGAACCGTCGCTGGCGAGTCCAGTCCGAGCGATTACCTCGTAGACAAGCGTAGAATCGTAAGAACAATGCATGAACACAAGAACAGAATAAGAGATAGAACACAGAGATGTAGGGGGACTTCTTGCTTCTCTTTATTCCTTCATCCATCGATCAATCCTTTACAATGAATAGCACCCCCTATTTATAGGCTACGACCTTGCTAGGGTTTGGGATGGGGCGCCCACTAATGGGCCGACTGCAGGGTCAGACTCATGGTTTCCCAACACTCCCCCTTGGGCACCCATCCTTCATGTCCATGTCTCGTCAAAACTCCATCAAAACCCAGTGGGAAAAATTTGGAGAAAGAGTACATGATACACGTTCTGCTGTGATGCACGAATTGCCTCATTAAAAACCTTAGCCGAGAAACTTCAGGAAAACTCGTCAAGGGAAAAAGAGTACAATCCACCCAATTTCATTTAATCTCCTGGATTTATTCTTTGGGTACTCGATCTTCATGATCAAGCTTTAATAATGAGTTCGTGAAGGTTCTCCCACCGAATTCGCACTTCTCTCAAGTCTCATCATTCTAATTCACATATGCATCTTTCAAAGTTAGACGCAAGTGACTTAGTGAATAAATCAAGATTCTCACATGACTTAGTATGCAAGACTTTAAATACGCTCATCTTTTGCAATTCATGAGCATAGAAGAACTTGGGGTTGATATGCTTTGTGAGAGGATTCTTCACATAACCCATCCGCATTTGTGCAACACAAGTGCATTATCTTCATAGATAATAAATGGGGTTTGTGCGGTATTCAATCCACATAATCACTGGATGTAGTGAATTATCCGCCGCCAAGCACATTCTCGTGAGGCCTCATACAATGCTATTATTTCGAGTGGTTCGTCAAGTCGATACAAGACTCGCTTAGACGATTTTCATGGAATTGCAGCTCCACCACATATGAATTCATAGCATGTTTGCAATTTGATGTATGTGGGTCCTACAGTGCCGTCATCCGCATTGCCATTCATAGTTAGGTCTTGGTTCTTTCTATAGAATGATCAAGTTCTTTGCTTCCTTAGAGGTATCGGAAGATGTCCTTCGCTCCTGCCAATGCCTTTGGTAGGTTTTGCACTATACCTTGCTAGTAGGTTCCCTGCAAATACAATGTCCTGGTCTAGTACAGCTTTGTTCAATACATGAGTGTTTCTATCACACTTAAGTATGGGAATTCGGTCCTAGGACTTCCTCCCCTCTTCCTAGGTCTGCATGCGGGTCTTTGTCTTGTTACAAAGATATTCACCATTGGCACTTTCAAAGGGTATGCCTTTTCAAAATCAAACCTTTCTAACACCTTCGAGTGTAGGTTGACCGATGTACTAATATCCCTTCAGGGCATGCCCAAGCTGCAAGCCTATGCAATATTTGGTTTTACCCAAACCTTTCATTTCAACTCCAACTTCTGTAAGAGCTTACTTTCCTAATATCCTTCAGATTCGATGATATTCGGATCATTTTCATACACCGAGATTATACAAAATCCATTCGGGATCATCGATAAATACACAGGTTTATTCTCATTGTTTGTGTAGCCTTTCTTGCATAGAAAGTCGCTTCAAGTGATTATACCACATTCTCGCTTCGATTGCTTAAGTTCGCATAATGACTTTCTCGAGTTTCACATCGTACATATTTCTATTTGCTCTATCTTGGTTCGGGACATTGATACATTCAGGTATCTTCAATGTCCGAATCCAATATTTCATAAAGGTATGCTGGTACCCCATCCATCAATTTCAATTTGAACTTCAAGTTCACTGTCATTGAAATAAATGTCTAAAAGGGGTTCTGCCCATGATCGGGGAATAGGTTTCTTCATAATCATCTCCTGGATGTTCAATAAAACCTTATGCAACGAGCCTTGCTTCTTTTCATTTCTCTTTCGAACAAATGTCCACTTATGCCCTACGGGGTGCACAAGGGGAGGCGTACGGCTTATAGGCCCAAACACCATTCTTTTATTCAAGAGAATAATTCGCTTTCTATCGCTTCTTTCAATCTGATCTTTTCTTTCATTCAGCGAGCGATACAGTCTCTGAATCAAGATTGATGATTGTGGCAAGTTTATTTGCAAAGTATATGTCGACATTGGCTGTTGTCATATTCAAAGATTCTCCCAATGTCATAAATTTTATAATTATTTCTTCAAGGGGCGATTCTTCTAATGTTTTTACTTGCTCACCGCTGCTTTCTATTGCGGGGCAAGTCCCTTTAGTTTTTCAGTTCCGATGTGTGCGCACACATCCATACTGATGTCTCCTTCATGGGGATGTTCAATTGCACGCTTTTCAAGGTTCCGCACGGTACCAAGTCTCAACTGCTCCCTTCGTTCTCGGGCACTTCGATCGGCGGTGTGTCAAGTCCTTCTTATCCTTTTTCACCAGCGCCCCGGTTACTTCGGATTCGAGGGACCGGAGTTCTCGTCCTTTTCTAAGGCCTCTGGACGGGATTAGGGATACCTTCATTGGTATTTCAACCCTCTCCGGTGCATTGCGTACAGGCAAATGCTACTTGGTCACGCTCTTTCAATCACTAAAGTGGTCTGACAGTTGATTTGCTAATATTTGCAAATCTATTATCTTCTGGACTTCAATTGTCTTCTAGACTTCAATTATTTTCCGACATTATTATCAAGGGTTGATTTCTCCCCTAATAACGGAAACTAACCTCATCCGATGTACTATCGTGAATTGGGCATTATTCAAATCTCTAGTCATATGGTCCAAATACTTGATTATGGATGCTTGCCTCATAACCAACGATATCCCGGACTTTGGAGAAGACCTATTACGCTCAACTGCGGTGGTGGTATAGGTATATGACCCTTGCAACCAAACCTGCGAAGATGAGTAGTTTTCGGTGCTGACCCTTGCGCTAGTTGTATAGGTGGATGGATGTTATAGGCCGACGGTCTAAAATTGATGAGAGTTGCTGCGAGCAGGACTGCGTGTTCCCAACACGTAGTTGGTAAATTACAATTCTTCAAAGTTCTGCTAGTCCATTCTGGGTACGGACATGCGGTACAAAATGCTCAATTTTAATTCTCATTTTCATGCAATAATCATCAAATGCTTTCGGAGTGAGTTCTCCGACGTTGTCCATTCAGGTGGATTTCTCATGATGATCAGGGAAAATATTTCTAATTTAATTATCTACGAGATTGGCTTTGCAAAAGCATGATTTCTCGTAGACAATAAACATACGTGCGACCATTCCGAGGAAGCATCGATGAGCACTATAAAATACCTAAAATTACCCTTACAGGGGCTATATAGGACCGCAAAAGGTCTCCGTGGATACGGTCCAGGAATGCAGGGACTTCATCCTTCGCTTTCAGAGCAAAAGGTTTAGTAATTAATTTCCTGGTGGCACATGCGGGGCACACAAAATCTTCCTGATTCGAGAAATTCTTTATATTCATATTATGCCCCTATGAATTGTTAATTATATTTCTCATCATCCTAAGACCTAGACGACACAATCTATCATGCCAGAGATAGAAAAGTTCAGAGCTTCCAAATACGGTTTTCAAGGCAAAGATAGGTCGCAGTGTCTTAATATTAGTGTAGTATAGCCCAATTTCATATGAAGGAAGATATTCTAATGCTATTTTTCACTTTCTTCACGCTTTGTAATGAGCAGTATTCTGCACTATACTCTTCTTCGCCTCTACATGGAAACTATTAGCGCAAATATCCTTGAGAGTTCTAGTCGATTCTGGTACAACAAGTCTTCTTCAATGACCAAAGTTGTGCCCGTTGGGAGTATAATTATGGCCCTTCCGTGCCTATTATACAAGTATCATTTCTCATGATCGTCGTGAAGACTACCAAAGATTCTTGCCGATCGACCGAAAATTTCTGCTTCTCTCAGATGGTATTCGTTGCCGCTACATGCTAAGCACACTTCCTCCATAGGCGCCACACGCGTTCTAATATAATGTACTTCATTAATATGTAGCGAAAGCAAGCAACACATAAATAAAATACTTGGATATCGTAACGTAACTTGCTATTATAAAGACGGAAAATAAGTCTTGCAGACTCATAATAAGAATTTAATGCTTTGCTCTCCTAGAGCTTGCAACCATTATTCAATAATTCAAAATTCGCTTCAATTACAACCGCAAGTTTCTATAAAAGGTCCAAGTGCAATGCGTGCATGGATCTAATAGCGAAGTATTCAGAACTTCGCCTAAATCGGCCCATGCGCGATCTTCTCCTCTTGGCGCGCTACGGTGTGGCGGCCGCGATGTCCAAAGGAGGGATGATGGGGCTGCATCGGGTCGTTTCACATTCATAAGTGCAACTAATGGATGTGGATCCTCTGTGCCTGCAATGGCGAGATATGCCTCATGCTATCATTTGCCCTTCTTCTTAGACTGTAAAGCATCAATAATATGCGACGCACGACCTTACCTTTTTTGCTCCTCTCATTTGTGAGAGGCTTCATGGCCAACATTGCTACTAGGTGGCTGTAAGATGAAGTTCTTTCCTAGAACATCACCTTGAGCTTCCGCAACTTGCATGATGTCAATTAATTCGGCATACTTCATGTAGCCGTCTTGACGATAGTTGCGTACGGATTGTACCGCGTTCGGGTGAAAGGTAGAAAGTCTTATCAATCTTCTGCTCATCCGTGATTACATTACCACAGAATTGAAGACTGATACAAATTTTATACAAAATCTGGCCATGCTGGGTCAGTTCTTCGAATTCCTGATTCGTGATGCCAGTCATCTTCATATTCATGCAAAAAGTTCAAAGGATTACTACTGGTAATCTGCATAAAATGGTTGCAAAATTCTCACAATGCTCTTCGAACTCCAGGTTCGTGTTCCCGTATTTTTCTATGCATTTTTCATGATTTACTGCTATTTTCAGTGATTAAAAGCAATATATACAATTACATATAATCAAAACAGTAAATACAGTAAATAAATTGCATAGAAATAACAATAACAAGAATAAACATGCTTCAAATTTCAAAAAATATGCAAAAAATTTGGATTCCCGAAGCCCTTTTCTGCTAGAAAAAGGATTTTTCTGCGAAAACTGCAAGTTTTAGGGGTTAAAACGTGAAAACTCAGTTCTGAGAGAATTTGCGCATAAATTTCCTATCTTCCGAGGGGTTTGCTGCAAAATTCCTTTAACCGCGAAGAATTGCGCGTAATTTTCATATATTCGGAGGGCCTTTTTGCAAAAACTTCGAATTTTCGCCTTTTTTTTTCTTTTCATGTGGGTCGGCTACAAGTCGGCCTTTCTTGGCCCAATACCCCTTCGGCCCATGAAATAAGCCTTATCCGCCGGCCCGCAAAGATGGGGTAGGGTTTCTACCCCAACTCCCAGCGGCATGCGCGCCGCAAAAAAATGCCTTTGCGAGGCGGCGTGGCGCAAAAATTGCCCGTCGAGGCGGCCGTGTGGCGCCGGTGGGTGGTGTCTGGGCGGGAGGGCCGTCGGCTCCTTCGCGGGCGACGGCGGGGCGCGCGGCGCCGCCGGCGAGGCGGCACGGCCGCCATCGGGCGGCGGCGGCGGTGGTCGGGACGCGCGGCCGCATGGCGGCGGCAAGGGCGGCGGTGCTAGCGAGCGGCTCCCGGCTTGCTCGGCAACGCCATGGCGCGGCGGTGGGACGGGCGGGGCGTGGCGGCGGCGCGCGGCGACGCGACGCCCCATCCTCCTTTTCTTTTTTTTCTTCTCTTTGCTTGCCGCGGCGGCGCGGTGGCCGCTACAGCGGCGGCGAGCGTGGCCGGGGCCGAGGCGGCGGCGGCGCGCCTTCAAGGCGGCGACGGCAGCGGCGCCGGCCATGCAATGGCAGGCAAATTGTTTTTTCTTTGAGAGGTTACTGTTCATGCATAGCTACTGTTCATCCATGAATGTATGCGATGCAATGTGGTGTAATACGAGATTGCAACGGGGCGCGCGACTTCATGCCTACATATGCATGCTTGCCGCGGTTTGGCGCGCGTGGCTCGTCGTTGCCTCGTGGCGACACGTGATGGCGGGCTATGCCGACCGTAACGATCGCGAGGTAGTGATACCGCTTGCAAAGCGGTGCCTCGCATAGTGTCTTCCATACGATTGCATATACTACTTACGGTACAATCATCATCTACTCTTTCATGCAATCCACCGATCGGCTTGGCCGGCGACTTCAAGTCGGCTCGCGGTAGATTAGAGCAGATTTGCACCGTAGAAAAACCAATCTAGAAAGCAACAATTGCGAATTGAAAGCAATCTAGAAAAACGATTCAATCTACGAGTGTCGTTCATCGACGGTTACCTTTTCGATGCGAGGAGAGTCGATCGTGCTGATAACGTGTTGAGGAACCGTCGCTGGCGAGTTCAGTCCGAGCGATTACCTCGTAGACAAGCGTAGAATCGTAAGAACAATGCATGAACACAAGAACAGAATAAGAAATAGAACACAGAGATGTAGGGGGACTTCTTGCTTCTCTTTATTCCTTCATCCATCGATCAATCCTTTACAATGAATAGCACCCCCTATTTATAGGTTACGACCCTGCTAGGGTTTAGGATGGGACGCCCACTAATGGACCGACTGCAGGGTCATGCCCATGATTTCCCAACACTAGCAAGGAGAACTGTCAAGACATGAACCAAACAAGGCTCCAGCAGCTCCCAGTGACACCTCCGGCCAGGCCAATTCTCTCCAGGCCTTCAACAAAACAGGCCCATAGAGCTTCATTTGTTGGACCGTGCCTCCACTGAATAGGGGCTCAAAGAATGAGCTTCATTCCCAGTTGTTGCACCACATGTAGCGAACTCCACTCTCTCAGTCTCCTCTGGCGACTACGATCTGAAACGTGCACGTTGTGGCTGCGCCCGTGCTTGCCAGTTGCAAGATGTCAATCTCGTCTCGCCCGCCTTGCTGCCACGTGGATAACGTGTGACCAGGCTAGGCTTTATCCATGCACGCCGCAGCGCATGAGCTCCCCTTATCCGACGGTAGGGTGAACGAACCAACTACCCCCTGCAAATGCTACCGAGGCCATATTCACCTGATTTGAGAAAACTCGTCCAAGTTCAATGCACTTATGCAGCTGTGCCAGCACAGATAAGACTGAACCAAACATGCATCTGTCTTTCGCGTCATCTCGAGGAGGAAAAGATACGGGATGTTTTCAGGGATTTTTTTTTGGAGATTTCTTTCTCATTTACAAAACGATTTCCCCCCAATCCTGCTAAGTACAGTACTCACTGTCAAGGCTAAAATGAGAAGAAGAAGAAGAAACTGAACTAGCCCGTACGATTAATTCCTTATATACACTGAAAGCTTTCAAAATCTTTAATTATATCGCTGGCACGTGCATGTGGGGTCCAGATCTATATATCATTAACTCAACGAGTAGCATATAAGAGATATACCAACTTTCAACTTTCGATGGAAAACAAGGAATTATCCCCTACCTTTAATTGTGCCTGTGTGTTTTTGAATGCTTGTACTAAGTGGTACGTGTATCAGTTGGTTCAAAAAAAAATCATCAATATATTTGGTTGCTTAAATATAATCATTTCATCTCAGATAGTAGGATACAAATTTTTAGAATATTATCTGATTTACACCAAACACTGAATGATCTCACTCACCGAAAATAATAACCCAAAATAATACTACGTAGGACCACACTGTCCCATCCGATTAAACTCCATCCCACCCACCGAATAAACGCGTTTGATTCGCGTTTACCATCGCGTGGCCCTGTTGGCTCCTTTAAAAGACGTCGCCAGTCGCCACCACACAACAACTATTCCTCTGCTTCGATCTTAATCTTCCCTGCATCCTCATCAGTGCCTCTCCTGTTTGCTCTGCCGGCTTCGTTGACCGCCGCGATGGCGTCGGGGGATAACAGCAAGCAGAGGAGTGAGGAGGAGTGGCGCGCGGTCCTCTCCCCCGAGCAGTTCCGCATCCTCCGCCTCAAGGGCACCGAGTCAGTACCCCCTCGTCTTCTCCCTGCTTTCAGTTTTCCTCCCTCTCTGTAACTGCTACTACGAGTTCGATCCAATCTTGTTTGTTGCCCGCCCATGGCCGCCATCTACTTAGCGGCATCGCCTGGCAATGGCATCCCAAGGTTCCCCACGAAACATCGTGTTTTAAGCGACTGCCATGTTATGAATTGATCTGTGCCTGCGCGGTTCTTGGCATGTCTCATGGATTGATTGGATGCCTGTGCGGTTCTTGGCATGTCCGGTGCCCGATGTTGAGGCCATTGCCATCGATTGGTCGGTTTCTTTGATTCTTGAGCCGGCCCTGGAGTCACCGACGAGTGATTCTGGTTAGCTCGTTGACTCTGTGCGCCTGTGATTGTTCATCTACTTCGTTGTGGAACATGCCAATGCTTCTTGGATCCTCATTCAAAACTATTCCAATTTGGGCTTTGTTCCTTTTTGTAAGCCAACTTGTCCACGTTGACTTCTGATATTAAGGGATCTAGATCTAAAAAAGGATCTACAGTGGCAAATTGTTAGTCCTAATCATGTCATGCATATAAATTTTCGGACTTGTCATGATGATGCATGCCATGTCTTACCATATGCCCTCTTGTTCACAGTTCAGTCTCTGTGTACAGAGAAAGAAAACAGCAGCGTCTTTTTTCTTTTAAACAATAGTAGCATGCTGCGAATAATACAACAAACGGATTTCCCCCTCAATTTGAAGCAAGATTTCATGAGTGCGAAGTTCTGGACATGGGGTTACAGTCTTACAGATTAAGCAGCCAAACATGGGTGCAGTGCAAAAACACCCTGGCAAGGGTAATAAAAACTCCAGTCGTCCTATTGGAAGTTTGAAACAGAGATTTGTGCAGTAGAAGGTCAAACCGAAAAAGAAAATTACTTTGATTTGGAAAGAATGCAAGAAATTATGTTGCTAAAACATCGTCATGGGAAGTTAAATCTGTTGATGGACTTTAAAAGGCTATAACATTTCCAAGAATCTTTCTGGAAACAATCAGATTCTACTAGTGATATATAGTTTAAACTAGGGGCTTGAAGCTTCCCAGCAGTGGCAAATTGTCCACCAGTATGGAACTCTATTTCAGTTATGGATGTTATGGCGCTAGAGTCTAGGCCATATGCTATTTGCTTCCCTTTTATTCAGGTGAGAGCTAGTCTTCACTTGTCAACTCCATCACATACCATGCCAAGCATGTGTCACTCCAAAAATTAGATGACTGCCTTTTTTGCCGAACTTAGTTGCATAGGAAGTTAACAGTTAGAAACTGCCTTCAGCGTTCCGACTTAGCAGGGTTGGTTTACACTTTACACTCCGTTATAATTTGTAAATCCCTTGTTCTAAAAATACTAACTTGTGAACCAATGTACCTGTATTGGTTGGAATAATTCTTATGGTTGAAATTGTGTCACGAAGTTTGACCTCACATTACCACATTTAGACATTGAAGAATCAAATTTGCATATATTCAAAACCTTATGCTGCTTTATGACCTCTATCAGAAGAGGGGAATAATAAAGTGTGTGTCGTGGGCTGGGTACTGTTCACATGTGTGAACAGCACACACATTATTGTAGCACCGCGCACTGTTTGTGCCGGCCCTGCGGGTGCATTAGCAGTCGAAAATAGAGATAAGAATAGTTAATTTCCTTATTTGTTGGGTTTATTTATTTAGAGATGTATTTCATCTAATAGAAATAAATTTTTTTACAAATAGAGATTGTTTCTTAGGGATCAAATCGGATCGTCCCTATAAAAAGGATAGCATGTATCCATTATCAATCAAGCAAGAAAATGAATTAACTTAGTCTCCCTCCAAAGTTCTATCATCTCAGTCTATAATCTAATCTCTCATCCCATAAAGCCGACGCCATTCGGCCTTCTTTCTGACGGTGTTTACTCTGTTATGAACTAATGTTCATAACATTTGACATCAGAGCTGTCGATCCCTTCCCACGACTTCTGTTACCATGGTTATTGCAACAGATTCGACCATCAGACTTGCCGTCGAATCGTTGGCCATGATAAATGCTAACGCCAACAAGATGGCTATGAGTTTCAATGACAACGACAAGAAGATGGCGGCCATCTTTCTCGACATGCATGCTACTTTAGAGAAGATGATTGCGGATCAGAAGGAGAAGAAGGCGCAATAAGAGGTGGTGGTGTTTCCAGCAACCACAGTGACGTTGTTGAAACTTGCCGCGCCAGTACTGCATCCTGCTATGGTGTCGCCGAAGCCTGTCGCAGCCCTACCGAAGTACGTCGTGACCACAGCGGCGCTGCCAGGGTTGCTGTCATGCCTACCGCAGAAACCAGTGAGTTTGCCGTAACCGCGTGTGGAGGCAATGATCTTCAAGGAGTCATGTCGCCATCGCAACCTCTTGTCAAGATGGGGTCACCTAGTGCTTCAGCCATGGCTGTCACCACAGCTCGAGGACGAGTTGTCGCGAAAGGAGGGGAATAATATTATGGGCTGGGTACTGTTTACATGTGCAAACAGTATACATGTTACTGTAGCAGACACACTGTTCATACCGGACCCGCGAGTGCATTAGTCGTTGGAAATAGAGATAAAAATAATTAATTTTCTTGTTTGTTAAGTTTACTTATTTAGAAATGTATTCTATCTAAAAGAGATAAGTTTACTTAGAAATAGAGATTGTTTCTTAAAGATCAAGTCGGATCGTCTCTATAAAAATGATAGCATGTATCCATTATCAATCAAGCAAGAAGATGAATTAATCTAGTCTCCCTTTCAAGGTTTTATCATCTCAGTCTATAGTCTAATATCTTATCCCACAAAACCGACCATCCGGTTTTCTTCCTGACGGTTTACAGGTGAAAATACATACCCAAGGAGTTTAACTTGGTTGGTTGAGTTCTGAATGCATGATCTAGCTCTTTTAGGCTCCGTTGCAATTTGCAAAAGGCATACTGACAACTTAGCCAGCATATTATCTATTTAGTTTGGCAGAAACGATATTTCACACACGCGAATCTACTCCCATACAAGGGGAGCTATGAACATGGACATGTTGGTTCGTCACTTGATGCATAAAATGGTTTCTGAAAATGTTGCCAACATGCTAAAATATGTCTCTCTAAACTAAACTCACATTGCTGTCCAGGTTACCAGGAACAGGCGAGTACAACAAGTTCTATAGCGATGGGGTGTACAACTGTGCTGGCTGCGGAACGCCCCTGTACAAATCCACCACCAAGTTTGATTCTGGCTGTGGCTGGCCTGCATTCTTTGAGGGGCTTCCAGGAGCCATAAACCGATCGGTACGATTCAACAGCCATTTTACCGAATGCTTCTGCACCTTCATTTCTTTGTATGACGTACTGACTATTGTATTCCCTTCTTTTAGCCGGATCCTGACGGCAGGAGGATAGAAATCACATGTGCAGCTTGTGGTGGGCATTTGGGCCATGTGTTCAGAGGAGAAGGCTTCAAGACTCCTACTGATGAGCGCCACTGCGTGAACAGTGTTTCGATCAAGTTTACTCCTGCCTCCTAGGTTCTCTGGGTGAGCTTGTCTGTTCTGAAACTGTGGGAACCAGTACAAAACCATGAATAAGAAGACCCTGCCAAGATTTACCTATCGCTGTAGTCAACATATGCATCTGTCTCCTTTTTTTTTTGAAGGCACATCTGTCTCCTGTTGCTTTCGCTGTAAGCTTGTGTAATAACTTGCATTGCATGGAGTGGGAACCGAATCTGTTTCATTACAAGTGAAGTGCTCTGTATTTCACATCAAATGCTTTATTGATTTATATCCAAAAATAGTGTTTTAGCTAACTGCTGTGGTGATGTTTGCTTATCGAGTGTACGTAATTTAGACGGACAAAATCTCACGAGAGGAATTGGCGACTCGTAACCATTAGTTTTCCCAAAAAAATTGTTGATGTTTCCGTATGTTTTTTCCTTCTAAATTGGAATATAATGCAGTACATATTTGCATATTCGCACATTTCATTCACTAGCCGATTGAGCCGTGCGATGATCGGGCTAGCTTCTTAGATAAAGCAGCAGGACCACGGCATTATATTCCCGTGCCGCACCAGCAGTCTCCAAATTTCCCGAGGTTTTACCGAGGAAAGCGGCAGGACACCTGACACTGGTAGAGCCCCCCCCCTTGGCCGTCGCACGACCACGGCACGAGCGCGCGGGCACGTCCGCGTCATAGCCTTGCTCGTCTCCTGTTGCCCAGGTGCCGTACGTGGACGTGGAGTGTGCTTGCTTGCTGGGCTTGTTAGTGTTCCACATCCACGCTCGGTGTGGATAAGCGGATAAGACTATGGCGGACCCAGGCGCTGATGAATGGATTAGCCGAGCCCACGTACCGCTCGCACGCCGAGTTTTTGTGGTTTATAGCGCTTTTGGCGGAACGATTAACAAAAAATAGACTCATCTCCGTTGTAACATTAAAAATGGTACGACGAATAAACCGGCGCGCATGTGCCAAAATCCAGCCCTGCGACGGACTTGTCCTCCACCGTGCCGGGGGGAGTGGGACTCCCCCGTTGCGCCACGTGTACAATACCAATGCTCTAGGAGGCCGGATTTCGCCTTGCCACCCTTTGGGGTTGGAAATGTCTGCATTGCGCGTGACATATGCTAAAATCCAGCCCTGGGGCCGAACTTGCCCTCCACCGTGCCGCCGTTGCGCCACGTGTACAATACCGTGGCCTAGGGGGCCGGATTTCACCCTGCCGCTCCCTTGGGGGGCTGAAAATGTCTGCACCATGCCCTAGGGGCACGGTTTTGCTCCTTGTCGCGCCACATGTGCGCCTGGTGCCCTAGGGGCCGGATTTGCCTCTGTCGTGTCCGTAGGGCCAGTTTTGTCGAGGGCAGTGGCCCTGGGGCACGGCTTCGCCAGGCCGTGGGCTGGAACTCCATTTTTTTTTTATCAATTCATGTGCAGTTTTGCTAAACAACATTTGATTGTTTTCTTTTGTCAAAATAGTCGAATTTTTATCCGTCTGATATGCTTTGAGATTTGCCAACTTATGATTTTTTTTCTTCAAAACATAAGGTGTTCACCACATTACTGTATTTTGTTGGTATTTAATTTATTTTTTTGTCTTTGTTTTTGCTCATAGTATATGTTAGATTTTGAATCATGTTATGGAAATATGAGTTATTAAGACTTTCGAGAATAATTATAGTGACCAAGAATGGTTTTATGATTTCATGTGAATCTCGGGTATTTTAGGGTTTCATGTGAATCTCCGGCGTTGCAGTCGTCTCTGGAACCAATGTACTTCGACAATACGCACATAATGTATACAAATATGTTATGCAAAAAATCTTTACAAACATAGTACAACATAAAGCGCACAACATCTATACAATGTACACATATGATACAATATGGCTCACTCGTCTGAGCCACTCTCTGCTCACTGCATTTGCGTCTGCCTACGCGTCCTGGTTTTGTATTGAGCATGTCCTGTGGGATGCGTGAACCGGTCCAAAGGGCGTTTATCGGTTTGGAGGGTGTACGGAGACTGTTGAGTGGGCAAAGGTGCTTCAACAAGCTGACTCTGGGCCAACTAAGCCTTTCCAACATCAATGTCGTCTAGCTGAGTCCTGCCAAACTGGCTATCACCTCTCATCATATTCGTAATGAACGAATCAAGAAATTCGCCCTCAAAGCGATGCCCCAGGTACGATATCTGAACGGCCCTCGGTGCGAGGAGCTCTGGCCTTGATCGTACGATGTACCAGCGACCCCATAGAAGCTCTGTCCTTGGTACGGTACTCCGTATTGGTCAAGGTTCTGGTGAGCGTAGACTAGGGGTGGGTGCCCTGGGTGGTACGCTCCAAATCCTGGCGCCGTGTACTACTCCCTAGCAGTAGTTGGGATGGCCGCTACCTCATTGGTTGATTCGTCGTCACCCCTACGCTCAACTGAAGGCCGCAGGATGGAATAACGTTAGGCAAAATCAATATTTCGAACCTAATCTGAACATCATGTACCACCCCGATGTGCAGTGCGAATGACCGACGGGAGCACTTCGTCGGCCGCCAGTCTGAGTAGGCGTGCGGACGTCGATCGCAGAAGTGATGCATCCCGACAGATGCGCGGCTGGAAAACGACAAGATGTTAGCACAACCTAAGGTATAATAAATAATCAGGACTTAAATTGAACCTAACTTACCTCCCCGATTTGCAGTGTGGATGACCAACGGGGAGCACTAAGACGCCCGCTAGTCTCACTAGGCTATGCCAACCTATCAGGTGAGCACGTTCGGCCCACTCGGTGCGTAGCCTGATGGCCGTCGTCTCTCGACCGATCGCAACTCATGTTCTTGATTATTTGCTTGGACTCTACCAAGATGGACTTGATAGTACTGAAAACCCCCAGAACGGTGTGATCTGGGCTACAGATGGCGGAATCTGACAAGCCTCAGATCCGCTGGATCTGGTCGAACTGAAGTGACAAACAACAGCTTTGAACTCCAAGCAGTAAAAATATCAAGAATGAAGTGAGAATAGGTTTGAGTGTTTTATAGTGTTGTTCCACCGTGAAGCGCTGTGTCGATCGAACAAGTGACGAAGCCTCTCCTCATGCATGACCCTCTTCGGACGCTCTGGTGGAGGACGGGTGAGTCTGGTGCACGACCGTGGTATGTACCATTCGATGTACTCATAGTGTGTCTGAACGTGGTACGATCACTGCTCCTGTAGAACCTCATTGTGCGCCGTCTTCGTCCAAGCCGTAATCCAGTCATGCTGGACTGCCTGTTAGTCCTCAGAATGTCAGCCCATCCTTGATTGCCTACATTCGAGAAGAATTTATGTGAGAAGAGCGAACATAGGTATGAACGGTAAACATTACTCAGATGGAGTTTGACTCACAAGTGGACAGCTCGCTATAGCATCCTCCCGTCGGGAGGGGGCACAACTTGGTAGAGATTGAACTGTCATGTTATGCGCTGTGGCATGTAAGGCTCCACCATATAGGAAAACACACGGTGGTAGGTCGTCACCCATAATCTGGCGCCCTGCGTGCATTGCACGGACAGTTCGTGTGGCACTATCGTGTTCGCGAAATGTGGGCTCCATGGAGACCATATGATGCTGTCATCGTGCAATGACTCGAACTCGTTGTGGAATATGAGGTAGCACCTCGCCGGTCTATCTCTGGCCTAGTGTAACTTGGCAGCATTCCACCGGTGCCCATAGTGGGCCCGTCTATGGGGTCATTCAATTCGGGGTACGGGTGCACTGCATTCCAGAAGGAGGGCCGCCCAATAGGGAAGTGCTCCTAACTCCACAACTACAAGAGCACGTAGCAGACATCAAGGCACAATTTCAAACCGGTGTCGTACCGCGAAGCGTCACACAACCCCTGTATGTGGCACAAAGGACGACTAGTCTGAAGCTGTAATGGGGCATCACACTAGGATTCACGTCAGCCAAAGACTCGGCGACGCGGACAAAGCTGAGGTACACCTAATCGCCCTGTGTGGTGGGAAACAAGGCCCAACCGAAAAGATAAAGAAGGTAAGCGCCGAGGTGCGTCTTAACAACCTCGTCAGGTGCATTCTCCGGGCATTGACTGAAATTCCTCAGCCATGTTCGAGGGACACCACGGGTCATGATTGGAAAAGCTATGCCGAACTGATGCACTAACCAGGCCTTCCAAAGAGACCGATCAAGAAGGAGGCATTGATGCGACAATGGGTGTCCCGATCATTCGATGAGAAGGATAACTCGATTTGGTGGAGACGACTCACGATTCGGCTACCAATTGTACATGACTAATATGACTGGCAATTGCGGAACTAACTCCGTGATTATTATCGACCTTGCTAGAAGCACGATCGACCTGGCCACGAAGGTCTATTCCTGCGTACAATCAAAGAACACACAAGAACAAGATAATAAGCAATCTGAAATTGCAAATAGGATTCAAATACTCAATAAAGTTGGGATTCTGAAGCGGTATTATGGTTAGTCTAATCGACAAAAGCCAATACACAAAGTTGCAATGTAGCTAACTTTTAACTAAACAAAACCCAAGGAGACTAGAGGGGTGTGACCAACTTAAACAGGGAAGGAGGAGCCTCAAATAGCTAGAAGATGGCGAGGTGGTACTGTTTATGGTACTGTTCATGTGTGAACAGTACAGGTGCCTAAACTTGGGCTTGGACTGGCAGCCCAAGAGAGGGGGTGGCTGGCCCAAATATCCTAAAGTGGTGGCAGCCCTTTGGGCCCAATAGTTGATACAAGACCATCGCCCCAATGTGAGGTGGCGCAACACTATATATAAGTGAAGCAAATTCGTCGGCCCGTTGGAGTTGGGTTTGACACAGCTGAATCGGTGGAAGTAGAGTAGCCTGGTTGGAGGTGGAGTAGAGGTCGTATCCGTAGGGTTGATGTCCTCACCAGGCATCCTGGAGAGTGACTGTCGTCTCTCCCCACCGAAGGTGGAAGGTGTGCATCTCGGGTCTCCATCTGTTGACAAGTACTGACATGAGACTACCGTCCACGGTGAAGTAGCATCTGACCTGGAGCATCCTCGCAAAGGGCAACAAGCCCGTGTCTCGAAGGATTAGGTCGTAGCAAGCATCAATATCCCAGTAAAGCTTCTTCGATCGAAGCACGAGGGGTGGAGGACCATGCCGATCCCTGGTGGTCCACAACTTGCTCTGGTGATATTCGTCGTAGAACGGTTCGAGTAGCTCCGGTAGAGACATAACTTACACGAGATGAAAGACACAAATTATTAGTGAATAAATTAATAATGACTAAATTATTTACGATTAATTAATTTCTACAAATTAATTACAAAAAATAATTATGACTAAATAATGAAAACTAAATTAATTATGACTAAATTAATTACGAGTAATTAACTGTGACTCAATTAATTGTGAATAAATTAATTACAATTAAATTAATTACTTGTAATTAACTATGACTAAATTAATTATGACTAATTAGTTGCGACTAATAAATTAACACTAATTAATTACATCTAATTAATTGATAATTAATTAACTATGGCACAAAGAATTACGTAAGATTAATTTAATTACGACTAATTGAATTAATCTATTTAACTATGGCTAATTAGTTATGTATAGGACATAATTAATTGTCACTAATTAATGATGACTAATTAACTAGGACAAAATTAATTATGACTAATTGGTAATGACTAAATTAATTACACCTAATTAACTATGACTAAATTAATTATAACTAATTAACTATAAGTAATTAATTGTGACTAATTAACTCTGAGTAATTAATTGCGACTAATTAACTACATCGTTAATAAAGAAAATGTGTACAACAAAAAAATACCTACATGTGATGTCGAACTTTGTGTGATAATACGACTGCTAATGACTACTCTAAACAATCCATAATCATCGGGAGCACGCGAGACCGTGCGAGGCTGAGAATGATAGAGTGAGGTTGAGAGTGAGCTCTCTCCCAGTCTGCGTCGCGTGTTTTATAGCCGCGCGACACAGAAATTATGCCGACCGTGAAGCGACGGGTGGAATCGGATTCCCTCCCGCATGTGGCCTTTTCTTCGGTGCGTGCATGGGGAGATGGAGATGGATGGGACAGAGAGCAGTGCATGCATGCAGTGATGGAGACAGATGGGACAGAGGATTCCCTCCCACGCAGGGCTGCAAGCGAGAGCACGCGGGTCTGTAGGCGAGACTGTGGCACCATGTCACAGTATGGAGCGAAGCCTTGCCTCTAGTGCACTACTCGGGCGAAGCCGTGACTCAGTACCAAGTCAAGGGATAATCCGGCCCCTTGGGCACCGCATAGACACGTGGCATGATGAGGAGAAAAACCGTGCCCTAGGGGCATGATGTAGGCATTTCCGGCCACTTGGGCTCAACAGGGCGAAATCCGGCCTCCTGGGGCACGGTTTTGCACACATGGTGCAATGGGGGAGTCTGGCCCCCTAGACACAGTGGAGGGCAAGTTCGCCCCTAGGGGCCGGATTTGGGCATGTGTCACACGTCGATTTGTCCGTTGTGCTATTTTTGACATTACAACTAAGAGGAGGCTATTTTTGTTAACCACTCCGCCAAAAACTCGATGTGTGCTTCGGTTGGTTCCACGCCACACCAACGTCAATGCGCTGGTGCATCACGACCAGCAGTAGCCATGAGTCCGTCACATCTTTAATGCTTTCCTTGCTTTTATGACCACGGCTAGCTCCGTTTAGGATTAATTGCAGTAGTATATGGTGCTATTCTGCGTTGCAATGTTCTAACATGACTAACATTCCACATCTATCGTTCCATCCTCATTTTGGGACGTGGACATGCATGTGACGAATGCAGGGCCATTGGCGATTTGGCGGATCAGAAAATTCGCCTTAAAGGGACTAGCGGTTTCGCGGCCCCAAACGCTAAGCTATATGCCAAATTAGTGCTATTACAGCTACATCCGCTATAACACATAGGGTAGTCTGATTGGAGGTGTAGGCTTGGGGTAAATGGACACCAAACACTTGTGTAAGAGTGTTTGGGGATGTGTTTGCACTAGATGCAGTTGAAAATAGAAACTAGGCGCAAAATTAGATAGAGATAACTGAAAAGTCTAGAGAGGGGTGTTTTCTAGTGATGGGAAGCGGTTAGACCGGTGCCTGTTACGGTGGCACGCGGCCGACTCACTGTGGCGATGGTTTGACCACCATGTGGTTTAAGTGCATAGTGAGTCAGGTCTTGATTTTAGAATTGGCCAAAAGTCATGGAGTTGTTTGCATATGTGTTGTATGATACATGTTTTGGCTAACGTGAGTCAAGTTGCAAAAAACTTATGCACAAAATCGATTTCTTGGTATATTGTTGTACAAGGTAGCATGGAGTCAACTACGGTCAATAGTGAGGATGATCGGGACTTGATTTGGTGAAATCAACATCCAGAATGATTAAGGATGCTGTGTGAAGTGATTGGTCTCAAGCAAGGCGCAAGATGGACAACAACATAAAGTTTGGTGCAACAGGTTGTATCAAGTGGCTTGAGCCGGTGCAAGTGTTGATGCAGTCTGGTGAGAGCCAGATAGGAGAGACTTGCCGACATGAGGAAAGCCACTGGTGAAGCTACGCATGGCGAAGCATGGGATTACTTCACAACATTGGACTCGATCAAGGATGAAAGGATCGTGAAGGGTATTTTGGTATCTTCACCAAAAACAGGTAGGTGACCTTGGAGAAACAACGGTGCTTGACGGTGCAATGGAGAAGCGGTTTAGGTTTTGAGGAGGACAAGATCACAAAGAGACAGTTTGGGAGAGTCGGATCGTTATATGCTTTAAGAAACGTGCGTGAGTGAGAGATCCATTTGTGTGTGGGCTTAGTGGGTACCCATTAGGGTTTATCTGTTGTCTTAGCTTCCACTATATAAGGGGTTGTGCAGGATTTGCACACCAACCAAGCTTCGTGTCGGGACCCTGGATATGCAAATCCAAGACCCTCTGTGTATTTTGATCTAGTCCCATGATCAGTAGCTAGTTCACACAGTTGCAATATCGACGAAATCATATCCATACAATAAAATATCTAAGAAGCAGGCAAATTAATATTACTTGGTAGCAACGAACCTTATGGTCAAGTTTGACAGAGTTTGCCACGCAGGGCTTAAGACAAAAGAGTAAACTTGTAGCAGAATAAAATAACTCATAGTAACCATCCAACATGCCCATAGGCAATCGAGTGAAGAACGCGGCCTAGTTCACATAGTCTTCAAAGTACTCCTCATAGAACCATGTGTTCCCTGGTTCTTCCTCGATGACTGATCAACAATGAACCATAAAGTGCTCAGTAAGTTGTAGGGAAATGTATGCAAATAGTATTCATGCAAGGCTTGAACAAGGATAGCTTTATGGCTATTTTGCAGAAAGCAGTATTGACAGTAAATAGATTAAAAAGCACAATTTGAAAGATTATTAATTAATTTAACAGTTTTCTTTGTAACAATCGGTGAACACTCCGTTCACTTCCCAACCAACAACCAGAACTAACAAAACCACCATTCCAACATTTTTGAGAAAATCTACCCTCATGTGAAATCACCAAGCATTGTCCATAACCGAGGACACGGTTATTCGAATAGTTTTTAACACTCTACAGAGGTTGTACATCCTGATCCACAAGAGATAATCATCTTATAATATCGGCCATGACACGCTTCCATAGGCATGCGACTAAGTGATTATCATAAGGCTTTTACAAAGCTCCATTTTGACTTAGTTTTGCTCGCTAAGGTTTCACCACTAACTAGTTACATCATCAACCCAAACAGAACCAAATCAAAATGTTGCTAATTAGTTGTCGAGGTCCACCCCATAAATAGACTTGTGGTTGTACGGCATGGCCCAGATCAATGTCGCACAAAGTTAAGTCCTTAGTGACTACTCAGGCGAGGCAACCACATCTCAAAATCATCCCCTTTACTACATGATCAATGAAATCATTTCTGTTCAACCCAACCAAATGGCAACCCTTGCCATGGCACAACAATTTTTAATAACAGTGGCCTAAACTTCTGTATTTTTGTAACTGTGACAAGTATCTTCTATTGTTTTTACTACCTGCTGCTGGTGTTATTGTCTTGATTAGAGTAGCTTCTGGAATGCTGTCTGAGGTGAGTGCTAAACATCCTTTTGAGCATTGCCAAGCAAAATGGCCCATACCGTGACACTTGTAACATTGTATTCCTGCACTTGATGTTTTGTTCTGCTGAGATTGACCACCATTGTTGTCACAAAACATCTGCATCGATGGAAGTAGTGCTGATCCTGGAGTCATGAGTGTGGTCATTATTGGCGCTTAGTTCGATTGAGATTGAATCACACGAGCCTTGGAGTTTCTTGCAACATTTTGTCCTTGATCCATCATCTTCCTCTTGTGACAATTGTCCTGCCGATGGCAGGTAGCTTCTAAATTAACTGCCTTGGGATTGATCTTGTTGGAATTTTGTTCCTTTGATTCTTGGGGTAACTTGGTGGAACTAACCATGGTCCTTCCTTCTTTTGCTTGAATGAGAATGGCTTGAAATTTTTCACGCTGCTGTTGTAATATAGAGGTCAACATTGTCTTCAAAGGGCACTGAGCTGGATAATGATCTTCACCTTCACATAGGTAACAGGTAATCTTGTTCATTGGACATTCTCCAAGTGGATGATTTCCTTCACAGCTTGAGCAATTGATTTCGTGCTCACTAGCACTATGTCTTATCTCTCCACAATGGATACATGCACAATTCTTAGACTGGTTCGGCGGGCAGAACCATAATTGCCTCTGCTTAGTTTGAGCTTCTTCTGTAATGACTCGGCTCACTTGGCTTCTTATGATGGGCTTAGAGATCCTTGCTGCTTGGTGTGACATCCGAGGTTCGAAGGAGTTGGAGAAGGTAGGTGGATGCGTCCTCAGGAATTCCACCAACTTTAACTGCGGATAGGCTGGTGGTGGTGGTGGCATGGTGGCTTCTTGGTTGATCTGGTTCATCATGTTGACTAGGGCTGCAGCAGTTTGATTCTGTCGATTCATCATTCGATTCATATTCTGCATCATGGCATTCACTAACTGAGTCTGAGCTACCATAAACTGACCCAACCTTGGTCTGCTATTGTGGCCGGTGGGGGTGGTGTGTCTGAATTAGCACCGGCGTCGGGATCCACAGGTTCGCTGTGACTTACTGAGTTTCGTGTTTGAACCATTTTCAATAATTATTCACAGGTTTAATAGATGAGAAGAAGAAAGCATGATAGGTGAGAGGAAAAAACACAGAAGCAAACAGACTGGGTAAGGTCGGTTAAACCGAAAGAACAAATAGCCGAAAAGCTATTAAGAAGCAATAAAATATGACACTCCATCAAAAAGATCCTATTACACGGACTAAACAATACTAAAACTAAGAAGGGAAACTCCGCTAAAGCACTTCAAATCTAACTTATACGGATGGTCGATATGAAACAAACAACAGATCTTGAAATTTCAAGAACATCCATCGCTTTGATCACTGAAGACTCGATCCTATAGAGATTACTGAGGTGAGAAAAGTCAATTTAAATTCGAAAAACAAAGTTTCAGAAGAGATAAGATGTAATAATCTATGGATGATATGAGAAGAGTTTAGAATAAGATGAGAAGAGAATAGAATAAGATGAGAGAAGAATAACTATTTATGTTAATTGGTTGGTTTGATTTATAAAATAATTTTTTGAAACTTTTGACTAAAACGACCATACTAACTATGGTTGCGTCCTACAGTCGATATGGCTCATATGCAAATCCAAGACCCTCTGTGTGTTCTGAACTAGTCCTATGATCAGTAGCTAGTTCACACAGTTGCAACATCGATGAAATCATATCCATACAACAAAATATCTAAGAAGTAGACAAATTAATATTACTTAGTAGTAACAGACCTTATGGTCAAGTTTTACAGAGTTTGCCACTTAGGGCTTAAGACAAAAGAGTAAACTTGCAGTGGAATAAAATAACTCATGGTAACCATCCGACATGCCCACAGGCAATCGAGTCGAGAACGCGGCCTAGTTCGCATAGTCTTCGAAGTACTCCTCATAGAACTCTGTGTTCCCTGGTTCTTCCTTGGTGACTGATCAACAATGGGGCAAAGCCGTGAGTAGATAAAGTACTCAGCAAGTTGTAGGAAAATGTATGCAAATAGTATTCATGCAAGGCTTGAACAAGGATAGCTTTAGACTATTTTGCAGAAAGAAATATTGACAGTAAATAGATTGAAAAACATAATTTGAAAGATTATTAATTAATTTAACAGTTTTCTTTGTAACAATCAGTGAACACCCTGTTAACTTCCCAACCAACAACCCGAACTAACCAAACCACCATTCCAATATTTTTGAGAAAATCTACCCCTCATGTGAAATCACCAGACATTGTCCATAATTGGGGACATGGTTATTCGAATAATTTTTAACACTTTGTAGAGGTTGTACAACATGACCCACGAGAGATAATCATCTTATAATGTTGGCCATGACACGCTTTCATAGGCGTGCAACTAAGTGATTATCACAAGGCTTTTACAAAGCTCTGTTTTGACCCAGTTCTGCTCGCTAAGGTTTTGCCACCGACTGGTTACATCCATCACAATCGAGGCCCCCTCTTGCGCCAAATCATCAACCCAAATAGAATCGAATCGTAACGTTGCTAATTAGTTGGTTAGGTCCATCCCATAAATGGACTTGTGGTTATACGGTATGACCCAGATCAATAGCGCACAAAGTTAAGTCCTTAGTGACTACTCAGGTGAGACAACCACATCCCAAAATCACCCCTTTTACTGCGTGATCAATCTCCTGAGTATGAAATCATTTCTGTTCAACCCGACCAAATGACAACCCTTGCCATAGCACAACAAATTTTAATAACAGTGGCCTCGCCACAATTTCATATATCATTAGGTCAAATTTATCATTATAAAATATGTGATCATGATCCCATCACAACTAAGCATCGCTAAGCATAATACGATACCCATGTTGGTATTAAAGTATGACCAACTAAAATTAACCCAACCTATTGTGTTGAAGGATACATGCCAATAGCAATTAATCCAGGTGGCATAATGTCGAATAGGACTTTAACTATTCTCGAAAGCAGTTATTATAAAACTAGCAATGCATATTGACATAAAACAATATAATTTTATAAAATGGGTACAACAGGATCAAAGGTCTACGACTTTCCTTCGTTGAAGGTTTGAGTTGCTTCGGTAGGCGGGTCCAAGAATTCTTCGGAAACGACGGATCTATACACGCGAAAAGAACCAAATAAATACAATAAATCCAAATAAAATCTAAAAATTACCAAATTAGAACCAAAAGAAAGTTACTAAATTTAGATGAATTTAGAAATAAGAATCGGCGGAATCGGAGTTCATATGAAGGAGAACGAACGTCCGGAAGTTTGTAATCACATGAAATGTTAGAAAAAAGAAAAGGGGGAATAGAATATTCCTCGAATTTCTATGCTGGTTTCTTTCTTTATAGAGAAAGCAAATGTGTGGCTGACATTTTGGTCCACAAGTAAGTGAGAGAATGAGGCTTAGATGAGTGAGGATGACATTGGGCCCCACATGTAAGTGACTTCAAAGGAAGAAGGAGAAGAAAGAAGCAGAACAGAGAGCTCTGGGGGGACTTGGTCATGGCGGTGGCACCGGCGAGGGGAGGGATGACGGTGGCCAGGGGACAAGCAAAATGGAACCCCAGCGGCCCAAGGAAGGCAAGGGAGGTGGCGGCACAACAGGAGGTGGTTGACGATGGTGGCGAGAAGAGCCCATGGGCGGCAGCGACACTAGAGGGCGACGTTGCCGGCAAGAGGAGGGGAGCATCATGTAGAACACAAAGTGGTGATTCCAGTGGTGGGGTCGAAGGTGGCGGGGAAAAGCGACATGCGGTGAGTTGAGAGGAAGAGGGGAGGGGATGAAGGGATACGAGTAGGCTACACTAGCTAGCCATTCAAAAATTCTACCATGTAAACCAGGATGCCATGCAAGCAAGAGATCATAAATCATTATCACTAGATGCGCAGTGCAGCGAAAGAAGAGTTGGAGAAGCCAGATCCAACGTAGAGCGCATCGATGAAGTGGTCGTAGTTGATCGTTCAATGTCCTCAATGTCAATAGTCTCTGTCACATCCCCAATTTAATAAAGAGAATTACTATGCATCTCATGAGCATGCATCATGTTTTTGAAGTATTTCATAATTTATTGTACTTGGAAAATATTATTCAAAGATAAATCTACACTTCAAATTTGAACTCTGAAATGAAAACAGGAACAAAAAACTTATGATCATCATATGAAAATAATTTATTCAAATACTATAATATTTATAAACAATTAATATAATTTTTTCTCAAATTTTTGGAACTAAATTGAACCCACAGAAAATTCAGACTCAAATCAATAACCTATCCTAAGTTTGAATTTAAACTTTACAAATTAAATCTTGAATAGTAATGTTTAATAATTTTTATGAATACTAGACCTTCCGAGGAACCCCTCTGATTTATTTCAGTTTTTTAGGACTTTATTTCTATTTTTAGTGGCCTGGTGAAAGTAGAATCAATTGAAATCTTTATAGTCAAACCCTAGACCCAACCCTAGCATTGTTGGACTCGGGTGCAACTGACCCAGCCGCTTTCACTTGATTGAATCCATTACATGCGGACCATCCTATGTGAAATCAACCATCCAAATTGAGCAGAGCCGTTCGGACCGTCCGAACGCGAGCACTTATGGACTGTTAGATCTTGATCAGATCATCCAAACGCATGGTCCGAAAATCCCTCGGTCGGTCCCAACGTTCCGACCCAAGCGAAGCGGTTTGACCTAACCAACTAATCGCACCAATCGAGTTAGTTTGCAATTGCGTGTGTGTTGAGTCACTGCCAACCGAGCCCCACTTGTCAGCTTCGTCTCCCTCCTCTCGCTGCAACACGCAGAGCGCGTGTGCCACGTGCTCGTGAACTCTCGCGTCGCGCCAGTGACGGCATTAATCCACCGTGACCGTTGGCCATTCCCTGAGCTTCTCCATTACACGCCGCCTCCATTGCCGTCACTCACCCGGGTTAAAACCCCCTCTTTGCGCTCCATTTTTGCTCACTTCTCACCTCAGTGCCAAGGAGGAGGAAGCTCGTGTGAGTTCATCTCTCCGGTAAGCTCCTCACTGATGCATCCTCTTTTCTCTATGATCAGTGTCGTTTCCATTTTTGCTAATGTCAGCACTTGTCTTGGGTTGTAGCTTCTGGACCACGACCGTGCCATTTCAAGTTCCTAAGCACGCACCCAAGGACATCACTGTGCCTTCTTCACCTCCGGTGAGCTTCTTGATCAATCTTGTGCGTCACCTTGTGCCTTTAGGAATGAGGATCATTTCCCCTCAACTTATTGGACGGATTATTCGCAGGAGCTCGAGTATTTGGACCTTGCCCCTTTTGTAGGACAAAAAGACTTTTCATAGTCCATTGTAGATTTGGTGAGTCATTTCTCGATTGCTCTCGTCTTCACCATATTCACTGCCCCTGGACCTCACCCAACCATTCTTTGTTGGCCTCATTATGTAGGTTGCCTTCTCCACGGGAGATCTAGCGCCGCCGTCGCCATTACCGTGGACAACCTATCACCAAGCCTCCTTCGGTCTTTCTTTTTCTCTGGTAAGTTTCCTAGGACTCCTTAGTAGCTCATGCATGCGTTGTTGTGCTCGATGCACCATCGAGTTGCCGCATGCACGTTTGCCATATGAGCGCTGCCGCCCAACTCCGTTTAGCCGGCGATTCATGTCCTTAAGTGGACTCCATTCATGACCTTAAATCGTGCCACTATGGCCAAAATCGTCGGTGGGGCTCCGGTCAAAATCGAGCTCAGCGAGCTCTGTTTTGTCGGAAGCCCCGACATTTACTGTAGCTCGTCATTAGAAGTTAACCGCGTTGATTAGCATTTAAACGTAGATCTATGTCGGAAAACGCGGTTAAAGGTGTTAAGTAATTCCTTTCAACATATGACTTGTGGGCCCGAGGCTAGTAAGTGCACAATGACCGTTAAGTAAACCAAACCTATGATAAGTAGGCCCCACATGCCAGTCTGTTTTAATTCGAAGTTAAATGAAAAACGACGCTGTTCTCTGGGCCCCACCTGTCAGTTTTGAGTCTTGATGACGTTCGGGCCACTCCGAACAGACCATCCATTCCATATCGGACGGTCCAAACGTCCTCAGCTAAGAAATTAAAAGAAAAATCCAAAAACCAATTATTTACACACTAAAAATTCAATTAACTTCAAAAATGCATAACTAATTTGTCTTAACTTCAAATCGAGTGAAACCAATTTTGATAGCTTTCATTTTACCGAACTTTATTCTAAAATAGATTTCAAACTTGTCCCTATCACATAAAATATAGTTTTTGGAAATTGATCCAAAACTGAATTATTTTACACTAGAAAATGCTTTTAACTTTGAAAATTCTTAACTAATTCATATAAACTCCAAATAAGTTGAACCAGATTATTTTAGTCTTATAATTTTATCCCATATTTATCTATGTAATCCTTTTCCCACTACTTCTCTACAAATTTTCACCAAAGAATTTAATTCTATGAACAGTGACAGATTCCAATTATTCTGGATTTTCTAGAAAACTGACTTTCAACCCACTATAACTTTCACATACTAACTCCAAATAGAGTAATTCTCTCACCTAAATTCATCTAAAATCATGCACTACCCACTGTATAATTTTTATGCATATAGGAAGATATTGAATTTTTGGATGTTTTCGGCGTTAATGTTCTTATGCGTTGTTATCTTGCATTCGATAGTTTTTGAAGGTTTGAGTGTGATCGAGAGTGGTTATCAGTAGCACATGGACCATCCACAGCAAAGGCAAGCAGGCCCATCCTTTGATGCATGTTGAATTCCTATTAATTTCAAAAAGTATATATGTTGGTTTTCAAGTATTCTATGCATTGCTTAATTTCAAATATTTGTATGTCAAATGGGTAGTTAGGTATATCATCTTGCTAAATTTGCCCTCCTTTGAAAGTAGATTGCCCTGTTACCTTGAATGATTAAGTTTATATGTTATTTGGGTTTGTTTGCTAATTTGTAGAACGATGCTTAGCCATGCTTGTAGTTGTAGCCGAAAGCGGTTGATGGAGCTAGTCCATCGGCCGATGGATGGAATCAAATCTTCATAAAATTTGAGGATTATATGGATTGAATTATGTTGAATCTGGTTCTTGTGGACTTGTTGGGTAGTATTTGTTATGTGTTGGACTTGGATGAGTGATAGGGTGGTGAAGGGAGGTTATCCCGGATTCATGTAGCCCTATCTGAGTAATTGAGGACCGGTATGTGGTGTGATGAACCAAGTGTTACGTGCAACCACAAGCCGGGATAATGGTTCGGCTTGTCTAAATAATTTGTTGTGTGTTAGTTATCAAAACACAATTAGGTTGACAAGTGTTGTTGTTGTTATCTTGTCAATCTAGTAGGGGCATGTTAAGCATTTTCTTACTTGCTCTTAAGGGTCTCTTGTGCGCAAGGGACTTACTTACACAACGGGTACACCCATGGTGACGATAAGCGACTTTCGGCCATGGTGTTGTTTTCTCGGGTGGTTTGATAGTTAGGAAATAACATTGTAACGGCCTCGTTATGATATCTCAGTCACACTCCTATGGAAGAGTGCATGGCGATAGTACGAGGTATTCATATCATGTGGGTAAACCTGTACAACTCTATAGAGAACTAAATCTATTCGAATAGCCGTGTCCCCGGTTATGGACATCACTTGTGGAAAAGCATGCACAGTTAGCTTATGGTTTTATGGGTTTGGGTTGGGTTATGTTGGTAGGTCATGTGTTGATTTGTACAAATCTTGTATGTTGTCACGAACGGGAAGTTCGCATGTTGATATGTTTGAGAATTGAGCTATGTCATGAATGGGAAGTTCGTGTGTTGTTTATGAATTGGATTACCTACTGATATTTTTGATTATGAATTGGAGTACCTACTATTATATAACATTTGTAAAATGTTTTACAAATGGAAATTTGAATCTATATTGTTTATCTCAATGAAAAACTCGCTTTATGCTGAAAATTGACTAGTGTAGAGCCTTCCTTTGACACCTGAATGCATTTATTATATGTTACTATTCGTAAGTTTTGCGAGTACGTTTTTGTACTAAGTTGGATTGTCCATGTTACAGGTGTGAAGTCGTTCAAATTGGGTGTAAGTAATATAGACGCTACAGCTTTAACTCTAGTTGGTTGCTTTTGGGTTTAGGCATGCCAACTCGGTTTCTCTCTTTTATTTCTTTATTTACTTCCGCTGTGATTTATTCTTTGATGTTTAAATTTGGCGATCGGCCCTCATATGCAAACTTGGACCATAAGGTTCTATTTATTGAAGTTGTTATATTGATTTTATTCTCTTGTACGATTGTGTATGGATGTGATTACAATGTTGTGTTTGGATATGTGCATGTTAGCCACTGATCCTTGGGAGCTAACATGAGACACATATCCGGGCACTTGAAATTGTTTTTGTTGCTTGTTAAGCGTTGTGCTTCCGGTGCAATCTCTTGACTTGGAACAGATCCGATTTTGGGGTTGACATAGTCTCCTCCAGCAACCAATCGCATTCTTTGCAAAGGCCGCGGATCGACCTTGAGCGCAACAGCAACTGCAGTAGCACCTCTACGGTATCCACACGTCTTGGGAAGGAACACTGTATGCCGGTGTGCTAGCACCAACTCGCACGGTAGGGTTCTCGAGAAGATGGCGGCTAGGGTTTCAATGGAACAACTCACATGGTCTCTCTCGTATGTCCTCCATCTCAATAGCCTTAAGCATCCTCTTATATAGTGCCTATGATGGATCCTATCTGAACTCTTTTGTTCTAACCCGTTAAGTGTGTGACCCGTTAGGTTCATGCGTAATCGGTTGTGACTCGGAATATGAGTCGTTAGCGGTTCCTAGCAGAACATAACGATTCCCAAATACACATAAATTATATCGGACGAACCTTAATGCAATATGATCTACGACTAGGTCCTTATCACTTATGACTAGCTCGTATCTCTATACAACTAGTTCATATTTAGTCACAACCAGTTCGTAACTCCTTACGACTAGTTTATGACCAATCAGTGATTGTGTTCGACCAGTCTACGACTAGCTCGTACCTCCATACGACCGATCCGTATCTAGTTGAACTGAATGACCTGCTCATGTATTCTCCCTTTGTCTCATGATATCTGGTTAAACTCCAAGTGAGATATTTTGTCATCCATGGATTGTTCAATACTTTGTCGATCAAGTGTCAAATTGCGTTTTCATTCGAATACGGATTTTACTTACCACATTTGCCTTTTCTCGGATACGAATATCACATAAAACAGATTATGCTTTACCAATTCCCATCCCTACTTGTATCTGAAATCTCAAGTGATTTGGATTTGTGGATCAAAAGTTAGATCATTTTGTGGACCCAAAATCGTGCTGATTTTGCAGTCAGTTTGAGGATAGGTCAGACCGCTTGAGCGGTCAAACCGTACATTACCTAGCGGTCAAACCGGCCGAGGGGTTTGTTCGGTGAGCTTCTTGTTTTCAGTTCAATTCTTCCGATGTGAGTTATAGACCTTGATCATTATAGCTTCACATAGCTATTTGAGAGAAAAAGAGTAGAATTATAGGAGGGAAAAAGTGGGCTCCTATTCTCCCCCTGTAGTCGTTAACACCGGCCAACAAGTTGTATCAGAGCCCAGTTAGTTCATACTTGACCTTAATCGGTCTTAAGCAAGCACCTAGTGCTTGGTATGATAGGCTTAAGACCTTTTTGCATAAGAAAGACTTTGAAATGGGCAAAGTAGGCAAAACTCTATTCATTCTCAAGCATGGAAGTGATTTCCTTCTTGTGCAAATCTATGTGGACGACATTATCTTCGATGGCTCTTCTAATGCTCTTATGTCTAGCTTTTCTGAGACTATGTCCAGGAAATTCGAGATGAGCATCATGGGCGAGCTGGATTATTTTTTTGAACTCCAAACCAAGCAATGCAAGGAGGACACCTTCATCCACCAGACGAAGTACAACAAGGATTTATTGAGAAGATTCGAAATGGGTAATTGCAAGCCAATTGCTATTCCAATGGCTACATCAACTGGCTTGGATCATCATGAGAATGGTGAAGCTGTGGATCAACATGAGTAACGCGACATGATTGGCTACGTCTTGTATCTGACGTCTTCTAGATCAGACATCCACTTCTCAGTGTGACTATGTGCAAGGTTTCAAGCCTCTCTAAGGATATCTCATCGCCAGGAAGTCAAGCGCATCTTTAGGTATCTTCAATCAACCCTTCAATATGGTCTTTGGTGTTCCTGCTATTCATCATTGTCCATTAGAGGGTTTTCAGATTTTGATTTTGATGGCTGTAGACTTGGTCGGAAGAGCATTTCAGACACTTATCACTTCTTAGGCACTTCTCTTCTCTCTTGGTCATATGGGAAACAATCGTCTGTTGCATAGTCCACCGCTGAGGCTAAGTATATAGTTGCTGCTAGCTGTTGTAGCCAAATTTTGTTGATGACCTCTACTCTTAAGGACTTTGGGTTAGCATTTGATAGTGTGTCTCTTCTATGTGATAACACTAGTGCTATTAACATTGCCAAAAACCCTATGCAACACTCTAGGACCAAGCATATAAACATTAGGTTTCATTTTCTTAGTGATCATGTTGAGAAGGGAGACATTGTGCGAGAGTTTGTGGATTCCGAGGCCCAATTAGCAGATATCCTCACTAAGCACTTAGATCCTACTGGTTTGCCTTCTTGAGGAGTGAATTGGGGGTAGTTTACCCATATGGGCTGGTTTGAGGGGGGAGTTGATTCGCTTTGATCTTTCTTTGGTTTCCATTGCTTTTACTTTTTGTAACATCCCAAGTTTCAGACTTGTGTTTCAAATGTAAGAAAATGGGTAGAAATTAAAAACTTTTCTTACATTTTGTATTTCTTGTATGCCTTACCCCACTTTTGTAAAGAAGTTATGGGAATACAAAAATCACAAGTCATTTTGGCCAACATCCTAGTCTTCCAAAACATTCTTGGCTAATCTTGTGATCATCTCTTGGAAATATTTTTCCTTAGTTCTTGGGTTGATGCGTGACCCCTCTGAAAGGTTTCACAATTTTTAGAAATTATTTGAATATTTTTGGAGGTCAGTCAAACCAAATCAATTTCTGGTCAAACAGAGGACCAGCACCTTGTAGAATTTTTGGAGGAAAATGCATAGTTCCTGGTCACCGGAGCGCCTCCTTCGGCTTCCTCCTCTCCTCCGAGCTCCTCTGAACCTCATCTTGGCCCTGGTAAGTTCATTCTAGCCTCCTTGAGCTCGAGCACTTGTCAGGTTAGGTCGTATCGAGCCTTTTTCATGTTTTCGGTTTTGCCAAAAATTTGTTCACCACCCCTCTCCGGCTCGCCGGCGTTCTGAGTCGTCGCCGCCGACGAGGTTGCCACCTTTAGCTCCGTGGTGATATTGCGGTTCTATTCCAGTGTTTAGTTGGCGACGCCGCGGCCAGAGTCGCCGGCGGCAAGCCGTTGAACGCGCTCGGGATTTTGCCGGTGCAAACTCCCGTTTTCGTCATTTTCTTAGGACAGCATTAATGCCCGATTATTGCTAATCATTGGGTGCATTAATCATGTCTTAAATCGTCTTGGTTGTGTCAGCGATATGTGGGCCATAGGCTTAGAATTAAAATCCGTAAGTCGTTAGTGTCCCTTTTAGATCCTTTTATTGCCAATCATCAGCAAAGATTAAATTTGCCTTTAGTCGCCACCTTTTAGTCGTTTGTCCCGAGGACCCGCACCATTAGAAGCACCTTGGACCTCCTAGGGTAAATCTCGGTCGTAGACGACCTCCCCAGGTTTAGATCCGAGCCTTTGGCTCCTTTCCGAAAAACTTAAGCCTTAGGACCTCCCTCTAGTTTAATCGCAGCAGTTTAAGGTCACTCCCGGTTCAATCAGTGTCGTTGGATGTTTTCTATGAAAACTCTAAGTCACAGGACCTCTGTAGAAGCAATCTAGTCCATTAAAGACCTCTGCGGTTAACTCTAGACCTTTAGATCTTTGCCTGCGAAAACCTTAAGTGCTAGGACCTCCCCGTGGTGTTGATCCTAGCCGTCCAGGACCACCCCGGTTAAATCCTTGCTGTTTAGGTCTTTCCCGTGTGCAAAAGACCTCCTCGTGGTCTTTTTGTAAAGACCACCCCTAAAGACCCCCCATCAGGGTCCTCTTTGTAAAAGACCACCCCTGGTCTATTACAAAGAAAGCCTCAGGATCTCCCCCGAGGTCCTCTTTGTAAAAGACCACCCCGGGTCTTTTATAAAGAGAACCTCCGGACCTCCCTCCGCGTCGATCCGGGACCGCTCAGACCTCCCTATGTCTAATTTGAGCCGCCCCGATCTCCTCCCGTTAAAACCCTATCGCATAGGACCTCCCGCGTAGATCTTGACCGCCAGACCTCCTCGCGTAAATCCCAACCGCTCAGACCTCCCAGAGATCTTGACCGCTCAGACCTCCCGGGGAGATCCGAGCCGTTAAGATCTCTTCTGCTCAAACGTTGACCTTAAGACCTCCTCGTGGAGCTCGACCGCCGATCTTGATCGATGGTCACGACCTCCTCAGTGCGCTTGGAGATCTTTCGCGTGCGCTGTGCATGCACTGCTCGTCGCCGTTGGATCCTATCTCAACGGCCCAGACCTCCCCAGAGCGGGAGGAGGTCTTTTGTGAGCTAAGCTTCGAGGTTTGTGGCCTTGCGATGCAAGATCAACGGCCCACGACCTCCCTAGTTTGAGTTAGTTTTCTTGAATAAGTTCTGAAAGCTTTTAATTGTTTTTTTAATCGTTTTAAAGTTCAAAAATTCATATCTTTTTCTCTGTAACTCCAAATGGATCAAACCAAAGTTCTGTAGGTTCATCTGTTGAAGTACTTTAGCATGGCATAGGTTTTAGTGTAGTCCTTAATTCTGAAATAAATGATACCCTAGTTTTACAACTTAGAAAAATCATAACTAATTCATTTCAACTCCAATTTGTGCAAGGTCAGTTTTGTTGTTGTTAGGATACTACTACCTACCTACCATAAAAATTTCAGACCTTAGATCATTTTGGAAATTTTCGCTATGAACAGTAACAGATGAGAATTAAAATTGATTTTCCAGGCTGAGCAAAATTGTTTTAGCTCTAACTTTTTCATGCTAAGTCCAAATGAATTAATTCTTGTTCCTAAAATTGTCTAAAATCAACCTCTAGCTGATGTGTAAGTTTCATTAGATTTGGATGTCTTTTGCTGTTGGGTTTGGTTTGGTGTTCTTCGTTCTTATTGGCTTTATCGTATTTTCGCGTTAGGTTCCGAAGAATTTATTGAACCTGAGAATCCTCCTCTGCAGCAAGAGCAATTCCAACAAGGCAAGCAGTTTGATCATGTTAATCCCTGTATTTTCAAGTATTTATGTTGTTTGCAAATTCTATGTATGCATTGCTAGTTTGTGTTAAACTATTGTCGTTAGTTGACCTAGTAGATGCATTTCCTTAGGCAAATGATTATCCTTTACTACCATTGAGCCTAGGTTATTGCTGTGATTTAGAGTTCGTAGATGAGCTCTTGTCACTTAGTAGTTTTGCGGATTAATTACTTAGCCATGCTTAGCTTCCGGTAGAAATGGGCGGTTATCGACTTGTCGATAACCTTGTTCACATAAAACTTATTATCACTTATGATTTCAGCCTTGTGCCATGTTTACTGGTGAAAATTAAAAACTGAAAACAAAATGATTTATACTTGGGCACAATGGTATGTTGGTGTGCTTTTGGGTGTGACTGGAATGGTGCCCGGGTCATTAAGGACCGAGTTACTTGCGCCACCGTACTGAGCATTTTGCGTGCTAACCACACTAGAGGGTATGGGACCTCTCTTGACTTAGTACTTTGGCGTGTATTGGCTTCGGGTCGCAGGGAGTCGCAGGAGGGATGGTGCTGGGAGCATTGTAGTGTCCGAAAGACTTCACCCGTGATGGGATTTGTTGTCTTTCGGCTTGCAATATAAGCGTATGGGTTTCTATCCATACGAGCGGCTCGTGGTTGATA
Source organism: Ampelocalamus luodianensis (assembly GCA_036346255.1). Classification (NCBI taxonomy): domain Eukaryota; kingdom Viridiplantae; phylum Streptophyta; class Magnoliopsida; order Poales; family Poaceae; genus Ampelocalamus; species Ampelocalamus luodianensis. Next base: position 31,978,379 of record CM070622.1, read on the forward strand.
CACAATATTGGAAAGCGTCTCGTAGGACTTAGCCGTGCCGGCATACCTTCGGAAGTGTGCTTTTGTGGCTTAAAGGCGGTCTAAAGTGTGAGTACATTGGTACACCCCTGCAGGGTTAAAACTATTCGAATAGCCTCGTCCTAGGTTATGGACACGCTCGGATACGCCCCGTGAGAACTAGACTACAACCTTTTAATTAAAACTTGAAGGGTGGTACGAATCGGGGATTCGTGCTATGTTGTGGTGGCTATTGGGTTAGTCACTTCCAGGTGGTTACTTGTATTTATCATTATTTCGCTGTTATTTTAGCTATAAAACAGATTTGTAAAATTGCTTTTAAATGTATTACATTATTGCAAATAAAGTTGGCTTTGTGCAAAATGAGACATACAACCTCCATGAGTGTTGTAATTTGGAGGATTGGCTGTCCATTGCCGAAATTGGGAGCTTCTGGAGCAGGAATTTTCGGCCAGAAGCTTAAAGGAACAAGTTTGGACAGGTAGCTAGTAATTAGTAAAGGAGGTAGGAAATGAGAGGTTAATTTAACTAAAACTTGTGGGACTAAAAGGGTAAGAAGTGATATGAATTAGCTAAATGCCTAATACTCTATTAGGTGGTTGTACCTTGAATTTTTGGGCTGTTTAGGGCTGGAGATGATTTCTGAAATTTTGACCTTCTCCAACGACACTGCTCTTTCCATACGGGTTAGTCGTTTCGGAAGTTGATTTGGTGACTTATGGTCTTGTGCTCTTTTGTGGTTATTCTTGAGCCCTTTTATTGAGTTTGGATTTACGTGCTTTGGGTCTCGAGTTGTAGCTAACTTGTCTTAGTGAAACAGATGGTGGAGGGACCCGTAGTGGTCGGAATCAGCCAGGTGGTCCCGATGAGGAGCTTCCCCCTCCTCCGACCATGGCGGAAGTCCTTATGCAGATCGAACGCAACCGTTCGGAGGACCGCAGGGTGTTGGAGGTCATCGCGAGGAACACCTCCACTCCCTCGCGCCTCGATCCGGAGGTGGTGGACATCAGGCGCGTGGGGGGCTTACGGAGTTTCTCCGTACTCAACCTCCTACCTTCTCCCGGTCCGAGGATCCCCTGGACGCGGACGACTGGCTGCGTCTGGTTAGCGAAAGCTCAACGTTGCTCAATGCCAGGAGCAGGAGTGGGCACTTTTCGCATCGCATCAGTTGGAGGGTGCGGCACTCTCATGGTGGGAGAACTTCCTCGCCATGCAGCCCGCGGGACACGTGGTCTCGTGGGAGGAGTTCATGTCAGCTTTCCGTCGGGCCATGTCCCCACCGGTCTGATGAAGCTGAAGAAGAAGGAGTTCCTTGCGCTCAAATAGGGGCGCAAATCTATGACTGAGTACCTCCATGAGTTTAACCATCTTGCGAGGTACGCTCCTGCTGAGGTAGCCACTGATGAGGCCAAGCAGGAGAAGTTCATGGAGGGTTTGTCTGAGGAGCTTCAGGACAAGCTCTCCATTGTTGACTTTGCAGACTTCCAGACCTTGGTGGACAAGGCCATCGTCGCCGAGCACAAAGCGAGAGCGCTGGGCGAGTCCCGCAAGCGCAAGTGGGAGGCCCATCAGTCGGCTCGGGCCGGCCTTGTTTGTCCTCGCGTTGGGCCAGCACTAGGGGCCCATTCTTAGGCTGCACCACCACCGAGGCCTTCGGCACCAGCTCCACGTCCTCCGCAGGCCGTGATTCAGTCACATGCGCCTGCGATCCAGCAGCAGGGTGTTCCCCGCAACCGAGCTGCCGATGTCACCTGCTTCTACTGCCACAACAAGGGCCACTATGCGAGTAGTTGCCCGAGAAGATTGCGCGGCCCGCGTCCTAATGGAGGACGCGCAAGGGAATGGTCACCCACTTGACCGTAAGACCTGTGGCATGGGGAGCGGCCGAGTCAACCACATCTCGGTGAGGAGGCACAGAGGCGCCCGACGTTGTGTTGAGTACGCTTCTTGTCAATTTACGTCCCGTCTGCGGCTTTATTTGACTTAGAGCTTCACATTCTTTTATTTCGACATCGCTTGTCGTTGATAGTGGTCTCCACCGTGTTCCTTTGGGGTTCCACGCTTATTCGCCTCCGGTTCGGAAATGAGAGTCGACCAAGGATGCTGGACGTTCCTATCCACATCGAAGGAGTGGGATTCTTGGCGAATCTTATCCTACTCGACTTGGCGCTTGGATGTGATTCTTGGCATGGATTGTTGTCCCAACACTTGGGAAAATCGATTGTGCGGGAAGGTTGTCTACCTCACCACCCTTGGTGAACAGGTTGGGTTTTCATCGCATTATGTAGAGCCCTTATTTGTGCACTTGAAGTAAAGCCAACTTTGAGATCCGGATGTTCCCACGATGTGATTTTGTGGATGTTTTTCCGAAGACTTGCACGGATGCCTCCGCTCGAGACACGAGTTCGTTATTGAGTTGTTGCCCAAGCACCGCCCTATTTCAAAGAGGTCAGACGCATGCCTCCTAACGAGTTGGAGGAGTCAAGAAGCAACTTGGTGAGCTGCAAGAGAAGGGTTTTATCCGCCCTAGCTCATCTCCTTGGGGCTGTCCAGTTATCTTTGTGAAGAAGAAGGACAAGACCTTGCGCATGTGTGTTGATTACCATCCGCTTAATGAGGTGACGGTGAAGAATAAGTATCCTTTACCCCGTATTGATGATCTTTTGATCAGTTGACCGGAGCACGGTGTTCTCCAAGATTAACTTGAGATTGGGCTATCATCAAGTCAGGATCAGGGCCGAGGATATTCCAAAGACGGCTTTTGCTGCTCGTTATGGTCTTTACGAGTACACCATCATGTCTTTTGGTTTGACCAATGCTCCTGCTTTATTCATGAACCTTATGAACTCGGTATTCATGGAGTATTTGGATAGGTTTGTGGTGGTATTCATCGATGATATCCTTATTTACTCCCAGTGAAGAAGAGCATGCCGAGCATCTTAAGCTTGTGTTGGGCAAGTCACATGAGCACCACCAGTATGCAAAATTCAGAAGTGTGAGTTCGTTGAAGGAAGTGGCATTCTTGGGCCATGTTCTTTCGGCAGGAGGTGTGGCTGTGGATCCTAGCAAGGTCAGTGATGTGCTATCTTGGGGTCAGCCCAAGTCAGTCACCGATGTGCGGAGTTTTCTTGGTTTGGCCGGCTACTATCGCCGCTTTATCGAGAATTTCTCCAAGATTGCGAAGCCTATGACCGAGTTGCTCAAGAAAGACAAGAAGTTTGAGTGGTCTGCTGCTTGTGATGTGAGCTTTCAAGAACTCAAGAAGCGGTTGACCTCAGCCCCAGTGCTTGTTCTTCCTGATATCCACAAAAGTTTTGATATCTTTTGTGATGCTTCTCGTCAGGGTCTTGGTTGTGTTCTTATGCAGGAGGGCAAGGTTGTGGCCTATGCATCGCGGCAGTTGAGGCCTCATGAACTCAACTATCCTACTCATGACTTGGAGTTAGCTGCTGTGGTTCATGCACTCAAGATTTGGCGGCATTATCTGATTGGTAACCGTTGTGAGGTGTATTCTGACCACAAGAGCTTAAAGTACTTGTTCACCCAGCCAGATCTGAACCTCAGGCAAAGAAGATGGTTGGAATTGATCAAGGACTATGATATGGGCATCCAGTATCATCCGGGCAAGGCGAATGTCGTTGCGGATGCACTTAGTCGAAAGGTGTATTGCAACATGTTAATGCTCCAAGAGCAGCAGCCTACCCTCATTTCAGAATTTCAGCGTCTCAATTTGGGTTTGATCGAGCACAGTTCTCTTGCTACCTTGGTTGTGCAAACAACCTTGGTGGACCAAATCATGGCTGCACAACAGATAGATGTTGGTGTGAGCCAAATCAAGCAGAACATCAAGGATGGGATGGCCAAGTGCTTTTCAGAGGATGAGCACGGAGTTGTATGGTTTGGGCAGCGTCTTGTGGTTCCGAAGGTCATGGAATTGCGGGATTTGATTCTCCGCGAAGCCCATGACTCTCCCTTGTCCATTCATCCCGGGGCTACCAAGATGTATCAGGACCTTCGTCAGAGATTCTGGTGGACCCGAATGAAGCGCGAGATTGCCAAGTTCGTTGCCGAGTGCGATGTGTGCTGTCGTGTGAAGGCCGAGCATCAGCGCCCAGCAGGTCTTCTTCAGCCTTTGCCTGTGCCAGAGTGGAAATGGGATTCCGTTGGGATGGACTTCATCACCGGGTTGCCCCGTACTTCTTCTGGGAAGGATGCCTTGTGGGTCATCATTGATCGGTTGACAAAGGTGGCCCATTTTCTTCCTGTGCGGGCGAAGATTGATGTGAGTCAGTTAGCGGATCTCTACATATCCCGCATTGTGTGCCTGCATGGTGTGCCACGAACGATTGTGTCAGATCGTGGTTCTCTTTTTACCTCTCGGTTTTGGCACCAGTTGCAAGAGGCCATGGGGACACGTCTCTCTTTCGGCCGCTTACCATCCCAGATCGACGGTCGGGCGAGCGAGTCAACCAAGTGTTGGAAGATATGCTCCGTGCTTGTGTTCTTTCCTATGGGAAGAATTGAGAGAAATGCTTGCCATTTGCTGAGTTCTCCTGTAACAACAGCTTTCAGGCTAGTCTTGGCATGGCACCATTTGAGGCCTTGTATGGGAGGAGATGCAGAACCCCATTGAACTGGTCAGAAACTGGTGAGAGACAGTTCTTCAGCCCAGATTCGATCAACGAGGCCGAAAGCCAGGTTTAGTTGATCCGCGAGCATTTGCGCACGGCTCAGTCCAGGCAGAAGAGCGATGCGGATCGCCGTCGCCGTGAGTTGAGCTTTGAGCCCAATGACTTTGTGTATCTCAAAGTCTCACCTTTGAAGGGCCATCAGCGTTTTGGCATCAAGGGCAAACTAGCTCCTCGGTATGTTAATTCATTCAATTCATTTCAAAAAAATGAAATCGGCATTCAAAATACTTCAATTGGTACGCGCAAGAAATAGGCCAATTCGGCAGCTTTTTGTTCAATTTCTCGTGGAGTAAAAACTTCTCATCGATGCGAGTCAAGGGAATGGCCCCCGCCCTGGATTTCCATATAAAGGATACGACGAGGATAAAGACCCTCTTTAACCTGAATTTAATTGATTGGATATCCCGCATAAGGAATCGAAGGAAGACGCGACGTTTTATTCGAGGAATCCCCAATGAAAAATGCACACCTTATCGCATCGCCGAGAGTTGGGGTTGTGGCATCTGATTGGAGCTACCACTACACTTGAGGGTGTGCATGATGTGTTCCATGTATCACACCAAGAAGTGCCTTCGTGTCCCAACCGAGAAACTCCATTGGAGGTTCTCGATGTGCAAGAAGATTTGACCTACCATGAGCATCCTGTTCGTATTCTCGAGGAATCTGAACGAAGGACAAGGAACCGTGTCATTAAGTTCCTTAAAGTTTAGTGGTCAAACCATTACAAGATGAAGCAACTTGGGAGCGGAAGATCGCCTTGTGCAGATTACCCATCCTTCTTCTCACGCAACCTAATCTCTGTCGAGATTCTTGTAAGGGGGGAGAGTTGTAACATCCCAAGTTTCAGACTTGTGTTTCAAATGTAAGAAAATCGGTAGAAATTAAAAACTTTTCTTACATTTTGTATTTCTTGTATGCCTTACCCCACTTTTGTAAAGAAGTTATGGGAATACAAAAATCACAAGTCATTTTGGCCAACATCCTAGTCTTCCAAAACATTCTTGGCTAATCTTGTGATCATCTCCTGGAAATATTTTTCCTTAGTTCTTGGGTTGATGCGTGACCCCTCTGAAAGGTTTCACAATTTTTAGAAATTGTTTGAATATTTTTGGAGGTCAGTCAAACCAAATCAATTTCTGGTTAAACAGAGGACCAGCACCTTGTAGAATTTTTGGAGGAAAATGCATAGGACAAAAACCTCTGCAAGATTTACACAAGGTCAAAAACCCAACTAGCAAGCTCTTGTAAAAATTTCATAATTTTTGGAGTAAGTTTGCTACCTCAAATAAATCCCCAAACTTCAGGTCAGTTTAAAACCCAAATTCAGGTCTGAGTCTGACTCGGACTCGAGTCAGACCTAGCCATTGGACTCGGTTGAGCCGGCCCTCTAGACCTCCTCGGGCTCGCTCCCCTTGGGCCGTTGGATTCCCATCCAATGCCCCAGACCTCCCCGCTGCTCTGAGTGAGCTCTTGGGCACTCTCACCAGATCCTAATCCGATGGTCGGGACCTCCTCGCCGCGAAGACCTCCTCTGCCTCAGGAAATCTGGGACGTCCAGGACCACCCCGAACACATTTGGGACGTCTAGGACCTCCCTCAGCTCTATTTTTCTTCCTCCCGACCTCCCTGAGGTCTGGTCATCATGGTTTTCACGCGCCTGTGTGTGTGTCAGGACCAGAGCAGTTGGGAGCAGTGATATGTCACATTTTTGTCCTTGTCAACGGCTCCTTTCTGCCACGCATTAATTGTGTCAGAGCTTTACCCTAAAAGAAGTCATCCCCTACCTGCCCTTGTCAAATCTAGCAAGTCCATGGCAGGAGCATGGACTTTGTTCACAGTGGGACTTGTCCACACCTTTGTCCGAGCTCCCCGGCTTTATCTAGCTCAAGGCCCTCCCAATTTCTTTTTCCTACTCTTGGTTGTCGCTTGGACTCCTCGGTTGTGAGTATGAGCCCCAAACTTGAGCACCCGAGAGCACCACCCTCCTGCCATCATTGTCGACCTTGGAGCTCCCCGTCCGAAGCTTGAGCTCCAGTGGTTTAATTGCAACCTTGGCTTGCCCACTTGTTGATTGGCCACCTTGGGGCATCTTTTCTAACCAAATCGGTTGGTTTCGTGGGGAGGCATTGTGGGGACTGTTCTTCGCGGTCGTCCCTACCTTCTTCCTCGCCTCCGCGAAGTTCACAGTCACCGAGCGCCTCCTTCGTCTTCCTCCTCTCCTCCGAGCTCCTCTGAACCTCATCTTGGCCCTGGTAAGTTCATTCTAGCCTCGTTGAGCTCGAGCACTTGTCAGGTTAGGTCGTATCGAGCCTTTTTCATGTTTTCGGTTTTGCCGAAAATTTGTTCACCACCCCTCTCCGGCTCACCGGCGTTCTGAGCCGTCGCCGCCGGCGAGGTTGCCACCTTTAGCTCCGTGGTGATATTGCGGTTCCATTCCAGTGTTTAGTTGGCGCCACCGCGGCCAGAGTCGCCGGCGGCAAGCCGTTGAACGCGCTCGGGATTTTGCCGGTGCAAACTCCCGTTTTCGTCATTTTCTTAGGACAACATTAATGCCCGATTATTGCTAATCATTGGGTGCATTAATCATGTCTTAAACTGTGCTATTGTGTCACTGACATGTGGGCCATAGGCTTAGAATTAAAATTCAGAAGTCATTAGTGTCCCTTTTAGATCCTTTTATTGCTAATCATCAGCAGCATTAAATTTGCCTTTAGCCGCCACCTTTTAGTCGCTGTCCTGAGGACCCGCACCATTAGAAGCACCTTGGACCTCCTAGGGTAAATCTCGGCCGTAGACGACCTCCCCAGGTTTAGATCTGAGCCTTTGGCTCCTTTCTGAAAAACTTAAGCCTCAGGACCTCCCCCTAGTTTAATCGCAGCCGTTTAAGGTCACTCCCGGTTCAATCGTGTGGTTGGATGTTTTCTATGAAAACTCTAAGTCACAGGACCTCTGAAAAGCAATCTAGTCCGTTAAAGACCTCTGCGGTTAACTCTAGACCGTTAGATCTTTGCTGCGAAAACCTTAAGTGCAGGACCTCCCTTGGTGTTGATCCTAGCCGTCCAGACCACCCGATTAAATCCTTGCCGTTTAGGTCTTTCCCATGTGCAAAAGACCTCCTCGTGGTCTTTTGTAAAGATCACCCCTAAAGACCCCCTCAGGGTCCTCTTTGTAAAAGACCACCTGTCTTTTATAAAGAAAGCCTCAGACCTCCCAGGGTCCTCTTTGTAAAAGACCACCCGGGTCTTTTATAAAGAGAACCTCCGGACCTCCCCTCGCGTCGATCCGGACCGTTCGGACCTCCTAGGTCTAACTCTGAGCCGTCCGCATCTCCTCCCGTTAAAACCCTATCGCATAGGACCTCCCGCGTAGATCTTGACCGCCCAGACCTCCTAGCGTAAATCCCAACCGTTCAGACCTCCCGAGAGATCTTGACCGTTCGGGACCTCCTGGGGAGATCGAGCCGTTAAGATCTCTTTCGCTCAAACGTTGACCTTAAGACCTCCTCGTGGAGCTCGACCGCCGGATCTTGATCGATGGTCACGACCTCCTCGATGCGCTTGAGATCTTTCGTGCGGCTGTGCATGCACTACTGTCGCCGTTGGATCCAATCTCAACGGCCCAGACCTCCCCAGAGCGGGAGTAGGTCTTTTGTGCGCTGAGCTTCGAGGTCTGTGGCCTTGCGATGCAAGCTCAACGGCCCACGACCTCCCTAGTTTGAGTTAGTTTTCTTGAATAAGTTCTGAAAGCTTTTAATTGTTTTTAATCGTTTTAAAGTTAAAAATTCATATCTTTTCTCTGTAACTCCAAATGGATCAAACCAAAGTTACGTAGGTTCATCCGTTGAAGTACTTTAGCATGGCATAGGTTTTAGTGTAGTCCTTAATTCTGAAATAAATGATACCCTAGTTTTACAACTTAGAAAAATCATAACTAATTTATTTCAGCTCCAATTTGTGCAAGCTCAGTTTTGTTGTTGTTAGGATACTACTACCTACCTACCATAAAAATTTCAGACCTTAGATCATTTTGGAAATTTTCGCTATGAACAGTAACAGATGAGAATTAAAATTGATTTTCCAGGCTGAGCAAAATTGTTTTAGCTCTAACTTTTTCATGCTAAGTCCAAATGAAGTAATTATTGTTCCTAAAATTGTCTAAAATCAACCTCTAGCTGATGTGTAAGTTTCATTAGATTTGGATGTCTTTTGCTGTTGGGTTTGGTTTGGTGTTCTTCGTTCTTATTGGCTTTATCGTATTTTCGCGTTAGGTTCCGAAGAATTTATTGAACCTGAGAATCCTCCTCTGCAGCAAGAGCAATTCCAACAAGGCAAGCAGTTTGATCATGTTAATCCCTGTATTTTCAAGTATTTATGTTGTTTGCAAATTCTATGTATGCATTGCTAGTTTGTGTTAAACTATTGTCGTTAGTTGACCTAGTAGATGCATTTCCTTAGGCAAATGATTATCCTTTACTACCATTGAGCCTAGGTTATTGCTGTGATTTAGAGTTCGTAGATGAGCTCTTGTCACTTAGTAGTTTTGCGGATTAATTACTTAGCCATGCTTAGCTTCCGGTAGAAATAGGCGGTTACCGACTTGTCGATAACCTTGTTCACATAAAACTTATTATCACTTATGATTTCAGCCTTGTGCCATGTTTACTGGTGAAAATTAAAAACTGAAAACAAAATGATTTAGACTTGGGCACAATGGTATGTTGGTGTGCTTTTGGGTGTGACTGGAATGGTGCCCGGGTCATTAAGGACCGAGTTACTTGCGCGACCGTACTGAGCATTTTGCGTTCTAACCACACTAGAGGGTATGGGACCTCTCTTGACTTAGTACTTTGGCGTGTATTGGCTTCGGGTCGCAGGGAGTCGCAATAGGGATGGTGCTGGGAGCATTGTAGTGTCCGAAAGACTTCACCCGTGATGGGATTTATTGTCTTTCGGCTTGCAATGTAAGCGTATGGGTTTCTATCCATACGAGCGGCTCGTGGTTGATACACAACATTGGAAAGCGTCTCGTAGGACTTAGCCGTGCCGGCATACCTTCGGAAGTGTGCTTTTGTGGCTTAAAGGCGGTCTGAAGTGTGGGTACATTGGTACACCCCTGCAGGGTTAAAACTATTCGAATAGCCTCGTCCTAGGTTATGGACACGCTCGGATATGCCCCGTGAGAACTAGACTACAACCTTTTAATTAAAACTTGACGGGTGGTACGAATCGGGGATTCGTGCTATGTTGTGGTGGCTATTGGGTTAGTCACTTCCAGGTGGTTACTTGTATTTATCATTATTTCGCTGTTATTTTATTAATAAAACAGATTTGTAAACTTGCTTTTAAATGTATTACATTATTGCAAATAAAGTTGGCTTTGTGCAAAATGAGACATACAACCTCCACTTAAATAAGCTTTGCATGTAGTTTATGAACAAGTGCGCTATTCCACACGTCGCCTTCTTGCGAGTACCTTGTGTACTCATTGTACCTTGTGTACTTTGTTCTTTCTTGCTTAAATGTAAATTGTTGCTTAAATGTAAATTGTTGCCATCTTATGGCGTTTTGAGGAAGAAGGTGAGCATGTCGGTGGGCCTCACTTTTTGTGCATTGCAAGATATTGTGTTGTGGTAGCTTGCAGGCGACTAGCTTGGCGGCCCGGTCGGTTGCCTTGTGGGTTGTGTTGGATAACCGGTCGACTTTTGTTCTTAGCCATCTTATGGCGTTTTTGCTTCCGCTGTCATTCTTGTATATTGTGTCATTTGGCCGGTCGGCTCTTTTGTAATAACTTTACTTTATGTATGTCGTTGTTGAACTTAGTATTAAGTGTTGTATGGAAATGATGAATAATTTTGTGATGATGAGCATGTGCTGCAATTCTGGGAAGCACATGTCCATCGAGGCTTTAGATATTTGATTAGTAATGCTAGAACCATATGGAGGTTAAGTATTACTAGTTAAATACCCGGGTCCTCACACTTTTGCATCTCATGCATTGCAAGATATTGCATTCATATGAAAAATAAAAAAAATGATGCATTGTAATATAGCTTTGTTGCTTCAACTTGTAGTTTCATGAAGCTTTGCTTATTACCCATGTTGATGTTGCTAGCTTTTGATTAATGCCATGCTATAGCTTGTATGCTTGTCTTAGCATGATTAATTTGCTTAGCTACTTGTTGATGCCTTGGCATGCAACCTAGAGTTAGAAGGTCTAGTCTTAATCTAAAATCACCAGGTGATATCTAATTTCAAAATATGGTATGAGTCGAGCCTGGCTTTTATGTCATTTGGGATCTTGAACATAACTGTTGAATGCCAACTAGAATTACTTAGCTTATCTTGAATCTGTCTTGAACCTAGAAGTAAATCTTGAACAGTTCATGGCTTTTGCTCAATTTTAGTGCTCTAACAGATAATGTTTTGATATCGTGATAATAGTTCACTGCTTGTAACATCCCAATTTTAGGCTTGTGTTTCAAATGTAAGAAAATGAGTAGAAATTAAAACTTTTTCTTACATCTTGTATTTCCTGTTTGTACTGAACAGCTATTGTACAAGAAGTTATGGAAATACAAAGTCACAAGTCTTTGATCCAAATCTTGATCCTTCAAAAACATTCTTGTTCCATCTTGGGATAAGCTCCTGAAAATGTTTTTCCTAAATTCTTGGGTTGGTTTGTGACTCCTCTGAAAAATTTCACAATTTTTAGAAATTGTTTGAATATTTTGGAGGTCAATCAAACCTGTTCGAAATCTGGTCAAACTGTGGACCAGCACCTTGTGGAATTTTTGGAGGAAAATGTATAGCACAAAAACCTCTGCAAAAATTATACAAGGTCAATCACTCAGCTAGCAAGCTCCTGTAAAAGTTTCATAATTTTTGGAGTAAGTTTGCTACCTCATTTAAATCCCCAAATCTCAGGGTAGTTTAAAACTCAAATTCAGGTGTGAGTCTGACTCGGACTCGAGTCAGACCCAGCCGACTGGCTCGGTCGAGCCGAGTTCAACCGAGCTCGGGCTCGGACTCGTGCGCGCATGTGCTGGGCCGTCGGTTTGTGATCGAAGGGCTCACGACCTCTCCGACCTCCCTCTTCTGTTCTTCTTCTTCCTTTTTCCGCCGTGCGCGAGCGTGCGCGTGCGCGCAGTGAGCGGGCGGTGTCGATCACCACTGGGGCCCTGCAACGGCTCGGAGCCCCCCTGTTGTCAACTGTGTCAGCTTTGCTCTGACCTTACCTGCCTCCTCGCCTTGTTTTCTCGCGCGGCAGAACCCTTTTGTCCCATCGCCATTAAACCTCTGTCCTCGAGCTCAGTCAGCTCTGGGCTACATGAGCACCTCCGAGGCTTTCCTCTAGTCCCCTTCTACCTCCAGTCGCCCTCCCAAACCGTCCCCTGTAAGGTTGAGCTCATTTCCGCCATTTTTGGCCGCGTGAGCTCCATTGGTGAACTTGGGTCCTCCAGTGGTCCTCTTGCCCTAATCTTGTTTCCCTGAAGACCTCTGGTCATCACAAAGTCGGTCCCTAACTCCGGTTTGGGTTGTTTTCACAGGAGCAACTCGGACTGGAGACTTCGCGGGTTGCGGCCGTAGGGGCACTCCTTCGTCTCCATCTCCGGTGAGGTTCCCCCACTCGTTTCCCTGGTTCTGGAGCCTCCTTTGGGCATCACGAAGTGTTCCTCATCACCTTGTTATCTTTGATTGCTTAGGAGCCGCCGTCGTCGTTGTCTTCCTCATCTCCGGTGTGCTGCTCCACCGCCGGCACTCCTCCGACCTCCTCTGGACCACTCTTGTGCCCTGGTGAGTTAGTTTTAATCCCTTAGGGCTCTAGGTTTAAGTAGCTTAGCTCGTAGCGCTCGTTTTCACCGTTTTCGGATTTTGCCGAAAATCTGTCCTCCGCCTCGCTCCGGCTCGCCGGCGTTCAAGGCCGTCGCCGCCGTCGAGAGCACCCCCAATAGGCTCGCAGTACTATTAGCTTCATTTTGGTGGCTTGGGTTTCCGCCGCCGTGGTCCTGGTCGTCGGCGACGTGTCGGCGAATGAACTGCGGTCGCCTGTCCCTTGTCGCATTTTTGTCAGGTCATAGGACCTCCTCGGGTTCTTTGTAGCCGTCCACGACCACCCCAGGTCTAGATCCGAGCCTTGGGCTCTTTTCCGTAAAGACTTAAGCCTCTGGACCTCCCCCTCGTTGAATCTTAGCCGTTAAGACCACCCTCGGTTAGATCTGTACCGTAGGTGGGTTTCCGCGTAAATCCTTAGTCCTTGGACCACCCCGTGAGTCGATCCTAACCGTCTAGGACCACCTGGGTTAAATCCTAGCCACTAGGACCACTCCTGCGCAAAAGGACCTCCTCTGGGTCATTTTGCCAAAACCACCCTCTCGGACCTCCTTCGAGGTCCTCTTTGCAAAAAGACCTCCCCTCGGCCATTCTGCAAAGACCACCCTCGGGGTCCTCTTTGTAAAAAGCCACCCCTGGCCTTTTACAAAGGAAACCCCGCTCAGGACCTCTTAGGCTCGATCCTAGCCGTTCATGACCTCCCCGGTTTAGATCTGAGCGTTAGATCTCTTTTTGTAAAATCCTTAGCGCTCAGACCTCCCTCCGCGTCGATCTGGACCGTTCAGGACCTCCCTAGGTCTAATCCGAACCATCCAGATCTCCTCCGATTAAAACCCTATTGCTTAGGACCTCCCCGAGAAGATCTTGGCCATCCAAGACCTCCTCGTGTCAATCCCAGCCGATCAAGACCTCCCTCTGGAGATCTTGACCGTCTCGAACCTCCTCCTTTAGATCCGTAGCGTTAGGACCTCCTCCTCTGGTCTAAACCGTTAGATTTAGATCTAACGGGCTAGACCTCCTTCCTCAGATTTAAAACCTTAGGACCTCCCTCGTTCAATCTTGATCACCCAGGACCTCCCTCACTTGTTCGTGTCCGTTAAAGACCTCCCTCTGGAGATCTAGACCGTTGAAGACCTCCTCCGTGAGATCTTAGCCGTCGAGACCTCCTCTCGTAGGTTTGCCCTTAGGACCTCCCCTAGTGCTCGGGACCGCGGATCTTGATCGGCGGTCCACGACCTCTGATAAGCGCGAGGACCTCCTTTGCGTCTGTTGTGCATGCACCGGTCGTGGCCGTTGGATCAGATCTCAACGGTCGGACCTCCCCAATGCGGGAGGAGGTCTTCCGTGCGGCGTGCCAGTGCGTGGCCTGCGATGCAAGATCAACGGCCCACGACCTCTCCTTTGTCTTCGAGTTCCTTTGGACCTCCCGAGAGCTCAAATTTTCTAAGTCTTTGATGTTTCAAATCTCAAAAGTGCATAACTTTGTCATTTCAATTCCTTTTTGAATGATTCGATTCTTTGTAGCTCTGTTGTAGTATGAACTTTAATCTGAGAATGAATTTAGGCACTGTTATATAGTAGGAAATGACTTTAATTACATGATCTTGTTTAGTGAATAATGATGTCTAGAAATTCATTGAAAATTTGTAAAATGCACAACCTTTCTCTCTGTAATTGCAAACTGAGCAAACTCAACTTGGTAAAATTGGTGCAGTAGACATGCTTTAATATGAACTAGGCCTTGTCTTTATTTATGTTCTGAGAAATGATATATGCTAGTTTTAGAACTTAGAAAAATCATAACTAATTCATTATAACTCCAATTTGTGCAAACTCAGTTTTGCTGTTGTTAGGATAACCATATCTACCTACCATAAAAATTTCAAGTTCCAGATCATTCTAGAAATTTTCGCCATGAACAGTAACTCTAATTAATTTAATTAGGATTTTCCGGCTGAGAGAATTTAATTTGGCCATAACTTTTTCATACTAAGTCCAAATGAAGTGATTCTTGTTTCTAAAATTGTCTAAAATCAACCTCTAGCTGCTGTAGAAATTTCATGGGATTTGGATGTTCTTTGCTGTTGAGTTCCTTTTGGTGTTCTTCGTTCTTATCGGTTCTTATCGCCTTTTCTCGTTAGGTTCCGAAGAATTTATTGAACCTGAGCACTCCCCTCTGCAGCAAGAACAAATCCAGCAAGGCAAGTAGTTTAATCATGTTAATCCCCGTATTTTAAGTATTTATGTTGATTACAACTTCTATGTATGCATTGCTACTTTGTGTTAAACTATTGTCGTTAGTTGGCCTAATAGATGCATTTCCTTAGCAAATGATTATCCTCTACTACCATGAGCCTAGGCATTGCTGTGATTTAGAGTTCGTGGATGAGCTCTTGTCACTTAGTAGTTGCGAATTAATTGCTTAGCCATGCTTAGCTTGGTAGAAATGGCGGTTATCGACTGTCGATAATCTTGATCATATAAAACTTATTATGATTTATGATTTCCACCTTGTGCCATGTCTACTTACGAAAACTAAAACTAAAAAGCAAAATGATTTAGACTTGGGCACAATGGTAAGATGGTGTGATTTTGGGTGTGGACTGGAAGGGTGCAGAGTCAATTAAGGACCGAACATCTTGTGAGTACACATTATCAGAGCAATTTGTGCGTGCTAACCACACTAGAGGGTATGTGACCTCTCTTGACTTAGTACTTTGGAGTGTATTGGCTTGGGTCGCAGGAGTCGCGGGAGGGATGGTGTTGGGAGCATTGTAGTGTCCGAAAGACTTCACCCGTGATGGGATTTGTTGTCTTCGACACAATGTAGCGTATGAGTTTCTATCCATACGAGCGGCTCGTAGTTAATACACAATATTGGAAAGCGTCTCGTAGGACTTAGCCGTGCGGCATACCTTCAAAGTGTGCTTTGTGGCTTAAAGGCGATCTGAAGTGTGGTACATTGGTACACCCTTGCGGGGTTAAAACTATTGAATAGCCTCGTCCCTAGGTTATGGACACGCTTGGGTAAGCTTTCAAGAGTTAGACTACAACCTTTTAATTAAAACTTGATGGGTGGTACGAATCGGGATTCGTGCTATGTTGTGGTGACTATTGGGATAGTCACTTCAGTGGTTACTTGTATGTATCTTTATTATGCTTTTATGTTGACAACAAAATAGATTTGCAAACTTGCTTTCAAATGTATTACATTATTACAAATAAAGTTGGCTTTGTGCAAAATGAGACATACAACCTCCACCTAAATAAGCTTGCATGTAGTTTATGAATAGGTCTGCTATTCCACACGTCAGTCTTGCGAGTACCTTTGTGTACTCGGTTATCTTGCATAAATGTATTTGTTGCAGAGGAAGAAGGTGAGCTTGAGGGGCCTCACTTTTGTGAGCTGTGATGTGGTAGTCTTCGAGGCGTCTAGCTTGGCGGCCCGGTCGGTTGCCTTGTGGGTGTATGGCTAACCGGTCGACTTTCGTTCTAGCCATCTTATGGCACCTTTTGCTTCCGCTATCATTCTTGTATATTGTTCTATTTGGCCGGTCGGCTCTTTTGTAATAACTTTACTTTATGTATGTCGTTATTGAACTTAGTGTTGTATGGTGTATGGAAATGATGTGTAATTTTGTGATCATGTGCATATGCTGCAGTGCAGGAAGCATATGTCCATCGAGGCTTAGAATGTTTAATTAGTAACGCTAGAACCATTTGGAGGTTAAGTGTTACTAGTTAAATATTCAGTCCTCTCCTCACATTTCGACAATGGTTTATTCACACCTAGAGCGGTCGTTAATATACCTTGTGATAGTGATCTTTTGTGCTAAAACATGTATTCATATGTGATATAATTGCTCGAAAATGAACTGTTACACCCTACTAGAGCTTTTTTTTTTTTACAGAAACCCACTAGAGCTTTTTGATGCAAAAATTGCAATACAATTGAAATTGAGCAAGTTGATTTTGGTTGTAGGCTTTGTAATCCTTCTAGTAGTTAATGCTTGTTCTATTATCTTGGATTACATGCTTGCTATGGCTTGGTTCATACTTTTGCACTCTAAATTTGTGCTCAATTTAGATTATCCTCCAGTGATTTCAGTTTATTCACTAGACTAGATGGCTCTTCGATAGATATCTTGATGTGAAGGTTACCTCTCATGATAGGCTAGCTTTCTTGCTTGATATGTCTTGTGCATTAGTAGATGCTAGCTTCTTCATATTAGGTAATCTTCAAAGCTTCATATCCTTAAAAACTGAAAATAAAAAAATAAAGTCACTACGTTGCATTTCATTCATGCTCTTTCTTATGTTTCTCCCCTGCATCTATTAAAGCAAAAAAAAAAAAAAAGATGAGAGGGAAGTGTGATTCCTTGATGACTCCATTGTCCAAGGGGGAGAAAATGTGGCCAAGATACTTGAAAAAGGGCAAAGCTTGTAAACAGGGAGAAAATATAAAAATGGTAGATCTTGGTGAGGAGGGGGCATTTCATATGCATTCTTGTGCTCTAATGATCTCTTATTGGTCCAAATTTCAAAATCCCTCAAAATTGACTTCTCACTATGATCTAAGGCCAAATTGAAAAATTGTTCTGTCATATGGACATTGAGTGAGCTTTTGAAGCCATCTTCTGAAATTGAAGCTTTTATGCCTTTTCTTACCTATACTATTTACTTCTACATTCCTCAAGCTAACTTGGTCATTTCATAGCTTTCTCCTTCTTGAGGACCAAGTTGGGCCTTTTTGCAAAACCAAGCTTGAATTTTCAAAATAACCTCTAGATTGCATTTTTGGTAGGTTGCCAATGTGTTCATCAAGGGAGATTGTACATACCATATAGTTTGGTGTCGTGCATCGAACTTGTGATGAGTCTGGGTACCCTTTGTCGTGGTGGACCACAAGGTGGAGGAGGCAAAGATATGAGAAGGGTAAGCATATTGCATTATAAATGAGAATGAGAGAGTCTCCCTCTTACATGCCCTTGGGGCTCTATATATAGGGGCCAAGAGGGGACATTTCCTTTCTTGCCCTCGCATTGTATTGAGAGAGAGGGGCATTTAGGTACATTTGTCTGAGTACACCACATGGACTTGGTATGTACACATGTATGATATCCCCATGGCACACTAGTATTCACGGCGACACGGCACCTTTAGTGCCCTACTACGACAACTCCTCGTCTGGAAGGGACAAGGTCGCGAGGATAGGTCCCGCATTCCTAAGGGGCGAGTGGACACAATCCCTTCACCCCTAGCCCATCGGGAGTCGGGATACCCTAGGAAAAATAAACACAAGGTCGCCCCGTCGAGGCATGGCCTTCAAAGTAGGCAATGCGTCGAGACGAAGTCCGCGTGGGCAGTCGACTCAAGGCCACCCTGCCGAGGCATGGACCTCGAGGCGGGCAGCGCGTCGACATGGAGCCCGTGCTAGCGAAGTCGACACGGTGCCGCCACACCGAGGCATGGCCTACGAGGCGGGTGACGCACCGTGGCCGCCTTGCCAAGGCTATAGCCTTGAGGTGGGCGACAAGTAGAGATGGAGCACGTGTGGGCGAAGTCGACGCTGGGCCGCCACGCCGAGGCATGGCCTATGAGGTGGGCGACGTGCTATATTCGCCCCACCAAGGCTATGGCCTCGAGGCAGGCGGCAAGTAGAGATGGAGCCTGTGCGGGAAAAGTTAACGCGGGGCCACCACACCGAGGCATGGCCTATGAGGCAGGCGACACGCCGTGGCCGCCCCGCCAAGGTTGTGGCCTCAAGGCGGGTGACGAGCAGAGATGGAGCCCATGCGGGTGAAGTCAACGTAGTGCAGCCATGACAAGGCATGGCCTCGAGGTAGGCGACAGCGTTGAGATGGAGCTGTCTTTGGTGAAGTCGATGTGGTGCCGCCATGTCGAGGCATGGCCTACAAGGCGTGCGGCGTGTTGAGGCAGTATGCGCGCGAAGACACCTTGGGGCCACCACGCCGAGGCATGGCCTACGAGGTGGGTGGCGATGCGTGGCTGCCTGCCGAGCTATACCCTCAAGGCGGTTGGCAAGTAGAGATGGAGCCCGTGTGGGTGAAGTCGATGCGTGGCCGCCACGCCGAGGCATGTCCTCTGAGGCGGGCGGTGTCTGGTGGTGTCTCGCCAAGGCTATGGCCTCAAGGCGGGTGGTGAGTAGGGATGGAGCCTATGCGGGTGAAGTCGATACGGTGTTGTGGCGTCGAGGTATCTCCTACGAGGCGGCGACGCATTGAGACAGCAGTATCTTGCGCGCGAAGTCAACACGAGGCCGCCACGCCGAGGCATGGCCTACAAGGTAGGTGACGTGCCGTGGCCACCCGCCGAGGCTATGGCCTCGAGCGAGCAATGGCGAAGATGGATCTCGTCTTTGGTAAAGTCGATGTGAATCGCCACCGAGGCATGGCCTATGAAGCGGTCGACACGTCGAGACGGATACTATGCTGGCGAAGTCGATGTTGTGCTGCCACGCCTAGGTATGGCCTAGGAGGCGGGCGACGCGTCGAGATGGAGCGCGCGACGCAAAGTCGACGTAGGGCCACCAGCCAAGGCATGGTATATGAGGCGAGCAACATGCCATGGCCGCCCCACTGAGGCTATGGCCTCGAGGCAGGCGATAAGCAGAGATGGAGCCCGTGTGGGTGAAGTCGACGTGGGGCCACCACGCTGAGGCATGGCCTATGAGGCTGGTGACGCACCGTGTCCACACGCCAAGGCTATGACCTCGAGGCAGGCGGTGAGCAAAGATGGAGCCAGTGCAAGCGAAGTCAACACGGGGCTGCCAAACCGAGGCATGGCCTATGAGGCGGCGGCGCGTTGAGGCGAAGTCGTCACTATACCTCGTTGTATTTGATTATCTTTGGTGTGACCATTTGTGTTGGTCCTGTTGGGGGCCAAGTACCGTCCCCCCTTTGTCTGCTCCTAGTGGATTGCGCCCGTAACTTGGAGGGGCGCAAAGGGCTGATGTTGTCAGCCTGAGGAGGCGATAGTTTTTGGGCTCGTTTGGGACCCCAAACTAGTGAGGAGGCTAAGGCGGCGCCGTCCCTATCTTGCTTTTTGATTGGCCTCGGTTGGGAGCCCACGGCCCGGCGAGGGGAGGCGGCGCGTGCGCCATCCCCATACTTTTCTTGATTGGGCTTCGTTCGGGGCCCATAGCGGCGAGGGAGGCAAAGCCGAGCACCGTCCCCATACTCTTTTGATTGGGCTTCGGCAGGAGCCCACTTGCTAGCGAGGGTGGTGAAGCCAAGCACCGTCCCCATACTTTTGATTAGGCTTCGGCAGGGCCCACTTCTAGTGAGGAGGAGGCAAAGCGGCGCTGTCCCTCATACTTTTTGATTGGGCTTCGTTTGGGGCCCACTACTAGTGAGGGGAGGCGGCGAGCACCGTCCCCATACTTTTGATTGGGCCGGCAGGAGCTAGCGAGGAGGAGGCAAAGCCAGCGCCGTCCCCGTACTCTTTGGAGTGGCAAGGGTTTGGCGTGTTGGCGCGTGATTTGTGAGTCTGTCTGTCGAGGCTAGGCCTTGGCGGAGAATCCCTAGTCGGCGAGGCACAATATGCAATGTCTCCCCGCCGAGGCGAGGCATGAGACTCTCTAGTCGCGAGACGCGGCCTTGGAGGACTAGGGTTTTACGATGGGCGCAATGTGCAATGTCTTCTGTCGGCGAGGCCTTGATGTGGGAGACTCCTAGTCGTTGAGTGCGGCATCCCGGGCGACTAGGGTTTTGCATGATGTAGCGCGATGTGCAATGTCTCCTCGCCAAGGCAAGGACTTCGAGGTGGGAGATTCCCTAGTCGCTGAGACGCGGTCACCGAAGAGACTAGGGTTTTGTGCTATGGAGCGTGATGCGCAATGTCTCCCCGCCGAGGTGAGGCCTTCGAGGTGGGAGACTCCCTAGTCACTAAGACATGGTCTCCGAAGCGACTAGGATTTTGCGCGATGGAGTGCGATGTGCAATGTCTCCCCCGCCGGCGAGGCCTTGAGCGGGAGACTCCTAGTCACCGAGGCGTGGCCTTGGAGCGACTAGGGTTTTGCGTGATGAAGCACGATGTGCAATACCTCCTGTCGAGGCAAGGCCTTGAGGTGGGAGACTCCTAGTCACGAGGCACGGCCTCCCGAGCGACTAGGGCTTTACGATGGAGCGCGATGTGCAATGTCTCCCAGCAGGCGAGGCCTTCCAGGAGGAGACTCCCTAGTCGTTGAGGCGCGATAATCCCTAATCATCGAGTGCGACCTGCAGGGCGACTAGGGTTTTTGTGCTAGGGTGTAGAGCCTTGCACGGTGCCTTGTTATAAACTTCACACTCGTGTGAGTTAGTGTGCACCAGGGTATTTGAGCCATGCGCGGTGTCTTGTTTATATACTCGCACTCACGAGGGGCGTCGGTGTGCACCGGGGCGTGAAGTGAGTTATTGTGCACCGGGGCATTTGAGCCTTGTGCAGTGTCTTGTTTATACACTTCACACTCATGTGAGTGAGTTGGTGTGCACAGAGGCATTTGAGCCATGCATGGTGTCTAGTTTATACACTTCACACTCATGTGAGTTAGTGTGCACCGGGGCATTTGAGCCATGCGCGGTGTCTTTTCTTGCCACAGTATTGTGCAATGTTGTGTTGTTCTTGTTTGTTGAGCACTGGTTCCAGCTAGAGAATACCGGTACCATTTGCCACTAACATCCATTATAACATAATTCCCTAATCTTAATGAAGGATACAACTTCGGTTAAGTTTACTATCCTGTGACAGAGATACATGTAGCAAGCACTAGTTGTATTTTGTAGCCAAGATCTTTGTGCCGTCCCCTTACTCAGTCACGAGCGATGCGTGGCCAATTTACAAATGTATGCATTTTTATGCAGTTAGTATACTTAGGTCCTATGTTCATGCTTGCCCAAGCTGCAAAGCTACCAGCATTGTTTTATCTAGTTTTATTCATCCAGAAGGTAATTGTCTGAAGGAGGTTTGATGCTATTGTGTTGTGCTTGCCGAATCATGAAATGAGTGAATTAATCTAGCCAATGTCATGCTATGTGTGCCTACTAGTTCATCAAAGGTTTAAGCAAGGAATTGACAAGAAGGGAGAATGTACTAAATGTAATTTTGATGGTAAGACTTTTGTCCGTAAGTACTTATCTATTGATAATTTCACAAGTGAGAGGAGAACTTAGGGAATAGGGCGCCTGAGGTGACCATGTTTGGTCAATACCCAAGCGGTTATCATTGACTGTACTGGCCATGTGTTTAACTCTCAACGAGAAGGTAGAGTAACACACAGTAACGACTATCATACTGAAATGCTGACAGCAGGTTTTGACTAAAAAAACACATAGCAAAATGCTAGCAATGCCCCTGCTACCCTCCCCAAAAATCCTTTTCATCAAGCGGATGCTAGATCGAATCTCACGGTGACTAGCGGTGAGAAGTACAAATCCCTTGTCGTCTTTGCAACATGGGTCGTGGTGGTTGGTGTAGTATGAACAAGCTGGAATCTTGAGCGAGGTGTAGTTAGGCGAGTTCTGTTATTCTCCTTCTTTGTGAGCCGACTCATGCATTCTTGTGTTAAGCCAAACTACGTCTTATAGTGCATTCTTGGCCAACTTATCAAATGCATCTTTGTCACATCACTCACTCGAGACAAGTTTTTAAGTGGAGCGAACCTCTGAGATGGCCGGTTGTGTAGTGCGGTGCCTCGTGAGGTGTTGGAGGAACGAGGCGCGCGAGGCGCGACGCAAAGCAAGGTGGAAGTTTCATTGCGAGGATGCACACGCGAGGTGAAGCCGGCCGAGGCATGGTGGCGCGGCCCTCGAGTCACGATCGGTGGTCGCGAGATCGGTGGCGACGGGCGGCGCCGTCGTGCTGAGGAGAGGGCGGGGGTGACCCGCACGCAGGCGTAAGGTGGCGAAAGGTGGACCGAAGGCTGCGGGGTGTCGAGGCCGTTGATGTCAGGGGCACGCACCGAGAGACCAAGGGTCGAGGGTTTCGTCTTTGGTCTTGAGGGTATCGGCGATGTAGAGGCCGGCGGGCGAAGGGGCCCAAGGGGTCAGGAGGTGATCTTGAAGGGGACCCAAGGTGCGCTCGAGGGTGCGAGGTGATGCCGAATGGGACCCGAGGGGCGCTTGAGAGGCCTGGCACGGGCGGCCGAAGGGTGGTTGGTGATGTGGCCCGCGTTGGGGGGTTCCTCACGTGGAGCTGGCGAAGAGGGCGTTGAGGGGGTCTCCTAGTGGCCGGAGGGTGGTGGCACGTGGGGGGTCAAGGTCAACAACGCATCGAGGTGGAGTGGCGCGGACGAAGGCGTGGATGGCGAGGTGGCCTGTGTTGGGGGGGGGGTCCTCGTGTGGCACTGACGAAGGGGGCGCTGAGTGGGGCTCCAATGGCCGAAGGGTAGTGGCGCGCGGGGGGTCGAAGTCGACGGTGCCTCAAGGTAGAGCAGCGCGGCCAGAGGCATGGATGGTGAGGTGGCCCGCGTCGGGGGGTTCCTCTCGTGGCGCTGATGAAGGGGGCGCTGAGGAGGGCTCCGGGCGGCCGGAGGGTGGTGGCGTGCAGGGGGTCGAGGTCGACGGCGCCTTGAGGTGGAGCGGCGCGGCCGGAGGCATGGATGGCGAGATGGCCCGCACTAGGGGGTTCCTCGTGTGGCGCCGCGAAGGGGGTGCCGAGGAGGGCTCCAGGCGGCTGGAGGGTGGTGGCGCGCGGGGGGTCGAGGTCGACGGCACCTCGAGGTGGAGCGGCGCGGCTGGGGGTGTGTATTGCGAGGTGGTGGAGGTGACGAGGGGACTCTGAAGGGGGCCGAAGGGGACACGCCGGTTGGCGGTGATGTTAGGGTGGCGGAGACGCCGAGGGGGCCCCGAAAGAGGCGCGCGAGTGGAGGCTCGTGTGGCTCGAGGGGGGCTTCGACCGAAGATACTTCATCCGAGGCCGTGCGAGATGGGCTTCGCCCGAAGGTGGGCTTAAGCAAGGATGGGCTTCAGGCAAAGGTGGGCTTCGGCGGGGTTGGGCTTTGGGCAAAGGTGGGCTTTGGCTAGTGTAGAGGTGTCGTCAGCTCCTCTCATGCATAGCTTCTTGTTCGGTCCGCACGGATGGCGCCAACTGTCGTAGTATCGAACTAGACAATGGGTACAGGTACCCTTTTGTCGTGGTAGACCACAAGGTGGAGGAGCCAAAGATATGAGAAGGGTAAGCATGTTGCATTGTAAATAAGAATGAGAGAGCCCCCCTCTTACATGCCCTTGGGGCTCTATATATAGGGGCCAACAACAGACATTTCCCTTCTTGCCCTCACATTGTATGGAGAGAGAGAGAGAGAGAGAGAGAGAGAGAGAAGAGGGCATTTAGAAACATTTGTCTAAGCACACTACATGGATTTGGTCTATACATATGTATGATATACCCATGGCACACTAGTTTGGAGAAAAATATAAAAAATGGTAGATCTTAGTGGGGGTGGCATTTCATATGCATGCTTGTGCTCTAATGATCTCTTATTGGTTCAAATTTCAAAATCCTTCAAAATACACTTCTCTCTATGATCTGAGGCCAAATTGAAAAATTGTTCTGTCATATGGACCTTGAGTGAGCTTTTGAAGCCACGTTCTGAAATTGAAGCTTTTATACATTTTCTTACCTCTACTATTTGCTTCTTCATTCCTCAAGATAACTTGGTTGTTTCATAGCTTTATCCTTCTTGAGGACCAAGTTGGGCCTTTTTGCAAAATCGAGCTTGAATTTTCAAAATGACCTCCAGATTGCATTTTTTTGGTAGGTTGCCAACGTGTTCATCAAGGGGGAGATGGTACATACCATGTAGTTTGGTCATATATCTGGTGACAAACCATTGGCGTCATTGTCGAAAAGTTTAGCGAGTTAGTTCTTTATTTTGAAAAAGCTAGTCTACTATCAGAAGATAGGCAATCTGACCGGCCTTGGGGGTGGTTTAACCGACCATGGTCGGATAGTCGATTGGTAGTCTGAGCTTGGGGTAAATGGACACCAAATACTTGTGTGGGAGTGTTTGGGACGTGTTTGCACTAGGTTCCATTGAAAATAGAAATTGGTGTGAAACTAGATAGAGATTAACTAAAAAGTCTAGAGAGGGTGTTTTTACGGTGATGGGAAGTGGTCGGACGGTTGCCTATTACCGATGAGCACATCGGACCATCCAATGGTTTGTGGTCGATCAGGCCTAGTGGCAGCCTTTAATGGAGTATAACTAATAGTGTAATTTTATTCGTAGCGCCATGTTGGAGTAGCACATGTGCTTCTCATTTCAGGGACACAAAATCTACATTTCACAACATAACATAACTAATAGAGTAATTTAAAATGTAGTGCCATGTTGGAGCAGCACATCTACTTCTCATTTTAGGGACATAAAATTTACATTTCAGGATAACTTGTTGGTACTGTAAATGGGCGATAATAGAAACCAGTTGGAACAATCATAGAAAAGTCGTTGAACCAATCAAGAAGCAAATGCAAAGCGACTGGAGAGAAGAACTAACTTGCATGTGGGAGGACATGACAATTAATGGAAGCTCCCTCTCTGCTAACACATCCAACTTCATTTCCTTTTAAATCTCCATCGTACTAACCATGTAAACCCCAAATCTGAAAAGAAGGAGTAGAAGCGTAAAATCAACTAAACCATCGTATGGCTTCACGGAAGTACCAATAAATAGCATAACTACAAACCACTAGTCCTTTTCATGAGAATTGAGTACATAAATGGACAAATTGCAACCACTTTTCATGAGAATTGAGTATATAAATGAGCAAATTGCAAGAGCTTTTCATTTGAATTGAGTACATAAATGATCAAATCCTAAGAGCAATCTACTTGCACATGAAGACCTTTTTTTTCTTAAGGGTAATGTACCCAAACGTTCATAGGAAGCACTTCAGTCTCTTTCTATCTTAGAATTAAAAAGAGCTCTGCTATGCTGCTAATTGTAAGGACCCAATGCCAACCATTTCATCAGACTAAGAGCATTAAATAAAAAAAGAATAGTTTATTTTTTCTAAAAAATAATTTGTTGGCCTTGAGAAGGTTGGGTGCAATGCAAATGGCTAAAAACTATTGTTTTACAATCAACTAGTAGGTACACATAATGAAATGGTAAAGTAGCACAAATACTTGCCATTTTATGCAACATGCATGCATATTATATAATGGAAATTGTCACAGCCCCAACTAATTAAATTGGATTAATGTGTACTTCACTAACATGCATTATCAAATTCAAATCATTTCATAATATATTGTACTTGGAAAATCTAATTTGAAGTGAACATACACATCAAAATTCAGATTTCACTTCAAATCAGTAATAAAAAGTTGTGATCATCATCTGGAACCAATTTATTCACATAATAAATTAATTATCATGAATTAATATAATTTTTCCAAAATTTTTGGGAACAGTTTGAACATAATTAAAATTCAAACAACCTTCAGAGACATACCACATGTTTGAATTTAAATATCACAAATTATATTATGAACAGTAGGGTTTCATAATTTTTATGGGAACTATATACTCCCAGGAACCCCCACAAATTATTTCATAATTTTTGGAAATTTATTTCTATTTTTAAAGCATCAGTCAAACTAAAAGCAATAGATTTCAAAACCAGTCAAACTGGTACTATTCCTCGGGTTCGAACCAATCTCCGACTCAAGTCCGACCCAAGTGAGCCGACTCGGCCCAACCACATAAATGCACCGAGACATGCGTCCGTCGGATCGAAGATCAACGGTCTAGATCTCGTCACCCCGTCGACCATCCGAACCCCACTCATCTCGCGATCCTTTGCGATCCAACGGTCTTGATCAAACCTATTACTACACCGCGCGCGCCCCTTACGCGACTCAGGGACCCAGCGTGAGCCTTCTTCCTCCTCGCGACGAGGCTCGCGCGAGCCTCCTCGCCACGCGATCGTTTCGCCTTGAGCCGCCATCACCTCACCTGCGCCCGTTGGCCTATCCCCGAGCTCCCCCTCTGCACACCGCACCCACCCCCAACGACTCTCTGGCTTTATCACCCCTCGAAGCCCTCCTTTCTCCCTCACTTCTTCTCGGTTGACAGAGGAGAGGGAAGCTCGTACCAGCTCCTCGCTTAAGTAAGTCTCCACCGGGTGGTGCCTTTCTCTTCCTTGTTCTATGCCTCTCCATTTTGCTAATGCAAGCTGCTCGTTGCTTGTAGCACTTGGACCACCATCGTGCCATCCGGGAGCTCTAGAGCGCGCACCCGCGGACATCTTCAAGCTTTCTTCATGGTCAAGAGGTATCATCCTCAAACCACCGCGTCACCTCGTATGCTTTAGCTCACTGATCAAAACCCCTCACCTTGTTTCAGCAATGCACGACGGGCTTAGTACAATTTGAAGATTTGATCATTTTCGGCCTAAGGACACCCGTTCATCTCCCACTTTGATTTGGTGAGTGTTTTGCGATTACTAAGCTTGTATAGCATCCTCGGATGATCCTTAAGCTACTCGACCATTCTTTTGTCACCATTTTGCTCAAGCCGCCTTGCTCCACGTGAAGCCGTGTCGTCGCCTTCGTCTTCTCCGGCACCGACAAGCCTCCAGCTGCTTCAAGCTTCCCCGAGCACTTTCCTTGCTCAGGTAGCCTTCTCATAGTCCCTAGGACCTCGGGCACTCGCTTGCATGACGTTGCGGAGCTACTTTGCCGTTTCGTGTTTAGAAGAAGCGCGCGCGCTCATTCGGCTAGCGCGGTGTAGTCCACCTCGGGCACTCTAACCACTACCCTTAGGTGAGCTTTGCTATTGCGCGGCTATCCACGCCCTTGGTGGCGCGCGTGGCGAAATCGCCGGCGAGCCTCCGAACAGCGGACGAGGAGCGTGCGGGCCGTCCGGCACACGTAGCACGTCATTAGGACTAAGCGCCGATCATTAGCATTTAAGCGTTGTCTTAGCCGGTCACAATGTGTCGGCGTGTGGGACCTTGCACAAAAAGCCGAGTGGATAAGCGAGATGCGAGAGAGATCGAGTGGGCCATCGCCGTAAGCCCGTGCACCATGCAGCGCGCGCGTGGACCAAGTTCCATGAGCAGTCGTTGGCGATGGACCCGCTTTATCGGCCGTTTCTTTAACTGAGTTAAATAGAAGTGCATTTATTCACGGGCCGCTAGTCATTGATGCGGCTAGCGTATACCTCGGTAAGGAAAGTAGTAAAAACTTTAGTAAATTCGAAATCAGTTTATTTGCACACTGAAATATAGGAATAACTTTGAAAATACATAACTAAATCATTTTAACTCCAAATCGCATGAAACCACTTCTGGAAATTTTCACTTTTAGTAAACTTTGTATTAAAATTAGTTTCAAACCTGTCTCTGTAGCAGAGATTTATTTGGAGATTAATCCATTTAAAACCATTATTTTACAATAGGAAAAGGGCTGATAACTTCAAAAATGCATAAGTAATTATTGGAACCTCCAAAAACAGTGAGACCACTTTTAATAATTTTCATTTTCAGTGAACTTAATTCTAAAAATGGTCTCCACATTACCTCTGTCACAGAAACTATATTCGGGAGAATATACTCCTTAACTCCATTATTTTTATACTATAAAAGGCTGATAACTTTGAAAATCAATAACTAAATCATAAAAACTCCAAAAAGGACAAACTCAACTGTTTTTAACTTATAATAATATTGCCTATTTATCTATGTAATCCATGTACTCGCCACTATTCTACAAAATTTCACTTCATAATTAAATTACATAATGACAGCTTATTGAAATCTGAAATTCAAACCATTATAACTTTCATATACTAAATCAAAATGAAATAATTCTTTCACCAAAAATCAATTAAAATCATGACCTAACTACTGTAGAAAAATCATGCATTTTTGAGAATTTTAGTTTTGAGTTGTTTTCTCGGTATTTATTTGATGTTATAATTATATAGATATCGAGCATATTGATATCGACACTTACGCTCTTGAGAGCGAGCAGCTCTTGTACCAACAAGTCAAGCATCATTTGAACTTTCTTTTGCATCATATTTGATCCAGTTTTGGTTAAGATAGTGCAATGATAATTGCTTGCATGCTATTTTGATTATGTCAATATTTTTGTGATGTGTAGTTTAGTTATGTCCTATGCTTGAGTTAATCTTGAATTATGCCAACTCCTATATGCTTAAGATAGGATGTGTGAATTATGGGCTATAAATTGCTTAGCCATGCAAGTCTAGATCTGACGGTAGTTCGATCGTCGGGAATAACTTGGTTTTGGTTTACACAACTATTACTTTATGTTTTACTTCAGATCTTTGTAGCTGTTTTATGAGTTAAACTTTGTCATTTTAAATGAGATTTGGTCGGACAAGTGTTGGTTAGTGATGGTGCTTTGTGCACGAGCATTGGGTAAGTGGAAGGACTTGCGGACAATTGAGGACCGAACTTTGGTAGCGTCGTTAATTCAAGTACACTCGTCTTTGCCACACGCGGGTTGGGAGCCGTATGGTTAAGTAGGGGAGGGTTTTATTGTGTTAAGTCCTTGGTGGTGTAAGGGGCATAGCGACCGTGAAATCCTATGTTCTTTGAGTCGATGTAATCCTTTATAGTGTGCAAGGAGCACCAATTCTTTTGTTTTGATTGCATCGGTATTTCCAATATAACTTGTGAGCCCCTAGCAAGTGCTATCGGGCGCTTGTACTAGGCAAGGAACCATCTCACAAGGGACTTAGCCCAATAGGGCTTTCTTCTGAAAATAGCGTATCTTGATTTACAGTGACATACCATAGGAAGTGTGCTATTTGAGGCCTCTGGAGGCTTACGGGCTAATCAAGTCGTGTGGGTAAGTAGTACACCCTGCAGGTATAAATCTATTCGAATAGCCGTGTCCACGATTCGGACAACGCTTAAGTTCGGAGTTACTATTGTTAGACTTTTAATTAAAATTGTGGTTGAACTTGGTATTAAGTCATGGGCGGGATGTTCATGTGTTTAGTACATCAAAGTGGGCTGCCACTTTGGTCTTTGTATGATTCAATTGTTTATTCTTGAAGTGCTTTACTACATGTTTTACTTCTACTTCAAATCTGATTTTAAATGGGCACATGAAAAACTAGTATGTGTAGGATGTTAATTGTTGCGTCTTTTATAAAACTAAACCAATATGAGCCATCCTTTGAATGACCCTTATGCATAACTATTTTTATTTGTGTAAGACTTGCAGTACACTTGTACTCGACCGGATGTTTCTTTGGCCTTTCCGGTGAGGAAGGTTATGATTATGATGATCTCGCTAGTGTTGACTTGGTGACACTAATGAGTAGTGTCTTGCCATTTAACTTGATCGGTTGCGATGGGTGATGGGCATACCACTACTGGTCTTTTGCTTTATTTATTTACTTATTTTGCTACTTGGTACTTTACTTGAATTTGGTAGGTCGGCGTTTGTAATAAGTTGTAGACCTTAACTATTATGCGGTATGTCTTTTAATCCTTTGTTGTATCGTTGTATGGATGTAATCGCGTTGGATGAGGTATGAGTATATTGGTCGTTGATCTTGGGAGCCAATATAAGTCATACTCGTTGTTGATAATTCCCATTTAACTCACTAAGTGTAGTGCTTCGGATCGAAAGAGAATCAACAATCATGTAGTGCTCGCAAAGGAAGCGTGCGCATGATCGTTGAGGCTCTAATGTTGGATAAGCCTCTCACTTGGATAGAGTTAAATTGGAATTCATTCTGAGAAGACCCATGATTATGTCCCTAAGACCTTGTTTAATCTCGGTCTTATGGAGATAATTCACAGGGGTCCCCACGGCGTTAGTATCGAGCCATCTTGTTGTGAGGTTAGAGGTATTGGCATTAGAGTTAGTAAGCCTATGCAGGTCAAAATATTTTGAAATTATCAAATTACTTTCAGAAAGTTTAAGTTAAGAATATCTTTTATTCCTTATACATCTTAGTATCTTTTCTCTCTGATCTGTTTTGGTTTATGAAACTAACTTACCTTGCCTTCTTGCCTTTAGATGAACCCTCAGTATCTTGTCTGGGAAACTCAAGTGAAGGAGTGGATGGATACCCTGCGTTGCTACGAGACATGATGTGGAGGAGAACTTCACATATCAGCCCACTTATTCCATCTACCGTGATCGAGGACCGAGAATGGAGGAATTTATGGCGGTGATAGATATCGTTGCTAGATAAGTTCTTGGGAGCATACCTTACCGCTGCCGGTAGCGTGGTATACGAGGCCATGGCGTTACAAGAAGTGGCTTTGGTGGCCATGAGTCGTCTTCGCTACGACTGTGGATGCTTCGGCCCCATATGATCACTTTCCGATGCGGCGCGCGCGCTAGGGCGTGAACTTCGTTTGCTAGGATCCGATTTGGAGAGGACCCCAAGTCGAGCGATTGGCGAGATTGGTTCACGTAATGGACCAAATGCATCGCTGCATAATGCATGAGTTATGGGAGAGCGTCGTCGTCTCATTATAGCTCGAGAGCATTTGCGGCTTATGCATGACATGGGGCTAGTCGTCCGGATGTGTTTGTATGGTGCTAATGAGGTTTCACAGTACATTTAGCGCCCGGACTATCGTCTTCCTGAAGTAGGAGGCCATATCCTCGGCGTAGGATCCCCCTTACGCCTCACCAACCCGGGAGACCCGGAAGACACAGGATCCCCTGGATACCACCTGCTCGATGACTTTCCGGTGAACTTTGACCGGAATAATATCTAGGCTGTTAGGGCAGGGAGCTCTATGTTTGAGCTTGTATCCTTGGGTTTATGTAATAGGGTAGTAGATGTCGAACTATTGTGTTTTATTTGCCAACGCTACTATTTCAGTTGTAATCTTAAGCCTGCGGGCGCTTATGTACGGAGTTGTATCGATTTGGTTTTATGTTGATTAATGTTCGGTGTTCCATTTGATGTTACAATTTTCATGCTCTTTGATATTGATTGTGCATGTATGGCCAAGAAATGGCTTTTATCTTATTTACTAACCATCCTTGTCTGTCTGAGGATGGCAGGGGCCGACTCTGCGATCGGGAGCCTGCGGCGACTCCCCATCCCCATCTAGGGCACCGTCTAGCACCTCGAGCGATTTCTACGATCGGGGCGGTCATTCAATGCCGTCGAGCATGGCGAGCCCTCTCGGCCGCCGTCCCAACGAGGTGGACCACGAGGAGTGCTCCTCGCCGCCATCCATGGTCGAGTTTATGATGATGATGGCGCAGCCGGATGGACGGACCGGGATGCTTGGCGATCGTGCGCAACACCGCTCGGCTCGATTCCGGCGGGAGGAGCCGCCTGCCGGCGTCGGAGGTCTTGCTGAGTTCAGCGGACCAACCTCCGGACGTTTGCGGCGGCAAGGACCCGATGGAGGCGGAAGGCGTTGCACAACATGAGAAGAAGTGAACATTGCGCGGTGTACGGAGTTGAGAGGGTCTTGTTTGCGGCTATCGATTGGCGGTGCGGCGGCGCGTGGTGGGATAGCTATTCCACCATGCAGCCCGCTGGTCACGTCCGACTTGGGACGAATTGAGACTCATTAGAGAGGCCCATATACGGAGAGTCTTGCGCTTATCAGCGGCCAGCGGTTCCTGCCTTGAGAGCGAGGCGGAGGGCGGTCACGGAGTACTGCATGATTTCAACTACTTGGCGGTATGCTCGGACGGCGTCTCGGCGAGCGCTGTCGTCGGAGCGAGTTCTTCCATGGGTATCGGAGGAGTTGCGGCTTGTTTTAGCTGCACATGATTTGAGAGTTTCCGACATCCGGTCAACAAGGCGATAGTGGTGGAGCATGAGAGCATGGCGGTGGATGAGTCGAGGAAGAGGAGGAAGGCTTTGCGAGGCGGCGTGGCGGTGGCGGCTTTCGGGCGCGCCAGGACTACCTCGGGCACCTCGTGCGGCTTGACACCATCGAGGTCTCTGTGCACCTCCGACCTTCTCCACCGGCGACTCGGCGACCTGACGAGGCGAGAGACCATAGACGGCGGGGCATACAAGCGGCGTCATTTATTTCCACGTGGCGTCGGGGCCACTATGCCATGATGCCTCGCCAGCGAGGATGCGGGCGTACTCTGCTCCAGCGCCACCAGCCCACTCGGCGAGGCCACCGCCACCACCACGAGCAGCACCTACTCACCCGGCATGCGCGTGGTCGTGTCAACCACGTCTCGGCAGAGAGGCGGCCGACGCGCTTTGGCGTCGTGCTAGGTACATTACTTGTTAATTCATGTCCTGCATCAGTTCTATTTGATTCGGAGCATCTCATTCTTTTATTAAGCGAGTATGCTGAAATTAACCAATTCAAGATACATACACTACACCCACCTTATCATATTCAGTCCCGGGTCGGTTTTCTCACGCCGATCAAGTGCATCGGAGACGTAAAAATTGAAATACAAAATGTTAACTTTTGACAAACTTAATAGTGATAAGTTACGTGGGCATTGATGTTATCTTAGGGATGGATTGGTTATCTAAGAATCGGGGAAGATTGATTGTGCTTGACCATGGTCTATCTCGATGACTAGCGCGGGCGACATCAGTCGTCTTTGCACCTTTAGTGGGTAGTTCTCACCTTTATGCTTTAGAGGCAAGTACCTCTCTCGCTAGAAGAGGTACCAATAGTGAGGAGTATCTGATGTGTTCCTGAAGAACTTCCGGGCATGCCCCGACCGAGAGGTAGAGTTTGTCATTGAGCTTGCACCGTACGCGCCCATCTCAAAAAGGCGTGTCGGATGCGCCCAATGAGCTAGCTGAATTGAAAGAACAACAGGAGTTGCAAGATAAGGGTTTCATCGAGCCTAGCTCCTCGCCTTGGGGATGCCCGACTCTCTTTGTCAGAAGAAAGACAAGAGTCTACGGATGTGTGTTGACTACCGTCCGTTGAATGAGTCACCATCAAGAACAAGTATCAGCTCCGCGGATCGATGACCTATTTGACCAGCTTAGTGGAGCTCGGTGTTCTCCAAAATTGACTTGAGGTTAGGCTACCATCAGTTAAAGTTAGAACCGAGGACATTCCGAAGACCGCCTTCTCTACTCGTTACGGTTTATGCGAGTACGGTCATGTCATTTGGTTTGACCAATGCCCGACCTATTTCATGAACCTCATGAATTCGGTGTTCATGGAATACTTGGATCGGTTGTAGTGGTTTTCATCGACGATATCCTTATCTACTCTAAGTGCGATCTTGAGCACGAGCAACATCGAGACTTGTGTTAGAAAGCTTACCCACCATCAATTGTATGCCAAATTCGGCAAATGTGAGTTTTGGCTTGAGAGGTTAGTTTCTTGGGTCATATCCTATCTAAAGCGGTGTCATTGTTGATCCTAGTAGATGCAGATGTCCTTGAATGGAAGCAACCTAAGAGCGTCAACGACATTCGTAGTTTTCTTGGACTTGCGGGATACTACCGTAGGTTCATCAAGAATTTCTCAAAAATGTGGCTTGAAGCCTATGACCCAACTTCTAAAGAAAGAAAAGAAATTTGAGTGGACTGCAGATTAGCGAACAAAGTTTCAAACCACGAAAGAATGCGTGAAGCTCCGTACTTTTACGCCGGACATTCATAAGAGCTTTAATATCTCTTGTGATGCATCTCGCCATGGGCTCGGTTGTGTGCTTATGCAAGGCGGTAGTGGTGGCCTCGATGTCGAGGCAATTGAGGCCCCATGAGACCAATTATCCCACACACGACCTGAGCTCGCATGTGTAGTTCATGCCTTGAAGATTTGGCGACATTACCTCATCGTGTCGTTGCGAGATCTACACCGACCATAAGAGTCTTAAATATATTTTCACCCAAGCCGACCTGAACTTGAGACAAAGAAGATGGCTTGAGTTGATTAAAGATTATGATATGGGACTCCATTATCATCGAGGAAGGCTAATGTCGTGGCCGGCGCATTGAGCGAAAAATCTCGATTACAAGCTTGTTTGTATTAACTCCTTTTCTGCGAGCTTATGTGCATTGCAAGGCCTACACAGAGATAGTTGAAGAAGGTTCGCTTGCGACCCTCGGTGTGACTTGCACACTTGAGGACCAGATTAGGAAGCCCGAAAAGCGTGCGGAAGTGGCTCAAATTTTAGAACTAATGAAACAAGGCTAGGCCAAATGTTTTAAGCAAGATGCACAAGGTACTTTATGGTTTGGAAACCGTATGGTGGTACCATTTGACCGCCACTTGAGGGAATTGATTCTCAAGGAGGCTCATAACTCAAAATTCTCTATCCACCAGAGTCGAAAATGTATCAAGATTTGAAAAAGCGTGGTGGGAGCCGAATGAAGCGCACGTTGCAGTATGTGGCGAGTGCGATCTATGTCAAAGAGTTAAGGTGAGCATTTGAAGCCAGTGGCACTCTAGATCCCTGCCCATTCCAGTGGAAATGGGAAGAAGTTGGCATGGATTTTATCATGCCTTCCTAGAACTAAAATTGGATTTGATTCTATATGGGTGATTGTGGATCGTTTAACCAAGGTTGCCCATTTTATTCCGTCAAGACCACTTACACGGGCCAAACTAGCGAACTTTATATTTCGGTTGTTTGTCTCCATGGTGTACCAAAGGTGATTGTTTGAGATAGAGTCCCCAATTCACCTCTCATTTACGAGGCTGCTTGCATCAAGCAATGGGAACCAACCTATCCTTTAGCTCGCTTATCACCCATAAGCGGATGGACAAGCGAGAGGGTAAACCAAGTTTTGAAG
Source organism: Ampelocalamus luodianensis (assembly GCA_036346255.1). Taxonomy (NCBI): domain Eukaryota; kingdom Viridiplantae; phylum Streptophyta; class Magnoliopsida; order Poales; family Poaceae; genus Ampelocalamus; species Ampelocalamus luodianensis. The sequence goes on from CM070622.1 coordinate 32,013,629, forward strand.
ACCTTCTCAGGGCTTGCGTGTTATCCTCACGATAGTTGGGAAAAATGTTTACCGTTTGCGAGTTCTCATACAACAACAACTTCCAATCAGATATTGGATGTCACCCTTGAAGCATTATATGGGAGAGCTTGTAGAACACCGTTGAACTGAGTCGAAGCCGGGAGAGGCCATTCTATGGCCCAACCTTGGTGGAAGGTCTTTGAAGAACAAGTTCGTGTCATTCGTGACGACTTAGGGCGGCTCAATCACGTTAGAAGTCATATGCTAAATGACCGTCGTCGTCATGAGTTGAGTTCGAAGTGGGCGATCATGTATATCTTAAAGTCTCTCCTATGAAAGGAGTTACGTCGTTTCCAAATCAAAGGTAAATTAGCACCTCGCTATATTGGACCTTTCCGTATTCTAGCTAAGTTGGGATCGGTGGCATACCAATTAGAGTTGCCACCATCACTTTCGGACGTGCATAACGTCTTCCATGTCTCCCAACTCAAGAAATGTCTTGAGTCCCAGCGGAAGCAACCGAGTTGGATAAACTCGACTTACAACCCGATCTATCTTATCGAGAGAGCCCGATTCGTATCCTTGAGGAAACCGGCGTAAGACTAGGAATCGTAACATTAAGTTCACTAAGGTTCAATGGAGCAACCACACGGAGAATGAAGCAACTTGGGAGCGTGAAGGCGGATGCGGGCGGCATATCCGGACCTCTTCTCTGCGAAGTGCCTTCATATCAAGAAAGGAAAGGTAAAACATAGCAATGTAAACAAAATTATTCTTATGGTATAATTATAACATGTCAACACTATCTTTGAAGGAAATCAAGACAACGTAAATTATAACTTCTAATGAAAACTTTCTAATTCTTCTCCACCCAGATCTCAGGTCGAGATCTTTTGTAAGGGGGGGAGGTTTGTCACAGCCCCAACTAATTAAATTGGATTAATGTGTAATTCACTAACATGCATTATCAAATTCAAATCATTTCATAATATATTGTACTTGGAAAATCTAATTTGAAGTGAACATACACATCAAAATTCAGATTTCACTTCAAATCAGTAATAAAAAGTTGTGATCATCATCTGGAACCAATTTATTCAAATACTAAATTAATTATCATGAATTAATATAATTTTTCCAAAATTTTTGGGAACAGTTTGAACATAATTAAAATTCAAACAACCTTCATAGACATACCACATGTTTGAATTTAAATATCACAAATTATATTATGAATAGTAGGGTTTCATAATTCTTATGGGAACTATATACTCCCAGGAACCCCACAAATTATTTCATAATT